>OY728158.1:1148958440-1151458440 GCA_963277665.1 Viscum album | reverse complement strand
ATTAAATTATATAATTTCTAAAAATGATAATTAAAATAAAATTATGTAGGAATTTTTTTAGATTTATAATGAATATTTATAGTCGAATTTATATTGTGTGTATCCCTATTATAAAAATTGTTTAGTAATTAATCATTGAATTTAATTCTTTTAACTCTTCTTTATATAAAATAATAATAAATTTCATAATCTAAACCAAGTGGACCGAAGAGGATTTTATTTTATTCCTAATATTTGTTTTGTAGAAATAAACATTTCCAATAGAATTTGGATATTTGTTAGGGTAATCATAATTTCATTTTTACCCTTAATTACCTTATTTACTTTTAACCGTGGTAAATAAACGTAAAAAGATACTATTTAAAAAAAATATTTTGAATCTAATTGAACAAAATTTTACATAATAATGTCAACCGTGTGTCTCGAATTTTTGAAATTCATCTCACAGAAGAGGTAAAATTATGTTTTATACAAATTAGAAAATGCTCCTAAAAGGTGTGTAAAAGACGATAAAAAGTTCAATAAAATTTTATATACCAAAACTTATTATAATGTTACTCCAATTAATTACATTGAACATAAATAGGTATTATGTATTTATTTTTACCTAAAATAAATTATAATAAAATAACTAATTACTTAAATAAAAAGTGGGTTTAAACAACAACAAAATGTTATTCACTATTCATTAAAAATTGAATGTTTTCTGAAAAATACCAAAAATTCACCCAAATATAAATTTGATATTCTGAATACAAAAATTAAGTACATTATGAAAAATATAATTTTTATAAAATTATAAAATGTGGGTATTACTATTTATAATGGCTAGATTGATTGGTCGTGGTGTGTTAAAAGTCTAAGTTGAGTACAATGCAAGGTAATGCATTATTCAAAGATAAACATAATGTGGAAGCTTGGGGTGTTACATTATCCGCTCAAATTAATTCCTTCCTCATAATTTCTATATTATTACCACATAATAAGATTCTATTAGTTATTCATCATATATTCCTCGGGTTCCCACACTGCATCTTCCATCTTATGGTTTCTCCATAGAACATTTACTAGACGAGTCCCCCTGTTTCGCAACACTTTTTCTCTGGTATAAAAAATCGTGCCACGCTCTTCACCAAAAGACAGATCAGGTTCTAGGTCAATTTTCTCACATTTGAGTACATGCATTTTTTCAGACATATATTTTCTCAACAGTGATACGTGGAACACATCATAAACTTTGGAGAGACTTGGATTCATTTCCAAACTATATGCCACAACTCAAATTCATTCTAGAATTTTAAAATGTCTGTTATACCTTGGACTCAATTTACCATTCTTATTGAATCGTATAAAACCCTTCCATGGAGATACCTTCATGAAAAAAAGATCACCTACATGAAATTCCCAATCCTTCCCTTGATTAATTGTATAACTCTTTTTCCTACATTGAGCTACTTGGATGTGCGTTTGAAAAATCATTACCTTTTTCATTATTTCATTGGGTATACGAGTTATCTTTCAACAACAACATCACAAAAAGTTGGTGTGTGACATCTCATTCCATATAACTATTCATATGGTGGAATCTAAATAATTGAATGGAATCTGTTGTTATAGGAAAATTCCACTAGAGGTAAATATTAATCCCACAGACCTTGATAATCATGTGATCAAGATCTCAACATTTCTTATACAGTTTGAGTAGTCCATTATGATTTTACATCGTTTTTAGGGAGGTAGGATGTTCTCAAATGATGATTAGTATCCAATGGTTTCTGAAGATTTTCCCAAAATCATGATGTAAAAAGGGGATCACAATCAGAAAAAATCGATCGGGGTACACCAATGAGTCTTACAACATCATTGATATAATGTATTTCTAGACATTCAAGTTCTAAATCAACTCTTATAGAAAGAAAATGTTCTAACATGTTAAGACGATCAATAATGAACCATATTGCATTATTCCATCTAGGAGTATTTGGTAATCCCATGAAAAATCTCATCATAATATCATCCCATTTCCACTCAGCTATGGAAAGAGGTTACATGACTGAGCTGGGACATTGTCTTCCAGCTTTCACTTATTGATGAACCATACATCTAGACACAAAATAAGAAATATATTTCTTCATGTTATCCCACCAAAATGATCATTCAAATCAATATACATATTTGTGCTCCCATGATGTATAGAGAAATTGGAGCTATGAGAATCAACCAACAATTTCATTTTTAGATCATTTATATCAGAAACAAAAAGTCTCTTCCCAGATTTCAAAATTCCATCATCATATATGAAGTCACTCAATCTCCCTTCATTTACAGCATTAATATTCTTTTGAAACTCCTCGTCATCAGTTTGAAACCTTTTTATCCTTTCTATTAATGATGGATTGGAAACCATGTGAAAAGGTATTTATTTTTCACCTTCGATGGTTCTTCCCATATCCATCATTACAGGATACATGAAAATAGAATCCCTTTAAACTCTCATCTTGTTCAAAACTCTATGATCCTTTTTGTTCAAATAATCATCCACATCATTTTCCTTCCCCGGGTGGTAGTGTATTGTTCAATTATACTACTTGAGTAGTTCAAGCTATCTCCTTTGACTCATGATGTGTTTTTTTTGTGAGAAAATACACTTCAAAATCTAGTGATCTGTATAAATCTCACCATTTTCACCATAGAGATAGTGTCTTCGTATCATCATTGAAAATATTACAGCTTCTAACTCAAGATCATGAGTGATATATTTTTTCTCTTGAATTTCTAGATGTCGTAATGCATAGGAAATAACTCTATCATTCTGCATAGTGACACAACCATGTCCACTCTTTGAAGAATCACTAAAAATAATAAAACCATTGTTTCCTGATGGTATTGACATGATAGGATCATTGAAAAATATTCTCTTTTATTATTCAAAACATTCTTCACATTCCCTTTTCCAAACAAATTTAACCCCTTTACCTATGAGCTTGGTTATTGGGTTAGCCAACCATGAAAATTTTTGGATGAAATGTCGATAATAAACTACTAAAACAACAAAACTTCATACCTCAGTTATACTCATCAGTCCCGGAAATTCATGGATTTCATTGGTCTTTGAAAGATCAATGGAGATTCTATCCATTGTGACAATATGGCCAAGAGAATAAATCTCTTGAAACAAGAATTTACACATTCTGAACTTCCCATTTAATTAATTTCTTCGGAGGGTTTTTAGAATAGCGTGCATGTGATTTCCATGATCTTATTAGATTTTTTAGTATACCAATATATCATCAATAAACAACAATACAAATTCATCATGATATTCATTGAAAACTATATACATTTGATCCATTAAGAAAGAGGGTGTATTAGTCAATCCAAAAGGCATTACTCTAAAATCAAAATTCTTGTACCATGTTCGAAATGTTGTATTCGGAATGTCTTCCTTCATTACAGAAAACTGATGATATCCATATGGAAGGTCAATATTTGAAAAATATTAATCTTCATGATGTTGGTCAATTAAATCATATATAAAAGGTAGGGGATATTGTTCTTTATTATTATAGCATTTACCTACCTTTAGTCAATGAAAAACCTCATAGATCTACTGTTCTCTATAAAAAAGGACCGGGGCTCTCCATGTAGAAACGCTGAGGAGAATAAATCCCTTATTACTAAATTCCACTAGTTGTTTATATAGTTCCACTAATTCCACAGTGTCCATAAAATAAGGGATCTTTGATGTAATCCATTAACCTAGAATTTAATAAATCAAAAACTCAATTTATTATTCCCATGGATTTCCAGGTAAATCATCTAGGAACAAATAAACATATTATTACAAAATAGTTATTTCCTTTATTAGAACATTCTATTCCACAACCATAATTATTTCATTCTCTTCCTCAATAATAATTGAATTTAGTAGATCTGCTGGGGTGGATCTAGATAAAAATCAGGTGGTGACAATTCTGTTATAAGGATAAGACACACTTTATCATCATGGAAAATTGTATCCATCTTATTACAATAAATTTTTGCATCATGGTCTGAAAGACTATCCATTCTGAATATTATATTTAATTAAATCATGGGTATGATGTCACGAACCAAATCTAGTCGCCGCCAAACCCGGCTCCAAACCCAGCCCGTGACATGATCCAAAGGTCATTTCCTATCCCCACGGGCTGGCACAAGTTCTCGGGTATCAAAAAAATCTGGTTTGGGAACGATTTACCCGAGTATGAAATCATAAATCATAAAAAAAAACAATCAATTATTAGAATATGAAATTTACATGCTAAACAATTCTTAACAAAACCATATATGAATACATGTGTTTAAAGACACTACAAGTGGTATACAAACAAATAATGACAACATAAATACATCCCCATGGACTCCTCATGACTAGGGGGTCACCACCTGCAATCCTTCTCCGCAACTCCACCCCAACGATGGGGACTAACACCCTGAACCACCATCACCATTAGCTTTCCCTTTACCTGAGTCAAGCATAAAAAGTTCTACATACACCCAAGGGGTGTAAGTAGGGTGTGAGCCTAAGCCCAATATTATACCACCTGATGATTCCAAAGAGCATGCAATACAATGTGAACAAAACAAGCAATTTTAATACACAACCTGAAACAGTGTTAAAATTCAAAAAAAGTATCTTTCAAATGAAAACAATCTTCAATCCGAGAATTTCAGAATGTAATAACATTAAATAGGCATTTGAGGTAGGAGAAGGGCACGTGGCGGTGGTAAAGGCGATTGTCCAGGGAACCCCAAACCAGGAGATCTGAAACGGCAAAGCGAGCCCAGTGGTATGTACACCAGTCTCCCCAAAAGGAGGAAAGCATCAGGTTCGTCATTTACCCCACAAGAGACAAAGGTGGAGGCGGGTCAGGCCCGGCCCCGCCTAGAGCAATGATCGCTTTATGCTGGAACTGCCGTGGGCTTGGCAACCCACGAACGGTTCGTATGTTCCGGCGCTATTGCGCTCAAAGTCGCCCTGATATGGTTTTCCTGTCCGAAACCATATTGGAAAACAAGGACATCACAAATATTGCCCTAAAGTGCGGATTCCAGGGTTGTTTCCCGGTCCCCCGACAGGGTCACTCAGGGGGATTGTGTCTGCTCTGGAAGGATAATATCGATGTTAGGCTCCTGTCTTTTTCCTAGCGCCATGTAGCTGCTTCCATTGGCGATCCCCACAACCCCACCTGGACGTTTGTGGGCTTCTATGGCTGGCCCTCCCAGTCTGAAAAGTGGAAATCTTGGGATCTTCTTTGCAAACTTCGTCGTGATCTGCCAAGCCCCATTCTGTTTGGAGTGGACTTTAACGAGATCCTTTTCCAGAAGGAAAAAATTGGTGGAGCTATGCGCTCCTCCACGTCTATGTCTGAGTTTAATGATGCGATCCTTAAGGCAGAGCTGATGGACCTGGGTTACACGGGTTATCCCTTTACATGGTTCCGAGGCAGATATGATGGAACTCGAATTGCTGAACGTCTGGATCGATTCTTTGGCTCAATGGACTGGATGAGCCTCTTCAAAATGTACCATATCAGACATCTCTCGTTCAACTGCTCGGATCACTGCCCAATTGTCATTAACTGTACCCATAATGAGCACGTTACTAGTCCCAGGAAACCATTCAGATTCGAAAGCTTCTGGTCAAATGATCCCGAGTGCGAGGCGGTTATCCGTTCAGGCTGGAAGACGGGGAAAACGGATCCGAGAACCAACCTTCTCCGAGTAGCATCTGATCTGAAGACTTGGAGCTACTCTAAATTCCGTCATCCGGACCGGCAATGCAATTTCCTTGAAAGGAAGATTGGCTATCTTCTTAGAAAACCCCTGTCTAGCAGCATTCTCTCCAAAATAAGTGAAACCCAACGAGAGTTGGATGTTGCCCTGCGCAATAAGGAAGGTTTTTGGGCTATGCGAGTGCGTGATATTCATATAGCAGAAGGGGATGCTAATACCTGTTATTTCCACCAGAAGGCTTCAGCAAGACGCCGGAAAAACTTTATTTCTGGCATTCTTAATTCAGATGGTAGTAAAGTGTCAGACACAGGGGGAATCCAAGAAGCTTTCCTGAGCCATTTTCAGAAACTCTTCTCGGCAGGCCATTCTTACATCTCTCCCGAGATTGAGGACTGCATCAAACCTGTGATTTCTGACGATATGAACAGACAACTTTCTAATGATGTGACGAATGATGAGACTCTTAAGGCCTTAAAGCAAATCCACTCTACGAAAGCCCCGGGACCAGACGGCTTCCACGCCCTCTTTTTCAAGAATTACTGGCACATCATCGGTCCAGACATTTGCAATTTAATGCGGGATATTTGGGCGGGGAAAACAGACCTGTCTTCTCTTAATGAAACTATTCTTACTCTCATTACCAAGATGAAAAATCCGCAAGGGGTCACGGACTTTCGACCGATCAGTCTGTGCAATGTCTCGTATAAGATCTTCTCGAAGATCCTGGCGAATCGGTTGCGGCCTTGGCTACCCGACGTCATTTCAGAGAACCAAAGCGCTTTTGTGGCAAAAAGATTAATCACTGATAATGCCATTATTGCTCATGAAATTTTCCACTCCATGAAAACGCGTACACGAGCGAAGAGAGGGATCATGGCGTGGAAATTGGATATGGCTAAGGCCTATGATAGAGTGGAATGGAACTTCCTCGAATATGTGATGCTCAAGATGGGTTTCTGCACCAAATGGATTGCCATGATCATGCAATGCGTCTCGTCAATTTCCTATAGCATTAATGTCAACGGGGTGCTCACCCGAGGCTTCTCCCCATCCCGTGGGCTTCGCCAGGGAGACCCTCTTTCACCCTTCCTTTTTATTTTAGTGGCTGATGTGTTTTCTAACCTCCTTTCTAGGGCAGCCTCGCTTTCCATAATCCATGGGGCGAAAGCGTGTCACAAGGGCCCTCCGATATCCCACCTCTTCTTCGCTGATGATTGCCTTCTTTTTTCTCGAGATACCCCTAATGAGTGTACCGCAATCTGCCAGGCGATTCAATAGTATGAACGGGCTTCAGGACAAATGATCAATCAGAGTAAATCAGAAATTTCTTTCAGCTCTGGAGTTCCCCAGCCGAAAAGAGAAGATCTCTGCTCTTTAGCATGCATCCCTGGGGTCGATAAGCACCAGAAGTATCTTGGGCTCCCGACGGTGGTTGGACGGTCAAAGAAAGAAATCTGTTCAGCTATTGTGGACCGAATTGAAAGAAAAATACAAGGTTGGACCCCTAAAAAAATCTCCAAGGCCGGCAAGGAAATCCTCATCAAGGCGGCACTTCAATCTGTCCCCAGCTATTTGATGTCTATTTTTAAACTCCCTGATGTGGTGCTTACAAAGATTCAATCCAGAACATCTAACTTTTGGTGGGGACGAAAGGACGGAAAAAATAAAGTCCATTGGATCGCCTGGTCTGCTCTCTGTCAACCAAAATCTGAAGGCGGAATGGGCTTCCGGGACCTTTCTCTGTTTAATGATGCTTTGCTGGCTAAACAAGGTTGGCGTATGATTAATAACCCATCATCCCTATGCACGCGTGTTCTCCGGGCTAAATATTTCCCACATAAGGATTTTATGGATTCCCATCTTGGCTATCGACCCAGTTTTCTCTGGAGAAGCATTTGGGGCGGTCGTAATCTACTGAGGAAAGGGCTAGGCTGGAGGATTGGGAATGGTTCTACGGTCAAGATTTGGACCGATCCTTGGCTTGTTGATCAGACAGGCACGAAGGCGTCATCCCCTGTTTATCCCGGATCCGAACATGCCACAGTCTGTTGTCTTTTTGAAGATCAAGGGGTGGGATGGTGTCTGGAAAAACTCTACTCCTGGTTTAATGAGAGGGACAGGAGACTTATTCTGAGTATTCCCTGTGTGTCAGACGCAGGGCCAGATCATCTCTACTGGACAAACGACAGCTCAGGTGAGTATACAGTGAAAGTCGGCTACCGGCGAGCTCTTTCTGCTCAGATTTCAGAAGGAGATGCGAGGCCCTGGACATCAATTTGGAAGCTTAATGTTCCCCCTAAAGTTCGCTTTTTCTGGTGGCAGGTGTGTACTGGTATCCTCCCAACTAAGAGCCTCCTTGTCTACAGACACTTTTCAGACGACAACTCTTGCCCTTTCTGCCCTTCTGTGACTGAATCCCCTTTCCATGCCCTTGTTCAATGTCCCGGGGCTCAGGAGATTTGGAATGGCTGGGGATCAACTTTAGAGCCGTTCCCGGACCCCGCCTCAGATCTCACAGCTCTCCTGATGCGATGGTGCTCCTCCTATTCGCCGGCTAACGCAGGCGCCCTGTGCATTTTGGCTTGGATTATCTGGAATAGGCGGAACGAGGCTATTTTCAATCATTTCCGGAGGCCCCCCAGGTTTTGGATTGACCGGGCATTGTCATGGATTGCGGTTTGGCAGAACCACCCTGAACAACAAAGACTTTCCACCCACCCTCCTCTTCCCCAACATTGGTGCCCCCCACCAGAAGGGATTATTAAGATCAATGTGGATGCCTCTCTCCCTAAGGATGGCCCAGTTGGACTAGGTTTACTGGCCCGGGACAACCTGGGAAATCTTATCGCTGCCAAATACGAAGCACGTTATGCACTTTGGGAGCCCTCAGTCGCAGAAGCCGCCGCCATCCTTGCTGGATTAAACTTCGCAAAAGATTGCGGTTGGGACTCCATTCAAATCGAATCCGACTGTCTCACTGTTATCAATGCCATCAATCTCACTGACGGCGGGCTTCAACCTTTCGGTCCCATTATCCGGTGTATTCACTCGCGGAGACAAGGCTTCAATTCCTGCAATTTCTCATTTATTAAAAGGGAAGTGAACGAAGCCGCTCACAAGATGGCAGGCATTGGCCCTCCTTATGAGGATTTGCTCTGGTTCAATCATTTTCCATCGTGGTTATGCTCCTGTATTTCTGCTGATCTCCATCATTAATGGATCCGCCTTCTTTGTCAAAAAAAATAGGCATTTGAGGTACTGTAATGTACTTCAAAAAACACCCCACAACAAGGGTAAATACCACAAATCCAATGAGCATCAAAATTGGGAACACCCCTAAGCACTATGTTGTCTCGGGCCCTATGTACCTCGTACATCAGTGTAGAGTAACTATGTAAAAATCTGTTCTCGTGCACGAGCCACTAGTAGGGAACATACCCATAACCTAGTGGTCCCCAATCATTATCCACATAGTTTAGTTAGAGTTGTCGTTATCCAAATTCTAAGTGGAACAAGGACAAAATCCATCTGATCCACTAGCCATACTGGTACAAATCCGCCCCACCTAGGTACCTGGGCTTCCCCTTTTGTGATCAAACAATTTCAGCAAACATCACACATCATTTTTCATATAAAATATCGCTACTGGTCACCAACAAATACTACAGTATCTACACACATTTTATATCATTTAAGACACATAATAAAATAATTTTATATTCTATAAAACAACCTCTCAAAACATCACATTGTTTTGCACAGATAGCTCTTTAAGATATCCACTTTGCACACTATGTGAAAACTTGGAAGCCATTAAAAGAAAATTTCAGTTCAATACCCTTTAATGAAACCATCAATTATGTTATGGGGAAGCCCAATGTGAACCTAGATGTTATATCTTTTAAAACCCACCATTTTCACAAAAACATGGCACTTAAAGCCCATTTGCTTCCCAAAAACCATTTAAGAAAACTTTCACAGTAATAACAAAATAGAATAAACATTCAAAACATGTTTTTTATTCCTAATACAGTTCAATAAAATCAACTTAGTAATTATAGGTCATCCCAAAATGAACCAATAAATTTTTTGAATGAAAAACCCCCAATTTCATCAAAAATTGGAACATAAATTTCATTTACATTATAAATACAACTAAAACCATTTTTTACAGAAACATTCAAGTGAAATAAATATTATGGTACCCTTGAATCTCCATGCAAAAATAAAATCACAACCCCGCCGCACCAAGAGAGACCTAGATCCCTCCTAAAACCACAAAAATAGGCCAATAAATCCCAATGTTAAACCCTAGGTTTGAAAACCTAGTTTCTGGACATTATTAAACTCAATGATAACCAAAGAAACACTAAAAACAATGAATGAAACCCAAAGTAGTTTGGGAGAGTAAAGAAAAGGGATCATTTACTTGAAGTATCATGAATTAATCACTCCAAAATACATGTAGATGAAAGTTAAAAGATCCAAATTTTAGGTTTGGTTTGAACAAGATATATTAGGTCAATTAGGAACTAGAATGGAGGAAAAATATTGATTATTTAGAGAGTTATTGAAGATATACTTTACCTCTTCAAATCTGGTCGATTTGAGGAAGCCTATGAAGTTTGGCACCAAATCTCGAATAACCAGAGCTCCAAAGAGGTGGGAGAGAGTTCAGACGCACTTCTGGGTTAATTTCCCTTCTCTGAGACTTGGAATCACCAAAAAATCCCCCAAATCTAATAATTTATAACATATTCAGAGTTTATTTTTAAAACAAGAATTGGGCTTTCGGGCAGGCCCAACCCCTTAGATAAAAACCCAAATAAACCCTGGTTATGGATTTATAAAAGCACTAAATTAACTTGGTGGTGTTAATAGGTTAGGGGAATTCAAGTAGGAATTTGAATAGATGAAAAATGTTGAAAAATGATAAGGTTATAAAATATACAAAATTTATTTTGTTTTCTGGAATTGGGGTCACAGTTTGGCCCAATTCATGAATACTCATTTATTCCTCCCTAAAACCTAGGGAAACCCCCAAAACATAGAAAGGATGAAAATTAAATGAAAATACCTTTAAAATATGTCTTTTATGTGACAATTATCCCCACCATAAAGCATTTTTCAGCCAGAATGTGACAACAAGACCAGATGAAAAAGCAAAGCCCAAAATATAGACCAAGACAGACTTCCTTGACACATTTTCACCCGCATCAAAAATGATAAACATCTCTAGTTGATCAATCAAAGGAATATAATACTCTCACCAAAAAAAAATTTCCCCAATTACTTAAAATTATGAAACACATTCAAAACACATCTGAAAATAAAACACCTCAAATACTACAAGATGAAGATCAAGCAATCCACTTGAAAAGAACAACGAACTCGAATAACGCTACCACAACATTACGTAAACAAAACCATTGGGTGTTATCCAACCCCAAATTTACCCAAGTAACAAATTTTTTGATAAACATACTTGAACGATACTACCTTTACCTATAATACACTAAGGAGAAAACTGAGTCACTAGTACGGGGTGACCCAATCTAGACATCCTACCACTAGGGACAACTCAATTTCTAAGATAAAATATGGATAACAATTTGGGATGGAATGAATGATCTCCCCATAATAAGGGTTAAACTAACACTATTCCTTTTCCAAGAGAAGATATATAATACCCATGATGGGTCTCCCCACCATAATAACAAACACAACTTTCCTTAAGACACTAACAGGGGCATCGAACGGACTTCCCTGCATTAGGGGTAAATTAATATCAGAATTTATCCAATGAAACATACTTGAGACCCATTGTGAGTATACCCAAAAAAACCAACCATATTAACTAACTATTATGGGATAACAACAACACAACAACAGAATTTTAAGGAGCTGGCATGGCCACACGGTTGGTTCACACGGTTTGGGAAACCGTGAGTTAACTGTGCGGATCATTCTGTCCAAAGAGGAAACATCACATAGTTCCCTTGGCCAATGATAATGGACGTGTGGAGACCATGAAGTAGCTACTGTCTCTTATCACACAGTACCCTAGGTTGGCATACAGTTAATACTAACTGCACACAAATAAGGCACTTCAACCAGTTTAACCCAAATTTTAAACTTTTCTCCAAAAACACAAGGGAACCCAAAGGGTAAAAAAATCAACTCAGGGTACGACATGGGAAGAAGTTACTCACACCTCTTTCCACCAAATGTGATAAATTGGAACAAGAAGACGAAACTAGAGGTTTAATCTATTCATATCTTTCATATTGAAGATATGACCTTGACCAAAAGTGTGAACGACTCTAGGATTTCCCCTAACTATGCGCCATCATCTCTCCGGGGCCTATGGATGAAGCTCAATGGATTGAAGAATCTTCGGCCTCGCAGTTAGGATTTGGAAACCCCTAAACTGAACATCTTCTTCCATTTCAAAAAACAATTATACTATAATATGAAATGGTCTCATTGAGACATAAAAAACATCAAACCTTCTTTTCCCCAACCCATCATTTTACCAAAACAAGAACTTAGAGGATGCACACACATCGCCCTTTTTTATCGGATGCTAAAACAGCAGAATTAAAGGACAGATAGAAACACATTCCTCTAGAACATAGGATTTATAATTTTCTATAGGAAGACACACATCCAACAAAATAGTTACTCTCCTAATATTGCACAATCTTCACCCTTATAGTCAAATGAACACATGACATCGAATGGCATCACAGAACATAACCAATGTGGATAAAAGAAAAAACAAGGAGAGGGACCTTGTACTGTGTCCCAAACAGCACATGATTCCAGGAAGTGTCTATAATAGCCACTCTTGGCCTGATCTTGCACACTAGTGGCCTAAAATGAACTATTGCTTCAATGAGACTAAAGAAAGACCCAGAGGCCCTTTAAGACATCATTCTATATTGACAACCCTGAACATCATTGACCTTCAACAACTTAGGAAACATAAGAAACTAAGGTCAATTTAAACCTCCCACAAACACTCTCCCACTATAGGGGGATCCACATAATTGAAAATGAAGAGGGGTAAACTCAATCTCCAAACCACAAGAATAATGTCTTTATGTTGAACAACTAGAGGATCATCCAATCGTGAATCACCATAGGCCAAACATGAATCATACATTAACACATTATGTGGGCGTACCCTAGCCTATAAGAAAACCCAAGGATCCAACCAATCTGTTCATTTGGTCACAACAGACCATAGACCTTAACTGAACACCTGAGGGGAGCCACCACATTGGCCTCCCAAACATTTCCTCAAAAGAGACCACTAACCAACACTTCATTCCAACTTATCAATGAAACACAAACCCAAAACATCGTTCAAAGAAGAGGGGTTATTGAACTCAAAATATCCCACAATAATAATCCTGAAAACACATAATTCATACCTCCCAACCATACATTATCAAAACACAACAGTTTCCTTCAAAAACATTATTTAAAAAAATAGTGTTGGTCGGTTGTGGATTTACCGATGGTATCTCATGAGCCTCACACATGCATTTTTACATGCCACACTAGGAACCCACCTCATATCCATTCATATTCCCAAATAAACCTATGCATGTGGTCTCCCTTGAGAATACCAAATACCAAAAATCATACATTTCCTATTATTAAAATTAAACTTTTAACAACAATTTTCCTTTCTCAAAACACTAACCATAATATCAAAACCCAATTTTTCATATTACAAACCAATTTAGAAAAGAATTCATAATTCAGTAAAATGACATATTCCCACCATTCACAATTGTTTTAAAACATTTCAACCCATTTCAAAACACTTCTAATTTCATGAAAAATGTCATATCATAAATCTCCATTTAATTAAGAACTCAACTCTTCTCATTTCAAGATAAGGTTTTAAAAGTTCATAATTTTTTTTTCAAATGTTTAGTAGTGACCAAACCCATAATCCATCTTCAACCCCCACACAAAAATTCTAAAAAACTTAATTCAATCCAAAACACTTTTCCACGGATAAAAAAAATTGCACTAGAAACATATTTTCAAAACCCAAATTAACATAGTTCATACATTCAAAAGAGGTGTAGACACATAATTTAACCTTTTGAAATAATTCTAAAATTTTATTTATAGACATAAAAAATACAATTTTCACTTTACTAGAGAATAACATCACCAAATTTCACACTCCTTAATGTGATGTCATTCTTTTTTTTTTCTAAAAAAAACAAGTTTCCAAGATTCCAAAACAAAGAGACACTAGACAATGTGAGAGGAAACTAGTTTCAGTGGGTGACTTGGACATATAGTTAGAAACCATATTATAATCACTTCACTGTCATAGAGAGTATTCTAGTGAAATATCCACGGCTCTACATGGCATGCCAGGACCTACGAGCTCAGTAATATTATTTTCCCAACTCTCTTTTCATTTCCAATAGTCATCATTAAACCAAGAAAACCAAAGGACTCAGATAAATCCATAATTATCCTAGTGACTTGAATCCCATCATGAGGTGTGATGGCCAGGAACACTACCCAGGACTGAAATTTCAAGTCCCGAAATCCTAGCTTCAGACTATCCTGAAAATTCCCCAAATAACATGACCCAAGGAGCAAACCTCCTCTGATACCATTTTGTCACGAACCCAATCTGGTCGCCACCAAAACCAGCACAAAACCCCAGCCGTGACATGACCTAAAGGGAATTTCGTATCCCCACAGGATGGCACAAGTTCCTGGGTATCAAACAAATTTGGTTTGGGAACTATTTACCCGAGTATGAAATCATAAATCATAAAAAAACAATCAATTATTAGAATCTGAAATTTTCATGCTAAACAATTCTTAACAAAAACAGATATGAATACATGGGTTTAAAGACACTAAAATTGGTCTAAAAAAATAATGACAACATAAATACATCCCCATGGACTCCACATGACTAGGGGGTCATCACCCGCAATCCTTCTCCACAAATCTGCCCCAACGATGGGAACTAACACCCTGAACCGCCATCACCCTTAGCCTTCCCTTTACCTGAGTCAATCATAAACATGTCTACTTACACCCAAGGCGTGTAAGTAGGGTGTCAGTCTAAGCCCAATAGGATACCACCAGATTATTCAAAAGGGCACTCAATACAATGTGAAAAAAACAAGCAATTTTAATACCCAACCTGAAACAGTTTTAAAATTCAAAGAAATGCAACTTTCAAATGAAAACAGTTTTCAATCTGAGAATTTCAGAATGCTATAAAATTAAATAGATCTGTCAGCTACTGTAATGTACTACCAAAAACACCACAAAACAAGGGTAAATACCACAAATCCAATGAGAATCAAAATCGGGAACACCCCTAAGAACTAGGTTGTCTTGGGCCCTATGTACATCGTACCTCAGTGTAGAGTAAACCATAGAAAAATCCATTCTCGTGCACAATCCACAAGAAGGGAACATACCCATAACTTATTGGTCCCCAATAATCATCCACAGAGTTTAGTTAGAGTTGTCTTTATCCAAATGCTAAGTGGAACATGGACAAAACCCATCTGATCCACTAACCGTACTAGTACAAATCTGCCCCACCTGGGTACCCAGGATTCCCCTTTTTTGATCAAACAATTTCAGCAAACAAAACACATCCTTTTGAATATAAAATATCACTAATGGTCACAAACAAATAGTACAGTAGCTACACACATTTTATACCATTTAAAACACATAATAAAATAATTTTATTTTCAATAAAACAACCTCTCAAAACATCACATTGTTTGGCACCCAAAGCTCTTTAAGATATCCACTTTGCACACTATGTAAACACTTGGAAGTCATTAAAAGAAAATTTCATTTCAATACCCTTTAATGAAACTAACAATTCAATTATGGGGCAGCCCAATGTGAACCAAGAAGTTATATCTTTTAAAACCCACCATTTTCACACAAACATAAAAATTAAAGCCCATTTGCTTCCCAAACACCATTTAAACAAACATTCACAGCAACAAAAAAATAGAATAAACATTCAAAACATGATTTTTAGTCCTAATACAGCTAAATAAAATAATCTTAGTAATTATAGGTCAGTCTAAAATAAACCAATAAAATATTTGAATGAAAAACCCCCAATTTCACCAAAAAATGGAACTTAAAATTCATTTTCATTATAAATGCAACTAAAACCAATTTTTACAGAAACATTAAAGTGAAATAAACATTAAGGTACCATGAACACAGCAAGATAATTTACAAAAAATTGCACACCAAATGGAATCACCTACCAAAGTAACAAAAACCCTTGAATCTCCATGCGAAAATTAAATCGCACCCCCGCCGCACCAGGAGAGAATTATATAAATCCTAAAACCACAACAATTGGCCAAGAAATCCTAATGTTAAACCGTAGGTTCAAAAACCTAGTTTCTGGACATTATTAAACTCAATGATAACCAAATAAACCCTATGAACAATGAATGAAACCCAAAGTAGTTTGGAAGAGGAAAGAAAAGGGCTCATTTACATGAAGTATCTTGAAGTAATCACTCCAAAACACCAGTAGATGAATTTTAAAAGAGCCAAAATTTAGGGTTAGTTCAAACAAGATATATTAGGTCGATTAGGAGCTTTAATGGAAGAAAAATATTGAGAATTTAGAGAGTTATGAAAGAAAGACATTACCTCTTCAAATATGGGCGATTTGAGGAAGCCTATGAAGTTTGGAACAAAATCACGATTAACCAGAGATCCAAAGAGGGAGGAGAGAGTTCAGACGCTCTTCTGGGTTAATTGGTCTTGGCTGAGAATTGGAATCACCGAAATATCCCACAAATCAAATATGTTATAACATAATAAATCATTATTTTTAAAACAAGAATTGGCCTCTTAGGCAGGCCCAACCCCTTAGATAAAAACCCAAATAAACCCTGATTATCGATTTCTAAAAGCTCCAAATTACCTTGGTGGTGTTAATAGGTTAGAGGAAATCAAGTAGGAATTTGGATGGATGAAAAATGATGAAAAATGAAAAAGTTATAAAAGATACAAAATTTATTTTTTTATCTGGAATTGGGCTTACGGTTTGGCCCATTTCATGAATACGCATCTATTCCTCCCTAAAACCTAGGAAAACCCCCAAAATAACGAAAGGATGAAATTTAAATGAAAAATATCTTTAAAATATGTCTTGTATGTGGAATATGATGATGATATTAGTAGATAAAGGGCATTTATAAGACCCAATGGGAACTGATTCACAAAACCATGTTGCTATGATACTTACCTAAGGAGTTTTGACTGAAAACTCTCTTGATATTTTAAATTGAAAATATCTAATTTTCATAGAAAACTAGTAAGATAGGAAATAATTCGATGATCCAGAATAAAATAATTCATTGGGTAAACTTGAGGAAACCATTTATTTACCGACCACCACATCTTTTAGAGCTTCAACCTCAACAGTAGTGATCACATAATCTTGGATTTTCTCCCCTGTCCTTTTCTGAGGTAATTTCCCTTGGTAGTCAAGGATTTTATTTTCATAATTTCCCTTTCCACTATATGTGTATAATTCAACATTGACAGACTTGTTCTTCCCCAAAAAATCATGAGCATGGTAGAATTTTTCACCACACATGTAACAGACTCTCATTCCCTTAAAGCTAGTATCGGGGGGTTTCATCCCACATTTACCAAAGGATGGATATTCAAATTTTCTCTCCTGCCCCTTGTTTCCAATTCCAGAGTGTTCGGCCGATCTATTCTTCTTTTCTTTTCATTTTTGACGAATGACTTAGATAATTCCTTTTATCTCCTAATAACACATGAGATAATATCTTCATATAATGATCAGTATTGTGAGACTAATTCTCAATAGAGAAATTGTTTTAATGCATCATATAATAGATCAAGATTATTCCTTAGGTTACTTATATAATCTGATTCATGCCTTGCTAACCTTGTAATGTTATCCTCATAATATGAGACATTCTCGTCCTCCTTTTTCCTCATACTCAAAATTTGCATTCTATACACACTTGATGGTCACGAAGAAATTATTTTTCGAATAAAATCGCTTTAAACGCCCTCTATTCCATGTTACATACTTCATCATCTTCCTTTGTGTTTTGGATTAATGGCCACCATTGATCTGCATCTACCGTGAGGAAATACGCTTCCATGATAACTTTTTCCCTTTCTTTACTCCCCAAAGCATGAAATATTTTTTCTATGGAACATATCCATTGCTCAAATTCAAATTGATTTGTACTCCTATGAATTATGGTGCTTTTTTCCTCATGAAGCAGTATATAAATGATCCCCCTCATTATGCATTACGGTGCTCCATACAGGTAAGGTTATAATTCATAACCTGAGTGACTTGTCCCAGTATGGCGATAAGCTGATCATCACCATTTGAATCACCCGATCCACTATAATTATATTGAGTAGGAGGGAAATCCCTAAATTTATTACATGCATTGATATAGTTTCCATTCCATCCACTAAGCATTAGTTCTAAAAAATTGACATACACAAGATTAGTTTATCAATCTCAATAAATAATTCCAATCTTGTAAAATGATTAACATAAATTGAGGAATTTATGTATATAATACATAATAAAAAAATGTTTTCTTTAAGGATGTGTATACTCATAAATCCTTCATAATGGTTCATAATGAAAAATGTGAATTATCCTTAGTATATCCCATGGGTTTGTCGAAACCATGATTGCAGCATGACCTATTGTTGGGTACCAGGATACCCTGAGTCAAGCTGAAAACACTATGTCGATGTTTCCCCACTTAGGTACATATGTTCCAGAGCTGCCTCTACCTACTCGTATCCATACATGGATGTATTTCTTTGAAAACTCACAAAATCTCTACATTTCCAAAATTATAGAATTTTCTTCTATGCTAATCCTCAAAGTCTATCTTTGGGTAATGTAATCTAAAAATATTTTTTCTAAATATTGCTTCCCTGGATTATACTAAACATTCTATGATACCAACTATAATGCCCCGACACCAATTACCCAACCTCAGTGCATTATTTCATAACATTGTCCTGATCACAAGGTATCATATCTCGAAATACTGATCTGTTTAGTAGCATTGTACGTACTAGATGCATCCATATGTTTTAAATTACATAAAAAAATTAATAACAATAAAAAAATTGTGTCCATATACAACAATCAACCCTTACACTTTCCATGTAGTTCAGTTATAATATACATCTTCATATACTGGGAAAAATAAAACATATAAAGGGGTGAGCTCATATGCTCACTAAGGATAACAAAATAGTCAAAACATTCAAAAATAATCCCAAACAATTGAGGAAATGTATAAGAATAAAACACAAGCCTCTTAATTTTAAACATTGTCATGATATGGAAAAGATAAATCAAATAATTCCATTTAAACATTTACTAGGATATTCTACTAGTTGAATAATCACATTTATATCAATAACCAATTTCATAATTTGGAATTCATAATTCCTGACTTCAGAAAAATATATTTATGGACTTGTTTCAAGAATAAAAATATGATTTTTTCAAGGTCGTGTGCCAAGAATCTAGTTTACACATGAGTTCTACTAATGCATCAAGGAGCTATAGCGGGCTCCACCCTTCACTTACAATGTCCAATGCATTCTTCTTATAAAAAGGTTTAAACTTAACATAACCCTTTGTATTAAAACATGCATATGAAATGTCAAAACTATATCTATAAACCAAGAATGGTGTAAAAATAACACATCCATAGTTAGACATTTTAAAAAAACTTTTAATACAATATGGATGACTTTTATCATAAAAAATTAACTTCAAACCAGCTTAAAATCCCTCAAAGGATATTGACAAAGATCAATTCAAAACATTTTTTAGAGAAATATCACTTTCTATTTTTGTATCACTTAAAATTAATATTATTATAAATGAAAACATTTAGTTTGAAAATATTCTTATAATCTTGTAATGTAATCTTTGAAGGTTTTATAGCGGTGGAGAATAACTGAACCCACCGTATAAGTTAAAAAAATATTCTTACCAGAATGTTTCGAAAAGGTCATAATGTTCCTTGTTTTGAAAATGATGTAATGATTCCTTTCAAAACATATCACATAAATTCAAACAAGGGTATAAATGAATTTATCTAATATTTTAGTAAATAGTAAAAAAATTAAAATACATTTTTAAGAAACATGATTTTAGATGATAAAGAAGTCCCAGTTTATACTTACAAAAAAATAACATCGGATAATAAACAGATTGTAAAATTAACTGTTACCCATTCTTTTCCTAAGTAGATGGTATGTTAAACTCATGTATAATAGTTAAAACATTGTTATGAAATTAAATAATAACTATGTAAATAAATATTATATCATATATGATCCTCTAATATTTCATTGTTAATAATATTTTAGTAGTATCATTGTTTCAGGTTTTAACTGATTCATTTTACATTATACGCTTGGTTACATAATCCATGATTGTTTGGGATAAGATGTACTTGATTCATATTAAAAATGATATTATTTAAGAAAAATCGTTTTAATCATAAAGATAAAATTATTCTTGAATGATTACGATGGGGAATTAATCACATCACGTTCGTGGAGATGATAATCCATACGTACACACGAGCAATAATATAATTATATTGATTGTGAAATCTTATGTAATTGGATATTATATCATATATAAAGAATAATAGTCATGTATTATTTATTATTTACATTAGTTATACTCATTTTTGTAACCCATCCTAATAATTAAGTGTTTTAATAAAAACTACTCCACGACATGGAGACGGTAATCCATACGTACGCATGTATGGTGACTTTTTCATTTATAGGATGGATTGAATAAAAAATATGGATGTACCAAATTTATAATAACATAAAATTATCTATAAGGTACATGTATTATAATTTTGGTATGGAAAGAACAATGGAAAAGGATGTAAACAAATAAAAATGAACAAGAAAGGGGTGGTGAAATTATTACCCCTTCTACGGATGTTTCATTTTAGTTGATCAAAATGGCTCCTTAGGATAGATTTATGATCAATGTAAGGTATCTAGGATGAAGTGAGAGAATATGGTAATGTATTTGGTTTGGTTTTGGCCGAGCCAAATTTCATCGGAGGTGTAAAATTAAGAGAATGGGAATTACCATTTTATAAGTAAAGGTAGGGTCACTTTAGGAAAACCTTGAAATATTTTTTATAATAAAATCATTTTCGAATTCTAATGGATCAAAAATGTTTTATTAAGAGGTTATTTTTGGGAAGTTTAGAAAATCTCTCGACTGATAGATTTTAGATAGGGTTAGGTCACCATATTAACCTTGTCTTTAAGATTTCACTCTTAGTTAAATAGTTTGACATTTACCATTTCTCTTTGTATATATGGTTAATAAACATACTATATACGTCCAACATAACCCCAAGTGGTGAATTATTGATGTATATAACCTTATATATGTTCTCTGTCTGAACATTATATTTTTAAGAATATTATATCAATTGATAATATAGTATTTGTTTTAAAAACTCAACAGTGACAATTTTGAAACTATTTAGTATTTTATTTTTTTGAATGTCATAAAAACATTATCACTTCGAATAAAATTTATTTAATCAACCAAAAAATTTAATATTGACCAATTAAATTAGTGTAATTCATCGAAAGTCTCATTTTACATTTATTTGTATATTTACAATATAAATTATTTGAATATTTCATTACTATGGTATTTACTACATCATCATTGTGTCACGGATAAATTAAAATATTTAGAATCTAAAAATTATAAATAAACTATAATTATTTAGGAAATATTTTAATAATCCTAATGAAATATAATAGTCAAATTAATATTTCGTGTAACCATATATTAAAAGTGGATTTGTTATTAAACATTGATTTTACTTCTTTTAACAATTTTTTAAATAATATAATAATAAATGTCCTAATCTAATCCACATGAACCAAAGAAGACCATATTTTATTCATATGGTTTTTTTGGGGGAATTAAAATATTCCAATAGAATTATGACATGTATTAGGGTAATTATAATACAATTTATACCCTTAATATCCCTATTTACTTTTAACCTTGGTAAATAAAAGTCAAAAGATTCTATTCACAAAAAAATATTATCATCTTATTGAAAAATATATTAAATACTGATGAAAACTGTTTCTCTTAGATTTTTGAAATTCATCTCACTAATGTCTTAAAATTATGTTTTATGAAAATTTTCAAATGCTTTTAGAAGATGGGTAAAAGATGATAAAAAGTTCAATAAAATTTTATATATATAAAATTATTATAAAACGACTCTTATGAATTACATTGAACAAATATAGGTATTATGTATCTATATTTACCTATGTTAAATTAAAATTATATAACTAATTACTTAAATAAAAAGATGGATTTAAACAATTATGTTGTGTTTTTCATTATTCATCAAAAATTTAATGTTTTCAGAAAAATACCAAAAATTCACCCTAAGCTAATTTTGAAATTCAGATTTCAAAAATGTTGTCTATATTGAAAAATAAGATTTATAAAATTTCAAGAAGTGGGTATTACAATTCATAATGGCTAGTTTTATTGGTCATGGTGTTTTAAAACTCCACATTGTGTGTAATGCAAGATACTACATTATTCAAAAGGAAACGTACCTTGGAAAATTGGGGTGTTACATTCTCCCCTCCAAATGATTTTGTCCTTAAAATTTCTAGAATATTAGTACATAAGATGATTTAGGTTGTTATCTAACATAATATCCTTGGGTTCGCAAATTTCTTCTTCCATGTTATGGTTTCTCTATAGAAATTTTACCAGACAATTTTTCTGGTTTTTAATCACTTGTTCTCTTGTATGAAGAATCATGACAGGATCTTCACAATAAGAATGATCATGTTCCAGTTCAATGTCCTCACTGGGGAGTAAATGCGGTGGGTGAGGCATATATTTTCTCAACAGTATTACGTGGAACACATCATTAACTTTGGAGAGACATAGAGGCCTTGTCAAGCGATAAGCCACAACACCATTTCATTCTAGAATTTTGAAAGATCTGATGTACCTGGGACTCAATATAACCATCTTACAAAATCATATAACACCCTTCAATGAATATACCTTCATGAAAACATGATCTCCTACATAAAATTTCAAATCCATCATATGATAATCGGCATATCTCTTTTTCCTACTTTGAGCTGTTTTGATGTGGGTTTGGATAATCTTCACCATTTCTATTGTTTCCTAAACATGTTTTGGGAATATGAGTTTTCTTTCACCAACATAATCCTAAAAGGAATATGTAAAAAATCTCTATTCATATAACACTTCATATAGTTCCATCTGAATACTTGAATGGAATATATTATTATAGGAAACTTTTACCCGAGGTAAATATTTATCCCACATACCTTGAATGTCTAATGAAATATAAATCAAAAAGATTTCTAAGGTTTTAATAGTCTATTCTGATTGTCCATCTATTTGAGGGTGGAATGCAGTGCTCAATTGAATTTCAGTATCCAAGGCCTTCTGAATACATTTCCAAAATATTGATGTAAAATGGGGATCACGATAAGAAGCAATCGATAGGGGTACACCAAGGATTCTTACAACATCATTAATATATAGTCTATCTAGACGTTCACGTGGTAAATCTTCTCTTATAACATGAAAATGTGTTGAAATGTTAAGATGATCAACAATGACCCATATTGAATCATTCCTTCTAGGTGTCTTTCTTAGTCATAGGACAAAGTCCATCGTAATATCATCTGGTTTCCAATAATGTATGGGAAGAGGTTGCATGAATCCTCTAGGATGTTGTCTTCCAGCATTAACTTATTGAAAACCCATACATCTTAACACAAAATCAGCAATCTCCCTCTTCATGCTGTCCCACAAAAAATGTTCTTACCAATCTTTATACATCTTAGTGCTCCCATGGTGTATAGTGAAATTGGAGTTATGAGCATCATCCAACAATTCAATTTTTAGATCATGTATATTGGCAACACAAAGTCTCTTCCCAAATTTCAAATTTCCATCTTCATAAATGAATTAACTGAATCTACCAACATTTAATTCTTTAATCATCTTTTGATACTCTTCATTATCAGTTTGAAAACATTATATACATTCTAGTATAAATGGTTTGGAAAATATATGAAAAATTATTGATGTTTCACCTTCTGTGGTTATTCTCCTATCCAGCTTTACAAGATCTATGAAAACATGATCCCTTTAAACTCTCATCTCATTTAAAACACCACGTTTTTTCTGTTCAAAGAATATTCCACCTTATTTTCCTTCCCCATGTGGAAGTGAATTGTGCTATCATAATTCATTAGTAGTTCAATCCATTTCCATGGCCTCATGTGGAGTTATTTTTCTGAGAAAATATACTTTAAACTCTTGTGATCAGTATAAATAATAAATTTCTCGTCATAAAGATACTGTCTCCAAATATTCAGAGAGAAGTTTACAGCTACTAACTCAAGATCATGGGTGAGGTAGTTTTTCTCAAGAATTATTAGTTGTTGTGATGAATAGTCAATAACTCTATCATTCTTCATAATGACCCAACCAAGTCCTTTCTTTGAATCATCAATATAAATAACAAACCCATCATTCCCAATGGTAGAGTCAATATAAGATCATTGACTAATGTTCTATTTATTTCGTCAAAACATTCTTCTCATTATCTTGTCCAAAAAAATTTGACCCCTTTACGTGCGTGCTATGTTAATGGATTAGAAAAATGAGAAACATTCTAGAGGAAACGTTGATAATAACCTGCTAATCCAATAAAATTATATTCCACAATTATACTCTTTGGTGCTGACCATTCATGGATTTCCTTGGACATTGAAGGTTCAATAGTGATTCCATCCTTAAAGACAATATTTCCAAGAAAAAAATATCTAGGAAAAAAATTCACACAGGCTAAACATCACATATAATTCATTTCTTTTGAGGGTTTTTAGAATAGTGCACAAGCGATTTTGAATATCTTCATACCTTTTTGAGTATACCAAGATATAATCAATTAATACCACTACAAATTCATCATGATATTCTTAGAGAACACTATTCATTAGATTCATGAAATCAGAGGGTGAATTAGTCAATCCAAAAGGCATTACTATAAACTTCTAATGCTCATACCTGGTTCAAAATTCTTTTTTCGGAATGTCATCATTCATCACACATAACTGATGATATCTATATCGAAGGTTAGTCTTTGAAAATTACTGAGCTCCATGAATTTGGTCATATAAATCATCAATGAGAGGTAGGGGAAACTTGTTCTCTATTGTTATAGCGTTGATCTCTTCATAGTCAATGCAAAACCTCATCGATCGGTCTGTCTATTTATCAAAAAGGACAGGGGCTCCCCATGGAGAAACACTATGGTGAATAAATATCTTATTAATCAATTACTCATGTTATTTCTTTAGTTCCACTAATTCCATTGTGTCCATTCTATAAGAGGTCTTAGATATGGTCCTTGAACTTGGAATTAAATCAATGGAAAACTCAATTATTCGTTCTGGAGGATGTCCAGGTAAATCATCTAGAAATACATCAACATGTTGTTGTACTATTGGTAAGTCCTCTAGTTGATCATTCTTTTAATCACCCATAATTATTTCATTCTATTCCCTCCAATAACTGAATTTAGTAGAGCTTCTGGGGACGGATATAGATAAGAATAAATTGGTGACTTTTCTGCTCTAAATATAAGGTACTCCTTATCATCAACGAAAATTGTAACCTCGTTTTTATTATAATAAAATTTCACATCATGGTAAGAAATCCAATCCCTTCTACGGATTATATCAAATTGAATCATGGGTATGATGATGATATCAGTAGATAAAAAACATTTATATGCACTTATTGGAAATGATTCACAAAACATTGTTGTGGTGATATTTTCCATAAGATATTTAACTGACAACTCAGTTTATAAGTCAATTAAAAAATATCTAATTTTCATAGATAACTAGGATGATATAAAAGAATGTGACGATCCAGAATCATATAATGTATTGGATAATCTTGAGGAAACCATTAAATTACCTACCACCACATCTTTCACAGCTTCATCCACAATAGTAGTGATCACATAATCATGGCCAGGATCCCAGGGCCTTTTTTGAGGTACGATCCATTGGCTCATAGGATATTAATTTCCATAATTCTGCATTTCTATTCAATTGTATCTTTCAACATCGATAGCCTCTTTCATAACCATACAATCAAAAGCTTAGTTTCCATTTTCACCACACTAATAATAGACTATCATTCCCTTAAGGAATGTACCAGGGTGTTTCTTCCCACATTTCCCATAGGATGGATATAAAAAATTTCCCATAATCCCCTTATTTCTATTTCCCGAGTGTTCAGCAGATCTCTTCTTCTTTTACATTTCTATAAAGTCATCAAACAAAGAGAATTCTTTGTCTGTCTCTATAGTGCATGAGACAATATATTCATATGATGAGAAGGACTGTGAGACTAATGCTTGACGGATAAATGGTTTTAACCCATATAAGTATTGATCATCCTTACTCATTGGGTTATGTATATTACATGTTTCATACCTTGATAACCATGTAATGTTAGCCTCATACTTTGAATCATTCTCATCCTCCATTTTTCTGAGACTCAAAAATTACCTTTACATATCTGGTCAATGGTCATGAGGAAAGTATTTTTCGAAGAAAAATCATTAAACTCCTTCCATTCCATATTCAATAATTCTCTATATTCCTTTGATTTTTGGATTAATGAACACCATTTCTCTTTATCTACCATGTGGTGATAATCTCCCTTGACAACATTTTACCTTTCTATAATCCCCAAAGCAAGAAAAAGGTTCTCTAACGAACTTGTCCATTGCTCATATAATAATGGATTTTTACTCTCATTGAATGTTTCTGGTTTTTTCCTTATTAAGTAGACTAATATTGATTCGTAAAATTGTGAATTAGGGTTATCCCTACAGGGAAGGTTATTATTCAAAACCTGATTGAGTAGTCCCAGAATGGTGATATGTTGTCTAGTAATAGTTTCATCACCATCTCCACTATAAATATCTTGATTTGTATGGAAATACCTTAACGGATTATGTGCATTCATACAGTTTCCATTCCTTCTACTAGGCACCATTTCTATAAAAATGTCATTCAATATATTAGCATATGAATCACAATACATAATCACAACCCTGTAAAACACTTAACATAAATTGATCCGTTTATGGATATAATCCAGAACCATAAAAATGTTTTCTTTGAGGAGGTATATACTAATAAATCCTTCATAATGGTTTGTAAGTAAAATGTAAACTATTATAAGCATATCCCCTGAGAGTGTCGTAACCAAGATTGAAGGAAGGACCATTGTAGTGTACCAGGATACCCTGAGTCAAGCCCCATACTTCTTGTCAGAGTTTTCACTCCTAGGTACATCTATGCCAGAGCTGACTCAACATGCTCATTTCCAGACAGGGATATATTTCATGGAAAACTCAAAAAATCTCTATATAACCAAAATTATATGGTGTTCTTCTTCACTAATCCTCAATGTCTATATTAGGGTAATGTTGTCTAATCTGAGTTATTATAAATCTTTCTTCTAAGGATTGTACGCATATTCCTATGAAACAAATTGTTATTAACCTACCAAAGTTACCCAGAGTTGGTGAATTAGCACATAACATTGGAATGATCATAAGAGATCAAATCCAAAAATAGTGATCAGTTTAGTGGCCTTGGATGTACTAGAAACATTCATAAGTTTAACATTATATTATAAAATGAAAAACAAGAACAACATTGTCTCTATTGACCCCATTAATCCCTTAAACTATCCTTGCAGTTAGTCGTAATATACTTCTTTGCATTATGGAAAAAATAATATATATAATGTGGTGATCTCAGATGCTCAGTAAGGATAACAATATAGTGGGAACTTTCATGAATAAGAAAAATCATTTAAGGCAATGTATAAGACTAAAACACAAGCCTTTAGAACATAATCATCATCATAATGAGGAAAAGATAACTAAATAGTGTCATTTATTTGTTCACATGGATTTTCAACTAGTCGAATAATCACATGTAATATCAATAGAAAATATCATAATGTTGGAATGAATAATGCCAGACTTCATAACCACAGAGTTAAGGCCTTGTTCCAATAATACAAATAAGAATAATTCATGGCCTTATGTCAAGAAACTAGTTTGTCTATTGAAACCTAACAATGCACCCAGGTGTTATAGGGAGATCCACCCGTCACATAGTAGGTCCAATTTATTCCACATATTTAAAGGTTTAAACATAACAAAAAAATTCATATTAAAACTCTCATATGAAATGTAAATACATTATCCATTAACCATGAATGTTGTAAAAATAACACATCCACAGTCAAAAAAATAAAAAAACCTTAAATACATTATGGAGTATTTGTATCATTATAAATCAACATCAAACAAGCTTAAAATAAATCAATGGATAATGACATAGATGAAATCAAAACCTTTTTTTAGAGAAATATCTCTTTCTGTTTTGAAATCATTTAAAAATAAAATAATTATAAATGAAAACAATTATTTTGAAAATATTATTATAAGATTATTATTTAAGATTCAAAGGTGTTATAATATTGTAGAATAACTGCTCCCTCCGTATAAGCTAAAAAACAGTATTACCTTAATTTTATGAAAATGTCATAAAGTACCATGTTTGGAAAATGAAAGAAAGATCTATTCAAAAAAATTTATAAAATGTCAAAAAACACTATAAATAACATTAACCCATATTCTAGTAAATATTAAATATGTTTTGAAATACATTTTTGTGAAACATGGATGTGGATGATAACGGGGTCCCAGTAGATACTTATGCAAAAAAAACCTCGGATATAAAAGAGATTGTGAAATTTACCCTTACCTTGTACTTTTCTATAGTTGATGGTGTGTTAACATCCTGTATAATAGATAAACCATTGTTATGAAATTATACATTAAATATATAAATAAACATGATATCATATATGATCCTTTAATATGTCATTGTTAAAAATATTTCAGTAGTATCATTGTTTTGGGTGTTAATTGATCCATTTTACCTAACATGCTTGGTTACGTAAGCCATGTTTGTTATGGATATGATGTATTTTATTCATAAAAAGAGTGATACTATGTTTTTAAATATTATTTTTAATCATAAGGTGATAATTTTTCTTGAAATATTATTATAGGGAATGAATCACATCGCGTTCATGGAGACGAAAATCCGTATATACTCACGTGGGAAAATATCAATATATAGATAGTGAAATCGTTTGTAATTAGATAGTATATCATATATACAGAATAATTAAATTTTATATTTATTATTTAAATTAGTAATAATCATTATTATAAACATCTTTATGATGAAGTGTTTGAATTAACAAACTACACAACGAGTTGGAGATAGTAAGTTGTACGTACGCATGTATTGAAAAGATATAATACTGAATATGGTAGTACCTTGTTTATAATAACATCTTAGTATTGAAAAGAAACTGGAGTTATAATTTTGTTTTGGAATCAACCAAGAAAGGGGAAGTAGAAGAACAAAAGAATTTGAAAGATGGTAGTGATATTATTACCTCTTCTTAGGGTGTTTCCCTTTGAGTTGATCAAAAGGGATCCTTAAGTTTGATTTCATATAAAAGTAAGGATAGTAGGATTAAGGGAGGGATGTTGGGATGGTATTTGGGAAGGGGTTGGCTGAGCCAAATGACATTGGAGGTGTGAAATTATAAGAAGGGGAACTACCCTTTTATAAGAGAGGTGAGGGTCCCTTTAGGAAAATATTGAAATATTATTTTAGAATAAAATAATTTCCGGTTTCTAATGGCTCCAAAATGATTTATTTTGAGGATATGGTTTGTATGGGTTGAAATACTCTAAAAACAATAGTTTTTAGGCATGTTTAGGCCACCATATTAACCTTGTCTTTTAAATTTAGCTCTCAGTTAAATAGTTTGACATTTACCATGTATCTTTGTATTTTTTATATTATATGGTATATAAACATACTATAAACTATCAAGAGTACCCCATGTGGTTCATTATTGATATATATAACATTTTATATTTCCATTGGCTGATCCTAATATTTTTAGGAATATTATATCAATTAATAATATAGTATTGTTTTTAAAAGAAATTATATGATTTTTGACACTATTTCGTATTTGATTTTTTTGAAAGCCATATAATCATTATCACATCGAAAAAAATTTATTTAATAACCCCTAACATGTAATATTAACCTAAAAAATTATATTAATTTATCAAAAGTTTAAATTTTTTTTATTCGGATATTTATGATATCAATTATCTTAATATTTCAATAATAAGTTAGTTACTACATCATTATTATGTCATAAATAAATTAAATTATTTAATGTCTAAAAATTTAAAACAGAATTTCATTATGTAGGAAATATTTTTACCATTATAATGAATATTTATAGTTGAATATATATTATGTGTAACCCTATATTAAAAATGGTTTACTTAAACATTGAAAATAATTCTTTTAACTCTTATTTACGTAAAATAATAATAAATTTCCTAATCTAATCCATGTGGACCAAATAGGAACATTTTTTATTATTAAGGATGTTTTTGGTCAAATTAAACTTATCCAATAGAATTAGGACATGTGTTAGGGTAAATATAATATCATTTTTACCCTTAATTACATTATTTACTTTAAACCATTGTAAATAAAAATCAAAAGTTAATATTCACCAAAAATTATTTTCATCTTATTCAACCACATTATATATATTAATTTCAACTGTATCTCTCCGATTTTTGAAATTCAACTCACAGAAGTGGTAATATTTTGTTTTATGAAAATTTGTAAGTGCTTTTAGAAGGTGGGTAATAGATGATAAAAAGTTCAATAAAATTATATATATCTAAACATATTATAAAATGACTCCAATGAATTAAATTCAACATATATAAGTATTATGAATATATTTTGACCTAAAATAAATTGAAATAAAACTTCGAATTACTTAAATAAAAATTCATTCTTAAAGAAGAATGTATTGGCTTTCCGTATTCATCAAGAATTGAATGTTTTCAGAAAAATAACAAATATTCACACAAATCTAATTATGATATTCCTTATTCAAAAATCAAGTCCATTTTTAAAAATCAAATTTATTAAATAGTTCAAAAAGTGGGTATTAATATTCATAATATCTATTTTGATTGGTCGTGGTGTTTTAAAACACCAAGTTGCATACAACAGAAGCCACTCCATTATTAAAAGGGAAACATACCTTTGAATCATGGGGTGTTACAACAACCCCCTCCCCCCTTACACCCCCCGAACTGCACACAAAATTGCACTGACCCCTCCCCCTTGCACATTCCTTCCCCCACCTACACATCTCCCCCACCCACCAACACACCTGCACACACCTCCCCACTTTCCCCCCTCCCAACCTCCATGATTCACTCCCCACCCCCAGCCCTCCCCACCTGAATAAGAAATTTCAAAAATAATAAACCCTTTAACATTTCTAAAATAATGTGTTCATTTATTTAATTAAAATATCCATGTTAATAACATTTTATATGATGAAGACTTATTTAAATCTAATCATGCATTTTCATATACAAATATTAATATCACAGAAGATTCATAACTTAAAAAATTGACTCCCAAACATCATTATAAACCATTTAATAATAGAACAAAACCAATCACACAAGTGTGAACCAGAAAAAGCTGGAACAACTATATCAGAAATTATTAAACATATACACAAAATATATGTGATCTTAAAAAGAATAACAAATGGGGACAAAGTGGTAGTCCATTTGGATTGCTCTTCATATCTATATTTTTCTATTAAATCCTCCATGCTTAAGAGTGATTTTAGTGGTGTGTATATATAATTTTTAGGTATTATTGCCCCTCACCTATATTAATTTCACTCTTTCCAACATCGCTTTGATTCATTTATATTGGATTAAGGAACTATATAAACATTCACCCACAAGAAATAGAAATCAATAAAAATGAATGTTTATTTTTAGGAAAATACTAGTGGAATCATGATTATAATGAATACTCGAGGATTATTAATTCTTTAGATACATTAAATACCTCATGTGACATATGGTGTGCCGATAGTGATGCTTTCATTACTCTATTTATAGATTCAAATGATTTTATAAGGTAACTTATAAACATATGGATATATTTTCAAGTGATAAGACTAGTGCCTAATGGAATAGAGGTTAATAAGGATCATGTTGTGACTTCTTGGCCATGTGGATATTTTACCATTATTTATGATAGGAGATTATCTTGTGGGATGGGATTTCGAGATTGGAATTTAAAACATTGATTTATGAAAACCTATGGGTTAAAAATTATATCCTAAAGTGGTGGTTATAATTGTGAGGTGAAATGATATATATTTCAATCATTTGATACAATCATGGGTGAGTTATTTTGCAGATGTGACCTACATCATGGTGACATATAAAAAATATAATTTATGAATAAGATATTTGGATGAATATATAGATTCATGTAGGATGGTTTTCCTTTTGTAAAATGTGATATTTTATATGATAAAAGTTTACGATGAATAAATTTGGGGTGGGGTTTTGTAGAGATTCCATGAGTGGTGTGCTAAGCAATGGGGATAAGATATAAAAAGAAACTATTATGGAAGCAATGACTAGATCTAGTGAAGTGATATATATTTTTCTACATGAAATTCTTATGTACTGCAAATTCCTAGATGAAAATGGAAAATTAAATATTTCACATAAATTCAAACATAGACTCTCTAGATGTCTTCCAACAGACATCAAACAAACCTTATAGGATCATGAAATATTTTCCCATGATTTAATCATAAAAACCAGATCAAGAAGATTCATAATTTATCAGTGTATCAAAATATTTTTGGTAGTAAATAGAACAACACAAAGTATCAAGTACAACATGATCTATAAATGATATTAGATAAAAAATGGTGGCCCATAATTTAAATCATTAAAATACAATGAACGAGATAAAGATGTCTAAGAAGTTGTATAATAAAAATGAATAGTTCATGTTCTTCCACCAAGAGGTTTAGTGTATGTAAAAAGTGTATTGGGAAATATCATTTATACCATGTAAAAAAGATAATTCATATAATTTGTAACTCGATATCAAGTAATGTTTAATTATTTATAGATAAAGAAATAAAGATAATGTGACCTAACTAATCACACATATATTTATTCACAACAAATCCTCCAACATAAAATGTCAATAATATATGTAAAAAAAATAGTGATCAATTTGTCCCACATCATAGTCACAATCATCACCGTCATCATGAGACACATCCTCTTCTTCATCTATAACCACATAATCAACCTCACCCTCTTCCCCACCCTCATCCCCATCATCATTCTCAACCTCCTCTTCACCCTTCTCCATGACCTCATCCTTTGTTGTGACCTCCTCCTCACCGTCTTCCTTGATATCATCCACATCCATGCCCTCTTCCTCACAATCATCAACACCATGAATAAAATCCTCTCCACCACCACAAGAACATCCACATGGTGCATTATACATTGAATACATCGATTACATATATTCATCAAAAGTTTATTGACCTCTAGTGGAAGTATTCCACTTTAATCATTCATCAATTTCAAAAATTCAGTTTGTTCCCTAGAAGTTTTTTCTTCCACCTATGTGGACCTTTTAGCATGTTCTCCACTTTTCCAAACCTGTTTGAGCTCAATGGCACTAAAAATGGTACATAAAGAGGGTCAATACCACGTCGGGACTATACTCTTCCCATGATGGTGATATACTCTACTGGGGTGCTCATCTCCCAACACCTTTTGTAAGGGATCATTTGGCACAACATTTTTAGGATCTTGGGCATCAAGGAACTATAAATCATATTTCTACAAATAACAATAGATTATTTAGTTACAAAATAGATATTAAAAATTTCAAATCAACAATGTAAAACATAAAATGTTCTGTTTTTTGGTTCATTTTCTGCACTTCAATCTTTTTTAATTCTACTAGAGAAAAACAGTTTTTATTGAGGAATGTGTCCATCAATATTCAAGCCACGCCGCAACAATGACATTGAATGTATGAATCAATAATAAAAAATATTTTACCAATAATTAATTTCATAAATGAAATTATATAAAAACATTAGAAATCTAATAAACTATGGTGGAAATAATAGAATCTAGATGCCTTGAAGAAAAATTATAAAAAACAATCATACTTGCTTCTTATCATGATCTAACATCATACTATATCCTAGTCTGAGGAGGTATTTTTTGGAATAATAGTTTTTTATATTTTTTGAATGATTCTTAAATAAATTTCAATAATACAGATGACAGTAATAATGAAAAACATGAAAATATTTATTTAAATACCTCAAATGTGATTAAAATCACAAATATGATAGTCATCCAATAATTAATAAAATTTAGATACAATTCTATAGTACAATCATCAACAAAAGGTACCACCTCTAATAGAGTGCTAACTATAACACATCGTCCAATATACTACTAATGTTTATAGGATTTCAACATCAAACCTAACTCCTTTAGACATGATGTCTGTGCACTGTAACCATCAGGGAAATTAAATAGAATCTAACACAAAAAATTTAATTCATATAAATTCAAATGTTTTATATTATATTAAATATAATATAATATTTACCCATATCTATTTGGAGTCGTTATCCTTGACTTCTTTTTGAAACTGTATTCATGAGACCTGAATGGTGGGAATGTTGTCAATGTATTTGGAAACTATCACAAAAAAACTCCAACATTGCTTCCCTATTTTTTCAATCATTTTTTTTCTTCGTTGTAGTCCACCATCAACTGTGTGCGGTGGTTCCACACTGCATGCATGATTTTATTCCCTCACCCCACCTCCAGTCATTATATGTATATATTATTAAAGAAAATCAGATATAATATTAATTCATTTTATAATGAAAATAAATAATGGTTTAAAAATTTGGTAGGGTTCTATAAATATACCTAATGCATTCTGATAAATTGGAGCCACATGATCTAGAGAAACTAAAATAAATCCCTGTATTGGTGGAGAGGGTCCCATTGTATGCTCTAGAGGTACAGACTGTGGTAGAGTATGAGTTTGAAGAATATGGGACAGAGAATTTCAAAGAGAAGTATGTATAAGTACAAGTAAATGGCATGGATGGTTGGACAAATTAATGATATGTATGAGGAGTGGGAATCCTCATCAAATATATGATATAAATGTGATGATGCTCAGATGAATAGGGTGGTGAAATCATCAGAGGCCGAAATATCTCGTGTTTCACCAATGACATAGTAGGTTTTGAATTTGGGATAGATGGAACTTCAATGGGAAGGGCGGGGTCTAATCCGATATGCCGACTAGATCACTTATCTCTCAAACAACCATCCCTCATACCACTGGCATTATTACTGGGACCACTATTAGGCTTCTCTTCAAATAACTGTCTCCTGAGGGGTGGATCCTGAAAAAATGTTTAAAACAAAATTAATAAAATGAAATTATAAGTAATTTAAATATATATTTGAGATAAAATACTCACAATAGGCTCTAGTTGAGGAACACCCAACTCAATCATGCGATGATTATTGTTTATCGACCATTTTCAATGTATATATTCAATAGGTATCATTTCCTACATTCTAAAGAAAATATGGATATAATTAGAAAATTATATCTAATGTGTAACCAAATAAACAATTTATAAGAGAGGGGATATAGTGATGCAGGGCTTCTAGGGTCAAGCATCAATGGACAATAATGTATTAAAATGTTAAAGGGGTAATTAAGTTATACTAATTTTATACATTGTTAATAAAGTAATAAATTGTTCACTATGTTAGAAATTTATCTTTCATTGGTTTGAATATAGATCAAGATAGATACAACATATTTTTAATCAATATTAAATCAATTTGAATAGTATAAACCATAGGATCCCATGTATTGATAATATACAAAATTAAGAACAGTGGCGGGTGATTATATATATTTCCCATAATAACATCAGATTCAAAATCAATTTGTACAATTGATCTATTGGAGAAATCATAAGTAAAAAATTTATTGGTTCTAATTAAAGTATGAATGGTGTCAATTACATAACTACTATCATGAAAAACATGTCATGTAATTACATAAACAATGACACTGAATTAAGGATTAAGATGATCTTTAACATGAAAAACATGTTTCTCCATTGAGGCCAATACAAATAGTTCATCAGTATCTGGAGTGTGAGTCATGTCAATAAATAGAAATCTATAATCATCAATAAATCTTCCATGCCTCATCATCGAATCAAACTACTAGATTTTCATCATCATAACTTGACGATGGGAGTAATTATCCATTATTATTATTTTTTCAACGACTTCATAATAAGCTACATTTTCAAAATGATGTCTAATATCGGATGCACATGCATAAAATTCTATTTTGGAAGTTAGCATAATAACATAATGTTATGCTCTCTTATTCTTTTCATGTTCAGTGGTAATAAATATGTATACATTGATCACAATTGATTTACATTCATGAACTATTGTATTAGGACCAAAAGACAAAACTCCTATTTCCTCAGAAGTACAGCCTTCAGGAACACTCGATGCCTGAAATATAAAAAAAATTAATTTATTTAAATATTGATTTTAATTATTTGTTTCTGCAATATTTACACCTTCAATTTCAACCAAGTAGAATACTATTTATTATGTAACTTCTCTCTTCTTCTTAAAGATAAATAATTATTTTTTATATTTATCATTATTTTTTGTTCCCTATAAATAAAAATAGAAATAGTTTAGCATATTTATAAATTTAAAATAGATGGGATAATATATACATGTTCTATTTATATACACTATATAGTCCTTTATCAAATCACATTTTAAAAACATTGTGTGATGTGTTATCTCCCAGTCTTCAAGGATTATTTTATCAGTGTATTTGATCCAAGAATTATTCTTATTTGAGGAATTGATGGAAAACTGGGTTCGATTTTCTTTTATTTTTCTCCTTCATTTTTCATTTATCTATTCATTCTCATAGTATGATTAGAAAAATACATTGAGCTGAAATAAATACATTCATGAAAAATGTTACTATTCCTGATTTATCATTCGTGATGATTCTTATTCTAGACTTAAGATTCAATGTGTACATATTTATTTTTGTTGGATGCAACAAATAGAAATAAATAGTTCCTCCAAGATGTATATTTGTGGGATGACGAACAGTCAGATGAATAATGCATGTGGAAAATGATAGAGGAAATATTATCTCTAACTTAGAGAAAATTAATTGTGTCTCTGTGAGAATTTTTTTTGCAAGAAACACTTGCACAAATTCTTAGCATAATGATTTTTAGAAAAATGGCACATCCAAATAACTGAAACCCTTACATTATTGGACAAAAGATTATGGATTAATATTGGAATCAACTCATGCAGAATGATGTGAAAATCATGATACATCAACGATTTTAGCTTCAATAATATTTTTTCGACCCATTTTTTATATATTTCATAAATAATCATCTAGAATGTCAATAATTTCTAGTACATCTATAAATTGATTTTTTTCAGCAGGTTTCATTACATAAGAAGAATGAGGTAATTTCCATTTATTTTCACTCATACACAAAGGAAGCAATTCTGGTCTAATTACCCAATCCCCAAATACACACTAAGAACATAAATCATCTTTTCTAATTCCCCTGACATTTAGAGGAATAGAAATAAAAATTTTACATGTATTATTTTTAATGTACATTATGTCTAGGAAATTTTGTAATAAATTTAGTGTCCAATAATGAAACTCAATGAAGACACTAATTTTCATCCAATTGTATCAAGTATCAATGGAAACATTATTTCCCTTTCTGGATTTCATTTGAACAATCCTGAATAAAAAAATGAAATATTTCAATTCATTATGCATGTCAGTTCCAGACATACGCTGAGGTGGATTGTCAGTCTCCATGATATTGTTAAATATTTTACAATTTTTTCTATATGGATTGTTCATTAGAAAGAATTGTCGATGTGACATAAAACTAATACTACAATGTAATTGTATTATTCAGGATAAATTATTATTCATTAAAATATGAAATGATATTTTTTCATTCATGCTCCCTCAAAACATCATTGCATAAAAATGAAAATCATTGATCATCCACATAAGCGTATTACACATAAGAAATATGACTTTCGAATATGCATCTTATGTGTGCACTCCCACATACCAAATAAGTTTCAAGTCATTTATTAAATGTTTTATGTATAGGTCTATATCATTTATGGGATTCTAATTTCACGATATAAGTAATCTTATGAATATGAATGGTTTGTTCATACACCACCTTAGAGAAAGGTCATAAATATCTATAAAAACTTTCCATGTGATGTGCGAATTAAGCATCTTTCTAAACGAATTAAAACTATCGCATGAGAGACCAATCCTCACATTAAAAAACAACAGTTTAAAAATTAAGATATCAAGTATCAAATATCTCCCATGAAAATACATCAGTAGGGTGAACCCTCTCTTCATTATACTCATTTCTCTCGATATCATGTCGTCTCATTTTTATTTTTATTTCATCAGACAGGTAATGATTTTAGAATCTTGGGATCAATGGAAAGTTCCAAGATACTTTATGTGACCCACAGTAAGGTGTTCCATTAGCTTGGGGCTTCTATAGGGATGTTCCACATATGAAATAATCATTTCCTTCATTGTTTTTCTCCCAAAATAAGATATAATCTTTTAGGCCAGCATGACTATTTTGTTTTTGAAAATCCATGTTCATAAAATAATTCCCATGACAAATAGTGTTTTGATTGAATATTTGCATCATCTTGAAATAATTCCTTCAAAAAGGTATGAATGTAATCAATGGAAGAATTCTAAATATTATACATTGGTCTCCCAATAAAAAATTTAAGTAAAAAGTACATCATTTTCATTTTAACAAATTCTTGATATTCTAGAGTCATCACAACAACATTCAATTTTATCACTCTCTCAACATCATCAATTTAATTGGATACATCATATGTGCCCATATAAATTTCTTCTTGGGTCTATATCCATTCCTTTTTATGATGAAAATTTAATTTAAACTGGTGAAATATCAAATTATCCAATCTGGTACCCTCATTTGGATCATTAGCATTTTAATATTCTGTTTTATCCACATTATGATACCACAACAAATATTTTGTTTGAAACCCATATTTGGTTATATGGTAGCCAAATTATTTATGTCTCGTCCATTTTCTTCCATCATAATTTTAACATGGGAAGTTTATGAAACCTCTATCTGATGCATTGAAAAATGCGAAATCTAAAAAGATATCCAATTTGTTTTGAAAAATTTCTTGAGATCCAATCACATTCATATATCCAAATTCTATCCATTCTGTAAAAAATTGCAATCCGTCATTTTGAGAATGAAATTAAATAATATTTAATTTAATGTAAATATATTTTTAATTAAATTTGAATTTTATACTTTATATAAAACCCTAATTGACACAATATGTAGATACATGTTGAATCATGGAATTGTAAATTATATTATTCTATCAACATGAATATGATATTGTGTATGAGAAAACAAAATGAAGCATAGTGTAATTACAAAACGTTGTTTAGTTCAAATATAGAACATAGTTCTCTCCATATGATAGTAACCCACAACTGTGCACATTTATTTTAAAAAATAAAATGTACCATAACATGGTTCGGGTTTTACATGCAATAACCACACACTAATAAGTCTAGGATTCAACCAGCCTCTATTATAACTATTCATGTAATAACATTTATAACAAGGATCAAAGAGTATCAGAGTAAACCCTTTTATAGAATAATATAAGTGAAATATAAATATAAATTAAACATAGACCCGACACAAATGAAAAATGAAACATAGATGGTGAATATTGTATTTAGTTTTTTATGAACCTCGGTATTATATCAACATTGGTTAATGAATAATCATTAAATATATACCTAATATAGTATTAAATGATCCAATGAATATTAATATTATATGTGGTAGTAAATCCTATAAGAAAAGTGTTATGTGTATAAGTAAGTAACATAGTACCCTCATATGTTCCATATGCCCATTTCATTTGTGGCTATATTGAATTAATACTTAACAACTAAAAATTTGTCAATTGAGAAACAATCATAATTAATTAATCATATTGATAATCATTTTCAAAAGTATTAAACGGTAAGATATTCGTTAAATGATATGATATTCAATAATCATATTTAAATTTTTTTCTTGTAGCATGATATGAAATCCACCAAAGAAATTTGACATTATTAGAATTAATAATAATTCATTAAAACTCAAGGTGTTACGACCCCAATGATGATACACTACCATATCACAAAATCACACTACTATGCTCATTCTTTATTGAGTCACGTGCCATAAAACATAGGCTCATTCAACTTAAAAGTGACCATGATTCTAATCCAAGTCAATTTTATATAGAAAAAACCACCCTTGGTGCATCCTTTCCAAAAATACAACAGAATAACAACCTTGTACTTGATTACTAAATGATTACGAGTCACATTGGAATTACAATAAACCCAAAAACAATATATGAATGCACCATCTATAATAGATCTATCCATGTCATATGATAATCAGTTGTCTCCTCAAAATCCACACTGAAAACCAATAGTTCTAGATATCTAATAAATCATTCCCTCCATAAAATCATGATTCCAAAATTACATCAAGTAATTTAAATTAAAAGGATTGAAATAATTTTAATTTTCTTTTATTCTACCAACAAAATGATAATGAAATCAAGGTGGATCATTCACATCATGAACCATCATTTATTATTACCTTTAATACTTTAAACTATTACAAATCCATAATATTAATACATAAAACCCCAAGTGTTATCATACATTAATTTCACCAATTGAATTAATTTACATCATTATAGAACAGCCCAATATAAGATCCATATGTTCTTTCCTAAAAAAATTGAGGTTTTGTGGGTATAATTCCACTAAAATTTTATATAGTAAACCCATATAAAGATCATTATATACTCATTATAAAACTAAAACCGATGTCATTAAAAAAATCAGTCACACATATAAATATAATGGTCACATGAATTTTACATGAAACATATGATGAATGTACACAATCCTATTTGATGTATAGTCCATGATTAAAAAAATTACAATATCAAATCATGACATCATAATTGAGTATATAAATCAATTGTTACATTTATAATTAGGATGCACAATTTTATATCCTTATTAACATATAATTACCAATAGAGATGGATTGATGACTCACCTAATTTAAGACTATCACATGTCCAACACATTCCTATCAATGTATAATTATCCACAAATAGTATGAAAAATAAAACACTCTATTGTGGATTTCTAATTCCCTGAATAAAACAAAAACAGTTGAATCCATGAAGGTCCACAATAACACTTCAGGTGCACATCGATATACCACAAATACAATCAATTAGTATTGAAAATTTTCATGTACCAAACAATTTTATTTCGTTTTTTGAGATATATATCAATGAGTAAATAACTTGTAGGAATGAACAGCCTTTGTGAGTTCTATTATGGTTTTATTTCTTTATTACGGGCATCCTCTTAGGATAATAAAATCATATAAATTCCTTAATAATTCATTATAAGTACAAAAGAAAATTTAGTCATGAATTCTTAACACTCATGTATAATTTCAGAAAATATAACATTACAAGTGTTTTACCAGACTGATTGATATAGTAGAACAAAATAATCAGGTAATAGAGTAAATGTTGGTTCAATCACCATTCACACATGAAAATGACACCAATACCACTCTAGTGGTTCAGGTGGAAGCTCCACATCCTTGAATGAAAGATATTTAGGGTATACTCATTATCATGTTAGTGTGTGATATTTCAATGAAAACATTTAGGGGTATATTAATAATGAATGAGTATCTTCTTGTTCCTCTTAAGATAAAAAATTCCATAACTGTTTTGAGGTCTAAAAAAACAAAATCATGTCAATAAACCTTAAATTTAAAATTAAATATGGATAAAATATCTCAGGATTATATTTAACACTTTTATATCAAAAAAATTATTCTATAAAGATAAATCATAACAAAACTATAACCTAAAATGATATATGGCATGTTGTCATATGTGATCATAAAAAAGAGTAAATTGCACCCAAACTAACCTAAAAAATATTATATAAATGATGTTATACTTACCATTTTAAGTGTGAAGAACAAAAATTACATGAATAAAAGAGATATGTATAGTTGTAAAGTAGAGTTACAATAGTCGATAACCGATTGCCAATTAGGTTTTGCGTCGACCTCATTTTTAGTGAAAACCTGATCGATATGGGATTGGTTCAAGAGGCCAATTGTTTGTGCTGTAATTGGATATATTATATCTTGACGGTTTACCAAAACCATTAATAAAAATGAATCTATCCTACCAGATCCATTAAACCTTAGGAAAAACCCACCTCAGACTACTCTATCCCAATGGTTTGACGAATTTATTGTGAAAGGCTGTCAATTATCGACTGACACAAATTATTATAGTGAGTCATTGTCATTTTATCATTTCCCCAATGGTTTTTAAACCGTTGGGGTAAATGCATTGCTATAGGTGGGATTTCCAGTAAAGTGAATTGAATTGTAGTTGATTCATTAGTTACTATACCTTTGATCTTAAATCCATTAGATGTAATGTATGGTTCTCCCACAGATCGTGATAATGGTAGTAGATAAAAGGGATACTATTAATCATTGGGATTTTTCCCCATAGGGTGTCCTAGGAGTTGCTACCAATTCAATCTAGCATTCTTGTAAGCATAGTGTAAATGGTTTGTAGACATACTACATGGACCCCATTCCATTTCTAACTAGTTTCCATTGAGAATATCCTAGGAATAAACAAGGACAACTTGGTTAGTAATAAAATGGAACTGGACATCCAGGGTCTGAAACCTCTGATTATCTTTCATGGCCATGATGAAGTGTTATAATTATATTACGTGTTCATAGTTTTTATAAAAATTTTAGTTAGACATATCTGTTACTGTTTATATTATATATAGGTAATATGATGAGGGAATGTATGATATTAGATATTGTGTATGGGGTGTGGTTGTTTTGATTTTTCAGCTATGTGTTACAGTTACATTGATTTAGGTTCTTGACCATTATTTTTTAGTAAGCCTTCTTTTTCTAGATAGATTCACTTACATGTTAAAATATTCCATGAGAAATTGTTAAGAAATTATACCGTTTATATTCATTAGACACAGCTTAGATTTTGTTCCATAGCCTGAATTGTTATAGGCACTATTTGTGGTGGACTATAGGGATTTTACCTCTAACCATATCTTGAGCCGCATTCAGATACCCAGACAGTCTATATGGATACGTGTATGGATTGGTAAAAGAACACAGAGATTGTTGCATGACATTAAGCCATTTTATGGATAAGGGGAACACAAGACCGAGTTTATTCTATTGATTCTAGTTTGGATAGATCTTTTTTAAGTTTTTTTATTTTGATAGACATATTGAAAAGATGTATTTAAGCCTATTTTGAATTATTTGTAGATACATGATATGTCATACAATTTTTTTGTATGACATTAGTACAATTATTGTTATATATTATTGAATTATATATTTTACTTGTATCTGGAAGATTTACTACTTCTTCTATTTATCTATATAATTTCTTATAATGTGTTATTCTTTGGTAATGAGATAATTGAATCCCAACTAACTCACCATAGGACCTCACTGTTTTTCAATGACCTAATTAAATCTTGGAGATTCACTTTAGGCCACATGTCCCACATGTACATGGCACTAGATAGTGTCATATGAGTCATGACGTTACATGAAGAAATGTGTTTTGTTTTACATTTTCATTTTACATGGATGCTAATAAGGATATATTTAATTAATGCATAGGATATATATGATCTTTGAAATTATTTTAAAAACCATTCTAATTTATAGTCATGATCATATACCCTTATGTTTATCTAATTATTTTATATGATCATCAATTGATTTAAATCATTATTACCCTTAATTTTCATCTGTGTAAACAATTTCTTATGTTCCCTTTCAACAGGTTTTTTTGAAAATATTGTAATTGTGAATTTATATGAATAGTAATACTTGGGAATTTATTTAGGTGATTTGATGAAGATATTTCAAAAATAATAATATTTGGTATCTAGTATCATATAAAATATTTATTTGTTTTCCTCAGGTATGTTCTTGAGAAATGTATTAGATATTGATCTAATAATTAAAATATTTATATCTAAAAATACAAGGTCATTATATCATCCAAAATGATTACATTCCTATGGTGGTAAGGTATTGAGCATTCATAATCCTTATTCGTCTCCAAACGTCTCCACTAGGGAATATACAACTCATTATGAGTGAATATATACATTATAATTTTATGGTATCTTTATATCTCACACCTTTATTTTTAATAATATTTTCAAAACCCATTTAATGTTAAATTACTCTTGTTAACTCTAAATTTTGATTTTGTTACTTATTATCATGTAAATTCAATTTTCATGAGTAAAAATTTTCCACCGTATAATTATACCAAAAAGATAATTTTAATACCTTCCATGATGCATCATTTTTTATTACATACCCACCACCCTTGTATGATAATATAAGAATAGTATTGCTGAGTATCAATTTTTTATTTCCATATTTTTCACATTTTTATATACAAAGAAAATATGATCTCTTGTAATTTAATATTGTTTGTGGATTATAAATCCTTGTGAAATTATCCATATATAAGTGTTAATATCATTAATATCTTAGAAATATATATACCTCATCCATATTAATGTTGATCTATAAATTTTAAATATCTTATTTCATTGATGGGTCAACCGAAATACCCTCCCTTGAGATTATATGACAAAGTATGAAACATTTTTTCATCCAATATTATCACTTATTAAATTTTACATACATCTTAACACTCATGATATTCTAGAGTAAAATCATTATTTGTTCATAATGATGTTCATATTGATTAAAATATATATAAAAATATCATTTATAAAGACAACTCCAAGATGATGAAGGTAATATCAAAATATGTAATTAATTAAATGCTGAGAGATAACATGGGTATTAGTAAGAAAAAATTGTGACATTATATATTCATTGTTTCTAACCATCTAAGAAATTCTCTCTTAATTATATTTAACTTTTCGTCCCTCAATTGAGGATGTCTACATTAAAAAATAGTATTGGATAGGTATTGATCTCTATGTAGTTGAGAAAGCTAATAATCATTATGGGGTAGAGGATACTTTTCTTAGATATTTGTAAGGACTAAAACATAATAATTTTATATTCTATAGGTTTTGAGATAGATTTCAGAATCCAAATATAATTACATGTATAGTTTTAGTTTAGGGTTTTTCTAATTATGGAAAACACTTAAAACATATACATTAAATGTGGACATCTATACTCAATATCAATTATTTCCAAAAAATGTTTTCTAAAATAAAATATTTTGTCTCTTCGTGAGTTATATTCATAATTATTCCATTGATCCCATCCTTGTATCCTTTCCCATAAAATCCTATGAAAAAATTTTATAATATAGTACGAGTGAAAAACCATAGTAAGGGATATAAATGAAAGAAAACTATTTTTTAAATGAAGACTTGAAAAATCATATAATATTCACCTATATCTTCATAGTTCATTGAGAAAATGAAATAAAACTGTTTCACCTAAAAAACAGACATATGTTATTCAGAATGAAAATCATTAAATACCATAGAATGTATAGAAAATACATAATAGAATCTTGGGATGTAATTAAAATTTTAATTATTTTAAATGGAATAATCTTGTTGTAAAAATATAAACATGTCACTATTATAAAAAAAATACCCATATGGTCAACTTCCATACCCAATGCATTGGAAATATTTAATGGGAATTCCCTTCATTTGATTATCATAGAGGCACCCTTCATTTGTTTATCACGTAACCACTCATCAAATATAAAAGTACCATTATATAGTCAAAACACATAAATCATACATTTTTTAACATTTAAATAATAAAATATCATTTTAATTCATATAAATTTTTTTAGCTCTCAAAATAATCAATGCATTTTAGAAATTCAATTTTAATAAAAAAATACCCAAAATAGGAAAAGAGGGGTTTCTTTTTATTATTTTAAAAACGTGAAAGATTATAAAAGAATAAAACTATATAAATAGACCTAAACATTCCTTTTTAATCCTTTAAAATCCATATATATAATTTTTTAAAACAGTATCAATAATATTTAGATGGAGGAAATTTTTTTGAATTTAAATCATTAAGCATTGAAAAACAGATCTTTAAATCAATGTATCCCATATCACATAGAAACATTAATATTATAAGACCCATTAAATAATACCAATCAGAAAAACAGTAAATTAAATTATAGTAAATAAATTCATGATATGATATGTCAAATGGTATATATATAGAGAAAATAAAATAAGGTAAGTTTATAACATCAAAATATTCCTCAATTTAAGTAGATTCAGAAAAAAATCATTTACCTTATGTCTAACTCATCACATTTATTAATTTTCATCCTAAATAATAAACATAGTATAATTATTTAATTCAATGAGAAATTTTACGTTAAGTATCTCTTTTATATGAATTATTATCATATCACCATAATTATTTATTTATTTATTTTCACGTCGGACATTTTGTGAAAATATGTATATTGAGTCAAGAATGAATTTGGGATGATTTCTATTGTCAATGTATTATAATGTCCATCATCTCCATAATAGATTTAATTATATAATTACAATTTTTATAAATTAATTAACTTTTAAATACATCTATTAAATATATACATATAAAATTAACTACATTACAAACATATAGACGACATGCTATATATATTCAGGTGTAACGCTTTAATTTGTAAACGGTCATTATAGAAATAAGGTAAGTATATGTTATTATTTTTAGAATTTTAGTAATATTAGACATATCATATTAAAAAAATTTAAATATACATATATATATCTGACATGTGATATGGTAACAAAAAATAGATCACATCACTTCGAATAGGTAATGGTTCAATCATACACACGAAGAATGTATAATTTGACTATGAAAGAAATGTAAGAATGTAAATTATATATTATCCTCTAAAAATAATAAATATTTCCTGAATAATATTTAAAAATATTAATTCTATAATTATAACTAGTCAGTAGATGTTGTGATCGAAAATGAATTGAATTAGTTCACAAGGGGATATTCCACTGTACACACAAGTGATTAATTTTTTCTCATTTCATAGAAGAATATATGAATATTGATCATGAAATTAACAAAATAAAATATATATATTTTGAGGATAATATAATTATTATTTTATTATGTTTCAAGATGATTTTAATGAACTGTAAGACTAAATAAAATAAAAACACATGATAAACATTTATGCCCTCTTTGGACAATAGCATTTGATTAACACCTTAACACCTCTAAACTGTGTATAATGCATAATAAGGAATCTAAAATATTGGTATAGATTCTAAAAACTACATATGGGAAGGTATTTTCTGATTAAAATTTGTTTTCAAGATTGCTAAACTGATAATAATGGGCACCCTTTTATAATACAGGTGAGAAGAACTCTTATAATTTCTTGAAATATAAAATTCATATAAATTAATTTTTTATTAAAAAAAGTTCCACAATAATTTATTTAATATATTGTATAATTATGGGCCTAAATTCATTCATTCAATTAAAATTCATATATATTTGACGATTTGTTATCATTATCTTTTTTAAAACAATTTAAACCTCTTTAACTCTTACTGTGACAATATAAAGTTTAACACTCGGATAGTCAACATTATTAAAATAAATTAGAAACATAACAATATATTAATCATTAATGAAATAAATATTTTTTTAATAATTAAAATATATATATTTTTTATATTTTTTAATTTAATATCATTTAATAAAATAATATTTATTTTATGATATCAATAATTTCAATTTTTACACTATTCATGACTTTTACATTTAATAAATTGAAAACAACAAGATATCACTGAAAAACTCATTTAATACTTCACTAATATGTAAATGTTATCTAGAAATGTATTGGATGACATTAATTATCTCAAATTAAATTTATTTTAAATTTTTTAATATGATTTATTTGATTTTCACTTTAATTTAATATTTACAACATCATCATTGTGCAAGAATTTAAGGTAATTATTTTTTCTATAAAACATAAAAAAATTGTGAAGATTAAGATAATATTTAAAATTTCAAAATAAAATTGATGGTTGAACATAAATTTCTGATTTATAAATATTAAATTTCTAATACTTGTTAATATAGTTAGTGTAACAACATTGTCTTTTCTCAAATAAAATAGTAAAAGGGATATAAAGTCATCCATGTGGCTCCATATGGTCATTAATTTCGCCCATGGTTCATTATTTTTGTAAATAACCCATCCAATAAAATCATGAAATGTTTATGGTAATTTATAATTATTTATCCTACTTATTTTCACATTTAATTACTTGATTTACCCTTAACCATGGTAGGAAAAATTTCTATAATTACTATTAATATTCTAAAAAATAATAGATAAATATTTAATAAAATTGGACGACATTATAACACATTTTTTAATACATTTTTAAAAATTCAAATCGTTTATGTGGGTAAAATTATGGTTAAAATAATCTCATAGGCGGGCTAAGAATGCGTGTTCTTAAAATAGAAACGTTCAAATGATTTATATATTTTTATAAAAAATTTAAATAGAAAAGTTATTCAAATGATGAAAATTGGATTAATCTATGAATTATCAAACTAATTTTAATTTAAAAAATTAAAATATAATTTAATATTTAAAATTATATATTTGAAAATTCAATTTTCAATTAAAATGTTTCAATTTTTACTGTTCACCCAAATTGAAACTTATAAGAAATCAATAAAAAATTATAACATCTAATATTTCAGATTTAAAAAATGAATTTTTTTTAAAATATAATTTAACCATGTGTCAAAATTTATTTTTAAAACAACTACACAATCCAATGGTGGAAAAGTCACCTTTATAAAAATAAAAAAATTTAAACGTTAAATTGGATTTATATTGATATCATATTTAGAGAACACATAAGATGGATGTAAAAATTATATTGAACGTTAAATATATCATTAATATAATCCTATAAGTTTTAATTTTTTATTTCATGGAGTGAAACACCCTTGCACAAATCAAAATTGTTTTTCCGAGAAATATTTTCATTTATTTTTGAAATGGGATTAATTTTTGTTATATAATTATCTGTTGAAAAGGTATTTATTTATATATAAATATTTAAACAATATCTTCATAATTCAATTAAGCAGGTTTATATCATTCATTAAAATGGATAGGTTATAATGGTATCATTAAAGTATTAATATTTGGTTGTTCCTTTAAACACCATGTGGAATATCAAGTAAACTATCGAACATATTGTGTCCTTCATAAATCTTTTGCGGTAACATTATATACCTTCCAATAATAAATTATTTCTTCAGAATATAAATATATACTTTGTAACTAGTGTTCTAGTATTTATAATGTTCTTATTGAACTACCACATTAGAAAAATGATTAATAATACATCCTCTTTAAAGAATGAAAAGAATGTATGAAGGTCACATGTGATAATACAAGATAGGGATATGTGTAAGAAAAAATTACATAGAATAAAATAATAACTATCATGTTTTTATAGACTGATATTGGATATGGTCCAGAAGAAGTTCATAATCAAAACACCAAAATCAATGATGGGTTAAAGGTCTTTGATTTATCAGCAAGAATGGTAAATAAATAACACTTTTGATTCAATATATTTTCCCTAGAGATGAGGAATCCATTAACTGACCTAACTAAGAACATAAGGAAGTGTACATAATTGAAAATTATATTTTTATTATTTTATAAATTTCTACCCCAATCTTGTCTTTTTTCCAATTTATGTCTAATGAAGAAGCATATTTCACACCTGAAGGTAAAGTCTCATCTTCAACAGATTTCTAAATCCATAAATGAATTACAATCTATTAATTTTGTCTTTATCCATTAACCACAACCGTAATTTTTGGGATATGATAATATAACGTTCCAAAAACAATAAACCTTTATATAATAAAAAACTACTATAAATTCCAGAATACAACAACATTGCCCAATATTCAACACCGATCCATCGTATAGAAACTATACATAAAATTACTTAAAAATGATCCACACAATGATTGAAACCTAAAAAATAAAAAGGATTTTATCACATTGTATTTCATGATAAAATTTAACACTTATTATAAAATAACATTAAAGATTCTTAATTTACTATACCATAATTTAGTTTTCCTAATCATATAATCTGTGAGATAGGACAAACATTTCCATAAATAAAATGAATTTCAATAAATATACAATACAATCATAGTCGCTTCCAAAATAAAATCCATCAATTATTCATCAAATAATGTCCCACATTATTTTACTTTAATTATTAAATTTGGGTTCCCAAAATAGTGAATGTATTCATAAATAACATTAATCACTTAATCCCTAAATAATTTTCTAATAACTTGGTAACAAAGTTCATAATAAATGTGTTCCAAAAATAAACAAAAAATTTATCCATTCAATATTTTAAATATATAAACGTTGAAATTTCATACTAACCAGAATTCATGCAGACAAGTTGTATGAGATGAAACCTTGTCACCTTTTAGTTGTGTGTTCCAATCCTATGGAATTTCCAAACATGAAGGTTTTTTACAAAGTATATGAGTTGTCAATTTTATAAAATAATATAATTCTTATAACATTCAATGAAGTATTATAAAATCTAAAAAATTACATTAAACGATTTTAACCTTAATTTTTATCTCATACAGTTCATTTTACATCTCCAAATATAATAACCCATATTTACCTAAAGAGTAAATGTATCAAAAAATAAGGTAATTCAAATTAAAATTTAAAAACACAAATGGGTTTCTAATACACTGAACTTGTGATCAACATAAAAATTATAAAACCATGATAATTTCAATAACTCATAAGAAGACATCCAAATATACAATGATCTATAAACCATCCTCTAATAACAAAATTAAGTACACGTGCATAAACATAAACATTATATATTTCAGTGTTTTGAAAATCGAAATAGATTTAATTAAAAAATACGGACCTTTTAATTTTATAGTTTTATATAATTATGATAAACTCTTAAAAAATTTACATTACAAGTGATACATATAGTCAGGATCCATTTTCCTTTATTTCATCATTGTCTCTATATCCATTAATTCCATTTTACGTCATCATTGTCTCTATATCCATTAATTCATTTGAAAAACATTATAAACATGGGATGATCACAATATCTTAAGACATAAAATAAGAGAAAGGGAAAAATTATTCAATTGAAAAAATGGAAGCTCATTTAATATTTACCTTTATCGTCAATTTTTTTTGAAGATATAAAATCATATATTCCCACTTGAAAAACACACATACTAATTTCGCAAATAACATCATTAAATCCCAATTAAATAATAGATGACACATACATGTATTTTTGGACATAATTATTCTCATCACTGATATTAAAGGATTAATAATGTTGTCAGCTTCCATACATGCCTTTCTAATAATTATAATTAATATATAGTCAACCTCCATACCCAATTTATTATAGGTATATCACAGACCCACCCATTTTTTTATTATGGAACCACCCAGTATTGGTTTATCATGAAACCACCAATCAAATTCCAATCTACCATTCTATTGTCGTAACAAATAAAATAATTCAATTTACAACATTTTACTCTTAATATTTCATTTTCACTCATAATAAAGAATTTGAAGTTATCAAAATAATAAACCCATTTTTTAAAACCATTAATAAGAACAATATACCTAGAAATAGAAAAGAAAGGTTTCTATTTAATTTTTGATAAACAAGAAAGCCTAAAGAGGGATAATAAAAAAAAGTAAAAATTAAATTTACATTAAAATAATTTTATGTTCATATAAATAAATACATAAAATTATATAATTAATATTGACATGGAGGGTCGTATTTTGAATTTAAATCATAAATCATTTAAAAATTGATTTTTAAATCAAAGTGTTACATATTATTTAAAAAAAATTGAATCATATTCCCCATAATGGAATTTAATTTAAAAATAATATTATATGACTTGAGAATAAAAAAATAACTGATGTGATATGTAAATGGGGTTATATAGAAACCTTAAAAAAGAAATTTTTCATATAACATCAAAATCAGCCTCAATGAATGGAGATTGATAGAGATCCCATTACCATGAGTCTATTTCATCATATATGTTATTTATATTCCTATAAAATAAAATTATATAAATTATTTACATTCCTGGGAACCTTTTTCATATTTATTATTCCTTTTATATCACTTAATATATTATTAAAACCATTAATTTATAGCATATGTTCACAACGATAGTTTTTATGACATTCAAAACATTAGTCCAAAATGACTTTAGTATAATGTCTATAGTAAAAGTGGAAACTATTCCATAATATATATAATAGTAATCATATCATAATTATAATTTATATAAATCTATTATACTTTTATATACATCTATCTAATATAGATATGAAAAATTAAATATGTCACAATCATGGAGATGGTCGGTCATACCTACACATGAGTAATGTTTTCATTTTTCAATGATTATTATGGAATGAAGTTCATTATCATTTTATATTTCCTGAATTATCACAGTATCATATAGTTCATATAATTTTTTTTGATTAATTATAATTATATATATCATTCATGTTATATGGTTATGAAAAACTAATCAAATCGCTTCGTGGAGGTCAGAGGTCAAACATACGCTTGAACAATATATCATTTCTCAATGCATATATAGTTAAGAATATAATTGATATATTGTCATTTATAATTGAATTATATTTAATTTATATCATATATAATCATTAATTTCATCATCATAGAATGTTTTCTGAGATGGATTTGTAAAATTAATTACATCGGTTCACGAACTGATAGACTATCGTACACATAAATGATCAATGCATTTCCCATTTGATAGAAGATGAGATAGATATGATACATGTCATTTGAATAATTAAATATCCATATATTGTGGATAATTTAGTATTATTTTATCATTTCATAAAAAGATTTGATAGAAGTTGATAATAATATAAAACATAAATATTTGATTAAAACTATACCTCTTCTTTGGACAATTTCATTTGATTAACACCTTAACACCGATAACATTAATATTATATCTAAAATAAGGGCCAATGAATGTTATTTTGGATTATATAATGGGACTTTGGTATATATTTTCTGATCCATATGTTTTTTAGGTGGTTTGAATGGGGTATAATGTGTTCCCATTCATATGAGAGAGGATGTGCACACATAGAAGTTCTCTATAATATTAAATTTATATAAATATAAATTCTATTCCAAAAATATCCAAACTCATTTGTTTGTAATATAGGATGATTATGGGTTGAATTTACATTATCCAAGGAAAAGTGTACAATTTGGGATTTTTTTTAATCCTTGTCAATTTTTCACCCTTATTTGACCTCTTTAACTATTACCATAACATCACCGTTTTTTATTCTTGTTTGGTAAATATTATTATAATAAAATTTCAAAATATTGTAAAATAAATAATGGATGAAATATTAAACATTATCAAAATTAATTGGTCTAATTTTATATATTTATTAATTTTATATCATTTCATAAATTAATTTTTTTTTCTTTTAGAATTTTATTAATGTCAATTTATACCATATTCATTACATTGACATTTACAAAAATAATATAATACGATATATCCATAAATACTATTTTTTTAAATCAGTAATATTTCAGGGTTATTTATAAAATTCTTTTATGAAAATATGTGTTTCAAATTACAATTATTTTGTTGGTTTTAATATATTTTATTTGTTTTTTCCATTAATTTAATTATTAATGTATCATCATTGTGAAGGAATTTATGGTAATTATTTCTTACCTAATGTTATATAACAAATTATCTAGATGAAGGTAAATATTTTAAATTTTAAAATACTATTTATTGTTGAACATAACATTTGGATAACCATTTATTAAAAATGTTCTACTCATTAAAAACACTATCATGACAAGTTTGTATTTTCATAGAAATTGTATAAGGGACATAAATTCATTCAAGTTGATACAGGAGTTCATAAATACATCCCAATTTCTTGTAAAATCTCTAAAAATATAATTAGGTATATTTTAAGGGTAATTTCTTAATCCCTATCATAATTAATTTAACCATTAATTACCCTATTTACTCTTAACGATGTCAATAAAAGTTATTTTGATTTCTATTCATATAGTCCAAAAATAAAACAGAACTATTTAATTAATATATCCCTTATTATTAAAAAATTAAAGTTTGTTTTTCATCATCAATGTCACATTAGTTGAAAAAAATATAAAATTAATCTCTTAGACAAGGTGAGAAAGTGGATTCATAAATTTAAAATGTTTAAAAGTGTGATGTGTTTTTATATCCAAATTAAATATAAAAATGATTTAAATTACCTAAATTTGATGTATATATGTGTAATGTATATAATTTTATTTTAAAACCAACTTATAATGAAACTTATCAATATATATGTTTCACATAAAAAATCGGTTTTCAATTAAAATTCAGTGTTTATCACTATTCATCAAAAAAGGAAACATATTAGAAAAACTAGAAACATTTAACCAAAATATATATTCATATTTATCTATAAAAAATAATTTTTTTTTCATGAAATATATATTAGATTTTAAATATATATTTTTAAAACAAGTGTTCCCTCAAAAGGGTGAAAACTATCTTTAGAAAAATATATCTTTTTATGTGTAAAGTTTCATTTCTTTTTATATGATGTATATAAAACACATAAAAAGAATATTAATAAATATATTGAATATTATATATATATATATAATTAATATAATCTAATAATGGTAATATTTTAATTGGTATAAAACTTACATGGGCACATCTATATAGTTTTTCCTAAAAACAGTTCATTTTAGTTTTAAAATGGTTTTATTTTCATTAATTATTTTTTATACACCAAATAATTCATTACATATAAATTTCTAAACATTTTTAGCAGAATTTATTTTATCATTTTCATAATCACAATTCTAACATCTATGTTATAATTGTAATATTAAAATAATAATATTTTCTTATTTCGTTAATCATGGTGTTGCGTATCATTTACTCCAGTGAACATAGTGTTACTATCATAAAACATCAGTATGTAACAATAGTGATTTTGTTGATTTATCTATAATAAATAAAGTATCAAATTTATCCATATTTACTCTTAATTAACAAAATATTTTCACCCTATGGTGACATAATTGGGAGAGTGAATTTATTTTATTACATTCTTGTTTTTTCATATTCAATTAATTATATTAATTTATAGCCATGTGATATGGATTCATGAAAATAGATATATACATTGACAATATATTTATAGATAACTCAACTTCACAAATTTTTTAATCTAAGTCACTCTTCCATAATTACAATATCAAACTCATGCACAATAATGATATCAAAAATTTTCATTTTCTCCCAAATCATTTGATATAAAAAAATTATTTTAATATGAACCTAAACTAATTCAACTGATGTGATATCCTATAGAAAATAAAATTTTTTCTCACACTCATAGGATGATCATAGGTTGGTTTGAAATATAAATCAAGAATCTCTTCCTCATTTATTTATTAGATATTTATGTATAGAAATCGTTTCCAGGGTGAAGATAAAATCAAATTCGACTAGGGGAGAATAACATGATTTAGAGGAAGTACATTTCAGAAAACATGAACATGTGATGATTAATAATATTTATATTAAATTGTAATACCATTATGTTTTTTCAAATCTAATTTTATATTTAATTATTACTATGTAGTTTGGATACCATTATATGATTCTCTCGATATAAGATACATGGTAGATATATACTCAAATAAAGGATTTGTAGTTCTAGAGTGGATGATAGATTTTTATTTCACCATGTAATTATAATACATTTTTCAATAAATATTGATCACATAATATTTACCTTCTTTATTAGGAATAATGGGCTATTGTATTTGATCATAGTCATTAGCCATCATATTTGAGCACTCATTAATATAATTCAAGTACTCCATTCATTTGAATCCCTAGAATGTGGATGGTGGATTCGATAGATATTTATTTCTATTCATATCCTTAGTGACTATTTTACCATATCTAGTACATTCAATTACCAAATGGCCTTCCCATATATACATGAAAAATATACCAACACCTTAAGTCCATATAATTCAAGATTTACTCTAAGCATCCGATATAAGGGGGGATCAACTTCTTCCATCCATGGTTTTTAGAGTCTCTATTGAATTATATATTTACATTTATTTCAGAAAAATAATATTTATGTGTAAATACAATATATATTTCAAATTTTTCATCCCATAGAATGATTTTATCAAATATACTAATGTACCTTTTGGATAACTCCCTTTAGAATCTTGGTTATATTCCACTATATAATTGATCAACCTCATATTCATGTTAGATGATAATACCAAAACCATTCCTCAAATGTCTTGTAATTTATGATTCATATGTACCAATGGATTCATAATAACTATAATTTAGGTATTTAAAGTCCTTATACATTTTAATACATTGATTATAATGAATGTACTTATTTTAAAAATAATATCCTAAACTCTGCCCATCACATGGAATCAATTTCATCATGTTTTTATATATTCTTTATAAAATTTCACCATATATTATCTTAGTACTATATATGATTGATGCCTAAAATGAAATATTATACTTTTTAAAACTATATAATGGAAAATAACATTTCAATATATCTAATCCATATCCCATAACCTCATGGATCCACATACTAACTAAAATTAGGTAGTTGAATTCTCATTTATCTATCAATAGAATAGTTTTCTCCCCATTGCTCGTTTGGATGTTTGATGTTATTAATATCATGACAATGTTGAGTAATCATGGAAATATATTTTCTTTCAATAACCCATAATAATTTTTTCTTATGAGGAATATCATTGAATTTTATATCATATTTATCTTTAACATGGCGACTTTAGGTTACAACCATTCCGTAAAACCAAAATTCATATTGTGACCAATGATGATCATTGTAGAAAATCCAATATTCATGAAAAAAAATAAACATTATTTATAAATTATAAAACCATATTTTAAATATATGCACCTTATTTGTTAAAATGGACATTCATTATCATTTTCTATTCCAATCCTTTAGGATACTTCATAATGGAAATGTGAAATCACCTATACAAATAACACGGGAGTTTCAAAATAGTACATAGTAAGGCCACATACCCCATTCACTATAATGATAGATAAGATGTAAAATTCAAACATTATTATGTTTATTACCCCTAGATGCATCTGTTCTAAAACAATGACCACGTTTAGTATCCAAAAGTGCTCTCTTTCACATAAAATGAACTTTATTCACCTCGATAAAAGTGAAAAATCTACTACAATTAGAATTTTAATTATGTTTTTTACAAATTCCATCTCTTCATATTTTTCATGTTTATCAATTACTTTCTATGATATGAAATTTAATAACACATACTTTTCATACACATATATTACTTCATATTTCTTAATTATTCTTTATTTAATCTAATGATCCACTGCATAATTGTATAGGTCCAGTATCATTAGAAACATGGATACATAATCAACTAGTTTGTAACATAACAACATCATCTCCTAATATGATCTTCATCTATAGAATCCTTCATGGGCATATCATATTAAATACATTTCTTTCTTAAATAGTGAAATAAACCCTAATAGAGGGTGATATCAGCTTCCTATTATTGGTTAAAATGTGAGATAACATTTATCAGATAAAAATTACATGATAATATGGGTATGTGAAACTAATAAGAAAATTTATAAACCATTACATTCTTATCATTGATAATGATCATGAGTTTGGACATAAATTATGGAATTTTATCGAGGCATGAATAAGAAATGAATCAGAAAAAATAATGTATAAAAGTATAATTTTTGTATAAGAATTATGTTTCTAGAATGAAATTAATCGTAGAAAATCATATCAAATATAAATAAATATTAATACATGCACTATCATAGTGGATTGGGCTCACCCCCCAAACCATACTTGATGAGAATTATTACTCTGAAGTCTATCACATTGGAAAGATCCCCTACATGAACTAGTTTCACTACACATTATTATGATTTTTGTCCCATGAGATGTCATTTTATGAATATTTTTACTATGATATGTAATTATGGTCCTCAGATTACAAAAATAATTTCATACATATGTTTTCCACAAAAAAATACATTCATCATTTCATAATGTGTGATATGGAAAAATGATTCAAAAATATTTACCAACTAGTTGAGCTAGAAGAATAGATTATGACCATTTACTAAGAAGAAATAAATAATATATATTTGAGGGATGAGAAAAAACAAACAAAAATGTCATCATCCACCAAACAATAGTACTAAATATAATTATATGACAAATCATTTCCTTTATCCGAGTCACTAGAAATATACCATTTAGATTGAGATTTACCCTGATTGAAAATAATAAGATGATCCGTGTACACATTCCCAAACATCTTCAAATATGGTCAAGTAGACACGTTCCAAGGATGGATAGAATAATCCATGTGTGGATGCCGATTTGAGGGAACAAAGGTGAATCCATCACCATCGGTCATCTTTTCCTTTCCACACAAGACTACTTCCTTAAAATAATTACACCAATCAATACCTGAAGCCTTAATGGGTGTAACGTTCTTTATTTCATCCTCATAATCTTTCCACCATTTCACATATAATTCAAATGATTGAAAGTGATTTTGAATTTCCTTGGGACAATCAACACTATTTTGTGCATTAATCTGATCGGAGACAACAACATGAGAGTGATCATGGATCTTCAATCCTGATGACCATAAAAGGGGGTACCCCAGATGATGTAACCTCTTAAAAAAATCAACTTTAGGGTCTGAGGGGCCACTGTTTTCTCTATCAGGAGACACATCGACCAAAAAAATCCTGCCTTCACATTTTGATACTCGGGAGTCATATTTCCTCAAAGTTATCACATCATCCAAAATTTATGTTGTCTCCTTGAGTGTGTCAACATCATGAATGATAGGTTTTGACAAGGCCACATCATTCTTCCTTGACTTCATTCCACAGATATTTTTTAGATGACACATCAACCCACATTCCATATAAGAAACATGATTCTGAAACGTCTCCAAATCATGTCCCACATACATACATTCATTGTAGAAAAGATGTCTTTTTTTTTTCTTACGCAAAATTAATTTTAATGTTGTTAAAAGGGGTATAAAGATTGACCTTTTCAATCAAAACAAATCATAGGTATAACAATCCTTCATTTATTTCAAACATAATGATAATTTATTACATCAAATTTTTCTTCATAAAACATAGATGATCGAGAGGTCTAGCGTCATTGGGGATTAGAATCATTACATAACTACATAAAAAATGAAATAAGATATCTTTACTGAAAACTTCATTTACATGACCACAACAATAAATAACCATAAATTCTGTGGAATTGTTTTTCAATACATGGGATTTTTACGAGTCTGTGAATACTTACGTAGCATGATTCAGAGGCCCGGTGTGCTCGAAATCAATTTCTGAAGTATTGTTCGGATACGTTTATTAAACGTAAAAGCAGGTTTTTATAAATTTTGAGCCGGTGCTCGGAACTGATATCTGAGGGCATTGTTGAACTCGTCGTACTGGTATTATCTTATGAAGACATTCACTTCGATGACTGTGAGTCGAGGATAAAAGTTATTTTTTAGGTTTTCTTTAAAAAAATAAAGTGTAACACCTTATTTTATTTTTTGAGCCTCCATGTGAGTGTGGGTAGTTGGAACCTTTACATGGGAGTGGATGGTAGGACCACACACCCCAACGTCCCATTAGTGGTTATGGTGGTGGGACCCACCCCAAAATAACCTCCCATTGGAGGATAATTGAGGTGGGGACCACCCGACCCCTATTGATGGTAGAGGATGAAACCTATCCCCTCCCCCTCATTGATGAGGGAGGACCTCTTGACCTCCTCTATGCAATTAATTGAACAAATGCACATGCCAATTAACCGTTCCATCACACATGCCAATAAATTTTTCCAACACGCGTGCCAATTAACTGCTCCAATGCAATTGAATTAATTAAGTGGAGTTTTTTTATCCGTTTAAATTTCATGCAAAAAATAAAATAATAGACATCCTATTATTATTATTTGGTTGGCATTCTCATTTGGTGGAATAGAGTAAGTGGAGAGCTATGGAGAAACATTATTCCAACGAAGAATGCAAAAAATGTGAAGAACAATGGAGACACCCTTTCTTCATCGACTTCTTCCCCGACCACCTACCGATCATCCCTCCACAATGTCGTTAATGAACCAACACAGCTCCGAATTTAGGAAGTGTGGCAGACGCGATTAGATGACGATATCCTCCGTCATCTAATCGAGACTCCGTCAACAAACGACAAGCGATGAGTGAAAGATCAAAAGTTAGGGGGTTTACCGTAAGATGTATTGCTTTTATTTTCCCATCTTCTTTTGAAAGGAATCTTTGTGAAGTTATGTGATTAAATTGTTGTTCATCGTACCTTTGATGAACCAAATTTTATCACCTTAAACGCGGAGGGTTCGAGCTAACCCCACATGGCTCCACACCCCCTGTCGATCTTTCTTTGTGGTGTTCTTATATGCGGCAACGATGCGATGAGGACGGAGAACAAAGGCCACGCTACCAGCAGCCTCCGGGGATCGCACCGCTATTGAGGCACCGCCGGTGCCCTCCCCAGCGCCCTAAAACCACCTTCCCGCACTCGGCCACGCCCCGACGTGCTTCCAGCGCGCTGTCCCGACACGATGCCCAGCACCCCGACACACCCTACCCATTGCACATGCGGCCCGCCTGGTGACTAGACGGGCTGACCTCGCCCTGCACAGCCTACCGATGGCCTCCCGGCTGCTGACCTCTTGAGCCACGCCACTCGTGGAATTGGCCGAACTGGCCATGGACTTTGGGTCGTGCCGCCTGCGAGGCAGCATCCAGGACGAACCTCCCTCGCAGTGCACTGGGCCGGGCCTAGCGGACATTGCCTAAATTAGTGGGATGACCTACCCAACGGGATTTGTCAGTCCCATCAGGTCTTTCCTGGTTGACACAGACCGGATCGACCCAGACTGGGTTGGGCCGAGCCGGTCTGACAGGGATTGACCAGACCCAGGCCCAGTAAGGACCCATTGATTCTTTGGCCATATCTTTGGCACCAAATGTCCGTTTAAAGAACCTTCAGCGTTTCCAGTAATCTTGATCAGAGATGGTCCCCTTGAGTATACCCCATTGGAGTTCGGGGTATAGTTGAGTTACAATCAGGATGAATCATACACGAATCCAACCGGGCCCCGGGACTAAAAGGATAATATGTAATAGACCGGGCATCCAATTGAAACTCCATATCTTGCATTGAGTCCCCTATGATGAGGCGGATCTTTGAGATACTTCTACATGAGACTTCGTGACACCTGAAGTATCAACTTGTAGCTCGTGGTGTAGACCCATCGGTGATGATCGAGCATATTTTAAAGACCTAGTAACTGGCTCAGACATGATCGCTAATGACTGATCAACTCGAAGTGATTCGGATGGCCTAGTGGGGAGCACATAGTTGTAGAAGCAGACCCACAGTGGAAGAGCACTTGGTTGAATCGGCAGATCCGTAGTACTCGACATCAGACCCATGGTGGGGAGCACCTCTTTGTGAGCATGGTAGACTCATAATACTTGAGAGGTGGAGTACCTCAGTAGTCCAAGGTTAGTGGGAAGCACTTGCTTGTAGCGGCAGGACCACTGTACTCGACTGAGGAGGAGTTCTCCAGCATATGTGGTTTCGACATCGTGAATAAAAATCCTGGTTTGAGCTGTGTCAATGAAATTTTTGTTTGCTTCATGGTTGAGATGGGTTACTTGAATACATAGGTATATGTATGGGAATATACCTAAGTAATGGTTATCTATTGATTTAATACTTTGTAATTTATTTTTATTGGATTTTGTTAGACCTTGTGGGTCTCGGGGTCCCTACAGAGTATCGTTATACTCACCCCTGCATGGGTTATACCCGCACCTTGTTGTGTTGGATGCAGATTACGGACAGCGCTGATGGAGGCGAGAGCGCCAGGACTGGACAGTACATAGAGGAGGACCTTACGACATGTCGGTACACATACGATTCAGACAGACGTGGAGTGATGAGGTGGCCATCTGTACCTACCCTTTAGGTAGGAACCCTATAGGACGATCCTGGAGATGCTCTTTATCTTTCAGTTGTTAGTCCATTATTCAGTTGTACATGTACATTACAGTTGGGCTTGTATTTCCGGCCCCTTTTACTTTCCAACACACTTTTTGTATACATTTTCTTCTTCGAGTTTTGCTTCATGTTGTGTACTCTGATTTTTTTTTACTCTTAAAAATGAAATTCATTACCATTTTAGGGATTCACGCCTTTGGTGATAGTCTCCTGCCCCTGGCCAATGGAAAGTGGGCTTGGGGTAGTTACGACATGGGCCCCGTGGGACATGTCATTAAAAATTGGTATCATAGGTGTTGGTTATACCACAGAACATATGACTCTGATATTTTATTTTCAATGATTCAATAGTGTTAAGGGTACTAAATGTTGTTTTTAGTTTAGGGAGTCCAGTGTTGGTGCAGGTGGCCGACGTATCCAAACACTAGGACCTGACATCTGATTTCTGACTCAGTGCATCAAAAAACTTATTGTGTGAATGTTTTCAAAAAAAATTCTTTAATTCAGCTCAACCAGGTCAGCTCAACGAGTACAGTATTTTTAATGTGTCACATCCGTTTCATTCAAGATGCCTCCCGGCAGACACCCAGTTAGATCCCTGAGAATCAATCTTACCGGAGGCCCACTGAGCGACGAGACCTCGGTACAGGGCCCTCTTCTAATTGAGGCACCAGCGGAGGCACCAATAGTACCACTCCCCATTGGCCCACCAATGACACCAGCCCCAGCATCAGACGATGTGTGTCGCTTGAGTGCATTGCATGAGTTATAGTGCCATAGGACACCCACATTAAGGGGATAGATGGACCCACTTGCAGATTAGGATTGGTTGGAGGTTGTGGTGAGAGTCTTCAGGCTTGTAAGGACACCAGTAGACTTTATGGAGATCCTTGCTGCCTACCTATTTCAGGCAGTAACATGCATACGGTGGAGCCTGATGATCCAGATGCATGATGAGGCGACAATTATTTTGTGCAGACTTCGAGAGACTTTTCCAGGTGGAATTTTTCCCAGCCACCCTTCGAGCGGTGCAGATACAAGAGATAATTCATATATAGAAGGGTAGTATGATGGTGGTGTAGTATTCATAGAGGTTCACCAACCTCTCATGCTATTCCACTTATATGGTACAAAACCCATTCATAGGGGACCAGACCTTTGATTAGGGACTCAATTGATATATCATGACATAACGGGGTTGTAGGATGGTGCCCTCCTAATGGTGTGTTACCTTGCTGACCATTCTTAAGCATGGAGACCCAGCACAAGCCGAAATGCAGTGGAGTCTTCTGTAACATGCATTAGAGAGATTTTGTAGAGTTCTAAGATGAACATACAAAAAGGTAGTCGACCAAATGACTCAATATTGGTTGTGTGGTGCACATAGTGTAGAGGCTGACCTTCTAGGATTGGGCAGTGTACTCATGCGGCAGACAGGGTCACATGGATTGTGACTGTCCGACCCTCCACACTGACGATCAGTAGACAATTGATGGACCTCTTAAGAAGAGGCAAAGGTTCAGTCGAGGCGGTCCACAGGGAGGAGGCAGATGTGGCAGAGGTGTTGGACGTTCAACTGGCGGTGGAAGGCATTTTGAGGTGCCACCACCACCACCACCATGAAGTCCACCCCGACCACATGGAGGAGGTGGATAGGGGAGAGCTCAGCTTCAAGCATCTAAATCATACCAACATGGTGATCCGAAGATGATTCGAGGTACGACCGGTGTCTATTCCACCTTAGCTATAGTTCTTATAGCCAAAGGTCCCAGTCACTCTTTCTTTGCCACATCCCTCGTTCAGAGCTTTAAGATTTCAAAGGATCTGTTATTTATATCCTTACTGATAGAGGCTAATATGGGAGGTGATTCGATGATTACACATTGTTTTCGGTAGTGCGAGCTTACTCTAGGAGGCATGATCTTAGGCTAGGATATCCTAGAAGCGTCATCAAGGCCTTACGACGTCATCTTGGGTATGGAATGGTTATCTATAGTCCATGCTCAGATTTACTTTATTTGGAGAAAAATGCAGTGTGTCCGCACGGATGGGACCAGGTTTACCTTCACTAGTGAGAATGGATCCTTTGCAACTCATAATGGATTTACATGGAACAGGTGCATCTGATCACTCACCAGTTTTCTGTCATTAACCTCAGAACAATATATGTGGAGTGACCGACGTATCCTATAGTGGTGAACCAATACGCGGATGTTTTCCCTAACGATGTTCCTGGACTATGTCCATGTAGATAGGTGGACTTCTATATATAATTGTACCTCGGTATGGCACAGATATCTACTCCAGAATATCGGATGGCTCCCGGTATGCTTCGCGTGCTGTGGCTAAACCTAGAGGACTTACAGGAGAAGGGATTCATCCGGACCAGTGTTTCTCCCTAGGCAGCCTCAATTCTGTTCACCAAGAAGGCAGACAGGAGCATGAGGCTCTATGTCGACCACCATCTCTTGAAACAGGTGACAGTGAAGAACAAGTACCCACTCCCGAGGATTGACGACCTTTTTGACCAGCTAATGGGAGATCGGTGGTTCTCGAAGATAGGCCTTTGATCAGGCTGTCACAAGCTCAGAGTTTGTGACAAGGATGTGTAGAAGAAAACCATCAGGTATCGTTATGACCACTATGAGTTCTTGGTTATGACCTTCAGTGTAACCAAAACTCCATAAGTGTTCATGAGTCTCTTTAATAGGATCTTCCAACCCTAACTCAATCTCTTTATCATAGTCTTTGTCAATGACATTCTGATTTACTCGAATACTGAGGAGGATCATTCCTACCATTTACGGGTAGTAATGGAAACACTCTGAGAGCACCAGATTTATGGTTAGCTCTCGAAGTTCCAGTTCTTGATTTTAGAGGTTCACTTCTGGGACACGTCATCTCGAAGGATGGAGTCATAGTGGGCCAAAGGAAGATCAAGGCGGTACATGCTTGGGATCCACCCAGGAGTGTGACGGAGGTACGGAGATTCCTGGGTCTGGCTGGGTACTATCATAGATTCATTCCAGACATATCTAGAGTTGAAACACCACTATCAGCCTTGACGAATAAGGGGTAACCCTTCATGTGTTTGGTAGATGTCATCATATCTTTCCAGAGCTGAGTCAGAGGATGAATAATGCCCCTATAATGTGGATTCCAGAGGAAGGTGTAGGGTACTTAGTCTACTACGGTGCAGCAGGTACTGAACTTGGATGTGTCTTTATAGAGGAGCGATTAGTGATCACATTTAGTTCTCATCAGCTGAGGCAGCACGAGCAGAACTACACCACCCATTACCTAGAGTTAGCAGCAGTGGTCTTTTCCTTGGAGGTGTGGTGGTACAATATGATGGGTGAACATTTTACCGTGTACTCTGATCACAAGAGTATAAGAAATATCTTCTCTCAGAATGACCTAAACATGAGACGGCGACATTGGTTTGAGTTCCTCCAGGATTATTACTTCGAGATAGTCTATACTCCTTGGAATGGGAACGTTTTTGCAGATGCGCTCAGTAGGAGAACAAGTATTCAGCTACTAGGAGAGGTGATAGAGCAGCTGGCTGCATTACAGATATCCTTTGTGGATAGGGATAGAGAATACCTTCTAATGTCTCCAACAATCACTCCTCCCTTTCATCAGTGAGTCCGGGAGTCACAGCATGGGGACGCTAACTATGAGACACGACGTGCTCAGATATCCACAGGGCAGGCACCTGATGGATTTTATGAAGGTGGGGAGCACATCATTCGTTTCGGAGGAAGTATTATGGTATGAGTATCACATCATGTGGAAGTGTTGAGAGAGTACCACACTTCCCTAATTGCATTACATACTAGTGTGGTGAGGATGTATTAGGACCTCTGACGATAACACTGGTGGCCATGTATGAAGAAGGAGGTTGTGGATTATGTCTCACGATACCTCACTTGTCAGCAAGTGAAGGGGGGGAACCAGGTACCAGTAGGATTTGTTCAACCCTTAGAGGTCCTAGAGTGGAAGTGGTATGGGATATCCATGGACTTTGTGATGGTTCTTCCATGTACATCCAGGAGTCATGATTCGATTTGGGTGATCATTGACGGACTCACCAAGTCATCCCACTTCCTACAGATTAGAGAGCAGGGCTCATTAAAAATCTTGGGGTGCCTCTATGTACATGAGATTGTGTATTTTCGTTGACTACATACATTTATTATCTCCAACCGTGATACAAGTTTTACTTCCTGGCTATGGAAGGGTTTGTAAGAGGCTTTTGAGACACAGCTTCACTTGAGCACTACCATCCATCCTCAGACGACTAGTCAGACTGAGCGGACCATTCAGACCCTCGAGGACATGCTCTTTTCATGTGTCTTCAGCTTAGTTCATAGCTGGGAGGATCACTTTCCTTTGGTGATATTTTTATACAATAGAAGCTATAACTCCACCATCGGTATGTCACCCTTTGAGTCCTTGTATGGTCAACCATTCAGATCACCACTATGCTGGATAGACCTATGGGAGTCAGCACTAGTGGGACCAAAACTGGTACGGGCTACCATGGAGAAGGTGAAGATCATCCAAGATCAGATGAATACTGCACAGAGTAGGAATAAGTCATATGCTGACAGGAGAGGTAGACCTCTAGTGTTCGAGGATGGAGACCATGTCTTTCGACGAGTCTCACCTTGACAAGGTCTACGGTGATTTGGTTGTGGCGGAAAGTTATCTCTGAGATTCATCTGACCTTTCTAGGTCCTCAGCAGAGTAGGCAAGGTGGATTCCCTCCTACCTCTATCACCTCAGTTGCACAGGGTGAATGAAATCGTCCACGTATCTCAGCTGAGAAGATATGTGCATGACCCTTCTCACATCATCGACTATGGGGAGATGGAAATCGACGATGGGGCGACATTCACGGATTTTCTAGTGGAGATTGAGGATCAACATGAGAAGGTCCTACATGGATTGTCCATACCTATGGTGCACATTTTTTGGAAGCATGGGAACCTCCAGGACAACACATGGGAGCGGTAGTCTCAGATGCGTGCTCAGTATCCTCATTTGTTCCCTTAGTGTGAGTTGTTGCTTACGAGGATGTAATGTCCTAAGGTGGGGAGAATGTAAAATGCAGAAATTATGTGGAATTGTTTTAAATACATGGGATTTTTAAGATTTTGAAAATATTTACAGTGCTTGATTCAGAGGCCCGGTGTGCCAAGAATAAATTTCTGAAGTTTTGTTCGGGTACGTTCAGAAAACATACGGGTGGGTTTTTATAACTTTTGAGCCACTGGTCGGAACTGAAATCTGAGGTTATAGTTGAACTTGCTGCACCGGTATTCACTTATGAACACTTTCACATGGATGGCAGTGAGTCGAGGATAAAAGATAGTTTTTTAGATTTCATAAAAAATAATAAAAATATAAAGTCTAACACTTTATTCTATTTTCTGGGCCTCCATGTGAGTGCGGGTAGTTGGAACCTCCACTTGGGAGTTGATGGTGGGACCACCACAAACCAACCTCCCATGAGTCGATATGGTGGTGGGTCCCACACCAACATAACCTCCCATTGGAGAATAATTGAGGTGGGGACCACCCAACCCCTATAGATGGTAGATGATGGAACATCTCCACTCTCCCTCATTGTAGAGGGAGGACCTCTTTACCTCCTCTAAGTAATTAATTATTCCAACGCACGTGCCAATTAACTATGCCAACGCACGTGCCAATTAATTGTGCCAACACGCGTTCCAATTAGCTACGCGAACACATGTGAATTTATTAAGGAGAGTTTCTTTCACCATTTGAATTGCGTGCAAACAATAAAATAATATAAAACCTATTATTATTATTTTGTTGGCATTCTATTTTGGTGGAACAGATGAAGAGGATAGCTAGAGAGAACCATTCTTCCAATGAATAATGTAAAGAATGTGAAGAATGACGGTGATGCTCTTTCTTCTTCAACATATTCCCGGGCCACCTACTGAGCAACCCTCCTCAGCGTCGTCAACGAACCGACATAGCTCGGAATTGCGGATGTGTGGTAGACACAGTGAATGATGGTCTCCTCCATCATCCTTTCATGACTATGTCAACAGTTGACGAGCATCGAGTGAAAATCAAAATGTAGGGGGATTACGTTAAGATTTATTCCATTTCATTTCTCATCTTCTTTTGAAAGGAATATTTTTGATGTTTTGTGATTAAATTGTTGTTCATCATACCATTGATGAACCAACTGCTATAACCATAAACGTGGAGGGTTCGAGCCTACCTCACACGGCCTGACACCCTCTTTTGATCTTTCTTTGTGGTGTTCTTCGAAGTGGAAACGAGGTGACAAAGATGGAGAACAAAGGTCATGCTACACACAACCACCGCAGATCACGCTGCCCTCACGGCCTCGTCGGCGCCCTTACCGTTTCCCCCACTCCACCTTCCTGCACACCTCTGTTCCCTGGAGTGCTACAAGTTACCATCGCACTACCCTGGCATGCTGCCCGCCACCACAGCGCCGTTGCGGTCCCCCTGCCGCGCCCTACCTGGTGCACCTGTGGCCCGCCCGGTGTCAAGATGGCCTACTTGTACCCCGCGCAGCCTTCTACTGGCCTCCTGGCTACTAACCTCACATGCTGGGCTCCTCGTAGCATTGGCCGAACCGGCCCCGAACTTCGGGCAGCGCCGCATTCATGGCGGCATCCGGGTCGAACCACCCTCGCAGTCCGCTAGGCCAGGCCCAGTAGAATGGGCCTATCTTAGCTGGATGACCTGCCCAACGGGGTGGCTCAGACCCATCGGGCCTTTCTGGGTTAACCCAGACCACGTCGGCCCAGACTGGGTTGGGCTGAGTCAGTCTGACCGGGACAGACTGGACAGGGGCCCACTAATGACCCATTGCTTCTTTGGCCACATCATTGGCACCAAACGTCAATTTGAAGAACTATTAGTGGCACTGGTAATCTCAATTAGAGATGGTCCCATTTAGTATACCCCATTGGAGTTCAGGGTATAGTTGAATTACGGTCAGGTTGGATCGTACATGAATCCAACCGGGCCCTGGGACTAAAAGGCTAATAACTAACTGACTTTGCATCCAATTGACTTGCCATCTGTTGCATTGAGACCCCTATGACAAGGGAGATATTTTTGAGATTCTTCGACGTGATAATTCATTAAACATAGAGTATCAAATTATAGCTCGTGGAGTAGAATCTTCTGGTGACGAGTGGGTATATTATAGAGACCTAGTAGCTGGATGAGACTTGACGATAGTTGACTAATCAACTCAATGTTATTAGGATGGCCCAATGGGGAGTGCTTGGTTGTAGCAGTAGACCCATAGTGGAAGAGCGCTTGGTTGTAGCGGCAGACCCATGATACATGAAAGAAGAAGTATCTCTGTAGGCTACGAGGGGGAGCACATGGTTGTAGCAGCAGACCCATGGTGGGGAGCGCCACTGTGTGAGTGTGGAAGACCAATAGTACTTGATAGGTGGAGTACCTCAGCAATACAAGGTTAGTGGGAAGTGCTTGGTTGTAGCGGCAGGCCCACTATACTCGACAGAGGAGGAGTCCTTCAGTAGTCGTAGTTTCAACATCGTGAATAAAAATCCTAGTCTGAGCTGAGTAAATGACTTTTGTGTTTTCCTCATGATTGAGATGGGTTACATGATAAATTAGATATATGTATGGGCATATACCTAAGTAATCATTATCTGTTGATTTCATACTTTGTGATTTATCCTTGTTGTATTTTGTGAGACCTTGAGGGTCTCCGGGTCCATACTGAGTGTTGTTATACTCACCCTGGCACGAGCTATGCCTGCATCTCCATGTGTTGGATGCATACGATGGACACCACTAACGGATGTTTGAGCGCTACGACTGGATGGTACCCGGAGGTGGACCATACGACGTGTCGGTACATAGAAGAGTCTGACGGACGTGGAGTGCTGAGGTGGCCATCTGTATCTACCCATCATGTAGGAACCCTGGAGGATGATCTAAGAGCTTCTCATTACCTTTTATCTATTTGTCCATTTTTTAGTTGTACTTTTACTTTACAGTTGGGATTATATTTTTGTCCCCTTTTACTCTCCAACACACTTTTTGTATACATTTTTTACATAGTGTATTGCTTCCACTTGTGTACTCTGATGTGTTTTTTTACAGTTATAAATGTAATGCCTTCCCAGTTTAGGGATTTATGCCATTGGTGGTAGTCTCCATCCAATGTCCTATGGAAGGCGGGCTTTGGGTAGTTATGACACAGGCCCCAGGGGATGGGTCATGACAACAACATTCCTCCGTACTTAACACTTCATGGGAAAACCTATGGATATACATATGAAAGGGGTGAGCTATAAATCATAGTATGAGAATAAAAATGGAATAACATGAGTAATTTAATACATGTTATACAATAGGAATATCAATGGAGAAAAAAGAGAAACATGAACATTAAGGCATGATAAAGAATGATAATTATAACATGGAGATCCAGTAACAACACATAACATGGAATTAGCAAGATCCAAGGCTCATTGCACATGGAGCATGAGTGAACCCTCAATGCACATGAATCACAAGTAAACACTCATTTCACTTGAATTATAATGATTCAAAACTCAATGAACATGATGTATCATGATAATATACTTTACCCATTTCATTGGTTCACTATTAGGGCACACCCTTCATAATAAATTCATTTCTTGAAAAGTTAGCTACATGGATCATACAACATGGATTCATTAGCATCGTAATTAATTCCAAGAATAATAGATGTGTAATACATAAATTTATTATTTTAATCAACAAGTAAATGAACATAAAGGTGAATACCATTGATAGAGGAGTGGGTATGGTATTCACTACAAACTAATTTTGGCATGGAAATTTAGGTGTAATTTCGGCTGCATAACGACATCAAATTGAAATTTTTAAAAAGGGTTGATGAGATTGAAAGGTGCCTCTAGTAATTTATATATTAAATGGAATGTAAAGGGTTCAACAGACATAATACAATAATATATGTAATGGAATTTAGATTTATAATAAAAAATAATTTCTCGAATGTACATGAATAGATAGAAATTTATTACGGAATTTTGGCATGTTGACAGCAGTAAATTGGAGGCATTAATGAAAGAGAAAGGGGTATGTAATCATTCTAACATAAAGAGGGTAGTATTGGGGAGGTTACAAATCATACCCCAACATTTATAATTTAAAATAATGGGATCACAGTAATTTTAGTAAACATGTCCATAAATAAAGAAAGTTAGAATCCCTTACATGGAAGTGTGATCCTAAAGGCTTCAGAGGGGCTTCCGAGATTCTTCATTTGAGCTTGGGGATCCTTGGAAATATTCGAGGGAGAGGAGGACAGAATTAAGAGGAACTTTAAAGGATTTTAGTGAAGTGTAAGTGGGATTTTGGTTGAGTTTACATTGGAAAGGAGATAGAATTATTTATTACTTTTTTTGGGACACCACACATTAAAATAATAAAAACCACAAACCAGCCCCTGGTTTTTTTCCCAAGGATTTTTCCAAAGGGCATTTGAAAAAATATTTTATAACTCCAATGTCCTAACTTCTTAAAATAATAGAGTTTATATGTATAAGTTTTGACGCTCTCAATGAAATTAATTTTAAAAGCTAAAATGTTTTATAAGTTTTGAAGGGTCCACTAAAGATTTATAAAATAAATCAAACAAGTCTAAAATAATATTATTATAAGAATAAAAAATATATTGCATTAAAATATCATTTATTTTATTTCATTACATAACTATTTGGTCATTATGATGTTATAAAACAATTTATATATTGAAACGGTATTTAGTTTTTACCCTAAAATTTTACTGTCTTAGAAAATTATGAAAAATTCATCATTGGAATATTTAGACATCCTCAATCCAAAATTAATATTCATTTTACCTTAATAATTTTATAAATATGTGAATTTCCACTTGATAAAAAAACTGACATTTATCAAAAAAAACTCAAGGGTTTTGACAAAAATTTATTTCAAATGTTATTTAAAATTTCAATTTAATTCATAAAATTATAAAATATTTTATATTTAAAAAAAATTATTTTAAAATTACTAATAATAAATTTTTATTAAAATAATTTTAAAGTCCAAAAATCCATGGATTTACCCAAATTGATTCCTTAGTTGAATTTTAACTAAAAATACTATTTTTTCATTAAAAATTATTTACCATGTAACAATAATAAAATGAATGTATATTCTTGATTATATAGAAAAATAATGCTGATAATCATAGTACTGTTGCTTTTTTACATAACCCCTTATAAAACTTGAATAAGACAGACGAGTAAGGTGTCTAATGGTGACCGACTCTAGGGGTGTCTCAGATAACATTTCTCAGGTGGTAATCTCTGTCAACTTCCACATCTCCCGTATGCAGTTCTTTTCGAGCATAAAATATTGAGGATCATCTTCAAATTGGTCAAGAGAGAATCCCAATGACGCCACCTCCTTTCTATGCTCTTATAAATGTTCATCGTATAGGGAATGTCTTCTGGATAAGGCAATCACTTCCTTTTTCTGAGTAATATTTTAAAGCCCTATATTTATACTAATTCTGATTTCACTGTTTAACGACTATATTAGCAATTGAAACAATTACTAGATGAATTTATAAATCAAAAAACATAAAACCAAGAAAGTGAATGTGATTTATATGATCATTATACATAATAATACATTTAATTGGATCAAGATGGATTTTCATTAACAAATGATTTGGTTCTTACAATATTCTCCACTTAAAAAATTTCTCCCTTGAAATTTCTAGTTCCCATACTAAAATATATGTGGGTAACTTTTCTTCATCACATCCTATGATTCCCATCCCCCTTCATCAAACATGTATGTTCCCTATAATAGCTTGATGAGGGTAATTGTCTTATTTCATAGAGCTTTTTATCTACAATCTATGATATTCATTGGTTGCACCTCATAAGAAAGTTCGTACTCAAACTATACTACCGTTAAAGAGAGTACATATGATGGGACTGGTATGTACTTCCTTAAGAGGGATACATGAAATACATCAATACTTTGGCCATAGTTGGTGGAATTTCTAATGGATAGGCCACATCCCCAACACGATCAAGAATATCGAAGGGGCCGATGTACGTAGGACTTTACTTCCATTTTATTCCAATCCTAACAACCTTCTTCCATAGAGAGATGCATAGAAATACCATATCTCCATCATTGAATTCAAGGTCTTGTCGATGGTAGTCTGCATAACTATACTTTCTATATTGGGATTCCCTGATATGATATAGAATGATTTTCACCTTCTCCACCATTTCTTTGACCATTTCAATACCTAGTAGCTTACGCTCACCGACGTTATCCCAACACACCTATGTTCTAAACATTTCCCTATTATGGTATTTATATGGTTCCATTTGGATGGTTGAGTGGAAACTATTATTGTAGGATAATTCTACCAACGGAAGATGTTAGTCCCATCTTCATTTGAAGTCCATGGAACATGATCTTAACATATCATCCAATGTCTAAAGAGTATGCTCAAATTGGATATCAGTTTGAGGATGATATGCCATACTTAAATATATCTCAGTTCTTTAAGCATGTTGGAGACTTTTTCATAACATCGTGGTGAATATCTGGTCATCATCATATACAATTGATTGTGGAAATCCATGAAACCTTACGACTTCTTTGATGTAAATCCGTGAAAGTGTATCTAATGATAAGTACTCTCGAATCTTGATCAATTGATTTGTCTTCGTAAGAAGATACACAATGACCCATATAGCATTTCTTCCTCAGGATGTCATTTTGAATCTAGTGACAACGTCCATGGTAATGTTGTCCCAATTTCATGTTGGTATGGGTAGTGGTGCATCATCCCCTTAGAATTTTAGCTCCCAACCTTAACTTTATAACATAACAGGAACATATATGTATATTCAATAATCTCCATTTTTATATTATCCCACCAAAATTTTTTCCTAAGATCTCGATACATCTCTGTGATCCCCAGAAGAATTGAGAATGTTAGCTATATGTGTCATTCAAATTCTCCTTCTTTATCTCTGGATCAAATGGTACACATAATCGTGACCCAAATATCACCATTCCACCCATGTCGACCATGAACTCTGAGGATTTCCCATTTTCGATAGCTTCCACCCATTTTATAATTTCCATAATCTTTATTTGCTCATTATTTAGTAACTCTATAAGATATTATAGAGAAATCATTTGTAAAATGATTAATGATGTTCCCTTATTTATGATTCCCAAGTCCATCTTCATCAAATATAAGAATATGGATCTTTCTCAATTCTCATCAATGATAGAATCCATGGATCCTTTATTATTAGACCATCTTCCACCTTGTTTTCTTTCCCATGGTGGTAATTAATTGAGACATTATAATCATTGATCAGCTCTTACCATCTTCGACGGTGCATATTAAACTATTTCTTTGTGAATATATACTTGATGTTTTTGGGATCCGTGTTTATTTCATAATTCTCCCCAAAGAGCTAATGCCACAAAATTTCTAAAGGGAGGATCACTACACCAAACACTATATAATGTGTTGGACAATTCTTCGCATGAACATTCAATTTCCGTGAAGCATACACAGTGACATTGGTATTCGGCATCAACACACAACTCAGGCCCTTCTTCAAATCATCACTAAATACAACAATAAGTTATCCACTTGTGGGTAATGTCAGCATAGGATTATTGATAATCTTAATTTTCAACTACTAGAAGCATTATTCGCATTCATCACTGAATTAAAACAGTACTCCCTTTCAAGTTAGTTTGGTAAGAGGGTTGGAATATCATGAGAAATTTCTTCACCAATCGTTGTTAATATTTAAAAATACCCAAAAAACTACAGATATCTGTTACTTATTTTGGAATTAGCCATCCCTCAACTGTAGATGTCTTGGAGGGATCCACAGATTTCCCATTACTTGTGATGATGTTACCCAAGAATGATACCTCCTTCAACTGGACTCACACTTGATGTACTTTTCATAGAGCTTCTCCTTCGTAAGGTCTCTAGTATAGTTCATAGAAGCTCCTCATGATCCTCATTGTTTTATTGAGTATATTAGAATATCGCCTTCAAATACTACCAAAAATTTGTCATGATAATAAATAAAGACTCTATTCATCAATTACATAATGATTTCAAGAGCATTAGTGATTCTAAATGTCATTATTATTAATTCATAGTTCCCGTATCTTGTATGGATAGATGTCTTGGGGATATCTTCCTTCATCTTGCTTGATAATATCCCAATCGAAAGTATACCTTGGATAATTATTTGCTCTAGAAATCTCATCGAACAATTCATCAATTCATGGAAGAGGATACTTGTTCTTTATCATGATTTTGTTGACTTCACGATAATAAATCCAAAGGTGCATTAACCCATTATTCTTCTTGACGAAGACGACTGGTGCACCCCATGGTAATGAACATGGGAATATAAACCCTTTATCATGATTCTCTTGTAGTTGTTTCTTCACATCATCAAGCTACACAATAGTCATTCTATACATAGTCTTTGATATTAGAAACTCCCCAGGTATATGGTCAATTCAGAATTCAACATCTATTCTACGAGGAAGACAACGCAATTACTTGGGAAACACATCAGCAAATTCCATCACAATAGGCATGTCTTCAAGGAAGGTTACTTCCTTATACTCAAGAATTTGAGCCAGACACATGTTCTCATAGGCCAGTAATATCCACAGTTGAGATGATGGTGCTAAGGAAGATTCATCATCCTCCGTGCACATGTATTGAATCGGGGGTCGATTCTCCATATGTAGAGTGATTTCCTTATCACCGAAATTTATGTTGTCACTTTATAGGGACTTAAAATCCATGACAAATTTGCATCAAATTCCACTAGAGAGAGTATGATGAGGTTCGATGGGAATTTAAATCCACAAATTATGATTCGGGAGGAGTTATATTAATGGGATTCAATGATTTCCCCATTTTTCGTACTCACCGACATATTCACTTCCATCATTTGTGGTGGTATTAGGACTTTTATACAAAATGTTGGGGATATAAATGAATGCGTAGAACTGGAATCAAATATTTTGTTCGCTATTCTTGAATTAATATGTAGCATACATGTGACCACTTCATTATTAGGGTTCACTTTGGTGTGGTGATGAAAAATTCTATCCCTTTCTACCTTGGAGGTTGTTGGTTGCCTCAGAAAACTATTGGCTTATGGAACTGATTTTCAAGGTGCCCAGGTTCATTCCAGTTGAATCAATGAACAAACCATTAAGAGTCAAATAGTGCATTATTATCCTTTGTCACATCCACTGGTTTTTTTATCAGCAATGAACAGCTAGGTTCCCTTCTCATCCAAACCTAAAGCATTTCCTCATCCCCTTCAGACATTTTCTTGGATGGTTCTTTCCAAACCTTTGGCAAGTGGGGTGCTATAATTTCTTAGCACAGTTGGATTTATCAATCGGACTACCAAAATTTAAGTCAACCATATGCTTCTTATCCCTATGATACCCCTTAGATTCACTAATCTTTATTTCAGCATTGAGGGGGCATTAGACAATTTCCTCATAGCTGTCGAAGTCAATCGTCACCAGGGCTTTCCGCAGGCTTTGTTTTATCCCTCTAAAGAAGTGGTCTTCCTTGAATTCGGTGGTAATAAAAAAGCCTAAGGCGTATCATGAAATCCTTATGATGTTTTTCTCATACAATCTGATGGATTCTTCGACTTTTTTACTTGAGATCAAGGAATTCTCTTACCATTTTAAGCTAGAGACTGTGAGGAAATAATTTATCAAAAAACATTGTCTGAAGATCCTTCCATTCCATATCATCAAAATCTTCCTATGGCATCGTATTTTGTATGAATGTCCACCATTTATCATCTCCACTCTCTATACAATAAGCATCTGGAAGATCCTTCACTTTTTTTGAAAATTGAAAGATGGTTAAGATCTTTTCAATGGAGTTGATCTATTTTTTGGCGGTTAAGGGATGATATGATCCATTAAAACTAGGAGTCCTTTGTCTCAGAAATCTCTTAATAGCGACTTGTTCTCTCTTAGGGGAGGTTGAACATTCCTCTTGACCCATGTTTCAATTCAAATAATTAGTTAACTATGAGGGAATAATGTCAATGTTTATGACTCTCTCTCTCATCAGATTGGACATCTCATTAGAACAGTCATCACATTGGTCTTTTCATGGGTTGTTAGCCCGACTCCACCAATTAATTCTCAATTTATGTAATAAAAGGAAAGTTCTGTGTAACGCATAAAGGGTAAACCTAGGAAAAAATGGATTACATATAAATTAAATTTATTTCCTTATCTTTTGAATATATAGGCTTTAGTCTATGTTATCCATGATCTACTTTCTTACATATTTTCTTCGGGGAGTTGTTTTCATTCCCTTAATAATGGTTAATACTGAGAATGTGAATTTACCAAAGCATATCCCCTAAGAGTTTCATAACAAAGAGTGAAAATATTCATGTTTTTGTGTACTAGGATAACACAGGTCAAGCCCAAAACACCTTGTCAGAGTTTTCACTCCTAATTACATTTGTGCCAGAGTAGCCTCTACCTTCTCGTATCCAAAGAGCGATGTATTTACATGATAAACCACTTAATCAATACTCACCAAAATTTAGGGATGTTTTCACTATACATAGTCTTACACCTGAGTCATTCACAAGTATTTTCTAATACTAATTCAAAAATTAACTAAACCTATCCTCTGATTACAACTATAACATCTGTACTTTTATTTCACATTTAAACATAATTTATGACATGAAATTTCACTTCATAAAACATAAAATATAGAGAGGTATAGTGTCTTTAGGGATTATGATCATTAAATAAAAACATAAAACATGAAATACAACATCTTTAATAAAGTCATCCTTCACATGAACACAACATTCCTTCGTACAAAACATTGAATGGGATAACCTGAGGATATACATAAGAAAGGGGTGAGCTATAATGCCCAAAAAGGGTATAAACATTGAATAACATAAGGAATAAAATTAATGATAGTCAATAAGAATATAAATGTAGAAAAATATAAACATGAACAAAAAGTCATGATAATGTATGACAATCATAACATGGAGATGTGGCTACAACACATAACCTGGAACTTGCATGATCCAAGGATCATTGAACATGGAGCATGAGTAAACCATCATTGAAGATGAAGAATGAGTAAAACATCATTTTACATGAATTATCATGAGTAAACACCGATTTCTCATGAAATATTATGATACTATACTTTACATAATGCATTGGAGAATTGTCAGGGTGCATCCTTCATAATCATTTCATTTCGCGCATAAGAGTGCCACATAGATCGTACAACATATATTCATTAACTTCATAATTCATTACACGACTAAGAAAAGTGGAATAAATAAATTTAAGTACTAAATCATGAAATAAATGGGAATAAATGTGAATAACCTTGATAAAAGATTGGGTATGGAATTCACTACACAATGATTATGACAAGGAAATTTTGCCGAAATTTCGGCAGCATAACAACGTAAAATAGACATTAGTAAATTGGTTTGATGAGAGTGAAAGGGGTTCCCCATAATTTATACATTAAATGGATAGTATTAGGATCATGGGACACAATATACCAACATATTTAATGGGATTTAGATTCATAATATAAAATAATTTCTTGAATATAAATGATGAGAGGGAAATGATTAAGGAATTTCAGCATAGTAACAAGTGTACATGGGATGCATTAAAGAGAGATAAAGGGGTATTTAATCAATAAAACATAAAGAGGGATGTATGGGGTAGGATTGAAGTCATACCCAAAATTATTTTATTTAAAATAAAATTGAATAACAATATAAGGAATCTTTGACATAAATAATGAAAGTGGGAATCCCTTGCTTGGAAGTGTGATCCCTAAGGCTTGGGAGGGGCCTGAGAGAAGTTTCTTTGGAGAATGGGGAACCATAGAATGATTATAGAGAGTGTTTCTAATATTTTAGAATAACTCCAAAATATTTGAGTGAAGAGGAAGTGGGAGGATGGGTGGGATTATATAGTAAATTAGAAGGAATTCATTAATATTTAGGTTTGGGACACCACACATTTAACTAATCAAATTCACAAACTAGCCCATTGTTATTACCCACGGTTTTTTCCAATGAAGAGGCGAATAAAATATTTTATAAATACAATGTCCGATATTCTTAAAATAATAGTGTTGATTAGGTGGAAGTGAGTCACACTCTCAAGGAAATCTATTTAAAATGCTAAAATGTTTTATAAGTCGTGAGGGGTCCACTAAAGCTTTTAAAAGAAAATAAATACAATCTAAAATAAAATTATTTTAATTAAAAATCATACATTGGATGAAAACTTCATTTATTGTATTTTATTACATTACAATTGAGTCATTATGAAGCCATAAAAAATTATATATTTAAATGGTATTTAATTTTTACCCAAAAATATTACTATCTTTGAAAATAATGAAAAATTCACAGTTGGATAATTTCAATGTCCGGATTCCAAAAATAATATTCATATTATCTAAATAATATTCTAAATATTTTAATTTTCATTTCTAAAATAAAAACCTACATTTATCGAATAATCATGGGTTTTGACAAAAAAATTTCAAACCATAATAAAATTTAAATTTTCATTAATAAAATTATAAGTTCATTTATATCTAATAAAATGTAATATAATAATAATAATATATTAAAATATTCTTTAATTCAAAAAATAAATTAATTTATGAAAATATTTTATTTAGTTGAATATTAAATAAAATTACTATTTTTGCATTAAAAAATATTTACAAAGTATCAATAATAAAATAAATGTATATTCATTATTATATAAAAAATATAATTCACATTATCTTTGTGCTAAGGTGTTGTTACATAACCCCTTATAACACCACATAAGTCTGAAGATTAAGATATGCTATGGTGACCAACTCTTGGGGTGGCTTGGATAACAACGCTCAGGTAGAAATCTATAAAAACTTCCACATCTCCCATAGGTAGTTCCATTTGAGTTAAACGTTTTGAAGCTCATCTTGCGATTGGTCAAGAGAGAATCTTAATAATGTCACCTCCTTTCCTTTCTCTGAAAAATGGGCTTTGTAGGGGGAATTTCTACTAGATGGGGCCATTTCATGTTATCATTGTTTAGTAGCTATAATAGAAATGATTAAAATTCAAAACTATATTTTGAAATACAATATCATTAAACCATGTATGTTCATAAGTTTTTTATGATCATTTTACATAATAATACATTTAATTGGATCAAGAAGGATTTTCATTTACAATAGTTTGGGTCATTATAATTGGTCCACCTCCACCAACATCCTTGAAAAGTGACCAAATAGGACATCCTTGGTCACCTTGCCAAGATGAATAAGAGTCTCATCTTCTATGGAAAATACATACAAAATCTTCAGATCCCAAAAGACCCAAATGAGACCATGAAGATGAACATAGACCTATGAATATGCATTAATTTCATGTGAAGCATTAAATTTCCAAGACAATTCATGTTAGTAATTACAACTGTGTTTCAATAGTAGATTTCCAGAGCTCCATGTAGAACGCTTCAAATCAACTAAAGGAAACATGCAATTAAAAAAACCAAAACCAAGACAGATGATTTTATAGTTAGATAATCCCTATAAAATCGTGGTTATGTGAATCAAATAATCAATAAAATAGGGTTTTTAATCATTTGGTAAAGAAATTGGTGAAATCAAATAGTTATTCCCAATTTCCATTCTCTCTGCTAGTGCTTCAGGATTAGCTTCAACATGAGAATATGATCCCTTTTTTAGGATTCTAACAGGGCTTGAGTCCTTGAACAAACAAAAATAACAAACTCCATTCATCTTGGGCCCCAAAATTTGTAATTTTTTAAATCAGCATCATAAGATTTAAGAAGGCAGATTCTTACCACTGGTTGGATCCACCATATCATGCCACAGCGATGCAATATTTTACAGACCCGATGAAATCCAAGAGTCAGTATGATTTACAATCACAACATCATCATACATATGCATCACATCCTCAGATCTTGCAATGATATCTGTAATCGAACATTGTAGCGAATGCCGATCTAGCTGATCTAAATCCAAACGAAGACCAACTGAGATATGTGTAATCAGTACATCTTTCTGGTTAATGGTTTTAAAGAAACTCCACGGTTCATGTAGCGCATGATCAGAACTATTGGGTATATTTTAATACAAATGATTACATGTTGAGTCACATGTTTTCAGCGCATCTGTGAGGTTATAGGAAGCAGCCAGATGCCTTGTATCACGAACTGGAAAATCCGCCGATGTTGTGCAACTGGGATGAAGGAGAGTAAAACCGATATAGCAATGGTTGACTATATACAAAGGCTAGAGATCACCATTGAGGGAAGGGAATACTGCTATATAAAATTCCATCATTAATAAACATTTCATCATAAAATTACTCTGGAAAAAATAATGGGTTTCAAAAAATGATTATCAATATAACTATAAACCAATTATTTAAGTGATAAAAGTTGTAAATAAGTTTATTATCCACAATTTATATATATTTAATATTTTAATGGATTTCATCATTGATAAAAAAATTCCATTAATAATATAGTGGAAAATGTTTTTAGGATAGAAAACTTTTCACATTGCAATCAAATATTTATAATATTAAAATGTCATAATATATAATGAAAAAAAATAATTATAATTTCTTAGAAACATTTCTTGTATGAACTAAAATTTTAATTTTCCACAGGAATCAATAATTTTTTTCATGTAGTGTATGTTTATAAAAATATTCCATTCACATTATTTGAAAAAATTCAATTTTTTATTATTCGATTAATGACAAGAAAATTCCATTTAGATTTTTTTATAAAAACATTAATGTGTAAAAATGATATTTTTTAGTTATTATATAATATAAATAAAATTTTAAATTTATTTGTCAATACATGGATGCGGAAAGTAATAAATTTTTTACCATATAGAGAAATAAATTCAATTTCTCTTAGTGACATTATGTCTATCTCTTTACTTATTAAAGTGATTAAAATTTAAGGTAAATATTAATTCATCATAGGGTGACAAAATTCTAGAGCCATTTTAGAGTTATATGATTAAATTTGATCTTCTGAAACATTTACAATATTAATATTCATTAATAATGATATTGTAACATAAAACCCTTATATCCGGTCTAACATCCGTCATATGGGTTCAAACTTATTTTACAATAAATTTATATTATATATATATATTAAAGAAATATTTTCATATATATCATTATATACATGATTTTATATATACTTTTAATACATATATTATATATTCTTTTATAAAATCACAATTCCATGTGATAACTATTAATTTTTAATTAATGTTTCAATTTAGTAGTTTATATTCCAAATACATTAATTATGGTTCGAAAATATTTAGAAACCTAATAATTATATAACTATAATATATATTATTTATATACCAATTTATCAACACCTATAAATTCCAAATATGAAAAATAAATTACACAATTCACGGAGGCAACAGGACATAAGTAATCATGAACTATGATTTTCATTTTTCAAAAAATTGAATGAAATAATCTTATATAATCATTATCCTTTCAAGAATTATTATTTTATTATAAAAATCATATATAATATTAAAAGAAATACTTATTACAATATATAAAATATAAATGAAAAATTATGATATCACATTGTGGGGATGGAGGTCTACTCGTAAGGATTATCAGTTTCATTGTTTTCCAATAGATTGTTTGGTTATAAATAAAATAAAATATTATAATTAATTAGTATAATTACTAAATAAATAGAATATTTATAAATATAAAATCAATAATATATCCATCCATTAGGGAAAATGATGGAAAATTATTTACATCGGTTCACGAGTTAGTAGTCCCTAGTACACATGATCATCTATTTTGATTCCCATTTGATAGAATATGAGATAGATATAGGTTCTATAATTAATATAAAACGATAACAAAATATTTACGATCTTTTTTATTACTAAATTTTCATTTGAGAAGTTTTTAAGGATATATAATAATAAATACAATTTAAATTCATTTTTAAGAATTATGTGACTTCATCAGATTGCCTCTTTAGGTTTATAACCAAAACATTTCAATGATGGGATTATCATCAAATCAGTAATTCACAATCATAGGTACTATTGTTATTATGTGTATTGGGATGGGTTTTTATCGAAAAATTGTATCATTATGTGTGTAAAAGAGTAGTTAGAGTGTTCTTTTATAATTGGGGGAGATAATTAACTAAGTATTTTTTTTAAAAGAATAAAATATTTTAATGTCGTATTCAAACCATATGTCTCAAAAATTAATGATTAAAAAATGTAATATGTGATCATATAAAAATATAGAATGAGAATATAATTTACATAAAAGTTATATCATTATAGAACGTATCACATTATCTTATCCCTCAGTAAAGTTGTTTTAACCTTGACATTGATATTAGATCCTAACTATTTTTGAAATTCATTATGTCAAAAAATTATGTTTAACATGAAAAATAATATTAATCATGATTATTCTAATTGGGGAAGAAATTTTATTAAATTCAACTCATAGAAGTGGAATAATATAATTAAAAATAAAATCTACAAAGAATATAATAAACAGTTATCGAAAGAGTAAATTTGTAAAATTTAAAAAAATGTTGTAATTAAATAGAAAATTTGTTTCAAATGACCCAAATTGTATAAACCATAATATAATTAAACTAATTATTCAATTAAAATTAATTAGAAAATTTTTAATTTGTATATTAATTAATGTAATATATTATTTTTCATAAAAATATTTATTTTCACTATTAATCTAAAATCTAAGATATTTATTAAATTATCAAAAAAAGCACTCTTAGATAATTTTTTCATGTTTATTTAAAAAATGGTGGTAATTGTTTCAAATAAATTTTTAAAATGTGGTAAATATTTTTTATATTATTTTATGAAAAAATGTTTTAAAAAAATATTAACGAAAAATTTTATTTATTTAATAACATATAAATAAATTAATAAAAATATATTTCAATTATAATGAACTCTTATATTTATTTTTAAGAAGGTGTTTATTACTACTCAAAATTGCAATTTAATATATAGGATATAGCAGTATTACATATTAACATTCATCTGGACGTGGGGTGGAGGATATAAAAAAATTTCATAACTAAATTAATAAATATTAAATGAAATATATATTAAAATATAGGTATATTAGATCACCTCGATAGTTGTATTCCCATTATGAATAACAAGTGAAGTAATAAGTTTTAATACATCATCATCATAAACAACTATTAATTAAATTTTTTCCCTAGGTATGTGGTAATTTAAAATTTTCTCATGTACTTAGATGCCTTTTTTGGTCTATTGAAATAGATCTATATCAAAAAACATACCAAATAATAATTTTCATGGATTTATATGATTTTATTTGACCTCAAAGTTTAATAATTTATGTATTAACTACTTCTTCATGTGATTAATTTTTTTATCTCTCTTTTACTAAATAATTATGATTTTCATTCAAATTATCTTTTTTTTATAATTCAATTAAAATTATCGGTGTTCATCAAAAGTCCCTTGATTAAATGAGTTTTATTCAAATTCAATTTCATACTAAACTATTTCATCTATATCTTAACCTATATAATCAAATGATAAAATTAAAACACCACAAATCATAAAAAAAATTCTTCTACGAATATCATGATTGTCAATATAAAAATCATTTTTGACATTTAGTTCAACAAAACGTTGTGCTGGTATTCATTCCTTTATTTATGTTTATATTTCTCAATAGTACCTACCATGAAATATTTTTATCTAAGATATAATTAGATTCTTCAACATCCATATAATTTCTATTACGATCTCCTTATTTTCAATTTTTTCTCATTATTTGAAACCTAATTTTTAATACACTCCCTTATTTTCAATCTCATTTATGAGGAAATATTACTTTCATCATATAAATATTCAATTAATCTACTTCATCATTAAATTTTTTTCAGGACACCTTAATGAAATTTCTTCCAAATTCTCATATAGAAATCATTACAGGGGTGGATTACATTCAAACTGATCCTTACCTCTCAAAAATATTAGTTATATATGGGATAAGAAGTCATCATCAACCTCTTATCAAAATTATAATTATCTAGTGATATCAATATTATTTAGGGATACATATTACTTCTATATATGTGAGTGACTTACTGTTTCATATTCAATAACCCAATTCTCATATAAAATAAAGAAAATAGAATAGTCATCAAATTAAATATCTCTTTGAATTATTTCCTCTCGAGGGGACATAATTGGTATATAATTATATATAATACATTAAAAATATTATTAACCACATAAACATCCATTATTTATTAAAGATGACCTCATATGGTTCCAAAAAAGCACAATTATACAATTGAATCATCCATTATATTTCTCATTATATTAAATATTAAAATCATCAAATATGTTTTCAATAACAAAAATAGTAATTCAATCACTATATAATATATTAATATATAATATCATGCATATATTTTATATCCTTACCATTAGTTAACTTAAATATCCTATATATATATATATTATTTAACCATAGTCTAGAAAATGAATTTCTATCTCTAACTAAAACATGAGGAACTCTTTTTTCAAAATAATTAATATATAAATTCCAAACATTATTAACAAATATTCAATGTATGGAAGTTCTGAAAATAGGTGAGATCTCATTCAATTCAGTTGAATAATGTAATCAAATTAATTTATTTGGTTAAATTGTATTTTATTATGTTTTATATTGTTTCCTACCATAGATGATATATTCATTGCCTACAACATGATTCTTTCATACCCCATCATATATGTACATCAGAAAACACCACATATATCGGTGGGGGTAATCGAAGTTTTAATTTTGTTATATATTTTTTCAGTTATTTCATTTTTTATAAACAATATGAAGAATAAGTTAATCTGTACAATTAAAAATCATTCCCAATATGTAAAAATAATTTTACATATATATATTTATTACATGGTTCACCAAGAATGGATAATCCAAGGAGAGAACATAATTTTATTTATAATATGAAAGAATTTGATAATACACATTATAATAATTAAAAAAAATTATATGGGATCCATTTTAAATAATACGTATACTACCTCTTTATAACTCTATTTTTAATTAGTTCAATCCAAGTACTATATAGAATTTGTGACATACATGTGGACAAATGTAATTCATTACAAAGGTAACATGAAAATAAAATCTTGAAACTATGTTTTTATTGTCCTTTGATTCCATGTCTATCTATATATATTAGAATTTTTTCATGTTCAGTGGATTTCTCTCTTACTAAGTTCATCATATGGTGTTTAATTCTCTCTTATATCATCACATTTCATACTATCAAATTCTTCTATAATGGATTTTTTTGTATAAATATATTACCAAAATATCTAGGAATATTACTAGGTTTTCCATCTTATAATAATAGAAAAATCAATTGAGTGTTTTTAAAAAACTAATTAAATACATCAAATAAAACAGTCATTACTACTCTATCAAATCGAGGAGTTTCATTATCCTCACATCACAATATCTTTGATAATATATTATGATTAATATTTCATTCATATATAATGACATGTGGTGTTCCGTGTTAATTTGAAATTTATGTTCTATCATGTATCCAATCTTTCCAAATCATGAATTTTAAATGAAAAAATGTCACCACAAAATCCTTATTAAATATCCTCATTATCCATTCTATAATTCCATTATTATTTGAATCATTGTTTGTAACCACCAAAGTTATTCACTATAATTATATTTAGTGTACATAGATTAGAACAAATGGTATGACCCTTAATCAATATGTAATGAAACATATGATGGATTAAGTGAATTTTACCATCACTATTTCATTTAAAAATTTTCAAATACTACACAAAAATATTCTCTTACATTCTGATAAATTACCCTTACTATATTCACCTCTTTGGTAGAAAAAACATTATGAATTCTCTTTATGAACAAATTGATTATATTGAGTTTCCATTATGATATTATTTTAACCATATGAAAAAACATTTTGACTATTACAAATACCATGATGATTTTTATTATTTTCCTACATTATTCTAATGAAATTAATAGCTTATAGAAATTACTCTTATAAAATATTGGGAAGACCCTTATACAACACAATGATTTCTAGTTAATAATTTTTTGAATATTGAAATATACAAACTGGTTTCCAATATATATATATAATGTGATCCCATGATTTTATAAATTATCATTATGTTATACTATAGTGATTATTTCATATATTCCAATTTGACCTTTTAAAATTTAGTCATGTCAAGTAATTCACTAGATCAAAAATTCCCATACACATCAATGATAATACATTATAACTCATGAAAATAAATAAACTCATTAAATGGAAATACATCAATATAATCTATGGTAATAACACACATTATTTCAATATTCTATGGAAAATGATATTTTTAAAAAATATTCTCATATGTTTTTTAAATGTAATTATTTTTACAACTATCACAACTTCGTTAAACATCACAAAACTATTCCTTCATCATTTATTTATTTTTTTAGTATTCATTTATTTGATTTTGAAATTTTTGGTCCGTAATATTCATATATTTCATTTCAACCCTTCTTTATAGTATAGAAAATATTTTAGGTTTTAATATATAATAATTATTTATAGAAAATTTCATGTTAAATATTATCATTGATTGTGTGGAGGGAAACATGTTACCAAAATAAAACCAATAGTAAAATAATAAAAGATTTCATAAAAAAATATATACAATGATTTAAAAAAACATTGTGTATTCAATGTAGATATTGATTTTAAAATTAAAGTTCCTTATCCGTAAATTAGTGAAATATTTTATTTATCCAATGAATTCATGATGTAAAAAATAGGAAAAATTAGTAATGAGTTAGTTGTTAATAAAACAATAATAGTGTTCAACCCCAATAAATAACTATAGATTTTAAAAGATCAATATTTATGTACTTAGAACTACCAATCATTTTGTGTAACACATTATATACTAGGAAAAATTCTAGTTCTATAATATATGATATGAATAAATCCAAACTCTCAATACTATAATATTATATTGGTCTAAATCAAGGGGTTTTAGAGGATGTTGATTAATTTTTTATTAATTTTATATAGATTAATTTTCATGCTATAATCATTGGAGATATCCTATTAATGGATTTTCCATTTTCAATAGTGGAACGACATTGAAATTGCTCTATTAAATTATTGAATAATTTTATACACATGGGATAATGATTTTAATTGTTTTATATGAAATTTTATTCTATGAAATGGACATTGATGTTATGTAAATCAATACATGATTTGATTAGGATGATGATAAGATATTAATGAAGTCATGTGAAAAAATTAGTAGTTTCCTTCGAATGATTCATTGTTACGAATTTAATCCAAACATTTCAAGAGACACATTGTATATTTATATCACTATATATATATATATTTAATCAAAATTAGATTGATATTTTTTTTGTAATTTATTTTATGATACATGTGAAAAATAAAATGAATGTACATACATTGTTTTTAAAAACCATGAATATAATTTCTCTAAAATGAGAATAATCTACTAGATAAATTATAAAATTGTCACTAGTGATAAAAATAATATTTAACATAATTTTTTTAATTTAGTTGTTAGTTTTTAACCGACCTTTATATAGGTGATGTAAAAAATGATGCTTTCAAAATCATTTTTTAAAAAGATGACACATAAAATGATAGTGTGCTTAGTTTTCTTCATCGTTTAATACATAAAATAATGGCTTAAATTGTATTTGGTTTTGTTTGGCACTATTATGTTCAATAATCTATTATAATAAAATTAAAGTTATTTTGAACATATTTTATTAGTATAATATAAAATTAATCAGAAAATTAATAATATACATACCTATAATCAAAATCAAACTAAAAATGTTGATCGTAAAAAAATCAATGATGCATAAGATCTTCTGGCATTTAAGAATTGACATAATTGAACATCTAAAATTATGTTTTATTATATATGTAATTCCCCGACCCCAATGACCCAGAGTCGGTGCATTATTACATAACATTAGAATGATCACAAGAAAGATCAAATCTCGAAAGAACGATTGGTTTAGTATCCTTGGAAACACTAGATATATTCATAATGTTTTACATTACATCATGAAGTGAAAAACTACTACAACAACATATTGTCTCCATAATCCACACTATTATCCCCTCATAATATCCCTGAAGGTCATTCCTAATTTACTTCTTCGCATCCTGGGAAAAATAAAACATAGAAAATGGGTGAGCTCAAATGCCCAGTAAGGATAACAATATAGCGGAAACTTTCATAAATAAGAAGAAACATTTAAGGCAATGTATAACTAAAAAAAAGCCTTTTAAACTTGAACATAAACATTTTATGGAAAAAATAAAATTAAATAATTCCATTTACTTATTCACATGGACATTCTACTAATCAAATAATCACATGAAATTTCAATAACAACTTTCATAATGATGGAATGCATAATCCCATACTATCATAACCACATAGCCAAGGCCTCGTGCCAAGACTACAAATAATATTTTTCCAAGACCTCGTGCTAAGACACTAGTTTGTCTCATGAGACTAACTGATGCATCAAGGAGCTATAGCGGGCACCACCTGTCATATATTAAGTCCAATGCATTCTCATATGAAAAGGATTAAACGTAACATAAACATTCGTATTAAAACTAGCATACGAAATGTAAATACTTCATCCATAAACCATGAATGGTATAAAAATAACACATCCACAGTCAAACATATCACAAAACCTTCAATACAATATAGAATATTTGTTTCATAATAAATCTATTTCAAATTAGCGTAAAATCCATCAAAGTATGTTGACATAGATGAAATCAAAACTCTTTTTAGAGAAATATCTCTTTCTATTTTGAAATAATTTAAGAGTTGTATATTTATAAAATAAAACATTTTCTTTGAAAATATTCTTATAAGCTTTTAAGGGATGCTTCGGCGATTTTATAATGGCGGAATAGCCTCACCCGCCGTATAAGTTAAAAAAACCTTATTACCTTAATTTTGACGAAAAGGTTAAAAAGCACCTTGTTTGGAAAATGAGGGAAAGCTTCCTTTATAAAACACTTATAAAAAGTAAAACAATGGTATAAATGACTTTAAACCATATTATAGTAAATAGTAATTTTTTTTTAAATTCATTTTTAAGAAACATGGATGTGGGTGATAAAGAGATCATAGTAGAATATTACGTATAAACAACCTTGGATAATGAAGAGATTGCGAAATAAACCCTTACCTTGTACTTTTCCTTGGTTGGGGTTGGTTAAGCTCATGTATAATGGTGAAATAATTGTTATTAAATTATACAAGAATCATATACATTAATATGATATCATATATGATCTTTAAACATTTATTTTTTATTAATATCTTTGTATTATCGTTGTTTCGGGTGTTAACTTACTCGTTTTATTTTATATGTTTTGTTACATAAGCCATGTTTTAAATGGATAGGTTGTATATTATTAATATCCATAATGATATCACGTCCTTAAACATCATTTTTAAATCATCAAATGATAATTATACTTGAATGGATACGATGGAGAATGAATCTCATCGTGTTCGTGGAGACGGTAGTCCGTAAGTACGCACGAGCGACAATATCATTATTTTTATATTAAAATAATATATAAATGGATGTTATATCATATATACAGAGTCATTAACATGTTATATTTATTATTTACATGAGTTACACATCATTGTTATACCCATCCAAATAATAATATATTGAATAACAATTACACCACGATGTGGATACAGTAAGTCGTACGTACGCATGTATGGTGACATGTTATTCAAAGGGTGGATAGAATACTGAATATGGTTGTAACATATTTATAATAACATAACAGTATATATATTATACTTCAATTATTATTATATAATGGTAATAACAAAAGAAGAAGAAGTGGAAGAAGAAAGGAACATGGAAAAGGGTGGTCAAATCATTACCTCTTCTTCGGGTTCTTCCTTTTGATTTTATCAAAAGGGCTCCCTAGGATGGAATTATGATCAAAATAAGGCCTCTATGTTGTATTGAGGGAAGCTTTGGGAGTATTTGGGCAGAGTTTGGCCGAACCAAAAGGCTTTGAAGGTGTGAAGAACTGAGAAGGAAGAGTGCCCTTTTATAAGAGGGGTGAGGGGCACCATTGGAAAAGCTAGAAATATTAATTTATAATAAATTAATATTCGGTTTCTAATGGCTCCAAAGTTGATTATATAAATTTTAAGGTGGGTATAGGTCTAAAAAGACTCAACCAATATAATTTAGATAGATTTTGGTCATTACAATAACCTTATCTTTAAGTATTAACTCTATGTTAATTAGTTTCACTTTTACAATGTCTCTTTGTTTTTTTATATTATATGGTTAATAAACATACCATATAAATCCAAGAGACCCCCAAGTGGTCCATTAATGATTAACCTATCACTATATAAGTCTCTTTTCCAAACCATAGATTTTTATAAATTTAATATCAATTAATAATATAATATTTGTTTTAAAAACTCTTTTATGTCAATTTTGACACTATCCAATAGTTGATTTTTTTGAAACTCATAACAGAGTTATTACTTCTAAAAAAGTCAATTAAATCAATCCTAATATGTCCTATTATCCTATAAAATTAGTGTAATTCATTAAAAGTCTCAAATTATATTTATTTGGGTATTTATAATATCAACTATTTTAATTTTTCACTATTATCGTAATTATTGCATCATCATTGTGTGATAAATAAATTAAATTATTTAACGTCTAAAAATTATAAATAAAATATAATTATGTATGAAATCTTATTATATTTCTTATGAATATTTAAAATCGAATTTATCATATGTATATCCCTATATTAGAATTGTATTAGTAAATAAACATTGATTTTAACTCTTTTAACTCTTCTTTGAATTAAATAATAATAAATGTCCTAATCTATTCCAAGTGGACCAAAATGAAAATATTTTATTCCTAAGGTTGTTTTTGGTTGAGATACACTTGTCCAAAAGAATTAGGACATGTGTTAGGGTAATATTAATATCATTTTTACCCATAATTACCGTATTTACTTTTAACTGTGGTAAATAAAAGTAAAAAGTTACTATTCACCAAAAATTATTTTCATCTCATTGAACCACATTTTACTTCTTGATATTAACCATGTCTCTTGGATTTTTGAAATTACATTCACAGAAGTGGTAAAATTATGTTTTATGAAAAAATTCAGTTTTTTAACTACCACTTAGTAGTTTCACTATTCATCAAAAATTGAAGTTTTTCAGAACAATGCCAAAATTTCACCCTAATCTATAATTGATATTACGAATTCTAAAATGATGTCTATTTTAAAAAATTCCAAATATATAAGTTGAATTAATTAATTTTATAATTAATTCCCGTTGTCACAACAAATAGCGTGTTTTTAAGAAACAATATATACCAAAAGATTGACAATTGTTAAGGTCCAATTTCAATGTGAAATTAATTATAATGAACACCATTAAATAAAATGGTAAAAATATATTATAATTATACTTTAAAACCACTCAATAATATAATTTATCAATATAATTTATTTTTATTTAAAAAGTTGTTTTTATGTATTAGTCACTATTCATAAAAATTGGAAGTTCTCAGAAAAATACCAAAAAATCATCTTAGGATAATTTCGATATTCCGAAACCAAAAATGAAGTCCATTTTGAAATATAAAATATATATAATTTCAAAAAGTACGCATTACTATTCATAACGGCTAGTTTGATTGGTTGTGGTGTGTTAGAACTTGATGTTGCGTACAACACATGCTATCACATTATTCAAAGAGAAGTGTATCGTAGAAGATTTGGGTGTTACATTCACCCCACCTTCAAATAATTTCTTCCTCAAAATTTACAGAATACTACCGCATGAAAAGACTCGGGTGGTTCTTCATCATAAGTTCCTCGGGTTCCCATGTTTCCTCTTCCATCTTCTGGTTTCTCCACAAAACTTTTATCAGAGGCGTCGTCCGGTTTCTCAGTACTTGTTCTCTCGTATCATGAATCCTAACGAGCTCTTCGTAATAAGACAGATCGGGTTCCAGTTCTAATTCCTCGTAAGTGAGTACATCCGTTGGGTCAGGCATGTATTTCCTCAACAGAGATACGTGGAACACATCGTGAACTTTGGAGAGACTTGGCGGAATTTCCAATCGGTAATCTACAACCCCAATTCGTTCTAGAATTTCGAAAGGTCCGATATACCTGGGACTCAATTTATCTTTCTTACCAGAACGTATGACTCCCTTCCATGCAGATACCATCAGGAAAACATGATCACCGACTTGAAATTCCAAATCCTTCCTTTGATTATAGGCATAGCTCTTCTGCCTATTTTGAGCTTCTTTGATGTGATTTTGGATTACCTTCACCTTTTCCATCGTTTCCTCCACTAGTTCTAGACCTACAAGTTTTCTTTCACCAACGTCATCCCAACAGGTTGGTGTGCGTCATCTATTTCCGTATAACGCCTCATATGGTGCCATCTGAATACTCGAATGGAAGCTATTGTTATAGGAAAATTATACCAGAGGTAAATACTGATCCCACATACCCTGAAATTCAAGTGAGCAGGATCTCAACATGCCTTCTAAGGTTTGAATAGTCCGTTCTGATTGTCCATCTGTCTGAGGGTGGTAGGAAGTTCTCAAATGAAGTTCAGTATCCAGGTATTTCTAAAGACTCTTCCAGAATCTTGAAGTAAAACGGGGATCACGATCATAAACAATAGATAGGGGTACTCTATGAAGTCTCACAACTTCATTAATATATAGTCATGCTAGATGTTCCAGTGGTATATGTTCTCTTATAGCATGAAAATGTGGTGACTTGGTAAGATGATCAACAATAACCCATATTTCATCGTTACTTCTAGGATTCTTTGGTAGCCCCATGACAACGTCCATCATAATATTGTCCCATTTCCACTACTGTATGGGAAGAGGTTGCATGACTCTTCCAAGGTGTTTCCTTCCAGCTTTCACTTGTTGAAAAACCATACATATTGACCCAAAATCAGCAATCTCTCTCTTCATGTTGTCCCACCAAAAATTTTCCTTCAAATCACTATACATTTTGGTGCTCCCAGGGTGTATAGAGAAATTGGAACTATGAGCATCATCCAGCAATTCCCTTTTTAGATCAGGTATATCGGGAACACAAAGTCTCTTCCCAAATTTCAAAATTCCATCTTCATACACAAAGTCTCTCAATCTCCCATCATTCACAGCTTTAATCTTCTTTTTAAATTCTTCATCATCAGTATGAGAAATCATAATCCTTTCTAGTGAAGATGGTTTGGAAACCATTTTAAGAAGCATTTATGTTTCACCTTCCCTGGTTATTCCCATGTCCATCTTCACTGGATCCATGAAAATTGGATCCCTTTCAATTCTCATATTGTTCAAAACTCCATGATCTTTTCTGCTCAAAGCATCTACCACCTTGTTTGCATTCCCCAGGTGGTAGTGTATCGTGCAATCATAATCATTGAGTAATTCAATCCATCTCCTTTGCCTCATGTTGAGTTCTTTTTATGAGAAAATATACTTCAAACTCTTGTGATCAGTATAAATCTCACAATTTTCACCATAGAGGTAGTACCTCCATATCTTCAAAGCAAAGATCATAGTTGCTAACTCGAGATCATGAGTAGGATAGTTTTGTTCATTAATTTTCAACTGTCGTGATGCATTGGTAATAACCCTATCATTATGCATAAGGACACAACTAAGTCATTTCTTCGATGAATCACTATAAATAACAAACACATCATTCCCGGATGGTAGATTAAATATAGGAGCATTGACTAATCATTTCTTCAGTTATTCGGAAAATTCTTCACACTCTTTTGTCCAAACAAATTTAACCCCTTTACGTGTGAGCATCATTAATGGGTTAGCCAATCGGGCAAAATTCTGGACGAAACGTCGATAATAACCTGTTAAACCAATAAAAATACGTACCTCAGTTATACTTGTCGGTGCTGGCCATTCTTGGATTGCCTTAGTCTTAGAAGGATCAATAGAGATTCCATCTTTAGAGGCAATACAGCCAAGATAATAAATCTCCTGAATCCAGAATTCACACTTTCTAAACTTCCCATATAATTCATGTCTTCTCAGAGTATTCAAGTTAATGTGCAAGTGATTTTCATGATCTTAGTAGCTTTTTGAGTATACCAAGATATCATCAATAAATACCACCACAAATTCACCGAGATACTCCTTGAAAACTCTATTCATCAGATCCATCAATATAGAGGGTGCATTAGTCAATCCAAAAGGCATTACAGTAAACTCGTAATGCTCATACCTCGTTCGAAATGTTGTCTTCAGAATGTCTTCCTTCTTCACACACAACTGATGGTATCCAGATCGAAGGTCAATCTTTGAAAAGTATTGAGCTCCATGCAGTTGGTCAAATAAATCATTAATGCGAGGTTGGGGATACTTGTTCTTTATCATTATAGCATTGATCTCCCTATAGTCAATACATAACCTCATAGATCCATGTTTCTTTTTAACAAAATGAAAATGGGATCCCCATAGAGAAACACTAGGGCGAATAAATCCTTTAATACACAATTCCTCTAGTTGTTTATTTAGTTCAACTAATTCTACAGTGACCATTCTATAAGGGGTCTTCGATATAGGCCTTGATCCAGGAATTAAATCAATGGAAAACTCAACTTCTCATTATAGAGGATGTATAGGTAAATCTTCCGGAAATACATCTAAAAATTATTTCACAATAGGTACATCCTCTATTTGAACATTACTTTCCTCACCCACAGTTATTTCATTCTCTTCCTCCCCAATAATTGAATTTAGTTGAGCTAATGGGGGTGGATCTAGATAAGAATTATGTGGTGACGATTCTTCTCTAAAGATAAGGTGTTCCTTATCATCATTATCAAGAATCGTAACCTCTTTCTTCATATAATAAATCTTCACATCATAATCTGAAATCAAATCCATTCCGAGGATTATATCAAACTCAATCATAGGTATGGCAATGAGATCAGCGGATAAAGAACATTTATGTGCTCTAATGGGAAATGATTCACAAAACATTGTTGCAATGATTCTTCCCTTAGGAGGTTTAACTGACAACTCCCTTGCTAAATCAAATTGGAAATATCTAATTTTCATGACAAACTGGGAAGATATGAAACAATGTGATGATCCAAAATCAAATAATGCATTTTCTAAACATGAGGAAACCATTAAATTACCTTCCACCATGTCTTTCGGAGCTTCTACCTCAGCAGAAGTGATAGCATAAGCTAGGTCTTGATCCCATGGAATTTTCTGAGGTATGTTCCCCTGATGCTTAGGACATTCATTTGCATAATGCCCAATCTCCCTGCAATTGTAGCACTGAACATTGGTAGCTTCCTTATTCCCTTTGCAAAGACGATCTTGGTGGCCTTTTTCACCACACTTGTAACAGACTCATGTCCCCTTCAAGAAAGTACCATGTTGTTTCTTACCACATTTACCGCAGGATGGATATTCAACCATTCCCTTGTTCCCCTTATTTCCATTCCCAGATTGATCAGTAGGCATCTTCTTCTCTTGCTTTGCTTTAAAGTCATAATACTTAGAGAATTGCTTTTCTTTCTTGATAGCACATGAGACAATGTCTTCGTACGACAAGAAGGATTGTGATACTAATGCTCGATGGAGAAATGGTTTTAACCCATCCAAGAAACAATCAATCTTACTTCTTGGGTTACGTATATAATCTCCAGCATACCATGATAACCTTGTAATGTTAGCCTCATACTTTATGACATTCTCATCCTCCTTCTGTCTCAGACTCAGAAATTGACTTTCCATATCTGCTCGATGGTCGCGAGGAAATTATTTTTCTAAAAATAGGTATTTGAACTCCCTCCATTAAATATTTGATACTTCATCATCTTCCTTCATATTTTGAATCAATGACCACCAATGATCAGCATTTCCAGTGAGGCGGTAAACTGCCATGATAACTTTTTCCCTTTCACTACTCCCCAAATCCTGAAATATTTTCTCTAGGGAAAATATCTGTTGCTCAGCTACTAAGGAATTTGTAATCCCATTGAACGTTGGTGGTTTTTACCTCATGAATCGATCTAACTTTGATCCTTCACGTTGTGGATTAGGGTTCTCCATACGGGTAAGGTTATTATTCATAACCTAAGTGAGTTGTCCCAGTATGGTGATTAGCTAATCGACACCAGTTACATCACCAGCTCCCCTATAATTATCTTGAGCAGGAGGGCAATACATACATAGAGTGCGTGAATTGATACGGTTTCCATTTCTTCCACTAAGATCCATTTCTAAACAATGGCATAAACTAGATCAGTTTATGAATCAAAATACTTAATCCCATACTCATAAAACACTTAACATAAATTGAACAATTTAGGGATATAATCCATAATCATAAAAATGTTTTCTTTGAGGAAGTATATACTCATAAACCCTTTATGCTGATTTGTAAAGAAAATGAGAGTTATCCTAATAATATCCCCCAGGAGTGTCGTAAACAAGAGTGCAGCAAGGTCTGTTGTCATGCACCAGTTCTCGTTCGAGTCTAGCTCAAAGCGGTGTTTTTGGGTTTTACACCTAGGTACATCTGTGCCAGAGCCGCCTCTACCTGCTCGTATCCAGACATGGATTTATTTCTCAGAAAACTCACAAAATATCTACAATACCAAAATTCTAGGATGTTCTTCTCTACTAATCCTAAAATTTCATTATACGTCTACGTGCTCTAATCAGAGTTTATCTAAATCTAGCTTCAAAGGTTTGTACTAAACTTCCTCTGATACCAACTGTAACTCCCCGACCCCTGTTACCCAGAGTCAGTGCATTATTACATAACATTGGAATGATCACAATATAGATCAAATCTCAAAAGACCGATTGGTTCAGTAGCCTTGGAAACACTAGATATATTCATAATGTTTTACAATACATCATGAAGTGAAAAACTACTACAACAACATATTGTCTCCATATTCCACACTATTATCCCATCATAATATCCCTGCAGGTCATTCACAATTTACATCTTCGCATCCTGGGAAAAATAAAACATAGAAAAGGGGTGATCTCAAATTCCCAGTAAGGATAACAATATAGCGGAAACTTTCATAAATAAGAATAAACATTTAAGGAAATGTATAACTAAAACAAAAGCCTTTTAAACATGAACTTAAACATTGTATGGAAAAAATAAAATGAAATAATTCCATTTACTTATTCACATGTATATTCTACTAATCGAATAATCACATGCAATATCAATAACCACCTTTATAAAAATAGAATGCTTAATGCCAGACTATCATAACCACATAGCCAAGGCCTTGTGCCAAGACTACAAATAAGATTTTTCCAAGGCCTTTTGCCAAGACACTAGTTTGTCTCATGAGACATACCGATGCATTGAGGATCTATAGCGGGCTCCACCTGTCACATATTAAGTCCAATGCATTCCCATATGAAATGGTTTATACATATCATAAAAATTCGTATTAAAACTACCATACGAAATGTAAATACTTCATCCATAAACCATGAATGGTATAAAAATAACACATCCAGAGTCAAACATATCACAAAACCTTCAATACAATATAGATGATTTGTTTCATAATAAATCAACTTCAAATAAGCGTAAAATCCATCAAAAAATGTTGACATAGATGAAATCAAAACTCTTTTTAGAGAAATATCTCTTTCTATTTTGAAATAATTTAAGAGTCGTATATTTATAAAATAAAAAATTTTCTTTGAAAATATTCTAATAAGCTTGTAATGAATGATTCGACTATTTTATAACAGTAGAAAATAGCCGCACCCGCCGTATAAGATAAAAAAACATTCTTACCTTAATTTTTTCGAAAAGGTTAAAAAGCACCTTTTTTGGAAAACGACAGAAATATTCCTTTATAAAACTCTTATAAAAATTCAAAAAATGGTACAAATGACATTAACCCATATTATAGTAAATAGTAAAATGTTTTTGAAATTCATTTTTAAGAAAAATGGATGTGGATGATAAAGAGATCATCGTAGATTATTACGTATAAACAACCTCGTATAATGATGAGATTGCGAAATAAACCCTTACCTTGTACTTTTCCTCGGTTAGGGTAGGTTAACCTCCAATATAATGGTGAAATAATTGTTATTAAATTATACAATAATCATATACATTAATATGATATCATATATGATCTTTAAACATTGATTTGTTAATAAAATCTTAGTATTATCGTTGTTTCAGGTGTTAACTAACTCGTTTTCTTTTATATGTTTTGTTACATAATCCATGTTTTTAATGGATATGTTGTTTATTATTTATAACCATAATGATATCACGTCCTTAGACATAATTTTTAAATCATCAAATGATAATTATACTTGAATGGATACGATGGAGAATGAATCTCATCGCGTTCGTGGAGACGGTAGTCCGTACGTACGCACGAGCGACAATATCATTATTTTGATATTAAAATAATATATAAATGGATGATATATCATATATACAGAATAATTAACATGTTATATTTATTATTTACATGTGTTACACATCATTATTATATCCATCCAAATAATAATATATTGAATAACAATTACACCACGACGTGGAGACGATAAGCCGTATGTGTGCACGTATGGTGATATGTTATTCAAAGGGTGGATAGAATACTGAATATGGTTTTACCATATTTATAATAAAATCACAGTATATATATGATACTGGAGTTATTATTTTATAATGGTAATAACAATGGAAGAAGAAGTGGATGGAGAAAGGAACATGGAAAAGGTTGGTGAAATCATTACCTCTTCTTCGGGTTCTTCCTTTTGATTTGATCAAAATATCTCCTTAGGTTGTAATTTTGATCAAAATAAGGCCTCTAGGTTGTAGTGAGGGAAGTTGGGAGAGTATTTGGTCAGAGGTTCACCGATCCAATAATCTTTGATGGTGTGAAGAAATGAGAAGGAGGAGTGCCCTTTTATTAGAGGGGTGAGGGGCACCATTGGAAAAGCTAGAAATATTAATTTATAATAAATTCATATTCGGTTTCTAATGGCTCCAAAGTTGATTATTTCAATGTTAAGGTGGGTATAGGTCGAAAACCACTCAACCAATAGAATTTAGACAAGTTTGGGTCATTATATTAACCTTATCATTAAGTATTAACTCTATGTTAATTAGTTTCACTTTTACAATGTCTCTTTGTATTTTTATATTATATTTTTAATAAACATATCATATACATCCAAACGACCCCCAAGTGGTCTATTTATGATTAACCTATCATGATATAAGTCTCTTGGATGAACCATTGATTTTTACGAAATTTAATATCAATTAATAATATAATATTTTTTTAAAAAACTCTTTTATGTCAATTTTGACACTATTCAATAGTTGATTTTTGTGAAACTCATAAAAGAATTATTACTTAGAAAAAAGTCCATTAAATCAATACTAATATGTCATATTATCCTAGAAAATTAGTTTAATTCATTAAAAGTCTGATATTATATTTATTTGGGTTTTTATAATATCAATTATGTTAATTTTTCATTATTATCGTAATTACTGCATCATCATTGTGTCATAAATAAATTAAATTATTTAATTTCTAAAAATTATAAAGAAAATATCATTATGTATGAAATAGTATTATATTTATAATGAATATTTAAAATCTAATTTAACTTATGTATAACCCTATATTAAAAATGTTTTAGTAAATAAACATTGATTTTAATGCTTTTAACTCTTCTTTGAATTAAATAATAATAAATGTCCTAATCTATTCCAAGTGGACCTAAATGATAATATTTTATTCCTAAGGTTGTTTTGGTTCAAGATACACATTTTCAATAGAATTAAGTGATGTGTTAGTGTAATATTAATATCATTTTTACCCTTAAAGATCCTATTTACTTTTAACCGTGGTAAATAACAGTAAAACGTTACTATTCACCAAAAATTATTTTCATCTCATTGAACCAAATTTTACTTCATGATATTAACCATGTCTCTCGGATTTTTGAAATTCCATTCATTGAAGTAGTAAAATTATGTTTTATGAAAAAATTCAGTTTTTTAACTACCACATAGTAGTTTCATTATTCATCAAAAATTGACGTTTTTTAGAACAATGCCAAAATTTCACCCTAAGCTATAATTGATATTCCTAATTCAAAAAATGATGTCTATTTTACAAAATTCCAAACATATATGTTTCATTAATTAATTTTATAATTAATTCCCGTTGTCACAACAAATAGCGTGTTTTTAAGAAACAATATATACCAAAAGATTGACAATTGTTTAGGTCCAATTTCAAAGTGAAATTAATTCTAATGAAAACCGTTGGATCAAATGGTAAAAATATATTCTAATTATACATTAAAACCACTAAATAATATAATTTATCACTAAAAATTATTTTGATTAAAAAAAGTTGTTGTTATGTATTTGTGAATATTCATAAAAATTGGAAGTTCTCAGAAAAATACCGAAAAATAATCTTAGGATAATTTCAATATTCAGAAACCAAAAATGAAGTCCATTTTGAAATATAAAATATATAGAATTTCAAAAGGTAGATATTACTATTCATAATAGCTAGTTTGATTGGTTGTGGTGTGTTAGAACTCGATGTTGCGTACAACACATGCTATCACATTATTCAAAGAGAAGCGTACCGTAGAAGCTTGGGGTGTAACAATATAAGATAAAAAAATATAATACAATGATAGAAAATAAAAAATTATTATAATGACTATCCTTATCATAATCAGTCGTTACCCCAGTTGTGATTATATCATAAATGAATAATAGAACATAATAACCACATTAGAAATATCATTGTTGACAATGAAACTACAGTTAATAAAATAGTAAACTGATAATAAAAACTAATTTATACGCGTATACATATCCAAAAATCAAAATATTATCTAATATAAAAAATAATTACCATTACTTTCACATGTTTTATTGCATTTGAAATATGTATTTAACAAGTGATATTGCCTAAATTTCTCCCATGATATTCATATTCATACATTAAAACTAATAATAAATGTCTAAAGAGTGACAATTAAACATAATGAGCATATAAGAAAAACATACTTGTCTTACAAGGTCGAAGATTTTTAGGAACACCGCCTAATGAAGAGAAAACCCTATATAATGTGTTTTACCATTCTCAGGATAAGCCTAGTATCCAATTCACTCGACAATAAAAACAATCATATTTAATGACATTACAATGAACATTATTTAATAATTATATTTATACTATTACCCATCTAGAAATGACTTCAAAAATACCCAATATTCATCATTTATAACCTGTCACATATAAATAAAACTCTATTTTCCGTAGACACATATTTCAAATCTGTTGAAATATATTCTAGATCTACAAAACTATAAAAGACTGTTCAGTCATTTTGAACATGTATCTAGTGTAGATATACAATTAAAAAATTAATGTAGTCGGTCATTTTTATCATGTTAAAAAGGAAAAATAAAAACAGAAATTATAATTTACTAGAATAGAAAAAAAAAACATCAATACATTCACATTGAGCTCATTAAAGTCAATTAGATCCCTGATATGTTTGTGAAATATTTTCAACAGATAATCATATCCATATATATCTTATCACAAATGAATGTCATATATATTATCTAAGGAAGAAGAAACATGAGATAATATTTGTATCCCATCTAAAATATATTAAGTATCTACAATTATTTGTTCTAGAACCTTTTTCCCTTTATTCCATTTAAAAAGATTTGAGATAATATTATATATGTAAAATTTTAGAAAACATTATAATTAATTTTGAATCATATTTAATTAATATTAAAAAAAATCATACCTCATATGAAATATAATGAAAAAGGCTGGATGAATTAAGTAAAAAATTGACCCATACAATCTCAATTATTTTAATCTCCATAGTAGGTAATGGTAAGAGAGCGGTTGGATCAATAATATCATATATCGATACTCTAACCTAAACATAATTAATTATGCTATTGATTTATAGAATCACCAAAAAAAGGCATGAATCTGAACTCTACTATATGTACATCAGGATCTCCAGCATTAAACTCATAGAATAAGGTTGGGCCATGTGAGGTGGTTGACTATTTGAATAGGTTGGGTGGAAATTCTAGGCAGGATGTGAGGGTTGTGAAAACTACGATCATCTTTTATTTGTTATAATATAGGTTGATGCATAGATTCATGAATATTATCACCTATGGACACTTTCATATCATTCTGCAGAGCATTCATGTATTCAATTTTAGGGCCTCTTCAATGATTTATTTTATAACCATAATCATTTTGAATACTAACACCCACCTCTTATCCTCTTATGCAGGCAGGGTGTTTTGTATTTCTTAATGTAGTATCTGCGATGAACATCCTACCCTTTGAGATAAATGTGGCTTGTGTCAATTTATCTAGATAATCATCATGAAATGAAAAATAAAAATTGTAAATTACTATTGTTAATTTATATATTACCAAAATTCATGAAAAATAATAATTATATATTTTCAATTATTTTCATGTCTTCCTTAGATTTATCTATATAATACATTTAATTTTTTATTCTTTTCATTAATTTCAATTATTCATGGTGTGTTAGTGGATATGGAGTACCAAATTAGACCTAATTTGAACAACTAGTGAATTGAGCTCTTAGTGCTTCAAAATTTTCTTCATTAATTTTTTTTTCTCCAATAAATGAAGCCCTCCTAGTGATAAAGTATGAGTATAAATATTATAAAACATATTCTGTTGAAGTGATTTCATGGAGTCATATTACATAAATTGTAAATTATTAATTAATTAATTAAATATATATGAAACTTGAAAATACAATATAATATAACTCTTATACCTGAGATTTTTTATCCTGTCGGGTGGAATAAAACTTCTCCCATGTACCATCTTCTAATAATGGATACCTGGGGAATGGGATTTCATGTTGTTTCCTTCCAAACACATAATTTTTTGTCAAATATGTTTTTAAATACCTCAATATAACTACCTCTAATATAAGGTATAGTTTCTTAACTAATTTTGTTTCATCAAAATTAAATTTCATCAATAGTTTCATAACATAAATATTACTAATTTAAAATATATCAATTATAAACATTTGATTAAATAAATAAATTGATATATTTTAACTTCACGGCCTCCCAATGATGGTTGATCACTATCGTGTTGACCGAAATCTAGTTAGGATATAAAATTCATGTCATGAATCATCTATTTATGATGACATTGCTTATAATTTGCATTGAATTTGGGCTAGTGGCATTATAATATTACTCAAAATGAATATATAATAACTACACGCCATGAGAAAGTGGCTGTTCTGGTAAACATGCAATACAACCTTTACAAACTCATGTATTCAATTTAAGAATACTAAATGAAGAATATTCCTTTGATAAAGTCTCATTAATAGGCTGGTAAATATTTTGTTTTTGAAAATTAAAATATAACTTTCATTAATTAATTATATTACAATATATTGAAAAAATGTAAATGAAAAATATCCCAGAGATGTTCATATATCTCTGTATTAACATATGTCATTACAATAGAGAACTGTAGTTAAATATTTATGTACCTAAATATTAATAGGCAAGTCAGTAATTATAAAAAATTAAAATAGAAACATGTAATTAAAAATACGAACACATGTGTGAGTTTTAGAAAAATAATGCTATGATTGTTGGAAAACAATATGCATGGTGAACTATAAAATATAAACATTATTTAATAAAATACATAAGCATTTAAATATTTTAATATCATTGTTTAAAAAAGGTGTAATCATATGCACAATGTGACTAAAATGTAATAATTTACATCAGTTGTTTCAATGAAAAAATTATTAACAACATCCATGGTATATCAAAATTTAACCCAAAAAGTCAAAGAAATAATCAAATATTTTTAATTAAATATCTGATATTATTAAATAATATAGTATTTAAACATGTAAATTTGAAAAAATAAATAATAATTAAATAATTACCATATTCATTAGGAGTGTAATTTTGTATTTTCCCGTATCCCTTTAGCATTATCATTTCGTATTGCATGCATTATGTATGCGTTATAGTAACTGTTATTTAGAAATTGTGTAATTGACGAATAAATCATTGTAACACCCGAGACTTTTATGAGAAATATTTTGTTTTTATATAATTCATCAAAGAAATATTTCATTACACACAACACTTTCTTGGCTTTCTTTACACACAATCACGACCTTCCTCGATAGCTTGTGTCGTACGCAATACCAAGTTTCACTAAACAACGATATGCTATTAAAATTTTATTAAAACTAGTCGTTATGAATAGTAAAAACCACTTTTTGAAATTTTGTAAATTTTAATTTTCAAAATGGACTTCATTTTTGGATTCGGAATATCGAAATTATCTTTGGGTTAAATTTTGGTAACTTTTGGATAACTTTCATATTCTGATGAATACTAAAAATTACTAAATTTTAATTAAAAACAAATTTTTTAATCAAAATAATTAATAGTGATAAATTATTAATTTCAGTCGTTTTAAAGTATATTTAGAATAATTTTGTTAATTTATTACAATTTTGGTCATTGGATGTAATTTCACATTTAAACCAGACAAAAACAAATATCAATCTTTTGATAGTTATTTCTCTTAAAAAACACGCTATTTGTTTTGACGACGGGAATAAATTTTTAAATTAGTTAATGTAACTGATATGTTATGAATTTGGTAAAATAGACCTCATTTTTGAATTCATAATATCAAATATATATTAGGCCTAATTTTTGGTATTTTTCTGGAAACTTTCATTTTTTTGATGATTAGTGAAACCACTAAGTGGTAGTTAAAAAACCTGAATTTTTCATAAAACTTAATTTTACCGCTTTTTTGAGTGGAATTTCGAAAATCCAAGAGACACGGTTAATATCAAGGACTAAAATTTTGTTCAATGAGATGAAAATAATTTTTGGTGAATAGTAATTTTTACTTTTTTTACCACGGTTAAAAGTAAATAAGGTAATTAAGGGTAAAAATGATATTATTATTACCCTAACACATGTCCTAATTCTATTGGATAAGTGTTATTCAACCAAAAACAACCTTATGAATAATATATAACCATTTATCCCACATGGATTAGATTAGGACATTTATTATCAATTTATTTAAAGAAGGGTTAAAATAGTTAAAATCAATGTTTAATAACTAAAGCATTTTTAATATAGGGTTATAAATAAGATAAATTCGACTATAAATATTCATTAGAAATCTAAAAATATTTCCTACATAATGGTGTTTTATTTATAATTTTTATACATTAAATAATTTAATTTATTTATGACACAATGATGATGCAGTAATTATCGTATTAATGAAATATTGACATAATTGATGATATAAATACCAAAATAAATGTAATTTGAGATTTTTAATGAATTAATATAATTTTATATGTTAATATGACATGTTAGTATTGATTTAATTAAAAAAATTTCGAACTAATCAATCTGTTATGATTTTCACAAAAATCAATTACCAAATAGTGTCAAAATTCACATTAAATTGTTTTCAAAACAAATATTAGATTATTAATTGTTATTTTATTCCTAAAAATCTAAGGATCGGAAAAATGACTTATATTAGGTTATATATATTAATAATAATCAACTTGGGGTTGTTTTGGCTTGATATAATAAGTTTATTAACCTTAAAGTGTAAGAAAACAAGAAGACACTGTCAAAGTTAAATTATCTAACTTAAAGTTACATCTAAATGATAAGGTTAAAATTGATACCTAAACTTGTCTAAATTCTATTGGATTAGAGGTTTTAAACCAATCCCCACCTTAGCTTCGAAATATATCAATTTTGAGCTATTAATAACTGAATTTTACTTTATCATAAAATAATATTTTTAGTTATTCCAAAGGTACCCCTCTCCTCCCTTATAAAAGGGCATCTCCTCCCTCTCATCCTCACACCAATTTGAGTCTTCAAGCTCGGACAAACCCTGCCAATTTCACTTCCCCACTTCCCTAGAAACATCCTAGAGGTCCTGATTTTCTTCAAAGACCAATTGTAGTTCCCTAAGAGGAGGTATCAAAGAGGCGCTTCAAAGAATAGGTAATGCCCGTTACCGATTATTTCTTCTATATTTATTCTTCCACTTCTTCTTCTTCAGTTGTTTCATTATGAATTAATAACATCAGTATCACTCATATACTGATATTTTATTATACGTATTAAACAACCCTGTTTCACCATCTATCCATCCTACGGAAAACGAAATCACTACGCGTGCGTACGTACGGAATACCGTCTCCACGCCGTGGTGTAATCTATTTTCCACCACCACCATACTTGGATGGGTATAATGGTGTAAATAATAAATATATATGATTATTGTAAAGTGATATTTATTCTGAAATAGTATACATAAACTCCAATACAATTCCATGATCATGGCAATGATATCATCGCTCGTGCGTACGTACGGAATACTGTCTCCAGGATGTGATGTGAATCGTTATACATGATCTTCATTGAATAATGAATATATAAATGAATTTAATGAATTAATATGATATATATTACACTAATACCATTATGGAAATGAGGTATCTATAACCTAAAGCGAAGAATAAGAATTTATTCGACAAAACACGCATAAGAACATAAAGTAATAAACACCTGAATAACAAGTAGCAATGAAATATTACTAATAATATGCTAACAATATGACCATATATGATATCATAAATATAATTATGATTCTGTAATAAGTCAATAACATTATTTAAATCATTATACAGGAGGTTCAGACACATACGAAGCAAATCGGACCTAAGGTAAGGGAAAATATCACAATCTCATTTTTATCCGAGATTGTTTATACTTTGGTATTTATTGGGGTGTATTTTATAATCCACATCCATGTTTCCTCAATATATAATATTATTTCCATCCACCTACAATTGTTTAAATCCAATTTTACCCTTCAGTGAGTTTTTATTAAAAGATATGAAAGAAATCTTTTGTCATTTTTCGTACGAGGTACTTTTCGACTTTTCTTACAAAAGTACGAGAAGAATGTTTTTTAACATATATGGCATGAATGGATTTTTAAAACATTATTTCCAGGAAGCTTACATTACAAGTTTTTAAGTTTATTTTTAATCAACATCTTTTAGATTTAAATTGTATGACATGTTAAGAAAGGAAAATGTTTTTGAATTAGAAAGTATATTTTCCTCATTTATGGAGTTCAAGTGTTTTATCAAAATTATTTTCCATATAACATAATATACGGTTTTGTTTCTATCCATATTATTACATTTATTTTATTATGTTGTGATGGAATTATTTTAATGAATTTTTTTATCTTATATTAATTGTTTTATGATGTCATGTTGTTTAAGAATCCCATTTTTATTACATGGGTTATGGAATGAGGTATGATTTATGATTTTGTGGCACACATAAGAATGGTATCATAATTAGATGGGTGGGACCTATCTCTCCCTCCAATCCAATGTGTAAAGATTTTATATCTCATGAGATAGACATGGCTGGAATGGAAGGTTAAACCGGTTCAGTAAAACAGGAATTAAATGAGGAGTGAACTCTGTTCAGAAATGGACTTTGTCCACTAAGATAGACATGGCAATGAGTTTTGACTAATAAGAAATTATTCTCTATGGTTATGTGTGCATTCCACAAAGGTTCATGTTTTATGTTATGATTATTGGGATTACATTTCACTACCCTGATTTATCCCGTGTAATGAAATTATGATCTCTTTTGTAGGGTAAGATCTCCAAAATGTTATGTTTTTAATTTGATGTGATTGATATTTCTTTTGTTTAACCTTACTGTGAATTTGAGCTCACCCATTTGTATGATTTATTTCCCCCTGGTCAGGAAGAAGGTTATTAATTATGATATTCCAAAAGGGACTCTAGATATGATGAAATAAATGGGAGGAAAAGTATATGCTTTATGAACCAGTTGTTTATGTTTCCCAATTTCTAAAGACACTATACCTATATGGTCCTTTCATGGTTTTGTTATATGTTATAATAAGTGTGCTTCAATTCTGAAGTAATAAAAATGTATGTAAAGTATGGGTCGTTATAGTTGGTATTAGAGGAAAGGTATAGTCAACATTTGGAGACTAGGTTGTGAAAGATTTAGTAAGAACCCTAAGGATAATTCTAAGAATAGAACACAATCTTAGTGCTTTAGAAATGACAATGAATAACCTAGGATAATACCTTAAGTTTGAAATTTTATTCTTGATTTTGTGGTTTTCCGATTATAATTAGTGTTTCTCACAATATTCTTCTTCGTTTTAGTCAATGGTTGGAACCCGAAGGAACCATGTTAATGCGGAATGTGACGGGCAATGCAATGATTGTCCCCCTGAGCAACAAAACGTTATGGGAGCTGGAATGTAAAATCTTGTAGCCATGCTCACACAACATTCTCAAATTATGAATCATGTATGACTTCCAATCGAGCAAAGGAAGGAGCAACATTCTGTTGAATACTTCATGAGGCAGCATCCACCATCTTTCAGCAGGTCTACTGATCGATTAGTTTCTGAAAAATGGATTAGCACTACTGAAAAGATATTTTCAGTTATTCAATGTTCTGAACATGATAAAGTCATCCTAACAGTGTATCGTTTGGAAGGAGATGCTGATCAGTGGTGGAATATTATTGAGAATATGAGGAAAAGGGATGAAATTCAGTCCATGTAATGGGACGTGTTCAAGAACTTATTTTTTAATAAGTACTTCCCTCATATTCTCCAAACTAAGATGGAGAAAGAGTCTCTTGAACTGATGCAAAAGGATAATGAATCTGTTGGTACCTATGAAGAAAATTTTACAAGACTTTCAAGGTACGCTTCTGGTATTATTATCCGACCTAAGAGTAAGATCGATCGATTCTTTAGTGGCTTAAAACCAAGTCTTCGAAGGGCCTTAGCCATAAGGGACTTCAATAGCTATGAGGAAATCATTCGATGTGCTCACAATGTTGAGATAGAGATTACAGTAACACATCCGTCATATGGTTTTGATAAGAAGAGGAAAATGGAATTCAAAGGAAAATCTAAAGAGCACACTGAATAGAAGATGATCTTTCCCTTATGCTCAAAGTGTGGAAAGAAACATGGAGGGAGTTTTCTTAAAGGGACAATTAAATGTTTCACATGTGGAAAGGAAGGTCATCGGGCATTTGAATGCTGCAATAATGGGAAGAATATGTCTAATGATGCAAAATATGAAGGGACACACAGAATGAACCTACTACACTTCAATGCTTCAAGTGCAAGTAGATGGGGCAATATGCCAATAAATGCCCTAATACAAGGTTTGTTGATGATGATCGACAACAACAAAATCTTACGTCTAAAGACAAAGGAAAGTCACATGAAATTTCTATCAGCGATGTGGAGTACGATAATGATGTGGTGAAAGGTACACTTACCATCCACTCTAATGTAGAAAATGTTTTATTTTATTCTGGGTCCACCCACTCATTAATTTATGAAGAATTTTCTAATAGTATCACCGAATTACCTCAACAATTAGATGTTGAGTTAGTTGTGACAACACCTAATGGCACAACAGTCGCATCAAAAGTTTATCATTATTCCCCGATTGAAGTTTGTGGGAAAGTGCTTCTTGAAAATATTTTAATCCTTCTTATAGTGGAATTTGATGTGATTCTTGGCATGGATTGGATTTCTCTATATGGAGATCATATCAATTTCCAGAGAAGGGAAGTCACATTTCTTATTCCAGATCAATCTTTGATCGTCTATCGATGCAAGGATGAACATAACCTTACAGTGGAAATTTCTTCCATATTATGGGGCTTGATTCCACTAAATTAAGGTTATTTATCTCATATGGTTGGTGAGAAACTCAAGATTAATAATATTCCCATTGTACCGGAGATTGATGATGTATTTCCAGAGGAATTGCTGGGTCTTCCACAAAATCGTGAAGTTGAGTTTTCAATAGAACTCGTACCGGGTGCTTTGCCTATTTCAAAGACACCTTATAGAATATACCCAATTGAGTTGCTGGAATTGAAGAAGAAACTCCAAGATAATATTGATAAGGGATTCATAATCCCTAGTGCGTTACCTTGGGGAGCACCTGTTCTGTTTGTTAAAAAGGAAGATGGATCAATGAGACTCTACATTGATTATCGAGAATATAACAAGATCACCATCAAGAAAAAATATCCTCTCCCACGCATTGATGACTTATTTGACCAACTACGCAGTTCTCAATACTTTTCCAAGATTGATCTTCATTCAGGGTATCATAAATTTAGGTTCAAAAGGGAGGATATACCAAAGACGTATTTCCGTACAAGGTATGGACACTATGAATTTACAGTGATTCCATTTGGTCATACTAATGCCCTCACAATCTTCATGGATCTGATGAATATAGTCTTTAGAGACTACCTTGATCAGTTTGTGGATGTCTTTATAGATGATATTCTTGTATATTCAAAGAGCATGGAAATAAATGAAGATCAGATGAGAATTATATTGAAGACCCTGAGAAAGGAGAAGCTTAATGCCAAATTTACCATGTGTGAATTTTGGCTTCAAAAAGTTGCATTTTTTTGTCACATAATCTCAAAATAGGGGATATCTGTGGATCCAGAAAAAATAGAGGTTATCGAAAGATGGTCGAGACCAACAACAGTAACCGAGATACAAAGTTTTCATGGTTTGGATGGATATTATCGATGTTTTGTGAATGTTTTTTCACGATTATATAATCCACTCACCAGGATGACTCGGAAAGGAGTTATGTTTGTTTTGATGGAGGAATGTGAAGAGAATTTCAAGGAGTTGAAAAGAAGGTTATCCAGTGCACCTGTGCTCACACTGCCTTGTAGTGGAGAAAGGTTTGTGATCTACAGTGATGAATCCAAGAAGGGGTTGGGTTGTGTTCTTATGCAAAATGATATGGTGATATCTTATGCCTCACGACAGTTGAAAATCCATGAGCAAAATTACCCAACACATGATTTGGAGTAAGCTGCGGTAATCTTTACATTAAAGATTTGGAGGCATTATCTTTATGGAGAACGGTGTGATATTTTTAGTGATCATAAAAGTTTAAAGTATATATTCACACAAAAGGAGTTGAATATGCACCAAAGAAGAAGGTTGGAACTGATTAAGGAATACGACTGCTCAATTCATTACCACCCTGGGAAAGCAAACATGGTGGAAGATGCATTAAGTCGACAAGATCATGCTAGATTATCCATGATGAGGATCAAAAAAGATCCAATATTTATGGATTTACAAAGGATGGATCTTGTAATTTTAAAGGAAGGGGATAAATCTTATCGTTCTCAAATGAATGTTCAACCATCTATACATGTAAAGATTCAAGATGCACAGAACGAAGATGTCGAGTTACTAAAGAATGTGAGAAATGTTTCTGAATTCAGCCTTGATTGTGATGGGATAATAATGTTCAGCAATCGGGTTTGTGTTCCTCCAATTCTAGAATTAAAGAAGGAGCTGTAAGATGAGGCTCATAGTTCTTCATTCTCTATTCATCCTAGAAGGAAGAAAATGTATAGGGACCTGAAATAGTACTTCTGGGGGGATGGCATGAAAAGAGATGTTGCTGAATATGTCTCTCGATGCTTGGTTTGTCAGCAAGTTAATGCTGAGAGACAGAAGTCTAAGGGGATGTTACAACCATTACCCATACCAGAATGGAAATGGGAAAACATCACTATGGAATTTCTCACATTTCTTCCTAAAACATCCAAAGGAAATAATGCTTTCTGGGTTATAGTTGATCATCTTACAAAGTCTGCACACTTCATTTATATTAGAGAGGATTTATCTCTGGATCAGCCTGCCAGGATATATGTAAAGGAAGTGGTATGATTGCATGGAGTTCCACTTTCTATTATATCTGATCAGGATCTGATGTTTACCTCAATGTTCATGAAATGTCTTCAGCATACTCTGGATACAGAGTTGAGTTTCAGCACTGCTTATCATCCTCAGACAGATGGTCAGTCTGAGAGAACAATTCAATCTCTAGAAGATATGTTGAGAGCTTGCTCTATGGATGTCAAAGGTGGTTGGGATCAACACCTACCTTTGGTGGAATTTTCTTATAATAATAGCTTTCACTCCAGTATTCAAATGGCTCCTTATGAAGATCTCTATGGAAAGAAATGTAGGACTCCAACTTGTTGGGATGAAGTTGGGGAAAGAAAGCTATTAGGACCTGATCTTGTTGATGAGATGGAAGAAAAGGTCCGATCTATTCTACAACACATAAGAGCAGCTCAGAGTCGACAGAAAAGTTATGCTGACAACCGAAAAAAAGACCTAGAGTTTGAAGTTCGTGATAAAGTGTTCTTACGAATATCTCCCTGGAAGAGGGTCATGATATTTGTAAAAAAGAGGCATTTGAGCCCTAGATATATCGGTCCTTTCCAAATACTAGATCGTGTTGGAAAGGTAGCTTACCGATTGGCGCTTCTACTGAATCTATCTCAAGTTCAAGATGTGTTCCATGTATCTCTCCTTAGAAAGTACATACCTAATCCTTCACATGTACCCAGCTCAGAAGTCGTACCACAGGAGCAAGATCATTCTTATGAAGAACAGCCGATAGATATTCTAGATCGTAGCGAAAAAGTCCTACAAAATAAGACCACTCTATTGGTGAAAGATTTAAACAGGAACCACCAATTAGAAGAAGCTACATGGGAGCTTGAGTATATAATGAGGGAGAGGTATCCTCATATTTTTGTTACAAAGTGACGAATTTCGAGGGCGAAATTCATTTTAAGGGGGGTAGAATGTAACACCTGATACTTTTATGATAAATATTTTGTTTTTATATAAATCATCAAAGGAATCTTTCACTACACAAAAGACTTTCTTGGATTCCATTACACGCAATCGCGACCTTCCTAGATAGCTTGCGGCGTACGCAATACCGAGTTTCACTAAACAACGATATGCTATTAAAATATTATTAAAACTTGCCGTTATGAATAGTAATAACAACTTTTTGAAATTTTGTAATTTTTATTTTTCAAAATGGTCTTCATTTTTGGATTCAGAATATCGAAATTAGCTTTGGGTGAAATTTTGGTACTCTTCGGATAACTTTCATATTCGGATGAATAGTGAAAATTACTAAATTTTAATTAAAAACAACTTTTTTAATCGAAATAATTAATAGTGATAAGTTATTAATTTTAGTGGTTTTAAAGTATATTTAGAATATATTTTTACAATTTAATACAATGTTGGTCATTGGATCTAATTTCACGTTTAATCCAGACATAAACAAGTGTCAATCTTTTGATAGTAATTTCTCTTAAAAACACGATATTTGTTTTGACGATGGGAATAAATTTTTAAATTAGTTAATGTAAGTGATATGTTTTGAATTTGGTAAAATAGAAATCAATTTTGAATTCATAATATCAAATATAGCTTAGGCCAATTTTTTGGTATTTTTCTGGAAACTGTCATTTTTTGATAAATAGTGAAACCACTAAGTGGTAGTTTAAAAAACTGAATTTTTCATAAAAACTAATTTAACCGCTTCTGTGAGCGGAATTTAGAAAATCCTAGAGACATGGTTAATATCAGAGACTAAAATGCGGTTCAATGAGATGAAAATAATTTTTGTTGAATAGTAACTTTTTACTTTTTTTACCACGGTTAAAAGTAAATAGGGTAATTAAGGGTAAAAATGATATTATTATTACCCTAACACATATCCTAATTCTATTGGATAAGTTTAATTCGACCAAAAACAACCTTAGGAAAAAAATATGACCATTTAGGCCCACTTTGATTAGATTAGGACATTTATTATCAATTTATTTAAAGAAGGGTTAAAATAGTTAAAATCAAAGTTTAATAACTAAAGCATTTTTAATATAGGGTTATACATAAGATAAATTCGACTATAAATATTCATTAGAAATGTAAAACTATTTCATACATAATAGAATTTTATTTATAATATTTATAAATAAATAATTTAATTTATTTATTACACAATGATGATGCAGTAATTATCTTATGAATGAAATATTGACATAATTGATGTTATAAATACCCAAATAAAAGTAATTTGAGACTTTTTATGAATTGAAATAATTTTATATATTAATATGACATGTTAGTATTGATTTAATTAAACTTTTTTTGAACTAATCATTATGTTATGATTTTCACAAAAAAATCAATTACCAAGTTGTGTCAAAATTGACAAAAAATTGTTTTTAAAACAAATATTATATTATTAATTTTTATTTTATTCCTAAAAATATAAGGATCATCCAAATGACTAAGATAAGGTTATATATATTAATAATAAACAACTTGGGGTTCGTTTGGCTAGATATAGTATGTTTATTAACCATATAGTTTAAGAAAATAAGAAGACACCGTAAAAGTAAAATTATCTAACTTAAAGTTAAATCAAAATAATATGGTTAAAATTGATACGCAAACTTGTCAAAATTATATTTGATGAGAGGATTTCGACCCATATCCACCTTATCTTCGAAATATATCAATTTGGAGCTATTAAAAACCTAATTTGACCTTATAATATAATAATATTTTTAGTTATTCCAAAGGTGCCCCTCTCCTCCCTTATAAAAGGGCATCTCCTCCCTCTCCTCCTCACACCAATTTTAGACTTCAAGCTCTGCCCAACCCGGCCCATTTCACTTCCCCACTTCTCTAGACACATCATAGAGTTTCGGGTCTTCTTCAAAGACCAATTTTAGTGCTCTAATAGGAGGTCTCAAAGAGGCACTTCAAAGAAGAGGTAATGCCCGTTACCGATTCTTTCATCTTTATTTCTTCTTCCACTTCTTCTTCATTAGTTGTTTCACTATGAAGTAATAACATCAGTATCACTAATATACTTATATGTTATTACATGTATGAAACAACCATATTTCACCATCTATCCATCCAACAGAAAACGAAATCACCACGCGTGCGTAAGTATGGAATACCGTCTCCACGCCGTGGTGTAATCTATTTTCCACCACCAACTTACTTGGATGGGTATAATGGTGTAAATAATAACTATATATGATTATTGTAAATTTATATTTATTTTTAAATAGTATACATACACTCCAATACAATTCCACGATCATGGGAACGATGTCATCGCTCGTGCGTACGTACGGAATACCATCTTCACGATGTGATGTGACTCGTTATACATGATCTTCATTGCATAATGATTATATAAATGAATTCAATGAATTAATATGATATATATTACACTAATACCATTCTGGAAATTAGGTATCTATAACCTAAAGAGAAGAATAATAATTTATTCGACAAAACATGCATAATAACAAAAAGTAATAAACACCTGAATAACAAGTAGCAATGAAATATTACTAATAATAAGCTATGAATATGACAATATATTATATCATAAAAATAAATATGATTCTGTAATAAGTCAATAACACCATTTAAATCATTATACAGGAGGTTCGGACACATATGAAGAAAATCGAACCTAAGGTAAGGGAAAATATCACAATCTCATTTTTATCCGAGATTGTTTATACTTTGGTATTTACTGGGGTGTATTTTATCATCCACATCCATGTTTCCAAAATATGAAATATTATTTACATCCACCTACAATTTTTTAAATCCAATTTTACCCTTCAGTGAGTTTTTAGTAAAAGATATGAAAGGGATCTTTTGTCGTTGTTCGTACAAGGTACTTTTTGACTTTTCCGACAAAAGTACGAGAAGAATGTTTTATTAACTTATACGGAATGAATGGATTTTTAAAACATTATTTCCAAAAATCTTCCTTTACATGTTTTCAAGTTTATTTTTAATCAACTTCTTTTAGTTTAAAATTGTATGATATGTTAATAAAGGAAAATGTTTTTGAAGTAGAACGGATATTTTCCCCAAGAATGGAGTTCAAGTGTTTTATCAAATTTATTTTGCATCTATGATAATATAGGTTTATGTTTCTATACCTATTATTACATTAATTTGATTATGTTGTTAAGATTTATTTTTATGATTTCTTTAATCTTATATGAATTGTTTTATGATGTCATGTTGTTTGAGAATCCCATTTTTATTACATGAGTTACGCAATAAGGTATGGTTTATGATTTTGTGGAACACATAACAATGGTATCATTATGAGATGGGTGGGACCTATATCTCCCTCTAGTTCATTGGATAAAGATTTTATATCTCATGAGATAGACATGGCTGGAACGGCAGGTTAAACCGGTTTAGTAAAACAGGACTGAAACGAGGAGTGAACTTGGTTCAGAAATGGACTTTGTCCACTAAGATAGTCTCGGTAATGAGTCTTGTCTAATAAGAAATGATTCTCTATGATTATGTGTGCATGATACAAAGATTCATGTTTTATGTTATGATTATTGGGATTACATTTCACTACCATGATTTATCCCATGTTATGACATTATGATGTCTTCTTTAGGGTAAGATCTCCAAAATGTTATGTCTTTATTTTTATGTGATTGATATTTCTTTTGTTTAACCTTACTGAGCATTTGAGATCACCCTTTTATGTTTTCTTTTCCCCAGGATATAAAGAAATATTTTAGGTAAGAAAAAAAGGGAAGATCTTTATGGGAGATGTTGAAGATCTTTCACCATGATTAGAAGATTATATTCCGAGTTTCCAAAGACACTAAACTATTACGGTCCTTGTGTGTGTGTTTTGGTAATGTCCTATGTATTCCAAAAAAGTAATGTAAAGTCCTTGTACGTCAAGATTAGGGTATCTAAAATAGTTATATAAATCAATAACGTCATCATCATCCTCATTAGCCAAATAGATTAATTTCCCTTGAAAAATAATTGACCACTAGTCATTCAATGATTTTATGACTTATCATATTTGTTTTGCATGTGTGGCCATGATAAATGGATCCTCTTTTAAACTAATTATTTTCAAATAAAATAGTTTAAAACCATATTCATCATTTTTACCACACTATTACATGAAACCCATGTACACATAAACATTGTTAGTCGAAATTTAATATAAACAATTTTTTATATGTCATCAAGAAATCCAAAATATGGCCTTACTTTAAAAATTCTGTTTCTATCTATTTTAGTACGAAAATGTCATGCTTCAATGATGACCATCACACCAATATTTTTGATTGTATACTTTTCATCAAATTTATTTGTGTAAAACGTGCACCTGATAATATTAAAACCAATCCATTTGATCACATTAATAGATCTCCCCTCATCCAACAATTTCAAAGTTCCTGATGCAGATATATCTATGATGACTTTCTCTATAAACCATGAAACAAATTTAATTTTTTTATTAATCATCTAACATACGTTCCATTTCCATTTTTATATCATAAGTTTAATTATGAAATAAGTGATGATATATATTATTGAACATAATTTGGGTTGTTCAACATGTATAAATGTGTCTACATCGCATCATCACGTGGAATGATCTTTACGTTTATGCGTTGAATCCCTTTACCTTCACTAACAATTACCATATGTTGATATTTAGGGACACCAATATTCTCCACTACATACAAATAATCAGTAAAAAACTCAATAACCTTTTCCATTACATATTTTGGAATAATAGAGGCCTATTGTCGACATGTATTTTTCACATATCCCTTCAAAATATTCATATATAATTCAAAAGGATACATTCATCACCATTAAACAAGCCCTCATATTATTATCTCATGAACCAAATGAATCACCATATATACCATTATATATAATAACATAGTTGTAAAATACATTTCTAGAGACAATGAATTAGAGTTTATTCATTCTCCAACAAATATAAAAATTTGGGATCAATGAATTTGCAAAAAATGGATTTCAAAAAATTATATAACCTAATGATAGTCTTTCTGATTGTAATCAGCAGTATACAACACAATGTGACTGCTAGAAGTTATTGCATCCAAACATGACAATCATGATATTTCATAAAAGTTAATTAAAAATCCTTCATTTACATCAATTTATGCACATTTTAAGAATAACAATTGGGTACATCAATACGATGAAGACATTTCCATAATTCATCTCCACAATATTTCATAATGTGTGACAAGATAAAGGTAAATATGTTCTTTTCCATTCATAGTGGAAACATAGTCCCAACATATTCCTATTGATATCAAATATAATCTATCATGAAATCTATCTTTTGTATTTCCTTTTATATATATCAATGTCTCAATAAAATAGTCACATACATTTTTCTCCACATGCATAACTTCGATTAATTTTTTTAGCTCAAAATATATCTAATAATGTACTTAGAAAAAGATATAATTGTTCTTCCAGATATTTTTTTGAAGACAAGAATGTATTTTTCTCCAAATTTCATGTCAATTTTTTTCACCTAGTAGTAATATTTTTCAACTGAAAATAGTTGATGGGGAATTTTTTATTACTGTAAACCATGGATTTTTTTAAACTGTAATAAATATTATCATTGGAAAAAAATTTCAATGTCACATGTCCGTTTTAACCATATATTCTAAAATTCATAATAAGAATTTCATTCTACAAAAATTGGATATTCCTTATGTCCCTTTATAAATTATAAAAATAATTTTCCATTTGGAGTAAATTTGTTTATAGTGAACATTATCATTGCAAGTAAAATAAAATACTCTTTCTTTTATATATCGAAAACATTAACACTTGTCTCCCATAATATTTTCAAATCGTTAATCATTGATGATGGATACACATATTTATCATTTCATTTATATTTAGGTCCTATAATCATCAATGTCATCATAACATATTTTTTATCCATACATAGATGTGGGGAAAATATATAAACTACAAAAAAAATAGTCTCTGAACTATATTGAATACTTTACTCTGGTATAGATTCATTCCTTTGATACACAATCCAATTCATAGATTTATAACTTCAATTCCATAATCATAAAATTCGATACAAATCCCTTCCACAGTAGTGAATCAATAGAGTGATATAAGTTACCATCATAGTTGCACTCATCTAAATGTCATCTTAATCTTTTGGCATCAATTGATTTTGAAAAATGTTACTTCAAACAATGAATTATTTGAAGGTACCAAATTGTTTTAGCAGAATCTAAGATTCTGGTACCTAAGAATGAATTATAGTTGAGTGATTATAAATATATGAATGAATTATTGGATGATATCTTTATAAAGTAAAAAAATTATTTTTAATTACATTAATAATCAGTACTACTGAAAAAATTTGAGTTGAATTTTTTATCCAACTTATAGCATGATTTCCCATATGAAGTACAACTTGATAAATATTCATATTATATCATATACAGCACAACGTCGTTGGGAAAAAAGATGTATATCTTTATACCCCAATACCAAAGGTCATAATATTTTCTTCACCTCATAATTGGAATCTAGAAGCTTGTTTCCTTCTTGATTTATCTCTTTTAAAAGCTCATGTAATTTAATGAAACTTTTACCACTCCACCAACTTCATTCTTTCATGTTACATAATCTTAATAAAATAGATAACACTGTATATTTATGCTACCTGGGTATAATGGTTTCTTATAATCGTTATAAAATCATTCAATTGTTTTCTTTTTATGATGGTTTCAATTAATAAAACATAAATTAATTCTTCAATATGATCCTCTACCTCATTATGAATATTTTCATCAATAGTGAATGTGGAATTTTATGTTCATTCACAATGCCCAATCATATATGTATAATTAAGGCTGATACCAGAACAAATGATATGATCCTTGATTTCACGAGAATATAACATTATAATATTCAAACACATCACTAATAGACTGAAAATCAAATGAATCATTTTAATATTTCATTTAGAAAATTCCAAGATTCATCAAATCATTTTTTACATTTACTAGTCTTTATTAGTAAAGTTAACCAATTATGATCGATTTGACACCTAATATCACAATATAATTGGTGGATATATTATAGAATATAAACATTTAAATATATATTTCTTTATATATAATGATAAATTGTAATCAGAAACACATTTAGTAAAAAATATTCATAATCAGAATAGAAACATCAGATATGAAACACATTTAAAAATAGTAAACTTTTTATTTTCATATAACATAAATGTGTTTTATTGATATTACAATTTAATTATTTTCAATAATATAAATTTTTTAGTTAATTTATATATTTTTTTATCATATTTCGGTGTTGTGTCTGTCCAAATCATTAAATAAAAAATTAATTTTACAAGTAAAAAATATAGAGTCAGTTAATGTGAGGACCAAATAATTATTGAACCATGACACCATTTATCTTTTCTCATTTCATTATATCATGACAGTTTGATTATTTTGACAAGATATTTATTTTCAAAAAAAACATTTCCAACAAAATTTATAAAACAAAATAAACTACAAACTGATAATTTAAACAACATGAAAATATAATTAATTTATAAATAATTTATATTATAAATTTTAAAAAACATATAAAATTGTGAGTTTAATAGGGAAAATGGATCCTAAATACGAACGATTCTCCCTTGAATGTGTTGGGAGAATAAATAATACAAGATCTACACATAAAATATTGTCAAAATGAACTTGAAAGGTGAAAAAAAATATAAAATTGAACCTCAATTGAATGTCCCCATGAAATTGGGTTTTGAGGAAAACATTATTTGGTGGAATATTAAACAATGGTAGGGGTAAATAATGGAGACCACATATCGTGAATATCAAATAAAATCACCAAAAATAGTTGTTGGGTATCACCAAGCCGCCCTTAGAGTCATCACGAGTCGGGACAGAGTCATTCTGAGTTAAGAGAGAGGTTTCATAAATCAAAAAAAGATGGTTTCCTGGTCCTAAATAATTTTATGTAGTTTTTTCTCAGATATTACAAAATCTGACACTGAATAGTCCAAGAATAAATCATTTTTCCATCAATTTTTTTTTCAAAACCTACAAAATGATTTGTATTTTTGGTGTCTGGATTTAAACAAATGACACCATAAAAAGTTTAATTAGTGAATTTTGGTATCAGTTTTTTTTAAAAAGTCTCCAAATCCATATATTAAAAATATTCACAAGTTGTTTTCTGTCTAAAAAAAACCAAAAACCTCTCTAGCATAACATTTTCATCAGTTTAAAAAACACCACTATAATTTCAATGAAATTAATTCCACTTTTTCCACTTTTTTTTATCATGAATTAAATGAATAGGTTTAGGTAATTTTTAAGCATCATTATGATACTTAATTTTGATATAAATTTCTATACAATTGAATATTTGGACCATCTTAAGAAAACTTTCCTAACTATGCTATTCTGATGTAACCGAAAATAATGAAAATAATTTATGGAAATTTTCTTGTACAAATGATATTAATGAAATTTTTAAAATAACAATAACCAAGGGGAAAATTATTAAAAATATCATTTCATGGAAACAGAATGGTAAATTGATTCCATATTTTCACCTTGTTTTAACGAGTTTCCATGTCAACAATAAAAAATATTAAAATTTGTATGAGAATATAAATTATAAAGTGAACATTTGAAGTTATCGCTTCTAATGATTTGTAAAATAATTTCGTAATAAATATGAAATAGATGATGAGTTGGATTATCAAAAATCATCATTTTAATCTAATATGAATATATATTAATATATTTTGGTGGAATGAGTATTAAAATTAAGGGGAGTAAATTGTAGACATATTAGTGACAAAAGAATTACTCCGATGGAAAATATTTTTGTTGTTACACGTATGTGTATTTTCAAAACTCAAGAGAAGGATTTGGGAAATAGTATTCAGGATTAAAATGATGGATATGGAATAAAACATAAAACATTGTCCATATAAAAAGAATATATGGTTTCAACTGAACAAAATTCAGTTCTTTCACATGGAGTAAAATATTTAGAATTATGAATGTGAGGAAGAATAATGAAGATAGTTGTGGATGATCATAAGGGAACACCAAATATTAAAAAAAACATTTCTCCACACTATCCATGTCATCAAAATATTAAACAGTAGATTAATGAACCTAAAATATTGATCATGCATGGATTGTTGAATACTCTTCAATGGAACCATACATTTAATAAAAATATTAAATCAAATAATATTTTAATAAATTATTAAATATTATTTAAATAATAATGATATTGATTGATACTACTATATGTAGTATAATATATGAGTTTATTCCCCTTTTAATTGGATTCCTAATAAACTCTATAACCTTCATAGCATTGTGATATATTTTAATAATGAAATAATATTTACATGAAATTTTTATGTTTCTATAGTCTTAGAAAAAATATTTTGATTTTAAATTTATTCCATCACATGATTATTTTAGTGATACAACCCAAAGAAATTTATTTATATTTTTATGAGAACATTAAAACTCTCCACGTTAGGATATTGGAGGCCCATTCGGTTGGAGTATGTAATCATTTTTTTCACGATGAAATCCTTTTCAATGATTTTAAGAGTGGTACGAAAGTTATTATTATTCATGCTACAAAATAATTACCTCTTAGAGTTTAAATTATATATGCTTGGATGATGATGTGAATTTTTAATTTTATTGAATAAAGTTGACTATTTTTTTTATTTTTATTAATGTGGAAGAACCCATATATTTGACACTCTCTAATAGTTGAGTTATTATAACATGAGAGACTATTTTAGAACTAGAATATGAATTAATAGAATTTTTTTAAAAAAATGACAGTAAACCCAAATTTTAAAAAACCTATATTTGTGTTTTTTATTAGAAAATTGTCCTGTTATATGATTATGACACATTTTTTTATCTAGAAGATTTACATTATGAAAACATTCACAAACAACTTAAAAAATATGTTTTGAGGGGGGTATCCTATATAGATAATAGGGAGGTATTTTCCTTCCTATATTTCACTCTTTTCATAATATTATAATTATAAGAGACACAAGATTTTCATTCATATACAATACATAATTTTTTTATGGGTAATCACTTCATTACATAAACTCCTGGATGGATAATGTAAAGTTATAATTCAATTAGAATGATGGAAATATAAATTACTTTTCAATTGGTAAAATAAATAATCTCCCATTATATTCTTCAAAAATATCACCTGTATTAAATCAATCATACATAATTCATTTCCTCATAACATGGGGAATACAATCATATGAAAGAGTGATCTCATATGCTCAGTAAGGGAAACAAGGGAGCTACGTAACATGCACATTACAATATGAGAACATGCCAATATAATTTTAAAACCAAACCCTATATATCGAGTATCAAAATATCGAGTCATGAAAAAAAGAGGTGTACTTCATAATACATAAACCTTACGTTAGTAAAAGATAATGATCCATTAAATCACATCATTGGCATAAGACATTGACATTTAAAATACTCATAATTTTAGAGTATAAATTAAATAGTAAGAATTGATCATTTATATTTCCATAACAATTAATTGGGTTCACGACCTAAACAATCATTATAGCCATGGTTCACTAACTAGACCATTATAGTGAACAATGTCCCTTACTAAACCTGGTTCACTCCCTATTCTAGTCTTGTAAATCTCATGTGACAAAAGTCATTTACCAATTAATTGGGGGAGATATAGGTCCCATTGATTAAATAATAAATATTATCATTATGTGTTCATAAGATCATAAGATATTACTCATATCATAAATCATGAGATGAAATGGTTTCATTAATTTTTTACTATATCATAACTTGTGGATAATATGAATTATTTAAAATCGTTTCATGATTTCATCAGAGCATAACACTTAAAAAGAAGTGTATTTCATAATAATTTAGACATTGTATAACCCATGAAAGGGAAATTGTTTTCACAAACATAATTCTGTTATAAAAATAAAATATTAATAAGAATAATAAGAATATTATCCTTAGATCATATTTATAATAATTAAAATTTAAAATCAATAGTTTTCATCTTAGATGGAAAATGATTTTGAAAAATCATAGAAAATATTTTTGGGGGAGAATGCCATTTCAACGTAACAAAATTAATAAAAAGAAATAAAATCATTATCAATGTTAATGTATTATTATAAATAATTATTCAATGAAATCATTGTTCATGACAATAAATAATTCCATTCATGTTGTACATGTTATAATAATTAGTATTTTCACAATACCAGTTAATCCCAAATGGTTTTTATTGGAAAAAAACATTAGTATTCCATTGAGAAATTTTAGGTAAATAAAAGAATAGGGGTAATTTTTTTGATACATAATATTAGTGAGGGAAAAAATCAAATTGTTTTACAAAACTTTTTTTTGGAAGAATAAAGGTTTCCAACAAAAGAGAGAAATGAAGAAAATTTTTCTTCAAAACAGTATTCCCAAATCTTGAGTATATAAAGAGATTTAAATGAAAGGAAACATGAATTTTCATGAAAAATCCACAAAATAAAAAACATTATTATTTTCTTGTGATATGTTACATAACATTTTATCATCGTTAACAAAATAATAAATAATACCAAAAATGATGTGAGAGTAATATAAAGTATTTACCACATTGGTAACATTGAATTTTGAGCCCTAAGAAGAAATATCATTAAATAAAAGCCAAAATATCAGTGTAATAAATAAATTCTTGATATTAATTTTAAATTTTTCTTTATATACATCACATAAAAGATGATTTGTTCATAACATACTATATAACTCAAGGAATTTAAATTTAGACAAAACCACATTACCTTAAGTATCGACATCCATCATACACATTGAAAAAAATTATAATATAAATATAAAATTATTATAAATATATTATATATCCAAAAATATATATATTACACCATATATGTTTTTATTATTTCCTTTTATAACCTATTTATTATTAATTTAATGTTAAAGTAATGTTTTGGGCAATAACCCCATTTTTTCAGGTATGTTTTTTTTTATTTTTGGTTCACTTAATTTTATCATGGTTCAAGAATATATAGAACATTTACCTTTATAAAAATATAATATATATTCAATATAAATATTTTTAGTGTAATACATATTATTTATATATATAAAACAAAATACATCATTAATGGAGATGGTAGGTCGTATGTACACATGACTGGTGTTTCCGTTTTTTCAAGGGATTGATATAAATAATGATAAATATTATATTACAATTAAAATACTATTTTTAATTCATATATATCCTATTTTTTAATTTAACCCATCCTTTGTATCTTCCATGCTTTACGTGGCTGGATCACATCACTTCATGAGGATGTAGTCTTTCATACTCATTAATGATGATATCATATTCCAATAGAATAGAAAATAATGTGTTATATTTGATAGAGTAATTAAAAGGTATAATTATATCACAAATATAATATCAAAAAATTTAATAAATCATCATTTATATCCAATAGTTTGGTGATAGAAAATGAATAACAGTGGTTTGTGACGCTGTAGTCAGCCATACAACGAATGATAATTTCTTATCCCAGTTGTTGAATATCGATAAGTTTTTATCTTATTCCCTTAAAATGAAGAATATTAGAATATATATATATTATTTAGGATATTATATATGTATTTTATAAAAACATTTAGAGGATTATGATATGAAATAAAAGAAAATCCTCAGTTATGGTGTTAACTCTTCTTCGGACAATATCTATTACTTTCCACAAATGAACATTTTGGGTATATTTCTTACAAATACATTTCATATAAGAATTGAATAATTAATTGACTAATTTATTTTGGATTATATATAATGAACCAATGGGGTTTGAATATGTGAAGTGGAGAAGATATTAGGTGGCATTTTATATGTTATGTGAGTGGCACACCAATAATATTTTGAAATGATAAAGGTCCACTCGTAATTTTCTCATTCCAAAAGGCTTCAAAATTAAATGACATCTACAATAGAATATTAAATTTTTATGTATGGATCTAAAATGGATTTAAGAACTTTTTTGATCATTCATATCCTTAAACTGTTTAGTTTAATCCATTTTAAACAAATTCTAACCTTAAACATAGTAACTACATTTTACTATTTTTACTACTCATTTAGTTAAAAAATTAGTTTCTATTATTAGATAATATAAATAGCATGGATAATAAATATGCATTCTATTTATAAAAAATTAATTTCACATAAATAGAAAATTTCAGTATAATATTAAACCTGTATAAGAGATAATGAGGTGTTTTCCCAAAGAGAAAATGATCAAATGTTTAAAATGATTTTATATAAAAAATTTATATGAAAATCAGTATAATGAAATAAATTGCATTAATATATATATATTTGAACTAATGATAATTTTAAATAAAATATAAAACCGCAATTAACCCTATAAATATTTTAATGAAAATCCATGTTTTTAATAAAAAACATTATTTTTCCCTGTTCTTTGAAATATTAAACTTTTTCAAAAAATCTTGAAAATTTTTCATAATATAATTTTAAAATTATAATTTCAAAAATTAGAAAAAATTTATCATATTTTTTTAATATTAAAGTCAAACATTAATATTATTATTCTTTTAAAGAATGGATATAAAACATTTCTTTTTTCAGAAAGTAGTATTTTGAAAATATTTAATGACCTTTCTAATAACTAAGAAATTTTATATCAAAATATTTACGTTATATAAAACTATATAAATAAATAAATAAATTTAGTTATATTTTTTCATATCAATATGATTACTTTCTATATTATGATGGTCATAAGTTGTTAAAACTCTATTTTGAGTGAAACACATGCTTTTAATAAAATTATATTTGTATTGAAAACTTGAATTCAAAAAGACAAATGGTATTTAAAATATACAACCCAAACAATGAATTTATACCACTATGTTGATAATTTGGATAAAATAAAATTAGATACAATTTCTTTTCAATTTATCAAGGTTCTCACATATCTTTATCAAAATGGTTGTTTCACCATAATACATGGACCAAGAGAGTGATCCATTTTCATAGAACATTATCTGCATGATTCATAATATCCATTGTTTAATCATTGTAATAATTAACATGATCCTGATGTTTTGTCTCTTTTTTTAATACATGTAATAGTTTAGGTATTTACTTCCTCGTTAGATACAAATGAAACACATCATAAAATTTAGAGAGGTATGGTAGAAGAACCAACCGATAGGCTACCATCCAAATACGATAGAAAATTTCAAAAGGGATTGATAAACCAAGGGATATGTTTTTACATCATTTTAAGTATCATTACTACACACCAAGGAGAAATTCCTAGAATAATATTTTCACCAACTTCAATTTCCTTATCACACTGATGATTGCCAGCATAACTATTCTACTGACTCTAATATTCAGTGTGGTGTTGCAGGGTAGCTCAAACATTATTATTCATTTCATTCAGTATTCATGGTCCCAATAGATTTCTTAATAAAAATTAATTTTATCATATTAGAGCTATATATTTATTCATACAAAGGGATAAAAGGGGATCCATATGAATGTGTGAATGAAATATATTGTTTTATGATAGATAAACTAGAGAAATTTGTGCTTTCCAACCACCTTTTAAATTTGTTGAATAAGATCTCAGTATATACTCTCATGATTTAATTATTCTCTCAGATAGACCATATATATATGGATGATACGTAGTGTTACAACATAACTCAATATACATATCCAATCAAAGGCTTCTCTAAAACATTGTAGGAAACCTAGGTAACTGAGTAGACATAAGGGATTATGGTATACCATGAAAACATAACACATACATAATTTATATTCTGAAAAGTTTATTAAGAGTGAATTCTTGTATGATAGAGGCGAAGTGTGAATATTTTGTAAGTAGATCAACTATAAAACACATATTATTATTCCATTTAAAAATTTTCTGGATCCTGATTAAAAAAATTATTTTCATTTTCCTATTTCCATTCTAATATTTTTAATTTATGAAAAATCCCATTATATATTTTTTTTCTCTATCATAATTTTCTAACATACTGAGAATAAATATGAAAACTATACATTATCTCTTTTTATCCCATCCCACTAGAAATATTATTTCAAATATCAATACATATTCTTATTTTCTATATGAATATTTAATAAATAAATATGATATTTCTATAAAAACATTATCAAATATGGTTTGGATGGAAAAAATATAGGAATAATGGTCATTATCATTCCATTATGATCATGTTTTAGTTAGGAACATTTATATCATTTTTTTTCATCATTAAATCTTACCCATGCACCTCAGTAACCACTAATTGGATAGATGGTTAATCATTAAATTGGGTAAGATAATATTTCACTAAGGTTAGTCTTGCACAACACTGAATATACTCCACCATTCATGGCTGTAATTATAGATAATATATTTATATTATGTGACTAGAAAATTAAACCTTTGGTAGAAAAATTTCATATTTTGTAAATTTTTCATATATTTTTTCTTTTCTTAGGATCTTTAGTATAATTTTAATGTGATATTAATGCAATTACATTGTCTTTGAATAGATAAGTATATATTTTATAAATATGAGAAAAATTCCATGAAGATAATATCTAATTAATCTATTCACTAAATATATGAATATAGTGGTGGATTGGTAATATCGCTTGGAATTACTATACATCCATATTGTATATACATTTATGAAGTGATTTAGGGGGTATATATTCTTTCTTGACACTCAATTTAGGCTATAGATAATGAATTAAAATCATGGGAATGTATTAAGATCCATGTAGTTGATTAAATAAGTCATCAATATGGGGTAGATGATACTTTTTCGTCATCATGATCATGTTCATCTTTCAATCATCATTGAAAAGTATTATCAGACAATCATTTTTGTTAACCAAATTAAAAGGTTCACACCAATGTGACATGCATGGATGAATAAATCTCTTATCATTTCTCTCATTTACTTTCTTATTCAATTTATACAACTTCATTAGGGACATTATGTAGGGATTATTTAAAATTTGTGTGGTACCAGATAAGAGTTCTTTTGAAAATGAAACATCATGATATGATAGAATACTAGGAAACTCTTCTACAAATAATTCAGTAAATTCACCCAAAATAGGGATAAAAATGTTGTAATGTTTCTCTTACACCATATAATAAAAAATCATCTCTTAAATAGGAATCGAAAGACGTAAAAAAATTTTGATGTCCATTAGAATTTTATATTTATCATCACACTAATGTAAGATCATATGTTGTTTTGAATACCAATCTGACTTCCCTTCCACAAAAATTTATGTCGTATTTATGTATAGAAATGGAATATAATCAAATGATTATATCAAATTCAACCATAAGATGAAATAAACGATCTATAGGAATCAAATTTTCATAAACTTCAACTGGAGAAGAATCATAGACATGAGTTTTGAACATCATCCCATTAAGTGGATTCATTGGTAATTCTACCAAAATATTCTAGGGGGCATCTTGATAACCATATGAAATTAATAAGAAATGAAAGAATGGTTATACCCTAAGCCAAATAAGATATTAGCAGTTCTATAATGGATGGTAATTTTACCTTTCAACATGTCATTATCAAACCCCACATCATAAATAATAATCGCATGATATTTCCATTTGTGACTTAGATTATGAGGTATTTGGAGTTAATAAAAACCATTAAACTTTATATTTAATAATTTTTTATCATAAAATTCAGACTCATTAAATTTGGAACATTTCATTTTATGTGGTTTATTCTATGTTACTTTATCAATATTTGTATCATTACCTCACTTATTCCCATCACGATTTAAATTGAATTCCAAATTACCATACCATACACATATAAAACATTTACTAGTCCATGTATGTCTATTTCTACCATTTTTCATACAATACAATGTGTATAATGGAAATATCATCCTCTTCACTATTTTGTTTTTAGATTTTCCATTGAATTCAATTTATCTCTTCTTATAAAAACTAGGATATTGATATGTAACTCCCACATCATGTTCCATATTGATTGCACATTGAGTATTATCTTCATATATATTGATGTCTTTTATAGCTAATTACCGTCAATGAATCAAATTTTATACACTAGAGAATTGATCAACATTTCATTCAGGTTGGTTGATAATACCATAAGAGAATAATGAAAATATTTCAAAATATTACATGTACATAATAATGGATTCATCATTAATTTTAATTATCTCAAATAACTCCATCATTAACTATGTACGAAAAATATATTTAAAGTCCTTATTTAAATATATGTTCTTAAGATAATCTATATACATAAAGTCAAATTAATAATTTTAAATTGTATTCTTGATGAGATATTTCCATTGTTCCACTCCACTTCCAAATGATAGATAGCCAAAATGAATTTTTCATTTCAAAACACTTGAATATAGAAATTTTCTTTTTTGCTTCACTAATCTATTTCTCAAAAAATATCAAATCAAAAGTCACACATTAATAATTTGTATGTTTCCTCATTAATTAGTCAGTAGAATCTTGTTCCCTTTTTTGTTAAATTAATGTCGTGTATATGTCATTTGTTCAAAATGTTGTGTGAGAATAGCAGTGATATTATTCATTCCAACCACCATGATGGTTTACTTTATTGGAAAAAAAGTAATTTTATTTTAAATCATAATCAGCATCCACGTTTTTTATTTAAGTTCCATCCATTGACTAAAAGAAAAAATTTATATTGTAGGAAACCATATTTTATATTGGGGAAATCTATAGTATTAAAAACTACTTGTACGATGTCCTTATCATGAAACCATTTCTATAAAACCTTAAATTGATTCTGATTCTTTCATACTCTTCATCTTCCTAAATCATTTTTGATAGATCATATTTTTTTGTGAATGTAAATGGAATATACTCTGAGAGTGTCAAACTAGGTGCGTAGCAAGGCTTATAGTCAAACACCTGGTGATGATAGAGTCCATATCAATGTTCCATTATCAGATTTATTACCCCTACATACCAATATGCAATATCCACTTATAATATTAGTATACAAACCTTGATTCAATGTCATGGAAACAACTCGATTATTAATTTATAATAATTTTTGGAAATTTTTCTATACATCAACTCATCCATAGTGTTATCCTTATACATATAATTAAGGATATCACTACAATTTTTCTTATTCCAATTTCCAAATATAAACTAAACCTATCCTCTGATACCAAAAAAATTTTCCAATGTTTTTATACAAGTACACGACAACATTTTTATGAACATTAATTACATTACACAGACAAATACATAAGGATTATAAATGTACAGTCCCTTTGGAAACAAGGAAACATAAATAATTAGTTCATAAGGGAACTGCGTCATCTCCCCTTATGTTCTTCAAAAATAGAACACTTTTTAATCATATCGAACATTATATATTTCTTCATAACGTGGAATAGGTTAACATAAGAAAGGGCCATATCAGATTCAAGGATAAACAAGAGGTAAACATAAGAATAAATTTGGCATAATGGTATAATAAACCATTAATAACCATATAAAACCATTAAATTTGAATCAAAGATCATAATCATGGTTCACGGAATAATGATTATCACTTCATAAGACATGAATCATATATAAGTCAATGAATATGAGCCATGACATCATAACATTTGGATAATACATAGCTTTTTGGAATTCACAAACGAACATAAAATAATTTCAATACTATTCAAGGATCACATACAAGGCTATCATAGTGCAATATTTTCACTCCCAAAACCAACATAGTTTCAATGATCACTCCCAATACCATGATAGAAAACAAAGACCTTAATAGAAATAATTTTACTTATTGTTCCAATTATCCCCATATCATGTGGTATAATAATTTTCTGAATTAATTGGTGGGAGATATTGGTCATACACATCACATAATTAAAATAATATTAATATGTTTTTCAAGATCATAAAAAATTAATCACACCATAACCCATTAAGTTTAATGTGTTTCGTAAACATTCTATAATATAATAACAAATTGAAAGGATATGGAATTCATAATCATTTCCTCATTTCATCATAGCATAACCTATTAAGAATGTCTGATATTAACATACATTTCTTACTTATATAATCCATGGAATAGAAATATGTTTCATAATAATCATGATTTAATAAAAATAAATAATTAACAGATTGAATAAGAATGGTGTCCTTTGATCATATTCCTTGTAAGGAATAGGTAACATCAATAGATGTCATCTGAGTTGGAAAATGATAGTGAATGATAATATAAAATATTTATAGAAAAAAATATATATTCCACAATTAAAAAACATTATAAAACATAAATCATTTTCAAAATAATTTTATATAAAAATATTTTTAGAATAATATAAATTAATCCTAAATGAAATAACTATTGATGATATTTTATAATTTCATTCATGTTTTATATGTTAAAATAAATATTAAATTCACAATTTTGTGAAAATACAAACAAATATTGTTTGAAAAAATATATCTTGATTCCTGTAAAAAAAAGTTAGAAACAATTTATTTCATAAATTATTGATGAATTCTAAAATAATTAATGGAAACATTTTACAATAACTGTTTTAGGTTAAATGGTTTCAAAAAAACATATATAACGATGAATAAGAACTGTGGATTATTTCAATGATTTTTTTATTTTGAATTTTATAAGTAATTTTAAATGACATTATAGTATATTACTGTTTATTTTATTCAACTATTAATATCCCTTATAAGAGTTTATTGAGTAAAACTAGCATGCCTCGCAATGAGAGTTTTGGTGGTATGGATTATGTGTTATTTTCTCTCAATCCACTATAAAAATATTTTTTGCCTTATACATTTTTTCTTCACAACATACACACAATAAATAATTGATAATAGTTTTAAATTTTCATTAATTGATGTCTGCTTTTAGATTTATCAGGTTTTTTAAATATGAGACATTTTACACGTCCACTTGAGTCTACTATTACATTCGGGTAAAAAACTAATATGGAATTTAGTTATTACATATTTACAATAACTCTAGAATTATTAATTTAATTAACGGTAAAAATAATTATTTCAACGGATGGTAATAGAGAGGATATGTTCATGATGAAGGATCCATATTTTATTTGATAATATTATAGATCTTCTTAATAAATCCTTATCATTTATATAAAAAATATTGTTTTCAAACATTATTTAATGGAATTCAAGAAATATTACAATTCATTGTATAAAATACAAAAGATATACGATTTAATATAAAGTATGTACCATTGGACTTATACTGCTATAAAAACAATTATCAGTGAACTTGGAACAAAATTCATCCATATTACAAAATGTTCCACTACTCTTGATATATATAATATATTTATGTTTTCACATGGTGGAAATCATAATTTCTGTTAATTTGGGTAAGATAATTAAAAATTGGTTTTTTATAATATAAGAATTTGTGATTGTAAAACTACCACCTAGATAAATTTATGATTGATAGAAAAATTCAATGGTTTTTTCTCTTAGAACACCTATTACTATAATAGATCAATATTTGAATATTTAGAGAGTTTTACCTACTAGATGGAATTTCATTTCATCTAAAATTTGATAAATAACTAATTCAAACAGATTTAATGATGATTTGTTTTATTGGAACTCCCATGATGTATGATAATGTGGTGGAAATAGAAGATGATTCTCTTGGAATAATCAAGAAATAAAATACATCTCCTCACATTTCTATAAAAAAAGGATAAAAGTTGTTAAGATATGAAATTGTATCATTAATTAATTCAATATATTAAAATTGATTAGGGTAATTTTAAAAATTGAGAAGAATATTCTAAAAACTATAAAACAGGTTGAATGTGTTCATGAAATCATTTAATGACTATATGAATATTCTCTTTCTAAAAATATTCAGATCCTATGAATACAAGTAGTTGGGGAATATAAGTCCTATTTTCCCATATCAGAAGGTTATAAGAAAAAATAGAATGTAGAAAATACGCTTTAAATGAATGTTAATAATTAATGAACAATTTATAAACACAAGAAGGCTACATAATGTGTGTCTAAATATTCCAACAATTCATTAAATATTGAAGAAAAATAATAAATATAATATGAATATTCAATATTACATCTTAATTGGGAATGATATTATAGGCAAATAATTATTATAATTGAATAGAAAATTAAAAAAATATACATCATGATGAATTGAATATGGATGTAGACTCAAAATGTTTCTTTTCAGAGTAGAATTATAAATTTTTTTAGTTTTTTTTCTTAAAAAATATATTTGAGTATTTAGATAAGAATCATGGAAGGAATGTGCATATGAAATAAATATATTAAATGAAAAAAGTGGTGAGAAACCTGAAATATAAACAATTTACTATATACCATACTCAACAAATTAAATAGTATCTAAGGTGACATATTTTTATTATAGATGTAATGTTCAATATTATAATGAATTTTGCAGAAGGAATCATTAAATAAGTAATTTTATGAAGAATAGTATTTTTATGGAAATATTTAATATTTATTTTTTTTAATGGTAAAATTTAATAGATTCAGTTTCCCAGATCAATAACTATTGACACTACAGGAACCAAAATCATGTGGGTACCAAAACAAATTAGGTTTCTACATTTTTTTTTGAAAAGTCTAAAAGTAACAAAAAGAAATACAAAATATGGATAGTATGTGTTAAATAAATATTATTAGAAAAAAATTTATATATTTTTTTCTCTATTGTTAATGGGGGGGTTGGTAATCATTAGATTTTATTAAAACTGAAAATATCAATATAGTTAGGTCATTTTGAGATAAACACTATTCCCTGATGAAAAGTGTTCCCTATGGTGAATGATTGAAGAATAATTTTTAATGTAATTTAAAATTCATGATAATCGTTTTACATTGGATTCCAACAATGATCCATACTCATTATATAAAATGTGACTTCTTATGACTAGAAAACACTGAATTGAATCAATGTATACATTGGACACCAACTCCTTATGTGAACAAAATGTGAACTATTTAAATGTACAAGTATGTGACTTCAAGATATGGAATAAATTTCAGGGTCATCAGAATATAACTTCTCTACAGAATTATATATGAAAAATTTAGTTTATTATTATCCATACCATTATATTAATTAGAAATGGTTTTTTGATGCATGTCAAATTGGAAAACAAAACTATTCATCTTTGAAATCAACCACGATTTTTCTACATCTAAACCTGTTTAATTTTTGGACACTCTATAGTAGCTATCTGAACTAGAGTAAAACATGTTTTTATTATAGTTGATAATATTTTAGATTTACTTATGTTTAAATTTTGATTATTAAATGTGTATATTTTTTTATAATTATTAATTTTTTTTATATTTTTTCATAATTAATATTTTATTAATTTTTTTTTGAAGAGAATTTATAATAGAGGATAATTTCATAATCACATATTAAATTATTTTTTCTCAAATAATGGTATTAAATATATTTATTGTACTCCAATGACACCATATATGGGAATTTTAGAAAGAATAAATGGATCTTCTCATAAATTATATATAACATTGCTAAATGAGTATACTATACATACATATTTTTGGGATGAAAAATTTAATGAATCAAGTATTTTTTTGAGTATTTTTAATTAGACACTTTTTAATAAGATACCATATGTATTAAAGATGAATATAATCCAAATCATGGTTACTCCAAGGATTTAGGATGCATGTTTTATATCTTAAATAAAAATAAAATATTGGTAATTATAATACAAAAGATGATGAAATAATAATTATTGAATATTCTACTAAAACTATATATTATATAGTGTTTAATAAAAAGTCATGTATTGTTAAAGAATTTGTTCTTGTGCTTTTTTATGGGAGTGATCCATTTGGTCATAATAAAATATATACAAATAAATATATTTGTCACATCCCACACCCTCTTAGGATTCCCCTCCTTAGCTTGCAATGTAGAAAGAGGGATAATGTACCCTAATTCCAGCCTCCATTAGACCACAGGGTGGTGAAAAACACACATGATACAAAAATCTCACAAAATGGATGATATTACCATTTTTATAGTAACAATTATCATGAGATAAGATGTATCAACCCTAAAAACAATAATATAAATATATAAAAGTATCCAAATACCTTCCTAGATGCAAGTTTAAAGAAAACCTCTAAATATACAACGAAAAACTCCGACCTAAATACCTATAGAAAAAAGAAATCCAAAAACACTACAATAATCACGATGCTCAAGCTAGTAAGTTCCAGCAAGGTCTATGAAATCTCCCTAGAAAACAAGAAATATTTTTATATAAATAGGGTAAACATACAAGTATAATTAGTAAGAAAATCCAAAGTCACTTGTGCACAAGTGGGAGAATTATTATAATTCCCCTATGAGAAAACAACATAAACACAAAAGATCCTAACAAGGATTACGATCAGAACCATCCTTCACCAAGATGAGGGAAGAGACCGAAAAATGAAAGACCCTTCATTTTTTTTTGAAGGATAGAGAATGACCCCGCAGTCACGCCTTTGATAGGGCCCAGACTGGGGACTCTCACCATGGTTATAGAATCATTCATAGTATATACGGCATTACCCTTTTTGTTTAACTATATTTGGAGATAAAACGGTAAGTCCCAGACAACATAAAATTATAAAAATAAAATTGAAGCCTAACAATCAATTCCCACATGCATGTCTATAATAAACTGATACAATTTACAAGGAACTCGAATGTAATGTAATAAATTAATGGAAAAGTAGTAGAAACAAATCCCAATGCCCATGCTAGTAAGGTCTGATACAGTCCTTATTGTGTAGAAGAAGATTTATATATATAGGGTGACTACATTGGTATACTCAGTAGAGAAGTCCAATAGCTCTTGTTCATAAATGGAGATGCATTCTAATGCACCTTGGGAAATAGATATAACCAATGTGCCTGGAATGGAAAGTATACACATAGCCTCCCCAAGGAACACTACTCAAATAACATAAGTCAGGTAGAGTAATATTAATAACACATCGATATTTGGGTTCCTGGACTATATTCCCACTAGTTATTTTAGATATCCTACACATCAGACCTCCCCCACATGTTCCACTATTGTTCCACTACAGTCCTACTACAGCCCCAAAAACAACTATATGGGCTATCACAACCATGAATCATGTCCACAGACACCTAGGCACCATAACCAAAAACATACCCACCTGCAGACACATAGGCCACATCAACCACTGCCACACCTGAAGACACATGGGTCTCATCCCAAGGAAAGTTGGTAAAAACCTTCCCACAAACACACGAGATAACCTCCACAACACACCCTGCTCGAAGAGTCTTGGGATACTTGGGAGAGGATATATAATGGATATAATAACCATCCAGTCATAAGGATGTTGGGAAAAAACCCTCACCCATGAAATTGTGGTGCTCTTCATGAAGTGATCGACATGTGTGTGGTTCATATAAGAAACAAAAGAACTAATAATTATACAAATAGGTAAATAAACACTCATCCAAACATAATAGTTCCAAAACAAACACACATACCACACACAACCAATATCATTATTATCCCTACATTCATAAATACAAAACTACCACAACCAGAGAACAACCCATTAATGGAATAAAATATCACATTGATCCCATTATCGTTATCATGTTCAAGTGATTCCATTTATTCATTATCTACCAGGATACTAAGAGGCATAACCACAATATAATACCATAACTGTTGGAAAAATACCAAGCATAAGTTTAAGAATTCACACCTAGTTCCCTGGTAATGTCACAACAACAAAAGGGATCTTTGAGATCCCTCAATGTACTTGAATTAAACCAATCCCCAAGATACCGGCACCACATGGCCTAAGATTCCATGGAAAACAACTTCTTAGCCAGAACATTACATCCCAATTTTTGATTCACCCAACAAACATTATGTGGTACAACCATTATTATTAGCAGAACATAGAAAGGGAGTTTTTAGATTTATCCACACCATTTTCAAGTTCCTTAATTCTATTTGGTTATATGTGGTTATCACAAAATCATTATTATTCATTGAGACTCCATTTAATCAACAAAATTACCATGATTAACTAGTATCCATGTTACCTCCATTCAATCGTAGGATTATCCAGAATACAGAGGTTCGTTAGTGCTCACGAAATGACCACCAACATCCCTTATTTTCATGGGGAATAAGCACATATAATTCGCACCATAAAAAATAACTCCAATAATACAGAAACATTATCATCATTTAAACCAATTTACTATTTAAAAGCGTAATTATTATCTTCAATATGGATTGGTTTCATATACATACTAAGGGAAACAACATCATACATTCCTTACATGATACACAGTAAAGAGGGAGAGGGAAATACCCTACTTGGATGATCAACTATTGATGTTTTATCCTCACATCAAGAACTCAGGACTCTTGAATAGCAAACAATGAAACCTGTAGTTCTTCGAGGATGAGCGGGATGACCTCTAGCATGGGAACATGATTCATCTCTGGATTATGTCTCTAGGGTATACTTTGGGAATCTTATATAATTATAAAGGGAGGATATAGGCCTAAGAAGAGGCTAGATCCTAAAATCAGTGATTCGATTTCAAAGTACTTTATGTTGGATCATGGATTGACTACACAGTTGGGTGTCCCCACACATTGGGATTAATTATTAATTAATAATTATCCTCAAAAATGGTGCATATCGTTTCTATGATTTAATAGATATATTCTAAATAGTGAAAAAACACATAAAAAGGGAGAAGATAGAAAGCACGATAAAGGTGTCACATTGGGTGAAAAGGACAAAAATTTTGGTAACATAAGGGTTTCCCAAATCATGGGGGTTTAAAAAATATTTTACTATATTTAAATGGATTTGAAAATGGTTGTAAAACAATTTAATTTGAAAAGATACATTACTAGGGGTGGAACTGGAAAAACTATGGAAACTGGGAAAAAATTAGAAAAGGGTGGGAAACCATTCAGTGAGACACCAAAATGGTGCCCCCATAATTGTGCCACATTAACAGTGACACCAGTTTGGTCAGACACCATAAGTGGCTAAAACGTTTCGGTGTGCAATTGTAATGGTGAGACCATGACGGTACCACCGTTTTGTGGAACCTTTTGGCGAGACAGTGTTTTTTGATATCTCTATAATGAGTCACTGATACTACCCTAGATACCCCCAAAAACTAGATATTTTCTAGGGTAATGGACCAGGATGGTCTGGTCCATTACATCAAATACCCCTCAAACTATTGTCCTCCTCTATAATCCAATAGTAAACCTAAAGAGAATAGAGTGGTCCAAGAAACCACTTCGTAAGATACCTCTCAGGGAAAAACCACCCAACAGTTGTTCGAAATCTAGGAGAACCTCGATATCTAGGAACAAATCTCCCTCATCTATCTCTTGAACAACTATGGTTACACTTACACCATTTTACCTCATGTAACCACAAAAACATATAAAGGTTACACCTCCCCGATGTATGGGTTAGAGAGTCTATTCTTCCATGTCAATATACTACCCACTTTGGGTGACACTGACTCTACCAAAAAAATTTAGTCGTATCCACCTAAATTCATCTTTATTAGAGACAAGGTCCTCTCTTACCCACAATGGGAATTTCTCACACATTCCTAGAATTAGGAAAACAACCATATAATGGTTAACAAGGTAAATTATTACATCACATTCAAGTAGAAACTAACAATAAAACCTCAAAATAGATCTTGGTAATAGGAATGGATTTTTCTTATGTTTTTAGGTACTCTCCTCGAGGCCACCATGACTCCATAAAACCTTAACCAAGGGAATTGTTCACCCAAAAACCACCTTATCCTCCTGATCCTCGATCCTCGCTGCTCACTCCATGAATGTCACATCATCCTTGATATCCAGCTCTCCCTAATTGAGTACGTGATTATCATTGTGTAGATATTGATGGTGCTGAGACACATGAATGAGGTAATGGACCCTCGGATTCGGAGGTGGTAGTGTCAGCCGATATGCATCTTCTTTGACTTGCAGCAACACCTCAGAGTGTCTGACATTCTTTGGAGAAATCTTACCCGTAACAATCTTCCAATGCCCGCATCGAGGGGATACATTTTACGACATGTGGTCCCACACCACGAACTCCAAGTGTCTCCTCCTATGATCTGATATGACTTATATCAGTCCTAATATGCCTCCATCCTCTCATGCTCAAGCTGAATTTTCCACACTTTTTCCTACACCACCTTAGGGCCAGGAACTCCTGGCTTCCCAACTTCGGTTCAACACATGAGGTAACATAAAAAAAATTCATAGTAGCATTAAAATGGATCCATGTCAATGGTTGATTGATAGATATTGTATTAGTAGAACACTACCAGAGGCATGTGTTGTACCCACAATCCTCAAAACTGTAGAACACAAGATCACAACATATCTTCAAATTTATGGATGGTTCTCTCTGTTTGCCTATCCCACTATGGGTGAAAGCAGTACTAAGGCATTAATGGGTCCCAAAATCAAAATATAATCCATTCTAGTCCTGTGAAGTAAATTTTTTATCCTGATCCGAAATGATGGTTATCAGAACTCCATGCAACTGCACCACTTCACCCACGTACATCCATGCTAAGGAATCAGCGACTCTAGACTCTTTAGCTGCTATGAACTAAGCCAATTTGTTTAGGTGATCCACCACTACCTAGATTTCATCACAACTTATCTGAGATCTAGGTAGACCTGTGATGAAATACATCGATATGTCATCCCACTTCCACTTGGTAATGACTAAGGGATAAAACAGACCTTACAGAACATAGTGCTCATCCATCACTTGCTAACACATTAGTTAGTTTTCCACCAACATCACCACTGCTCGATTCAACCCAAGCCACCAAAACCGACCCTTAAATCCCCAATACATCTTGTAAACTCCATGATGGACCTCCAGGGGTGAGTTATATAACTCTTTGAGAACTATTTCCCATTTCCACTATGAAAAATAAGTTCTCGTGGAAAAGAATTTGATTCTGACCATCTTCTAACTGTCCTTCCGAAGCATTTCCCTGGCTAACATGATCATTCACCACTTCAACCACTAATTCCCCCTGATAATACTCCTTCACTTTTAGTACTAAGGAATACAGAACATTCATCTGAAGAAGAAACCCTCTGTAATGCCCTAACCCCATTTCCCTAGTGTCGGTGCTTTATTACATAACATTGGCTTGATACAAGGAATCGCGTCCCAAAAGACAATTCATTTTAGTATTATTTGAAACAAGATACATACATAAGAAAACAATAAAACTTGTAAAGAAATAAAACAATAATTTGTTCCTTTAGAAACATCCTTGTATCCTAGATTATTCATATAATTCACTCATAACTAACTTCTTCATATATTGGTAAAATGAAAAATAAGAAATGGGGGAGATCAAATGCTCAATAACGGTTTGAAATACAATAGAAGATAACAAAAACAATAGGCATGATGAATAATTAAAAACACATTCCATTACAAATAATTAACATGAACAGTTTATAATAGGAATATAAGCTGAGTAAATAATTGCATAATAAATCATAGCCATGGGTATTGTACTAGTCGATTAACCACATGAACCATCATTATGATTTTCATAATGAGGGAATGTATAATGTCTGACATTCTGAAACCACTTTTCATGGCCTCGACCAAGACGTCTAAAAATGCTTTAGTCCTCAGCCAAAACCATATATCAAATTTGGAAAGGCCTCAACCAATTCTATATCTAATAGTCTCATGAGGTCTACTGATGCACCAGGAAGCTATATCATGCTCCACCCATCACATTCTAAGTCCAATACATTCCTTATTTGAAAAGGTTGAATCATAACATAAACATTCATATTAAAAGTAGAATAAGAAATGTCATTACATTAACCATAAAACATGAATGGTATAAAAATAACACATCCAATGTCAAACATATCTCAAAATGTTATAGAAAATATGGAATATTTGTATCAAAATAAATAAACTTCAAACAAGTGTAAAATTTGTCAAAGGATGTTGACAAAGATGAAATCAAACCTATTTGAGAGAAATATATCATTCTATATTGAAATCATTTAAGAGTAAAATAATTATAAAAGAAAAAATCTATACTGAAAATATTTTTATAAGCTTTTAAGGTAATCTTTGATGATGTTATAACATCAGAAAATATCTGCACCCACCGTATAAGTTCATAAATATCTAACCTTAATTTTTTCGAAAAGGACATAAAGTACCTTGTTTAAAAAATGACGGAAAGATTTATTTTTAAAAAATAGAAGGTCAAATAATGGTATATATTACATTAACACATAGTCTAGTAAATTGTAAAAAAATTAAATACATTTTTATGAAAACATTGATGTGGATGATAAATAGGCCCCAGTAGATACTTACATAAAAACATCCTCAGATAATTGAGCGATTGTGAAATTTACCCTTACCCTATAATTTTCGTTAGTTGGTGGGATTTTAACCTCATGTATAATAGTTAAAAAAAATTTATTAAATTAAAAAAAAGTGTATACATAAATATGATATCATATATGACCCTCTAAAACTGCTTTGTTAAAAATGTTTCAGTAGTATCATTGTTCCAGGTGTCAATTAATTCATTTTCCTTTATATGCTTGGTTACATAGGGAAAGTTTGTTTTGGATATAATGTATTTGATTAATATACATAATTATATAATGTTTATAAGAATTATTTTTAATAATAAAATGAAAATGATTCTTGAATAATTACGATGGGGAATTAATCTCATCACGTTCATGGAGACGATAATCCATATGTACGCACAAGCGACAATATCATTATATTGATGGTGAAATCATATGTAATTTGTAGGTATATCATATATCCAGAATCATTAACAATTTAAATTTCTTATTAAAATAAATTATACTCATTATTATATACATCCTTATAGTGATGTGTTTTGTATAACAAATTACACCATGAGGTGGAGACGGTAGGCCGTACGTACGCATGTGTGGAGACTTTCTCATTCATATGATGGATAGAATAATGAATATGGATGAAACATTTTTATATGACCTTCAAAATATATATAACATACTATAGATAACATTTTATAATGGGAACCACAATGAAAGATGAGGGAGAAAATGAAAAAAAAACTTGAATGTGGTGGTGAAATATTTACCTCTTCTTCTTGTTCTTTCTTTTGATATTATCAAAAGTGCTCCATAGGTTAATTTTCGGAGAAAACGGAGGCCTCTATGATGAAGGGAAGAAAATTGGGATGATATTTGGTCATGGTTGGCCGAGCCAAATGGATTTGGAGGTGTGAAATTAAGAGAAGGGGAAGTACCCTTTTATAAGAGAGGTGATGGTCACTTTATGAAATGTTTGAAATATTATTTTATAATAATATATTTTTATGTTTATAATAGATTATAAATGGTTTATTTCATGGATAAGGTGTGTATGGTTCGAAAACATATCAACCAATATGTTTTATAAAGGTTGAGGTCACCATATTAACCTTATCTTTTAAATTTAACTCTTAGTTAAATATTTCGAAATTTACCATGTCTCTCTGTATTTTTATATTATACATTTAATAAACATACTATAACAATCCAAGAAAACCTCATGTGCTTCATTATTAATATATAAAACCTTATCTATGTCCTTTGGATAATCCATATATTTTTATAAATTTTATATCAATTAATAATATAGTATTTCTTTTAAAAACAATTATGTCAATTTTGACACTATTTTGTATTTGGTTTTTGTGAAAATCATAACAGTATGATTAATTCAAACCAAAAATATTTAATCAACCATAACTTGTCATATTATCCTATAAAATTGGTTTAATTCATGAAAAGTCTCAAATTACATTTATTTGGAAATTTATAATATCAATTATTTTAATCGTTCATTAATAAGGTAATTACTGCATCATAATTTTCTCATAAATTAATTTTATTATTTATTGTCTATAATTTATAAATAAAATAAAATTTTATAGGAAATATATTTCACTTTCTAATGAATATTTATAGAAAAATATTTCTTATGTATAACCATATATTAAAAAAATTTTGCTATTAAACATTGAATTTAACACTTTTAACTCTTCATTAGAAAAAATAATAATAAATACTATAATCTAATCCAAGTGTCCCAAAAGGATAATATTTTATTGAAAAGGTTTTTTTAGTCTAATTTTACTTATCCAATAGAATTGGGATAAGTGTTATGATAATTATGATATCATTTTTACACTTAATTACCATATTTACTTTTAATCGTGGTAAATAAAAGTCAAAAAATACTATTCACCAAAAATTATTTTCATCTTATTGAACCACATTTTACTTACTGATATTAACCGTGTCACTGGTATTTTTAAAATTCAACTCAAAGAAGTGGTCAAATTATGTTTTAGGCAAATTTGCAAATGCTCCTAGGAGGTGGGTAAAAGACGGTAAAAGTTCAATATACTTTTTATATATCTACACTTTTTATAAAATGAATCCAATGAATTACATAGAACATATATAGGTATAATGTTCCAATTTTTACCTAAAATAATTTAATATAATATAACTAATTACATAAAAAATTCAATTTTAAACAATAACCTAGTGTTTTTCACTATTCATCAAAAATTGAAAGTTTTCAGAAACATACAAAAAACTCACCATAATCTAGTACCGATTTCAAAAATGATGTCCATTTTGAAAAATAAAACTTATAAAATTTCAAAAAGTGGGTATTAATATTCATAATGTCTAGTTTGTTTGTCCAGGTGTGTTAAAACACCAAGTTCCGTACAACGAAAGCTACTAAATTATTCAAAGGGAAACGTATTGTGGAAGATTGGGGTGTTACGTTATTCCCTACATCAAATAATTTCGTCCTCTAAGTTTCTATAATAATACCACGAAAAATAATTTGGGTGGTTCTTCAACATAAGTTCCTTGGGATCCCACATTTCCTCTTCCATCTTATGGTTTCTCCATATAACTTTCACCAGATGAGTAGTCCGGTTTCTCAGCACATATTCTCTGGTATCAAGAATCTTGGGAGGCTCTTCACAATAAGATAAATTAGGTTCCAATTCAATTTCATCATAGGTGTGTACATGTGTTAGGTAAGGTATGTATTTTCTCTACAGTGATATGTGGAACACATTGTGAACATTGGAGATACTTTTTGGCATTGACAAATGGTAAGCTACAACCCCAATTCATTCTAAAATTATGAAAGGTCTAATTTACATGGCAATTAATTTACCATTCTTACTTAATCGAATAACTCCATTCCATTAAGATACCTTCAATAAAACATGGTCTCCTACTTGAAATTACAAATCCTTCATTTGGTTTTCGTCATATCTCTTTTGCCTACTTTGGGCGTCATTGATGTGGGTTTGGATAATCATCACTTCTTCCATTAATTACTCAACATGTTCTGGGCCTACAAGTTTTCTTTCACCAATATCATCCCAAAAATTCGGTGTGTAACATCTCTTTCTATATAACACTTCATTTGATGCCATCTGAATACTTGAATGGAAGGAATTTTTATAGAAAAAAAAATGGTACATATTGATACCACGTACCATGAATGTGAAGTGATCAAGATCTCATCATGTCTTTTAAGGATTCAATAGTCCTTTTAGATCGTCCATATGTTTGACGGTGGTAGGTAGTTCCAAACAAAGTTCTATATCTAGGGACTTTTGAAGACTTTTCATGAATCATGATTTAAAACATGGATCATGATCAACAATAATCAAGAGGTGTAATCCATGAATACTTATAACTTCATTAATATACAGTTTTTCTAAATGTTCAACCAGTGAATCTTATCTTATAGAAATAAAATGTGCTGACTTGGTAAGATTATCAACAATGAACCATATTTCATCATTCCTTATTGGAGTCTTAGGTATCACCATGAAAATTTCCATCGTAATGTCATCCCATTTTCAATCAGTTATGGTGGTAGGTTGCACAACTCCTATAGGATGTTGTTTTCCAACATTCAGCAGTTGTTAAACCATATATCTTGACAAAAAATAAATAATCTCTATTTTCAGGTTGCCCCACCAAAAATCATCCTTCAAATCTCTAAACATCTTGGTGCCTCCAGGGTGTATAGTGAAATTGGAGTAGTGAGCATCATCATAAAATTACCTTTTTAGATCAGGTATATCAAGAACACTAGGTCTCTTCCCAAATTTAAAAATTCCATCTTCATATATGAAGTCACTCAATCTCCCATCATTTACAATATCAATATCTTTTCGAAAGACCTCATCATCAGTCCGTGATTTTTTTTTCCTTTATAGTAAATATGATTTTGAAACCATATAAAAAAGTATTTATGTTTAACCTTGAATGGTTATTCCCATATCCACATTACTAGATCAATGAGAATAGGATCCCTTTCAACTCTCATCTTGTTCAAAACTCTGTGATCCTTTCTGCTCAAAGCATTTTCCACCTTATTTTCCTTCACCAGTTTGTAGTATATTGTTCAATCATAATCCTTGTGTTAATAATGACATCACCATTGCCTCATGTTTAGTTCTTTTTGTGAGAAAATATACTTCAAAAGCTTGTGATTAGTATAAATCTCACATTTTTTTACAATAGTGATTGTGTCTCTATAACATCAGAGTGAAGATTACAGCTGCTAACTCTAGATAATGAGTGTTACATTTTTTCTCATGAATGTTTCACTATCATGATGCATAGTCCATTACTCTATCATTTTCCACAAGGACACAACCATGTACTTTCTTTAAAGAATCACTATAAATATCAAAACCATCATTCCTTAATGGTAGATTCATGATAAGAGAGTTGACTAATCTTCGCTTCAGTTATTCAAAAAATTACTCACACACTTTTCTCCAAAACAATTTAACCCCTTTACGTGTGAGCTTGTTTAATGGGTTAGGCATTTGGGGAAAATTTGGGACAAAATGTTGATAATAACCTGCAAAACCAATAAAACTTTGTAAATCAATTATACTCATCAGTGATGGTCATTCATGGAATTCCTTGGTCTTTGAATAACCAATAGAGATTCCATATTTAAAAAAAATATGGCCAAGAAAAGAAAACTTTTGAAGCCAGAATTCACACTTGCTAAACTTCCCATATTATTTGTTCCATCTGAGGTTTTTCAGAAATTTGAACAAGTGATTTTCATGATATTTGTAGTTTTTTGAGTATATCAAGATATCATTAATAAATATCACTAAACAATGATCAGGACATTCATTAAAAACTTTATTCATTAAATCCATGAAGACATAGGGTGGATTAGTCCATCCAAATGGAATTACTTTAAACTCATAATTCCCATAACTGGTTCAAAATACTTTTTTTGGAATGTATTCCTTCTTCACACACAGCTAATGATATCCAGATCGAATTTCAATCTTTTAAAAATATCAATCTCCATGTTATTGGTTAAATAAATCATCATTACGTGGTATGTGATACTTGTTATTTTTTATCATAGCATTGATCTTCATGTAATGAATGGACAACATCATATATTTGTCTTTCTTCGTAACAAAAAGGATGGGGGCTCCCCGTGGATAAACACTAGGGTGAATAAATCCCTTATTACTCAATTCCTCGAGTTGTTTCTTTAGTTCGACTAATTATATAGTGTCCATTTTATAAGGGGTTTTAGATATGGGCCTTGAACAAGTGATTCAGTCAATGAAGAACACAATTTCTCATTCCGGAGGATGTTCAGCTAAATCCTCCATAAATACATCAACCTAATCTTGCACAATAGGAACATCATCTATTTGAACATTCCTTTACTCACCCGTATGTATTTCATTATCTTCGTCCACAATGATTTAATTGAGTATAGAAATTGGGGAGGATCTAGATATGATTTAGATGGTGATGTTTTAGCTTTAAATATAAGGTTCTTCTGATCATTTCTATATTTGTGACCTCCTTCTTCTTATAATAAATTATCGCATTATGGTATGAAATCCAATCCATAATAGGAATTTTATAAAATTCAATCATGGGTATGACGATTAGATAGTCTGATAAATATCGTTCATAAGCCTTTATTGGGACTGATTTACAAAACTTTGTTGCAATGATACTACCCTTATGATTTTTGACTTACAACTCCCTTGTTAAATCAAATTGGAAATATGAAATTTTCTTAGAAAACTAAGAATATATCAAACAATGAAATGATCCAGAATAAAATAATGTATTATCTAAACTTTAGGAAACCATTAAATTACCTTCCACCACATATTTTGGAGCTTCAATCATAAGAGTAGTGATCACAGAGCTTGGCCTTGATCCCTTGGCCTTTTCTGAGTTAATTTTACCTAACTCATTAAAAATCCATTTCCATAATGTCACATCTCCCTGAAATTTTAGCATTGAACATTTGAAGCCTCTTTATGCCCCATATAATCACTAGAAAGATGGACATTCTGTCCACATTTGTAGGATACTCCTTTTCCTTTTAGACATGAACAGGTTTTCATCCATCCAAAATTATCAGAGGGTGTATATTCAACACTTACCTTCTTACATGTTTTCTTTATTTCATACACCAGAGTATTCAAGAGATCTCTTCTTCTCTTACTTTTCATTAAAGTCGTAAGACATAGATAATTCCTTTTCTATCTTGATAGCACATGAGACAATATCATCTAACAATTATAAGGACTGTGAGACTAATTCTAGATGGAGAAATGGTTTTAAACCATCAACGAAATGATCAATCTTAATTCTTGGGATACATATATAATCTACAACATGCCTTTCTATCCTTGTAATTTTATCTTCATACTTGGGGACATTGTCATCCTCTTTCTGTCTATGACTCAAAAATATCATTTCCATATCCGCTCGACGGTCATCAGGAATCTATTATTCTAAGAAAATATCTTTAAAATCCCTACATTCCATAATTGATACATCTTCATCCACTTTTATGTTTATAATTAATTTCCACCATTGATCATCATCTTTGGTGAGGTGATAAACTTCCATGAAAACTTTTTTCCTTTCGCTACTCGACAAAGCATGAAATATTTTTTCTAAGAAACTTATCCATTGAGTAGCTTATAATGGATTTGTACTCCCATTAAATTTCAGTGGTTGTTTCCTCATGAAGAGGACTAACATTGATCCTCCATGTTGTGGATCAGGGTGCTCCATGTGGGTTTGTTTGTTATTCATAACCTGAGAGGGTTGTCTTAGTATGGTGAAAAGATGATCATCACCAGTTGCATCACCAGATCGACTATAATTATCTTGAGTGGGAGGGAAATCACTACATGTATTATGTGCATTAAACATCATACATTCCTTCCACTATGAATCATTTCTAAAAAATGGAAAACAATAGATTAGTTTATGAACCGCAATACCTACTTCTGAACATGAAAAACACTGAACATAAATTGAATAGTTTATGGATATAATCTAGAATAATAAAAATGTTTTATTTGAGGATGTATATACTCATAAATTATTCATAATGGGTCGGAAATAAAATGTGAATTATCCATTGCATATCCCTCGAGAGTGTCGTAACCAAGAGTGCAACAAGGCCCGTGGTTGTGCACTAGTTCTTATTTGAGTCTAGCTCAATGGGTTGTTTACAGGTTTTAAGCCTAGGTTCATTTGTGCCAGAGATACCTCTACCTACTCATATCTAGAAAGCAATGTATTTCATAGAAAACACACAAAATATCTAAAGTACCAAAATTATAGGATGTTATTCTTTAATAATCATCAAAGTCTATATTAGGGTAATGTTCTCTAATCAGAGTTTTTATAAATCTAGTTTTGAAGGTTTGTACTAATCTTCTTCTGATACCAACTATAACGCCAGACCCCAGTTACCCAGAGTCAGTGATTTATTACATCACATTTTCCTGATACATGTAATCATGTCTTGAATGATCGATTAGTTTTGTATTATGGAAAACAAGATACATACATAAGTTCAACATTACAACTTGAAAGGAAATACAACACTAATTTGTTCCATTAAAAACATCCATATCTCCTAGATTATGCCTAAAAGTCACTCATAACTAACTTCTTCATATTCTGGTAAAATGAAACATAAGAAAGTGGTTAGCTTAAATGCTCATTAAGGGTAAGCAATACAGTGGAAGAAAACATAATCATTAGGCATGTTGAATAATTAAAAACACTTTCCTTTAAAAATAATAGACATGAACACTTTATAGCAGGAATATAAGCTGAGTAAATAATGCCATAATAAAACATAGTCATGGGTATTCATTTAGTATAATAACCACATGAACCATAATTATTGTGTTTATAATGAAGGAATGTATAATGCTCGACATTCTGAATCATCTTGTCAAAGCCTCGGACAAGACGTCTAAAAATGATTTAGGCCTCAGCAAAAACCATATATAATATTGGGAAAGGACATGGAAATTTCCATGTCTAATTGTATCACGAGTCCTACCGATGCTCCAAGGAGCAATATTGGGCTCCACCCATCACATACTAAGTCCAATACTTTCATCAGACGAAAAGGATGAATCATAAGATAAATAGTCATAATAAAACTAGTATACAAAATGCCAATACTTTAACCATAAACCATGAATGGTATAAAAATAACACATCTACCGTAAAACATAGAAAAAACCTTAAATACAATATAAAATATTTTCATCAAAATAAATCAACTTCAAACAAGTGTAAAATTTATCAAATGATTTTGACATAGATGAAAACAAAACTATTTAATGAGATATCTCTTTCTATTTTGAAATAATTTATGGGTAATATAATTATTAAAGTAAACAATTATATTAAAAATTTTATTATAATCATGTATGTAAAGTTTTAATGATTTTATAATATAGGAAAATAGCAGCACCCGTCGTATAATTTAAAAAAACGGTCTTACCTTAATTTTGTCAATAAATTTATAATGTACCTTGTTTGGAAAATGATGGAGAGATTTTTTTTTCAAAACATATTCGGTAAAATATGTGTATAAATAACTTTAACCCATAATCTAGTAAATATTAAAAAGGTTTTGAAATAAATTTTTAAGAAAACATGGGTGTGCATGATAATGAGGTCCCATTAGATTCTTACGCAAAAACAACCTTGGATAATAAAGAGATTGTGAAATTAACCCTTACCTTTTATATTTCCTTAGTAAATGGTATGGTATACACATTTATAATAGTTTAATAATTTTTATTAAATTATACATGAACTATATACATAAATTTGATATCATAAAAGATCCCCTCATATTGTTTTGTTAATAATATTTTTGTAGTATCATCGTTTCAAGTGTCAACGAATCATTTTCCTTTATATTCTTGGTTACGTAAGACAGATTTGTTATGGATAATATGTATTAGATTCCTATATAGAATGATATTATGTTCATAAACATTATATTTAATCACATAATGAAAATTATTCTTGAATCATTACGATGGGGAATGTATCTCATCGCATTCGTGGATACGGTAATCCGTACATACGCAAGAGAGACAATATCATTATATTGATGCTGAAATCATATGTAATTGGATGTTATATCATATATACAGAATAACTAAGAAGTTATATTTATTTTTTAAATCAATTATACTCATTATTATACCCATCCAAATAATAAAGTGTTTGAATAACCAACTACACCACGACGTCGAGAGGGTAAGTTGTACGCACACACGTATGGTGACTTTGTCATTCCTATGATGGATAGAATAATTAATATGCTTGTACCTTTTTTATAATAACATCATAGTATATAAAAGATACTGAAGTTAATTTTTTATAATCTAAACCAAAATTAAAGAGTAGTGGATGATGAAAAGATCCTGAAAGAAGTGAGGAAATATTTATCTCTTCTTCGGGTTCTTCCTTTTGGTTTGATCAAAAGGGTCCCATTGGTCGGCTTTCTGTCCAAATTAATGCCTCCAAGATGAAGTAAGTAAAGATGTGAGAATATTTTTGTAGGTTTTGGCTGAGCCATATGGCTTTGGAGGTGTGAAATTAAGAGAAGGGGAAGTACCCTTTTTAAAGAGAGGTGAGAGTCACATTAGGAAAAGCTTGAGATATTATTTTATAATAAAATATTTTTCTGTTAATAATGGGTCCAAAATGATTTATTACGATGATAAGGTGGCTATGGGTCTAATACCTTTCAACAAATTGGTTTATAATGGTTTAGGTCAATATATTAACGTTATATTTTAGATTTAACTCATAGTTAAATAGTTTGACATTTACCATGCCTCTTTGTATTTTTATATTATATGGTAAATAAACATAAAATAACATGCCAAGAGTAACCCATGTGGTTATTTTTTAATATATATAACCTTATATATTTAATTTGGAAACACATTTTATTTTTAGGAATATTATATCAATTAATAATATAGTATTTGTTTTAAAAACTCTATTATATCAATTTTGACACTTTTTACTATTTGAGTTTTTTGTGAAGATCATTACAGTAAGATTACATCGAAAAAAATATTTAATCATCCCTAACATGTCATATTAATTTATAAAATTATTTTAATTCATCAAAATTCTCAAATTACATTTATTTGGATATTTATAATATCAATTATTTTAACATTTCATTAATAAGGTAATTACTACATCATCATTGAGTCATTAATAAATTTAATTATTTAAGGTAGAAATATTGAAAATAAAATAACATTATGTAGGAAATATTTTTATATTTATAAATAATATTTATATTAAAATTTATGATATGTATAACCCTATATTAAAAATGGTATAGTTATTAAACATTGAATTTAACACATTTAACTATTCATTAAATAAAATAATAATAAATGTCCTAATCTAATCCAAGTGGACCAAAAGGATCATATTTTATTTAAATGGTTTTTTTGGTTGAATTATAATTATACAATAGAAATAGTATATCTGTTAGGTTAATTATGATATCATTTATACAGTTAATTACCCTGTTTGCTTTTAACCATGGTAAATAAAAGTCAAAAGTTATATTTACTAAAAATTATTTTCCACTTATTGAAATTAATTTTATATTCAAATATTAACCTTGTCTCTCTTATTTTTTAAATTCAACTCACAAATGGTATAAAATTATGTTTTATGCAAATTTTAAAATACTCTGAGGAAATGGATAAAAGACGGAAAAAAGATCAATAAATTTTTTTTACATCGAAACTTATTAAAAAATGACTTCAATGAATTATATTGAACATATATAATTATTATGTATATATTTTAACCTAAAATAAATTTAAATAAAAAAACTAATTATTAAATAAATAGTCGGTTTTAAAAAATAACTCAATTTTTTCACTATTCATTAATAATTGAATTTTTTTAGAAAAATACCAACAATTTACCCTAAGCTAATTTTGATATTCCGAATTCAAAAATGAATTCCATTTTGAAAAATAAAATTTATAATATTTCAAAATGTGGGTATTACTATTCATAACGGCTAGTTTGATTGTTCGTAGTTTGTTAAAACTCCATGTTGTGTACAACGCAAGCTAAAGCATTATTCAAAGGGAAACGTACCTTGGATGATTAGGGTGTTACACCATCTACCATCATCCACCCTCATTCCAAGGTGTAATGTATTTAAATCATCTATCACCTTCCAAAAATTCATATATTCCTAAACAACTTCCCTCTGCAATTTCTTACTCATGGAAATAACCCAAGTATTCCCATTTCCTTCAGTGTCTGGGATATTGAAGTCTTAGTATTGAAGAAACTCCACCTGAATTCAATGTCACAAGTTATTTTCCCACAATGTAAAGATTTTACTCACGCTCTTCTGACCTGTAAACACCACAAACTGCTCCCTGTTGAGGTAATTCCTCCACAACTTCAAAGCGAACACTACTATTGAATGCTCTAGGTCGTGGGTGGCATAGTTGTGATCGTGAGGACATAAATTCCTAGACCCATAAGCAATAACTCCCTAATGTTGCATCAGTACACACCCCATACCAAACCCATAAGAATCAAAAAAACCTAAAATAGTACACCTTCCTCAAAAACCTCATCACTGGGGCACTGACTATCTTCTCCTTCAGATAACTAAAATCCACCTGGAACTTGTTACTCCAAACGAAAGCCTCTTATTTTCAGTTAGAGGCTGTCAAGGGCACCGAATCATGAGAAAATTCAGAAATAATCCTCTGATTGTAACATGCCATTCTTAGGTAACTACGAAACTACACAACATTTTTGGGTACTTCCAAAGAAACAATCGCTTCAAAATTCAATGGATCCACTGTTATTCTGTGTTGGGACACCACGTGTTTAAGGTTGTGAACATCTCTGTCGATAAAATGTAATTGTAAACCATCCCATTGAGCTGATGGTGTCATAGGATATCTAAAACTATGATCAGATGCTCGACATGATCCTCTTTTTATCTATAGTATATCAAGATGTCATCAAAGAATAGAATAACAAACGAGTCCAAAAAAACATGGAAGAAGGAGTTCATGAGCCCCATGAACCCAATAGTTGCATTTGTAACACATAAAGTCATGACTACAAACTGAAAGTGTCCATATCTGCACAAAAAATATTTCTTCAATATGTTATACTCCTTCAACCTCAATTGGTGATATCCCAACAGCTGGTCAATCATAGAAAACCAACATGATCCCCTCAACTAGACAAAAATTACATCGATCCTCATGAGAGGGTAACCATTCATGACTGATTCCTCATTTAGCCTCTAGTTGTCTATGTAAATCCTGATACCACTATCTACCTTCTTCACGAAGAAGACCGGAGCACCCCATTTTTATGCACTCAGTTGGATAAAACCCTTCTTCATCGGGTCATCAACCTGGATCTGCAACACCTACAACATAAAAGGAACCATCCAATAGGTATTCATCAAAATAATAAGGTATCTAGGTTTCAAGTCTATCTGGAACACAACATCATGTCGAGGGGGTTGATTCACCACCTCTCCAGGGAATATTTACAAGAACTCACTAAAGATCCCTTGTACTTCTACCATAGATTTGTATGTTGACTACACTGAATGCTCATGTAACAAAGAAAGAAGGGGCTACACTCGCTTATTGGCCTCCAGGAAACCTCGCTCGCCAATGAATGTTACATGCTGGCAGCCCATATCTGAAAACACAACCCATATCCAGAAGAACTCGATAACAGCGTGTATATAAAATAGCTAGTCGATTCCAAGGATGACATTGTACTGCTGTATTTGCAGTTGAAATAGAACCCCTATAGGCTCATGTAGCCACAATGTCTACATGCATCCTCGACCAACATCAAAAATGATGGTCATACCTCCAACTAGCATACTAAACACAAAGGGCATGGAGAGTCTCTCTACATCTAGGACTAAGGTGTTGTCTAGATTAGGTGCATCTAAGTCGTGTTAAGCTCTTTAATAAACAAGACAAATGAAAGAGTACTAAACAAGCTGATCGTATCTCAAATGACCTCCGGCCCTGCTAGAACTCCTACCTTTGTGGCGTGCAACTACCCATGCCTAGATCCCCTACATCTCTGTTGTCGACCACCTCCCCAAACACCCCCAGGTTGAGGTCCATGAGTAGTGCCCAGAGGATAGTCCCCACCTAAAATGTCTACTCTCAGAGGTGCAGGAGCCCTCTGTCCCTACTTCTGCTGCTGAAAGGGTCTGGGCATAGATTCCAAATATTCATATGACTACCGTAGATAAAGAATTGTAATACTAGGCCTATAGTTAAAGGATGAGGACCAGGAGATCAAAACTGAAACTGATGAGTCATTCTCCACGTCAACTGAAGCCTAGACGGTCTTGATTCTAGATGCCTATATCTAACAACCTTCTCCATCGAAGAGCTCAATTGGATCCCCTCTTGTGGAACTCCTTCCATAGTGTGCCTCTTCTAAACCACTTCATCCTTCTATTAAACCTCCTTGTATGTTTGTAGGTTGAAGGGAGTAATTGCACAATGAATGGAAGTTTGGAGTTCCTCATCTAAGCGTCTTTCTTGTGACACTTCTTTCTGGATGTAGTCAGGATTAAAATAGAGGCAATCCATGAACTTGATACCCAAATATCTAACTACAATTATCCCCTATAATAGAGGGAGTAACTCCAACTTATTCTCAAAATTCATTTTGGAAGAGAGGAATTCCTTCAAAAACACCCTATCAAAGTCATTCCACAAAACATCATCTTTCATCTTCTCCTATAGAAAGAGGATCGACCACTAACGCGCCACTCCCAGTATCTGGCATACATCTAGAGGAACCATGTAGTCAGTCAAACCATGAATCAATCTTAAATTTATCATCAACTCATCAAGGAAATTCCATGTCTCCATGTCTAAGATGCTTCCCTTGTTCATTATGATGGTTTGCCTCTAAAATGTACGAAGCCTCTTCTGCCATTGGTCGTCCTCCACCTCCCGATGAGACCACTGCTGATTAAACAAATTATCCTCCTAGGTCTAAATCATCCTCAATACTCATTGACATTTTCGAGGTGCCATAGTTGAATGGTAAAGAATAAAATTACTAATAACAAGTAGTGTAGAAGATCCCATTTAATTTTTTATTAAACTTGGTATTCATTTTAAACTCCCAAAACACCAAGATCACACAGGAACACATGTCATTATGATAAATATAACATTCATAGTGTTTCTATCCTCTAATTATTGTATCCTAACATGGTTGTTTTTTAGTCCTAGTGTCCTTGCATTGGATCATGGGGGCCCATAAAATAATGTGTCTTAGTCAGTCTTCCCTATCCTATTTCACACACTAAGATTACCTAAAATTGTTTCCTTACTATCCCATGAAATCCCCAGTTTTCCCTACCACAAAACCCATCATATCTCTCAACGATCACATCTGATATTATTTATATCATGAACCGCCTTCACTATGATGAGAGATGAGACAACAAACTACTTGAGCCTTCCTTTTTCATGTTGACGGAGACATAATAGCCCCCAATTCCCACCTTCGATAGGCCCTAGATTACCTAAAATCACCAAGCATATTGAATCACACATAATATAGAAGTCATTACACATTTTTTTGAAAAATATCAGGAGATAATGTGGTAAGTCCTAATCAAAATCAATATCTGAAAATGAAAGTAAAGCCCAAAAATCCATTCACATATGCATGTCTAAAATAATCTAATACAACATACAAGGAACCCCAACAGAAATTTCCAAAAGAAATAAAAATCTTGAACAAAAACTCCTAACACCGAAGCTAGTAATGTCCATCATGTCCCTCAAGGTCCACTTGGAAACCTGAAAGCAGTTATATATATATATATATATATATATATATATATATATATATATATATATATATTCTGAGTACAAATGTATACTCATTAGGGAAAACCAAAAGCTCTCGTGTACAAGTGAGAAGGTATTATGATGCCCTGTGAAAAATAGAGATAACCAAAGTACCTAGAAAAGAAACAATCCACCCAGCCTCACCCTATCACACTACCCAAATAATACTATTCAGGTAGAATAATAGTAATAACACATTAATATTTGGGTTCCCCACATCGCTTTCCCACTAGTTATTTTGGGAATCCATCTTGTTACTCCCCCTTCCAATGAAGTCCTGCTACCACCCCAAAAACAACCTTAAGTGCTATCACAACCACGCATCCCACCCAAAGACACCGTGGTCACCACGACCACAAATATCCCCTCCCACACACACCTAGGCCAAAACAACCACCACCATGCCTGAAGACACTCTGGACCTCATCCTAAAGACACATGGGAAGAAAACCTACCTACACACACCAGGTCCAACCACTGAAACACACCCCACGTGAACAGTATTGGACTACTTGAGAGAGGGATCCAAAGGAGCTAATAACTATCCCCTCATAATAAGGATTGGAAAAACACCCACTCCTAGAAAATGTGTGTTTTTGGCACGAAGTACTCAACATGGGTGGGGTGTTTATAAGAAACAAAAGAAATAAGAATTATAAATAAGGGTAAAGAATCACTCATCCCTACCGAAGGGTTCTAAAATAGACAACCATCCCATACACAATCACTATCATTACTATCCCAACATGCATAAATACACAACAGTCCCAACAAGAGCACAACCCATTTTGGGAAACAAATCTTCCATTTTACTCGTCCTTGTTATCATGTTCATGTGAACCATTTAAAAATTCTTTCTCTACCGAGAAATGAAGAGGCATAGCCACAATGAAAGTCAAAAACTGAAGGAAAACATCCAAGCTTATATTTATGCATTCAGACATAGTTCTCTTGTAAAGATACAATTACAAAAGGGATATTTGAGATCCCTTGATGCACTGGATCCATAAAAAGCCCCAATATACCGGCTCCAAATGGCCTCAGATTCATAGTCATTCAAATTCTATGCTCTAAAATTCCACCACCCTTTTTGTGTCACTCCAAAAACATGAATAAGAATAAGCATGCTTATTAGGATAAGGGAGAAAGATAGGTTTTCAATTTAACCACACCATTTATCAAGTTATTTTATTCCATTTGGTTAACCAAGGTGATCACACAAGGATTATTATTCACTGGGCATTCATTTAATCAGCCAAGTTTACGTGATTAACTAGTTTCCAATACATATCCATTCAATCATAGTATTACACAAAAAAATATAAGTTCATTAGTGCACAATAATGGACTAAAAACATGTAACTATTTATAGTGGGCATAATCCCATACAATTAATATCCTAAAACAAAGATAAAACCATACAACAACACAATCATCATTCACACCCCATAATTCATTAAATGTTTTTTTATTAAATTAATTATTTTTTGGTATCGTCTACGTCCAAAGGGAAACATTATCATTCCCACCCCTCATGATACAAACTGAAGAGAGACAAAGTAGAATCCTACATGGATTATTAATGATGGATATTTTATCCTTGCATGCTGAACTGAGGATGCCCGATGTGAAGGAAAATGAAATAGTAGGCATTCGAGGTTATGTGGGATGAACTCCAGCACGAACGCATAATTCTTCTCTGTATTAAGTATTTAGGGCATACATAGAGACCTAAAATGAATTTTGAAGAGAGGATCTATGATTAAGAAGATGGAATATCCTAAAATCAGGGAGACAATTTCGAAGTACATGAATTGGGATCATTTCATTACCACATGGATGAGAGGTTTCACAAGTCATGATTAATTTTTATATAATTATTATACTCAAAGATGGTAGAGATAACGGCTTTGAGTTAATAGATATCTTAAAAATTGAGAAAAAAACATGTAACAGGGGTGGACCTAGAATGAACGGGGGATGGTGTGACACAATGGAAAAAAGGTCACACAGTTTTGTAACTGAATGGTCTCCCTACATGTGGGGGTTTAAAAACAATTTACTAGAATTAAATGTAATGGAAAAGGGAATTAAAATACATATACGTCAAGAGATATGTTACCCGGGGTGGAACTGGAAAAACTCGAGGATCTAGGATAAATTTTGAATACGGTGGGACACTATTCGGTTAGACTCTGTAAGCAGTGCCACCATTTGGATATGCTACTGTGACATTGACACAATTTTGGTGGAACCATTTTGTGGGACTATGCCTTTCAGAATACTCCTTAATGAGTCATTGATGGTCCCCAGGATAGCCCAATCACCCAAAATTTAGCATGTTAATGGACCAGGAGGGTCCATCCCATTACATATACTATCAATACCATCCTCAAAAAGTCACAACCACCAACAAAACCATGTAATGTAATGTAATGTAATGTAATGTAATGTAATGTAATGTAATAATCTCAATGACGATAGGGAACCCCACCCAATTCCCCAATGGTTAACTACTCATCCCTAACGAAGAACAGCCAAACCCTACCATTCTATCCCACATGACCCACTACCATAACCTTCCCACAAATACACCTAGGACACATATCAGATCCTATACACAAAGACCTCATCCAAAAACCACATCAGAGACCTCCCACAGACACTGGGTCCACAAACCACAACCTCAAACCAATGACACCTTGTTATGCACTCATATCTCATTCAAAAGACACTTGGAAAGTACACCTCGCTCGTAGACACTTTGGTCCCACAACTGCACCACAACCTTCTTGAAGAATAATTGGCAACCAATTCCTAGAAGATTGAGAAGACAAGAGTAAATAACCATCCATCCATCCTCCCATTGGGATTTGGGAAAAAATACCCTACCCCATGAAATGCGGTTGTTTGGAACATAGTTCTCTACTATGGTGGGGTGAACAAAAAAAATCACTAGGAACCAAAAGTATATAAATATATGTATCAAACAATCATCAGAACACATGGGTGTTCAAACATCCAACTCGTCCCCATAAAACATCCTTTACTTCCACCTCTATTGCATAACCACATCCATCCACATACTTAATTCAAAACCCATTCCTATTTATTATTTAATAAATAAAGCCATAATAATTGATTCCATACAAATATAGAAAACTACCAAACACAGAATATGTTAGAAGGTTGATATAATCATACCAATCACTTCTAAATCCAAACAGAGATATAAGGACAAGGATAAAATAATCCACTATGAAATCGATTCCTAATTTACCAGTCTATAGAAACTCCAAGTGAAATGCATATGAAATACAATGCTGACCTTCTTCAAAAATCATCCCTCCCAAACCATCCTTGGTATCCTTGCAGAAATAAATCACAACTTCCCACAACAACAACAGAACTCAACCAGGTTGTAGTCCCACTGCATAGGCAAACCACACCCAACAAAGATAAAACTACCCTGTTGCAAACCCATTGTTCAAAAAGTTCATCCATTCCACAATCAATCAATTTATCAAAATGATATACCTTCATTTTCTCAACAACATTAGCACACAACCCATACAATGCTAAGGATAGATATCCTCCACACATATCACACAACAACACCAAACAATTCAAAGGATATTTAGATTTAAAACATTCATTTTTTAATTCCTATTTGATAAAATTGGTTTTATCACAAAACAAGTTTAATCCTGGTGCATCCATTTGTTTAACCATGTATATGAGGTTAATCAATTTTATAATTCCTATGTTTAACATGGGTTAAATAACTTGTGTAAAGCGTCACCCATGCATAAACTAGGAAACCCAATGTCCACGATTTTCACAATGTATACAAATCACAATGTGGATAAAAGATAATAGATAAAACAACACATACATCATCATCATATTCAAAGACCATCATTTATTTCTATGGTAGGAAATAATTTTATGTTAACTGGTCCATATATCTTCATAACAACTTTAATTATGATTTCGATTCGTATGTATTCTCTAGGAGACATGATTTTACCCACCCCGTATGTTATGCAAATATCATGGATGAAAATGAATTTGTACATAAAAAATAGATGACCAACAACTCATCCTTACGCCAAAAATTGGGGGCCTTACAAAAAGTAGGATACTATAAGTAATTCTAAATCTAATGTCCTCAACACAACACATGTATTTGTGGGGAAGAATATCATTGGGTGCACCAAGAGAAAAATAGAATACCCCGTAAAGAGAAGATCTCAAAATTGAAGAGCCGGATCTTAAATAAATAGAAGGGATTAGTTTTAAGGGACATTAATATTGGATCATGACCAAGATTAAGTGGTTTGAATATTTCAATGTTCTTAGAGAATTAGGATATTAATTATATAAATAATATCTTTTCAAACTCCATTAGAAACACTCAAACAAGGTTTTAAAATCTATTTACATCAAATAAAATATATATGGGGGAAACTAGAAAAACAGTAAAAAGCATTAAATGACTCACCAATGGGTGATTCAATGATGCAATTCACCCAAAGTGACTAATCAATTACTGAATCACTGATGCAAGTCACTGATGCCTGATGTACCAATGCCTTACCTACTAAACTCATCCTATCGACACCTAACATACCGAGGCCCGACCTACCATTACCAAACATATAACGACCCGTACTTTACATACATTGTCATTACTTCAGAATTTAAGCACACTTATTACAACATATAACAAAACCAGGAAAGGTCCATATAGTTATAGAGTCTTTAGAAACTGGTAAACATAAACAACGGGTTCATAAAGCATCTACTTTGCCTCCAATTTATTTCATCATATCTAGAGTCCCTTTTTGGAATATCCTAATTAATAACCTTGTTCCCGACCTGGGGAAATAAAACATACAAAAGGGTGAGCTCAAATTCTCAGTAAGGGTAAACAAAAGGAATATCAATCACATCATATACATAAGAACATAACTTTTGGAAATCTTAACCTGCAAAAAAATCATAATTTCATAACATGGGATAAATCAGAGTAGTGAAATGTAATCCCAATAATCACAACATAAAACATGAAACATTGTGGAATACACACATAATCATAGGGAATCATTTCTTGTTAGTCAAGACTCATTGCCAAGACTATCTTAGTGCACAATGTCCATTTCTGAACCGAGTTCACTCCTCGTTTCAGTCCTGTTTCACTGAACCGATTTAACCTGCCATTCCAGCCATGTCTATCTCATGAGATATAAAATCTTTACCCAATGCATTGGAGGGAGATATAGGTCCGACCCATCTCATAATTATTCCATTATTATGTGTTCCACCAAATCAGAAACCATACATCATAGTATAACAAATGTAATTAAGATGGGAATCTTAAACATCGCGACATCATAAAACAATTCATATAAGATAAAGGAATTCATAAAAATATAATTCCATCACAACATAATCAAATCAATGTAATAATAGGGATATAAACAGAACCCTTTATTATCTTAGATGGAAAATAATTTTGATAAAACACTTGAACTCCATTCTTGAGGAAAATATCCTTTCTACTTCAAAAACACTTTTCCTTTCATAACATGTCATACAATTCTAAAGTAAAAGAAGTTTATTAAAAATAAACGTGAAAACTTGTAAAGAATGCTTCTTGGAAATAATGTTTTAAAAATCCATTCATTCTGTATAAGTTAAAAAAACATTCTTCGTACTTTTGCCAGAAAAGTCAAAAAGTACCTCGTACGAAAAATGACAAAATATTCCTTTCATATCCTTTACTAAAAACTTACTGAAGGGTAAAATTGGATTTAAAAAATTGTAGGAGGATGGAAATAATATTAAATATTGAGGAAACATGTATGTGGATTATAAAATTCACCCTAGTAAATACTAACGTATAAACAATCTCGGATAAAAATGAGATTGTGATATTTCCCTTACCTTAGGTCTGATTTGCCTCGTAAGTGTCTGAACCTCCTGTATAATGATTTATATAATGTTATTGACTTATTCCAGAATCATAATTAATGTTATGATATGATATATGGTCATATTCTTGGCTTCTTTGTAGTAATATTTCATTGCTACGTGTTATTCGGGTGTTTATAACTTTTTGTTCTTATGCGTGTTTTGTCGAAGAAATTCTTATTCTTCTCTTTAGGTTATAAATACATCATTTTCAGAATGGTATTAATGTACTATATAACATATTTATTCATTCAATTCATTTATATAATCATTATGCAATGAAGATCATGTAGAATGAATCACATCACATCGTGGAGACGGTATTCCATACGTACGCACAACCGATGATATCGTTCCCATGATTGTGGAATTGTATTGGAGTGTATGAATACTATTTCAGAATCAATATCACTTTACAATAATCATTTATTGTAATTATTTACATCATTATACCCATCCATGTAAGGTGGTGGGGGGAAATAGATTACACCATGGCATGGAGACGCTATTCCGTACGTACGCACGCGCGGTGATTTCGTTTTCCATATGATGGATAGATGTTGAAATAGGGTTGTTTCATACTTATAATAACATATCAATATATTAGTGATACATATGTTATTACTTGATAATGAAACAACTAATGAAGAAGAATTTGAAGAAGAAAGAATTTGGAAAGGATCGGTAATGGATATTACCTCTTTTTGACGCGCCTCTTCTTAACCTCCTCTTAGGGCACTATGGTTGGTCTTTGAAGAAGACCAGCACCTCTAGGATGATTCTAGGGAAGTGGGGAAGTGAAAAGGGCAGGGTTAGGCCGAGCTTGCAAGATCAAATTGGTGTGAGGAGGAGAGGGAGGAGGAGTCCTTTTATAAAGGATGAGAGGGGCACCTTTGGAAATATAAGAAATATTAGTTTATATTAAATCCCAACCCCACATAAAAACTTCCAAAATGACTCATATCCAAATATTAGAGGGGATAGGGTTGTAATATCATCAAACAATAAAATTTATACATGTTATGAATTTATTTTAAACATTATACACTTGATTTATCATTATTTATCAATTTAATTTTATTTGTGGTAATAATATTCTAAATTTTAAATTATTAATAATAATTACATATGTGTTGTAAATTTTCCAATATTTGACACATTATGACATTTTCGACCATATAAATTTTAATTTATAATTTTTAAATATTTTTGTGATTTTTAACCAATTTTATAATATGTTATTTTTATAAAATAACAATAGTGTCAATTTTGACACTATTCATTTATTTGAATTTAAATAAAATATATACAGAGGATATGTTCGAAATAAAAGCATTAATAGATTAATAAAATGTTGTATGCATCTAGAAAATTAGTGGAGCACATTAAATAGTGAATATAATAATTATTTTAATATTTTAAAACCATTTATTTGATATTTTAATTAATAAAATAATTTCAACATCACTATTGTGTAATAATTAATGATAATTATTTAATCCCTAAAAATTATAAATAAAATTTTATGATTTATATAATTGTATTAGATTTCTGGAGACTATTCATGTTCAAAGTTTTATTAATTATTATCACCAAATTAATATTATTATACTTATAAGATTTAAGAAAGTGACATGTTGTCACATTCTTTGGTTTTAATAATAATTAAATTATTTTCATGTAAAAAAAACTATTAAATGAATAAAATCCAACCCATAGGTGATATGGGTCTACTTTTAGTCATCCAATAGGATTTTGGAAGGTGTTAGAATAAGTTTATAATCATATATTTACCCTTAATTACCCGATTTACCTTCAACTATGGTAAATAAAATTTACCGTAATAAATATTCATAATGCCTAAAAATAAAAAGTAGCCTAGTAACATAATTTGGACACACTGATTCTGAATATGGAATCCATTTTTTAAAATTCAAAACAATTAAGTTGCAGTAATTATTTTAAAATAAATCTCGTTGTTAAGAAAACGGGTTTTAGAAGTTAAAACATTTCCAAAGATTGAAATGTTTTTACCTATGAATTCAATGTGAATTTAATGCTAATGACATAAATTATATTAAATGGTAAAAATATATTCGATCTATACTTTAAAACCACTCAATATTATAATTTAACCATATAAATTATCTCAATGAAAAAATTTGTTTTTAATTAAAAATTAGCGTATTTTTACTATTCATCAAAATATGAAAGTTATCAGAAAAATATCAAAAATTTATCCAAAGAAAATTTTTATATCCTAATTCAAAAGAAGAATTTTATTTTTTCAAATTGAACTTATAAATGTTTCAAAAACTAGATTTAATGTGGGTGCGCCATCAAAAGGTGGCAAAACTGCATTTTTTGATAAATACTTATTATACCCAAAAAAATTATTTTGTTCTCTTACCATGTTCTAGAAAATGTGTAAGATGAATAAGAATAATGTAAAATTTAAAATTAAGTTAATACTATTCATAATGGCTAGTTTATAATATTATAATAATATATCATTGTTTTATGGATCTCGGTATTGCGTACTACACACGCTATCGAGGAAGGTCGTGATTGCGTGCAGCAAAAGATTCCTTTGATGATTTATATAACATAAAAACAAAATATTTCTCACAAAAGTCTCAGGTGTTACATTCTACCCCCCTTAAAATGAATTCCGCCCTCAAAATTCGTCACTTTGTAACAAACAGATGAGGATACCTCTCCCTTATCATATCCTCAAGCTCCCATGTAGCTTCTTCTAATTGGTGGTTCCTCCATAATACTTTCACCAAGTGAGTGGTCTTGTATTGTAGGAATTTTTCACTACGATCCAGAATCTCTATCGGTTGTTCTTCATAAGAAAGATCTTTCTCCAGCGGTACAACTTCTGAGCTGAGTACATGTGAAGGATCAGGTATGTACTTTCTCAGGAGAGATACATAGAACACATCGTGAACTTGAGAGAGATTAAGTGGAAGCGCCAATCGGTAAGATACCTTCCCAACACGATCTAGTATTTCGAAAGGACCGATATATCTAGGGCTCAACATCCCATTCTTTCCAAATCTCATGACCCTCTTCCAGGGATATATTCGTAAGAACACTTTATCACCCACTTCATACTCTAGGTCTTTTCTTCGGTTGTCAGCATATCTTTTCTGTCAAATCTGAGCTAATCTTATGTGTTGTTTAATATATCGGACCTTTTCTACCATCTCTTCAACAATATCAGGTCCTAATAGCTTTGTTTCCCCAACTTCAACCCAGCAAGTTGGAGTCTTGCATTTCTTTCCAAAGAGAGCTTCATAACGAGCCATCTGAATACTACAGTGAAAGCTTTTATTATAAGAAAATTCCACCAAAGGTAGGTGTTGATCCCAACCACCTTTGAAATCCATAGAGCAAGCTCTAAACATATCTTCAAGAGTTTGAATTGTTCTCTCAGACTGACTGTCTGTCTGAGGATGATAAGCAGTGCTGAAAGTCAACTCTGTATCCAGAGTATGCTGAAGACTTCGCCAACACTTTGAGGTAAACCTCGGATCCCGATCATATATAATATAAAGTGGTACTCCATGAAATCTTACCACTTTCATCACATATATCCAGGAAATCTGATCTAGTGAGAAATCCCCTCTAATAACGATGAAGTGTGCAGACTTTGTAAGATGATCAACTATGACCCGGATAGCATTATTGCCTTTGGATGTTTTAGGAAGTCTTGTGACAATGTCCATAGTGATGTTTTCCCATTTCCATTCGGGTATGGGTAACTGTTGTAACATCCCCTTAGACTTCTGTCTCTTAGCTTTAACTTGATGACAAACCAAGCATCGAGAGACATATTCAACAACATCTCTTTTCATGCCATCCCACCAGAAGAAATCATTTAGGTCCCTATACATCTTTGTGCTTCCAGGATGAATAGAGAATGAATAACTATGAGCCTCATCCAGCAACTCCTTATTTAATTTGGGGATGGGAGGAACACAAACCCAATTCCTGAACATTATTTTCCCATCACAATCGAGGTTGAATTCAGGAACATTTCTCACCTTCTTTTGTAACTCGACATCTTCATTATGTGCCTCTTTAATCATCACATGTATAGATGGTTGAACATTCATTTGAGAAAGATACGATTTTCCCCTTTCATTATAATTCCAAGATCCATCGTTTGTAAATCCATAAATATTGGATCTTTTGTGATCCTCATCATGGATAAACTGGCATGGTCTTGTCAACTTAATGCATCTGCCACCTTGTTTGATTTCCCAGGGTGGTAATGAATTGAGCAGTCGTAATCTTTAATCAGCTCCAACCATCTTCTTTGGTGCATATTCAGCTCCTTTTGTGTGAAAATATACTTTAAAATTTTATGATCAGTATAAATATCACACCTTTCACCATAAAGGTAATGCCTCCAAATCATTAATGCAAATATTACCGCATCTAACTCCAAATCATGAGTTGGGTAATTTTGCTCATGTATTTTCAAATTTCGTTAGGCATTAGCTATCACCATATCATTTTTCATAAGAACACACCCCAAACCCTTCTTGGATGCATCACCGTAGATTACAAACCTTTCTCCACTACAAGGCAGTGTGAGCATAGGTGCACTGGATAAACTTCTTTCAACTCCTTGAAATTCTCTTTACATTCCTCCGTCCAAACAAACTTATCTCCTTTCTGAGTCAACATAGTGAGTGGATTAGATAATTGTGAAAAATCTTTCACAAAACATTGATAATATCCGGCCAAACCAGGAAATGTTCGGATCTCAGTCACTGTTGTTGGTCTCGACCATCTTTCGAAAACCTCTGTTTTTGCTGGATCCACAAATATCCCCTCTTTTGAGATTATGTGACCCAAAAATAAAACTATTTGAAGCCAAATTTCACACTTGGTAAATTTGGCATAAAGCTTCTCCATTCTCAGGGTCTTCAATATAATTCTCAAGTGATCTTTATGTTCTTACTTGCTCTTTAAATATGCAATAATATCGTCTATAAAGACTACCACAAACTGATCAAGATAGTCTCTAAAGACTCTATTCATCAGATCCATGAAGATATCAGGGGCATTAGTAATATCAAATGGCATCACTATAAATTCATAGTGTCCATACCTTGTATGGAAAGGCGTCTTTGGTATATCCTCCCTTTTGACCCTTAATTGGTGATAACCTAAATGAAGATCAATCATGGGAAAGTATTGAGCTCCTCGTAGTTGGTCAAATAAGTTATCAATGCGTGGGAGAGGATATTTGTTCTTGATAGTGATCTTGTTATGTTCTCGATAATCAATGCAGAGTCTCATTGATCCATCTTTCTTCATAACAAACAGAACAGGTGCTCCCCAAGGTGACGCACTATGGCGTATGAACCCCTTATCAAGATTCTCTTGGAGTTTCTTCTTCAATTCCTGCAACTCAATTGGGGCCATTCTATAAGGTGTCTTTGAAATAGGCAAAGCACCTGGTACGAGTTCTATTGAAAACTCAACTTCACGATTTGGTGGGAGACCCAGTAATTCCTCCAGAAAGACATCATCAAACTCCCCTACAATGGGCATATTCTTAATATTGAGTTTCTTAACAACCATTTGAGATAAATAACCTTCATTTAGTGGAATCAATACCCATAAAATGGAAGAAATTTACACTGGAAGGTTATGTTCATCCTTGCATCGATAGACGATCATAGATTGATCTGGAATATGAAATGTGACATCCCTTGTTTGGGAATTAATATGAGCTCCATGTAGAGAAAGCCAATCCATGCCAAGAATCACATAAAATTCCACTATATGAAGGATCACAAGATTTGCAGGAAGCACTATCCCACAAAATTCAATCGGAGAAGAATTATAAACTTTTGATGTGACTGTTGTACCATTAGGGGTTGTCACAGCTAACTCAACATCTAACTGTTGAGGTAATACGGTGATATCCTTAAAAAATTCTTCAGAAATAGAGTGGGTGGATCCAGAATCAAATAAAACATTTTCTACTTTAGAGTGGATGGTAAGTGTACCTTTCACCACATCGTTATCGTACTCCATATCGCTGATAGAAATTGCATGTGACTTTCCTTTGTCTTTAGCCTTATGAGTTTGTTGATGTCGACCATCATCATCAACCCTTGGATTTGGGAATTGATTGGCATAATGACCCATCTCCTTGCACTTGAAACATTGAAGTGTAGTAGGTTCATTCTGTGTGTCCCTTCCTTTGTTTGAATCATTAGACATCTTCTTCCCATCATTGCAGTATTCAAATGCCCGATGACCTTCCTTTCCAAATTTGAAACATTTACTTGTCCCTTTAAGACAAATCCCCCCATGTTTCTTTCCACACTTTTAGCATATGGGAAATCTCATCTTCTTTTCAGTGTGCTCTTTATATTTTCCTTTGAATTCCATTTTCCTCTTCTTATCAAACCCATATGACTGACGGGTTACTCAAATCTCCATCTCAACTTTAATATCACATCGAATGATTTCCTCGTAGCTATTGAAGTCCCTTATGGCTAACGCCCTTCGAAGACTTGGTTTTAAGCCACTAAAGAATCGATCGATCATACTCTCAGGTTGGATAATAATATGAGAAGCATACCTTGAAAGTCTTGTAAAATTTTCGTCATAAGTACCAACAGATTCATCATCCTTTTGCTTCAAGTCAAGAAACTCTTTCTCCATCTTTGTTCGGAGAATACGAGGGAAGTACTTATTGAAAAATATGTTCTTGAACTCGTCCCTTTCCATGAACTCAATTTAATCCCTTTGCCTCGTATTCTTAATAATATTCCAACATTGATCAGCATCTCCTTCCAAATGATACACTGCTAGGATGACTTTATCATGTTCAGAACATTGAAGAACTGAAAATATCTTTTCAGTAGTACTAATCCATTGTTCAGCAACTAATGGATCAGTAGACCCGCTGAAAGGAGGTGGACGCTGCCTCATGAAGGATTCAACAGAATGTTGCTCCTTCCTTTGCTTGTTTGGAAGTCCTTCATGATTCATAGCTTGAGAATGTTGTGTGAGCATGGCTACAAGATTTTTCATTCCAGCTCCCATAACGTTTGGTTTCTCAGGGGGAAAATCATTGCATTTCCCGTCGCATTCCGCATTAACACAGTTCTTTCGGGTTCCAGCCATTGACTAAAACCATGAAGAATAGTGTGATAAACACTAATTATAAGAGGAAAACCACATAATCAAGAATAAAATTTCACACTTAAGGTCTTATCATAGGTTGTTCATGGCCATTTCTAAAACACTAAGTTTGTGTTCTATGCTTAGACTTATCCTTAGGATTATTACTAAGGCTTTCACATTTTAGTTTCCAAAGGTTGACTATAACCTCCCTCTGATACAAAGTATAACGACCCATACTTTACATAAATTGTCATTACATCAGAATTTAAGCATACTTATTACAACATATAACAAAACCAGGAAAGGGACGTATAGGTATAGAGTATTTAGAAATTGGGAAACATAAACAACTGGTTAATAAAGCATCTACTTTGCCTCCCATTTATTTCATCATATCTAGAGTCCCTTTTTGGAATATCTTACTTAATAACCTTCTTCCTGACCTGGGGAAATAAAACATACAAAAGAGTGAGCTTAAATTCTCAGTAAGGGTAAACAAAAGAAATATCAATCACATCATATACATAAGAACATATCTTTTGGAAATGTTAACCTGCAAAAGAAATCATAATTTCATAACATGGGATAAATCATAGTAGTGAAATGTAATCCCAATAATCACAACATAAAACATGAAACATTGTGTCATAAACACATAATCATAGAGAATCATTTCTTGTTAGTCAATATTCATTTCCAAGACTATCATAGTGGAAAAAGTCCATTTCTGAACCGAGTTCACTCCTCGTTTCAGTCCTGTTTCACTAAACCGGTTTAACCTACCGTTCCAGCCATGTCTATCTCATGAGATATAAAATCATTACCCAATGCATTGGAGTGAGATATAGGTGCCACCCATCCCATAATGATACCATTATTATGTGTGCCACAAAATCAGAAGCCATACATCATAGCATAACCCTTGTAATAAAAATGGGTATCTTAAACATCGTGACATCATAAAATAATTCATATAAGATAAAGGAATTCATAAAAATATAATTCCATCAAAACATAATCAAATCAATGAAATAATAGGGATAGAAACAGAACCCTTTATAATCGTATATGGATGATAGAAAATAAGCATCCCTTCTCCCCCCAGGTACATAATCCGCCAATGATTCTCATCTCCCCTTACATGATTAAATACCATTGGAACCCAATAATTCATAGATTCCTTGTTCAGGATGAAGGCGATCTCAAGATCCTCGATCCATCTCTCTATCTACATGTCTGATACGCTTCTCTCATACACTCCCAGAGTCTATCTCTATAAAGCACGTCACGTTCTCTGTCACTGGTTTTCCTCCAACTCTTGATCAACCTACCATTGATCATCCAGATTGGCATGTTGATCCCGATTGCCTGAGCCACTCATGGAAGACGACTGGGGTTCCATATCTGAATGGTAAATAAGGAACTGAAAATACCACGTAGTGTGTAATTTATTTTGGTTTCATTTTAACTCACTATTTATTGTAATATCCCAAAAAGAACAAAAATAAACAAGAATAGAAGTCATCATGATGCATGTACATTCTATAGGGTCTCTACCTTGAAAACGATGTATCATCACTTTGTTGTTCGGAATTCTCGAATTCCTTGCATCAGATCATGATATCCCGAAACATTTTATGTCCTAGTTCATATTTCCTAGCCTATGTCACGCAATAATATCACCAAACACCATTGAACTATTATCCCATGCAATCCTCATGGTCCCTAAATCCAAAATACATCCTATATTGAAAAAAAATCCCTCTAATACCATTCTATCATGAACCTCTCCCACCAATGATTCCCATGATGAGACGGAAATCAGGAAATATTGACAATGACCCCTGAGCCCCTGCTCTAGTAGGCCCAGGTGTGAAGGCCATCACAAATGGTTCTGAAATTTCAAAATATTAGAGGCATTAACATTTTATCATCAAGACATATCGAGAGGTAAGATGTATCACCCTCAATGCAACTCCATGAAATACATATAAAGGAAACCAATATCCATCCAACATGAATTTTTAATGAATATTTCTAGAGATACAATGAAAAATTCCAAAAAAATTACCAAAATAAAAAAGCCAACTAGGGACATAACAATAATCTCGATGCCCAATCTATTAATGTCCATCAGAGTCTGCGTAATCCACTATGAAAAATGAAAATAATTTTATATATGTAGGGTGTGAATATGAGTATAGCCTGTAGAAAAATACAAAGTCACTCGTGTACAAGTGGGAGAAGTATACTAGTTCCCCTATGAGAAAAAATTACATAAAATCAAAAATTCCTAACAAGGTATACTATCCACCCAAACCTCTCCAAGGTTATCTCAACAAATAAAAAAAGTCAAGTATAGTAATGTGAAGTTAAAAAAGAAAAACATTGATAGGGTACCCCACATCACATCCCACTAGTTAAGAGCTTGTCCCTAACGGTGAACGTCCAGATGTTACCACATACTTCTACAAGCCCCACTACCACAAACTAGCTTCACAAACCTAGGACACATACCACATCCTTCCCATATAAACATGGTCCAAAAACCACATCACATATATCCCCCAGACACAAGGGATACAAACCACACCCCCATCACAAAGAAATCTAGGAGAGCACTACATATAACATCCCATAGACACCTAGGATGAACACCTCACACAAAGACATGTAGGCCTCACAACTGCACCACAACCTTCACAAATACTCATGGTCTACGAATTCATAGTATGTAGATCATGGAACAACTATTGACCATCCACCTATCCTCCCATCGGGATGCTGGGAAAAACACTGTCACCCATGAAATGAGGGGTTTTCAATATATAGTTCATAACTATAGTGGGTTTCCATTGAAATAAAAATGAACTATAAGTATATAAATATAGGTATTAAACACTCATCCAAAAATATGGATTTTTAATCAACCAATCATCCCACACAAACTGCCCTTACTTCCAGCTCTAACGCATAACCCGATCCTACCACAACCTTATTTCATAACACCATCCAATTAATTATTTACAAAATCAAGAAAATTTGTTTGATTCCATCCCTACCCAAGAATATATGAAACACTTTACAAGATATAAGGGCTATGTAACTATAACAACCACTAAAAAAATCAAAATATATAAATAAGGACTATAGTAAATAAATCCTCTCTAACACACATTCCTAATATACTACTCTCTAAAAACTCTGAGTGAAACTCCCATGGAAGGAAACACCATACTTATTCAAAAGGATCCATCCCAAATCTTCTACAGTATCCCTAATGAAAAAAAATCACCTTATCCCACAACAAAAAATAAAAACTCAACAAATTTGTAGTCCCACTGCATGAAAAACCATACAGAACAACCATAACACAACCATGATGTAGACCTATTGTTCAACAGTTTCGTCCATTACAAAATCAATAAATCTATCAACCTGAGATTCAATTTCACCATAAAACCATCCTCACACACATTCTTGATATCAAATAGAGCACCATAAAATCTGTACGAATCTCTAGATGAAAAAGATCCGCATGCATCACAATGTCACAAAAAAAAAGAAATGGCTATTCATATTTTACACATACATTCATTATTTCTACATTGATAAAACAAGGGTTATCATAGCACATGTTTGATACTGGGGAATCCATTTATATAATCGTGTATTCATGGTAAATCAATTTCATAATTCTAGAGTTCAACAGCGGATACATAACATGTGTAAATCATCAATTGTGTGAAAACAAAGACCCCTAAGATATCTGATTTTTATAAGGCATACAAATCACAATATGGATTGAAAATAACAGATAAAACAACTTAAGAATCATCATCATCTTTATAGTCCTGCATTTATTAATGAGGTTTCCAATCATATTATGATAATAGGTCCATACAAGTTCATAATTACCTTAATTGAAATATGGATTCGACCATATCCTCATGGAAACATGACATTACACAACCCACATGGTAAATAATTAAAAGTTGGATGAATGTGTTCAACCCTCAAAAAATTGACAATCATCAACCCCTCATTATATAAAAATATGGGGATGCACTAACACATAGAGACTCCAAGGATGACTGAATCTTAAGAACATAGAACAACACAAGACTCTCTAGGAAAAACATTATCGTGTCAGACCAAGTAAAAAATAAAATGTATTTGGAAGAGAAGAGATTGGCTTAGATGATCCAGATCGTATATTAACAAAAGGGAGATGTTTTAATGGCCACTAATGTTGGATCTTGACCAAGAATATGTGGTTTTCTGATTTCAATGTTTCAAGAGAACCAGGATATTAAATATACAATTCATATACTATGAAATTCCCTTATGAATTATCATACAAGGTTTTAAACTCAGTTTACATCAAATAAAAAGTAATAGGGGTGAAATTGTAAAACTTTAAAAAGTGGGAAATGAGTCATTGAAGGGTATGTCACTGACATGAGTCACTAATATTGACTCACGGACGTTTGATTAACATGATTTAGTCACCGATACCCGACCTACAAATTCCCAACCTACTAAATCCTAACCTTCTAACGCCAAACATACCATTTTTGAGCTACCGATGTGAGCTAATAATGTTTGCTACCAATGTTGAGTAACCTATGAGAGAGGCTTAATTTGAGTCACCAATGTGAACCACTGATAGAAATACATGAATTTTGGTATATTCTTAAGGTGAGATACTTTGGCCACCCAGAACACCGCCAACACTAGATTTTGTTGTAGAAATAAACCATAGGGGTCCGGGCCATTAATCTATTGATTATTTAAAAACCATGAAATTTTACTCATCTAATGTAAACTTCGATTATAAATTGAATCAAGTACAAGATCAATCTATCAATAATTAAAATGAATCTACGAAACCTAAATTATTCTTACTTAAAAAAAATTGGGAAATTGATTGACCTTCCTTCATAGACTATTAGGATATTTTTATAATGATGACAGGATTGGGATTAATGTTATAAGACTCTTTGATCTCATTAACGTTTATTCCTAAATTGAATCTAAGTCTATAGTAGAATACATAGATTATTAGACTTTTATATTGGACATGAAATTATAGTAAAAAATGTTTTGGATAAGTAATGTGGTTTACTTTTTTTATAGACCCCTATAACATTATGTAAATGGAACTAAGAAGGTTTTTTAATAATCTAGATGAACAAGGTGTAATTACATATAATATAGATATCATATATTCTATGTTTCATAATCAGGAAGAAGGTATAGATTATTAGTAAACTATTTCCCATGTTCCTTCTCATAAATCCATTAGAATAAATATAAACATTTAATTTTAAATGAATTTTAACTTATACTATAAGAATGTAAAATATTATTATATAAATGGTTATTTAAATTTTAGAGTATATATTTAACAACAACTAGTTATTTAAAATCCTAATTTTTTAATTTCTTAATTTTTACATTCTATGAAAATATATCATCTTAAAAAAATTACCAAGAGTTGGTATTGGATGTAAAGATCCTATAATTTGGAAAATGGAATTTCAATATGACTGGTTGGTGCTACACATTTTAAGATACAATATTTGATTGATATTTTTTTATTTAAAATTTATATCGATGTTGTAATTTATGGTTCTATTAATAAAAAAATAAAAACCTTCCTAAAAAAATTCAAAAATATATTTAAGTATGTATGATGGGAGAATTAAAATCCATTCCTAACTAACTAATATATCAAAAAGATACTGGAAATTTTTTGAATGAATTTAAATACATTTTTGGGTTTTATAAAAATATTGGACATGAATATGTTATATCTTATAAAACACCTATGTTTACTAATATAGTGATATATTTAATTAAAATACATAATCATTTCATTTTATTACTATTATAATGATTTTGATATATTTAATAGAATCTATTTAATTACAATTTCACTATCAAATAAACTATGGTTTTGATTTACAATCATATTTTGATGGTAATTTTAGATGGTGTCAGTTAGATAAGAGGATTTCCTTGGTACGTTTTTTATTTTGAGGGTTGTTAATGGTTTCATCGTCTTGTATGAATAAATATTCAGATTCACTTTCAACTGTTGCTGTAAAATACATATCAGTATGTAGTTTTTGTGAATTAATTATTTGTATGAATCACACTATTAAAGAGTCATATAATAATTTTTTTGGTTCCTATTTTATATGATAATACAAGAAAAATTAATTTTTTAGAAAATCATGTGTTTAATTATAAAAATATAAATATAAATATTCTATATTTTTCTAAGGGTCACATTCTAAATGGTGATATATCATTATAATTTTCTAAAACTAAATATAAACCCTCTAATATGTTTACAAAACCACTTCTCATTGATATTTTTCATATCTTTTAAGAGGATTTATTTTTATTTAATTTCAATTAAAATGTATCATTTATTATTTCATTAGATTTCCATTTTTTAATATTAATTTAAGTATTTTTTTAATGATTAATTAATTTTTATTTATTTTTTACTTTAGATTGATATAGTATATTATTGGTTTATTATTTGAATTTAAAACCTGATAATTTAATTTTAAAATCCTAATTGATTACACTAAATTATCATCTTGAGAAACTCAACCACATCCTAAAACCATTAGTGATAGTAAAATCTCTCTATATTCTAATTTCAAAACTATAATTATTAATTATATCAAATTTTCTACTCTCTAAAATCCTATATATGTAAACCGTATTCATTTAACTATTTACTACAATGTTAATGTTAAAGAATACTAATGGGTATGGTTCTAGTAATGGAAAAAGGAAATGTAATACATGTTAAATTCATATGGAACTAAAAATCATGATTTATAACTTTGAATTATTGTCTGTGAAAAATCTAATGATAATGTAGCCATTATATTTTCAAGGAAATATGCATATGTTTAAGAATAAAAATTATTATTATGTCATAAAAAGGGAAGTATATGATTTTTATAAGAATTACTAATATATTTTCAACAATTATTGGGATTTTATATTTTATTAAGAGGAGGATGAGTATTTTTTCAGTTTTTTTACTTATAAAATATCATTTATGATGTACTGATGAATGAAATTTATATTTTAGAATAAGATCAGTAGGAGACTAGTATAAATTATTAAGGCATCCAATTAAATCTATTTAAGAAATTTTATATGTAAAAAATTATAGTTAATTACATATAATATGGTCTAAAAACATATTATAGGTTTATCATAAAATTAGTTTTATCGAGAATTTCATAGTTAGAGAGAATTATTTTTACTGACATGTATATTATGGTTCCCATCATATGTGATATCAACTTCATTTTGAGTTGGTAAATTTTTTGGTACAAGAACCACTTCTTGTAGAATTATTCAAGTATTTAATTTTATATATACGGAAGGGTGTTGAATATTTTTCTATAAAACATATACAAGATTTGTAACATTATTATATGTTTTAGTTGTTATCATAAAAATGTTCTTTCTACTAGAACTCTGATAGATATTGGATACTTCTTGAGTGTAACAAGTTTAAATATTATTCTGGTATAGGAAAAAGTATATAATATATCTGGTGATCATACTATGGTGGATAAAAAAGATTAATCTATATTGGATATATAAGTCCTGTTTTTAAGGATTATAGTGATACTAGAGGTGAAAGAGATGATTTTATGCCATATGTGTATGGAGGTGAAGTTGTGGCTATAAAATATTCATATGATGGTTTTATAAATTTCATGGTAAGAATTATAATGTGATATATTCTAGATAACAACAATCATTGTGGAAATGGATGAGTTAACACAATTATCAATGTTTATTTATAACCATATTCTATGGTTAAATATAAGGTTTTTCTTATGTAGATTTCCCATTAAGTAGAGTAACTTGCATTAGTTAAATAGTTTTTTCAATCTATCAATGGAGAGGTTATGAATACTATTATAGTTATTGAATAATGATATGATGATGAAATTCCTTGTTGTAAACAACCAGTTATAAAAACAATGCATTATCAATAGTTACAAAGGACATAGTAATCTCATTATGTTGATAATAGGACCTTCAGTGATTTATATTCAACTAAGATGATAATGGATCAGTCAGTTTTTTTCAATTAAATTCTCTAGAAAGGACTATCGAAGATGGTAATGTGATCATAGAGGTTATTTTATAGTTATCCTCTCACTCAAGTGATATTATTTAGTTATATATAATAAATGTTTTAATGATGTAGACCCATTATCATTGGATATGATAGTGTCATCATAGTTTGATAAAAAAAATTACTTCTCATATAGAAATATTTTTTTGTGAATATTGTGTTTAATATTATTTTGATAATGGACGAGGAAATAAATCTTCATGAAAAGCATAATATTTCATGGATGTATTTTGAGGACATTAGAAAATAATTTGATTCCATATTAGAATATGTGTCTCTCTAAACATAGTTTAAATTTTTGAAGTGGACTTAAATTTCAAAAAAAAAATATTTTTATTGGGAATATAGTTTATTGAATATTTCAGAATGTTGAAGGTATAAATCATTACAATGTCATATTTATATGAGGTGTGAATGTTTTTGTTAAATAATAATGAGGTAGTGATTATTTTTCATAAATTTTATGGTAGAAAATATACTTACTTTTTTGCGGAGGATGTAGATATTTATTGAGAATACTACAGATATCTTATACTAATATTTGAAAAATGGCCAATAATATTCAATGTATTTAGTGTGATATTTTTCCCCTTCACACTCATTTATCCATTCATAATGATTTGGTTGTAACGTCAGCTTTTTTAGAACCATGAGATAGATATTTTCTCATTATTCTTGGATGAATACTGAAAATTTATATTCATTCATTAGAGACTATTCAAATAATTATGATGGTACATCATGTTAAATTTTAAAGGATAATTCTGAATTCAATGAATTTTCTTATAGAGGGGTATACATCATTGAATATGAATTTATTAGACATAATAGTGTCATTGAATGAAATGAAAAAAAGCTGAAAGTTTTACATGACACATGAATACTATTATAGTGAATCTGAATCATCTACTATTATTACCACCCAACATGAATCCTAATATTGTTTCACCTATGCTGATATTCATTTTTTATATGACAATATTTATAAGATTAACCTTATTTTTAATTTTTTTATCTGTTTTTAGTTTACTATAATTTTTTATTTTTAATACTACACATCTTATTAATAAAATTATTTATATCTTACAAATCTTCCCCATCTATATCTTTTCATAATTTATTGTTTAATTTTCATTTAATAGTTTTTATGTCATCTAAGATTGATAAATATAAATTAACACAAAATGTATAAAAATAAAAAAAATATTACTTATCAATCACAAATAAATATATATGTATACGTATATTTTTTATTTTAACTACTTTCAGTTTTCAGTTTTTTATTTTTATATATAATTTTTTTTTCAATAGAAATGTCGATATTGTTTTGAATATGGATAAATTTAAATAATTTTTCATCTTTTTTAAATATCATTAATAATGTAAAGACCATGATTTTCATATAGAGATTTTATATATTTTTAAAACAATGTTCATTACATTACAAAAACATAAGCCTGTTGAACATAGTGCTATAGTTAATTTTGGATAATAGACACGAAATATTCTTATTTCTTAAATGATCTTCAATATACCCAAAAAATGTATTCGCAGATGATGATATACTTCATTATACCCTCTATAAAACCATTATTTATAATGATGGAATGGAAAAAATTTAACCACTGATAATATATGATCAATAAAGTTAAATGATAGATATAAGTAAAAATAAAATGATAATAAGGGAATGAGAACATGAGAAAAACATTTCAAAACCACACCCTACATATAAAAGATCATAATCATGATTCTTGGATTAACAAAATGTAGTCTATAAAATATGAATCATGGGGAAATTAAATAACCTAATCCATGGGAACAAAAAATTATCATAACATATATATTTTTCATACACAAAATCAAAAAATTCATTTCCATAGTGGTCAAGGATCATTTTTAATGTAATAACAGTTGGATGAATTCAATCCCCAATTCTACTTAGTAAAGGATCACGCCCAATATAATCATAGTGCCAAAGTCCCTCGTATGAATGAGTTTTATCCACATCAAATCCATTTTTATCATATTAGATATAATGTTTTACCTAATGAAATAGGGGGATATATAAGTCCCATCTATCAAATTTTGAAAATTATATATATTTTTTATAAAATATCATAAAACATTGATCATATGTAATCTAATAAAAAGAAATAGATTTTGTAAATATTTCTTCATAGTGACACATGTTCAATGTAAAAATGTCTCATAAGAATTAAATCATTTAGCCTTATAAAACCTCATTGAAATAAAATGTAATTCTGGGGAATCATATCACAATACCTATAAAAAATCTATATAAACAATAATAATGTTATCCATGCATTATTTCCCTTGTAAAAATTCTGTTACATTAAAGGATATCATATAAGATTTTAATTTTTTTTTGAATGATAGCTTGGTAAATTTCTATAGATAATGGAATTTCTAAGTTCAAAAACATTTTTCAAAACATAAAACAATTTCATAATCCTTTTCTTTGAAAATAACCCTATAAATTGTGAAGAATTCTATAAAAAACCATTAAAAATTTTGTTTAGGAAAATATTCATTCCACATTGAAAAAATAAATAAAAGCATAAAATATTGTAATAATCATATTTTTTAAATATACTTTTAAATATAAAAAAGGATTCTTTAAAATAATGATTTTTCTTGATGGTCTAAAATAGCATTCATTCAATACAATTTGAAACAATTTTCACATTCCAATTTGTGGGGAAAACCGAATAGTCATTATTTTGAAAATGACATGAAAATTCCTTGAACAAATATTTGTAAAAAATTAAACTTCAGTAAAAATATATTTAATAATATAATTTAAAAATGTTAATAAAAATGATAAAAAATAAAACATGGTTTTGAAAGAAAAAAATATTTTTCGACTCAAGAGGGAGATAGAGTTGATTTTCTTAATACATTATTTTGGTCTCTAATGTATATACTAAGATAGAAATAAAGGGAAAACTAGTATTATATTGCCAAAACTAGATTATATTAATATACATGAGTTTCTTGATATTTTAATTATGATATTTAATTATCAAAATCATAATAACAACCATTCTTGATAAATAATGAGATTATAACATCAAACACTTTCTACCTTTGTAATTTTTGAATCATAATTATAAAGAAATAGATATCCAAAAATGGATATTTAAATACACAAAAAATTAATTATATGAATCATAAATTAACATATTTGATAGTATATATAATGTATTTAAGAAATAGATGTTGAATATGAAACGTGTCTCACAAAATTCGAATGTGATAAAAAGTTACTCACATTAAGTCTCAACTTCTCTCGTAAAAGTTAAAAAATCATGAATAATAAATATAGAATTATAATTCATATATTATAGAAACATAATTATATATATCTTACTATATATTATTTATATATGAACATTTTGTGACCCCCATCAAATATAAAGTAAGAACCTTTTATTCGATAGCTTGTATGACATGCATTACCAAGTGCATAAGGGAACATAATATCACAAGACTCTATGATAAATTTAATATTATAAATAAATTTGACAAATGATATATAGTTTAAGGTAAAGAACACTGAGATAGCTTATTTTATAGGGAATTTTGATCTTCCACGATAGCATGTGTTTCATGCATTACTTAGTTTCACCAAATAACAATGTATTATTAAAATATTGTTATTTAATATAATATGATATAATCTAGATGTTATGTTAACTGTTTGGAATATTATTAAATATAATATGAAAATTAGGGATTATAAAATGATATAATTGTTTAATTTGTTACAAATAGATTATTAATAAATACAACAAGCAATTGAATATAAAGTGATTATATTTATTGAAATTTATTTTTATGATAAGATATTTTCTCTAAGAAAATAGATTAAATTAATTAAAATTTGGGGGTGATATTATTGTATATATATATACACAATATATTCAATCAAATATTTTTATATTCATCCACTATGTTTGATAGGTATATGATAAGAACAAACTCTATTTTACACATAAAAACCTATATTTTTAAAAAGTAAATTTTACTGCCTTTTAATGGAGAACCAATTTTAAATCTCAATTTTCAGACTTTAAATTGTTTAAAATGTCAAAATAAACTTCATTTTTGAAATAGATACTTAAAAATTAGGTTAGGGGATGTATTTTATATTTTTATGAAGCATTTCATTTGTAATTAATTGTTAAAAATAATGTATTTTAGTTTGTAATTGATTTTTATATAATTTACATATATGGTTAAATTATATTTTTAAATTCTATTAGGATTAATTATAAAATATGTTTATAAATGAAAATAATTATATTATAGGATGCAATTTCACTTTGAAATTTATTATAAAAACCTTACAATCATTGATATATTGTTTCATTAAAAACCTGCAATGTTGTCCGGCACGCGAGATGAAATTTTAAACAATTTCAACCACTACAATTATTGAAATTTAGATAAATATAAGACCTATTTATAGAAGAGAAAAATAAAACTTTTAATAAGACAATATATTAATTTGATGAAATCAATTAGTGAAATTATTTAAAATTAATTACAATTATTACGACAAAACTAGTCTTAATAAAGACTAATTCATTAAATTAGGGTAACAATTTCCTTGAAACTTATAAAATACCCCATACAAGTCAATATTTTGGCCATAAAACTTCAATTTTTGTGTTTGGATTAGTTAGTTATGATATTTTTAGGTTATAACATCTGTATAACAAACTTTTTTTAAAACATTCCAAGTGATTCCTTTTCATTCCCTTAAAAAGGCATCCACTTATCCTAATTCCTAACACATCTGGCACCATTTTGGATCGGCCGCAATCTTTCCATACAGTTTGTCAAAATACCTACTCTATATCATTAATTATCTCGTTGTTAATAATTCCTTCCAAGGAATTCATTTGGTACAAAGCAAAAGTAATTACCTGATTTGGTTGAAACATCTCCTCTCAATGTTTTTAATTTTATTTCTATTCTCCATCCTTTAATATATTATTATTCAATTATTATATAAACAAAATAGTATTCCCAATATACTAATATGATGTAATAAAATGTTTTCTACCTACACTTACACACACATAAAACTAATGGGAAATGAATGTACTGTTTATGTGTATTGCGAACTAATGCCTCATGAAAGATTGATTGTTCATTTTTCCCATAATACGTATTATAGTGGACATTATGATGGAAAATATCTGTATATATTATATATATTATATTATATATATTATATTTATTTATTTAATTATTTTATTTAATACTTCTATTACACATACCTTTAATACATTCCATTTTACTTTAATATGATAACATCGTTTGATGGAGTGTAAATTATTTCCCTCTCAAAGAGATCCCATTCATTCAAACTAAATATGGAAGACATTAATAATATTTTTAATAGAGAAACATTTAATATATTAAATAAATATGGTAATGTAATTATAATATACATATATATATATATAATCAACTTTTCATTCTATTGATAAACAAAAAAAAAGGATGTATCGTTTTTGCCTGCGTACGACATACCATCACAATGAGCGCTGAATTTCTTTTCATATATCCAAAAATTACAGTTTATTATATATACATATATAATGGATATATATTATATTAACACCATATTTTACATTTTTATATGATGAATATATTGAATATTTATTAATAAAAATGAATAACAAGATAAAACATACTTGACAAACAAGGAAATTATCATCTAAATTAGTTAAAATAAATAAAATTTATTAAAAAATAGTTAATAAGATATTATAATAATATTATATATAATATCATAACTATTGAAATGGTTTTTGATATGTTATTAACATTTTTAAACCCCTTATACATAATGTTAACCGACATTCACCTGAATGGAAACACAATGTATGGGATTCTCATCTCAATTTTTTACATTTGTAAGATAAACATCATGTTCACCACTTACATATTTTGTATGGTGTATCTATAACTCATTTTTATATATTATATAAGGAATTCATTTATCTTCATTTTAATTAAGTATAATATTTATTATTATTCCATAATAAGGATTATTATTTAGAAATTTCCAATGTTGTATGGTAAACATTGGAATATTTAATGATTATTTTCCTCAACAATAACACTAATGTGATTTGAAGGGTATTTCCATTTGAAGAAATAATAATATCATTTTTCAATAAAAAAATAATATTCCATTAATATAGTAATTCATAATAAAATTTAATTATCATTAATTTTTTTTCACACTTTATCTCTCATAGTGTTTATGACATGTTTATAAGAAAACCCTACTTTATTTATCTCCTTAGTCAAAGAACTGGTTCACCTATAGGAATAATGATTTATTAAAAAAATCAAAATTACTTTAAAATTAGTTCGTAATTAAATTTTTACATTTTTTTCTTCTTCAAATGTTTTATAGGAATCTTCTTGATTCATTTCGAACAAGGTTTTTTCCACCCATTTTTACCATGAAAAAGAAATGTTTATTTTTAGATAGTATGATATGTAGGGATTTATCCACAACCATTAAATTAAATTTTCCTTTTCATATTAAATTTTATTTATTTTTAATGATTTTTTTAAATGATTTTTAATGATAATATTTTGAAAAAGTTTGTCATAGAAAATGGTATTTTTTCAATAATTGTTTTTAATGTAATTATATTATTTCGCCAATGACAATAACCCACTATTTTTACTCATTATAGGATTTTTTATTGATTACATAATTATTCTTCCACAGGATGGTTTATTGTTGATTTGTCCATGGATAGTATTCATATTCACTTCCTTAATTCATTTTTTATTCCCCTGTAAATATTCAATTTCTTATTATCATTAAACATTGAATTTCTTCATAATTATCTATTTCATTTAACATGGATATTAGTATTTCTAAACTGTATACAATTTAACATTTAAATTCTACTTATATTCTTATTTTATTATTTCTGTAGATATTATTAAATATATATCTCATAAATATGTGTATATTTATTTAGGAACATTGTTAAATTGATTATTGAATATATGAGTAATGATTTAGAATTGTATCATATAGGTTGTTCCCATTAATAGATATCCCCTCAATGCATTGAACTTCACATTGGATGAGTCATTCTATTATTTGATAGAGTAGTGTTTTTACCTTATATTGGGTAAAACATCTAGTTAAACTTCATAATGGTAAAGGTACCATATACCTAGGAAATAAGGAATACAAAAATCAAATATTTCTCTAATTTAGTTCCTATTTTAGTTCGTCCATGATATTTTTCTTCGACATTACTATGGATAAATTTAATTTTCACTTATTTAGATAGAATTCATTTTAGTTTCTTAACTTGAAATATTATTTTCCTTATATAGTTATTTGAATTAAATTTGATCCATTTTTTACCATTCTATATTTTTTATACAATTCCATTATATTTATTAACTACAGTTAATGTGTGTTATTTTATTTACCGTTCAATATGAACTGTGATCATTGATTCATTATTTCTTCTTCTATATTATTACCTTACCGAGCATTCGAGCTCACCCTTATTACATTTCTTTCTACATAAATTTGTGAAAAATATTATGGATGATATGTATGGATTTACAATATGGATTAGAGATATCCTGGAAGTTATTTATTTGGAAGGAATAAATAAATTATGTTATAATTTTTGTATTAATTTTTAATATATAACACTTATTTATATCTATTTTACCAATACTACTAATCTCTTAGTCCATTTGGATTTTATTCCTTGTTTTCATGTCAATGTAATTAATAGAAGACATTTTCTCTAGACCTTATAGGGTCAAGTCAATATAGTTACTATCAAAGGAAGTTTAGTAGAACCCCTATGAAATATAATTAGAATAAAATATGTCAAAGAAAATAACCCTAAATATTAATTTTAGGATAATTATTTAAATACAGCGAAGAATTTTTATTAAGGTATATATTATGTGGGTATTCCTATAAATACATCCCTATATGGATTTTACAAGTGGACTGGGTTCTGGCATCGATGTACTTAGGATTAACAACTTCGGCAATGTGTACAATCCTAACTCAAGGAACCATAGTAAATAAAAATAGACCTTATTGCACACATAGTTTGACACTCTCGAGGGATACGCTTAGGATATTTCATATTTTATTTAAAAACCATTATGATAAGGTTTGAAAATGAATATCCTAGTTTATACCTAATAATTTTTATTTTATGAACTAACTATCAGGATTTAGAAATCGAATAAATAATAATATAGATAAACTCTACAAAAATTAAGGACCATCGTGGAAATAAATGGATGTATTATGTTTGTATTGAGGTTTTATTGAAAACCCTAGTTTAAAGGATCATTAGTGATTAACCCTATTTCAGGGATTTTCAGCATATTTATTTTCGAAATAATATTAACTTGATTTTAGAAAAGGACGACATGAATGCTATGTAACAACCAATAAAATAAAATGAGGCTAAGGGTCTTCAACGCATTATTGATGGATGATAAGGGTTTCACACCAACCACTGAGCTATGCAATGTTGTGGATAAATTGTAATTGTTATTTGTTAAACAATTTGATGAATAAATAATATTTATGAATTAGTAGTATAAAATTTATGTATTAGAGATAAATATCTTATCAGTATTGGGGTTTCAATATATTTACAGGAAAATAGTAATATTTTCCCTATCTTTTAGGCCTTACGGGCATTTAAATTTTTCTTTCAGTGCATTGGTCATAAAAAATTCATTATTGGTAATTAATTTCCCATAATAATGGATTGAATTAGAATTTTATCTATGAAAAACCAAAACTTATGAGTGATCAAATGACATATAATAGTTTTAATTAAGTATAATTTCTTATATTTTAAGTAAATTAGAGGATTCCTCACATTAGGAAAAATATCATCAAAAAAATTCTAATACATTAATTTCTATTGAGAATACGGTCTTATAAATAATCAAATATATAGGGATTTGTGGCCCCCAAATATTCTATTTATAATTATATTGTGTTTTATTTATAACCACAATCACTCCCTAAAAATATTGATGATTTTCCTCAAAATAATTATCTCTACTTTCCATTAATGTTCTCTTATGTAGACACCTAGTTACATGGATCCCATGTGACCATTGTACTTTCCATTCTCTATTTAATAGAGGGTTAATTATCAATCCTTTTCATGGTGTGAGATTTCAATCAAGGAAGTATCAAACAATCTATCTCCATGAATTATTTTAAATTGTTAGGACTCAATTTAAATATGGTGGGGAGAATGCAATGCCCCCAAAATCTAAAGTTTGAACTTTGTATTTGATGGAATGTATGAAACTCATCACAAAGCATGTGGGGGAATATAATATCTCAAGAATATTCAATATATTCACAATTTTATATAAATTAAAAAAATTCTATATCTTGTAATTAATGCACCACTTAGTTACCTTGTGTTATATAGAAGAGAGACCCTCTTCAATAGCTTGTGTTAAATGTAAAACTGAATTTTACTATATAACAATTTATCATTGGAATCTTATCATTTAATATAATATGATATAACACACCCATTATTATAGTTATAATGAATTTTATTAAAAAACTTCATAAAATATTGGTATATAAAAACATTGATTAATTTATGGTTTACAAAATAATTAAAAATGAATGTAAGAAGAAACTAAATATAACAAGATTATTTTAATGGAAAATTATTTTTATTCTCATAAAATGTTTTTAGATAATAAATAAAATTAATATAAATTATTAAGTGATTTATATTTATTAAATATGTTAAATATTAAATGAAATATTTCTTATGTTCACTTACTATGTTTTCTAGAAATATGATAAGAAAGCACTCTATTTTAAACATAAAATCCTATATTTTAATGAAGTCCATTTTTCAACCTTGTAATGGATAACCCATTTTAAATGTGTATTTTTACACATTAATAGACTTAATATGTCAAAATAAATGTTAACTAAGAAATTCTTACATAGATAGTTGGTTAGGGTGAATTGTATATATTTTTATGAACCATTTCATTTTTTAATGACTAGTTAACAATACAGAATTTTAGTTTAACACTTATTTTTCATCTAATTTATTTATAAAGATAAATAATACATATAATTGATTTAAAATTTTAATTAGATAATTTTTTTTATTTAATAAAAAATACACCATTTTATAAAACTTTACTTTTATATTGACTATAAAAACCTTGGAAACCTTCAGGAAATTTTACATTAAATCCCCACATTTTCATCCTAATTGCATAATGATTTTTTAAAAAAAATATACCAAACATATGATTAAAATGTGTAAAAATTTATTCCATATTTGGAATAATCATAATATAGAATGTCTAATAAGGCCAAAAAAAATTAAAGAAAATTATTTGGGAAAGTAATAAAAACTAATTAAAATTATTAATTCAATATTAAGATTATGAAAAGAATAAAACTTTATTTCACATTCCCAATGACATTGATTCTATTTCCACAATCATTTAATGTACATATATCAACCATAATCCATCCATTATTGATATTTGTTTAATGAATTTTATTAGGTAATAACATGTGTAGAGCTGACCTGTCATGAACCGAATTTGGTCGCTGCCAAAACTAGCACCAAACCCAGCCCGTGACATGAGTTGAAGGGCGTTCCCTATCCCCACGGGCTGGCACAAGTTCCTGGGCATCATTTATTTTTTGTTTGGGAATGATTTACCAGAATATGAAGGCATAAAACATTAAAAACAATCAATAAACTGAATCTGAAAAATTTATACCAAATGATGTTTACAAAAAAACCAAAACTGAATACATTGGTATGGAGTCAATACAATATGTCTATAAATAAATGAAAAAATTATCAAAACAACAACCAAGTCTCCACACGACAAGGGTTCATCACCCCCGAGTCGTCTCCATAACATCGCACCATAGGAGGGGGCTAACAACCTGAACCGCCTTCACTTGAGGCCTTACATTTACCTGATTCAAACATAACCAAGTCTAATTACACCCAAGGGGTGTAAGTAGGGTGTGATCCTAAGACCAATAGTATACCACCCAATTATTCCAAAGTTCATGCAATATAAGGTGAAGAAGCAAACAATTTTAATTCGTAAAGAAAAAAATGACGATGAAATTCCATGAAATGCAACTTTTATTTGAAAAAAATCGTTTTCAAACTAGAATTTCCAAAATTTTAGCATATCTAAATGAAAATGATAGATATGGTAATGTACTGAAAAACACACCAAAATACAAGGGTAAATACTAAAAATATAGTGAGCAACAAACCAGGAACACCCTAGGGACTAGGTTGTCTTGGGCCCTATGTACCTCGTACCTCGTTGTAAAGCAACCATAGTAAAATCCACTCTCATGCATGATCCACTAGTAGGGAACATACCCATAACATAGTGGTTTATAATAATCATCCACATAGTTTAGTTAGATTTGTCGTTATCCAAATGCTACGTGAAACAGGGATGACACCAATCTGGTCCCCTAGCCGTACTAGTACAAATCCGCCCACCTATGTACCTGGGCTTCCCCTTTTGTGCTCAAAATATTTCAGCATTCAACACAAATCCATTTTCAAACAAAACACCACTACTGGTCACACACAATCAATATAGTATCTATGACATTTTTATACCACTTAAAACACACAGTAAAACACTTTGATTTTTAATAAAACAATTCCTCAAAATCAAGTAGTGTTTTGCACAAAAAAACGCCTTAAGAACCCCAATTTCACACTATGTGCACATTTTTGAGTTACCAAAACATAAATGGAATCCCAATACATTTAAATTAAAACAAAAAATCATTTTTAGGTAATCCTCGTATGATTTAAGAAGTTACATCATTGTAAAACATTGATTTTTACAAAACATGGCTCTTAGAAATTAATGTGTTTTAGAATCACCACTAAAAACAACTTTCACAGCAATAAACACATTGTAAAATCATAAAAAAAATATTTTCATTCATATTACAGTTCATTAAAATCATCTAATTACTTATAGGGAATCACCAAATAATCTAATTAATCATTTTTATAAAAAACCCCAATTTCACATGAAATTAGCATTAAAGATTCATTTGAAATAAAAACACCACTAAAACTATTTTCATCAATAATAAAATTCAATAAGCATAAAAATTCCATAAAAACAGTATCAAATTCACAAAAACTGCACACACAATTGAATCACCTACCAAAACCAAGGAATCCCTTGAATCCTTTGTGCGAAAACTCAAACGCACCACCGCCGCACCTCAAGGAAGGTAAACCAGACCTAAAACCAGAATTTCAGAGCATGAAAGACAATATAAAACCCTAATTTTTAAACCCTACATTCTGGACAATAGTAACCTCAATGATAAGTCAAGAAAACCTATGTACATTGAATATAACCGTAAACAAATTGAAAGAAGAAAGAAAGAGAACAACTTACTAAAAATATCTTGTAGAAATAGCCCCCAAAAATACCAGTAGCTGATTTTAAAAATAGTCAAACCTTCAAGGGAGATCCGAAAAAGGAGAAAGATATCATTTAGGAATTTGAATGGGGGGGAGTGTAAAAATTGAGAGAGTTATGAATGAATGAACTTACCTCTTCAAATCGGGAAATTTTGAGAACCCTATTCATATCTTCCCTAATTCGTGATTTCCAAGAACTCCAAAGAGGGGGGTAATGGAATGGTCGCGTGGTTTGGTTCAGTGGGCCTGGGATCCACTTAAAATCACTGCAATACCATTAATATTGAATGATATATGAAATAGACAAATTATTGTTTTGAAACTGGAAATGGGCCTTCGGGATGGCCCAATTCCTTCAACAAAAACCCAATTCCACCATTATTATGGATTCTTAAAGGGTCCCAATTGCAATCTTGGTGTTAATAGGTCAGTGGAGGCCATTTACGAAGTTGAATGGGTGCAAAATATTAAAAAATGGAAAAGTTATAAGAGAAACAAAATTGGTTTTTAAATCTGGAATTAGGCTCACGGTTTGGCCCAATTCATGAAAACTCTCTCATTCCTCCATAAAAGATTGGGAACCCCCCAAAAAGGAATGAAAGGAAATTAAATGAAATTTCCTTTAAAATAATTCATTTATGTTACAATTCTCCCCCACCCCATAAATCATTCCGCACCCGGAATGCGACAACAACACCAGATGCAAAAGCAAATCCCAAATGATAGACCAAGAGAGACTTCCTTGCCATGTTTTCACCCGCTTCAAAAAGGATTTACATCTCCATCTGATCAAACAAAGGAAGATAACACTCTCACAAACAAAAAAGTACCCCACTTACTAAAAATTATGAAACACATTCAAAACAAATCCCCAAACAAAACACCTCAAACACTACAAGACGACGCTCAAGCAATCCACTTGAAATGAACAATGAACTCAAATAACACTACCACAACATTACGTAAACAAAACCATTGGGTGTTCTCCAACCCCAAATTTACACAAGTAAAAAATTTGTGGATATATAGACATGAAGGATACTACCTCATACCTAGAATACACCAAGGAGAAAACTGAGTCACTAGTACGGTGTGACCCAATCTGGACATCCCACCACTAGGGATAACTCAATTTCTAAGACAAAATAAGGATAACAATTGGGGAAGGAGCGAATGATCTCCCCATCGTAAGGGTTAAACTAACATTATTACTTTTACAAGAGAACATACATGATACCCATGATGGCTCTCCCCACCATAATAATGAAGACAACTTTCTGTACGACAAAATCAAGACACTAACTGGGGGCCTCGAATGTAATTCCCCGCATTCGGGGTAGATTAATATCAAAATTCATCCAATGAATCATACATGAGACCCATTGTTGGTATACCCAAAACAAAACCCAACCATATTAACTAACTTGTATGGGATAACAACAAAAAAACAACATAATTTTAAGGAGCTGGCATGGCCGCACGGTTGGTTCACACTGTTTGGGAAACCGTGAGTTAACGGTGCAGATCATTCTGTCCAAAGAGGAAAAATTACATAGTTTCCTTGTCCAAGGATCATGGATGTGCAGAGACCATGTAGTAGCTACTCTCTCTTATCACATGGCCCCTGGTTTGGCACATGGGTACTGCTAACCGTGTGAAAAATAGGCACTTCAAACTCTTTAACCCAAATTTTAAACTTTTCTCCCAAAACACAAGGGAACCAAAAGGGGAAAAATCAACTCAGTGTATGACATGATAACAAGGTAATCACACCTCTTTCCAAAAAATTTGAGAAATTGGAATACTACGATGACATCAAATGTTTAAACTATTCGTATAATTAATTTTCAGGATATTACCTTTACCAAAATTATGAATGACTCTAGGATTTCCCCTAACTATGTGCCAGCTTCTCTCCGGGGCCTATGGCTGGAGCTCAATGGATTGAACAATATTCGTCCTTGCAGTTAGGATTTAGAAACCCCTAAAATGAACATCTTCTTCTAGTTCCAAATACAATTATACTGTAATCTCAGATGGTATCATTTATACATGACACACTTCAAACCCGCTTTTCCCCAACCCATAATTTTACCAAAACAAGAACTTAGAGGATGCACAAACATCACCGGTTTTTTTCTTCGGATTCTAAATAGCGGAATGAAAGGACGTACAGAAACACATACATATAGACCATAGGATTTAGAATTTCTTATAGGGAGACACACATCGAACAAAATATTTACTCTCATAAGATTGAACAATCTTCACCCTTATAATCAAATGAATACATGACATCGAATGACGTCACCAAACATGACCATTGTGGATAAAAGAAAACACAAGGAGTGGGACCTTGTACTGAGTCCCAAATAGCACATTATTCCATCAAGTGTCCATAATATCCACTCTTGCCAGATCTAGCACACTGGTGGCCTAACATGAACTCTTGCTTCAATGAGACTGACGAAAGACCCAAAGGCCCTTTAAGACATCATTCTACATTGACAACCCTGATCTTCTTTGACCTTCGACAACTTAGGAAATATAAGAAACTAAGGTATATTTCAACCTCCCACAAACACTCTCACACTATAAGGGGATACACATAACTGAAAAATAAGAGGGGTAAACTCAATCTCCAAACCTCAAGAATAAAGTCTTTATGTTGATCAACTGGAGGATCATCCAACGGTGAATCACCATAGGCCACACATGAATCATAAATTAACACTTTATGGGGGCGTACCCTAGCCTACTGGAAAACCAAAGGACCCAACCAATCTGGTCATTTGGTCACAACATACCACAAACCTGAACCGAACACATGAGGGGAGCCACCACATTGGCCTCCCAAACATTTCCTCAAAAGAGACCAATGACCAACACTTCATTCAAACTTATCAATGAAACACCAACCCAAAGCATCATTCAAACAAGAGGGGTTATTGAACTTGAAACATCCAACAATAATAATCTCGAAAACACATAATACATACCTCCCAACCATACATTATCAAAACACAACACTTTCCTTCAAAAAAATTATTTAAAAAAAACAATGTTGGTCGGTTGCGCATTTACCGATGGTATCTCATGAGCCTCACACATGCATGTTTACATGCCACACTGGGAACCCACCTCATATCCATGTATAGTCCCAAATAAACCTATGCATGTGGTCACCCTTGAGAATTACAAATACCAAAAATGAAACCATTCTTATTTTTAAAATCAATCTTTTAACCACAATTTTCTTTTCTCAAAAACAGTAACCATAATATCAAAACCCAATTTTTCATCTCACAAACCAATTTAGAAAAGAATGCCTTATTCAATAAAATCACATATCCATGCCTTTCACAATTGTTTCAAAACATTTCAACCCATTTCAAATCACTTATAATTTCATGAAAAAAACCATTTCATAAATCATCATTTAATTAAGAACTCAACTATTCTCATTTAAAGACAAGGTTCTAAAAGTTCACAATTGTTTTTCAAATGCTCAGTAGTCAACAAACCCAAAATACATCTTCAACCCCCACAAAAAATTTCTAGAACACTTAATTCAATCCAATACAATTTTCCACGGTTAAAAAATGTTCCACTAGAAACATATTTTCAAAACCCCCAATTATCATAGTTCATACTTTCAAAAGAGGTGTAAACACATAATTTACCCATTTGAAATAATTCTGAAATTTCATTTATAGACATTAAAAAAATAAAACCATATTCACATTACTATAAAATAACTTCACAAAAATTCACACTCGTTAAAGGGAATTAATTTTTTTTTTCTTAAAAAAACCAAGTTTCCAATATTCCAAAACAAAGAGACACAAGATAATGTGAGAGGAAACTAGTTTCGATGGGTGACTTGGAATTATGGTTGGCATCCATATTCCAATAACTTTTCAATAACATAGATTATTCTAGGAAAATATCCATGGATCCATATGGATTTCAAGGCCTTGCAAGCTTAATGAGATTATTCACCCAACTCTTTTTTCATTTCCCATTATCAACATTAATCCAAGAAAACCAAAGGACTCGGATAAATACCTACTTCCCTTGGTGACTTGAATCCCGTAATGAGTTGTGCTTTCCAGGCACACTACCCATGACTGAATTGCCATATCTCGACAATCCTAGCTCCAGACTATCCGGACTCTTCCCTAAATAACATGACCCAAGGAGCGAACCTCCTATGATGCCATTTTGTTATGAAATGAATCTGGTCGCCGCCAAAACTGGCACCACACCCATCTCGTGAAATGAACTGAAGGGCGTTCCCTATCCCTATGGGCTGGCATAAGTGCATGTGTATCATTTATATTTTTTTGGGAATGACTTACCCGATTATGAAGGCATAAAACATTAAAAACAATCAATAAACTGAATTTGAAATATTTATACCAAACGATGTTTCCACAAAAACCAGAACTGAATACATTGGTTTGGAGTCAGTACAATAAGTCTATAAATAAATGAAAAAATTAGTAAAACAACCACCAAGACTCCACACGACAAGGGGTCATCACCCATAAGTCGTCTCCATAACATCATACAGTTGGAGGGGGCTAACAACCCGAACCGCCTTCACCTGAGGCCTTACTTTTAACTGATTCAAACGTAACCAAGTATACTTACACCCAAGGGGTGTATGTAAGGTGTGAACCTAAGCCCAATATGAAACCACCCTATTATTCCAATGTGCATTCAATATAAGGTGAAGAAGAAAACAGTTTTAATTCGTAAAGAAAAAAATGATGATGAAATTCCCAGAAATGCAACTTTTATTTGAAAAAATAGTTTTCAAACTAGAATTTCCAAAATTTAACATATATAAATGTAAATGATAGATACAGTAATTTACTGAAAAAAACACCCTAATACAAGGGTAAATACTAATAATCCATTGAACAACAAACCAGGAACACCCCTAGGCACTAGGTTGTCTCGGGCCCTATGTACCTCGTACCTTGGTGTAAAGCAACCACATTAAAATCCTCTCTCAAGCACGATCCACTAGAAGGGAACATACCCACAACATATTGGTTTCCAATCATCATCCAAATATTTTAGTTAGAGTTTTGGTTATCCAAATGCTGGGTGAAACAGGGACGACACCCATCTGGTCCACTAGTCGTACTAGTACAAATCCGCCCACCTAAGTACACAGGCTTCCCCTTTTGTGCTCAAACAATTTCATCATTCAACAGAAATCCCACTACTGTTCACACACAATCAATATAGTGTCTATCACATTTTTATACCACTTAAAACACACAATAAAACACTTTGATTTTTAATAAAACAATTCCTCAAAATCCCATAGTGTTTTGCACAAAAAAACACCCTAAGTACCCCAATTGCACACTATGTGCACATTTTTCAGTTACCAAAACATAAAGGGCATCCAAATAAATTTAAATAAAAACATCCTTTTTAGGGAAGCCTCATATGGTTCAATAAGTGACATCATTGTAAGACCTCCATTTTTTACACAATATGGCTCTTAGAAATTCATGTGTTTCATAAACACCGTTAGAACCAACTTTCACAGCAACAAACACATGGTACAATCATTAAAACAGTATTTTCAGTCATATTACTGTTCATTAAAATCAACTAATTACTTATAGGGAAGCCCCAAATAAACGAATAAAACATTTCTACAAAAAAATCCCAATTTCACATGAAATTGGAATTTATGATTCATTTGAAATAAAAACACCACTAAAACTATTTTTCATCAATAATAAAATTAAATAACCCTGAAAATACCATAAAAATAGTATCCAATTCACAAAAACTACATACAAAATGGAATCACCTACCAAAAACAAGGAAACCCTTGAATCCTTTATACAAAAACTCAAACGTACCACCGCCGCACCTCAAAGAAGGTAAAACAAACCTAAAACCAGAATTTCAGACCATAAAAGACAAGATAAAATCCTAATTTTTAAACCCTACTTTATGGAAATTAGGAACATCAATGATAAGGTAAGAATCCCAACGTACATTGAATGTAACGTTAAACGAATTGAAAGAAGAAAGAATGAGAACAACTTACTAAATATATCTTGTAGAAATCACCCCAAACAATACCAGTAGATGATTTTGAAAATAGTAAAACCTTCAAGTGAGGTTCTAACAGGGATAAGGAGATCATTTAGTAATTTGAATGGAGTAAAAAGTGTAAAAATTGAGAGTTATGAAGGAATGAACTTACCTCTTCAAATATGGACTTTTTCAGAACCCTATGCATATCTTCCCAAATTTGCGATTTCCAGGAGCTCCAAAGAGGGGGTAATGGAATGGTCTCACGGTTGGGTTCAGTGGGATCGGGCTCCACTTGGAATCACTGAAATACCATTACTAATGAATGAGATATGAAATAACCAAATATTTGTTTTAAAACTGGAAATGGGCCTTCAGGCTGGGCCAATTCATTAAATAAAAACCCAATTCTACCATTATTATGGATTCTTAAAGGGTCAAAATTGCAATTGTGGTGTTAATAGGTCCGGGGAGGTCATTTTGGAAGTTTAATGGGTGAAAAGTATTAAAAATAAAAAAGTTATAAAAGAAACAAAATTGGTTTTTAAAACTGGATTGGGGCTCACGGTTTGGCCCAATTCATGAAAACTCTCTCATTCCTCCATAAAAGATTGGGAACCCCCCCCCCCCAAACAATGCATGAATAGAAATTAAATGAAATTTACCTTTAAAATAAGTCATGGATGTCACATGACCTGTTTTCAAAAATAACAAGTGTGTCTTTTTCCTTCCCTATAAAAGGCCACCACCACTCCCCATTCCTCACACCTCTAAAACAACTTGTGATCAATTTATAAGCACCCTTACAGTTCCCCGTCATCCTTTAACTTAACAATGAAGCCATTATTTGTTCATAAATCCAACCATGGAATCCTTTTGGTACAAAATAAAGTAGTTTCCCAATTAATAGGTAACTTCTTCTCTTAAACTTTTTAAATTTTTTCCATTTTACAACCTCTCATATATTATTTTTCCATTTTTATGAAACAAAACCAGTAACCTTAATATATTATGAATTTTTATGTGTATTTGTATACAGAAACATAAACAAACATTCATCTAATAGGTTACAAACATATTATATCAGTGTACGGTGACTGACTACCTCACGAAGTGATGATTATTCATTTTCCCTTACTAACTATCATGTTGGCCATTATGATAGAAACATTATATATATATATATATAAATATATTTATATATATGATAGTTATTGTGTATGTATACTTATTTAATTCTATTATTACATATTACTTTAATACTTTTAATTTTATGGTAATTGGATAACATCATTTGAGGATGTGTGGACTAATACCCTCTCCAAGTGATTTGATTCATTCCCAAAAAATATAGAACACATTAAGAATAATTGTAAAAAATATATATGGAATATATTACACAAATTCGGTATTATGGTTAAAATATACATGTAAATTCAGGTCATATAATTTTCATTGTTTTAAAATTCAACAATAAAATTGATGTAGTGTTCATTCTTACACATAGCTTACTATCTACATGAATAGTACGTCACATTTCATATATCCAGATGTTTTAGATAGTTATCGTCACATATATACTAGATATATAAGATATTCATGTCGTTTTTTAAATTATATTGGAGCTAAAATAATTAAATATTTAATAACAACAATGAATTACCAGTTAAAGCATACTCAACTAGCTAGGCAATTAACACATGAAATAGATGGAATAATGAAAAGTTATTAATAATTATAAAATTAGATATTTGAAGTGGATAATAAATGATAAAATAAATATTAATATGGTCTTTTATAAGTTATTAACATGTTTAAACACATTATACATGTGGTTAAAGACCATTAATAAAGAAGGATAAATACGTTAAATGGTTCTCATCTCACTTTTTACATCTGTGAGATAAATATCATGTTTACCACTTAAATATTTCTGTAGTGTATATAGTACTCAATATTATATATTATATCATGAATTCATTTATCTTTTTGTTATTTCAGTCTTCCATTTAATCTTTTTTACTTCATGAAGATTATGATTTAAATTTTTTCAATTTGGTATGGGACACTTTAGTATGTCTTCAAATTATTTTCCAAAACAATAAATTTAATGATCAATATTGTGTATTTACATACAAGAAAATTACAATACCATAGTTCAATAAACCATTTAATTTTTCTATAATCTATTATTTCATGACCATTTTCAATTATTAGTATCATTTTATGACTCTTTTATAATCATAGTTTTTAATAAATGTATTTAAGAAAACCCAAATGCATTCCTCTCTTTTGATTGAGAACCTATTATCATCTAAAAACCATTTTTTATTAAAATATTTTTTAAAATTCATTTATAATGATTTGGTAAAGAAATTTATATCATTTTTTATTTCACTAATATTTCAATGTAATAAGATTATCTCTTTCATAAGATGTCATTTATAACAGCTTTTTACATTATTAAGGGAATTTATAGTTTAAAATTATACAAAATGTATAGATTTATTGGCCATCATTTCATTAAATATTTCTCTTAAAATTCAATGGGTTTATTTTTAATGAAATGTTTTTCAAAAATAATCATCGAAGAAAAATATTTTCTAATAGTTTTTCAAATAAAATGATATTTTCCTCAATATTTTTTATTACTGTTATTATTCTATTTCATAAATGATAATAACCATCTATTTTTACTCGACATTAGATTTTTTTATTGATACCAAATTTATTCTTGATTTAGATGATACACTATCTATTTAGAAAAATATAGTATTCACATTCAATTTCATAAATTAATATTTATTCCCCTTAAAATATTCAATATCTTATAAAAACCTGAGAATTGAATTTTCCCATTAATATCCATTTCATTTATCATGGATATTACTATTTCTTAAACAATATACAATTTCACATATGGTGTCTAATTTTAATTTTGTTTTTATTATTTGGATTAATATTTATAAATCGGTATCAATTACTCCATACAGATATTTGACATGAAAAATTATTAAATTGATTATTTGATATAAAAATAATGTTATTGATTCATATGACACTAGTGGGGACCAGTTTTAAATATCCCATCGATGCATCGATAGCCTCATTGGACAAGTCATTTGGCTAACTTCCATAGATGGGGTTTTAACTGATATTTTAAAAACTGACTTATTCATAGTCTTGAATCTAAATGTACCATGTACCTATGAAACATGGAATCCAATAATCTATAATTTCCCTCATTTGGATTTAGTTATTATTAATTTATGATATTTTTCATCAATATATTTGTGGATACATTTCATGTTCAGTTATTTAGATGGAATGTGTTTCCATTTCTTCCCTTTCCATATTTATTTTGCGTTATCTAGTTATTATAAAAAAATTTCTTCTAGTTATTACCCTTATATAATTTTTTCTCTCATCCTTCCAATTTTTTTGATTATGTGGAATGTGTATTTAGTTATTTACCATTCAATATTGACTATTCGTATTGATTCATTATCGATTCTACAATATTGTTTTTTGCATAGTGATCATTTTATATCACCCTTATTGTGTTTCTTTCCCATAGAATCTAAATAGTGTACTATGAATTATTTTTAGGGATTTTCTAGAGGGTTTAGATATTTCCTCAAAGTGAGATATTTGGAAAGAAGAAATAAATCTATGTTGTAATTATTGTATTAATTTCATATACATGACTCATGCATTTATCTAGTTTACAAAGACCACTAAACAATCAGGCCATGTAGATTATATTCCTTGTAATAATTCCAATTTTATCAATAGTAAAAAATATATCCTATCATTTTAGTGTTGGTTCTCAACTCCTTTTTACCCTTTTACTCACAATTCATTGTTAAAATTTTGTTTTGGGTAATAACTACGCCCTTTTCATGTCGGTTTGGGTTTGATATTTTTGTTCCTCATACTTGGACTATGATTTCATCATAGCCAATATTTTAACCATAATATAAATATCATAAATATTCATTATACATGTATTTATTATAATCAATAAAATATTTAGATATAAAATGATATACATCATTTTGGGAGAATGTAGGTCGTACATACAAATGAACATTGGTTCCATTTTCTAGATGGTTTAAATGAAAGAAATGTAAATAATATATTACTATTACATAATAATTTATATATCATATATATTACTATTCCTTAAAAACATTTAATTACCTTCCCTGAAAAGAATTAGTGAAAATGAACTACCTGGCATCATGTGTTGGTATATTGCTAAACACAGAAATAACATTATCATATCCCCCACAGAATGGAATGAAGGAAGTTATATGTTGTATAAAAATTGAAAAAATAATATTATTTTAAAAATATAATATATATTAGTTTAATCTATTTGTAATACAATCCATGTAAGATCGATATTAAAATATTTCACATCGATTTATTAGGCAGTATTCCTCTATACAAAAGAGCAATGATATTGTTTTCAAACAGCCTTGGAGGTAAAATTTATATGATTTATTATAATTATAGTGATATAATATTATCATAGATATTAAATATATATATAAAATTCATCATTATATAAATCTATGAGTTGTGGTGATGGAAAACAAATTACACCTTTTTGTGAGTTGATAATTCATCGTACACAAGTGTGACGATTTCATATCCCATTTGATGGAAGATGAGAAGGATTTTGGATGATCCATTAAAAAAATAAAAACAATTATTTTCGATATAATATTTTTATTATTTTATTATATTTATAAATTATTATAATGAATTATAATAAGGATTAAAATAAAAATTCATAGTAAAAACCATTACATCTTCCTCAGACAACCACTTTATTCTTAACAAAAATCCTTCGTAAATTGTCTTTCTAATCTAAAAAAGGTCTCTAGGGTTTATTAACATTACTAAGGAATATTTTTATATATATTTATTTTAATTAAAATTGTTTTTCTATTTTAATTAGTATTGGATATAAGTGGCATTTGATAAGTGAGGTGAGTGGCATACTTGTAATTTTGGAAAATAGAAATTTGTTATAACATTTTTGAAATCTAAAAAGGCTCTATAATTTGTAATAATATATGATTTGAGTTGATAAAATCACAATAAATCAATATAATGTGTTTTGGATAATTTTTTGTTTATTTTCAGAAATTTCTATTTTAGTTGGTCAATTCGAAAAACTAATTTTTAATACAACAGTAGTAAATAATTTTTACGGTTTATATATTATTTATTTTTAAAAATTCATTTGAAATTATTAGATACTATGAATTATTTTTAATTAATGTATTTAATCAATTTTCATAAATTTTATTTATATAATTTAATATTATAAAATTAAAATTAATCAAGGAGATGTGGTGAAAGGCTTTTTTTAAATGGGAAATGTTTCAAAAGAAGAAAAAATTTTTATATAAAACATAAATATTAAATTGATTAGAATGATATAATTTCGATTACTAAATATATAATTTTATTAATTTAATATTTAATCCCATTTAAAACAATGATCAATATATTTTATTTTAATTAAAAAGTAGTTTTCAATAAAAATATAAATTTTTCACTATTTATCAAAAAAATCGTTTTTTCATAAAAATCACCTTAATTATCTGTAAGATAATTTTGGAATAATTATTTCAAAATGAAATTTTATTTTATCCTATTTATTTTATAAAAGGTCTATATTTAATTATTTTATTTTCCATGTAAATAAATAATTTTTTCGAAAATGGTATTTTGAAAAAATATATAGACTACCAAAAAAATACATTATTATCTACATTTTTATGTATATAAAACCATACTAATTATTATTTAAAATTATTATATTCGTAGTCATTTCACAATGATTAATGGATATGTTATAACTCTCAATTATAAATAATAATAATAATAATAGTTTGTAGTGTTTTGTTAAATCTTAGTGTTGCATGTAACGCAAGTTACTAATGAAATTAAATTTATTTCAAAAAAATTATAAATCCCAATGTTGTAACATTTAACCAATTTTAAATATAATTTCTCACTCAAAATTGATCACTCTGATAAAAACTTATTATAATACTTATTATACGTTGTATCCTTACGTTCCCACATAGATTTCTAAAATTAGTGGTTTTTCAATAAAAAATTGACTAGGTGAGTGGTACATTGTCAAAAAAATATTCTCTATCACATCAGGAATATCTATCAGTTGTTCCTATTAATAAATATTTTTCTGTAATTTAATGGATAATGGGATTTGTAAATTTTATGTATCTGGTATGTATAATCTCATGAGATAAACATTGAAAACATCTAGTACTTATGAGAGGTTCATTGGAATTGATAACTAATATGTTAAAGTCCTAATATAATCAGTAATTTCATAGGGATATATATACCTAGGTTAATGTTTTCCAACATTTATTCTCTGAATAAATTTTTTGAAACACATTCACACTGACTAGAAATTATAGGCTACATCAATGATTGTCAACATATATTATTTTCTATCTTTTTTCTATACTTATGTTTTGTTCAATAACTCTACCCTTGTCTATAAATTCTTACGACAATTCTAGTTCTAATAGCTTTATTTCTCAAAACATCATCTCTATATGTAGGTGATATGCACATTTTTTCATATATGGATTCATGAAGAGCCATTTGAATGCTCAATTAATATCAATAGATCTATGAAAACTGAACTAGTAAAACATATTTATCTCAACATCAATTGAAATCTCTAAAATATGATTGTCCAATATATTATATGGTGTTAATTGTTCTCTCTCTATGAAAATATATCATATGATGATATAAATTAATGAAATTGAACTTGGTATCATAACCCTAATGAAGAATTTTCCATAACATTGAGGTAAATAACAGATCCTAATCTGATATAACTGAATATATTATTCCACACGAGTTTACTATATTTGGAATATATATCCAGGAAATTTAATCTAGAGAAAAATATTATCTAAGAATGATTAGGATTGAAATTATTTGAAATATATCGACTATAACCCACATAACATTATTCTATTTTTGTATTTTAGGAATTATTATTTCAAAATACATGGTGATGTATTTACATTTCCATTCTAGTATAGACAATTGTTATTAAATCCCCTTGAAATTTTTTATCTCGTTCTTAAATTACTAACATAGAAAACAGAAATATATATATTTAGAAATATTTATCTTTATTATTTCCCACCAGAAACACTCTTTCATAAAGGCTAGTGGTAGAAACAATAACATGTTTTAATAATGGGTTCCCTAGACCCAACAAGAACAATATTTTTGATTATAATATCGTGTATATAGTGAGATATAAATGATGTGAAATTATCATTATAGTGTAGACTTTTCTACGCCCAAAATTTTAATGGTAATGTCCATAGATAAATTTTAGTATCAAAAGGAGATAGAAGATCCCATGCTATACCAGGATCCCAAAGATATTATGACATTAATTAGTAAAAATGGTCATATATTCTACAATCATCTTATTAACTGTACACTCTATATTTTTTACGATTAGGTGTTGGGGAATCATATGATCTGAGGCATATTCTCTTGATGTTATCATATGATGATCTCTAGTAGTGAGATCATGACCTCATTCCAACCAATACGAACATAACTTGTTTCAGGTGTCATTGGATGTTCCTATCTAAGGGAATTTGTATTTTTCTCATCACTTGTGATCATTATGAATTTGTTTTTTTATTGTGTAATTTGATGCATGAAAAACATATTATAATTAAATGGGTGTGAGGTAGCTTGTGTGGAGTTCATAAATGGTGGTATTACATTGGTATAATGGTCAATCATTCATTTGCCACATCCATATTGAGAAAGTAATATATCTCAGTCCTTGTTGACCAAGATGGAAGTACTTTAATAACACTTTATACAAGGTATTGTATAGTAAATATTTCCAATTACATCCAAAAAAATAAATCATGAAATGAGGAATGTTACAATTGTGTTTCATGCTTTAGGTTATATTTGAAAATGATGGCATTACACTTAATTGTGTATGTTTATTGGTTTGTTTCATTGATATGAAAATCCTTGTATAAATAGGGGCCTTAATGGGTTTCTAGAATTTACTCTTGGTCAGGGTGTACTATTCACCACTATCAATATAAGGGAATAGAGGTTCACATACAAAATTGTATTCATGAATATTCCATATTCAGTTGAATAAGTATATTGAAAAAATAAGGCAAATTGATAAATACATATTTATTGCAATTTTTAGTAAAATAGAACCATGTTTGATCCTTTTTAAATACTTAATCTGGAATTAATCTGATCATTAAAAATCCAATGGACTTTCTATTTGAACAGTGCAGATCAGAATAATACCATATAGTAAATTTTAACTTATGCTTTTCTTAGCTTGTTACCAATTTCTGGTATCGGGGAAAACAATAGTATCTAGTGACTGGGGGATTTCTTAATATTTTAGGATCGAAATATTAAATGTAGATGCTCTATATACAAGAGGGGTAGTGAATTTAATACCATAAAAATTCATTTAGAACCTGTAATGTTGGTTAAAAAACATTTATTTTTTCCAAGAGGAGAACTTTTTTAACAATGTTAAACAAGGAAAATTCACGAGACTACTTAGTTATACCGAATTTCTAGAATCTGTATATATGGTTCCAGAAATGAATCATAAGAAAATATAATAAGGAAAAAGATTGTACCATAATGTGTATAGAATATTAATAATCAGAGTAAAATTACAAGAAGGTATAATATAGTTATAAATTCCTTATTAATCAAAATATAGTGGAAAATAAACTTGAAACAATAGAAGTAAAAAAGTATGAAATATTTTAACCAAAATTGTAGAGTATCCAATATACCTGGATAATGGTCTCTTGATATATACATTCATGAATGTATGTCTAACCTACACCAGGGCAATCCCTCGATTTAAATATCTGATTCTGTCTTGAAATCCCTGCAAGCCCTTGAACTAAAAAGTATTTGGCACCTCTATCATCTTTATCAAGGAAGTCCTCGAACATTAAGGTAGTCGGCACCTTGGTCTTCATTTCCTTGCAATCTATTAATTGTACACAGCATCAGTTAGTGTCCCATAAAGAAATCTGAACAAAATGTTTTGTACACATAAAGCATGAGAGACTCTCTCTACAAATTACATCCGCATCATGTAATATCTATAGGGATCGAGTCAATATATGACTCGTTCAAATGAGCTCCTATTTATATGCACTTCTCCAATGGTCGGTCCCCTCCTCCAACAATCCTATTTTTCCTTAAATCATGGAATGCCCTATACATGTGTCACACAAACAATGGTTAGTTAGAAACATAATGCATGACATCATTTCATAACTGTAACAACGGTAAGTAAAATATGGTTTACCAACCAAATATATTTTTACGAGTCTAAGGAAAATTCATGCTATGAGTCTATGTAAATAGTCATTTAGAGTCTATATTACATGGATATTTAGATTTTGTTCATCAAGGAATTCAGAATCGTAATTTTATAGATTTCAGAGTCTTCATTCTATGGAATTTTAACCTGAATTCTGATGAATTCAGATTCTGAATTCTGGGTATTTTGTAGTTTGAATTTTTAGAAATTCAGAATCTGAATTCAAAGGAATTCAGAATTGGAATTTCATCGAATTCTGAACCTGAATTCTAAGGAATTCAAAGTCTGAATTTTGAGGAATTCAGAATATTAATTCTAAGGAACTCGGAGTTGGGATTTTAGAGAATTCATAACCTGAATTCAGATAGAATTCAGAATCTGAATTTCAGAGAATTCATAATATGAATTTAATGAATTTTGAACATGAATTTAGATAGAATTCAGAATATGAATCTTAGATAATTCAGAATATGAATTCCAAGAATTTAGAATTTGAATTTAGAGAATTCAAAATCTGAATTTAAAACCTAAAAATAGAATACAGAATATCTACGTATTTATTGTATTATGAGGTTTTATAAATGAAACCGAATTTTACAATTAGAAATAAAATGAGTTACATTTAGAGAAACTAAATCAAGAACAATGAAAATAAAGGTAGATAGAAAATTTCTTTGGGAAGGAAAATTTTCATTAATAAGATAAATCTTATAGGATATTAAAATTTTCAATGGGATAGAGTGTTTCTAATTTTCAAAACATAAAATAATTTAATAGTCATAAGTAGACCCTCTTTACTCAACAATCTCCACCCTTTTGGAAATAACAAACATCCTTACTAAAAAATAATATAAGGGCATAGAAACATTATAGACTAGAAAACAATTTATTATCTCCTTTTACTTATGGATTGAATTAAATAGAACTAACACCCTTTAGGCTTTGGAAACACTAAGGATCGTATTCATGATTTCCTTAATGAAATCTTCCATTATCATGCATTCAAAAAATTTCATTTATTAGAAATTTCTTCTAGATGAACTCCCCCTTCCATTGGGAAATTTCTTAGTAAAATTTGGTCATTCCTTTCTACCCATCGTGATTTTCAAAATGAAATATAGGAAAGGGAAAAAATCGATGGTACCTAAAAAATTAGAACAATACAATGAAATATATGGATAAAAATAATTCATTAAGATTGTAATTATTTGTACCATGAGGAAAATACAACAAAAGGTCAAAATGAAATTAAATTATCCTTTTTTCTCTTTCGGCGTCAGCTTCTTCACAATGGTTTTTAGTTTCTTGGGCTCCTTATTATCCTCTTTTACACGCTTAAGAAATAGATCCTAGTATTCACTTTTCATCGATAAGGCTTTAATTTTTTCTTCCTGAGCGTTATAAATGTCTTCTTGAACATTCAACACTTCTTCTTGTTTGGAAGGATTCTCTTCAATCCCAATTCTGAGTCCCCTTTCCCTCTTCCAATTTATGGCCTCAAAATTTAGCTTTCCATACAGATCCTTAACCTACTATTTCCAAGTTCTGTGTTCTAGGCTGTACTTTTATTCAGAACTAATTAAAAGCTCCATGATCTTCTAATCTTAGGTATCAAATGCATCCTTGTCATTATGATGAAATTCATCAAATATTCTCATTTATTTGACTTTATTATTTGAACTTCTTGTAATCATATTGAAATATATTTTATGTGTCTCATAACCAATGAAGAAGGTATTAAAATATACCTCTAGTGCGACACATTTGTCGATAACCATGGAAACTAAATCTAACTTCTGATTTGTCATATGATGAAACATTTAGAATCCAGATTCTATTTTTGGGAATAAAAGTATAATACCAACTAGATTTTTCATTGACAGAACAACAAAATCATGTCCAATATAATATGATTTTGAATCCAATTGTTTGGTTGGTGAGGATTCATTTTCTATGTCTGCAGTTTTACACTTTAATGAAGCACCAAAAACATTCTTCCCCACCATAGATTTACTAGGTGTATCTACTAAAACCTTTATTCCCTTATCAACGCTTGGAATTATGTCTTGTTATTTTGGAGACTCATGCTCAATGTCAGATAATTGAAAAATATTATCTTCCTCGACTTCCTCTTTCTCTACATCAGCTACTTGATCTTCCGGATGAATGAAATAATTATTACTTCTTTCATCATCTATTGTCTTATTCACTTATTCTTAACCTTTATCATCTCTTCCTAGAGAATAATGTTTTGAGGATTCTTCTAGGTAATTATCGATAAATAATTTTTCATCGGGGCTTTCATTATCATGGTCATCTTCAACATGCTTTATGATATCCTTAGTTTCATTCCCTTATTCTTCCTCATATTCCTCATCTTCAATTTAATCTTCCACTTCTTTTTCTTCAACTATTCCTTCTTTATGATGTGATTCTAGAATCAAAAAATTCATTACCAGAGTCTATGTTAATTTTTATAATATTAAAATTCTGGTACTAGAATTTTCTAAGAAGCTTTTTCAGTAGCCTTGATAAGAGAATGAATGATTTCAGTTTCTGAAAATTTCTTCCTCTTCTTCTTTTCGTTTTCTTCCTTTTTATGAATATCTGCAGCCTTTTCCTTCAATTTTTCTACCTCAGCTGGGTCCAAACAAAATTTAGGCTCCCCTTACATTATGTACTTCTTATCTTTTCTCCACTTAGCCACTAAATTAGTAGGATAATATTTTTTCTTCTTCGGCTTTGGTGGTGCGGAATAGAATTTCCTTATCCACAAGGGTTTTTATTTTCTTTCTCATTACTTAGCCTTTATTTTCCTTACACCTTTCTTAATGGTTTCAACCACATCGAACTTATTTAATAATTCTTCTAATTATTGTTCAGATTGATCATAAAATTCTCCAGATTCACTGGAGAATCCAACCTTCATCCTCTTTAAGGTATCGTCACTCAGAAAAATCACATTGTAATTTCTCAGCATGGAACAGCATGGAATTTTGAAATATTCTAAACAAAGATCTATTAACAATGAAAGAATGGCTAGATACATAATGATTTATGATTTCATATTCCCATTCTTGATATTATCAATTGTTACCAAAGATATACTTAACCGAGTTTATCTTTTTGATGTTCACTAAGAAATCCAATATATAGATATTACACTTCTTTAGTGTATCATTATCTCCTTTCTTTGGAATTTTAAAGACTTGAACACACAATTCAATAATTCATATGTTCGTAGATAGGTGAACAATATTTGGACTCTTAAATCCTTTCAATCCAAGACACTCTATTGCCTTTTCCATAAAAAAAGAACCCAAATCATTAGTTAAAGTACGATTACCAAACTATGCTTCTCCTTCATAAGAAATTCCAATAAGACATGCTGCCTTTATATATGAAAGTGTTAAGGTGTTTAAATATCACTCAAAAGAAAACATGTATCTTCCTTCTTCATTGAAGAAATATGTTGTCCCATAAGCTCAATCAACAAGTCCAGATATACTGGATCTTGTTCTTTTGGTTTCGAAACGCAGGCACTCTCAAAACCATTCATCTTGAAATTATTAAATATATTGAGTCATACTTGTCATAAAACTTTGGATCAACCAACCATTATTTGTATATCTTTCCCTCAGATATTTCTATAATAGTCAACATTTATTTTAGATGAGAGTCTTGAGTAGACATTTGGAACTGAGGAAATCTTTGAAAATTCAAAACATCCTTATGTACAGAGACAAAGCTTCATCACACAAAATCATGAAAAACCGATATGGGACAACCATTGGGGGAATTATATAGGAAACTAAATCAACGATTCAACTTCCTTGGTTCAGCCAAAAATTGAAAAACTTCTGATCAAATCTAAAGATTGAGATAACAACCAAAGAATAATTTTTATATTTTATGATCTTTTGAGGATTTTAAAAAAAAACATTCGGATTTATGTAAAAGTGAATCCAAAAAAGTTTCTTAAACAAGAAAAATATACCAATAAATAAGAATATGATTATGAAAACATATGAAACATAACTTCTAGATTACATAGGAAATTTATTCATAATGAGGAAAATAATCCATGAAGAACATTTATATTCTCTATAAAAAAGGAAATAAAATTTAATTATGAAACATTTTTATTATGAAAAAAATTGACTACAAAATGTTTTGACTATGAAGAAAATATGATTATGAAAAATATTGACTAAGAAAAATTTTGACTATGAAAAATTTTGACTATGATAAATTTTGACTATGAAAAATATTGACTAATATGAAAATGTAATCCCCATATGAAAAACATTTTCTTAAACTAAAGAGATTGGTTTCAACAAAAAGTTAATTTGGAAGATTACCTTATAGTTATCATTCCTAACATCTATTTAATGTATTGAAATCAATCAGAGGTTATGTATTTTGTAAAAATACCAGCAAGTTGATTTTTCATTCTATTAAATTGAAGAATGATACCCCTTTTTTGTGTGTTATCCCTAATAAAGTGATGTCTAATATATATGTGGTTTACACGAGAGTGACTTGTGGGGTTTTCACTTGAGGAAATGGAACTAGTATTATCACACAATATTTGTGTTTTGGTAAAACTCATACCATATTCTATGAGTGTGTGTTTCATCCACAACACTTGAGCACAACAACTTGTAACTGCTACATATTCTGCTTCTACAGTGGAAAGTGATACTGGGTGTTATTGTTTTTCATGACCAAGATACTAATGAATCTCATAATAAATGAAAATTTCTGGATGTACTTTTCCTATCAATTATACATCCACCAAAGTCAACATCTGAAAAAAAAAATTAAATCATTTCTATAAGAACAAAAGAGTCTTAAGTCCATGGATCCCTTTAAGTAGCGAAGAATCCTTTTCCCTGCCTCTAAATTATATCACATAGGATTAGATTGATATCTTGTACATAAGAATACTAAAAACAGTATTTCTAGATGAAAATGTGATAAGTAAAGTATACTTCCTATCATACCTCTAAATGATGTATAATCTACTGGTTTTCCAGCTTCATAAGGATGATTTGAATTTTAGGTACCAATGAGAGTACTTATACTTTTACTATTGTCAGATCCATAATTTTTATGAAGATAGTTAATATAAAAATGTTTGGATATAAAATTACATATGATTTTTGAGAAATTTAAAAACCAAGGGGAAATGTTAACTCACCCATCATAATCATTTCAAACATAGATTTCACTAGATCCACAAAGGAATCAGTTAAATATTTCTGAGTTGAACCAAATATAATGTTATCAACATAAATTTGAAAAATTAAAAAAAAAAATCTTATCATTATTTATAAAAAGGATTGGATCATAATTTCCATTATTGTTATTATTTTGAAGAAAAAACCTAGTATGTCTATCATACCAAGATCTAGGGGCTTGTCGAAGTCCATATAAAGCTTTCGTATCTCTAAAAACATCTTCCAGATGTTTGTTATCTTCAAAACCAGGACATTATTCAATGAAAACTCTTTCTTGAAGATAACCATTAAGAAAAGCACATTTAACATCCATTTGAAAAAAATTTAATGAATGAATTTTGTAATGGAATATAAAACATGTATAGATTCAATCCTAGCTATTGAAGTATAGGTTTCATCATAGACTATTCCTTATTTTTGATTATAGCCTTTAATAATCAATCTAGCTTTTTATCATACTGTGATTCCATTTTAATCACACTTATTTCTCAAAACACATTTTACTCCAATAACATAATATTCCTTAGGTATTTCAACAGAGGTCTGGACATTATTCATTTGGAATTAATTTAGTTTATCTTCCATTGATTTCATCCAATCATAGTCACCTAAAGCTTCATCAGCTATTTTTGGTTTTAATAGAGAAATGAATGCTAGATGTTTTAGTTTATTTATTAAGTAACATCTAGTCCATACAGGTTTATTTACATCACCAATGATATTATCACTCTGATGATTCTTAAGAAACAACTGATTTCGGTTTATTTAAAACCTATTAATCCACACATGGTATGAAATCTTCTCTGGTAAACTCCATAGAATTATTTTCCTGAACATTTTCCTTATCAAGAGTATCTTCTATCAAGGTATGATAATTAGTTTTTTAAATCACATCGGAAGATGTAGGTTGATATTGTTTAAAAACAAAGTGATTAGATTCATCAAATTTAATATGTTTCGTTTCTTCAAAAGTACATGTATTATTATTGAAAACCCTATAATCCTTAGAAGTTTTGGAATATCCTATGAAAATTCCTTCATCAGATTTTAGAGAAAATTTTTGTAGATTATATTTAGAATTTAGAATGAATACTTTTCAACCAAATACCTTGAAATAGGAAAGTCAAGGTTTTCTACCATTCCATAACTCACAATGGTATTTATTAAGAAAAGGTCTCATCAAAACAATATTTATAGTATAACACGTAGTACATATATCTTCTGCCCAAAAATTATTGGTTACCAAATATTCTCTCAACATGGTTCTAGTTATCTCTTAAAGAATTCATTTTCTTCATTCAACAACACCATTTTATTGAGGAGTTCTTGGTGGTGAGAAGCTATGAGTAATTCCTTTTTTACTACTAAAAGATTCAAAATCATAATTTTAAAATTCTCCACCATGATCACTATAAATATTTATCAATGGAAGGTTTGTCTCATTAATAAATTGGGATCTAAAAATTTTGAAATAGGAAATATCTTGAAATTTCATTTCTAGAAAATAGACCCATGTAAATATAGTGTAATCGTTAATTAAGAAATATACATAATATTTTACACTAATCCATCTAGTTTGTGTTGAACCACAATGATCTTTATGCACCAACTGCAATGCATCAGTTGTTGAGACTTCACCAACTGATTTAAAAGATGATTTATGTTGCTTTCCATATTGAAAATGATCACAATATTTTGAAGAATCACATCTTAGATATGGTAGATCCTTATCTTGTCTTTTAATATAGATTTTGAAATGGTTCGTAAGTATATAGTGTCATAAACTTCTATGAAATTACCATGAATGATCTTCCATTACACTAAGGAAATGTATATCTTGGCACCTAAGGTCTTATAAGTTTAGTGTGTAAACATTCTCTGGACTATGGGTAGAAATAATAAACTCTTCCGTGGAAATGTATACGAAACACTTATCGTTCCTAAAATTCACCAGGTATCCTTCATAACATTACTAACATATAATAATAAGTTTATCCTTAAGAAATTTAATAAATTAATCATTCGAAAAAAATTTATTTACAAGAAGAATAATGGTACCTATACCAATAATTTATTCCTAAGCATTATATCTAAATGATACTTTTCCTCCTTTCTCCTTGATAATATTTTTTATTGATGATTTTGTAACCAATAATGTGCTGGGAAAATCAATTATCAATGTAACATGTATTTCTGTAGGTAAATTCTTTACATTCTTTAAAATAAGAGTTTTTGACTTTTGAACCCAAACATTCTTGTATTAGAACACTTGAAAATTAAAAATTTTAGTAATAAACATTTTCATAGAAAAATAAGGTTGATGAAAACCTAAAGATTAATTTTTTTTATGGAACATATTTTCCACCAATTCCCACCACACATACATTTAGGGTAGAATGTGGCACTTTGAGGAAAAATATAATCATTATTAAAAACTGGTTTTGAATGAGTATAACAAAATCAAGAATTATTCCATATTGGTCTGATTTTGGAATACATCTTATCAATGTTTTCCGTACATAAGGTATTGATTTAAATATACTTCCTCAAGGAAAATATTTATGTCTTCAGTATAATAACTATGTTTTTATCCTTAAAATGTTAGTTTTAGCACTAGTTTTAGTATCTAAAACATTTTTCTTAGAGATTACTTTTTCTTGATCTATATAAAGTTTATCCTTCTTAGAATTAAATTTTTAATGGGTTTTTGAAATATTTTCAAAATCATAAATTTATATATAAAGATCGTTAGAAAGGCCAGATACTTCTTTAGTGAGAATATAAATTCTAGAATTAGCCTTATCAAGATTTTTCTTGAATTTAGAATTTTCATTATCACGAAGGTTAACAAACCTAGAAACTTCTTCATAGGTAGGTAATGTATTATATTCATCATATGAAGATTCTTCAACCATGGATACAAAATATTTATTATCACTAAAATTTTCATTCTAGAATACATTGGTTATAGATTCAACATTGGGTACCTTATCCATTAGACAATGATTTTCAATAGGTAACATGGAATGTAATCCAATATTGTTATGACCAAAAAATTCATACTCTGACGAATCATCAGAAGTGTCTCCACCACTACCACTCCAGGATTCATTATATTTAAAAACATTCATAAATTTATCATTGTAGTACTTATTTCTATTCTTCTCAGAATCATTTTCTTTTATATCCTCTCACTTAAGCATGGGAAAATATTTCCTTATATTCCATTCCCTTTTGAATTCATTACATGTTACTTCAGAGTATTTCTTGTCTATTAATTATTTCCTCTTATATCTATAGTAATAGTGTTTCTTCCCAACTATCTTGTTCATCCTTCGAGAATGATTAGCTAGTTTGTTCTCAGAATGTTCACTTACACTTAATTCAGATAATACAATGACTTTCTTTGACATGGATCCTGTAACCCTTTTAGGAGTCTTTTCATTAGTAGCAGTAAATGCTACACATTCAATGACATTATTCTTTTTGTTAAAATTATAATATCTTTTCATTCATGTTTCATGTTTAATAAGAGTCCTAAAAATCAAATCAAGAGTAATCTGAAAAACATTTATATTCTCATCAGTTGTTGTTCTCATAGATTCCCACTCATTTGGCATGATATCTATAATCATGTTCCCAAGTTCCCCATCATCTAAACCTTTCTCACCCATGTATTGTAAACTGTTAACAATAGTCATAAAACATTGTTTTACCCTGCATATCAGTTCCCCCAAAGGAAATTGAAATCCTAGATATTCTTCTCTAAGTATAGGTCATCTAGTTTATATTATCTTGGATTTACAAAATTACTAATCTAAATATTTTTCCAAATAAAATTTGCAGCTTGACAAGATGAAATTTGACTATATATATTTCTAGACATGGACCACGAGAAAGTAATGCGTACCTTTTACTTTAGTTGATATTCTGATTTTTATTGATTAGTAAATGTTCTGACTTTATTATCCGGAATCTTGTAATCTCTAGTAAGCATAACAAAGATGTCCACTATAGTATTAATAAAAAATATTCTTCATATGATCTCTATAATATTCATTATCATTCCCAACAAATATAGGTGGTGTATTAGGATTAATATTTTCAATCGAACCAACATTCATTACTGCCATCTAAAATAAAATATCATTCCAAAGAAACTTGTTAATAATAAATGTTAGTAAACAAGGATAAAAATCCAAAGCATGGAAAATACAGTAAAATGAAAACGTGATCCAGAAAACTTATATGTGAATATAATTATTTCAGACACCTCCTTTGATAGAAATTGTAGGAGGTAAATAATAAATGTTGATGCTCAATATACAAGAGGGGGAGAATTGTATACCTTAAAAATTCTTTTGGAACATTTAAAGATATTTACAAAACATTCATTTTTATCATTGAGTAATACTATGATTATCAAAGTTAAAAATATAAATTCAAAATACCTCTTAGTTATATAGAGTTACTAGATTCTAGATATACGGTTCCGAAAATGAAACTTAAGAAAAGTTTACAAGGAAAATTATTCTACCTTATAGCATATAGAATCTAATTAATTAGAATACAAGTACAAGAAAGTATAAGATAGTTATACTTTCCTTATTAATAAAAATGTAGCCGAAAATAAACAAGAAACAATACATGTTACATATATGAAATCTTTTAACCCAATGATTAGGGTATCAAATAACCATAGATAATGGTCCCTTGATTTATACATTCATGAAAGTATGTATTACCCTCACCATCTTAATCCCTCGATAAGAATATTGGATTTTTCCTTACTATCCTTATAAGTCATCGATCTTTGACACCTCTGTCTTCATTATCAAGGAATTCCTCGAACATTAAGATAGTTCGAACCTCTTTCTTCCTATCCCCATAAGCCCACGATTGTACACAACAACAATCAGAGTCGCATAAAGCAAGCTGAAGAAGATGTTCAGTATGAACAATAACTGAGAGACTCTCTCTCAATAAATTACATCAAGAGAATGTAATCACTTGAATGATTGATTTAGTATTGAGCGCGTTCAAATGATCTCCTATTTATAGGAACCTCCCCAACAGTCAACTCCCTCCTCCAATAGTCATATTTTTATTGAATATTGGAGATACCGATACACGTATCACTCAAAAAAAGGTTAGTTTGAAAGAGAATACATGGAATCGTTTCATAAATGTAACATGGTCATGTAAAATATGGTTGCTCAACCAAATTTGTTTTTGGAGTCTACGGAAAAATAATGTTTGGAGTCTAAAGAACAAAACAATAGAAGTCTATATTACATGTATATTTGAATTATTTTTTTCAAGATATTCAGAATTTGAATTATAATGATTTTGGAGTTCGAATTATAAGAAATTTCGGACCTAAATTATATGTAATTCAAAGTCTGAATTCAGAGGAATTCAGAATTATAATTATAATTAATTCCCAATATTAATTTTAAGGAATTCAGAATCTGAATTTCATAGAATTCGGAACCTGAATTCTGGGGAATTTAGAGTCCGAATTATAAGGAATTTTGAATCTCAATTATGAGGAATTCAGATTCCGAAGTTAAAGGAATTTGGAACCATAATTCAGGGAGAATTTAGATTATTAATTTCAGAGAATTCATAATCTGAATTTTAGATAATTCACAACATGAATTCAGAGATAATTTAGAATATGAATTTCAGAGAATTCAGAATCTGAATTCATAGAATTTGGAATATGAATTCAGAGAATTCAGAATCTGAATTCAGAACATGAAAACAAAATACTCTATATCTATGAATTTATTGGATTCCAAGGTTATAAAAATGAAACTGAATATTACACATTGAAATAAAATTATTTAGATTTAGAGAGACTAAATCATGAACAATGAGAACAAAGGTAGTGAGAATATTTCGTTAGGAAGGAAAATTATTGTTAATAAGAAATATCTTTTGGGAAATTAAAATTTGACTTCAGATAGAGTGTTTGTGATTTTAAAATCAAAAGGAATGGAAAATTTATAAGTAAACCTTATTGACACAACAAAAATTTCATCATCAGGATTACATGCCTTATCAACTCAAATAATTTAGGCAATGATACAGTCCAAGGAACATATATAAATTATGTTCATCACAATAATTAAAATGAACACAATCCTTTTTAGTTTATAAATACACGCTCAATGTCTTCTTATGGACAGTGATCACTAAATTAAGGATATATATAAGGATCCCTCTAGATCATACACATGTTTTTCAATAATCTGTACACATTAAATTCATCATAATCTGGGAGGTAGTGTAGTGTTCTGATGATTCCTTAAATGATATAAGGATCACAATGATCTATTGGCATTGATCTAACTATGGTGTTCTTAGATTATCACTTTTAGAGTGGATTTCACTCTATAGAGTGTATGAGGAGAGATGAGATATCCTTCTTAGTCAATGAATTTGTCCCTAATAGTTTCTCCTCATCGGTTTATATATTGGGTGAGGATACTACAAGGAAAGGGTTCCCCGACCCCTGGATTGAAATTCCCACAAAATAAGAAATAAATAAAAAATATTTTTCGACTAAAATACATTATTAAAAATATTTATCATTTTATCATATACATATAATATATATATAATTTATTACATGATAAACATGAGACATTTAACTTGACTCATCATTACCTGTTAATGTAAAACGATCCTATAATATTAAAATAATTTTTTTAGATATAATATTATTCCTCATATTATATAAATGTAAATATATTTAATATATACATTCCATACCAATTATTCATTACAGTAATACTATTAATTTATTTATTTTCTAGTAATCCGGGGACCTCTATTTATGGTGTTATTTTTAGGAATTATTGGGGTGAGGTCCCAGGATTCTTTCAGGGTTACTGTCTTCTTTCCTCTTCAATTAAAGAAGAGATGTTGGGAATTATCAGTACGGTGGAGCATGAAATGATTAGAGGGTGGGAAACCATCTGGATTCAAAGTGATTCCATCATTATTGTGTATACCAACAAGATTCTATCTTCTCATTTTTCTTGGAGGCTCACCAATAGATGGATCTATTTCATGGACTCTCGTTATTCCATGGAACATATTATCATATGTGTTTACAGGGAATCCAATGCGGTGAAGAATGGCCTTGAAAATAATGCTATCAGTGCTGTTTATTTCATTTGGTATGATCAGTTAACAGATTGACACATTCATGTATTGGGGAAAGATCAAGGTAAATGTCTATTTTTTAGATTTATGTATGTCATACTCTCATTTTGATCAATAAATGAGCTTTTATTTTTGGGGAAAGGTCTTGTCTTAGTGCATATATATATATAATAATAGTAGTTTTATTATGAGTATTATTATTCATTTTTTACTGAATGGATATTAATCAGAATTTTTTAATAATTTATAGGAAACCAAATGCTTTAGGTCCTCTACCGACCAGCATCGTCACACATTACTGACACCCAACTTGGATCCCACTGCCATGAGGCCACTCCCATCCATGGATCAACATGCCTCACGCAACATTGGTGATGCACAAACTCTCTCCATTGTTTGGTCCAATAAAGTGGTTTTTCCACCCTCTAACGATCCGTCATTGGATGCCCTGCAACGATCCTAATCTAGCCACTGAATAGGCCAACCTCATTGGAGGATAGCCCTAACTAGACACAAAAATTAAATCTCACCAGACCCAAACTTGTTAGTCTACATTAGGGAATCATATACATCTGATCACTAACAGTAATGGATCTGAGTCTCATTAAGTGCTCCTTTGGCCTCCTCTTTCACAACAGCTTTCCATAATGCCCAAACAATGGACCCAAATTTGGCCAACCACTATATTCCCCCATGTTTGATTTTTTCTAGGACGACATGGACACTATACAGGATAGGGAAGGTCTACCCAACTATGAATGGGTCCAGCTAGAACATCATGGCATAAAATTTATTAGAACAAGATTTTTCAAGCCTATTATTGTTCTAAATATGTTTATCACACCCACTGTGGGCTATAATATTTTTTTGTGGGTCTAGGTGTTATTTATATTAATCTAAAGTATTCAATTTAAAAAAATTATTTTTAGACATAACAAAATTTATTAATATAATAATTTAATATTAAAAATTTCATTTTAAAACCATTGAAAAATTAATTTAATTTTGGTATGAAATTAAATTATTCCATTAATATAAAATATAGAAAAAAATTATTTTAATTAGACAAAAAAATAAAAATATAACGTGAATTTAATAAATTCATATAATTTAATTAAAATATCCTCATGATTTATTTATTCATTTTAATTTTATCACACATTAATATTACACATTTAATGATATTGAGCATCGAACTGTCTGTGTCAGCTTTTATTTATTCTATTATTTATTTAATTGTGTGTGATATTTGTAATTAATTATGATGGTATGTACATCTACTTTTTATTTTTGGTCAATTTTTATACAGGCATGAACGTCCATTTTATCTGATGTACTTTTCACCATGTAGCTCCTTTCTCCTGCATGAGAGTATATTTTTAAATTAGATAAAGACGATGCAAGACATGAATGCTTACAAGATAATTGGAAACTATAGAAATGACATGGACCATATAAAGATTAGGTGGTGCTCCATATATGTTGTGGACTCTTACAAGATGAGCTGATACTCCAAACATGTTTTTGACCACTCTAAGATGTGGTGGAACTCCCGATATGACAGGGTAGTAATCTAGATGAAAAACTATCATGCAAGATGGGGATAGGCTACATCAAGAGTCACATGATGAATAAGGTATACCCTTGTTCAATTTAAATTCACAATATTTTTCAAGTGGTTGATTACTAGTATGAATTCATATATTATTTTACACATTTTTATTATATAGATAAAATACTTAAATTAATAATCAATAAAATTCTTTAAGAATTCGTGGATGTTCTTTTTTGAAATTCATTTATCAGTGCAACAACATTGATGAACTTGTTTAATAAAAATTGATAAATTTTTTTTAGAGAAAAAAGATAAACTCTCAAAGAAATATTATGTATCAAACAATGTCCTTTATTTAAATTTGAACACAACCAAGTGTTCGGGGATTTCAGCTAGCTATTGATGAGGGTTCCTCTTACTATTAGGGAGTTATTATGAGAAATTTGGGTTGATATAAGTAAAATTATAATAATTATTATACATACGTAAAATTCTATAATTTCAGAGGGGATCACTGAGGGAATCAAGTTTATGATTCCAATAAGCTGGGAATTCACTCAAAATATCAAATAACCATGAGAAAATTTATTTGTTTGGTTAAAAGGATTCCTTGAGCACTCTAATTAGTGGAGTATCCATTGCATTTAATCTTTTTATGGGATGTCTAAGGATAATTTCAGAGAGAATACTCAATTGACTGAGTATTCCAATTCTAGTACATTGTGTTCCTAGAACACCATAACATAATGAGAGACATTTTAATGTTTTCCTTAATTAATCAAATTGTATCAAGAGGTACTCATGATAAAAATTACAACTCTTCTTGGTTTTATTTTGGAAAATGGTAAGAAATACTACAAAAAATGTGATAATAATTTTATAATTCCTATGTCCAATCCAGCATGAATTTTATAGTGTTGTATATGTGATTATTCATAGTATTACAATATCTTAAATTCAAGGTGTTGGTATTAATATACCTGTTAAGATACCTCAAAGTGCGAGGGTGAAAATTGATTATAACAGGTGTATATATTATATGATAATTATTTCATAATATTATCACAAATTTTTTGGTGATTTTTGTGGTTACAACATCAAAACACTGAGGATTACACATTTTATCTCATCTCCAGGATGATTGTGAAGAGAATGTGAAGCATGATATGGATGCGATGATTACACTGACATTGTCTATATATGAAATATATATAGAAATATTTCAAGGAATAAAATAATTACACAATATTACTCCAATTTAATATATAGTTACACAATGAACATTATGTAGTAAACACATACTTATTATTTGTGTAAGGTTTTCCATTTAAATAATAATTTAAAAGAATGTAAAATATTTAATTCTTATGGAAACCATGTTTAATGATACGGTGATCAGGCCAATGCCAATACTAATTATAATGGAACCTTCACAACTTCATTCAATGAAATTGGTAATAAATAAAATATTATCTTCATCTTATAACATGAAATAATTTAATGTATGTTTAAAAACAAAATGCAATGTTAGAGAAGTAAGTAGCTTTTTCTATTTCAATGTATATTCATCAATTAAATTTTTCATCATGATTTATGGGTATTAAATAAAATATTCTTATTCACATATGTTTATTGAAATATAGTAACCGTGTGTGTAATGGAAACATTATAATATGTAATGTGTATTCCCTATGTGGATTTAAATGGGTTATTCCTACACCATTTGTGACAAGTACAAGATGATTTATATCCAAGTGAATCATCCTTGTATTGAAATTATTGAGTACAACCAAAACCATTTCTCTTACATTCCATTATAAAATAAATACGAATTATTCCATGTTCGTGAATTATTTTTGTATCTTGTGTCTCATAATAAATCAATAGTTTAGAGGTACTTGAATTATAGTAAATATGTGATGTATATAATAAATTAAGAATAATTTACCTAATTGGGGAACAATAATTCCCCCCCCCCCTAAGAAAAACTATAAGTGGACATCGTGGATATACATAATTTATGTTTTAGACTCATCACAGCTGAACTCCATTGGTGTTATTGATGTATTTATATTGGATGGGGAAACTTTTAGGAAAAAAGTTATTCCACATGGCTTTTGGAATTAGTTTAGCTGTTGAGTGAATTATTCACAAGGTAATATAATGGTAAAGAGAATTCAAAAGGTTATTTTAAGTAATTATGGTATGGATAAAGGTGAATTATAATATATGCATGGTCAAAGGATATGTGTAGGTTCTTGAAGGAATGCTGAATAATATCTAGACCAATCATTCATTGATCATTATAATGTAGTGTGGTGTAATTCCTAAAATAAAATTGCCTAATTTTTGTCCTGAAATTGATTTTCATATGGAGGATCAATGATAATTCATACATGTTAAAATTGATCAAAAAAATTTGTTTGGAGAAATCTATAAACGGACATTTTATACATCAGAGTCTGTGTGAAAGTAGTGTCAATATTAAAACATGCAAGAAAATCTATAATATTTCAAGACATGCTTCAAAAATGATGTATAAATCTCATAACCAAGTGCCAATTCGAAATAAAAATTTTCATCAAAAATATTGTTTGTATGATAGAAATCCATTATGACAAAATAATTCTATTTATATTCAAATATTTTTTTCATAAATAAAAAAAACAGGCATCAAGAATAAAAACATTGTGAATCTAAAGTAAAAAGCCTAAAATGATAATGGATATTACAAAATCCCTTTGATTGGAAAGTGAATGTCACGTGATTAACTATATTTTTATAAAAGTGTTCATATATCTATTTGAGATAGTGTGAGAAACATTGACTTGGGTTTAGAAAATTGAAAATATCAACATGTAGTTTTTAAAGGAACTAGTTTCAAAAGTTCATGTGAATGAGGAATGTTCTAGGGACACATACTCACTAGAATGTTTAAAACCATAGAGACAGTTTTATTCTCACTATAGCTGATGATAGGTTATTCACTGAGAATACTAATTCCTAAAAGTTTGTAGTATATAACAACAATAATAAATTAAAAATTTCAATTAAAATTTAATAATGTATTCCATGTATCAAAGTGCCAATGGTATTATTAAACTGGATTCTTTAGTGTGTATTCAAGAGATATGACACATGGGGAAAATAATTGTACCAACATGTCTCGATTAGTTATAGTAAATCATTTTGCCTAAAATTTAGTAGAATTTTACATTTCATCAATAATTTCTATTACCATTTTCTTGCTTATTTTATGTAATGAAGAAATTTTTTTTAAGGTGTGTATATGACACAACCAAACGGGATGGTCATATCACATAACAACAATAAGTGTTGAAAGTTACTAAAATCTAGTTTAGCAATGAAGTAAGAAAAAAGATAATAGAATATTCATTTGTAATGAATGCATTCCATGTGTCCACCCAAGGATAGTGGTTGTTCCAGATTTAGTCAAGTGAAATATTATTGGAAACATATGGAAAACATTTTTTGGTCTTATATAGCATTAAGACCAAGATAAAACTAATTAAATATTGATTTACATAAAGTTTCAACCTAAAATCTAGGGAAATATATTTAATGTGGTAGATATAATGGTTTCTTGTTCCTAGTAAATCATGCATAAATAGACATGGTATTTAAAAAATAGAAGTCAGAACAATTTAAGAGATGAATTATGGCCCGGTTCACATGGAATAAATCTCTTTATGATGATATGCTATGGAATTAGTGGGGAATAAGTTGTGAGTTGTGTTTTATATTTTTCATAAATAGATGAACCACATATTCCATGATATTTAAAACATATCATATTCCCAATATACAGATATTAGTGGGAAAATATAATTAATTTCTTGGAGAACTACTAAGAAAGTAGCAAGAACTATCTGATTATATAAGATAATTTACCTAGGATATATTCCAAGAATGTGGAGAAGATGGGATACTATTAATATTTGGACACAAACCTATCTTGATTTGGATCAATTTGATCTTTTATGATAGTCAGGGAAGGTTTTGAGCGAGATTAGCTCATATGAGGAAAGAGTTATCCCTACCTACAAAAATCATGTATGTTTCAGTTTTCGATGATGCCAAAAAGACATTGTTAAATGGAATTATTTGCTCGAAATCATGTAATCTCACCTTCCATGTAAATTTTTATCAAAAGTGATACTTGTATCTATTGAAATCCATTATTTCAAGCATTGATAATGGACAAAAGGAATAAACTCAAGATTTACCATCATTTATTATGTTTTAATCATGGATATAAGGTCACAAATAACATAATATCCACGTATAATAAATATGTAAGACCCAACCGAAGAATTTATTACTGAATAGAAACATTATCTTTATCATTTGTTAGCTAACAATGTACGTTATAATGTTATCTGATGTAGAAGAGGGAGTGATGTAATTGTGGGCGCCCTAAATCCAACATGTGAAGTATATTTGATTCCAATATCATGTATACAATTATATATAAATGATTTATACTTATCATTACAGTGTTTAATTTGTTGCATCCACTGTTTTAATGGTAATTACTAGAGACTAATTTTCATATAAAAGTTTTATAGCATATCGCATGATGTAATGTGGACCCTCATATATTATGACATAAATCATTAAAAGATTTGTTATTTTATATATATGTCATACGAGATGGTTATATTAGATGTTTGATTATTATTTTTTGGGGACTCATAACCATTGATACTTCTTATCATGATGTTTTCACCAGATGAAATCTAGTAGTGATATCTTGAGGATACAACCACTCATAGAAACACCTCATGTTTTAGAATTCATTTTTTTGATCCTATCTACATACATGTTTATTAGTCTCCTATCTTGAGATCCTCTTCCATGTGTTTCATTAGATTATATTCATTTCTTTAAGAAAAAACCATGATAATGAAATTGTATAAAGGTATAGTTGGGTGTCATTGGTGTTATGTCATTGGATTAATGGTTATGAAATGATATTTCATTTCTTGGTTGACGGAGTAATATAACTCAAGAATTCATGATCGGGATGGTGTTAACAAAATAAAACCATGGGCAATATAGGTGAGGTAAAATACATCAACATAAATCAATAAATAATAATGCAAGAATAGGGTGATGTCCCATGTTTTCATCATTCTTTATGAGATATTTATTGGAGAATATAATATATTAAACATTGTGTGATTTTGGGTAGTTTTTCATTTCATTAACTATAAATTTCTCTTTAGGTTCCTTGATCAGTTTCTATACACTTCTATTTCTCTATGGATACTAATCACTTTTATCGAGATAAATTCCAAGAGGGTTACAAAAAATAGCTAATTCATGAATCATCCCTATTTAGTTAAATAAGTAGATTATACATGGTGGGATACAACATAGGGGTTCAAGTGTCGTACATGTTATCGATCAATGAAAAATAAAATAATTCATATTATTCAAGTAAATAATAACTAGTATTAATTTTTTTTTAATTAAATATATTTACATATTAAAAAAATATGGGGAATAATATTAATCGAAAAAAAATTAATTATATATTCTAGGTATTTTAAATATTAATCCGAAATGATTAGTTGAGTAAAATGACTCGAATTTATCACATTGTATATTTTTTATATATTAAAGTTATGTTATAAAAAATAAATAATATTAAAGTCTCAATTTATTTTATCAGTACTATTTTTTTATTTATTATAATGTGGGTGCTTCATAATAATCTGATGGTGTCCATAACAATTAATTTAATCTCACATGGAAGCATGTGTGCTTCCTAAAGTAAATTCAAACATAATTCCTCAAATATGGTATTATCTTAGACAAAAACACTTTTATTTTTAGAATAGTTTCTTCCTTGTATGGAAATAATATCAAATTAGATCTCACTATTCCTAAATCCATTTAGAGGGAGATAACCAATTCTCAAATTCACATTATATTCCACTAAAGGATGAATAGTTATATTCTCATAGGGATCCAATATACAAAATCAATCATGAAATTCCAACTGTATAATTATAGGATATGTGTACAAAAATTATCAGGAATCACTTCATCCATTGGGATTTCATAAGATTTTTTGTTTTCCTTTATCTTTATAGGATGTTGTGGCCTATAATTATCATTATCCATTATATTGGAGAATTTATTCTCATTAATCTGAAACACCTTACACATGTAACACTAGATTTTAGGTGGTTCATTATGTGAATATTTCTATAACTTTTTTCATCACCTTTCTTATAAACATAAAATTATTATTCATCTACTTGATGAACATCGTTTCCAAACTCTAAAAATTTATTGTACCTCGTAAAACAATTTCCACCATGTTTCCTTCCATGTTGTTAACATAATGAAAATATCATATACTTTTCTCAATTATTTTTTTCCATTAACTTGAATTACATCATTCCATTCACTGGAAATCTATATGATTGATGGGTCCCCCCAATATCTATCTGGTCATTGATAGAAAAACTAATGATTTATTCATAGCAACCAATGTCCATTGTGGATAACAACCATCCAATACATGTTTTTTAATAAATCAACAAATTCACTTACATTACATTTAGGTTGGATGATTACATCATAATCATTTCTCACATAACTTGTAAAATTTTATTGACATGTACAAATAAATTCATCATCATCATTATTTATCTCATGTATGTAATTATTATTAATAATAAAAAATATATGCTGAATTTAATTATTGAATGGTAGTCTCTAAATCTCATCCCACTCCATGGAGTCAATATCATCTTATTGCATCACATTCTAGATAAAGTGTACAACATTAATCTGATTGTCTATCCAAATGATAGATAATAAAAATGAATTTATCATGTTTTAAACAATGTAGAATAGATATTATCTTTTTAAAGTTATTGATCCATTTCTCATTAACAAGTGGATCAATAGAACCAGTGAAATAATGTGAACATTGCCTCATGAAGGACCCAATAGAATGTTATTCTGTTAATTTTTTATTGGATATTAACAATATTCAAGGAATCAAAAAGTTGTGTGAGAATAGATATTAGATTATACATTTTGAATCTAATTACATTCGCATCTTCGGATGAAAATAATTGCATTTTCCTTCAATAATTAGTGAAAATGTTTTATCATGTTACGCCCTTTGAAAAAAATCTATAAACAAACAGTATGAAATAAAAATTTTAATGGGAACCAAATAATGATGAAAATTAACATAATGGATTTATGAATCATGACAACTTTTTTTACTCTATTTCTATTTCATCATGCATAACCAATGAAAACTAAATAGGTTTTATAACCATTCATAATTTAATCATTGAAAAAACTATTGAAATTTATTAGTTTTCAATGAAATATTATCATAAGAATAATAAACAATTGATATAAAGAATAATAGTAGTGTACATGGATCATATCCCCTTAAAATTGTGTTTTACATGAAAATAGTTCATCGTATATAGAAATTGTTTTTGAAAGATCATTTGGAAAATTCAATGATAAAAATTGTATTTCCACTGTAAAAATACTTTTTAAAAAATAAAAAATTTACCAAATGAAATTATTTTAAAATAAAATTCAAAACATTTAAATAAATATTTAAAACATTGAATGGTAATGATGTCAAAAATTACTATTCATGTTGTACACATTAAAACAAATATTCTATTCATATTTGGGGTAATGCCAAATAAGAATTTTGTGGAATAAATAATGATTATTTATTTCAATAAATTTACAAAAACAATTCACCCATAGTTAAACATATCATTAATAAATAATTTTAAAAATTTTCAAAACTTTTTATAAAATACATTTTAATAAAAAATGGTTTTGAAAGAAAACAAATCAACTCAATAGAGAAATAAATATTATTTTTAATTTAAATTTTTTTTTGAAACCATGTGTATATAAAAAGAATAAAATTAAGGTAAAATATAAATTATCATGAAATAAAAATAGGAAAAGAAAATTCTTGACTTTTTTGAAATTTCAATAATTACACTTCATCATCAAAACATAATAGTAAACAATCCTGATAAATAATGATATTGTTACAAGAAACCCGTACAACTTTAGAAGATTTTGAATTGTAAACCCCAGGAAATATATATCCAATAACTGATTTATAAATACTCATAACATTTATGATATGAATCATAAAATGAATTCATGTATGGTATATAAAACACATAGAATAAATAGGTGGTAAATCATTCACGTGCCTCACAGAATTAAAAAAGTGATATGAAAGTTACTTAGCTTAAGTCTCGACATGATTCATACATGTTTTGACCATATATATAATTCATATAAATTTATCACAAATATATTAATGGGAAATAAATTTATATATAAATCTATATATGATTTAATTATGTCCTTTCAATACCAATTTATTAATACATAATTATTAAAATAACGTATTTGATATTAATTGATTTTTTCTTGTAGGTTTGGATTTTTATTTTATATTCCCCTAATTTTATTATGGTTTTTTAATAACAATAATTATAACCATGATATGAAAATAAAATATTTTAATTTGATATGTATTTATATTTATATATTAAATTTAGATATAGAAAATGAAATTCACCATTCCTGGAGATGCTATGCCTAACACACGCATTAATGTTGTTTCCATTTTCTTGAATGATGAAATTAAATATTAATAACTAATATATTACTATTAAATAACCATATTTAGATCTTTTTTAAAACATATATTGATTTAATTTACCCTAATCACAATCCACAAAAAAGTATTAGTGAAAATTGAATCACATCAATTCACCCGACGGTAATCACCCATACACAAGAATAAAGTTTTTATATCAACCAATGAATGGAAAGTTAGAAGATATATGTGATATCATAATTATGAAATTAAAATTATTTGAAAAATATAATATTTATTAATTAAACATATACTTATTACATTCCAAGAATAAAATAAATGAAAAAAAATCACATCAATTTTTGAGCTGGTAGTCCTTCGTAGACATTAGCTATGATATTAAATTATAATGGGTTGATGTGTAAGTTTATATATGTGTTATTTTATTTCCATATGTATATTAATAAAATATATAACATATATTTATATTAAATCAATCATTATATCAATCCATGAGTGGTACTGATGGAAAAATATTAATATCAACTCATGAGGTGGTAGTCCGCAATTCACAAGAACGATGATTTCATATCCCATATGACAGAAGATGAGATTAAGTCATGTTATTTATTAAATATAATGTCATATAATTATATTTGATATAATTTTTTAATTATGTTATAATATTTGGAAAATAATTAATGGTGTTAGAATAAAAGTTAAAATAAAAATTCCTATTAGAAAATATTAAATTTTCTTTGGATATCCTCTTTTGGTTTGATATAAACAATAACATTATTTGATTTGTGATCCCTCCATTAACATTAGAATGCTAGGAGGGTTTATATGAATAAATTTTTAATGTTAATTCCCAAGAAAAATAAATTTTGATGTGTGAATAAGTGAGGCGAGTGGGTTCAATTTTATATATGAGGTGAGTGAAACACTTATAATTATTGAAATGAAAAATGTATACCCAGTTTTTTTCACATAAAAAATGCACCAAAAATGGAAATAATAGAACCATATAGTCCACTAAAATCTTATATTGAACCACTAAATAATAAAATTTATACTAAAAACATTCATTTATTAAAATATAAAACATGTATTTTTCTATTTTTAAAAATTAAATAAAATACATTTAATATCTCAAACGTTGGTATCATTGAAAAATATCATTTGGAAGGTATTTGACTTATTATTACCAAAATTGTTATTTTTTTAAGTAATAATTTCATAAAATCAAAGGATATTAATGAAAATAGTTAATATCCTTATATAAAAATAAAAAACTATCATTTGATACAATAATGATATGATATTGATACATGGAATATCAAAATCTAGAAAAGATTCATGACTCATGGGAAAAGGATGTGATTTATGGAAATAATTATTACTAAGTGACCTTTTAATCATAATATTTAAAGAATAATGAGCATGAAAATTTACCTAAATACAATTAATTAATTATATTCCATTATAATATAATAATCATAAATCATATACACCATATAAATGTAATATGAGGTATAAAGTAAAATATATCTTGAAAATGGATGTTTGAGAATGAAATCCATTACAATCATATGATGCATATTTGATCACACTACAAAAACATATAAATAAACTATAAATATCATAACAATCTATTTAAAAACATTAGTCAACTATATATACCATATCTATTATCCATTCATAATTTATTTCTATGAATCTAATGGTTCACTGTATCTTCATTTTAACATCAGCTGTTAAAAATTTTAATTATCTTTCATATACTATGTATTGTTAATGTTGATCAAAGAACATTAATAAAATTTTAATAATTCATATATATCCAATGTTTAATTAATATATATACCATTAATACTTATCATTTTATGCTTTCACCACTTGAGATTTTTATTTAGCAGGATTTATGATAATTACATTGAAAAAAAAGGTTTGGATGTTCAAAATTAATGATCAGGATATATTATTAACATAATTATTTATTAATATAAAATATCTATAATATTTAAAAAAATCAATATTTTTTTATTAAATTTCATTAATAGTATATATCCTTCTAAATCCATTCACTATGCAGACAATACAACATCTCTCTTGTAGGCGGTAAACATAACAAACTAAAAGTGTAATGTAACGAAAAAATGGGTAAGAGAGTGAAATTAAATAATGTTCATATAATATAAAAATAATATCATAAATTTAATATATATTACATATCTCCATAATGAATTTATATATATCAATTTATTATCAATGGTGATGAAAAAAATCGTTCGTGGAGGTGGTAGTCCACATGTAAGAATTATTAAGGAACTAATCTATTAATGAAAGGTTATAGAGATGGTATATGAACATTTATAAAAGAAAAACTATTATATTTATATATATAATATTTTTTATTTAATAAGACTATTATTTTAACCCATGGTTGGTAGTTTGGAATAATTTTACAATCAATCATGGAGGTTGTAGTCTGCATATACACATGATTAATGAACTAATTACTTAATGAATGGATGTAATAAATTTAAATGAAAAAGGTGTAATTAAAATATAAAACAAAACTATAAATAATACCTATCCTTTATACCATACATATTTTTTGTTAAAGAAAAATGAAATGCATCATTCAATGGTGGTGGTACTCGGCAGATGAAAATGATCGAATTATTTTCAATTCAAATGCTGTGGAATTAAAAAATAATTATTGTGTATTTAATATAATCGCTTTTCAATATTCAGGTGAAAGTTAATTCATCATATAAACAATTATAGTTAATTTTAGGAAGGAGAAAATTTTAAATAATGACTATGAGGATAGTTATACTCACTTTGAGGTCATTGATTTTCTTTTGAATTATCATTGGAAATTGAAGGATTAGTTTAATTAAGGGTGGGATATTTATATAGTTATTAAGAGAGGGTTCTAGGATGATATTACCAGAATATTTTCAAAATTGTTACAAAATTATGGTCATTCAGAGAAAGGGTGTATGTGGAACTATATATAAATGGTGAAAATGGAACCGTCTATGGAAAATAATTTTAAGTATGGGGAATAAATGGTATTGATTAAATGTTAAATGATATAGGGGATGATTATTTATTCTATCCTATTGGTAAGACATTAAAAATTAAATTAATATAATCAAATAAAATATGTCATGTAAACATTTTAAATTTTGTACCCTATTAGATCACACGCTAAAAAACTATTTTTTATTAATTAAATATTAATCATCGTAATTAATTTGTTAGTAAACATAATAGAGAAAAATTCTTAAACAAGGAAAATTTAATGTCTAAAAACATTAACTATATGAAAAATAATTCATTTTTTATGGATAAAATTTTTAACATTAAAATATAACATATATCCACTACTACCAAATAGGACTTTAACAACTCTAGAAATGGATTTTATTAGCACTAGAAAAGTGCTGACAAAGTGAGCAATTCTAAAAGCATGGGACTTTTATTATAACTGATATAAAATAATTTACCATTTATTATTAAATAATCTCTAAAAGTATTTTATATTAGTGCTTTCAAAAGTGCTCATAAATTCCCATATTGTTGTGGGCGGTAAGAACACAATACAACACCACTATAGTGTGCTGTTACAGCACACCCCGCACCAGAAGCACTTGAATCACACCATATATATCAAAGAAAAATCCCCAATATATAATATAAAAGAAATTGAAATTTACATAAAAAACAATGTAAAAAACATTTTATTATAAACATTTTTAGAATTTTTTTATACAATTACATAAATAAAAATTATTACATACATTGAATAATAACTCTAACTATCAATATTACAATTATTTCTATTTTATTTCTATGTCAAATTTCCAACATTTCATGAACATCTTTGAACAATATACATCCACTCAAACAAAAGAATTTACCTGTATAAGAAAACAATTATTATGTGTGTAATAATAAGAAAAAATAAATTAAACATAAATATTAAAAAATACATTAATTTTATGGACAATAATTTTACTATGAAAACATTAGGATTACCACTGCGATTGAGTAGAGTCGGTATCATTTCTATTTTTGTAATGGAAATAGAGGTAACATGAAATAAAGTAATAAATTCAACACTGCATGGGTGAAAATATTTAAGGTAGATAAATCAAGAATGTTGTATAGAGAACCCCAACACAAACAAAATAATCCTCTTGTATAAGAAAATAATTATTATGTGAGTAAAACAAATAAGAAATTAATTCAACATAAATATGAAACAATACATTAATTCATTGGAAAAAGATTTTACTATGTAAACACAAATATTACCTATGTGATTGATAAGAGATTGCATCATATGTTATCTTGTAAAAGGCAGTGGCGGTAACTTGAATGGATGTGATAAATGAACCACTACAAGTGTGAAATACTTTTAAGGGATAAAGAGCATGAATGGTGGACAAAGCAACACAACATGAACAAAATAATCAGCCTTATAAAAAACAATTATTATGTGAGTAATACTAAAAAAAATAATTAATCATTAATATGTAAAAATAAAGTAATTCTATGGATAGTTATTTTACTATGAAAACACATATTTTACCTCTATGATTAAGTAGAGGTAGTTTCATTTCTCTTCTTACAAATTAAGTAGAGGTAACATGAATGAAATTGATAAATACACCACTTCATGGTTGATAATATTTTATGGGAGAATGAGAATGAATGTTGGACAGAGCACCCCTACATGAAAAAAAGAATTCACCAGTGTATGAAAACAATTATTATGTGAATAATAATACAAAGAAATAAATCAAACATAAATACAAAATAATACATTAATTCTATGGACAATGATTTTACTTTTCAAATATTAATATTGACTAACACAACACAATAATAATACCCAGATACCTTGGATTCCCTTTTATTTTGGCTCAATCATGTTTCACACAAACATGTAACTAACACATCACATTTAAAAACACAGGTAATGCCAAAAAATGAACACATAGTGTGTCACTTAATGAACAGTCAAACCCCATTTGAAAACATAATGACTCTAAATAATTTCACAATCATTCCTCAGACATATTATGTATGTTAATAATTCATTTAAAATATTTTCTAAAATAACCTACAGAGGCACTATAAACCATTAAATCAAAAACACACCCCAGTTAACATGAAAATGCTAACTTTAATATCAAAATACCAACATAAATTCATCTAACATAATTTTAAATAGTTATATAATTTAATAAATATATTAACTAGTTCATAGAGCACTTAAAATTAACAAATCAGGAATTTACACCAATTCGCATTTGATTCCATTGGATGTCCCTTTTTAAATATTTATAAACCTGAAATCATTTTCAATACATGTCTTACATCCTTTAAAATAATATAATATTCCCATTTAAAAATTACAACATGTTCAACATGGAATATTATATCAATTTCCATTATGAACCTCCTTTTAAACCCATCTGCATTTATACGCATTTGATAAATTGATTAACAACATTCAAACCTCCCATAAAACCCTTCCACAAAACAGCACACTAAAACACACACAGACACAACATATCCATTTACCGTTATAAATCCAAAAACCAACACAAATCATGCCATAACATTTGAAAACACATTTCGCATCACTCACACCATATAATAAAACATATCCACATCCCATATTTCATTCCTAAATCAAATTTATCATTATTTAAACACTTCACAACTCATACTCCAAAGAACAGAATAAGGTTAATATGCCCAAAATGATACATTTCTCCTCAAAAATATTTTTTCAACACAAGCGTACCATAATAACCAACAAATAAACATTTCACACTACACAAACAACTATTTGAACACTTCCAAAGATTTTTCACAACCAAACCTGTATAGAAACAAAATAATTTCTCCTTAGAAAATTTATTTTCAACAAAAATTCTTGTCAAAGAATTTCCAAAAATAAGTTAACACCACCTAAATAAACTATATAACATGTTAATATTAACCATGAAATAAGATTAAATTATCCAAAAAATTTAGGACACAGATCCACCAAAATGAGGTGAATAAATTACTGGAATGTGATTCGAAACCCCACATGCATTGTAACATCAATCAAAAAACTAACGGCAGATGAGATTTTCATGCAACTAGATAGCCAATAAGAGTCCAGTTGTGTTATTTGAGCTTCGATTAACCAAGGAGTAGTGTCTACCATTGGTGGCATCCATGAAAATATCTGGATATCTCGACGTGTTCCCAAATGGTAGTGGTTTTTAATATACGTTGCGACACTTTTATCTGTGCTTATCAATAAGCCCCGATAAATCCAATATTTATCAGTTCTAAAATTAGATTGTTGATAAATCGTTATTTTATCCGCGCTTTATTTGGCACTGATAAATCCTCTTCCTTATCAGTACTTTTTAATTGCTGATAAAGATTCATTTATCAGTTCTTATTAATGAAGCAATATTGAAGGATTTATAATTATAAATATATATACAAAAATTGTAAAAATATAAAAATACATAACAATTATATATAAATATCAATATAGAAAATATATTAAATTGTAAATATATTTATTATAAATTTATAATTATTTATATATAATTATAGAAATATATTTTCAAAAATATTATTTATTTCATTAAATATATTTATATAATTATACATATATATCTAAAAATCATGTATATACATATATATATTAAATAGATTCATTATTTATGTAAATTTAGTATAAATATAATATTTATATAATAGAAATATTTATTTATTTAAAATTATATAAATTATTTATAAATATATGTATTTATTAATAATTTGATATATATAATAGTATAAATAGAGAGATTATACATTTATAATTATATTAATTATAATATATTTTCTAACAAATATTTTTTTAACATTATTAATGAATTTATCCATTTATGTCCATGCATCTATGTTAAAATTGAGTATAACTGAATAAATTAATAATAAGTACACATTAACAATTTTGAAAAAATGGATAAGTTTTTTTTCTATGTGCATTGTATATAAAAATACATTAATTATGTATATGTAAAATCAATATAACACACATTTTATCTATGTTAAATTGAAAAATCAAACGAAATTAAATGATATGTCGAGTGCTATGAAATTATAATCATTATTTTTGATTCATATTAATTTGTATTTTTGAACCACAATTAAATAAACATATGACCATTTAATGTAAATATCCTATATATTTTAATATATAAATCATATTTATATACATTTATATATATATCAATATATTTAATATATAAAATATAATAATGTCAACAATTATAATTATATAATTAATAAAATGTTTAATAATTAATATTTTATAATCAATCTATTTTTTTACAATAATTATTTAATTAATAAAATTTGCAATATATTTATAATAAACACATTTTTTATTTTTTATTTATTTAAATATTTTAATTTATTTATATAAATATTATCCATCACTGAAAATAAAGTGCTGATAAAGGATACCATGAATAATTGATAAAAATAATGCTGTGGTAAATGATACATTATATCAGTCCTAAAAATAGAGCACTGAGAAATAATACCTTTATTAGCGCTCAAAATAAACTGCTCATAAATGTTTTCCATTATTATAACTAAAAAGGATGTGCTGATAAAAGGTTTAATTTATAAATTCTTTATTTATCACTAATAAATGTGCCATTTATTAGCATTTTTTTATAGTGCTGATAATTACCAGAACTTTTAAAGGTGTGTTTTGTAGTATTGGATATAATGGAAAAGACCTTATATAATCAAATTCTACTTCTATTCAAAATATCCATTCAGTGGACTATAATGATGATATTTTATATAATTATATATAATTATTAAAAAAGGGTCTCATAAATATTTTTGTCATTCATATATTAGATAATATCATAATTAAACAAAAAAAATATCTTAGACTGTTATTTTTCCTAATTCAAATACAAATTTAATATTTTGAAAAAATCACAAAATTTATACTGAAGTTATTTTGTTATTATAAATTAGAAAATAAATTTACTAGTACCTTTTTATATTTTTAATAATTTTAGATATAAATTTTAAGATAAAATACAAAATATATTGATAATATACAATAATTTAAAAAAATGTAACCTTCTTAAATGTTAAAATTTTCTATTGTTATTTAGTAATAAATTTATAATTTTATGAATTTGAATTTATTAAATTCATATATATGTATATATTACGTTATCCTAATGATAATTTAAATATTATTATTTTTATTTACTAATGTGTCGAGAACTCCAATTTTTTATGTATGATTAATGATAGAAAATAAATTATTATTTAAATGAAAATCTATTTAAATAAATCCATTGATGTTACACACAATTTACACCCGCTAATGCCTTCATAATTATTCTAGAAAAAATTATTTTATTAACTAGCTATTGATTTACAGATATTCCCAACACTAATATAACATTCAATAATTTTTATAAGTCATTTATATCGAAATATTAATGTGAGATCCCAACAAAATGTTGTTTATTTATCTTTGTGGCTAAATTGATATGTGGATATCAATCATAATCCACACATATAAGGGAGTATCTATGATTACATAAATAATAATAATTAAAAAATTGCCAATAAATTATTAAGACCCTATTAATCAGCAATATGAATAATAAAAAGATATTCCTTAGAAAAAATACATTACAACATATATGTATATTAAATTTCTACACATAAATGAAATCCATGAACCATATATTGGACTATGGAACAACTAGTGATGTCCTCTCCTCAAATCATCCTTTTAAAATCACATCGACCACCTCATCTAATCAAATTGGTCACCTATACAAAGAATACGGTATATTTTTCTAGTAATAACCATAATAAAACTATAATAACCAATATAATGGAAAACATTATCACTATTCTTAGAGAACAAAATTAAATCATCAAAGTGGGGTGTTCTTGGTATAATCAATTTTTTGACCACTATATTCTCAAGATGGAAAATTAAGTATCTCAAAACTAATTGCTCCATCCTTTATAGTGATATAGATATATATGTCCCTCCTAAAATTAGATCAATAGTAAAATTGGCCTCTCTCTATTTTAAATATTAAGAAATTACTAGGATATGATATTTAACAAAGATCCATAACTGATAAGTATTCCATTCATCCAACCTCATCTTCATCCATTTCAAAAACAATCATGTACATAGAAATAATGATCCAAGATATATATGGAAGTGTATTGAAATGTATTCATGTAAATAACACTATCCAATTAAGGAATAAAAATAACCCATAGAAAAACTGTAATATAAAGGTTATTAGTAGTAATTTTATTTCCCTTGATAATTAGATATCAAATAAATTCAAGGTTTCAAATACAAGATTCTCATATTGATCAACATAACATCATATAGATTACTATAGCAAAACATGGCCATGAAATATCCTTGAAACAATTGAGTAAAATTATATTAGTATATCAATGATGTCTTAAGGATCACCATACCAATCAAAAAATCTAAATCCAAACCCATATATATCACTTATTACTAAGAATAAAATTATAGATAAATTCACATATTTAAAATCATAATTAATAGAATGCATGATACTATAATCCTACATATGTTAATCGACGAACCCCTTATACTATATATTTTAAAATATCCAGCCCATTAGATCATTCGAGAGCCTATACCACAAACCTTGCCTCCTAATATTTTTTCCTCAGCACAATTTCCTCCTCTACATCTCGATCAACATAAATATTCATAACAGAAACTCTACATTGATGCTCTAGACTATGATCTTTATGCATGAGTCTTACAACAATCATATCAATTAGTATAATTTAGTTATATAGTATTGACTAATTATATGTTCCCAATGTGACAAATGGAATAACACTCCATTTCACTAATATTGTTATACGATTGAAGATTCTTGATTTTTTGTACTAATAGATCATCCAATAATCCATAACACAAGGATGAATATATAAAACTTTTTCCAAACTAGTACATCGTTTATTTCCATGTAAATATATGTCACAACATTGATTCACACAACCTGAAATAAATAAGATGTTTCTTAAGTATTTATATCAACAAAATGGATTATCTATGATATATGGCCAAAGTTCACAACCTCAAAAAATAAATTTTGAAAAAATATTTTCTCATTAAAACATATATAATTCCTCCTCATATATTATTATATCATACATTAATATCCTCATCATTGAAAATTAATTTGTAAAATTGACGATGGGTTATATGGTGTCCATTAAACTTCATCGCATGCATGTCATCATGAACCATATGAATGAAGATGGAGTTCTAAAACTATTCAATGTCTCAAAGATTATCAAATTAAAGAAGATATCATGATCAATTTTCTAAAAATAACTCGCATTAATTCATCATGTACATGTTTATCAAACCAATGCTTAGATTCATTTTATAATTGTTAAGCTCCAAACCTCAGTTATTATTATAGCAATGAAAAGACCTCTTTTAGTAGGTAGAGGTGGACCAGTTACTTAGACCGAAGGCCCAGTGCCCATTTAGCACATTGTGTGGCACGTCAGCCCAAATTTTTAGCGCAAGGCCCATTCTGTGAATTGTGATGCTATAGTATATGCCTGCTACAGTACCACAAAGTACTCGCCACTGATACAGTGCCCTGTCGCTGCTAATAATCTCACCCAGATCTTCTTTTTCAAAGGAATAAATTGATATAAGAGGTTCTAACACCAAATAGTTTATGTAATGCTCATCATGGATGTCCTATAACTATATTAGAACTTGTTGAGGTGTCTAATAATAGAAATTCCAAAACCATGGCCTAGAATAACTTTATCATAGTTCTTTAAATTTTTCCATTAGAATAAATGAAATTGGAAACACATCCTTCTACTCTACACATAATTGAAAATATTTTTTCTTTAGAATATATGTTTGTTCCTTATTCCAAAAGTACTTACCATCAGCGATCAGAATATAATACGCATTAAATACACATAGAAAATAATTTTGTAGTATCATAAAAATTAAAAAAATCAATTATTTATAATGATATGTTCCTTTAAGAAAAAATATAGAAAAATATTCTGTAAGAAGAAATTTTCCCTTAAATAGTTGAATAAAATTGATAATCCAACTATCAATCAAAAATATCATCATGTCCATATGAAAACAAGGATAAAAATATGATTGGAGAAAAACATTTCTATTATCACCCTACGGTGAGTGTAAAATAATTGAATGTAAATAAAAAAAACTCTTTGAAATGTCAATAGTTTTACTTCCAAAAATCATACATTATAATTATTTTTCATTTGAATCATAAGAATTCCACTTGTAGGTCTTAGATTAGTATAAAAGTTATGTTTATTCCATGTTTTCTTATATATCAACTCCATTAACTAAAGACCAAATAATAACATAAAAATGATAAGGGATACCCATCTATGGTTTGTTGGGATCGGTCAACATGAATAATATCGAACTATGTTTTAAGTTGACTTATTTAGAACATCTGCATATATTAGGCTACTGGGTAGTAGGAATGTCTATTTAAATAATGGGGAGACCCTACCCTCTATAAGATAAAAATAATTGATATAATTAACAAAAATTACTGTAATAATTTAATACAATTATGTAATTATTACAGTGATAATTAAACCATAAATAAATTACCATAATATGTTATAATAAATGATATACTATAATAATGTTTTATTGAAGAAAAAAATTAAGATCACTCAATGGTTCATTTTTATATAGTGATAAAAAATAATAAAAGTAACATATATATCTAGAAAATTTGAGGTTTTATTACTCCTTTCATTCTTATCTTCCAATACGCCCATATATCTAATATATTTACCAAGTGCATGGCTAATTTTGATATTTTCATCAAGTTTCTTTTTTAACACCCAAAATAGTTTTCATGTAATATTTGTGAAATATACTTATCATTATACTACCAATAATGTCCCTAAATAATAAATATATATTTTGGTGCAGGAAAAAAATTGTATGATAACAAAATAATCATACCTGAACAACCATGTTCTTATAGGGTATTAATAAACATCTCAAATAGATGACCATAAATCCTTCATCCAATGTTAAAATGATATATGTACTCAAATAATTCAATCATAACTAGTGGATGAGTGGGTTATCACTACTAGTAATTAAAAAATTGATAAGAATAGTACCATCATTCATATAAAGTTTGATTAAATGATTCTTCACCACTCATATCATAAAAATATGCGACTGAGTAATAAGTAGATATATTATTGATCAATAGGGTTAATATGTGATAAATACAATGATATAACAAATATTGGTGAATGGTTCTTCACTATGATACACAGAGGTCAAATATTCTTGAATATAATCCTAATTGGGGGAATAGGATATTGATTATATACATATGAGACTAAGTGTACGATTTATCATCATAATTAACAGAGATTATGGTGAGTGGATAATCAACAATAAACAAATCAATGGAATGGGTTAGTAGACAATCAAAAACCAACATAACATGAAATGTCTAAACGGATAAAAATAAATAAATAAAATTGTAAAAATTCAACTACTATTCAATAAAAATAATATAATAATTGATGAATAAATAATCAAATGTAATAAGCATATAATCATGAATGAAAAGATAATAACAAAAGAACATAATAATAGGGAGGCTGAATATATAATAAAATACAATCATAAAAAAATAACGAGTGATTCGATAATGAACAATATTCATAATATAAATAAATGTGAGCATATAATAATCAATAAACATGACATAAGAATAGGTGATCTGATAACAATCCATTAATTAGTTCATATAATCATAACCAAGGTGAATGTGCTATCACATAAAGAATTAGCTACAAATATCTATGTATCAAAATATGATAATCATGACTATGACATATTACACATAGACTACAGAGGTACAACTCATCCTTATCTTGGATGTATTAGGATCCCAATAAACACGAAATTAACAAGGGTCACATTATACATTGATCTCATAATTTTTTATCCAAAAATAATATATATTTAACGGGTACATTGTCCATTAAATAAATAATCAATCATCATGAATTGATCAAGTATTTATTGTATATAATTATAAATAGAGTCTAATCAAATGGAATTAATTAAATGTTATATTCCCCCATGTCTTCAAACATACTAAATCTAATATAAATTTCAATGACTATGTTTATAAATCAAAATTTTAGAGGACCTAACATTGGACATATATTCATTTATCATCAAATATTATAGGAGAAAACGTAAATTATTTCAACACCTGGAAGTATGAACTCTCTCTATTAATCACACATATCACATGGAAATTAAATATTTTATAATATATTCTATTATTTTAGAGTATACATAACGAATAATTGGTTATATCATATCATGGAATATATATGAATGATGCAAAAAATCATGAAAATCCCAAATTATGAAGATTCCATAAAATCATTGATATTATAAATATAATAGTGATCTAGTAATTGAAACATATAAAAAATATAATTAATGATTATATTAATATATATATATCATCCATTAATGATATATTATAAATTAGGGAATAAATAAGGTGTGAATCCTTATTTAATGGAGAGAAAATAATGTATTGGGGAGGCTAGACAATGTGTGCTAATGTGATAAGGGATTATATTTTAAAAAAGATAACCAAAAAATTTAAAATAATAAATTTAAATATAAAATAAAGGGATCCATTGGGTATTTATTCACCCCCCTTCGATTACCTTGTATCACATTGAGTTCCTTCCTAGGACACCCTAAACATACAATATTATTTTTGGTGCTAGTCTCAAATACATTAAATACCATTTTTGAAATTAAGTGATATTAATCAAGATAAACATGAATATATTTTATATTGTTTTGAAAATATAAACATTGCATCACATGAATAACCCTATAACTGTAAAAAATTGTTTAGTGATCATATAGAATAACTATATAAAGATATAATTTCAAATAATTTCATTAACATTTTCCAAATATTTCCCAATATGACAATTCCTTATACAAATAATCCTAAATTTATTTCCCTAGGGAAATGTAAAATAATGGAAGGGTTGGAGAATATATTGGTTGATAGATAAATAATTATATATTATAGGAAATGGAGGGAATTGGTTACATTATTTCATCAAAGGTATCCCAAACATGCTATAGGAATATAGTAGATGAAAATGTTCTTGGTTTAGGATAATATATAAGGGTTGGGTTTTCATGATGCTGTTGTATTTGATCTCCTTTTATAGGTGAGAATTATGGAATTTTCTGTCAAACTGAAAGATAAGTAATGGGTAAAGATTGTAAAACAATGAGATATGTGAGATAAGTAATGAATGGATAATGAAACATTGTTATATGAATTTATAATATAAAAACACATTATATAAAGTCTAATATTCATTATAATTATTAAAATAAATTCTACTATATGATACCTCATTTTACCCTTATTAACCTTGATTTAATTTTTTCTCATGGTAGATACTATTTTAAAAAACAATATGATGAACCCTATTTCCATATTTTTACATGGTGAATCCATATTTGGAATCCTTTTAGTATGAATCAATTTCTTAATAAGATAAAATTGTTTTTAATGTAAGGTAGAATATATTGAACAGTTCATTTTTAAGAAAATAATGTTTTTATTGCTATATATTATGAATAATAAATCATAAAAATTAATAAATAAATTAGTTATGTTATATTATTTTATATTTTAAAAATTATTAATGTCATTATTTCAAATAAAAAATAATGCAATTATATAAAAATTATACAACATTTATTAACTTATTAATTTTAGAAATAAATTTTTGACTACAATAGATAATATTTAAATGTAAATCTTATTTCAAGGAATAAAAATAAAATTATCATGATTACACAATTTGAAAATTATGTTTTAAAATATGTGATGTATTATATTGAATCAAATTTCTAAATCTGATAAAAATTAATTTTAATATAAGAATTTATAATGCAAAAAAAACTAGTTTTCTAGAAAATTTGTATTTTTAATGTGCAAAAATATTTTCTTCATAGTATAATCCCTAAGAAAATATTTATATAAATATTCACATTTATGTAAATATATATTATTTAAATATTACAATTATATAGTGGTGATCGAATTAGTCAAAAATTCATAATACATATAAAAATAATTTTTTAAAAAGTATTTATTTTATCTCCAAATGATTTTATTTCTAATTTATTATCTTTTGGGTAATTTTTAATAATAATTAGTCAGTATTTGTCACTAAATTATTATTAAAAAGTATAAAAGAATTTTATAAAAACCTAAAATAATTTTTTTAAATATTTTTATAACATAATTGAAATAAAAATATAAATATGATTTAATTTAAGTTTTTCTCAATATTTCCTTCTTAATTTACGTTATTTTAAATTTTTTACCACAATATAATTTAATTATATATATATATATATATATTAAAATTTAATATGTAAAAACAATATATCATATTATTATTCTTTACCTAAACATATTTTTTAAGAAAATATCACCATTTAAAATAGTTATATTTTCACCATTATCTCTAATAAATTATTTACACCATTATATATTTAATCAAAAAAATGATCATTTTATTTTATTATTTCAAAACAAGATTCATACATTGATGATATTTGATCTTAAAATTTGATATGTGTCATTAATGGTGATTATCAATAGTGAATAGTGTCCATATAATATCCTAATTTAAATGACATTATTTATTTAGCAATTGTGTCCAATTTTAATATATTTACATTTAGGGATTTCATTATACATTGTATGTAATAATTCATTTTATGTAATACATAATTTCATGTACATCTATTATAATGTTCCTCTATAATAATGACTTGTTAGAATAATTTACAACTTGGGGGGTTTGTTTCCTAATAAATATTAAATCATTTGAAAAACAATAAAAATGTAACATTCAATTAATGACATACAAATTGATGATGTTTAAATATTTCCTTCAAAATTTGGAGTTACATTCCAGCCATTAAATAAATTGTAACAAAAAATGTAATTATCACCAATTAAAAATATATTTGGAAATATAAAAGATACAAAAGACCAAATATATGACTCTTAAGGATACAATTAGCACATTAAATTAACTAAAAATTGGAAACACATAATTTCACTCGTAATAAAGAAAATCCTAATTAAAGGGTATCATTGTGATCATTATGGATATCTAACTCCAATATAATGGATTTCGTTTTCCTAAAGATATCATAGTTCTCTGTGAACTAATAGATGATAAGTGTCTACTTCTATATAAGAAATGTAATTTCTATAATTTGTTAAATGATATTGAGTCTATACAGAAATAAAAAATAAATTTCTAAAATCACATTAAATTCAATTATTGGATGAAAAAAATATTAGTATAAATCACATTTGATTTATATTAATCTTCAGATTAAATAAACATACAATTAATTATTTTTTAAGATAATTTAATGTAAAATCATTGTGGTGATTATTTAATGTACACAGAAAAAAAGATATAATAGGGTTTCTAGATCTGTAATTAAATAAGACATATAAAAACCTATAGAATATGAATAATGTAACAAAATTATTTTTATCTAGATTCATATAATTAATTGCATTTGGTTATCCATGTTCCTTGTTCTTAGAGGTTTCTAATGTATATTTTCCTTTTTTGAACATAGTTTAGGGAATCATTTTTCAGAATTTCAGAATTCATTTCATTTAAAAAATCATATAGTTCATGTAACTATAGGAAGAACATTACTTTCCTATATTTTATTACCAAATTATACATTTTTTGTGGAATTGAATTTATTTGTATCCTCCTTAAAATCAAATACAACATCTCCCAATTCCATAAGAGATTTTCCATGGTACTTATTCCAGTATTTTAAACATATAAGAAGTTGAAGATTATTTCCTCCATGGTCTTTCTCCAAAAATGTTTATTAAAGACCAAATTTTCCTTTTTTATGTTATTCAATAATAAAATAGAACCAAATGATGGGTCATAGATCGAGGGAGAAGGTGATGCATAACCCTAATATTTCCCCCTCTATATACTATCTCATTTGGTTGTTTGTCAAGAAAATCATTATGTTTCCCATGGAGCCAATTGTTATCTCGTTTGATTTAGGCTTCGCCCATAACATTAAATAATGGAATGAAGATGTATATTAATATATATAATACAATACAAAAGGAAAATAACATCATTAATGATGTGCATAGTCCAGCATATGAATCACTATGTTTTAATCTATGTTATACATTGTAATTTTCTTATTAGGTTTTATAACCAACTTATTATATATTTAATCCTCAATTAATGTTTAAATATTTTGTAATATTTTTTAATTCGAATTTGAGTAAACAAATAATCCACCATGTGATTATCAAAATATATGTGTGGTTAGAACCACATGTTTTTTCACTTAGTGATGATTGATTTACTTCTCATATATCCTTTTTGGTAGATTATAACCCCTATGTGAACCCATTCTATGGCGTACATCCTTTTGTTTATATGATGATATGGATTTCATTATTAAGATGTCACTAACTCATTAAAATATCAAACTTGTAAGATGTTTTATTTATATTTAATCTTATGCATAATGATTTAAGTAATGATTTCTAGTCCAAATCCTCAAAAATAACAAAAATAATTCATTAAAACTTAATAAAAACACAATTAAAATATGAAATGTGGGCCCTTGGATCCACATTCTTAGGTTCTATTTTGATTGATCATACATTTAATACTAGTTTCCAAATGATGCTATAGTATTTAAAATAATAATTGATATATTTCTCATCAACTCTACATTCATACACCATGAAATGTTTTCCATTATCTTATAAGAAAAGTGTCTTCAATCTTACTTGAAGCATTTGTGGTGTGACTATCTAATTTTCCTGCAGGTCAATGCTGGTACCAAAGAAACCGGCCCGAACGGCCAGGATTTCAGCTCAACACTGGTCCTGATCATGGGTGCGGGTAAAAGCCCCATAGTACAAGGAAATTGTTTCTCCTAGTACTTTTTGAAACACTGTTCCATCACATGGATGAATAGGTGACAGAGTGAAATTCCATAGAAAAAAGAGGAGAAAATACGTGGTGAATATAAATATTTAAAAATGATCAAAAATTTAATTACAGAAGTAATTTGAAGAACTGGAAGTGTGCAATTAATTTTTCTCCCCTCACATTCGTCCCACCTCACTGACATTCATTCCATGTCACAATCACTCAGGGTACCATATTTACTACTAAATATACCCTTTGTGCATTCATTTGTTCAGATTAATTTCCAAGAATCCCAATTGCAACCATGGTCTCCCTTGTACATAACAAAAGTCTTCCAAACCCTCCAAGTATGTTCTTTAACACCTAAGGGGATATACATAATGGAGGATAATATGAATTAAGTACATTCAGTGTTAAAAATAAATAACACTTGCACGAATTAGTCTCTCAACCTCCCTGATTCAATAATAATTGTGTTCCCTTCATTCCTGTATGATGAAATTGAGCACCTCACGTCTATGAATATCTATAAAGCCTCTTAAATGATTAAACAATGATGCACCCATGATTATTCATATATTTTTTTCGTCACTTAAGGTGAAATCTAGGTACCCAAGCCTACTTGTGAACCCCATACCTGCGCGCCGCCCACTCGAGTGCGCTTCATTGATTTTCACCCATCCCTTCAGCCTAAAAAACCATTCATGAATACTCTTTTAAATGCACTCGTGGAAGGTATTATTTTTCATTGGATCCCTTACCAGAATGATGTCATGTTGAAACCCCCACCAATTCCTATTGATCTACTAAACCATTGGGAAAGGCACATCAGGATGTATTCCATTTGGATTTGGTTATGCATGGTCCAAGGATACATAGACATATATTTCTATAGTGTAAGGATCCTAAGAGTGTTTATGGATCTATATATCCTTGGACACATATACCCTTTCCCTAATGACAGAGTTTTGGGGTTCTAAATTTTTGATTCGGGAGATAGGACTCTATCCGTCCACTATCATCCCTAAGATCCAGAGCCTCGTGTTCTCAGTAAAGAGGATAAGGATAAAAATTGATTTTATATCCCATATGGAATTATATTCACCTTTGATAAGTGCCCAATTTTATGGATTCCCTCCATGAATAATCCCATATACATTCAGGCCAGACGTAATGTCCTTCAGCATAATTTTGAAATCGAAAGGTTCATTGCTCCATGTCCACTAGTGAATAAGGAAAATTGAATGGTTTTTTGAACATTTCACATCATCATGTTTCCCACACCAAGCATGATTTATGTGGGCATGTAAATTTTTGTTGATCATAACATCCATATATTCTTCCTGATGGAATGAACTATGAGAACTCTAATACCTCCCATAACTGGGATGTGTCGAGAGTCTTACCTTGGGCATGATGTCACTAGACATCCTCCTCATGAATTCATCCCTAATTACCTTAATACTATCATCCTCATTAAGAGTATTCCACAAATTAATCTCCCATAAAAATCTAGGAGTTAAGACATATCTCATAGACCATGTAACATGAGTATAATTATTAGGAGTAAGAATCTAACTTATCTCTCTCAAAGAGCCTTAATCCCCTGCGAGTATAACCAAACTACATGGGATTTGATTCCTATATAAATTGGATACGTATGAAGCCTACATTAAGTCCAAACAATACATTTCAAATAAACTATGTTCTCATGGGTTTATATCATGAGGAGGGACGAGTACAACGTGGGTGCTCATATTCCTTCCATGTTTATTGGGTTTCATAAGAATATGTCCCACACCAATCTTTTACCATGCACCTTTCACATAGGTTTCCATGACACAAAAAATTAAAATGTATGGTTGGGTCCTTATCACATGAAAATAAAAGGTATGATGTGTCCAATTATGGGTCACCAAACAATGTGCTTTCTGATTGCTTTAACAAGGATATGTAGAAAACCCATATATGGGTTTGATCCTAGCATAAAAACAATTCCCATATCCCTGAATTACAATTAATTATATAATGACTTATATCTCCCTGGATGACGATAACCTTTAGGGTGCCATACTAGGATGCATAAAAACTAGCATTTTCATAATAACTACCAATTAATCTATATGTAGTGTATGAGAGGATACCATTTTTGTAGAATGAAATAACCTAATAATTTATAAAAAAAATACATTCCTATAATTATTTCATATAGAATAGTCATATAATATTACATATATAACTCATTTAAAACCATATAAATAATTAATCAGTGGAACAAAATGTATCTCTAGAAGTAAAGGAATATGTACCGATGAAATAATATCTTGAACATTAGAATAGTAATGTCACACTTATGAATAGTAAATAGGCTATTTGAATAGAACCTCAATAATGAATTATTAAATAATTTTTATACATCATATAATTGATAACATGATATAATTTCATAATAGTATATGTAAAAAAATTCAATAATTATTAATAAAGTGTTGTTTTTTTTAAGTCATGTATCATTAATTAATTTTTTTTAGTTTAATAAATTAAAAGAAAATTATTTTTCAAAAAATGAATTATTAAAATATTATTTTTATTTTTATTATCATAATAAATTATAATGATACTTGAATTAATTTTTCACAGAATTATAAATGTGGTTTTAATTTTAAAATTTGTCTTTTTTGAGTAAATTCTGATTCTAATTAAATCAAATTCCCCATATTTATAAAATTATATTAATAAAATGGTATTAAATTTGGAATTCTAGAAAACAGATAATATTTTGTGTAATTTTTTGGAATTTTTCTAAGATACATGATTTTTTGGTGAATAAAGAAATATGATTAATTATGAAAAATGCTAAATAAATGAATATATACATAATTCAGTAATCATGGATAATGGAATTGGTCATTGGATCTATCTCAAATATAATAATTACTATTTTTGGTCACAAGAATCCATATTATTCGTTTTCTTAAAAAACATATTAAACTAATGATTAAAGTAACGTGAAATCCCTCCTCTCCTCCATTATAAAAAACACCCCTCTTTACATCCTCTCTTCACTCCTCTCAAGTCTTTTCCCTAGTTCATATTCCACTAAAATAACTACCTAAACCCCTATCTAATGTCTAGTATCCCTTTTAATCTTCAAAATTCCAAATCCTCTCCCTTAAAGAGGTTATCAGGAACGATATATTCAATAAGTTAATTTCCCTTTTTATTTATTTTATTTTCATTCTTGTTCCATTCTATATTTTTTGTTCCTAACCTACTTTCATCCAAAAGTAATGATAACTCTAGTAACATAGTATTACTGTAATATTGTTATGATAATATAATAATTCATCATCATATCTCATTTCCACATATTATATACTATAAATTTAAACACCATCCACAATTTGATAAATTATCCCATTAAAGGATGACATGTTTTCAATTTTTATTACCATCTTCAATTCAGGTCATGAAACAATTTTTGTGGTTGAAAATAACTATTATATTTTTATTTTGACTAATTAAATATTCATTAATCTTTTGTACATATAATATTAATTTATAAATAAAATTGTGTTTCATGTGATCAAAAACCACCAATTACCAAAAGGCGTTATCATTAATGTTTCATATAATTAATCATCTTAAAACAAAATAAAAAAAATAAATTTTATAACCATGTTATCTTTTGGATTTTCACTAATAACATATGAATTCAATTATGGACAACCATTGTCATCTTACATTTTTATCCTTACATGTATATAGGTAATCCAATCTGGAAAGCTAAGGGAAAAAAATGCTCCCAATTATTGAAATTGAACCACTTAACACATAAAACATTCCATGAATGAACATAATAATGTAATACTAAATAAATTTCATGAATAATAGGTTCTAGAAATATTAACTAATGAATGTAATTTTGTTAATAAGGACATAATTATCAAGTGAAAGACAACATCAGACTTAGGCTAAGGTATTCTACCTGAAACCCCATTATAACTTTGCGATGATATATCATTTTTACACAAATAATATTATATTTTTTATTGATATCCTCTAAATTTTGATTAAAATCTACAAACTCTTTTCTCAAGGTCCATTAAACATTATCTTTGGGGGATATTCAATTTTTAACTGGTTCCGTCCTCAATTATTCTCAATAAGAAATCTTATTTAAGGGAACTTCACGATTTTTTACTCAATTTCAAAAGCACTATATAATCTATTTTAATCCAAAATTATTTTTATAAAACCATTTTTTAATTCTGAAAACCTTATAGGTTCAATTATGGTTTAATTTAATAGATTATTCCCTTTTATATTTTAAATTCTCTTTAGTATTTTCCCTAAAACATTTTTAAAAAATTTTAATAATAAAATTTATTAAATACTCTTCTTTATTGTCATCACTTATATTTTATATCACATACCATGATATATGATTATTTTACCTTATGAATTTCCATGTCTGTTTTAATTCCTTTCATTCGTGGACACCCGTATGATACTTCCATTCATTATTCTTTATGACATGATTATGATACCCATTCATTTCAATGGGTAACCCTATGTTTATGTATGATTTATTATGTATGATAATTTATATGGAACAAATATTAATGAACATTATTGAGGTTGTGCCATCATAGAGCTTCAATTCATTAGGTAAGGTCTAGTATCATGAGAGATTATGGGCAACGGTCTTGACAGTTTTCCCCGAGTCATGCTTCCATGTGAAAATGTCTTAGTGGTGAACCTTGACTTATACTCCTATATGTGGAATAGGCCGTTAACTGATATTAAAATATGTTTTCTGTTTCTACCACATTATAATGAATCTATATTTAGATGATTCGATGTTTATATGTTAGGATTCTATATGTTCCATTCTTTTTTAAGTCATTATGTCATGCCTTCTAACCCATATTCTAATGCTTTATTCTTATTTATATTCCCATAAGGGTATTTTTATCTCATTACTATTTTCATGTTATCCACATGTTATCCTATGAATATGTATGAGCACAGTGGATGTTCGGATCCCTTTATAATGATTAAATAATGAAATGTTTTATTTAGTCCTACGTTTTAATTTTTAGGTACCTAGTATTCCAAGACACTAAACTAAACATACCTCAGCATCTGATATAGTGTTTTAATATGCTTAAAATAATGTAATGATATGTATTAAAGGATATGGTCACAATATTTGGTATTAGATGGTGGTATAGTTATTTTCATATTTTAAAAATAGATCATTTAGTAGAACCTTATGGATGAGACTAAGTATATGAAAACATCCCTAAATATTAGTAAGTGTAAATTATATTGTTCAACAATAAATTAATTCCCTTTCTAGATAAAAATAAGTTGATGTGGCTCTATAGAAGATACATCATGGGGTACAACCTGAAAATACCTCATTGATATTGACTCGAACAATAATTAGTTCACAACAATAGCCTTACTGTATTCGTGGATTGACACTCCCGAGGGTTATGATTTGGTAAATTCATAAACATAGTATGAGTCATTATTAATGGAAAAAAAATAATCCCATAAGAATAATTGTAATGAAAAATATCATGGAAAACTTACATTGAAACCTAGAGCAATACAATTTAGGCTATACTTTTCCAATTAAGAGTTTTTCCATTTATTTTTAATGTTTTCTTTTTAGGCTATATATTCAAACCCTCTAATTGTGTTCTCTTTTTTATTTATTGTTGGGAAATATATGGAAATGTTCCAACAATAAATGTGGTATGAAAAGTTATGATTTCACTAATCAAATGCCCGATATGATGGGAATGGGTTCTCAATACATTATTATAGTACTTGTTCAGTTGGATCATGTTATGAATAATAACATGAATCATGTGGAATTCCCTCCCCCTCCATATAAATAGAATGTTTTCATAAAATCATTCAGGTGGAAAATAACTTCCATGTTTATTGGATCTTCTAATCCACTCCCTACAGAACAATGGATTAAATCATTTCAATGATATTCTATATCCTCTAGTGCTTAGAAGAAGAGAAATTTGTACAAGTGGTCTATCATTTTGATGGGGAAGATGACCGGTGGTGGAAAATGAATGAGAATATGAAATCCCAAGATTAAATTATTTCCATGTATTGGGAAGAATTTAAGAAAACATTTTTTATTAAATATTTCCCTAAACTATCCACCTCAATATAGAAATAGAGTTCCTTGAACATAAGTAGAAAAAAGATGAGTCTATCAGGTTGTATGAAGAAATTATCACAAGGATTTCATAATCTGCCTATGGATATGTCTTGAAAACCAAATGAATGGTGGATCACTTGTTTTGAGGATTTAATCTTATTCTATGAAATTATTGAAGATTCTGAGAGTTTGACAGTTATGAAGAGATTGTCCATTGTGCCCTAAAGTTCAAAATGGTAATATGATACTCTCAATGGCCCCATGGAAATGATAAAAAAAGAAGAAAATCGATTCTAATATGGGTGGTTCGGAAAATAAATCCTATGGTAGAAAGAATATCAAACATCCCACTTATAAAAATTGGGAGAAGAAGAATCATTGGAACTATCTAAAGGTAACCAGGAATTGCTTGAATTGTGGAGGAATGTAACATCTAGAATAAAAACTATTGGATGGATATGAAAAATCCCACTAACATGGATGAAAAAATGAATGTTAATATCAACACTCATATTGTAGTAAAGTGATACAACTACAAGGAACATGAGAATTATGTGAATGATACCCATAAGATGAGGGTTGTTGGAGGAAATCAACATCAACCTCTAAGGCAATAATGAAGGTTATATGCTATCTCTACTGCTGAGGTGGATTTAGAAAACAATTTTTTGACATGTATTCTATTTAATAATTCAATAATAGTGAATTTACTATTCGGTTCTATTTATACACATTCATTCATATTTTTAATGATTATTAGAACTAATCAACGGCCACCTCAAAATTTAGAGATTATGTTATCTCTATCAACAAAAATTAGGGAAGTTATTGCATCCAAATTATATAACACCTCCCCAGTTAATGGTTTTGGATTGAATTTCCTAGAAAATCATTTAATTTTTACTTTACTATAGTTTGATGTTATCTTGGAAATGGATTGATTATCTTTATACAAATCCAACAACAACAGTCAGTAAAGGGAGATATCTATTTACATCCTAGAGTATCCTCCGATCCTATACAAATGTAAGGAAGAGGATAAATCTCCTAATGAATCTTCATCTTATGTGTTGATAATCTTTCCTTATGAGCAAGAATATATTGGTCAAATTATTGAGACAAAGGATATGATAATTCGTGAAGATATTCCGATCGTTAGGGATTATATTGATGTATTCCCAGAAGATTTTTTTGGTGTTCTTCCTTATTGATAAGTAGAGTTATTAATTCAACTTATTCCAAGATCTATACATAGATCAATGACACCTTATTAAATGGTAACCATAATTTTGGAAGATCTAAAGAAGAAGTTATTGGGGAATCTAGAAAAGGGTTTTGTATTCTAGACTGCATCACCATGGAGATCCCCATTCCTCTTTGTCAAGAAGAAGGATGTTTCCATTCTCACATGTATTGATAATCATTAGCTCAATAAAATCATGATAAATAAAAAAATCCTTAAATCAGATAAATAAATTGTCGATCATCTTTAGGGTTATTGTTATTTCTCTAAGGATGTCATGGGGTTATGATATCAATAATTAAAGGTGAGTAAGGATGATATTCCAAAAAATGCATTTCGAATGTTGTATGGACTCTATGAGATCAGAGTGATTCCCATTAGACTCAACAATGATCCTAAAATACTCCTAGATTAATGAATAGAGTATTTAGAGAAATACTCAACAATTTTTTTGTATTCTTTATCGATGATATTCTAATATACTCCATAAGAAAGGAGGAACATGAGGAGAATTTGTATATTATCCTAAAGAATTATTGAATGGAGAAACTATATGAGAAGTTCAGTAGTTGAGTGTTCTATAGAGTGGATGAATCATTATTGGGGCATGTTATCACCAGAAATGTGATATCTATAGACCCTTTAATTATAAACAGAATTAAAGAATATCCCATGCCGACATCTATAATAGAGATTCGTAGCTTCCTTGGTCTAGCTAGGCATTACCAAAAAAAAATTAGATAACATTTAATGATTTTAAAACATAATGACCAAGCTGACACAAAACGGGTGATGTTTGTATCGACTCAATAAAGTGAAGAATGAATTAAGGGTCTCAAAAAGTGGCCTCTCAATACGCCAATACTCACACTCCTAAGAAGTGGATAACTCTTTGAGGTGTAGATCAATTCATCAAAGAAACTCTTATTTTGTGTTCTAATGAAATGTTATAAAATGATATCCTACGCCTCAAGGAATATGAAAATTCATGACAAAAACTATCACATGCATGAAATAGACATTGAGTTTGTTATCTTTGCATTGAAAATCTTGTGACATTATCTATATGGGGAATATATGTGAGATATATATTCATCACATGAATCTCAAATATATATTCACACATACACTAGTGAATATGGTTAGAGCTCATCAAGGATTATGAATGATCAATCCAATGCCATCCAAATAAAAAAAATAAGGTCCTTAATGATCTTTGTAGAATGGATCATGCTTTTTATCAATGATGAGAGTTGAAAATGATCCAATATTCTTAGATTTGATTTGGATGGACATTGGAATCATTATGGGGGAACATCACCAATAATTTTTCAATTTATTTTTCAATCATCACTTATAGATAACATAATGTATTCTCAAATAAATGATTATGAAATTAAGAAAAGTGTTGAAGCTATCAGAAATGGTAAATCATATGAGGTCATGATTGATGAAATAAAGTTGTAATATTTGGTTTGTGAATATGTTTACCATATTATTTAGTGATAAAGAAGGATCTTCTGAATGGCACTCATAGATCAACATTCTCTTTTCACCAAGGCAGGACAATGATGTATTGAGATCTCTGTGAGAACATTTGGTTGGACAATATTATGAAAGTGATTTATGAAAATACATCAAGGGTCATTGTATCTAATAAAGTGATAGTTGAAAGGAAAATTTATTATGGTGTGATAAAACCACTATCCATACCAACATGGATGTGGGATAATATAACCATTGACATTATCAATCAACTTCCAAAGTCATCCACTGTATATAATTCTATATGGGTCATTGTGGATCATCTTACAAAGACAAATCACATTATCTCAATTCAAGAGGAATTATCATTTAATCAACAAGAAATAATATATATCAAATACAGGGAAAGGATTTTTGGATTACCATTATCTATTATATCAGATAGAGATATGAGATTCACCATGAGGTTCTGGAAATGTCACCAGCATGAACTAAGCATTGAACTAAACATTAGTATGACCATTCATCCTCAAATTGATGGCCAATTTGAGAGAACTATGTAAACATTGGAAGATATGTTGATAGTAGTTTCTTTGATCTTAAAATAGGGTGGTACCAATATATTCTACTGGTTTAATTCTCACACAACAATATTTTTCACTCTAGCATCTGAATGGAACCATTTAAATTCCTTTCTGGGAAAAGGTGTAGAGAAACTGACATGTTGGGTTGCAGTAGGTGAGTGTATGCTGATAGAAACTTAAATGGTTGAAGAAATGGTGGATAAAGTGAAAGCCATTCAACAACACATCATGGAATCCCAAATTTGAAAAAAGAGTTTTACGGAAAATCCACGAAGAGACCTTCAGTTTAATATCAGAGACACGGTATTCCATTATATATATCTATGGAATAAGGTCATGAGGTTTTGAATGAAAGGAAAGATAAATCCCAGGTACAACATCCCCTTCATGCTTTTTGATCGTGTAAGAGCCATAGCCTTTTGACTAGAACAAACATATACCATGTCTAAATTACATTATGTATTCCATTTATCCCTATTAAAAAAGTACATACTAGACCCTTCACATGTACTCTCTTAAGAGGTGGTACAGTTGGGGAATGATATTTCCAAAAAAACAAGGTAATATCATTGATCATAGAGATAATTTTATATAAAATAAGATTACACGCATGGTCAATGTACTAGGGAAGAACAATAAGTACGAATAGGAAAAATGGTAACTAGAGAAGGAAATGAAAGAAATGAACCAACGAATGTTTACACCTTGGAATGTAAAACAAAATTTCGAGGTCAAAATTTCATAATGGTGAAAAAATATAATGACCTACTATTTTATCAATAAATTTTCCTTCTTATAATTATTTATTATAGTATAATCATATAAAATTACATATAAAAACTATAAAAACTTTATAAATAATGAATGATTGGAGTAAAATGTATCTCTAGATGTTAATGAACTTATACTAATGAAATAGTTTCTTGACCTTTGGAAGACTATTGTGACCCTTGAAAGTATTATACCATCCAATTGATTAGTAACCTAACTAATAAATGTATAAATAAAATTTAAGCATCATATAATTGAAAATAGGATATAATTATATCATATTAAAATTAAATACATTTTTAAAAGATTATTAATAATGTTTTAGTATTTTTGAAAGTCATATATTTTTAATAAAACATTTATGATTAAATAAATATATTAAAAGAAAAACTATTTCTAAAAATTAAATTAATAAATTTTTATTTTTATTTCTTATTATCACAATATATTTTTATGTGATGTTAATTATTTTTTCAAATTGTTAGAAATCATTTTTTATTTTAAAATATTGATTTTTCATGTAAATTATGATTTTAATTAAAATTAAATCTCTCATATATAGAAAAATATTTAAACAAAAAGGAGATCATTGTTGAATTCTACACACTGAATAATGGTTTGTTTATTATTTTTATTCCTCAAAAATACAAGAATTTTTTGTTAATAGTAAAATACGATCATTAATGATTAATGCTAAATTAATGAATTTTTGCATCATGCTTGAGTCATGGATGTGTAAATTACCATTGGTTCAAACTCACATGCACTATTTACTATTTGCGGTCAAATATTCAAGAATATTCATATTCATGAGAAAAAATATTAATATAATTATTAAAATAATGGAAACCCCTTCTCTCATACACTATAAATACCCCCCCCCCACTTTACCTGCTCTGTTCACTCCACTCAAGCCTTTTTCCAAGTCCATATTTTGATCAAATTTATCCTTAATCTAATATACCACATCTATAACCCCTTGGTATCTTAAAAATACCAAATCCTCTCCCTTAGATAGGATTATCCTGGAAGATATATTCATGAGGTAAATTCCTTCTTCATTTCTTTTATTTTCTTTCAAGTTCCTTTCTTTATTTTTCTATCCTAAACATCATTAATCCAAATGTTATGATAATACATTACCTTAAATATAATGGATTTTTTATAATATTAGAATAATTCAGTATCATATCTCTTTTCCTTTCCTTTTATAATAGATTGAGAACACCATCTGAGATGTGCTAATTTATCACATTCATGAACAATGAGTTTTCAATTTCTATTATTTCCTTTAATTCAGGACAAGAAACCAATTTAATGGTATAAATAAACTATAACATGCGTATTCTGTATAATTCATGTTTGTATAATTTTTTTTACAGAAAAATTATTTTATAATGAAAAGTTTATTCGATGTGATCAAAAAGGCCAATTTATCATAACTATTGTCATTAACGTTTTATATAATGAGTCATCTTCACTCCAAATAACAAAATGAATTTTATAATCATGTAATATACTTTATGTTAAATAAAAACAAAAAAACTCTATTATTGAGAACCATTATAATATTAAATTTTTATCCTTACATGAATATTTGTTAACCAAACACGGAAACTGAGGATGAAACGTTCCAAAGTAATGAAATTAAACCACTTAACCCATAAAAATCTCATGAATAAACTTAATAAGGCTATAATAAATCCATTTCAGGAAGAAGAGGTTTATGAAATATTATTTAATCAATGCAATTTGTTTATCTAGGAAATTATGATCTTGTGAAGGACACCATTGGACTTAAGGTATGGGATTCTACCCAAACCTCCATTATTCGGTCAGGTTTCTATATCTTTATTTTATAACCAAATGATTTTATCAGTTATTTTTACATACATATTATAAATTCCATGTTCATTTTCCGATCTCATGTAAATAGTAACATTTTTCATTAACTTTTCGGAATATATATGTTTTTAAATGGACCCCTCCTCAATACTCCCCGATAAGAAAACCCGTTTATGGGAACTTCCAGAATTCCTAATAAATTAAATGGTCACTCTATAATCAATTTAAATCCACCATTATAATGATAAATCCACAATTTTTGTTATTAAAACCTTATTCAATCACTTTTTGTTATATATAAAATATTGTTCCCTTTTCTATTTTAAATGCTCCTTTTTTATTTTCCTTAAACCTGTGCTAAATTTTTAGTGATAAAATTTCATAAATAATATTCATTCATGACTTCACATATATTTTAAATCACATAAAATGATATATACTTATTTTCACTTATCAATTTACTTATATTTTTTTATTCCTTTCTTTAATTGATACTCGTATGACACACCCATTCAGTATGCTTTATGACATGATCATGAAACCCATTTCATTCTAGGTGTACCCTTATGGATATGTATGATTTATTATGTATTATTTGTTATGTGGAAATTATATTAATGAACATTATAAGAATAGTGTTTCTAGATATCACTCCAATGCATTGGGTTATGCTTAGTCTCATGACATTTTATGTGTAATGGTCTTGGTGGTTATCCTAGACTCATGTTACCATGTGCAATAGTCAAGGTGGTTGAAATTGAATTCTTCTCCACTATTTGTAAGAAGACTTGACAAGTGATAAAGGCATTGTTTCTATTGGAACCACATTACTATAAATCCATTCTTATATGTAATGATTCCATATGTTCTAGGCCTTTTATATCATTATGTCATGCCTTCTAACACATGTTCCAAAGCATTATTCCTATGTTTATTACCTAATTGGGATTTTATATAATCACCATGATCATGGTATCCCTATGTTATCCTATTAATATGTATCATCACAGTGAAAGTTAGGAGCTCTTTAAGAATGTATAATCAATTAATGTTTTATTTAGTCCCATGTTTTCAATTTTATGTACCTAGTCTTCTAAGACAATAGACATTAAAATCCTTTGATTGTAATATCATATTTTAATATGATTGAAATCAGATAATGATATGTCTAAAAGGCTATTGTCTCTATAGATAACCTTGAATATATACACATATATATATATATATCCATTTATGAATAACCTTGAATACATATAGATGATTCTAATTTCAATACATGCTTATAATTCATGACCAATGTGATTTCATAAGCATCATGGGTCAAAATACCTAATGATCACACGCAAATGGAATGTCGGTATGATTTGATATAGAATATTTGTGTGTTTTTAATTCCATAATCACATCCATTGGAAACCATTCAGAAATAGTGATTCCTAACATGTACAAATGTTTTGAGGGAAACAAAAAAATGGTAATCCCAATGTGAATACTTAAATAATATGGCATTGTTACCATTTGTCATACCCCTATAAATTGATAAAAGTGGACAAGACATGGAAATCAATAATGATTACGTTCATCAAAAAAGTTGTATCTTTATAAGAGTTCATTAGTTGTATTTTACAAAAATATGAGCTCTTTTTTCCATGAACTCCCTTCATTACAAACGAATACCTTCATGTAAACACACATGAACACCCCGATTTCTACTAAATATGGATCCTCTTCTGCTTGAAGGATGATATCACTGAATCAAAATCTTCAACATTGGGTCCCAAACAAATTGGTTCATGAGTACCGTCAACATGGTACAATTCTAACGATGGTGTATTCTAAATAGACCCACCAAATCAATAATAACCATCAGTCATCTAGTCTATGGTGATTGGTGTTCCAAGAGAAGGCGGTTCCAACAACAATTTTAAACTATTTCAGAAGAATATCTATAGAATACAATCACTAAGCCCCCATATTCTACGAAGATCGACCAAAAGGCCACTAATGACATATTCATGAATACAATGGGGTTCTTCCTAAGGGATACTACCAACAATCATTATAATACCCCATAATTCCATAAATTATTTTTTTTTCATATTTAACGGAATTATTTTGATAACAAGTGCTTATATGACATGAAATTTCGAGGCTCGAAGTTCATGGAATGATCCATCAATAACGGTTATATTTTAAATAGAGCATGTGAGCAGTTTTAGGGAAAAGTATAATAAATCTAAATGAGTCCACAGATCAGAATATTGTGTGCACTGTTACATTCAGGATAGATATTCTGTCCTAGATGCAACTTATGTTTAGTCGGTGCGGGCCTCTCGTGAAAAAACCTATAAATGTAATAACTATAAATTAACTAATTAAATAAAATTATTTTATTTTTCATAACCTAATAACTCATGAGATGTGACTTAGATTGAAAATATGATACCACCATTGAACTCTCAAGGGTATTATTTCCTTAGGAATAACCAAATATTGGCTGGCACATGTCAACAGTGGAATGTAGTTTTTTGTACCAAAATAAAATAATAGAATAAAGATATTTTATTTTCAAATCCTTATAACTCTTAAATGGTAACTCTAATTGGAAATATGAGAGTACCATTGAGTTCATGATGGTAGGCTTCCCTTAGGCGGAGCCAAACATTAGCCGACATGGGCTATCATTGAATTTTGGTTATTAGGATGTAACCATAAATTGAAATAATTCAAATTAAATTTATTTTATTTTCTAGTACTCATAAATGAAAAACGATGACTCAGGTTACAAATCGGATACCACTATTGAGTTCGTAAAAATATGTTATCCTTATGTATGACTTAACATCGACTAACACTGATCGAGGAAAAAAATAATTTTTTTCCTTTTCAGATGAAATGTAAAATAACATAGAAAAGTTATTTTAATTGTTTTCTCCATTTTTTAGTAGAAGAAAGTCATATTGGTGGTGCTACGATGAGGAAATGGTGAATCAAATTAATGAACCCCATTAATGGGCCAGTGTAAAAATGTTTCAACACAACATAACATAAAATTTGATTCGTGTTTCTTCAATTAATTGCATAGCAGGAAATTTAGGATTGTTACCATAATCTTGAAATTACTCGGTGGCTTTGGTGTGTGGTGAAGATGAATGATTAAATGAAACATCTCCCATGATTAACACCAATGTATCGAAAGTTGGAAATGAAACCCTTGGAGAGAAAATTCGTGATCGGATATCAAGAGATGGTGATGAACGATCATCCTTGATAAATCTCATTTCCCAAGTACGGGTTTGAATTCTATGTGACTTGGTTTTCCCTATTCTCCCCCTCTGAGTAAAGAAAATGGATCAACTATATTACATTTTGATTCGAGGATGGAAATTTCCTTGCAGAGTTGGGAAATATAATTGCGGGTTGATATTACGATTAAATCATAGTGATTTGTAATTTATACGTCGTGATCCCGCTAACATGAACAAATCTAGACCAACACGAAAAAAATTGGATTGTTCATTTCGGTTTTATATAGGTTATCCTCCATCTCTACCTCCTTTCTCTTCATGGCATAACAGATAGTGGAAAATTTGTCATAGAGGAACCAAGTGGAAGTGTTGCGACCAAGAAGGTGGTAGGTAGCGTGATGTGGCATCACGAGGAGCTCCCGACACATGGGCGTCTGAGCGGACTGATGATGTAAGGCGGAACAACCCAGGTGCCATGTTAGAGGAATGTCCTGTGCTAGCTGGCCATGGCTAGACCTCTAACATGGTCATGGATTGCATGTAGAGCGAACCGGATGTCCCATGGGCTTCTAGGTAGGGGAAATCAGCTGGCCGTGTGGGTTGGACCGATGGGACAAAATAGGCCACTGGCCGAGCCGGGATCGAGAAGAGTCGGCCTAATGATGGGGGTTGGGTTGAAAAGACAAAATATGTTGTATGTCGGACCTATATTGGAATGAACTGAACTACCAGTTTCTAGCCGGTCTGGATGAAATTGGGTCACTGGGCGACATGGCATGATGGACCCGTCACCGAATAGGGTCGGGTTTAGGAAGTCTTAATGGGCCTGGCACAGTGGCCACGCCATCCCAGAATCCCCTAAGATATGTTGGGTCAGCTGAACCAGGTCATTTCTGGTTAACCAAACCTATTTGGGCCATGCAAGACACCCTGATCTAGGTTGTTCAGGTCTGTCCAACAAATTTGGACCAGGCCCGGACACAATAGACCCCTATTTACTAGAACACCAATAACATTCAGATCAGGCGTTTGATTGAAACGAATTCTGTAGTGCTGGGAGCCTTCTGAGAATAAGTTTCTTTGTACATTATCTATGTCAGATTTATTTGTAGATAATATTTTACTGATTGCTTGAGAAATAGATTCTCCTAGAATCAAGAGTGCTATGTGCGGAAATGCTGCAATTGGCTGTGACCCGACGATTGCTAACGAGCGGGTCTAAATGACCATGGTTTACTAGATGATAAGAAGCCCTATGTGGACCCTCTATAAGTGTCTATTTGTGAACCAAAAATAAGAATATCATTGTAAACCAACTATAATAGGCACTATTTTGACCAGCTATTAGAGTCCATGTGTAGACCCTCTATGATTACCTATGTGGGGATCGACTCTATGTGACCCGAATGACCCATGTTGGGGAGGAGCTCTATGTGTCCCAATAGACCCCTGGTACTCATTAAGGATGAGTATCTCAGTAGTCTAAGGTATTCAGTTTTACGAATGATAGTATTTCATTGTATACTATAGATTATACATGTGTGATCTGAGAGTACCATTTACATAACTACTTTTGTGGTCATTCCCTTATGGTTTAGGGTCCCTACTAAGTATTGTGTTACTCACCCATACATGGTATCCTCCCACAAGTGGTTTGTCTCTTGAAGGTGATCAATGCTTCAATGAAGACCTTGGTAGTTTTGGACAAGGTGTTGGTTAGTGAGACGGTACGGAAAGACACTTCGACAAAAACATTTCTGGTCCGGGACCAGGTGGGGCATAGTCAGATGGGATAGATGAGTGTACTTCTATTTCTATAAGAATATACCCTTCACCTACCCTTTAGGTGGGGTCCCAAGAAGATCTATTTTGAAATTTGTACATTCATTTGGGGTTTTGGGCATGTATTCTCAACCCTTTATTACTTCAGTATTTAGTATACTCTAAGTAGTTGTCTCATTCATAGTTGTGCATTACTTTGGTTTACCTTTCACAGTTTGAGCTGTGTGCGTGTGTATAATTTAAAAGAAAAATACATTCCCTTTTAGGATATTCATATCTGGTACTAGTCACCAGCCCCTGTTCTCGAAATGGTGGGCTTGGGGTAGTCACGACACATGCCTTGGGGGGTGGTTTGGGACAAAGTCATATCAATGGAGGTTGGTTTTACCTGAAGAACTATGAATATAAAAATTTTATGGGTAAATTTTTTTTAGTGTTTTGAGTTCATCTTTCATGGTCGGGAATCCATTGTTGGTGTGGATTCTAATGTATCCATACACCAAGTCCCAAATATTTTCTGAACCTGTATATGAAAACTCTAGTATTAGGCATCTTGGAATGTTTTCTTGTGATTTATTTGTCTTAGAGTCTACTCACTATGTATAATCAATTGATCATGATTCATTTTAATCTTATTAATTATTCCTCCATGTAGACAACTAGCCAAGATTCTAGTGAATGACCATGATAATTGTCCATATAATGATGAGGCTTCAATAAAAATACAGTTACCCGAGATGACACCACTAGGTGGTGTCTAAACGATACCACCATCTATTGGTCAGCAGTTACTACCGGGGCTATTGGTAGAGGATGCATGTAGGCTTAGTACCTTACATGAGTTTCCATGAAAGATCCCATTTAGGATACGAGGCAAGACCAACTCACAAGTGGCTGGGGATTTGCATGAGGTGGTGACAAAGTTTTATTTTGAGTCAGTGAAACATTAGATCAGATTGTAGTCCGGGTAGTGAGCCTTCTATGTGGATTAGTAGGGATACGACATGGTTTAGATTACCTTATCATACAATTACGTGACTTTTATATAGACTGATCAGAATAACCTCTCTCCGAGAAGAGACTATTTACATAAAATCTAAGAGTTATGTGTTACCAAGTGCTTCTATAGCCTCGACGAGAAGACACTTCAATAGATGATTATTCATCAAGGAATACCAACCCTTCTCGTTACTTGATAAGTATGATGTGACCGATGCTTCAAGGATTTTACCTCAGACGGAGATGTTTTTAGGGATATGTGAGCCATCACTATTCCTCTCGAAATTCCTACGTATCCTAGGGTTCTAGAGATAACCTTTGTTCATGAAAATTCGTTGGCTTAGAAGATAATGCAATTTGATGATAGTAGTGGGAAATTAGGTAACTGATGCATATCCCATTGACTTGGATGAGTATGTGGAAGACTTTCCAAAGGATGTCCCAAGATTATGTTCTTGTAGAGATGTTTGATTATGAATTGATTTGTACCTTTGGACAGTAATGATATTTACCCATAAATATTGTATGACTGTCGCAGAGCTGAGGGAGCTAAGGGTACAGTTGGATGTCTTGCGGAGGAAGGGGTTTTAAGGCACAACATTTCACCATGGGTAGACCAAGTGTTATTTTCTAAGAACAAAAATAAAATCATGAGGTTATGGGTAGAATTTTGGTTCCTAAATCAGGTTACCATGAATCCCATGTATCCTTTACTAAGAATTGATGGCCTTTTTGATCAGCTGAAGGGGGTGATATGGTTCTTGAAGAATGACCACAGATCAGGCTATTAACAGCTTTGAGTACGAGATGAGGAAATCATGAAGAAAACTTTCTGATGTTGTTACCACCAATATTTCTATTTAGTTATTACATTTGGTACGAAAAATGCACCAACAACATTCATGGGACTCAAGAAAATGTTCTTCCAGCCATACTCAGACTAGTTTTTATTGGATTCTTTTGAAGACATTTTAGTGTATTCGGCATCTGAGGAGGATTACGAGTTACACCTAAGGATGGTCTAAACACACTCTAAGACAACCAGCTTTATGTAAATCTCTTGAAGTGTGAGTTTTGGATAAAAATTTACACTTTCCTGGGATATTTCATCTTAGTGGCTGGAGTTACAGTGGATCCTTGGAAGATCAAGGTGGTTCTGTCTTAGGAAACACCCAAGAGTGATACAAGTTATGAAGTTTCCTTGGGTTGGTTGGGTACTATCATAGGTTAGGACATGAATTCTACAAAGTATCAGAACCCATTTTTGAATTGAAAAATAATGGAAACCCCATCCAATGGATAGAAGGATGCCAGCAGATTTTTTAATAGCCAAGGAAGACCTTGAAGAGTGCTGTCTTAATGAGGTTTCTAGAGGAGGCCCCAACTACGTGGGGTACTATGACACCTTATGAAGAAGGCATGGTTATGTCTTGATGTAGGGGTAAGTAGTGATTACGTATGGCTAACAGATTTTGAGACTGCTGGAGCCGACCATACAGACCTTGGAGGACATGCTTTGTGATTGCGTCCTTGATTTTGGTCGCATTTAGGTGTACCACCTACCACTGGGGATGTTTTCATATAAAAATATCTAAAACTCCAACATTAGTATGGCACTATTCGTGGAATGGAATGGATGACCATGAAGGTCACCGTTATGATGGAGAGACCCATGGGAGTTAGCACTCATGGGTCATAAGATGGTACAAGCTACCAATAATAAGGTGTGGGTCACCTCAGAGTGAATGAAGAGTGCACAGAGCCGACAGAAGTCCTAGGCTGATAATATAAAATGTACATTGGTGTTCGAAGAGGGGATCCAGATATTCCTACATGTATATCCTCAACAAGGTATACATAGATTTTTTCAGGGTAACATTTTGGGAGTACCTAGTAGAGATAGATGATTGAAATGATAATATCTTTCATGGATAGTCTATTCAATTGGTGGATGTTCATTAATAGTACCAGAATCTCCAGGAGAGAACATGGGAGTGGGAGGCTCAAATTCATGGTCCATACCCCCTTTGTTTGATTATCCCTTGTTTTGGATTTTGAGGACGTAATGCCCGAAAGGGGGTAGTAATGTAATATACCATAATTCAATGATTTATTGGAAATTAAACGGGATTATTTTGAGTCCATGCACTAAGACAATGTGTGATTATGAAGCCCAAATATCCCAAAATGAAAATCAAAATGCGTTATGTTTTAAATATCATGTTTGAAAATATTTCTTGAAAATGTGGAATAAATGTTAAATTAGTAACTGAATAAGAAATCTAAGGTAACTATTGCATTAAAGATGGCGGTTTTTCGCATGGTGTGAAATAATTTTAGTTGACATAGGACTCTAGTGAGAAAACCTAAAATTAGAATAACTATAAATAATATAACTAAATACAATTATTTTATTTTTTAAATTCTTATAACTCATGAATGGTGGCTCAAATTGAAAATCTGAGACCACCGTTGAACTTGTCAGGATATGATTTCCTTAGAAAACGCCTAATATTGGCCGGTGTGGGTACACAGTGGAATGTACTTTTTGGATATAAATAAACTAATTGAATAAAGTTATTTTGTTTTTATATCATTATAAATCCTAAAAATTATCTCGAATTGGAAATCTGAGACTGTCGTTGAGTTCGTGAAGGTATATTTCTCTTCGGTGGAGCCTAACATCGATAGATGCAGGCCAGCTGTGAAATCTAGTTTTTTCGATGTAACCATAAATAAAATAATTTAAATAAAAGTAATTTTATTTTTTAATCCTCGTAACTCACAAAAGATAAATCATATTTATAATCTGAGACAACTGTTGATTTCCTAATGATATTTTTTCCTTAAACATGACTTAACCTCAACCAACACTGGTTGAAGGATATAGCTATTTTTTTGAATTTTCAGAAGAAAAAATAAATTAACATAGAAAATTAATTAAATTTTTTCTGAAACCATGAGTATTTGCATGTTAGTGCTGCATGTAGCAACAAGGAAACAATGAATCTCATTAATGAACAACATTAATGAGTTAGTGTAATGATGTTGCAATGAAGAAAAATAGAACTGATGATTCACATTTCATCATTTAATAGATATTTTCAAAACATTCTCTAGGGAACACATCCATATATAGAGGAAGAACTGATCTGTTTCCCCACATTCCCACTTTCTAAAGGTGGGCGGCATCAATCCCTTATTTAAGGATGTAATGACATTGATCAAAATGGGATGATGGGATGTCAGTTTCTCGTTTTGTGGATTATTCCTCGAAACTCGTTACCCAGTCTCGGTCTCCCTCATAGATTTGAGTTGTGGTTTGTGATTCTCATTCCCAATTCCATATCATTATGGACTCTGGTTAAATACACTACATCCATCAAGAAAATTCCATGGGGTCTTGACATGGTAGCATCCTTTGGTCATAATAGATGACAACATCAGGCATGTCAGGGCATCTATGGATGTGTAGACATTGGGGAACTTGTATTCCTCCTTGTTAGAGGGAATCAAAAGGGAACAAAACTTGAGAAATCTTATGTAGGTTGTGAGTTTTCCTATACTTAAGGCATGTTATTTAGGTTTTCCTCATCTTACAATGCTTAACATGGGGTATGTCATGAGATTAATGTCTTTCATATATAGTTACAAAAAAGTCACATCTTCTGAAGATTTCCTCAGGCATCTCATGTCTAACAGAAGGATGGCCTTGAGTTTATTGTCTTGAGAAGAAACAATGAGAGTGATCAGAACATTCCAAAGAGAATTATTAGATAGAAACATCCCTAGGAGGTATCACCTTGAGTTTTTATTGGGTGTGTGGATCAGTACACTCAATAAGAGAGGACCTAAGATGTTGTATCCCAAAAGGGACGAAATCACACTATGACTACTGATCTAGACCACTCAAGTGTTGGATCAGAGAATTTTCACCCTCAAATGGGGAACAAAAAGGTTTACCATTCAGTGGAATTGAGCCTTGAGGAGGATTCATACATATCATGTGTAGATGATAGGGATCAAACCCCACTTTTTTTGAAGGGGTGATGAATCGGGGTGTACAAAAAGGACAAACACCTGAGGACATGCTGGGGTATACACATGGATAGCAGCAAATCACAAGAGGGATGCTCTTGGATGGATGGTTATAGATAGTGTCAGACTTATGCATGGTTGAGAACATGGGTTGATGGAATGATTTCAATGGGATGTGGTGTCCGGGGTAAGTATCAGGATAGATAATAGAGAGTTTTGTGAAGTGGACGAGTAATGAGATGAAACCGTCGTGAAAGTGATGTTATACCTAGGATTGAACCTTAAAAGGAATCCTACTACTCTTTTTGGAAGGGAATAAATGTCTGTTACATTTTCTGGGTTGATGGTACACCTCAGGAGGCAGTCCGTGGGAATGGATGCAAGGATGTGATCTAGAGGGAGTAGAACCTCCAGGTTAGGGAAGGACCATCCCAAAACACATAATCTCGAGAGAGAGAGAGAGAGAGATAGAGAGAGACCACGATGGGACATTATTGATTGGATTGAACCTTACAGATTCTTACTATATATTCTCTTAGAAGGGAATAAAGGTACACATAGTTAATGATCAGGTTATAGAACCGGGGTGTACGTATAGGAAAATGTCCCGATGATATTCTAAGTCTTATGCATGGTTAGAAGCTTGTGTTTCTATGAAACCTTGTTGAAGACCCGAGATCTGGGTCCTTGTAGAGGGGACCATAACGGCATACCATATAATGTGGACTACAGTATATTTCTATCGGATGGGGTTATAGAGGCTTACCAAAGGGTGGGGTTGACAATAGCTTATCGATGACTAGGGTTCCAACTCCTTAACACTTGTTGGTGTTCCAACAGCTTTCTGCTAGTTTGGGTTCCAATGACTTACCATCTATTGGGATTGGACCTCTGGGAGGCTTCAAATATACCATGTCAGAATGTGGGATACAATTTAATGTCATGTGGGACGAAGGTGAACCGATGTGATGGAGTTGGGATAATTAGGTTTTGGTATTGAAACTTAGGGAGGCATCTTATATACCTTTCCTAGGAGACAATGATTAAATTTCATGTAGTTTGGGATATTGGCTTTGGGATTACATGATAAGGTGGCCAAAATAGGATGTTATGGGCACTTTTTAATCTATGCTCACAAGATCTCTGCTCGGTGTGATAAAAAAGAAGCAATAAAAGACCTGTAAAACATGGGAAATGGTGCATCCATGATGGGTGGTGAATGGGTATTACAAATGGAAGCCACCCAGGTGAAATTATGTAGAAGAAATGATGGATGGAAAAACAACCCAGTTCTTTATTACACTCTTAAAAATAATTTATTACATAAACATTACCTTAATAAAACAAATTGGATTGAGAGTTCTATATTCCTTAGGGATTTGGAAAAAAACTACACATCATAAAACACTAAATGAAAAATCTTATTGGAATCTTCTTTTACATGACCACATCATTCCTTCCTAATTATCATTGAATGGGATAACCTGAGGACATTCATAACAAAAGGTTGATCTATAAAGCCTAGTAAGGGATTAAGCATGGAATAACATGATTAATATAGTACATGTTAAGACATAATCATATCAATGGATAATAAGAGTTACATTAATACAAAGGCATGATATTGCATGATTATCATAACTTGGAAATGTGGAAACAACTTTTTACTTGATATTGGCATGAGCCTAAGCTAATTGCAAAAGGAGAATGAGTAGACCCACATTGTATTTGAATTAGAATGAGTAAACCCTCATTGTATTTGATGTATCATGATACCAATATTTACCCAATCATTGGAGCACAATCATAGAGCACCCTTATTAATCATTTATTTTAATGAATATGTGTGCCACATGGATCATATAACATTGAATCATTCAACATCATAAGTTCTTTCTCAATTATGGAATTTGTAATTCATACATAAAATCTATAATAGATAAGTAAATATACATAAAGTTGAATACCCTTGATAGATAAATGTTCATGGTATTCAATACTTTATTACTTTTCATTGGAAAATTGTAGTTTATTTTTGGCAGCATAACAACATGACATAAGAATTCATAAAAAATGATTATGATAGAGAATGGCATGTCTCAACATATTTACATTAAATAGAATGTAGGGGGTTATATACAATCATGTCCCAACATATGAAATGTAATTTATCTTCCAAATACAATAGAATTGCTTGAATGTTTGTGAGGAGAGAGACATTCCTTACAGAATTTTGGCATGGTAACAGATGTAAATGGGAGGAATTAATGAGAGGGAAAGGGGTATCTCATCATTAAAAACAACCAGGGCTGTATGTGGGTTGTGAAAAATCATACCCCAAAATTTGAAATTTAAAATAAAAGGGTATAGAAACATAAAAAAATATGGAAGGAATTAGAAAAGAATAAATTCCTTACTTGGAAGTGTGACACCAAAGGCTTGGGAGAGGCTTGAGAGAGGCTTGTTATAAGATTGGGTTTCCTTGGGAGGATTCTAGTGAAAGGAGGAAAGTGGTTGGTCAAGCTCCAAATGTATTGTGTGAAAAAAGAAGTGGGATCTTGGGTGGGTATATATTGAAAAGATAAATAATTTTTTATTCCTTAGGTTTTGGCCACAACACATTAAACTAATAAAAACCAAAAACCCACCAATGTTTTTCCCCATTGTGTTTTCCAAAGGGTAGTGAAAGGAATTATTTATTAAGTCCAATGTCTGACCTTTTTAAAATATTATGCTTTCTTAGGTAGAAGTTAGTCACACACTTAAGGAAATCAATTTAAAAAAGATAAAATGTTTTATAAGTCTTGGAGGGTCCACTAAGGCACCATAAAATTAATCAATCAAATATATAATTACATTATTTTAAATATAAAACATATATGAACATAAAATATCATTTATAGTATTTTATTACATCACTATTGGGTCATTATGTTGTCATAAAACACAATATATAATTAAATAGTATTTAAATTTTACACAATGATTTGACAGTTTCAAAAAATAACTAAAAATTCACTACGGGATAAATTCAACATCCTGATTTCAAAAATAAAATTCAATTTATCTAAAAAATTTCTAAATATATGAACTTATACTTTTGAAACAAAAAATAGACCTTTATTGAAAATTCATGGGTTTTGAAAAAATAGATTTCAAATCATAGTAAAATATACAGTCTTATTCATAAAAATTATACGATCATTTATTTTTTAAAAAAATTAAATCATTAATACTTTTTTTAAATATTATTTAATTAAAAAATCCATTAATTCGTCAAAATATATTCCTTAATTTAATATTAACTAAAAATTATATTTTTCCATTAAAAACTATTTACAAAGTTATAATAAAAAAATGAATATATATTTTTTGATATATATAAAAATATTGCATGTAATCATCGGGCTAGGGTCTTTTTGCATAACACCTTATAACACCCGCATAAGACCTAAGGGTATGGTGTGCGACTGTGATATAATCTCTTGGTTTCTCGGAGAAAATCACATGGGTGGTAATCTATACAAACTTCCACATCTATCATACACGGTTCTGTTCAAGATTAAAATGTTGAAGATCAGCTTGGCCTTGGATAATAGAGATTCTTAGGGATTCCACCTCCTTTCCATGCCCTGAAAAATGGGCTTCATACGGGGTAATTCTACTGGATGAGGCCATCGCCTCCTTTGTCTGAGTAAATTGGATTTGTTAAAGCCCTATATTTATACTAATCATCCCATTACTATTCAAAGACTATATTACCAATGGTAACAATTCATAACTGTATTTATAAATCCAATAACATAAAACAAAATAAGATATTATTATTTATATAACCATTTTAAAAAATAAGTCATTTAATTAGATCAAGATTGCTTTTATTAATAAATGTTTGGTTTATTACAATCTTCTCCCCTTAAGAAAATTTTCCCATAAAATTACCTATTCCCACACTAAAACAGATGCAGGTAACTCTTCTTCATCACTTCCTCTAATTCCCCCATTTCTTCTTTAATCATATGGTTTTTCCACAACACCTTGAAGAGGGGTATTGTATTATTCCGTTTATTTTTTTCTCCATTATCTATGATCTTCACCTTCTTCTCATCATAGAATATGTCAGTTTTCAATTGTACCACCTCTAGAGTGATTATATTCATTAGGTCTGGTATGTACTTCCCCAAGTATGACACATTTAATATAACATGTACTTGAGATAGGTTCTGTGGGATTTCTAGTCAACAGTCCAATGCTCTAATGAGATTATGAATCATATAAGTGTTGATGTACCTTGAACTAAGATTTTCATTCTTCAAAAATCTCATAAATATCTTCCATGGTTATATACGGAGGGATTCCATGTCTCCAATGTCAAAATATATGTCTTCTCAATGATTATCATTATAGCTCTTTTGAAAACTATGATAATATTTAATGTGTTATTTGATGGTCATAACCTTCTCCATCATTTCATTGACCATTTATGGACCTAGAAGTTTCAGCACCCCAATATCATCCCAACATGTTGGTGTTCTGGTCCTCTTCCCATAAAGGGATTCACGAGGATCCATTTAGATGTATGGATGGAAACTGTCTTAGTAAGAGAACTCAACTATAGGATGTTTTTGATACCATACTCATTTGATGTCCATTGATAATTCTCTCTTCAAATCCACATGTGTTTGGATAGTAAGCTCATATTGGCCATCAGTTTGAGGATGATAATTCGTACTGAAGATCAGCTCAGTTTTTAGATCATGTTGAAGACTCTTCTATAACATAGAAGTGAATCTTAGATATCTATCTTATACAATATATAGTGGGACTCAATTCAACCTTTCCACTTCTCTGGTATATATTTGTACGAGTTGATACAATGAGAAATCCTCTCGAGTTTCAATGATGTTTGTATTCATTGTAAGAGGATCCACAACAACCCAGAAAATATTGTTTCATTTTGATGACTTCGGATGTCCGATGACAAAATACATGGTGATATTTTCCCATTTCCATATTGGTATGGGTAACTGTTTTATTATCACCATAGACTTATGTCTCTCAGCCTTCACCTTCTAACACACTAGGAATTTGGATGTATACTCAATGATGTTCTTTATCATGTTATCCCACCAATAATTCTCTTGGGGATCATGATTCATCTTCATGTTTCCTTGGTGAATGGAGAAATTCGAACTATGTGCATCATCCAAATGTTCTATCTTTAACTTCGGATTTTGTATAACCCACAATCATGAAACAAATATCACAATTCCTTATTCATTATTATTGAGTTCAAGGATTTCCTTTTCTGATAGTTTCCACTTTCTTATAATTCCCCATATCATCTGACTGATCATCCTTTATCCTTTCCAAAAGAGATAGTTGAGCAAACAATTTTGAAAATATTGATGATTTTCCCTTCTTTATGAGTCCCATGTCCATCTGTATCAAATCTATGAAGATTGTGCCCTTTTCAAATCTCATCAATGATAAAATTAATGGATCCATTCTACTTAGATCATCTTCCACCTTGATCTATTTCCAATGGTGATAATGGGTCGAGAGTTCATTGTCTTTGATCAGCTCTAACCATATTTTTGGGTGCATATTCAACCCTTTCTGGGTGAATATATACTTAAGGATTTTGTGGTCTGTATATACCTCACACATCCCCCCAATGAGGTAATACTGCCATATATTCAAATCAAATATCACTGCAGCGAACTCCAGGACATGATTTGGATAGTTTTTCTCTTGAACAATCAATTCACTTGAAGCATGGGAAGTCACTTTGTTATTTTTCTTCAACACACAAACTAGGACCTTCTTCGAAGCATCAATAAATACAACCAAATGTTCTCCACTTGTGAGTAGTGGGATTACAGGTGTAGTGATAAGCCTCCTATTCAACTCCTTGAATCCCATTTCACATTCATTACACCAAGAAAACATGTATCCCTTCCGATTTATCTTTGTAAGAGGTTTTTACAACTGTGAGAAATTTATAACAAATAGGTGATAATATCTAGCTAACCCTTAGAATCTACGGATATCTGTTTACGATGTTGGCATCGGCCAACCATGAATTGAATATATGATAGAGGGATACACATATATCCCTTTGTTGGTGATGATATAACCCAATAATGTGACCACCATCAACCTTAACTCACACTTATTGTACTTTTCATATAGATTATCCTCTCAGAAGTTCTCTAGTATGGTTTATAAATGACTCTCATGATCCTCCTTGGTTTTGGAGTATAAAATAATATTTTCTATAAAGTCTACCTCAAAATTTTCTAGGTAATCTCTAAAGACTCTATTCATCATGGCTATGAATATTTCTAGAGCACTAGATAGTCTGAAATTCATTATTATGAATTCATAATGTCTGTATATATTTCAAAATGTAGTCTTGTGGATATCCTCCTTATTCAACCATACTTGGTAATTTCCCGACCTAAAATCCACTTTCGAGAGGTATTGTGCTTCATAAATCTGATAGAACATGTCATTAATTAAGAGTAGTGGATAATTGTTCTTTATAGTTATTTTTTGTGCTCACGCTAATCAATTACAAGGAAAATCAACCCATCATTCATCTTGATGAGGAGGACTGGTGCACCCCATGGTGAAGCACTTGGGCATATAAACCCATTATCTAGATCCTCATGTTGTTGTTTCTTCCACTACTCAAGAACCACAATATCAATTCCATATAGAATCTTTGATATTGGCAATTCCCTAAGAAGAAGTTCAATTGAGAATTCAACATATCTTCTAGGATGAAGACCCAAAAATTCCTCAAGAAACACTTCAGTGAATTCCCTCACAATAGGCTTGTCTTCATAGATAGTTTCCCTAGTGGACTCAATCATTTGAGCTAGATACGCATGATCATAGGATAATAATATCTATTCTTGAGATGATTGTGCTATGGAATTTTCCTCCTCCTCCATGCTATGGTACTGAATTTTGGTTGATTCTCCATATGGAAATTGATTTCCCTATCACATAAATTTATTTTGGCTCTATATAATGAGAGCCAATCCATTCTAATAATTTCATCAAACTCCACCAAAGGGTGTATGATAAGGATCACCGGGAAGATCAATACAAATATTTTTATTGGTGAGGATTTATATTCATTCGATGAAATGATTTACCCTTTTTTTGTTCTCACTGAAATCATTACTTCCATGATTTATGGTGGTGTTGGGGTTATTCTACTAATCTTTTGGTATATAAATTAATTCAAAGATTGATAATCAAAAAGTATGTTCTCTATTCTTGAAGGAAGAACTAGTGTACATGTCACCACTCCATTTTCGAGGTTCACTTTGTTTTTTTATGGAAAAAGATCACCCTTTCTATCTAGGATGTTATTATTTGCTTATGAAAAACCTTTTCTTAGGGAACTAGTTTGCAAAGTGACCTGGTTCCATGTAGTTAATGTAATGAAAACACATTGAGTGTCTAACAGAGTGTTCCTCGCATCTGTTGCAGTTGTATATTTTTCGTTCCAGAAGTTAATGGCTATGTTCCCTTCTCTTCTACTCCTAAATCATTTCCTCGTCCCCTTCAGGCTATTTCTAGGGTGCTTCTTTCAACACCATTGACATATGGGTGTTGGATTTTTTTCACCACTATATTTATCCTTCGGACCGCTAGAATTTAATTCCACCTTATGAATCTTATCCCCATGATACCCCTTTGATTCTATGATCTCTATTTAATCTTTTACGGCACATCAGAAAATTTTCTTATAGCTATGAAAGTCACGTATCACTAGGGATTTTAGTATGCTATGTTTTATCTCCCAAAAGAAGCAGTCAACCTTGAATTTGTGGGTAAAGACAAAGTCGGAGTCATATCGTTAAATCCTTGTGGAGTTTACCTCATGTGATATGATGAATTCGTTATCTTTTTCCTTGAGTGAATGGATGTCCATTTCTCACTTATGTCGGATGGTGTGAGGAAAATATTTGTTGAAAAACATTTTCCTGATATTCTTCAATTTCAATACCTGGATCTCTTCCTTAGGCTTCATATTTTTTATCAATGTCCACCGTTGATCATCATCACCTTCCATATGATATGAAGCCAGATAAATATTCTCTTGTTCAGAACATTTATGTATGGTGATGATCTTTTTAATGATGTTTATCCAATGTTCAGAAATTGAGGGATCTGATGGTCCATTACAAGTAGGAGGCCTTTGCCTCTTCAAATTATCAATTGCAACTTGTTCTTTCCTAGGGGGGTTCAAATTTTCCGCTTCACCCATGTTTCTATTGAGCACTTGAGTCAATTGAGAGATTATCCTAACAGTCTTCACATTTCCATCTCCCATCGTATAAGGTATCTTATTAGAATAGTGGTCAAATTGATCTTCGAATCAATTGTCAGCCTGATTCCACTTATTATTGGCCATTACTATGAATAAAAGAAAAGTTAAGGGTAACACATAATGGGTAATTCATGGAAAAAACGGATGACTTATAAATTAATTTTATTTCCTTAACATTTGAATTTATAGGTTTTAGTCTATGTTATCAGTTCTATACTTACCAAATTATATTATTAGGGTATTTTTTTTATTCCCTTAACAATGGATCATACAAATAGGGTGGATTTACCAAATCATATCCCCTGATAGTGACCTAACCAAGTGTGCATGAAGGCATTTTTTCATGCACCATTTCACATTCGAGTCCAGTTCAAGCGGTGTATTCAGGTTTTACCCTTAATTACAACTATGTAAGAACCACTTCTACCTGCTCAAATACATATAGGGATTTATTTTCAGGATAAAAAACTTACTCAATAAATAAAAAAATATAGGGATGTTTTTATTATATGTAGTATTATCCCAAAGTATTTTACTAGGGTTTTCTTATCAAAATCCCAAAACTAACTAAACATATCCTCTGATACCAACTATAACATCCTTTTTCTTTATAACACACTTAAAATTGATTTATTACATAAACATTTACTTAATTAAACATACAAGTTCAAGAGGTCTAGTGTCAATGAGGCTTAAGAACATTACATCACAACATAAAACATAAAATGCAATATCTTATTGAAAACATCTTTTGCATGACCACATCATTCATTCATGCATAGCATAGAATGGTATAGCCTGAGGACATGCATAATTAATGGGTGAGATATAATTCCATGTAAGGGACTAATCAAGTAAAAATAGGAGGAATATGGTATATGTTTGGAAATAGTCATATTAATAGATAATAAGAGAAGCATGAATATAAAAGCATGATATATTAGGATTATCATAACCTAGAAATGTGGCAACCACATCTAACATGATATTAGCATGATCCAATGATCATTTCCCATGTACCATGATTAAACCCTCATTTAACATGAATTAGAATGTGTAAACCCTCATTTCACTTTATTTATCATGATACTAATATTTACCCAATCAATTTTAGTGCTATTAGGGTGCACCCTTCTTAATCTTTTAATTTCATGCATATGTGTGCCACATGTATCATAAAACATTGAATAATTCAATATAATAAGTTGTTACATGATTAAGGAATGTGAAATTAATACATAATCTCTATAATAAATATTAAATGTTCATAATTGTGAATACAATTGTTAGAGAAATGGTAAAGGTTTTCACTACACGATGACTTAGGCTTTGAAAATCACAGTGTAATTTTGGCAGAATAACAGCGTGACATAAGAATTCATAAAAAAATTATGATGAGAGAAAAATGAGTGTCTCATAATATTTAATTGAAATTGAAATTAATGGTTCATATAGATATATGTCCCAAAATATGTTTTGGAATATATATTTATACTACAAAAGAATAGCTTGAATGTAAATGATGAGAGAGAAATTACTTATGGAATTTTGGAATGGTAATAGGTTTAAATGGGTTGAATTAATGAGAGATAAACTGGTGTCATATCATTAAACAAGAATATGTAACTATTTATGTGGTTCTAAATCATACCCCAATATTTGTAATTGAAAATACAAGAATAGATACATAAACAATCATGGAAAAATTTAGAATGGAAGAAATCCCTTACTTGGATGTGTGATCCCAAAGGCTTGGGAAAGTCTTGAGGGGGGCTTTTTGGGTACTTGAGGCACCTAGGGAAGATTATAGAGAGTGGAGGGCTGAGGTGTTTTGAGATCCAATTTCATTGAGTGAAGAGGTAGTGGGAGATTTTGTGTGTTTATGTAGGAAAAGAGAGGGAATTCTTTATTTTTTATGATTTGGCCATAACACATTAAACTAATCCAAACAACAAACCAAACAATGGTTTTTGCACATTTTTATTACAAAGGGGATTCAAATGCATTATTTTCTAAGGCCAATTTCAGAAATTACTAAAATATTAGGATTGTTTTTGTGTAGGTGAGTCACACTATTAAGGAAATCAATTTAAAAAGTTAAAATGTTTTATAAGTCTTGGAGGGTCCACTATTGAACTATAAAATTAAATAAACAATTATAAAATCACATTATGTTAATTCTAAAACATATATGGGCCTAAAATATCATTTATAGTACTTTATTACATCAGTATTGGGTCACTATGATGTCATAAAACACATTATATAATTAAACGATATTTAATTTTTACCCAAAAATTTGACAGTCTCAGAAAATTATGAAAAATTCACCATTGGATAATTTTGACATCCTGATTCCGAAAATAATATTAATTTTACCTAAATAATTTTCTAAATATTTGAATTTTTACTTTTAAAAAACTATCATTTATGGAATATTCATGGGTTTTGATAAAACAACTTTCCAATAATAATAAAAATTAAAATTATTTCCTAAAAATTATATGATCATTTATATTTAATAAAATTTAATTTTGTAGTAACATTTTATTAAAATTTTATTAATTTCATAAATATATTAATTTTTCAAGATATTTTTTTTTAATTTAATATTAACTAAAAATATTCTTTGTGCTTTAAAAACTATAGAAAAAATAATAATAATAAAATAAATGTATATTCTTTATTCTATACAAAAATAATGCACATAATCCTAGTGCTAGGGCCATTTTACCTAACCACTTATAACACCCTAATAATAAATTATGGTATGATTTGCGATGGTGAAAGACATATGAGGTGGCTCAAATTGAAAATCTGAGACCACCGTTGAACTTGTCAGGATATGATTTCCTTAGAAAACGCCTAATATTGGCCGGTGTGGGTACACAGTGGAATGTACTTTTTGGATATAAATAAACTAATTGAATAAAGTTATTTTGTTTTTATTTCATTATAAATCCTAAAAATTATCTCGAATTGGAAATCTGAGACTGTCGTTGAGTTCGTGAAGGTATATTTCTCTTCGGTGGAGCCTAACATCGATAGATGCAGGCCAGCTGTGAAATGTAGTTTTTTCGATGTAACCATAAATAAAATAATTTAAATAAAAGTAATTTTATTTTTTAATCCTCGTAACTCACAAAAGATAAATCATATTTATAATCTGAGACAACTGTTGATTTCCTAATGATATTTTTTCCTTAAACATGAATTAACCTCAACCAACACTGGTTGAAGGATATAGCTATTTTTTTTGAATTTTCAGAAGAAAAAATAAATTAACATAGAAAATTAATTAAATTTTTTCTGAAACCATGAGAAGTTGCATGTTAGTGCTGCATGTAGCAACAAGGAAACAATGAATCTCATTAATGAACAACATTATTGAGTTAGTGTAATGATGTTGCAATGAAGAAAAATAGAAATGATGATTCACATTTCATCAATTAATAGATATTTTCAAAACATTCTCTAGGGAACACATCCATATATAGAGGAAGAACTGATCTGTTTCCCCACATTCCCACTTTCTAAAGGTGGGCGGCATCAATCCCTTATTTAAGGATGTAATGACATTGATCAAAATGGGATGATGGGATGTCAGTTTCTCGTTTTGTGGATTATTCCTCGAAACTCGTTACCCAGTCTCGGTCTCCCTCATAGATTTGAGTTGTGGTTTGTGATTCTCATTCCCAATTCCATATCATTATGGACTCTGGTTAATTACACTACTTCCATCAAGAAAATTCCATGGGGTCTTGACATGGTAGCATCCTTTGGTCATAATAGATGACAACATCAGGCATGTCAGGGCATCTATGGATGTGTAGACATTGGGGAACTTGTATTCCTCCTTGTTAGAGGGAATCAAAAGGGAACAAAACTTGAGAAATCTTATGTAGGTTGTGAGTTTTCCTATACTTAAGGCATGTTATTTAGGTTTTCCTCATCTTACAATGTTTAACATGGGGTATGTCATTAGATTAATGTCTTTCATAGATAGTTACAAAAAAGTCACATCTTCTGAAGATTTCCTCAGGCATCTCATGTCTAACAGAAGGATGGCCTTGAGTTTATTGTCTTGAGAAGAAACAATGAGAGTGATCAGAACATTCCAAAGAGAATTATTAGATAGAAACATCCCTAGGAGGTATCACCTTGAGTTTTTATTGGGTGTGTGGATCAGTACACTCAATAAGAGAGGACCTAAGATGTTGTATCCCAAAAGGGACAAAATCACACTATGACTACTGATCTAGACCACTCAAGTGTTGGATCAGAGAATTTTCACCCTCAAATGGGGAACAAAAAGGTTTACCATTCAGTGGAATTGAGCCTTGAGGAGGATTCATACATATCATGTGTAGATGATAGGGATCAAACCCCACTTTTTTTCAAGGGGTGATGAATCGGGGTGTACAAAAAGGACAAAGACCTGAGGACATGCTGGGGTATACACATGGATAGCAGCAAATCACAAGAGGGATGCTCTTGGATGGATGGTTATAGATAGTGTCAGACTTATGCATGGTTGAGAACATGGGTTGATGGAATGATTTCAATGGGATGTGGTGTCCGGGGTAAGAATCAGGATAGATAATAGAGAGTTTTGTGAAGTGGACGAGTAATGAGATAAAACTGTCGTGAAAGTGATGTTATACCTAGGATTGAACCTTAAAAGGAATCCTACTACTCTTTTTGGAAGGGAATAAATGTCTGTTACATTTTCTGGGTTGATGGTACACCTCAAGAGGCAGTCCGTGGGAATGGATGCAAGGATGTGATCTAGAGGGAGTAGAACCTCCAGGTTAGGGAAGGACCATCCCAAAACACATAATCTCGAGAGAGAGAGAGAGAGAGAGAGAGACCACGATGGGACATTATTGATTGGATTGAACCTTACAGATTCTTACTATATATTCTCTTAGAAGGGAATAAAAGTACACATAGTTAATGATCAGGTTATAGAACCGGGGTGTACGTATAGGAAAATGTCCCGATGATATTCTAAGTCTTATGCATGGTTAGAAGCTTGTGTTTCTATGAAACCTTATTGAAGACCCGAGATCCGGGTCCTTGTAGAGGGGACCATAACGGCATACCATATAATGTGGACTACAGTATATTTCTATCGGATGGGGTTATAGAGGCTTACCACAGGGTGGGGTTGACAATAGCTTATCGATGACTAGGGTTCCAACGCCTTAACACTTGTTGGTGTTCCAACAGCTTTCTGCTAGTTTGGGTTCCAATGACTTACCATCTATTGGGATTGGACCTCTGGGAGGCTTCAAATATACCATGTCGGAATGTGGGATACAATTTAATGTCATGTGGGATGAAGGTGAACCGATGTGATGGAGTTGGGATAATTAGGTTTTGGTATTGAAACTTAAGGAGGCATCTTATATACCTTTCCTAGGATACAATGATTAAATTTCATGTAGTTTGGGATATTGGATTTGGGATTACATGATAAGGTGGCCTAAATAGGATGTTATGGGCACTTTTTAATCTATGCTCACAAGATCTCCGCTCGGTGTGATAAAAAAAGAAGCAATAAAAGACCTGTAAAACATGGGAAATGGTGCATCCTTGATGGGTGGTGAATGGGTATTACAAATGGAAGCCACCCAGGTGAAATTATGTATAAGAAATGATGGATGGAAAAACAACCCAGTTCTTTATTACACTCTTAAAAATAATTTATTACATAAACATTACCTTAATAAAACAAATTGGATTGAGAGTTCTATATTCCTTAGGGATTTGGAAAAAAACTACACATCATAAAACACTAAATGAAAAATTTTATTGGAATCTTCTTTTACATGACCACATCATTCCTTCCTAATTATCATTGAATGGGATAACCTGAGGACATTCATAACAAAAGGTTGATCTATAAAGCCTAGTAAGGGATTAAGCAAGGAATAACATGATTAATATAGTACATGTTAAGACATAATCATATCAATGGATAATAAGAGTTACATTAATACAAAGGCATGATATTGCATGATTATCATAACTTGGAAATGTGGAAACAACTTTTTACTTGATATTGGCATGAGCCTAAGCTAATTGCAAAAGGAGAATGAGTAGACCCACATTGTATTTGAATTAGAATGAGTAAACCCTCATTGTATTTGATGTATCATGATACCAATATTTACCCAATCATTGGAGCACAATCATAGAGCACCCTTATTAATCATTTATTTTAATGAATATGTGTGCCACATGGATCATATAACATTGAATCATTCAACATCATAAGTTCTTTCTCAATTATGGAATTTGTAATTCATACATAAAATCTATAATAGATAAGTAAATATACATAAAGTTGAATACCCTTGATAGATAAATGTTCATGGTATTCAATACTTTATTACTTTTCATTGGAAAATTGTAGTTTATTTTTGGCAGCATAACAACATGACATAAGAATTCATAAAAAATGATTATTATAGAGAATGGCATGTCTCAACATATTTACATTAAATAGAATGTAGGGGGTTATATAGAATCACGTCCCAACATATGAAATGTAATTTATCTTCCAAATACAATAGAATTGCTTGAATGTATGTGAGGAGAGAGACATTCCTTACAGAATTTTGGCATGGTAACAGATGTAAATGGGAGGAATTAATGAGAGGGAAAGGGGTATCTCATCATTAAAAACAACCAGGGCTGTATGTGGGTTGTGAAAAATCATACCCCAAAATTTGAAATTTAAAATAAAAGGGTATAGAAACATAAAAAAATATGGAAGGAATTAGAAAAGAATAAATTCCTTACTTGGAAGTGTGACACCAAAGGCTTGGGAGAGGCTTGAGAGAGGCTTGTTATAAGATTGGCTTTCCTTGGGAGGATTCTAGTGAAAGGAGGAAAGTGGTTGGTCAAGCTCCAAATGTATTTTGTGAAAAAAGAAGTGGGATCTTGGGTGGGTATATATTGAAAAGATAAATAATTTTTTATTCCTTAGGTTTTGGCCACAACACATTAAACTAATAAAAACCAAAAACCCACCAATGTTTTTCCCCATTGTTTTTTCCAAAGGGTAGTGAATGGAATTATTTATTAAGTCCAATGTATGACCTTTTTAAAATATTATGCTTTCTTAGGTAGAAGTTAGTCACACACTTAAGGAAATCAATTTAAAAAAGATAAAATGTTTTATAAGTCTTGGAGGGTCCACTAAGGCACCATAAAATTAATCAAACAAATATATAATTACATTATTTTAAATATAAAACATATATGAACATAAAATATCATTTATAGTATTTTATTACATCACTATTGGGTCATTATGTTGTCATAAAACACAATATATAATTAAATAGTATTTAAATTTTACACAATGATTTGACAGTTTCAAAAAATAACTAAAAATTCACTACGGGATAAATTCAACATCCTGATTTCAAAAATAAAATTCAATTTATCTAAAAACTTTCTAAATATATGAACTTATACTTTTGAAACAAAAAATCGACCTTTATTGAAAATTCATGGGTTTTGAAAAAACAGATTTCAAATCATAGTAAAATATACAGTCTTATTCATTAAAATTATACGATCATTTATTTTTTAAAAAAATTAAATCATTAATACTTTTTTAAAATATTATTTAATTAAAAAATCCATTATTTCGTCAAAATATATTCCTTAATTTAATATTAACTAAAAATTATATTTTTTCATTAAAAACTATTTACAAAGTTATAATAAAAAAATGAATATATATTTTTTGATATATATAAAAATATTGCATGTAATCATCATGCTAGGGTCTTTTTGCATAACACCTTATAACACCCGCATAAGACCTAAGGTTATGGTGTGCGATTGTGATATAATCTCTTGGTTTCTCGGAGAAAATCACATGGGTGGTAATCTATACAAACTTCCACATCTATCATACACGGTTCTGTTCAAGATTAAAATGTTGAAGATCAGCTTGGCCTTGGATAATAGAGATTCTTAGGGATTCCACCTCCTTTCGATGCCCTGAAAAATGGGCTTCATACGGGGTAATTCTACTGGATGAGGCCATCGCCTCCTTTGTCTGAGTAAATTGGATTTGTTAAAGCCCTATATTTATACTAATCATGCCATTACTATTCAAAGACTATATTACCAATGGTAACAATTCATAACTGTATTTATAAATCCAATAACATAAAACAAAATAAGATATTATTATTTATATAACCATTTTAAAAAATAAGTCATTTAATTAGATCAAGATTGGGTTTTATTAATAAATGTTTGGTTTATTACAATCTTCTCCCCTTAAGAAAATTTTCCCATAAAATTACCTATTCCCACACTAAAACAGATACAGGTAACTCTTCTTCATCACTTCCTCTAATTCCCCCATTTCTTCTTTAATCATATGGTTTTTCCACAACACCTTGAAGAGGGGTATTGTATTATTCCGTTGATTTTTTTCTCCATTATCTATGATCTTCACCTTCTTCTCATCATAGAAGATGTCAGTTTTCAATTGTACCACCTCTAGAGTGATTATATTCAATAGGTCTGGTATGTACTTCCCTAAGTATGACACATTTAATATAACATGTACTTGAGATAGGTTCTGTGGGATTTCTAGTCAACAGTCCAATGCTCTAATGAGATTATGAATCATATAAGTGTTGATGTACCTTGAACTAAGATTTTCATTCTTCAAAAATCTCATAAATATCTTCCATGGTTATATACGGAGGGATTCCATGTCTCCAATGTCAAAATATATGTCTTCTCAATGATTATCATTATATATCTTTTGAAAACTATGATAATATTTAATGTGTTATTTGATGGTCATAACCTTCTCCATCATTTCATTGACCATTTATGGACCTAGAAGTTTCAGCACCCCAATATCATCCCAACATGTTGGTGTTCTGGTCCTCTTCCCATAAAGGGATTCACGAGGATCCATTTAGATGTATGGATGGAAACTGTCTTAGTAAGAGAACTCAACTATAGGATGTTTTTGATACCATACTCATTTGATGTCCATTGATAATTCTCTCTTCAAATCCACATGTGTTTGGATAGTAAGCTCATATTGGCCATCAGTTTGAGGATGATAATTCGTACTGAAGATCAGCTCAGTTTTTAAATCATGTTGAAGACTCTTCTATAACATAGAAGTGAATCTTAGATATCTATCTTATACAATATATAGTGGGACTCAATTCAACCTTTCCACTTCTCTGGTATATATTTGTACGAGTTGATACAATGAGAAATCCTCTTGAGTTTCAATGATGTTTGTATTCATTGTAAGAGGATCCACAACAACCCAGAAAATTTTGGTTCATTTTGATGACTTCAGATGTCCGATGACAAAATACATGGTGATATTTTCCCATCTCCATATTGGTATGGGTAACAGTTTTATTATCACCATAGACTTATGTCTCTCAGCCTTCACCTTCTAACACACTAGGAATTTGGATGTATACTCAATAATGTTCTTTATCATGTTATCCCACCAATAATTCTCTTGGGGATCATGATTCATCTTCATGTTTCCTAGGTGAATGGAGAAATTCGAACTATGTGCATCATCCAAATGTTCTATCTTTAACTTCGGATTTTATATAACCCACAATCATGACACAAATATCACAATTCCTTATTCATTATTATTGAGTTCAAGGATTTCCTTATCTGATAGTTTCCACTTTCTTCTAATTTCCCATATCATCCGACTGATCATCCTTTATCCTTTCCAAAAGAGATAGTTGAGCAAACAATTTTGAAAATATTGATGATTTTCCCTTCTTTATGAGTCCCATGTCCATCTGTATCAAATCTATGAAGATTGTGCCCTTTTCAAATCTCATCAATGATAAAATTAATGGATCCATTCTACTTAGATCATCTTCCACCTTGATCTATTTCCAATGGTGATAATGGGTCGAGAGTTCATTGTCTTTGATCAGCTCTAACCATATTTTTGGGTGCATATTCAACCCTTTCTGGGTGAATATATACTTAAGGATTTTTTGGTCTGTATATACCTCACACATCCCCCCAATGAGGTAATACTGCCATATATTCAAATCAAATATCACTGCAGCGAACTCTAGGACATGATTTGGATATTTTTTCTCTTGAACAATCAATTCACTTGAAGCATGGGAAATCACTTTGTTATTTTTCTTCAACACACAAACTAGGACCTTCTTCGAAGCATCAATAAATACAACCAAATGTTCTCCACTTGTGAGTAGTGGGATTACGGGTGTAGTGATAAGCCTCCTATTCAACTCCATGAATCCCATTTCACATTCATTACACCAAGAAAACATGTATCCCTTCCGATTTATCTTTGTAAGAGGTTTTTACAACTGTGAGAAATTTATAACAAATAGGTGATAATATCTAGCTAACCCTTAGAATCTACAGATATCTGTTTACGATGTTGGCATCGGCCAACCATGAATTGAATATATGATAGAGGGATACACATATATCCCTTTGTTGCTGATGATATAACCCAATAATGTGACCACCATCAACCTTAACTCACACTTATTGTACTTTTCATATAGATTATCCTCTCAGAAGTTCTCTAGTATGGTTTATAAATGACTCTCATGATCCTCCTTGGTTTTGGAGTATAAAATAATATTTTCTATAAAGTCTACCTCAAAATTTTCTACGTAATCTCTAAAGACTCTATTCATCATGGCTATGAATATTTCTAGAGCACTAGATAGTCTGAAATTCATTATTATGAATTCATAATGTCTGTATATATTTCAAAATGTAGTCTTGTGGATATCCTCCTTATTCAACCATACTTGGGAATATACCGACCAAAAATCCACTTTCGAGAGGTATTGTGCTTCATAAATCTGATAGAACATGTCATTAATTAAGAGTAGTGGATAATTGTTCTTTATAGTGATTTTTTGTGCTCACGCTAATCAATTACAAGGAAAATCAACCCATCATTCATCTTGATGAGGAGGACTGGTGCACCCCATGGTGAAGCACTTGGGCATATAAACCCATTATCTAGATCCTCATGTTGTTGTTTCTTCCACTACTCAAGAACCACAATATCAATTCCATATAGAATCTTTGATATTGGCAATTCCCTAAGAAGAAGTTCAATTGAGAATTCAACATATCTTCTAGGAGGAAGACCCAAAAATTCCTCAGGAAACACTTCAGTGAATTCTCTCACAATAGGCTTGTCTTCATGGATAGTTTCCCTAGTGGACTCAATCATTTGAGCTAGATACGCATGATCATAGGATAATAATATCTATTCTTGAGATGATTGTGCTATGGAATTTTCCTCCTCCTCCATGCACTGGTACTGAATTTTGGTTGATTCTCCATATGGAAATTGATTTCCCTATCACATAAATTTATTTTGGCTCTATATAATGAGAGCCAATCCATTCTAATAATTTCATCAAACTCCACCAAAGGGTGTATGATAAGGATCACCGGGAAGATCAATCCAAATATTTTTATTGGTGAGGATTTATATTCATTCGATGAAATGATTTACCCTTTTTTTGTTCTCACTGAAATCATTACTTCCATGATTTATGGTGGTGTTGGGGTTATTCTACTAATCTTTTGGTATATAAATTAATTCAAAGATTGATAATCAAAAAGTATGTTCTCTATTCTTGAAGGAAGAACTAGTGTACATGTCACCACTCCATTTTCGAGGTTCACTTTGTTTTTTTTTTATGGAAAAAGATCACCCTTTCTATCTAGGATGTTATTATTTGCTTATGAAAAACCTTTTCTTAGGGAACTAGTTTGCAAAGTGACCTGGTTCCATGTAGTTAATGTAATGAAAACACATTGAGTGTCTAACAGAGTGTTCCTCGCATCTGTTGCAGTTGTATATTTTTCGTTCCAAAAGTTAATGGCTATGTTCCCTTCTCTTCTACTCCTAAATCATTTCCTCGTCCCCTTCAGGCTATTTCTAGGGTGCTTCTTTCAACACCATTGACATATGGGTGTTGGATTTTTTTCACCACTATATTTATCCATCGGACCGCTAGAATTTAATTCCACCTTATGAATCTTATCCCCATGATACCCCTTTGATTATATGATCTCTATTTAATCTTTTACGGTACATCAGAAAATTTTCTTATAGCTATGAAAGTCACGTATCACTAGGGATTTTAGTATGCTATGTTTTATCTCCCAAAAGAAGCAGTCAACCTTGAATTTGTGGGTAAAGACAAAGTCGGAGTCGTATCGTTAAATCCTTGTGGAGTTTTCCTCATGTGATATGATGAATTCGTTATCTTTTTCCTTGAGTGAATGGATGTCCATTTCTCACTTATGTCGGATGGTGTGAGGAAAATATTTGTTGAAAAACATTTTCCTGATATTCTTCAATTTCAATACCTGGATCTCTTCCTTAGGCTTCATATTTTTTATCAATGTCCACCGTTGATCATCATCACCTTCCATATGATATGAAGCCAGATAAATATTCTCTTGTTCAGAACATTTATGTATGGTGATGATCTTTTTAATGATGTTTATCCAATGTTCAGAAATTGAGGGATCTGATGGTCCATTACAAGTAGGAGGCCTTTGCCTCTTCAAATTATCAATTGCAACTTGTTCTTTCCTAGGGGGGTTCAAATTTTCCGCTTCACCCATGTTTCTATTGAGCACTTGAGTCAATTGAGAGATTATCCTAACAGTCTTCACATTTCCATCTCCCATCGTATAAGGTATCTTATTAGAATAGTGGTCAAATTGATCTTCGAATCAATTGTTAGCCTGATTCCACCTATTATCGGCCATTAGTATGAATAAAAGAAAAGTTAAGGGTAACACATAATGGGTAATTCATGGAAAAAACGGATGACTTATAAATTAATTTTATTTCCTTAACATTTGAATTTATAGGTTTTAGTCTATGTTATCAGTTCTATACTTACCAAATTATATTATTAGGGTTTTTTTTATTCCCTTAACAATGGATCATACAAATCGGGTGGATTTACCAAATCATATCCCCTGATAGTGACCTAACCAAGTGTGCATGAAGGCATTTTTTCATGCACCATTTCACATTCGAGTCCAGTTCAAGCGGTGTATTCAAGTTTTACCCTTAATTACAACTATGTAAGAACCACTTCTACCTGCTCAAATACATATAGGGATTTATTCTCAGGATAAAAAACTTACTCAATAAATAAAAAAATATAGGGATGTTTTTATTATATGTAGTATTATCCCAAAGTATTTTACTAGGTTTTTCTTATCAAAATCCCAAAACTAACTAAACATATCCTCTGATACCAACTATAACATCCTTTTTCTTTATAACACACTTAAAATTGATTTATTACATAAACATTTACTTAATTAAACATAGAAGTTCAAGAGGTCTAGTGTCAATGAGGCTTAAGAACATTACATCACAACTTAAAACATAAAATGCAATATCTTATTGAAAACATCTTTTGCATGACCACATCATTCATTCATACATAGCATAGAATGGTATAGCCTGAGGACATGCATAATTACTGGGTGAGATATAATTCCATGTAAGGGACTAATCAAGTAAAAATAGGAGGAATATGGTATATGTTTGGAAATAGTCATATTAATAGATAATAAGAGAAGCATGAATATAAAAGCATGATATATTAGGATTATCATAACCTAGAAATGTGGCAACCACATCTAACATGATATTAGCATGATCCAATGATCATTTCCCATGTACCATGATTAAACCCTCATTTAACATGAATTAGAATGTGTAAACCCTCATTTCACTTTATTTATCATGATACTAATATTTACCCAATCTATTTTAGTTCTATTAGGGTGCACCCTTCTTAATCGTTTAATTTCATGCATATGTGTGCCACATGTATCATAAAACATTGAATAATTCAACATAATAAGTTGTTACATGATTAAGGAATGTGAAATTAATACATAATCTCTATAATAAATATTAAATGTTCATAATTGTGAATACAATTGTTAGAGAAATGGTAAAGGTTTTCACTACACGATGACTTAGGCTTTGAAAATCACAGTGTAATTTTGGAAGAATAACAGCGTGACATAAGAATTCATAAAAAAATTATGATGAGAGAAAAATGAGTGTCTCATAATATTTAATTGAAATTGAAATTAATGGTTCATATAGATATATGTCCCAAAATATGTTTTGGAATATATATTTATACTACAAAAGAATAGCTTGAATGTAAATGATGAGAGAGAAATTACTTATGGAATTTTGGAATGGTAATAGGTTTAAATGGGTTGAATTAATGAGAGATAAAGTGGTGTCATATCATTAAACAAGAATATGTAAGTATTTATGTGGTTCTAAATCATACCCCAATATTTGTAATTGAAAATACAAGAATAGATACATAAACAATCATGGAAAAATTTAGAATGGAAGAAATCCCTTACTTGGATGTGTGATCCCAAAGGCTTGGGAAAGTCTTGAGGGGGGCTTTTTGGGTACTTGAGGCACCTAGGGAAGATTATAGAGAGTGGAGGGATGAGGTGTTTTGAGATCCAATTTCATTGAGTGAAGAGGTAGTGGGAGATTTTGTGTGTTTATATAGGAAAAGAGAGGGAATTCTTTATTTTTTAGGATTTGGCCATAACACATTAAACTAATCCAAACAACAAACCAAACAATGGTTTTTGCACATTTTTATTACAAAGGGGATTCAAATGCATTATTTTATAAGGCCAATTTCAGAAATTATTAAAATATTAGGATTGTCTTTGTGTCGGTGAGTCACACTATTAAGGAAATCAATTTAAAAAGTTAAAATGTTTTATAAGTCTTGGAGGGTCCACTATTGAACTATAAAATTAAATACACAATTATAAAATCACATTATGTTAATTCTAAAACATATATGGGCCTAAAATATCATTTATAGTACTTTATTACATCAGTATTGGGTCACTATGATGTCATAAAACACATTATATAATTAAACGATATTTAATTTTTACCCAAAAATTTGACAGTCTCAGAAAATTATGAAAAATTCACCATTGGATAATTTTGACATCCTGATTCCGAAAATAATATTAATTTTACCTAAATAATTTTCTAAATATTTGAATTTTTACTTTTAAAAAACTATCATTTATGGAATATTCATGGGTTTTGATAAAACAACTTTCCAATAATAATAAAAATTAAAATTATTTCCTAAAAATTATATGATCATTTATATTTAATAAAAATTAATTTTGTAGTAACATTTTATTAAAATTTTATTAATTTCATAAATATATTAATTTTTCAAGATATTTTTTTTAATTTAATATTAACTAAAAATATTCTTTGTGCTTTAAAAACTATAGAAAAAATAATAATAATAAAATGAATGTATATTCTTTATTCTATACAAAAATAATGCACACAATCCTAGTGCTAGGGCCATTTTACCTAACCACTTATAACACCCTAATAATAAATTATGGTATGATTTGCGATGGTGAAAGACATATGAGGTGGCCCGGACAACATCACTAGGATGGTAATTTGTACTAATTTTCACATCTCTCCTAGGAGGTTCTGTTCTGCCTTAATGTGTTGAAATTCGTCATGGGCTTGGTCCCAAGAAAAACCTAGTGATGTCACCACTTTTCCGAACTCTACCCAATGGGCTTCATAAGGGTAAATTCTACTAGATAAGGTCATCACTTCTTTTGTCTGAGTAAATTGGTTTTGTTAAAGACCTATATTTATACTAATCATGTTGTCATTGCTCAACGACTACATTATCAATGGTAACAATTAATTATGGAATTTTGAAATCCAAAAACATAAAACCATAGACGAGCACATTTTACTATAGAACCATTTCACATAATATGACATTTAATTAGATAAATATTGAATTTAATTTATAAATTTTTGGTTCATTGCAGATGGGCCTTATGTATGGAAGCTTCCCTAGTGCCACTAAGGAACATCAATGGTGGATAGGGATTTCACATGGAAGTAGCCCATGTGCTGCTAAGGAGTGATAATGGTAAATGGGGATTATGCATCGAAGAAGCATGTGTGCTAGTAAGGTGTCATAATGGTAAATTGTTCTTACACATAAAAGAAGCTCAGGTGATTCTATGGAGCAACATTGGATGGGGGATTATGCATGGAAGCTGCTCGGGTGTCGCTAAGGAGCGGCGACAGTGGATGCGGATTACACATGCAAGCTACTCGGGTGCTACTAAAGAGCCAAAATGGATGAGGATTACATATGGAAGGTTCCTGGGTGACATTATGGACCGTTAATAGATGGGTTATAGGCATGGAAGCTATAATGGTGCTGCTAAAGAGAGGAAACAGGGGATGGGGTTACACATGGTTGCAGCTCGGGAGTTGCTACAGAGCGGAAATGGTGCATGGAGATTATGTATGTAATTTTTTCATGGGCCTTCCACAATATTATACATTAATGTATCCCATATCACTGGTCGGTTATGGAACATAATTGAGGTTTACACCTATGCACTAGTGAACAAGAGGGATAACGCTGAGGGATTTGGAATCAGTCGAAAAAGGGAGATGAAATGTGTGAATCGCATGACCAACTTTTGGAACACATTTAGCGTGGCAAGGAGATGGAGGATAACTATAGACAGTGTTTTAAACACAACATCCATATCACGTTAGCCTAAAATAGTTTCAAAAAAAAATGATGGTTAACAATTGACCATGTTTGAAACACAAGAACTGACTCTAAGATTCTTCCAATGTCATCTGGGCGTTGGCCCAGAACAGTAGGTGTGCTAATGTGGCATGGGACCAAACAGTTAGGGGGTCCATTCAGACATGAAAGAGGATTCAGATCCTAATGTTGGACACATGAAGCGTGAGGATTAGTGATTAAATGTTCAAGTATATTTTAACGCTATTGATATTACGCCACTATAATCATGGCATGAGGTATCTTGTGATTTTCACATATTCCATATCTTTTTTGGAACAAGATTTATCCTACGGTTGAATGATATTTAATTCTACTATAATATTCTTGTAGTGTGGACTATTGGAAACTTATGCTGGGTGCATAATCCATCGCTTTTTTATAGAAAGAGGTATACTATTGTTGGAACATAGGGTTTGATAAAGTGTATTTTCATATCGAGAGGACTATTGGAATCTTATCATTGGTGCATATGGATTCTATTTTTTGGAATAAGAGGAATCCTATATTGAATGATATGTAATGATACAGTTTAAAGACATGTAGAGTGGACTGTTGGCATCTTATGCTTGGCGCATAAGGCATGTCTTGTTTAGAGAAATATGCATCCTATGTTTGGAAAATTGGGTGTGCTATACTTTATAGTCATGTTGAGAGGACCATAGGAATCTTATTCATGGAACATAAGGAATCACTTATGTAGATGAAGAGGCATCCAATGTTTTGAACTTAGTGTGTGCGACACTTTACAGGTATGTAGAGAGGACTATTAGCATCTAATTCTTGGTGAATAAGGCATATCTTATTTGGAATAAGTGGAATCCTATATTGAATTATAGGACATGATATGGTTTAAATTCATGAAGAGTGTACTATTTGGCATCTCATGATTCCCACATAAGGAATGTCAGGTTTGGGAAAGTGGTATCCTATGTTAGGAGTATATGATTTGCTACAATTTAACGTTAGGGAGAGACGACTATTGGTATCTTACACTTGGAGAATAAGGCATCTATTTTTTGAGCAAGAGGCTTCCTATTTTTGGTAGATAGGGTCTTCTATAGTTTATAGTCGTGTATAGAGGACTATCAGCATCTTCTACTTGGTGGATAAAGCATCTTTTGTTTAGAGTAAGAGGCATCCTATGTCTGTCACATAGGGGGGTGCTATATATTTTACTCTTGTAGAGACGACTATTGTCATCTTATGCTTGGTACATTGGGAATGTCTTGTTTGGAGAAATAGGCATCCTATGTATATCACATAGGGTGTAATTCATTTAATAGTCACATAGAGAGTACAGTTGGCATATTATACTTGGTACATAGGGAATCTCTTGTTTGGTGCAAGAGGAATCCTATATTTAGAACATAGGGTGTACTACAGTTTATAGTCATGTAAAGACAAATTTTGGCATCTTATGCTTGGTGCATAATTAATATCGTATTTTCAGAAATATTGATCCTATTTTTGGCACATAGTGAGTAAAACTATTTATATTCATATAGATATGAGTATTGGAATCTTATGCTTGGAGCGTAAGGCATCTCTTTTTTTGGAGAAAGAGGCATATTATTTTTTCACATATGGTGTGATACAATGTATAGTCATAAAGAGAGGACTTTGGTAACCTTATTTTTGGAGGATAAGGCATCTCTTTTATGGATCAAGTTGAATCATATATTTTTCACATATGGAGTACTATAGTATATAGTTTTAATGATAGGACTACTGGCATATTTTTCATAGATCATAATGCATCTCTTTTGTGGAGAAAGAGGGATCTGATTGTTGAATAATTGGGAATACTATAGTTAATAGTCATGTGGACATGACTGTTGGAATATTATTCATAGAGAATAATGAATCTCTTGTTTAGAGTAAGAGGAATCCTATGTTTTTTATATAGGATGTAATATAGTATATAGTCATGTATAGAAGAGTGTTTTCATCTTAGGCTTAGAGAATAAATAATATCATGTTTATAGCAAGATGAATCCTATGTTTCTCACATAGGTTGTGATACAAATTATAGTCATGTATAGAGGACTCTTGGAATATTATGCTTGGATCATATAGAATCTTTTTTTGGACAAAGAGGAGTCCTATATTTGTCACATAGTAATTATTACATTATGTTGTCATATATATATGACTATTGGAATCTTATGCTTCGAGCATAAGACGTCTCTTGTTTGGAGCAAGAGGATTCCTATTATTGAATGATGGGGCATACTGTCGTTTATAGTACTGTATAGAGAATTATTGAAATATTATTATTACACATAATGAATATCTTGTTTAGAGAAAGAGGCATCGTATGATTTTCATATAGGATGTACTACAATTTATACTTATGTAGAGAGGACTCTTAGCATCTTATGATTGGTGTATAAGGCATTTCTTGAATGGAGCAATAATCATCCAATGATTTTCACATAGGTTGTGCTACTGTTTATAGTCATGTAGAGAGGACTATTAGCATCTTATAATGCACCTCTTATTCAGAACAAGAGGCGTGTTATTTTTTTCATTTAGGGTGCACTACTATTTATAGTCATGTAGAGAGGACTATTAGAATCTTATTCACGGTGCATAAGGCTTCACTTGATTGGAGTAAGAGGCATCCTATTATTTAATGATATGAAATGATATAGTTTAATGTCACATAGTGAGGTCTATAAGGAATAAGGCACATAGAAATGGCTGGTGTTGGGACATAGTCCAGAGCGGCCTTTACTGGTTCAACCTGGAATAGATGTCAGATGATCGGGTTTGGATGAGTTGATTGAGGAATGGTTCGACTCAAGTTGCATGAGGAATTTATATTGAGAATATTAACTCACATTATGGGATATGAACCAAGAGTAATATGGTGACTCATGGTGTTTCATGATGTATCTCAAATCATGATATTCCATAGGTTGAACGTGGGTGAGTGTAAGGGCGCAATGTAAAATGTCGACGTCCTGCCCTGAAACATTCACAGTTTGATCCTCCAATTTTCAGGTGGGTCAGTGAAGGATGTGAAGGGACTAGCTAAGAGGGTCGAGACCAAACCCATGTACTGATCCCAAGCGTGGGTGGTTGGTGCAACCATGTAGGTATGGGCCAAAGGGCACAAAGGTAGGAGCATCGTGAAGGATAGGGCTTCGTGAAGTAACTTCACAATGGAAAGGTGCTCGTGGAGCATGGTGTCTCATAGAGCATGGTTTTTTGCAGAGCTCTAGATCTTTCAGATAAAATGGTTTTCACAGAGCATAGGGTCTCGCGATGAAGGGATCTTCATGGAACATAGGGTCTCACGAAGCATGGAGCCTGTAGAGCATGGGGCTTCACGAAGCTGGGGATCTTGCGAAGTAGCTTCATGAAAAAATGGTACTCATGGAGAACATCATTGCCTTAGAATAGGGAAAACTATTAGAAGAGTTCCCCTAAAAGTATTTACACTTTTAGAATCCTTGAGAAAGACGAATGGTGATACCACCTTTGCAATGGGTGGGGACCTTCGCGGAGGGAATCACTTCATGGTGCTTGGGAGCTCAGTGAAATGAAAGATCAGCTATTGAAGGGGTGGCATGACAGTTCATTAAAAGGGGGTGATCTAGCTATTTATATGAGATGGAGGTAATTGTATCTCGCCGCGAAGTGATAATATGTACTGCTAAGAGAAAATGACACCGTGGTGGAAGTTGCACTCTGCAACCGGACGGAGTTTTCTCATGTTTTTCGTAGTCACAGAGGTTACCATCACATTTTTTTGGCACACACAGAGGCTCCAATCATGTTCCCTTATGTTTCTCATAATCATGGAGGCTATCTTTACAGCCTTGAAAGTGCTCATGGAGTCATTGGTCATGTTCCTCAACTCCGTGATCGTGGAAGGATCTTCATGAATGGACTTCGCAAACTAGTTTTTGGGCCCATCATAGAATGTTCATAACTCATGAAACATAACTCTGTTCGGGCTCTACAACAATAAAAAATAATCATAAGAATTAGGATATCCCCTTGGATCATGTATAAGAAGAATTATTAATATTTTGCATATGTGTTTCTCATTGCTAAAAATAACTAATTATGAAATGAAAGACTGTTGCCATAATCCTGGAATTGCTTTGAGGCTTTGGTGGGTGGCGATGATGAGAAATTAATGACAGCCTATCCAACAATTAATGATGGTGAATCATATGACAGTGATTATACTATTCTAGGGAGGATTAGGTATTTGATATCGACATACAAAAACGAACTATCATCTTCCAGCAATCTCTTTTCCCAAGTAGGGGTTGCAATTCTTAGTGACATGCTTTTCCCTGTTGTCCCTCTATTAACAAAGAAAACATATCAAATATCTAGAAATTTGATATAGGGATGAATTTTAACATTCGGGGTTGGGAAATATAATTACATGTTGATATCGCGATTAAATCTTAGTGATTTATAATTTCTATATCATGATCCCGCAACATGATCAAATCTGGATGAACTTGAACAATGGAAAGTTGTTCATTTTTGAGTTCATTGTGATCCCCTCCTACTCTAACTCCCCATTCTTCATGTAAAAATGGATGGAGGTGCATTTTCCATAGTGGCACCCAGTGGAAGTGTTGCATCCAGTAAGGGTGTGGCACGAACGACAGACTGCGACCAATGGCCATGGTAGATATACAAAGTCGTGGTGGTGGCAACTAGTTGCGGCGGCGGAAACCAGCCATGGCGGTGGTGACTAGCCATGATGGGATGTGGGAGGTGTCATGCTGGTGGTACACCATAGTTGTAGTTTGAGCTATCGTCATGGAGGCCACACGCTAGAAGCAGGAACACACGGTTGCTCAACCTCATTGGAGGAGTAGGCGGCCCAAAGCTATAGTCTGCAGCCCGTGACGACAAACTAGACATACGACAGAGCCGAGGGTCACGCGAAATGGTCGGTCCACGTGAGATGACCCCCACTAAATGGTGGATCCATTCAGGAATCGCGTTTGAGGAGCGCCCCATACTTGAAGGCCACGACAAGAGTTGGCATTCGTTCTTGGACCGTGAGCGGAGGTGGTGGTCGGCCACATCTAGAATTTTCTTGTGTGAACTGGATGCAACGTGGGATTCAAGGAAGGGGAGATACCGATCCTCCATGTGTTCTAGGTGGACGATAAAGAGGGGCCAATTTTTTGGGTGGCCTGGAGAAGAGTTGGCCTACCAATGCGGGCTTGGACGATGGGACAAACCAAGCCACTGGGCGACCCGGGCTGGGAATGAACCGGTCGGGGAGTTGCGGGCCAGAACGGATGAAGCTTGGTCACTGGGAAACCCAGTGGGCTTGTCCAATGGTTGAATAGGGGTGGGTCCAAGAAGGACTAATGGGCCTAGCATAGTGACCATATAGGACTAGGCTGACCCAGACCCAACAGGGTTAGGTCGGGATAGCCGAAAAGGGTCCGATCATGCGGGACACCTTGGGCCAGGTTGGTCGGGCCAGTCCGACATGTTGGACTGGGACCCAACACAACTGACCCATATTTACAAAAACATCAATTTTTAAAACTGGGTGTCTGATTTACACAACTTTTGTTTTTTTTGGGACCCTTGTGACAATGTGGTACTTTCGACATTTTCTAAGTGAGATTTTGTTGCAGTTGGGATGCGATCGATGGATTGAGAATTAAGTTCTCCAGTAATAAGCCATGCTACGTGATGGAATCATGCAGATAGCTATGACCCAAGGACTGTTGAAAATCATGTCTGAGTGACCCTACAGGCCATGATGATAATGGGACCTGTGTAGACCAGCTACAAGTGGTTCTGTGTGAACCTGCTACTAGAAGCTCTATGTGAACTGGATATACAAGGCCTTCCGTGGACCAGCTATAAGTGGACCTATGTAGACCAGCTATGATGGCCTATTTGGTGAGTCTCTCTCTATGGATCAACAATCCAGTGTTGGGGAGCATATCTATGGGACCCATCAGACCCATGGTACTCATTAGGGATGAGTACCTTAGTAGTCCAAGGTGGTCAGGGTTATGACTAATAGTCATTCTTTCCGTACATTATATAATACTTGTGTGAGATGAATGTACCTTATGCATATATTATTTGGTGGTATTTTCATTATTTTTGTGGGTACCTATTTATTATTGTGTTACTCACCCCTATAAGGGCTTCACTAACATGTGTTGTGTCCCAGGCAGGTGATTGAGTCTTCAATAGAGAACATGGTGGTCGGGGACCAGGTGGTGCTCAGTGAGGCGGGACGGCCAGATAACACAACATTGATCATAGTGGACTAGGACCTGGTGGAGCATAGGGAGACGAGATAAACAAATGTATATCTAGAACTATAGGTAGATACCCTTCACCCACACTTCGGGTGGGGTCTATAGAGGACAGAACATGGTTGTTGAACATTTCCTTTTGGTTTTGGTCTTGTTTTATGGCCCCATTTTAATTAAAATTGTAATGTACTCTCTGTAGTTTTATCTGTGATTGTTGTGGTTCACATTGTCTTTACATCCATAGTTTGATCTTTGTTTGTGTGTATAGGTTTAATAGAAAATTCATTCCCTCTTTGGGATATTCCTATTTGGTGCTAGTCTCCATCCCCTGGCCTGTGAAAGGTGGGTTAGGGTAGTCATGGAACATGCCCTAGTGGATGGGTAATGAAAAAAGTAGAATCAAAGGAGGTCAGTTCTACGAGACGAACAAAGAGTTAATAAATTTTTATGGGGAAACAGTGTTATGTGTTTCGAGTTCACATTTCAAGCCATGGAGCCCAGGTTAGGTGCGATGGTCGACGTATCCACCAACCATGACCCTGAATACTATTCTCCAACACGATACATGAATATAATAGGTTAATGCATCTTGTAATGTTTTCTTATGATATTTCAGTGTAATAGTATGGTCACTAGGTATAATCTATTAATCATTATTAATCATAATCACTTTCAAGATTTCTCCACATAGACTGCTATCAAGGATTCTAGTGTGTGACCATGAGGATAGTCCAAAGAGTGATGAGGCATTGGTATAGGGAAAATTTCTTGAAAAGAAACATTCATGTAGTGTTCCAATGATACCACCATCCATCGGTCAACATTTACTACATGAAATACTCGATGAGGATGCATATTGGTTCAGTTCCTTAAATGATTTCCAATGATAGAGACCCCTCAGGTTATGAGGCGAACCCAACTCATAAGGGTTTATGGATTGCCTAGAGGTGGTGACTGAGTTATCAAGCAAGTCATGATAACATTATATTAGATTGTAGTCTTTAAAGTGAGCCTTCTGCTTGACTCAGTAGGGCAATGGACGTGATTATATTACTCTATATTATGATGAGATGACTGTTTTATAGACAACTCTTGAGAACCTCTCCAGGAGAAGGGGCTCTTTCCATAAACTCAATGGGCTATGCATGGAAAAGAGCTTCAACAACATCAGTGGGATTTCATGTTAATAAATGTATATTCATTGAGGTGTACCAATCCATCAGGGTAGTCGATGGATATGATGGGACCAGTGCTTCAAGGCTTATACCAACAAGGGATATGTGTATAGGAACACACGATCTATAACTATTCCTATATAAATTCTTATTATACAAGGGTACTAGAGATAACATTTTTGGTTTAATATTCTTTGGTTGAGTAGATAAATCCAGTGGATGTTAGTAGTGGGAATGAAAGAAACTGACGTTAGTCTCTAAGACTTGGACAAGTACGATAACATATTTCTAGAGGATTTCCCAAGACTACCTCCTCACAGATAGGTAGATTTATGCATTGATCTATACCCCAAGACAAAAACAATACCTACACCTGAATATCCTAAGAATCTTTTAGAGCTCTAGAAGATGAGGGTACAGTTGGAGTCATGTATAAGTAGTGGTTTGTATGACCCAGTATTTCACCATGGGCAGGCCCAAAGTTTTTTCAATGAAGCTAGACCGATTTTTGAGGTTATGGATGGACATCCATTGCTAAGACCAGGTTACCGTGAAGAACCAATATCCTCTACATAGGATTTATGATCTCTTTGATCAGATGAAGAGGTCATGATGGATCTTAAACATAGACCCCAGATCAGGATATCACAAGCTTGGAGTACATGATGTGGATATCTCAATGGTGAATTTTAGATGTCGTTACAGCCACTACCAGTACTATGTGATTCTATTTGATGGGAATAACTCCCCAAAAATGTTCATGGAACTCCTTAACAATATATTCCAGTGATACATAGACCAGTATGTAGTGGTTTTCATTGATGACATTTTAGTGTATTCAGTGTCTGAGGAGGTGCACAGGATACACATCAGGATGGTTCTGAACACTCTCTAAGAGAACCAACTTTACCGAAATCTCTTAATGTTTGAGTTATAGAAATGAAAGTCCACTGTTGTGTGACATTTAATCTCAGAGGATAGATTTGCGGTGGATTCAGTGATGATTGAGGCGATGATTTCTTGGGAACCACCCAAGAGCATTACAAAGATGAAGATTTTACTTTGGTTGGATGGGTACAATTAGATGTTTTTACCTAAATTCTATAGATTAGAATCACTCATGATGAAATTGAAGTAGAAGGGAAAACCCTTTGTGTGAATAGATGGATTTTGGTAAATCATTCAGGAGTAGAGTTAGAGCATGATGAGTACTCCTATCTTGAGGTTTATAGAGGTGGGAACCGACTACATGGTTTACTGTGATGCCTTAGGAATTAGGATTGGTTGTGTCCTGATACAGTGGAAATTAGTGATTTATTATGGCTCACTACAGTTTAGACAACATGACCATAACAATGCAACTCATGATCTTGAGTTTGAAATGATAGTCTTTGCATGGAAGATGTGGTGACACTACCTAATCGGTGAACAACTCATCTTCTACTCTACCCAAAAGAGTATCCAGTTTATATTTTCTCCAAAGGATCTGAATCTGAGATTGTGACATTGGATATAGTTCTTAAAGGAATATGAATTCAAGATAGTTTATACTCCTAGGAAGGAAAAAGTTGTGAAAAATGTTCTTTGTTGGAGATCATGTTCACAGCTACTGAAATAGGCCATAGAGAATTTTCCTCGATTGATATATCCTTTGTGGATAGAGATGAGGCATCTTTTATTTAGTAGATGGTGGTTTCCCCTCTTCTCTTATAATGAGTAATGGAGGCACAACTCAGAGATTCCGACTGTGAGGAAAAATTTTCTTAGATGTCCATAGGGGATGCACTTGATGGATATTTGAAAGGTAGGGAGAACATAATCCTTTTTATAGGAAGCACCATTTTACCAATGGAATTGTGATAGGAGGTGTTGAGGGAGTTCATTACATCCCTTTTAGCGCTACATCCAGGTGTGGAGAAGATGTACCATGAAATTGGACGCTAGTACTAGTGGTCTGGGATGAAGAGGGCAGTGGCAGAGTTTGTCTCAAGATGCCTCACTTTTCAAAAAGTGAAGGCTAAGCACTAGATTCCAGCAGGTTTGACACAACCACTCAAAGTACTAGATTTGAAGTGGGTTGGGATTTTTATGGGCTTAGTGACAGACTTACCACATATGTACATAGATTACAATACCATCTGGGTGTTTGTAGACTGACTCACCAATTCATACCACATCCTACACATTCAATAGTATGGTTCAGTAGAGATATTGGCAAGCCACTACATGAATTTGACTCCTTATAATACCATCTATGATAGTCTCAGATCATGATGCATACTTTACATCTCAGTTTTATAAGGGATTACAAGAGTCATTTGGGACACATATGTTCTTGAGCATAGCCTTCCACCCATGTAATGATGGTCAGATGGAGCAGACCATACATACCCTGGAAGACATGCTTTGTTCTTGTATCCTAGATTTTGGTCGTAGTTGGGAGGACCAAAAACCTTTGTTAATGTTTCTGTACCATAATAGCTACCACTTCACCATTGGTATGGAACTATTTGAGGCACTGAATGCGAGACCATGTAGGTAATCGTTATGATTGAAAGAACAAGGGGAGTCAACATTCTTGGGCCCAGAGATGGTACAAGCTACCACAAAGATGTTGTAGATCATCAAAGATTGGATTATGACTGCATAGAGCTGATAGAGTTCATATTTTCATAGGAAAATGAGTCCCTTGTTGTTCTAATAGATGGACTATGTATTCCTAGAGGTGCCTCCTTGATGAGGGATATAATGATTTGGACAGGGTGAAATTTGTGGAGTACCCAGTTGAGATAGAGTATCAACATGAGAGGATCCTAATGGATGGTCAATTCCAATCATGTGTGTTCACTATCATCCTGGGAATTTCCAGAATAGTATGTGAGATTGGGAGGCTCATATTCGTGCTCAGTACCCCCTTTGGATTGATTAGCCCTTGTTTTGGATTATGAGAACGTAAATCCCTAAAGGGGAGAGTAATGTAACAACCTATAATTCATTGATTTTTGTTGACAATAAATTGGGATAATTTTGATACCAAGCACTGAGACGACATGCAATTCTGAGGTCAGGTGTTCCCAAGATGATCTATCAAAAAATGCTATGTTTTAAATATAATGCATGAGTAATTTTCTTTAAAAATTGGAACAACTCTTATTTGGGTGCCAGGATCAGAAATATGAGTTCACCATTGTGTTTAAGATATTTTTTTTAACCTATATGTGACGTATGATTATTCAATTTGGTAATCCAATGACTAAAAACAAAAAATGAAATAATTTTAAATAAAATAATTCAATAAACTTATTTTATTTTTCAATTCCTTATAACTCACTAACGGTGAATGATATTGAAGATCTGATACCACCATTGAAATTGTTATGGTGTGATTTCCATAGGTATATCCTACATTTTTTCTAAGTAATTCAATAATGGAACGTAGATTTTGCACATAAATAAAATAATTGAATAAAGTAATTTTAATTTCATATACTTTTGACTCCTAAATTGTTACTTCAGTTTGAAATTCAAGAGTACAACTGAGTATTTAAGAGTATTCTTTCCTTAGGTTGATCCTAATAATGATCATCATGAGGTGGAAGTGAATGTTGTTTTTTGGGATGTAGCCATAAATAAAATAATTAAAATAAATTTTATATTATATTCAAATCTTCATAACTCACAAATGGTAACTCAAATTAAAAATATAAGACCACCAATGATTTTTTAATATGATTTTCTCATTAACTAAGACATAACCTAAACCAGCATGGATCTATGGGAATGTTAAATTATGGAATTTTTAAAAGAAAAATAAAATAACATAAAAAGATATTTTAATTTTTTTCTTCATCGTTGAGGAGTGGCACATTAGTGCTATGGTGAAGTGATGAGGAAACTATGAATATCATTAATGAACCAAATTAATGAGTCATCATAATGACGCTGCAATGTAGCGTAACATAAATTAAGTTATAATTTCATTAATTATTATCCTTACAAGAAATTAATGATTGTTTCAATAATATTTGAATTTCTCTCAAGATTTCATGGGTGGTGATAACGAACGACCAATTACAACCACTCCATAAAAAAATCTGGAATATCAGATGATGACGATGACAACCTTGTATAGAGGATTTGGGATCAGATATCGATAGATGACAAGGAATGATCATCCTCGCGAAATATTATTTCTCAGGTAGGAGTTTGAATTCTTAGTGATTTTGTTTTCCCAATTCTTCCCCTTTAAATAATGAAGGAATATCAACTCTCTAACATGTTGATCCACGAATGGATTTTTTTTTTGAAGGGATTAAAAATTTAATTTCTAGTTGATACCAGGATTAAATGTTTGTGATTTATAATTAATAAATTGTGATCCCACTAACACGAATAAATCCAGACAAACATGAACAAATCAGAAATGTTCATTTTCATGTTCCTTTGGATCTCCTCCATCTCTCCCTCATCTTTCGTCATTACATAATGGACAACAGCACATCGGTCGTAGAGCCACTAAGTAGATGTGTCGCGACCAAGAATGTCATGACACTATAAATTGTCTCCAGTGGCAGTTGGAGATGCTCCTATGGAGGTAGGAGGACATGACCACCCGGTCACGGAAGAGTCACCCATGGACTAAATATTTGGTCCATAGACTTTTGAGGTGAGATGGACCTACGACAGAGTCACCGGTCACACAGATGTTCTAGACCATGTGAACGGACTCATGCTGGGGGTGGTGCTGCTCAGTTGCTGGATTAAGGATCTTCCTGGGGCCCGCATTGGAGGAGCGGCCCACACTGGTAGTTCACGGAATGAGTGGACCCTTGTTCATGTACTTCATGTAGAGGAGGAGGCCGACCTCTTCCGGTCATGTGCGACATGAATCAGATACCTCACAGGTGGGTGTTCGAGCAGGGGTGAACTGGACCTCTTTGTCATTCCAATGGGACAAACTAAGCTGTTAGGTGGGCCAAGATTGGAAATAACCAGCTCGCCAGTTGCAGACCAGACTAAATGATAACGGATCTCTGAGAGACCCAACAGACTAGTCCCACGGATGAAGCATATCAGATCCATCAAGGACCAATGGACATGTCCATGTGGTATAGATGGCCTCGACACCACCTGGGTGGGTGAGGTCGGCCGAACCGAGTCAGGGCATGCGGGACCCCCAGGCCGAGTTGGTTAGGTCAGTCAAGTCATGCCATACCAGGCCCTGATATAGCCGACCTATATTTACTAAAACTCTAATATCATTCAGATCGGGCATCTAATTGACATACCATCCACAATGTTGGGACCCTTGAAATTAGATGCTCTTTTGGGAATTCTCCTTGTAAGATTTCATGGCAGTTGAGATACAACTTATGATTTTAAGAGTATATTGTCCTTGAATAATGTTCCCTATGTGTGGGAATTCAAAATTTGGCTAAGACCATATGACTGTTGAGGAGAATGTCTAAGTGACCTTATATGCCTATATGATAACAGTCTTTGTGTGGACCAACTATAAGTGGCTCTATGTGAAACAGATACAAGAGGCTATGTGTGAACCTTCTATAAGTAGCCTTGTGTAGACCCGCTATAAGAGGCCATGTGTAGACTAGCTATGATGGCCTATGTGGGGAGCAGCTCTTTGAGGCCACGAAGACCCACACAAGGGAGTAACACCATGTGACCCATCAGACCCATGGTACTCATTAGGGATGAGTACCTCAACAGTCCAAGGTATTCAGTGTTACGAAGGATAGTCTTTCTTTCCATACATTAGATTATACATATGTGATATAATAGGACTTTGTTCATATCTTATTTTTGGTATTTCCCTTGTGTTCCATGGTCCCTACTAAGTATTTTGTTACTCACCCCTATATGGGATTCTCCTACATGTTTTGTGTCTTGTTAGGGTGATCGACGCTTCGACATAGACCTTAGTGTTCCTGGACCAGGTGGTGATCAGTGAGAAGGGACATGCATACGCTTTGAAGGAAAACATGATGGTATGAGACTAGGGGGTTCACAATGTGACAAGATGGACATGCGTACTTATATGGATACAAAATGATACCCTTCACATACCATTTAGCTGGGGTCTTGAGTGGACGGAACATGTAAGTTTTACATTCCATTGTGGTTTTTGTCTTGTATTATAGCCCCTTTGTACTTCGGTTTGTATTGTACTCTCAGCAGTTGTCTCTGTTAATGTAGTGGTTTACATTGTGTTTACATTCTGCAATTTCAGCTTTGTGTGTGTGTACATGTTTTAAGGAAAATTCCTTCCCTTTGGGGATATTCATATTCGGTTATATTCACCATCCCCAAGCCTATAGATGGATGGATGTGTATCGATACAACATAGGACATTGGGGATGGGTCACGACAGTCATCTTCCCTAGCATTACGCAGTAACAAACCTTCAACATGATGAGGCTGTTATATTCATATGTCCTGTCCAAGTCACTCATAAATAGGAATGAAAGAAAAACTATAGGGAATAATTTTTATTTAATCTGGAGTAGGTTCTTACATTTCAACCTTCTAGAGAACTTCACCAACCCATTTTGGTGGAAAAAATGACGAGACACATACACCCATCCTTCTTAATTCCACCAGCCTGTAGACTCATCCAGAAGTACAAAAACAATCCCACCATCAGTTGTTGATGGATTTCCATTGGTAGGCACATAAAACAACTTACGATCTTTCAGTTAGTCAGTAGACTCATCTGGATACATTTATAGAAGCCTGAAACCATGATTGAAGGATATTTACCAGTAGAAACATAATCCTGCCTACACCAACCAAGCCTTCCTACAGTCTCGTCTGGAAGAACTCAATGAAGTCCACTAAACATGCTTTTAGGAAGATACCTAGCTATAACATAAACCTTCTAGCATCCATCGAGGCTGCTAAAATTCTCATTTAGAAAAACAAATAGAAGTCATTCAGAGAGCTCTGATGACAAACCTTGGATTTACTCAACCCTCTTTCCCCACACAATAGTATTGTCGGTGTCCACAAATATTAGAGGGAGAGAAGGAGTAGGTACATACCACTAATCCAAATAATTAATTTACATATATTCCCATTTCGTCCACTATAGTCACCACACACATTTTGGAATTGGTGAAAGGGCAGACTCAAATTTCATCCCATATCTCGGAATATTTCCAGAAAATTAAAACTGAATCTTTAGCAGCGCTAGAGGGAAAACACATTATTTTGTCCCCATAATTGGGATGACTCATCAAAAAGACATCACGCAGAATATACACACTGTTGTTCAAGTCTAGGAGGGTTATGTGGAATATAAACCCATATCATATGGATGACCGAATCAGGAACATACACATTTTTAAATTGGAGATAATCATCATATTTTAATGGCCAATCACAAGAAAAAAAACTACTCATGCTATCAACATATCCTAGAATGTGGACCATATTCTAGTAATAATACATTTAATAACAAGTCTTGTCAAACACAGCTGGGAAATCTAGATTCGATCAGCAATCTGGAACCTCTGAATTCTTGGGTTCTTGAATCCCTCATGCATTTATCTATTGCATCTCAAGATCTTACCCTCCCATTACCAAATTACAGTAGTAATAGCAGTAAATTTTATGTTCCTTATCAGAAAAATCATCATGATTTATTATTACATAATAAGAAAATCACTCTTGAGAACATATATCTGGATGAGATCCACGAAAACCTTCTACGTGGCCAGAAGACCAAGGAGATAGAGGATTTACCCCATGATGTAATCCACCATGATGGTCCTCCCCATGATGATATTTTCTACAAACATTATCTTTGTATTAGTGTTTCTCATTGTCAAGATAATTCTAGAACTAACAATTAAGTGATTATAATTCTATATTATTGTGAGGAACTTGAAAACATAATGATATTCATGTCATATGCCATATTAGTAGAAGGTGAAAGACATTCCCAATCAAAAGGTATCACGTTGTGATGGTCATTGTCCAATCCTCCCATAGGTCACTTTATATCTAATATATTAGTGGAAATAACAAAATAACATATTTCTTATGGTAAACCAATTGGTAAGAAGCCCCTAAAGTTAGAACGTGATGATAATCCACGACAAAAATACTATGAGGATATGTTCAACACGAGGATAAAACTAGATAAGGGTGAAATGCTAGCCATGTTCTAGGGTTTGGGCACCTCTCAATATAACATTCATGATATGCTGAAAAGAATATTTTATTCTTTGTATCCACCTCAACATGTGGAAGACTAATTTCCATTTTAAAGACAATGTATTACCATACGATGAATACTATATTCATGTCAGGGTAATATAATGGTTTCAACCATTCATTGACATGATGTATCTCCATATTTTCCAACATCCAATGATCGATGAGAAATAGGAGTCCATTCAATGTGAATGCCTTGATGCACTAAAAATGTTGATATGATTAATCAGATAAATCGAATATGGTGTTCATATTAGAGGATGAGGTGCACAAAGAGAATTTCATTTCATTACGCTATAAATCTTGTTATGCCTACAAAAAGTGGTCTCATGTAATTTTATTTCCCCTGGAATGCTATAATAAACATATTGTGTTTATGATCGAAAATATTTCATAATGAATATGCATCAATTAGAATTCAAAAAATCTAGTCCCAAAGAGAGAAATTTATTGAGATACTTTTGCATCAAACATTTGAGAACATTGGGATGGCCCCCCACATAGACGATATCAACCATCAGTTTGAAAAAATGTCTAAAATATCACATGATTCGTCCAAACCCACTGATTTAAGTGTGTTCATGATTATGATTCTAACCAATGTTCGACCAAAATTCATAATATTATAATAACGACTATGATAATATAAACCATAGTATTTGAAGATACACCCCAGCCTATATGGATGAAGGATTGTTTAACCCAACACTCAGATTCAACAAATAGAGCTAGAATAGTTGAGAAAGAACAACAAGAACAACCCTAGCCCATAGGGATGGGGGGTCACATTCATAATACCCTCCATAGTGAACGGTAATTTCTTAACGATTAAGGAAGAATCCACAAAATAAAGGAAAAATTGAATTATCATATAATTCTCTTTAGGTTACTAATCTATATGAAATTCCTAAGGAATCAGCAAATTAGAAGACTATGTCTCATAAAGGGCATAGATAATGGAGATATAATAATGATTTCAATGATGTTTAATCAATGATTTATGCATTGGTGAATGCCATTAATTTCTTTATGGAAGATCCTCCAAAAAATGATTCCAATTATGAGGAGTCAAGCGATGATGTTTTTATTCATAATACGAAACACACTGGTGTCAATGAAGGAGGTGTGTGTACCCAAAACCAAAGGCTTACCAAAAATTTAGGCAGCCCCTCAAAAATTAAACATACACATCTTTCAAAGGAAAATAATTAGGGAAAAGATAAAGGTCAGACCATGTCTCGCCTTTCCCTCATAAAAGGTCAATCCCTTTAACTTGAGGAAAAATTTTCTTAACAAGAGGATGATATAAAGTAAATGAGATGACACAATTCAGAGTTCATACAAAATAGATTTCTTGCTAGACTTGTTCAAAAAGATTATCCTCATCTTGCACTTCTTGTAGGAATGCTTTAGAAAAGAGGGTATGGTACAACTGCAGATGTGGAAAATGAATTCCTTCCATTTCCAGTATAACCAGATTATGTTCAGGGACATCCTTATTGAAAAATCCATATTGGTTACCAATAGAAGATACAAGTACACCCACCACCAGTGGCCTTTCCAGTCGCCGTACTTGTTCAGGATGATGATGCAGTACCCATTAGTGTCATGGATCATCCATTTATTCCTTGAATTATCAACAACACCATTGATCCACAAATTCCTTTTTTAGAATCTAAGGAAGGGGGGCGTGCACCAATAAAACAATTAAAAAGGATTATCTCGTATGGGTATACCTGAAACCTCCTACACAAAAATTTTGGAATCTCACATTTCTAATCACCAATGGCTTAGGAGATCATGATCAGAACATTACACATTTTTCCTTTTGTTGTGATCCCATGATGGAGACCCTAGAGCAACAAAAGTTATTGATTCCTAGATGTTTTGTGTGTTCACTATAGGGGCCAACCTTCTTCTGGAAGAGAAGCCTGCAGTCTTGATCAATTTTTGGAAGGGAAGATCTCCATTAGAAGTTTCATGTCTAGTTCATCTCAATGTCCCATAAGACAATAGTTTTTTACCTCAAAAAATGCTAGAAAAGGGAGAAAGAAAGAATTTAATATTTAATTTCTCAATGGAAATGATTAACATACTCCTTGAATATACCAATTTTTCAAGAAGAATTGATTACCATTTGTATTTCTAAAATCAATTATGAGTTTCAAATATCATTAATACTTGAGAAATAAAAAAGTGAATTTAGGTATATTTCTTAGATTGATCAAAAAGATGATAAATACATAATAAATACTAGATCCAAATCCAAAGTAATAACATCTACTCTTGGATGAACACAAGAAAAATTAGAGGCTTCTACAGTAACACTTAATCATATCCCAATACCTATTCCTAGATTAAATCCCTCATCATACCATAGGGATCAACCTCCTGATAATGTAAAAAAACGACCGCCTCTTCAAAATGATATAAAAAATATCAATGGTGGATATAGTTTTAGGAGTTGATAAACATGGTCTATTATTTTTAAATGACCATGTACCCAACATATTCATCTCATCATTGGAAAAAACATGGTTTATTTGACAAGGCAAAGGAAACCTAAAAAAATAATGAGACAAGGACCTTCAAAACTATTTCCCCTTCCATCATATGATAGGGCACCCCATCTTAGAGTGTTGTTTTTATGGACAACCAAAAATAGATGGTAGACTCTAGGAATGTGAAGATGAAAATTTCACCAACCTAGGTATCATGTGTTTCTACTATTGATCCCGAGAAGGAAGAATAGTGGAATGAATTAAAAAGTAATAATGATCAGGAATTAGATGACTGCATGTTTAGAAAAATAATCAACCCAACTCTTTCAATTATATGAACAAATTTGAATCAACCAAATCTGTCTACTACAAGTTCTACCATAGTAAAGCCATCTTTTCTAAGGGATGAGCCTTATGAAGGCCAATCCCTAATAAAGAAACATGGAATTATGAATAATGTGGGTGTGGAAGAAGATGATTTTTTTTTCATTTCCAAATTTTTCCTTAACCATAGAGGGTTTCATGCAAACCATATCAAAATCATGGGATCCTCTTAGCCAAATGACATTTAAAATATCGAACAGTCAGTAAGAATCTGCATGAGATGTGGAGTTGATCATTGGTTCTATTAATTTTATTCACATAATAGATACATATGAAATTGAATATTTTTATTATGAACCCAAGTTCCCTCTACATGATTGGGGAACAAGGCTATGATAGAATCAAGGTTAAGGACACAGGGGAATATATGGGTATTCTAGAAGTCACTATTCCAACCACACCCCTTATTGAACCGTTTATGTAGAAGAAAAACATGGGAAATCCTTCCAATGGTCACTACATAAATAAGGGTATTCTCCCCCACATGTTAAGGTGTGGCCTAACATGATCATCTTGGAAGACCGATTAACGTCTATACCACAACTTCTTTGAAAAATGGGTAGACCAAGCTAGCTTAACTCGCTAAGAGAAGTAGTATTTCAAGGTTTTACCCCAACAAATGGTCCATCCACATCACTATAATCATCTTCCAAGGAACATTAATAATAGAATTTATATGCTATAAAATTCATACCACTAGATCAAAAATATGATGTGTTGAAGAAAGTGTCCCATGTACCGGACAATATATCAATCATGGATGCTTTGAATCTGTCAAAGGATTTTCCAGAATAAATTATTAAGGATTTTTCAAACCCTCAAGAGTTTGAAAACACGGTATCTACCACATAGGTTCACCATATAGATAATGAACCAATAGAATGCCTTGTCGATATACTTTATGTGGACTCGAATGAATATGATGTATTACATGGACACAAAATACCATTGATTTTATTGGGAAATATCTATGATATTGACATCCAACGAGCCTTAATTGATAATGATTTAGGGTTCAACCTCATTCCCATCTAGACACATATTTTATTGGTCCACACTAAATCCCACTTATACCACAACACATTGATATTATTGGTTGAAGAAAATAATACAAAAGAACCACTCAGAAAGATTACACAGAAAATTCTATTTGGGGATCTCATATCTCATTCAGAGTTCATGGTTTTCTAGTATGAAATAGATTGAAACATTATTTTTTGGAGACCTTGGATACATCAACATGAAACTATTCCTTCATCGTAACATAAATGTCTCAATTATTATGTCAATGGTCAAATTAGTGAATTTCATGGTGATAAGGCCCTATTCAAAACATGTGAATCTCAGTATATTGATGTAGAGTTCTATCTCAAAATTGAAAACATTATATGGTGAATAATGTTAATAGAATTAATGCTCTTAATGGTCTATAAACGATCCTAGCTATCCCATAAAAGAATCTATGTGTAGATTACGTGTGACCCATTAATAAAATTTAATGGGTTGGCCAAAATCCATGAACTTGTTTTGTGTCTTCCATTATTTTATTTTTGGAAACTGAGACTAAAAAAATAAGAAAATTATTAATTCACAAATCAATAATGAAATCCTAGATAGAGATGTCTTCGTTCCATCCTGCAAACATAGGTATGTCTTTACATCGTCTTCCAGGCTAGTGTAAGTTATTACACTCATGGAAAAAAGATTGGGATGATGATTCTTATCCCTTCATCATCCCACCATAGCTTCAAAAGTCCCTTCATCATCAATTTAGTTAGATATTGTTTCCTCCCATGTAAGATTTCCAAATTAGTACACTTCTCCTAGCTCTAAAAGTATTGTGTCATCACCTCCCATTCAAGTAGAGGAAGAAGAAGAAACACATAATGAAGAGGAAGAAGAGTAATACCTCAGAGAAACCCCTCCATATTTTTAGGAGGGATACTCCAAAATTTTGGATGAACTCAATGTAATATATCTAGGAACAAAAAAAGATCCTTCCCTTACTCTGATTAGTGCAGCCATGACTCAAGAAGAGAAAGATGTTTATGGATACATTATAATGATATATAGGTATGTGTTTGTTTGAAATTACATAGATATTCCAGGTGTTGACCTCTATGTTCCCACCCATCAGTTTTTCTTACTAGAAGACCATGAAGGATACAAACCTGCAGAAACCAGAATACACCTAACTCACATGTCCAAAATTGAGGTTGAAGTCAACTATATTTTCAAAGTCGAATTCATCGAATAGGATAAATATTCCATATGGATAGATAATATTTACCTATAGAAAAATTAAAATGAGAAATCATAGTTACCATTGATCTTAGAGATCATAACATGAATTTTCTAAATGATGAATTTTCAGTTACTATCATAGAACTATTGATTGATGCAACAACTGTATACAAGGCTCTATCATTTAGGGATGGATTCTTTGGGTACAATAAAATATGAATGGACCTAGAATATGTTGAATCTACAGACATCAGATAACCTAAAGAATTATATTTTTATAGAGTAATTTACTTTGTCTTGAAGAATGATAGTGTGACATATCAATGTAAAATGCACCACATCTTTGATCCCTTCGTTGGGAAATTTATTTAATTACATGATGAGGATATAGTGTTCAAATGTAGAGAACATTATAATCACCAAACTAACCTAGAGACCATATTTTGCAATCATCGATAGCATAATATGACGATGACCCCCTATAAATGTCCGTTCTGTGTAACCTTGGGAAATTTTATCAGTTCTTCTGTACAACATCATAGATTAAATGTCAATATTTCTAATAAGAAGTATATATTTTTCAGGTCACATCCATGAAATTTGATGGATTTGAGAGGAATTCAAGGTCACTGGGCCTACATTTAGTTCTATATATCCAATATGTAAGGAAAGTGTTCTCCCTTCACCAAATTGATAATTAAGTGGGTAATATATCACTAGACAAAATACATCCATGATCGATTTGATAACATCATGAAATACCTCTTAAGTCCATGATTATTAATTCCACATGTTGAAGGATATTTGTTCATTCACTATGAGAAATCCTTGAGTGATCACTGTGTTCATTACTTAAGGAAAATAATGATGTTAGGAATAAAAATGGCCTTTGCTATCTTAATCGAACCATGATCGACATAGAGACTCGATATCCATATATTGATAAATGCTTCCTAGAATTTCTCTTTTTAGTTCAGAAATTCAGGAACTATCTATAGCATCACGATGTCCAATTGGTATCCTAGAATAACTCACTCGAATTTATCCTCAGTCCTCATATGCTTACAGGACACCTAGCATGGTGGGATGTTATGCAGTTTAATATACAGTTTGTGCTTAAATAATCTGTAAAATGCCATGACATAGAATGTATCCTTGTGGAGCCCCTATCTATGGACGATTAATCATTAAATATTGATCATCTTGATGAATAATTATACTATATTCAGGAAAACCCCTGAATATGGGAAATTTACTTTGATGGGGCATCTAGAAGTCTAATGAGGAAGATAATGGAAGACACTAAGCTCAATGAACACCGGTTAGGGATTGCCCTTATCTCTACAGAGAAGGTATAATTCTATACACATTCATCCTATCATGTGGTGGTACCAAAAATGTGGTAGAATATCAGGATCTCTTTATAGGCCTGAAATTAGCACTCTAGGTACCAATAAATAACCTAGAAGTTAAAATTTATTCAGAATTTGTAAAATAATAGATAAATGGGTATTAATCTATCAGAAAGGAAGAGATTATACCCACTTGTGATTATGTGTTAGGGTCAATGGTTGAATTTTCCTCAGATCCAACATTTTCACTACAAAAAAAGTTCTTTTTACCAACATAAATTTACCAATAGATATCATATATGTTGGTAAAAATGAACAATTCCAATAGATATTAAATTTTGTTGTTATTAAATTTAAATACCAACATTTATTTTTAACGACACATATATATGTTGGTATTAATTGTTTAATACCAACAAACACATTCCAATAATTAAATTTGTTACATTATGATATTTATACCAATAGTTTTTTTACCAATAAATCAATCTATGATTATTAATTATTATTTCCAAAAACTTTCTTCAAAATACAAATTTGGAGCCATTATTTATTCAATATGAAAAATTCATTTAACAAAAAAAATGTTTGAAACTATTAGTTAATAATTTACTAAAAAAATTATATTGTTAACAAACATAAACATACTTATAAGACTAATTTCTAACATAAGAACAAAAAACAAGGTTGTTATTAACAAGGAAATATTGCAAATATTTGGAATAAATTATAAATTTGATCCAATATATATTATATTTGTCATATAAATAAAATTATATTTTTAATGCATTTCAAATGTATAGAATGTAATAAATTAATAAATAAATAAATTTTTTTAATTGATCCATCAAAATAAAATTATAAACACACTTTTCATTGCATTCATCTTGTGGCTCCCCTCTCCCCAGGTCATCGTTTCCCATTGGCACCATATCATGGACCAATGATCATTGTTTTCAATCATAGAGGTTTTTCATCACCATCAACCACACCCACAACCCCCCCCCATTATTTATCCCCACCTACACACCATGTCTACCGATCCTCAGTTTATATTTTCTAATTTCAACTAAAAATTTTAGGTATCACCCATTTCTTATTGAAAAGGTCAATGATTGAAACTCTTATCGGGTACACACTTTTTCTCTTCAAATTTTAACCCTTTGAAATCATGGGCTTCTTGAAATTTGAATTGAATATCAGCTAGGGTTTCATTGAAATGTCAATGAAATTTGTTTTATGGTTTTTGTTTTTATTTATTTTCTTAGTGATTTTAGTTTTCTAATTGACTGATTCTCCATATCCACCGAATTATTTAGTCGGAACTCCATACATATATGCATCAAATCTCTTCTCATACTTTTCAATTTTATTCCTTGAATCGATGTTAATTTAATTAACCCATGTTGTTCTAACAAGACTAGGATGGGGGGAGAAGATCAAGTCTTCCATTATGGATTATGGAATGGATTTTATACACAATTTTGACCATGCAAAGCAGTCATAATTTTGGACACAGATATTTTAATCATTGGAATGAGGATTGGGGAGGAAACAGTATATACATTTTGAAGTAATCCACCCCTAATGTGGTTTTAGAAAACATTGACGTTATATTTTTTAATGAATCGTGCCACAAAAATAATGGAGATAGAAAATATATCCAAACCTAGTGAATTTTCTTGGATATTGATTTTGATAGCATCAATATTGAATAATTCATCTGGGATGACCTTGAGACTAGAATTGCTCTGAAAAGTGATAAACAAGAAGATAATATTGAAGAATTCTTTGTCTCCTAGGATCAATCCATTCCAATGGGTCAATAAGGAAAGAGGAAGAGTGAGGTGATATCATAGGCCCTACAACATTGAATTCATCAGAAAATAATCCATTTATTTTCAAGTTGTGGTACCCTAAGAACCACCCTTCATGGATACTTGGATGAATACATGAAATATTTTTATCCCATTCCTTAACCTATAGAAACATGATTTCTCATGTTACAACTACTCTTCCTAAGATATTTGGTTGTTCAACTTGTTACTCTTGACATCCTTGCTTTGGAATAGATCAGCATCCCACCTTTGTTTAAAATCAATTCCCAATCCCTATATCTCTTTCCACTATGCATTCTATGTGATATGTTGTTAAATATTATCAATCTCTTATTTTATTAATGGGGATATGGGATGCCACAATTTCTTCGACAAGGACAATGAATGTTGGACGTGTAATGTATTTTACCATTAATACTGAATAAACTGTAGAAATATCCATTATGTATCCAAATTTCTATCAAATATGTGTTATTTTTCACTATAGACAAACCTTATAATCATAGTAGAAATAGAGTGTGATAAAATATGGTGAGTAAATTGTACACTATAAGAAAAATATTCTTAGTGCAGTTTACTTAGTGATGGTTTCCAAAACAATCATGTAATTTTTGAATATATACTTTCTAGTGGTGTTTTTTAATTGAATTAATAAATTATGTATTTAGTAGTGGTTTTATTCGACCTATTACATACATATGATCTGATTTCATCCCTTATTTATCTGGGTATCGGTGATTAATATTAAAACAACGCTGACATGTTGCGGATGATATATGTGGATTATCACATTGAAATTGAATATTTCATTTTTTTCAATGCCCTCATCAAGTAGGGATAAATTGTTTTTATGCGGAGTACTTCCTTCCCAGAGCTCATTCCTAGAAAAAGTACTCAAATGTTGTTGAACAGGAGTTTATTACAACATTAGGTCTATTAATTAGCAATAAAGGGTGAATCTGTGGGTGTTATATGAGGAAAAAGGGTAATGACTTCCCATCATTTTTTTAATAAAAACCAATATAATCTGAATATTACACATGAATACATTTTATGTCATCTCTTCTTACCTTTTTAAATGAAGTTTGGATAAACTTGGTTGTTTTAATATTATAATGTGATTTTAGTGAGTAGTTGTTATGCAGTTTATTTCATTGCGATCTCAACCTACAACCACATGCTTGGTGGTGTGTTCTAGATGTATTAGTGTTCATATGCATGATTTCACTTTATGTTAATTGTTTTATACAAGAAAATCACTAATTATACTTCATCAAAGAATGAAAAAGACACCAGTAATAAAATATTCTTGTGTTTGGATGTTAATTTTGAATATGAAGTTAGAGGATGTGTGGAAAAAAGGTAATGAATTCCATGTTTTTTAACAAGATGTTATGGGTGATATATGTGGATAATGGGTAATGACTTCTATGTGTCTTCTTTATGTTAAATGTTTTTGTTTTATGTTAATTATTTGACACTAGAAAAACACCAATTATCCTTCATCAAAGAATAAAAATAAAACACCAGTAAGAAGATTTCCTTGTGTTTGGATGTTAATATGAAGTTGTAGACTGTGTGTTTATTTTGAAAGTGAAGTTTCAAGTCGTTTTTTCTTCTTGGTCTATATATTTATGCATGATGGTGTTTTGGAGTAGCTCGATCTAGTGTCTTCTTGGATGAAGTCACACTTTTTCGAATAGTTTGAAGAATTTTTGGTAGGTATGTACCTGTAGTCTTGTGATCATGGAAGATTAAATTACTTTTGGAACAAAGTATGATTGATGTTTTGTTGGTTTTGGACCTATTGAGATGTTTTTTTACCAGATCGTTTGTTTTTATGTTCTGGAAGAAAACATTACATCTGGCATTATATTGATCCTATTATGGAATTCCTTCATGAATTGGATCTTACAAGGGATTGTCGTGTATCATGGTAGCATCACACTTACATGAATTCGGTATTTAGCATTAGTTCAAGCCTAAAGCAGCATCCCTTTATATGGTCCGCCTCTGTATGTTTCTTATGATCAATTCCAGTTTCCATTATTTTTTTTGGGTAGTAAAAAAATTTCTTGTGGCAATCTATAATGCTCTGTGTTAATTTTGAATATGATATTCCAGGTCATGTTTTCTATTTCTTCTATATTATTTTGCATGATGGTGTTTTGGAGCTGCTAGATCTAGTGTCTTCTTGGCTGAAGGAAAGCTTTCTCATATAGTTTGAAGATGGTTTGACAGCTAAGTACCTATTGGCTTCTAATCATCGAGGATTCTGTTACTTTTGGAACAAAATATTATTGATGTTTAACTATTTTGGACCTATTGAGATGTTTTTGTCATGAGAGATTCTATTTTCATGATCAAGTGGAACATATTTCCTTATATTGAGCAAGTTATGGTAGTCCTTCATGAATTGGAGCTTATTTGGGATAGTCATATATCATGGAATCATCACACTTGTATGATTTCTTCATTTAGCATTAGTACAGGACTGGAGAAACATCCCCTTATATGGTCTACCTCTGTATGTTTTTCATGATCTATTCTAGTTTTTTTTGTAGTAACAAATTTTATTGTTGCAATCCAGGATGATATGAAAATAACCTAGAGTTGTTGATAATTTTGTAGGTTGAATTGTTTTAATTTTTTGTTTGATTTTTTTGTAAGTCTATGTAATCGTCTTCAACTTCTTCTTGGTGTAATCTCATTACACCTCATGTATGCTTGTAACTATTGATTTCTTTAAGAAATTATGCATAAAACATTTACCAAAAAAGGTGGAAATGATATTTTGTGACATTATTGGATTTGGTGTGTTATTGGTATCTTTTTGGAGAAATGATGCCTCAATATGAGTCGTTTAGACTACCAATCCTTTCAATTTCAATAGGGATGATGAAAAATGATCACTATGAAAATAATTTTTTTATAATTCTATTTTTTTTTTCTTTAATTCATGAAGATATGTTTCACTAATTTGTGGGAATTCTCTTTGGATTTTTGTGATCTAGATATTGGATCTGAAGGGTGTGGCATACACTGGAGTCGGCTTACTGGAATGGATGTGCTAGAGGTGCCTCACTGGCAATGATGGGCTGGACTCATTGGAGATACTCGGGTTGGAGTTGACTCGCTAGATCTGGGGTTGGGTCATTGGGTGGGGGTAGGGGGATCATGTTTGGGAGGATTCAATGTGAGGGGTGAGGATGGTTGTCCAGTGCTGTTGTATTGATTGGTTTTGTAATGAATTTCATTATTAATATAATTAATTTTTTTCTAAGATTGAACATGTGTTAAAATATAAATTGTTTTAATAATTAAAATATACTTATTATATATGATATGCTAATAAATATAATATAAAATGCTATTAAAAATAAAAAATTTATAATTTTCATTCAAATTTAATTTATAAAATATATATTATATGTTGGTAATATTATTACCAATAGAAACAATTGTCACTAAAAAATGTTTCTAAAAACTTTAACCAACATATATATTATCTGTTGGTATTATTATTATTGCAACAGAACTATTTAATCTATCATAAAAACATTTAGCGATAGAGTTATTACCTATAGTTTAGTGACAGAGACATATATGTTGGTAAAACGTTTTACCAACAGAAAATACACTTTTACCAACAGATATGATCCTATTGTAATAAGTGAAATATTTTGTAGTGTTTATTACATCTTGTGATCATATAAAACCCAAGCATATGCATAATAAAATGCATCCAAATCCTTGAAAGATCCTATTCAGTATTAAGAAATCCTCAAAATGGCCCAAAATCTTGTGGATTCACCTTTTGTTCAAATCAAAATAGAGGATATCAAGGAAATAAGTCACATTTCGGAGCCATATGGTTACACCACAGATGAATGGACCCCATTATTTAATATCTCCAAAATAGTGTACTTTCATCAGATAGAGATGGAAAATGGGAAGTCTGGTGACAAGAATTTAATTTCACTATTTATAATGTCCCAGATCACCAAATGATCCTCTATAAATATGGATTTGATGGAATTCTATTTAGACAAATTTATAGAGATGTGGCTATTGTTATCATGAAAGAAGTATTTTCATGTGCATGTGTTGCCTACCAGTCTGGTCATAGACTTTCTGATCAAATCCAATGTTTTGGATAATTTTAGGGCTAGATGATGCAGTATTGCATTAATTTCACTAATATGTTTCATCCCTTCTAGGTGAATTCCAAATTCATTCTTTAATGTACAGAGTTTTTATATATAACTAAATACTTCTTAACATTTTCTACATGGGGAAATGATATAGTAGGACCTTATCCCCCATTTGTGGCAATTTAGTTACAATACATCTTCGCTATTACCTATTTATTCTCCCAATGGGATAAGGTAATACATCTCAATGAAAACAAGGAAAAGCTATTTCTAGATTTTTCAAAGATAATATCATCATTAGATTTAGTGTCTATCATACCATAATGATGGAAAATGTAACTATTTCCAATTATAATAGGTTTTGGATGTTATAGCAGAAATAGAATATCAAATCCAACCATTCATCCCCCTATAAGGAAACATCAAATGGACTGATAGAGGCATTCAAGGAGGCCCTATCAAATATACTCAAAAATATGGTGGATAAAGATAAAAATTCTTGTCCAGATAAGCTCTTTCAAACCTTGAAGAAATATAGGACTACTACCCGTACTACCAAATAAGTAACTCCATACTAACTAGTATGCGAAGAAGAAGCTATCATGTATATTAATGTTCAATTTCCTTCTCTCTATGTAACCATTTGTGACCAGTATTCTAAAGATGACTATTCCCATAAGTGACTAGATGAGCAAGATTTATTAGATGAAAGTGATTGCATTCCTTTCATCAAATGGATGTCTATCAGAATATAATATCATGAGATTTCAATAAGAAATTTATCCTCCATTCATTCCTTCAAAGAGAATTTGTATTAGTTCTTAGGACTCTGGTGATACTAGGAATGAAGCATCCAATGTTTGTGCCAAGTGTGAAGGACCATAATTCATACATAAGGTCCATTCTACTGGATTTTACTCTCTAAACTAAATAGATGTATAACTCCTTAAAACCCAACCGATTAAAGGATTTTGAATAAGTACTTTTTTTAATCACACAGATTTCATCCTATTTGTATGATGCTAAACTTCATAACAAACATCGTCCTAGCCACAAGATGTTAAAACAACATATAACCATACATTCCTATATGCATGATGTTAAAATTCATAACATCTTTATTGTAGTTGAATTATGTAAAACTAAAAAAAATCATTTTTTCTAGCTACATCACATTAAACTGTCTGATTAATGTAACCTTTATTTAACATTATTATATCCTACTAGATTCCAAAAATTGGAATTCCTTAGGGTTCATTAAAAGATGATTAGCTTCCATGCACAAGCATTACACACATTTTTTCCACTCTTATATATAAAATGATCCCAATCTCTCTATATTATTGAGTAAGATCTCAATAGGGATATTTATTTATGACCCACATATGGCTTGATTCATTCCCCAAGAAATATTCATTGTGGAACCTAGGTCTTACTCCCTGGTTTATCTTCAATAGTTCCTTCAAATCCTATGACTTATGTCCTTACTGCAAATCGTTACACTACTAGATTATTTATGAACTTCATTTGGCCTAATTCTCTATAAATTGAGATATGTAGTGACACCCCAGTCTCCAATTGTGGTCCCAAAAACAACGATACAGGAATTCATTTCCCCTTTTCTTATATATTATATAAACTTGTACATATAACTCTTCCAGAATACATGTTTTCATTCTCATATAATCCTAGGTCTATAGCTTAAATATTATTATGTAATGTATCAAATGACCTTGTCTCTCACATCAAACTCAGTTGGTGTGTGGAATGATATTTTAAATAATTATGTGTGGATTGATTCCCATTGATATGAGATAGGTAGTCACACCCAGATCTCCAATATTGGGCCGAACCTCAACAAAAATAAAAATCTCCTTCATTCCCTATGCATATGAATCAATCCTGCATTGGGAGGGATTCAAGGAGTGTGTGGGGATTTATTCATGTTCCAACTAGATATGAATGATGCATGTATTTTAAACCTATCCCAACTACAATATCCTTGAATATTCATTTTGGTTCATCATTTTCCATACCAAAATATGTTAAATTGAATAGGAATTCAAGAACTACATTTGGATTTATTCTCATCCCCAAGAGATATGTTCTGATACCATTATCTTTTAACAAGGGTATAATTACAATTTCATTAAAGAAAACCCCCTTTTATTTTACCAATTCACAAATAAAATTTGTATAAGGACGTCTTCCAATACTTTTATATTGATTTTCATTTCAATTGGATACATGCTGATGCGTAGAAATCATGCTTTTGGCCCAACCATCAACCAGTTAATTATAAAAATACATACTCCCAACATCAGAACTTGATGATATAGGGAAACATTTCATGAACTACATGTGGCTAGATTCTCTCCCCTAGAAAGATATGTAGTGATTCCCATGACCTATATCCAGGCATATCCACCATTAAATAATTAATCTCTTATCTTTCACTTGTTTTAACTTTGAGTTACAAAAATAATCTTTTACCACCCCTTATTTCTCACACATAGCACATCTCACATGATCATAAGAATTGGGTAATGAACATCTCCATATAAATAAGATATCGCAATTCCTATTTGGGATTATCAAGGGTCTGAAATATAAGACCTTAGAATACACAATATATGTCCTCATTGAATGATGGTAAACTACCTGATACTCTCATAAAACTACATGTGGTTCAATTATCATGTTCATGAGATATGTAGTTATTTCACGTAATTTCACCTCAATCCTTACTCGATGATTTTAAAAATCAATAATGTACAATGAATTATATGTGGTATGATTCATATTCTATTGAGATACATAGTGACACATAGATCTCTTATATTAGGTCCAGCTTCAATTAAGAAAAATTCGACACTCCCTATATATGAATTTATCCTTCGTGAGAAACCCTTATATGAACTATTTATGGATTTATTCTCATGTATATGAGATATGTAGTGACGTCCAGACAATCAATCGTGGACCCACCAATAACATCCTGCAATTATTTCTTCTTTTATCCCATGTATAACTCATATCTACATAAGGAGATCAATATGAGTTCTCATATTATAAATGAACCTGTATATAAGATAACCCCATTATTACCCAATTTTTAATTAGATAAGGGTGGGGTAAGAATTATTTGAGAACTATGTGTTTCTAGATTCATTCCCTAGTAAGATATGTAGTGACACATGGGTCCTAGAAACAAACCCTATCTATAATAATCATTTTCACATAATAATCACTTCATGTCCTAACCATATGATGATAAAACTCGTGGACTTACAAGAACAACATGTGGATTGATTCTAATCTATATGAGATATGTAGTGACATATAGATATTTAATCATGGGCATAACTACAACATGATATGAAAAAGACTCTTTTCTCCCTTGTTTGAGTCAGATCTACATGATGAGATCCAATATATTTTTTCACATTAATCATGAACTTGTATCAAATATAACTACATGGGGTTGATTCTTTTTTCAAAATGATACATACTGACACTTTGGTCATATACCATAGTTTGGCCGCAATATTCAATTGGTCATCATATAAAATCCCCAAATGTCCTCACTTAATTACATTAAATTGCACAGTATAATGTCATTTATGAAAAACATTAAACTGCATGCTACTCAAAGAGCTACATATGGCATGATTCTCATCCCTATCAGATACATAGTGACACCCAGATCTCATATTTTATGTCTATCTATAATATAACAGAATATTTTCTATATCTAACATACAATTAAAAATCAATGAATGTGAATTTATTTAGGATTATCTCTTTAGGGATCCCATTAAAGAAATTGATGACTTCCCCATTATACATATAAGTGAAATCTATGTAAGGGAATCTAAACACATGGAAAATATTGGTTCAAACAATTCCCATATGGATTTGACATTAACTATTTCGTATTTCATAATCCTAATATCGAAAACATTCATATCTTTATAATCCATTATCCCCATTTAGTGGAAGAATTTTTCATACTTAAGAGCTATTTTAATTAACTATGTAGTATGTTCCCCAGTTGGACATGCATATAATTTTCCTTTATAATAGGCCTTTTAGTATTTGAATTCAAATTATTGGTTATCAATCATATCCCCTAGTTGTTCCTGCATAATAAAACCCCCACAATGGGTTTTTCAAATTGAGGTAATTTCATTCATGGGATAAGCCTCTTTTATCCCCTATAAGGTTTGATGACGGTATGTAGGAACCCATATTTTAATGCGGTCATCTGTTGTATATTTGTCTCATATTCCTTCTCTTGACGTAAATATCACTAAGAATGGGGTTTATATTTTATTCCATAACCAAATTCGAATCATACTCAAATAACCTTGGATAATTTGACCACATATCAAAAAAATTTTCTATAGTATTATTGTCCTAGGAATTTGACCAAAACTACAGACACCAAGCTTCTTATGTTGGGATCAGACCTTCTTAGATATCATATTCGTCCAATTCATTGGAAATCATTACTATAAATATTATTCACGTATTCATGTACTTTTCTACATTAACCAAACTCTATACATGGGAAGATCTGAATATCCATAAAAATTCATCAGATTTTATAAAATATAATGTCATAATTATTGAGAACTACTTTAGGATACAATAGACTATGTTACCCAATTGGGTTTGCATAAAATTCACCTATTGAACGGTCCTAGCAGTATAAGGATTATACTATTTGGCTATGAAGAAGATTCCTCGATTGACCCCTCATAATACAACACACAAAACATGTTTGTAAAATAATGGTAACTTCACTATAGGAAGACACATCCTCTAAATTTCATTATCCCATGTCCGACGTCATTCGACATATTTAAAAAACCCCAAATCACATTTTACTATTTTCCATTTCCATACATGAATATGGTAGCACATTTCCAAACAAATTACCAAGAATAAGAAAACAATAAAATTATCGGTCAATGCTAAAGACCATAAATCAAATTCATTAATGTTCTTGTGGCATGCCTTTAAACTGCATGACTTAATGTCCTTGTTGTATGAATTTAAATAGAAAAGTCACATAATGTCATTATTACATGTCTTTAAAATTCATATTATATTTTCAAAAAACCATTAATTTTTATGTTGCATTACATGAAACTACACAACATAATTTCCTTTATGAAAGAATTAAAACTGCACAGTATAATTTTTGAAATCAACTTTCTGACACATGTACCTTATTTCACACATAAAATTTCATAGGATTGGATTCTCATTCATGGAATTTGTTGGAACAGATGACCCCTTTTATTCTTAAACAACATTTATTGGTAAATATAGAAATTGTGGTATTATGACATCAATATACTAGACATGTTTTTTAATTAGTATTATAATTTTAGTATTCTTTGGAACTCCGTATCCTAACTTTATATTACATTCCCCTAGTTGAACTGGATAACATCACCCATTTCAAAATCACATAATCCCATGGATTCCACCACCTGGCTATGAATCACATGCCCTAGTTGGCCTTATATAATACAGCCCCCATAACAGTTTTGTCAAAAGGTGGTAACTTCATTCATGGAAGAGAACTCCTATATTATTTTAATTAAAATTTTAGATTTGGTAACTATAAAAAACATGACTCAAGATTCCCCTTGGAAGTATCTAAAATAACATTTTTTGGGACATTTTTAGTGATCAATCCTTTTTGGGTTATAATTTCAACAATTAATGGTCAATGATATTAAACCTAAAACACTAGATTTATTAGTCATATAGAGAAACATTAAAATGCCCAAAAAATAAACATAATACTCACCAGGCTGAAAACCGCATAGTTGATCACACTATAACATTATATAAAAAACAATAAATATCAAAATAATATATTTCAAAACATTATTCATCGATATAACCCATATATATTCATTATCCATAATTAATTTCTATGAATCTAGCGGTTCATTATAGCTTTTTTAATGCCATGTGTTAATAATTTAACATGCTCTAAAATTATAATTTCCATCCATAACCATTAATAAAATGTGAATAATTCATATATATTGTATAGTTATTTAATATATATACCACGTATATTTATAATTGTATGCCTTCATCCCACAATAGATTTATTTAGGTGTATTGAAGTTAAAGCCAGTGAAAAACAAGGATTGGATGTTATTTCTGATGAGAGATGATATATTAATATCTTATCTATATATTAATATAAAATATCTATTTAATTAAAAATGATAATTATAAATTTTTATTTCATTTCATTAATATAATATATCATTCCAAAATCATTCACTATATAGACATTGCAGCATTTCCTAAGTAGGCTGTAAACCGACAAAAATAAAAGCATGATGTAATAAAAGAATGGGTAAGAGAGTGACAGTAAATAATGTTCATATAATAAAACAAAAAATCCCATAAATGTAATATATATCATATATCTACATAAATACTTTTCATATAATAATTTTTTATCAATGATGATGAAAAATTATTTCTTGTCGTTCTTGGAGGTTTTAGTGTACATGTACGCAAGATTGATAAAATAATTTATTAATAAATGGATTGAGTGATTGTATATGAAAATTTATAACAAAAAAAATTATAATAATTTTATAAATATAACATGACTTCATTAATAATACTATTAGTATAAACCATGGTTGTTTGTTAAGAGGAATTTGAAAATCATTCATGCAGGTAGTAGTTTGCACATAAATATGATTAATGGTCACATTTTATAATGAATGGATGTAATGACGGTAAACAAAAAGTTTATAAGTTAGTTAAAAAATATAAATATTTATAATTCATATAATTTATTCCATAATTATGTAGTGGTGATGAAAAATAAACTTCATCATTTCGTTGAGGTGGCAGTCTGTAGATACATATGATCCAAGAATATTTTTTCTAAGAGGATGTTATGGAATGAAGGATTTATTATTGTGTAATTAATATAATAACATTTCAATTTTTGGATGAAAGTGAATTCATTGTCTGAAAAATTATATGTAATGATAAGAAGTTTAAAATTTAAAATAATGACTATGATGAGAGTGATACTCACATCTGGATCCTTGATTATATTTTGAATTTTCCTTGGAAATTGAAGGCTTGGTCTAATTAAATGTCCCCAAATTATATTGTTGTTGATAGAGGTTACTAGGATTAAATAAAAGAAATATTTTCAACAATTAATTAAAATGTATGGTCATGTAATGAAGATGTTTTTATGGTACCATTTCTAAGTGATAAAATTTGAACCACCAATAGAAAATAATGTTAAGTATGGGGAAATAATGGAATGGCCTTAATGTTTGGTGATATAGGTGTGGAGCGGTGGTTATGTCTTGTAGTTATGACTTTAAAATTTAAAAAATTAACTACAAATTTTATATGTTGTGACGTCCTAGACTTAGATTCCAGTTAATGTGTTCCCCGAGCCTGGTGGGGAAAATGACCTCAAACACATCTCCCCGAATTCCAGAGGCTCCCAACTAGTATCTATGACCTAGAGTGTGTACATTTTGATATTATTCCCTCATTTCGAAATATTATTACCTCATATTATATAAACATTGGTAAATAGTGAATGAAATATAAGTAAATAGAATTCGTAATAGTAAAATAGAGATAAGAGTTGAAAAAACAGAAACTACTAGAACAACATTAAAAAAATTATGATATGTCAGGTCACAATAAAACTAGAAAAATTTAATAAATGATAGTGGGCATAACATGTTCTACAAAATTAAATAAGAAGTAAAGGACTATCCCTAGAATCTCGAGATCTGACTCGATCATATTCTATCATTATCTGTACTAAATGGTAAGCAATCATGTGTTTGAAGACGTATGCATCCCTTTGTCAACACTTGCAACCATATAATCTACTATGGGCTCCAAAGGACTCTTGGAAAACATGTGAAATAAATATCAGTGGGACACCACTATTGGTGTTTCTAACATATAAACCGTGTAATGAAAATGTAACAATGTGAATGAATGTATATAAAATGTAAAGTAGTGCAGTGTAACTAAAATCCCAAGTACTTACTTTAGCCCTCTTCTGGTGTCTGAACATGTAAAAAATTATTATTTTATTATTACGAATTTATAAATAATTCACATGTTATTAGTAGTGAATTTTCTATGTTATGTCAAGGAAACCTATATTGATATAAATAGATAAGTCCCAAGGTAATAATTATGGTGACATATACCTTAGGTGTCCCACACTCAGTAATAACTATATCCTTTCATGGGTTCAAAGTGTTATCCAAGGATCATAGTCCTACGAATTCCACAATTAGTCACCTACCAAGTCCACAGAGTTTATCCAAGGTAAAAAAACAAAGAAATGACTGGGACCAATGGGATTTAACCATGGCACCTACTTTTCAAATCTAGATTAAATTAGTGTATCCAATGGATCTTGTAATAATAATGATGGTGTTCCTATTATTTCATATAAGGATTACAAAGAATAGAAAATGATTGAGATCTAGGTGGGTCTCAACCTATGAAAGCTGCATCCTTGAATCAGAATTGGGTTTTCTAGTGCTCATGGAATTCTCCAATCAGAATCAAAAGAAATGTTCGAGTCATTCTAATATTATTTGATTATGAAGTTATATTATATTTAATTTGTTTTAAGCCTTTCCATTAATTACTGTTATAGGATAATGTAGCATAGAACTTTTTAATGGAGTCAAATTTAATCAATAAGTCCATTTGGTCCAAGCCATTCCTTTCATTACTCTGATAAGGCCATGTAACATAAAAATTTTGTTAATTATATTCTAATCATACTTAATAATTCTTGTTAATTATTATACAATAAATTAAGGTGGTAATTGGTACTAAGAACATGAATCCTATTATTAACTCCTATTTAATCTAGTCAAGTCATATACTTAGTATAAATTCAAATTCTTATTTCACAATTAAATATCAATTGAAGCACATACATTATGCAGGTCAAGTAGTGAGCATACTTGGTAATTAGAAATATAAACTTTACAATATTAATCAATAAATTTAATATAAAAAACATACTCATTGAATGGTCAATTAATATCATACCTGAACGGTGGCTCAAACATGTGAAATACTAAAAACCCAATAATGGAAGAACATCATACATCAGATGGATGGAGTTAGGTCCATAACCACTAAACATTAATCACAAATATAAAAGATCAAATAAATATGGTTCTAATGACTATATGAATGACATGTTATTTAAATAAATGGTACCTAATGAACTCAGTGGGCCCCAAATGACAATTCCAAAATAAAAAAACGTGGTAGATGAGAAAAAGACCCCCAACCTTAGTATTGTAAAACTCCCCTCCATAGTTTAATCCATATATTTGGATCAGACTGTAGTAGATATATAAAATGAGGAAAAATTTACACACCATGATAACTAGGTGGAGAAAATATAGAAGGAGAAATGCTTAAAAGGACTCAATTACGTACTATTTCACATCCAATGTGATGAAAATAACCTCAAACGTATCTCGGAAGAATGAGTTATATTGATTTCATCATTAGGTCTTCAAAAAATCCAATTTGAGAGCCATGGAGGTAAATTTTTCTAGAAATCATATTAGGGAAGAAGGGGGGACATAAAAGTTCACAAATGGAAAATAAGAAATATTTACCCATAAAAATAGTATGTGCCTGATTTGTTTGTATGGTTTGAAAAACCATGTACAAACCGTGAAAAATTACCTGGGAATAAGGGGAACATTCATATTTAGGTAGTATGGCTGTGAAGAAACTATGATATATGGTTATTTCCAAAAAACTTTCTCCACACGGTTAGACAAACCATGCACAAACCATGCGATACTAGTATGACATGACCAGAATCCCTAAAAATATTGGTTTCGAGCTCTACATATTCCCCAAAAACGCCTAAGAAACGTTGTAACCCATTAGGCATCCATATTTCTTCAAAATTAAATATTTAGGCTGACATTTAAGGGATCCATTCTTGAGTGAAGAAACAGGTTCTTATTGTCTTCCCCCTTAAAAGAACTCTCCCACAACTTCACCTTAAAATGTTAGAGAAACACTTTCTGAGAACATCTTTGGCCATTGGGCAGGTACATCAACATCCTTCTACCATGTCACATCATGTACTTATTCATACTTCCATAGAACCCATACCATATGAATAGACCAGACTCGGAGATCCATCATGCTCTGGTCAACGATTCCTAATGCATACTCCTCAAAGGTAGCATTAGAATCAAATCCACTTCCTTGGGATCAAATGAATGAGATGTATCATCTTAATATTAGTGATGTTGTGAAACCTGAATGTTGTTCTGAAGGGATTGGTACCTATGAAGTAATAGAATTTGATAGGATACCAGCTCGACTTTCTCTGAAATTTCAAAAGGACCAACATTATAGGGAAAAATATCCATGATTTCATAACTATCTATGGCCTAGCCTGGGAAATTCCAATATAAAACATGATCCCTAAATAAAACTCTAGATTTCATTAATAAAGATTGTAATAATATTTTTTTTCCTACAAAAGGGAGTATTCATATGATTTCTAATCAAATAAACCTATTCTTATGTCTCCTAAGCGAGACGAGGACCTTGTAGGGGCTGCCTTACTTGCCTTTAGCCAACATAGGGGAGAACAACATGGCCTTCCATATAAGACATGAAACATATCCATCTGAATCTTCACCTTGAATCTTTTTTTATTAAATAACTAAAGGAGAGGGATATTTTTTTCCCATGAACTACCAAAATCAAGGACACATGCTCAATGAATACTCATTACAACATGTACTATGTGTTCTGATTGTCCATCAGTATGATGTTGAAAAGTTATGATTAGAAGGACGTCTATTCCAAGATCCTTCTTTAATCCCATCCAGAACTATGATATGATATGAGCATCCCTACTTGAAATGAATGTTCGAGGGACCATGTGGAGTTGTATGAGCTTACGGTTATATAGTCTCCCCAACTCATGAAATAATAAAGTGCCTTGAATTTTCAATGATGTGGAATGATTTCATTAGTATTTCAATAAAAATCTATATAGTGTCACTTCCTCTATGAGACCTAGGAAAACTGACTACATATTAGATGTCAGCATCTTCCCATTTCCATTCCAGGACTGTATGTAGTTTTAATAAGCCCACATGTGTCTATTTTACTTCCTTCACCTACGGATAGTTGGAAATATAATTGATAATATGTTATTTAATGTTTCATCCCATGCCACAAATAATAGCATTTCATATCTCAATACATCTTGGGGATTCATTTGTGAACTACCCACTGATAATCATGTGACTAACGCATCAACTCCTCTCTCATATCCGTAGGAACGTCGATATGTCCACATAGATGCAGGACATCATCCCTATCGATAGACCAATATGAAGGTTGGTTATCTCGAAATATAATCTCATGGAAAACCAAGCCTTCAAGATATGAAAACTTTTTACCATTCTACTTCTCAATGATGGAATAGGTAACTATGAAAGATTACAAGTAAGACTACTCATGACTAACATAAAACTCCTAATTCGTCTTAGAAAAGATGGCCACTATCATCCATTCATCACTAGCTTCTTGTATGGATTGTGTTTGTGTTTTCCGACTCAGTGCATCTACCACAACATTACACATACCATACCTATAGTTGATATCAAAATCAAAAAATTGTATACGTTTTAACCATATCCATTATATGAGGTTAAATTCACACTGATAAAATATATATTTGAATCACTTTATGTATGTTTAAACTACAAATAACTCACTTACATAATGTCTCGAGCAATGTAATTCTTGAAAAACTAATACTAACTGAAGGTTTCTAATTGCTTAATATAGCTCATAAGGCCTCAACTATTGATATACTTACACTAAAACTCTATCTACCAACATCAGCACTACTCCGAGGACAATTCGTGATGCATTATAATAGATGGTATAACCTTTATCAATCTCATGAATAGTCAGAATATGTGTCAATACAAGCCTCCCTTTCATCTCCTAAAAGGATTTCTCACTTGCTTCCAATCATATACACATTACACCATTATTTGCATGACCTGTAAGAGGTTAAATCAGTGGTAGAATTATTGTTTTAAACACCATAAATATCCATATATCCTCAAGAAACTATATATTTTATACAAGTTCCTAGGATACTCTATGTAAATTATAACTCTAATCATATTTGGGTCAACATATGAGCCAGATTCCGATATAATATGAACCAATAAGTGAACCTTATTGATACAAAATTGGCACTTCTAATGATTTCCATAAATATGATGCTCTATCAGTGTACTCAAAATGATATTAAAATTTTTTCCATGGTCACTATGATTGTGATAATATAGTAAGATGTTTTCCATAATGACAACAAAAAAAGTGTCTAAATATGAGTGGAAAACCATATTCATTAGATCCATGAAAATGGAAAGCACATTAGTAAGATAGAATGACATAACAATGAACTCATATAGACCATACCTACTAAATATTTTTTTACGAGGTATTTTTGATGGCCTAACTCATAACTGATGATAACTCAATCTCAGGTCGATCTTGGAGGGTGTGTAAGAATTTCTCCATTTTCCCTGGATATCTCTCTCTCTCTCAACAACCCTCCACTTCTCAAGGGTGTTGACAGCGGTGACATGTCCCTCTTGCATATCCCCACTTTTGGTTTCTCCAATTCAAAGACCTTATGGTGATTCTTTCCACTTGATTAATCTATTTTTATGCGTTTTTCATCTCGCGTTTCTCCTGCTGATGGCTGTCTTGGTGTTCGGGTTGGTGTAGATCCCATCTTTTTAGTAGTGTATATCATCTTTGTTGAACCCAAGTTCCATATCCAGTGGTTCCCTCATGTTTCTGTTGGATGTTCCCCCAACCCAGAGTAGTATTGTTCCATATTATTTGATCAAGAAGGGACCTGGATTGAAGGATGGACCTCTCACGTGGCTTTGGAGCTGTTAGGGGAGGTGACATCTGGTTGGTTCTTTGGCGGACTATGGAAGCTATTTGTGGGGTGGGGACTATTACCGGTTGTTCTATTTTGCATAATCAACATTGGATGGTCATCCCTTCAGTTTTAGTTTTCATCTTTTGGATCCTGTTCTGGTTTTGAGTTGTCTTTTTAACCGAAGATGGTGGTTATGTCTCACTTGGAGGTTGTTTTAAGGATGGGTTTGAGATCCTAGTATTGCCTTTGGTTTTCATTCATGCTGATGCTATCATACTTGTCGGAACATCTTACTGTTATGTCAATTGATGTTTTACAGTTTATTTTATTTGGCTTTGGTCAATGTTTTGTAGGGATCGTTCTTGCAATGGTCATAACTCTCTTTAGGGAATTTAAGCTGTTTTAGATATGCCCTGGATTTGTTGTTTATATCTCCTCTCGAGGTCGGTCTGGTGTGGCGGATATCAATGAATCTTTGGGATCTGTTATTAGAGTGTAAAATGGTGTTTTAGGAGTCTAGACCTACGTTTGGTGGTGCGAAGTGATGGAGGTGGTGTGATAATGGTGTCAACATTGTGGATGGTGCAGTGACTCGATTGTAGTAATTTTTGACGTATTACTAGATGTAGGATTCATGGGAATCTGTATGATTTGTGATCATTTTTTATGTGTTAATTTCCACAATGTCCTTTTAAATTTTTATTTGGTTTTTCTGTTTTTAATTTTTCATGGTATCAGTGTAATTTTATATCTATGGTTCCCAAATTCTCCTAAAAGTGGATTTTATGAAAAAATGATAAAAAAGGATTTGGAGTCGTCGATCATGGAGAATACCTTTTCACCTCAAAGCTTTTCAAATAGATCATTTATTCAAGGAAGTTGATATTTTTTCTTGATCAAAAGATGGGTTAACCTTCTATAATATATCCATATATGTATGGTTTCATTTTACTTAATGGGAAAATGAATAGGCGAACCATGAGAGGATATATAGGGCCTTATAATTCCTTTGGCCTTAAAATCCTCTAACATCTGCTTAATCTATTTATGTTCTATTGGTTCCATTATATATGGTGGAATGGAAATTGGTAATTATCTTGTAATAAGATCAATAGTAAACTCTGCCTCTAAATTAATAGTTAAGCCAAAAAAAGATGTTGGTAAAGACATCCCTAAAATATTCCACTGCTGGAGGGAAATCAACTTGTCATAAACCCAGATCCTCCATGAAGATATTTTCATTCTAGGTAGTGACTACACCTATCCCATGATTCTCTAGTCCATGTATACCATCATGGACATCCCTCTCATTATTATGTTGATATCTCACACTGTCTGGTGATGTAAAATATACCCTACGACAATTGTAGTATACAAAAGTGTGATAGTTAACCAACTAGTCCATCTTGAGTATGTCATCGAAGCCTGTCATCTCAAGAATAAATAGGCTCCATAAGAAATAGTAACCTCCTACCTCAAGGTGGAAATCCCAAAACTATAATATTACTTTTGTTTGTACCCCTACTGGATAATCAAGTGTCCTTACACCATTGTAATATTGTATATCACATTTGAGACTTTCAATAATAGATATTGTGAAAAAAGAGTTTTAAGCTTATATATAAAATAAAGCTAATACTATAGTAGATGCTACTGTAATTGTAACTTGTACTATTTATGATCTCGTAGTTCGATCCTCATGTATTTGATACAATGGATTAAATAATACTAATACATGACCATGTGTAACAAATGGGCAATTGTGATCTGAACTGCTATGTATGTGTTGCGAGTGATCAGGGAGTTGTATACGATGGCCACCACCTACACGTTGACCAGACCTATCAAGGATATTAAAAACCCCTACTAGATGTAGAATAAAATAAATTTCTCTTGATGGCGGAGTTTGTTCGGATCATATTCCACTCGAGTTTGGTGGAAAGGTCCTACATAAATTCTAGAGATTACCCATATGGGAAAAATCCTCGTACTCCTGTTGTCTCCAGCAAACTATGGCTTCAAATTCCCCCATTGTTCACACTGATGAAAAACATTAGATTTATCGAAGTTGGTTCTCTAATATTCATTGTCCTGATGAGAATCATAGAGGGAACGTTTCCTACCATGAGAAGAACCAATAGACTATTGAGACACTAATCTTTTATACACAGTACTATTTCCATCCCCTAGGTTGCACTCAGTGATAGTAGCCTGATTAAAATCATATAAATATTAGGTAGGTGGAATAAATTCACCTACGTGTGTATGGAATAATTGAGTCGATCATTGAAGTGTATATCACGCAAAATATCATCACCGTCTAGAAGCGTTTGAAAGCACTAAAACTCTATTAAACAAGCTAAATATTCGATAACTAACATAGAAACATGCACAAAATTCATGAACTCTCTCTCTATCATATCTTAGAGTTTGAGGAAATAACTTATCATAGAAGTTAGTTTTGAAATCAATCTGTAACATGCCCTAGTGATGACCGACTTGGGATGTCACATCCCACCAACACTGGGATGAATCCCAAAGCATGTATGTGGAAAACATAACCCTTTTCTATGGAGAAATCTCTAGGTAATCAATGATTGATATACTGTCTTTTAGAAAAAAATCTGTATCATGAAGACCACCATCCCTTGAGAAATTAGGAGGAATATACTACTAGAACACACGACTTATATCATCAATCATTGGTGAAAATATGGAGCACCATGCATGTACCGAATCAGATGTAGGAAACTATAAAAAACATGGGCATCAGATCCCAGATTAGGTACAACAGGTGGTGCCACGAGTGTCTCCTCTTGAGGTAGTAGTGGAGGGTCAGGTACAACCACATCTAGAGCATGGTCATCACCACCCTCCTAGACTGTGGAATGAGTAATTCATGGTAGCATTGGTCAAAAATAGTTGAGCACATGCCTCAGAACAAGCCTAAGCATAAAGATATCATCACTTGCAGAAGAGGAATATTGAAAATCTCAAAACCCTAAGAATACTACCCCAACTATCCGCACAAATGACCAGATATTTGTAAATGCTCAAGTATCAATTTAATTCCAGTTTACATTTTATTTATATCTTCACTCCTTTAACATTAATAAACATGGAATGTTGGGATAAATATGTGAAACCAATTAATTTATGAATTAATGTTTCACTTTATAATGGATATCCATTTCTAGTGAATCAATTCCCATACCCCTATCAATATAAAATTACACACATTTATTTATAGCACAATGGATCTACTCAGTAAATTACCTATTTAAACCCATGTGGGCCCAAACACCTCTTGAATTATGACAAGTAATCACTCAATCAACACCAAATGTAATACATGTACATGGAAACTATCACGGTATCACTCAAAAATCACTGGCATATCAGGAAATGAAAAGTAATGAAATGAACCTATATTGCATGGAAAATTTTCATGAAATTTTAATTCTAGGAACCTATAATGATTCATGTAATAATGCCCCATTCCCTCATTTCATCGAGCCAAGGATGAAGGAAATACTCAATCAGAGTAATAATCAACAACTCTAAACAAAATGTGTGTCGCCTAATGGTAAAATAATACCAACTGTAAAAGGAAAAGGTAGAACAACAAATATAATTTAGGAAACATGGATTTTACACCAAACATGGTTTCTCAACACCCATGAACAACTTATGATCAAGTCCCAAGAATTTATAATATCTAATATATTATCTCCAAATTGTAAAGTGAGAAATTAAAACTCTTTTTATTAAACATTGTGACATCTCGAACCTAGATTCCACTTTATGGGTCCCCCGAGCCCGGTGGGAAACATTGCTGCAGGCACATCTCCCCGAATTCCATAGGCTTCTGACTAGAAACAAGGTCCAAGGGTGAGTCCTTGGGTATACATTTCACTTGTAACCAAACTAAATCACATCATATGATTATAAACATGGGTATATAAGTACATAAATATAATTAAATAGATGTAACAATAAAAAATTAAATACAACAGTAGCTATGAGTGAAAAAACTGGAATATCATTCAACAATTGATGATATTTCATTTAACTATAAAACTCTAAATAAAAGGATACATGATATAATCCATAACATTTTCTACATAAGTAAAAAAGGAAATAATAGATAATCCCAAGAATCTCATGCTCTGAATCAGTCATCTACAATCAATATCAAAACTAAAAAGCAAGTAATCCAATCATTGAAGTAGTATTCATCACTTTTTGAACTCCTACATCCATGTAATCTACCCTAGGTACCAAACGACACCAAGATAGTATGTGAGATAAATCCCATTGGGATACCACCAACAGTGTCAATAACATTCGGCCCGTGTTATAGAAATGTAATAGTGTGAAATCATTATTAGATAAAGTAATGTAGTACCATTTAACTAAATACACATGTACATGCCTCATCCTTGGGCTGTTGTTTGAACATGTAAACAATTCATTACATGATTATTACATGTTTCTAAATAATCAATATCTTAACAATAGTAAAGATTCCATGTTTTGAAAAGGTAACCTGCAATTATATTTAATAGTGAATTCCCAAGGTAATAATCATGGAGAAGATGAACTCATGGGAATTCAAATCAGTAATAAATATATCATGGCGTGGGTAAGTATGTAATCCACGGAGCATAGTACATGGAATTACATAATGAGGCACATTCTAATTGCATGGAGTTCGTCCAAGGTAAGGCAAGGATAAGCAATGACTTGGCCTAATGGGATTTAACCTGGAACCTACATTTCAATGATAGATCCAAGGATTGCATCTAATGCATCCGGTCATAATATTTAAGGGTGCCTACGGTGTCATTCTGGGCATCCAATGACAGATTAGGATCATGATATACGTGGGTCACAACATAACCAAGTCATATCCTTGAATCAGAATGGGGTTCTCAAGTGCTAATGGTATTCTATAATCGGAATCCAAGGTGAGCACGATTCAGGACATCCCTATTTGATTATGAAGCCATGTAATATTTCATTTGGTTTAAGAATTTCCTTTTAGTAATGTGATGTTGTCAATTAGCATGAATCCTATTAATCGAATCATGATTAATCAATAAGACCATTTGGTCAATGACTTGAATTTAATCAGTGTGACAATGCCATGTAACATGAAACCTTTATTAATCCCATTCAAATCATATCCAACAATTAATGTTCATTCCACTGCATTCCATTAATGTGGAACGGTGTGCTATAGACACACAACCTATTATTCATTCCTATTTAATCTGGTCAATTCATATACTTAGTATACATTCCAATTTCCATGTCACATTTAATTATCAATTGAATCAGTTAACCATTTCAATTAATGTGGTGAGCATGCATAGTAATTTCCATTACTAAATTGAAAATATAAATCTATCCATTTAATGTTTCAAAACGTACCCTTATATGGGTCAAACAAAGTCACACCTGATTGGTGGGTCAAACATTTCTAATACTAAAAACCAAATTATGGAAGAATATATTACATGGGATGGATGGAGTTTTGGTCATAAACACCAAAAATTAATCACTTATTTGGAATGATCATTTCATTACAGTTCTAAGGATTATAATCACGACAATTAATTTCTTTAAACGATACCCAATGAACATGGTGGGCCTCACATGATAATTCAAAAGACAACGAACATGAGAGATGAGTTATAAACCAACAACACTACTCCTTCAATATCGGCTCTTGATTCAACATGGATATATGAAGATCTAAGAAAAATAGAAAAACAATCAAACTATGATAACTAGGTATAGGGCATAAGAGAAGACAAAATGCTTAAACGGATTCATGTACTTACCATTGCACTGCCAACGCGACGAACAAATGCTCAAAAAGATCCCAACTAAAGGATTTAGCTTGATGCATAGCTTAGGTCATAAAAAATCTCCAATTTGAGAGACATGGAGTTAAATCCATCTGGAAGTATTATTAGGGAATAAGAGGGGACTTAATATATATTAAATGAATAAAGGAAAATTTACCCCAAAAATAGCATGTGCACATTTTCTCAAAAAGATTGGACAAATCATGTTTAAATCGTGCATGATTTCTTAGGGAGATGTGGAACATGCATGGTCAGGCTGAAAAACTTGCGCAAACCATGTTATATGGTTATGTCTCAAAATTTACATCCATATGGTTAGCCAAACTGTGTGCCAACCATGAGATAACCCTTCGACACGGCCAGTTTCCCAAAAACGATGCATTCTCAACTCCGAACATGACCCAAATAACCATGAGACCTCTTCTACCTCAATACCCATTCATATAATGTCCAAAGTCATGTTTTATGGCTAAATATAAATAATTAATGCTTGCATGAAAATACTAGTTGTTACATACATCATGTACACATAGTTATTTTTTTCGATGGTATATAATATTCTAAAATAAGAATTTTCCTTAATTAAATATTAATCATCATAAATATATATTACTGAACATATAAGAGGAACATTTATAAATATTATCAATTTTATGAATTAAAATATAGACTACATTTAATCTAATTCATATTCTCATGAATAAAAATTTAACTATAAAATTGAACATATAATATAATGGAAAATAACGTTTATAATAAAATTCAAACTCTATTGAAAAACTTTATTCATGGGATTAAAATAAAAATATGTTAAATAAATATATATATATATATTTATAAAAAAATGGTTTCCTAAATATTTATGTCTTCCATATGTTATGATAATATCATTATTAAGAAAAAAATTATCCAAAACTGTTATTTTCATTATTCCCCTATAAATTTAATATTTTGAAAAAATCAAAAAAAAACTATAGTAACATGATTTGGTTAATAAGAATTTATCAAATGTAAATTTTAACAATTTTGATTTCTATAAATATTAGATTAATCTTTTAATAGAAAAAAAATAATGATAAAATATATTAATTTAAAAAATAAACTTCTAAAAAAATTAAATATTTTTTTATTTCATAATAATATAAAAATTTACTGAATTTAAATATGTTAATTCACATATAGATATATTTTATATTATAATAATGATATTTTATATTTTATTATTATTATTTACTAATTTATTAAGACCACCATATTAATGTATATGATGAAAAATATAAAAAAAATAATATTTAAATAAAAATATATTAACCTAAATATATTGATTTTACTCACTATTTACACATGATTATTCCTATATATGTATTATAGTAAAAACCATTTTATTAATTAGATAATGATTTAATGATATTACCAACAGTAATATAACATTCCATAAGTAGTATACATCATTTATACTAAAATAAAAATATGAGATCCAAATGCAAGGTTTTTTATTTATCAGTGTGGTGAAATTGATATATCGATATCAATCATAATCAAAACATATGTAGTAATATTTAAGAATTAATCAATAAAAATAATATCATAACATTCAAAATATTTTTTGATGTCCCTATTCATTAGGACAAGGAATTATATAACTATATTCATTAGAAAAATATCATTACAGTATACTCATAAATTCCATTCATACCCCTGAAAAAAATCCATGAACCGTATATTAGACTTAACAGCAACTAGTGAGGTCCTCATCTCAGATCATCCTTTTAAAATCACATGGACCACCTCATATAATTAAATAGAATACCAATACAGAGAATAAGATATAATTTCATGATAACCACCTTACAAAAACTTTAGTAAACCACATATTGGAATAAAATATTTTCACGATTATCAGAGAAAAAAATTAGATCACCATAATGGGATATTCTTGGTAGGAACAATTTTTTGACCTCTAGATTCTCATTTTTGAACGTAACCTCTCTCATAAATAACTTTTCTATCATCAATGGTTGTATAAATATATATGTCACTCTAAAAGTAGATCAATATTAAACTTTTCCTCCCTTTGGTTGAAATATTGTGAATTTATTAGGATATGATATTTAATAATGATCCATGATTGAAAGATATTCTATTAATCTAGCCTCCTCCTCATACTTTTAGATATTATTAAGTACCTTGTTATAATGTTCCTAGATATATATGGTAATTTATTGAAAAATAATCTTGAAAATTACACTACCTAAGGAATGAACAAAAATCACCCATAGAAAAAAATGAAAGATAACGATTATTGGAAGTAATTGTTTTCCCTTGACAGTGTGTTATAAAATCCATTTAATTGTTCACATAGAATATACTCATGTTTATCAATATATAATCCAATATATTAATATATCTACTCATGACCATGAATAATTAATAAAAAAATTGAATAACATTGCATCAGTATCTCAATGGTGTCTCAAAGATCCCTATACCAATAAAAATCACAAAATCCACCCCCACATGTATCACCTATTTAAAGGAATGAAAATATTGGTATATTCACATATAAAAAACATAAATAACTATGTAATTGTTGCTAAAATCCTACCTCTAAATATCTATGAACCCCATAAATAATCAATTGTAATATATTTAACACATTAGATCATTCTAGTGTTTGTAACATAGCCCTCGCCTCCTGATATTTTTTTCCACATCATATTTCCCCCCTCTGAATCACGATAAACATGAAGTACCATAATAAGAAAAATATTGTGATTCTTTAAAAAAAGATATTGATACTTGAGTTTGAAAATAATCATATCAACTAGTAGACTTTAGTGAAGTACTACAAAACTTTCATATGTTCCACATGTCAATAACAAAATAACACTCCCTTGCATTAATATTATTGTACAATCATAAATTCCATATTCTATTGTACTAATAGAATATTCATTAAGTCCTATCTCTTGGATAAAGAGAGAAAATTTTCCCTTATAATCTTATCATTCATTAGCCTGTAAATATCTGTCACATCATTGATTCACACAACCAGATAAAAAAAAGAAGTTTATCAAGTAGATCTACCCTCAATAATTCTAATCTAAGATATCTAGTCCCATTTCACAACCTAAAATAATAAATTCAGAAAAAACATTTTCTCTTTAATCCCTATAGAATTATTTGTACTATCATATTTTGTCTAACATTTATATCTCTATCATTGAAAAAAAAACTTGAAGATGGATTATATAGAGTTCATTAAACATCATCACATACATATCATCATGTACTATATGCATGGAAATTTACTTTTAATACTATTCATGTTCTGATGGATGATTAAATTTGATGAAAATATCATGATCAATTTTCTAAGACTACCTCATATTATTTCATTCATGTACCTATTTATCCCTTTAGTGATTGGATTATTTTAAATTCAAATACATAATAAGATTATACACACCTTTTGAGTTTTATTATTTGAGTAAAATCGTATCATAGAAACATAAACCAAAAATATGTATCCTATGGACTATCCACACATAAAATGAGTTATGTAATATGTAATTAGAACCATATCATCAAATAATACAAGGATTGTTATTCTCTATGATCTCTAGGTAAATGTTACTAAATAACACACAATAATCTCACCCAAAGAATATTTTCCATAGGAATACATTAATTTAAGAGGTTATGAAACATTATCTCATAAGGTATGCTAATCATGGACATATTAAAACAATATTAGAGCCAGTAGAGGGGTCTAATTATAGAAATTCCAAACCCATGGCTTATAATAACATTATCACAGTCTGTCATATTTTTCATTATGAATAAATGTAACAATAAACACATCCCTCTACTCTAAACATAATATATAATATTGTTTCATTATAATAAATGTGTAGTCCTAATTCGAAAAGTAAATATCATTATTGATTTCATAGAAAACACATAAAAGACACATAATAAATCATTTAATAGAAGCATAAAAGTAAAAAATATCAAATTTTTTATAACAAAATTTTCTATTATGAAATAATGTAGAAATATAATATTTAACATACTATTTTCCCATAAACAGTTGAATAATTTTTATATTCCAACTATTAATAAAAAATGACATAAAATGAATTATGAAACCAATGATAAAAATATTATTAGGGAAAAACCATTAAGTTATCACCTTGTAGTGAGTGTAAAATAATTTAAAGTAAATATCGCATACTCTAATTGAAATATCAATATTTTTTCTTCCAAAAATAAATCATTATACTTATTTTAATTGGTATCTTATACATTCCTCTGGTTAGTCAAATATCTATAAAATAGAAGTTATATTCCATGTTTTCTCTTTTATTTACTCTATCAACCCAAAACCAGATAATACAACAAAAAATGATAAATGATACCCAGAAATGGTATGTCGACTCTAGTGAACATTAATATCATTGAACTGGGTTTTCTAGGTGAACTCTTTAGCATCTATAAAAAAATTAGAGGCTGTTGGATAATAGTAATGTCTATTTACATAATGTGTAAACAATAACCTCTATCAGATAAAAATAAATAAAATAATTAAAAAATATTAATTTCCCTAATAATATAATACTTCCATATAATCATGATAGTGATATATAACCACAGATAAATCACCATAATATTCTATAATAAATTATGAACAACATTCATGTTTTAAATTAGGTAAAAATTTAGATCACTTAATGAGTCAATTTTATATAGTGATCCCAAATGAAAAAATATCATATATATCTAAAAAATGGGCTTTTTTGGATCTGATCATTCTTATCTTCCAATACATACCTACATCTAACACGTCTACCAACTGTATGTCTCATTTGGTTAGTTTTTTCCAATAATATGTTGTTTTAACAACCAAAATAGTTCCCATGTAATGTGTTTTAAATAAAATTACCATTCTACTACCAATAGTGTCCCTAAATTATAAATATATATTTCATTACATTGAAGACATGGTTTGATAACAGAATAATCTTACTATAACAACCATGAGGTTATAGGGTATTCGGAAACAAATCCAAAATATGACCATAGATTCTTTATCCAATTTTTAATGATACATGTACTCCCAAACTTTAATCAAATCTAGAGGTTGAATGGGTTATCGACACTAATGATTAAAACTTTTTTGAAAATGGCACCACCATTCATAAAGAGTTTTATTAAATGATTCATCACCACTCATATAATAAAATATGTGAATTATTAATCACTAGCTATACTATAAATCAAAAGGGAGAGTAGGTAATCATCACAATAAAATCATATTTATTGGTGAATGGTTCTTCACAAATATACATAGATTTTAATGATTCCTAACTATAATCAAAATATGGTGAATATGTTTTCAATGATACACATATGGGACTAATTCTATATGTTATCATCATTTATTACATAGGTGAGGGTGAGTGGATAATCACTAATAAATTTATCAATAGAATGGGTTAACAGACAATAAAACCCCAACAAAACAGGAATATAGGGAATGGTTAATAATAAATAAATAAATAAATTCAAATGTGTACTAAAATTCAATAAAAAATAATATAATATTCGATGAGAGAATAATCACATGTAAAAAAATAATGACTAAAAAGTTAATATCAAATGAACATAATAAGAGGACAGGTAGATACATAATAAAATATAATCATAAAATATGTATGAGTGATTTTATAATATATAATATTCCTCATATAAATTGTTGTGAGTATATAATAACCAATAAACATAACATAAGAAGGGTTGAAGTGACAATAATCAATAATTTATTTAATTTAATCATAAAAAAGGGGAATTGGAACTCAATGAAGGAATTAGTTCTACCAATCCAATTAACCCAATATGAAAATCATGACAATGAAATATTACACTTAGACCACATATGTATAACTCAACCTAATCATGGAATTTTTATGCATCACAATAAGAACCAAATTCAAAATGGTCAAACTATAAATTGAACTCATCAGTTTTATTCCCTAATGAATATATCGTTATTGGGTACACTAACCCATACATAATCATACAATTATCACAGAATAATATGGTTTCCTTATAAATAATTTTAAATTGAGTCTAATAAAAGGAAATACATAAAATGATCTATTATCGAATGTCTTGAATCTATGTAAATGTGAAATAACATTCAATGATTATAGTTATAAATCACAATATTTAAAGGACCAAAAATTGGATAGATAGTCCTTTATCCTCAAATATTATATTGATAATTTAAATTATTTTTTCTCTGGGATGAGTGTACTCTCCCTATTAAACTATGAAATCACTCAAGGATTGACTATTTTATAAAACACTGGATTATTTTAGAGTCAAATTAAAAAATACTTGGTTATAGATATAAAGTCCCAGAAATTCTATGTATTTCTTTAATTAAATGGGAATTTTACGAGTCTGCAAAAATTGAAGGCATGTGATTCCCAGGCATGGAGTTCCCAGAATGAATTTCTATACATTTTTTCTTGTACATTCAGTGAACATGCCAGTAGGTTTTTATAACTATTAAACAGGTGCTCAGAATTGAAATCTAATGGCACCATTCAACTCAGAGTGTCGATATTCGCTTAAGAATACTTTCACCTCGACAGTTGTTGTTCGAGGGTTAAATTTAATTTTTAATTTTTTATGAAATGAAAAAAAAATAAAGTGTTTATCATTTTATTTTATTTTGTTTTGAAACTCCCATGTGGAAGTTTCATAGGTGGGGAAAACATGATTTAACCTTCCATTAGAGGTTATGGTTGTGGGTACCTACCGATCCTAACCTCCCATGAGAGGTTATGGTGGTGGGGACACCCAAGAATTAAACATCGCGAACTCCCCCTCTTAATGAAGGAAAAAACCTCTCAACTCACTATTTAATGTAGAGGATCCTCTTGAACTTCCCCCACATTAATTTTTCAAATGCCTTACGTTAATTTTTTTCCATAATGTGTGTGTTTGTGTGTGACAACATATTTTATTATACATAAAATTATATTGGCACCTCTTTCATTTGGTGGGAAAAGGAGAGGGAGCGAACTATTTGGAGAACCGTGAAGAATCCCAGCATCCAATTAAGAATGCTCTCGCCGACGAAGAATGCCTTTGACTATGAAAAACCAACGAACCAGCCCGAGATCGGAGTTGTGTGGCGGACATAACGAATGCTGATATCATCGAATTCCTCCAATGTGGGATGTCATAATCTACGATGAATCTATGTTTGTACTTCCTTCCCACACCAACGTCAACGAGAAATCCAATGTAGGGGTTATTATTAATTTAATGAATTCTCTCATTTATTCCTCATTCTTTGAATTCATGGCGATCGTGGATCAAACAAAACAAGTTGATCCACGATTCGTAATAAAATGAAGAGTTTGTTGTTTTTGACTCCTAATTTTGTTGAGCTGCTTGCTACCACTCTAACGCGGAGGGTGGCAGACAAACAAACATGGCATGAACCATCCGCCGTTCTTCCTTATTGTGTTCTTCATGATTGAAGAAAGTGTGTTACACCACGACGAAGAAACAACGAGAGAGGTTGGATAAAACAGCCACTAGTGAAGGCACGACACCCTGCCGTATATGGCCTCACCCCTTGAGCCGCTGCCACCACCAGAGTCCTCACCGCTCGAGCCACCCCCACAGTCCATGGCCGAGAGCCCCGCCTGAGCTTCCAACACCGTTCGCAATCGCGCCACTGCCACAACCTCACCACTCGAGCCGCAGCCGCTTACCGTGGCCTAGTCGCGCCGCCCGCAGCCTTGAAAAGCCACCCCTTGGTTGAGCCTCCTTCATGACACCCCTCAACCGAGCCGCCGATATGTCACCCCCGGGCAGAGCCGCACTCACGACACCCCTCGCTGCACCCCTTGGTCGAGCCTCCCATATGGCACCCCTGGGCCGAGCCACCATCGTGGCACCCCTCGGCCGAGCCTCCCTCGTAGTACCCTCTATAGCTGAGCTGCCCTCACGAAACCCCCTCATGGCACTCCGCGACCCCTCGCGACCTTCCAGACCGTCCAGTAGGTCGGGCCGCCCAATGTGGGATGAGCCAGACACAGAGGGTCAGGCTGAACCTAATGGGGAGGGCCACCTAGTGGGTCAGGCCAGACCTAGCTGGTCAGGTTGGGTCAACGCAGACCGGTTCTTCCTAAGCCGGGTCGGGCTGGGTCAGTCCGACCAGGTCGGACCAGACCCAAATCCTCTATGACCCATTTACGCTATTTTTCCCATAACTTTTTTCACTAGACGTTCGTTTGAAAAACATTCAGTGGATCTCAAAACATCAGAGCGATATAATCCCTTTTAGTATACCCCAATGAAGTTTTAGATTATGATGGAGTACAATCAGGTTGGATCAAGCACGAATTCAACCATCCCCTAGGGATTAAAATCCTAATTACTCACAGAGAAGGCATCCGATTGATGCTTCATTTGTTGAGTTGAGACTCCTATATCATGGCGAACCATTGAGATACTTCTTCATGGGTCATTGTGGCAGTTGGAGAATCGACCAGTGTCTTTGGGACCAGAATTTCCTTGAGATGAACAAGCCTAATGCAGAAACCGAGTAGGTGGCTGTGAAGAGAAGAGTGCTACTAGTTATTTTATGCGGGACAGCTCTTAGCGATCTTGCATAGGTCAGCTTCTAGGGAAACTGTGTGGGTCAGCTCCTAGAGATCATGCGAGAGTTATTTTCTAGAAATCTTGTGTGGGTCAGATCCAGCGATCTTGTGTGGGTCAGCTCCTAGTGATCTGTTGTGAGTTAGCTCCTAGAAATCATGTGTGGGTGAGCTCCTAGCGATCCTGTTTGGCTTAGCTCTTAGCGATCCTGTGTGGTTCAGTAATTTGCAATCATGTTTGGGCCAGCTCTCGAGATCCTATGTGGGTCATCTTCTGGATATCTTGTGTGGGTCATCTCCTACAGATCTTGTGTGGGTCATCTTCTAGAGATCATGTGTGGGTCATCTCCTACAGATCTTGTGTGGGTCATCATCTAGAGATCATGTGTGGGTCATCTCCTACAATCATGTGTAGGTCAGATCCTAGAGAACCTGTGTGGGTCAACTCCTAGCGATCATGTGTGGGTCAGCTCCTAGAGATCCTATGTGGGTCATATCCAATGATCCTATGTGGTTTAACACCAAGTGATCTTGTGTGGGACAGCTCCTAGTGATCATGTGTGGGTTTTCTCTAGTAATCCTTTTTCGGTCAACTCCAGTGATCCTATGTGGGTCAGCTCCTAGAGATTCGGTGCAGGTTAGCTGGAGATCCTCTTAACAGAGTAAGATGATTTAGTAGTTATATTTAATAATCTATACTATTGTACCTAAAGATATACCTAGGGTGATATGAGTATGTGCCTATGTGTTTCCTCATGATTAAGTTGGATTACTTGATAACATATTTATATGTATGGGCATATCCCTATATAGGGTTATTTGTTGATTTAATACTTTTTGTTTTATCAATGGTGTATTTTGTGAGACCTTGAGGGTCTCGGTCTCCTTACTTTGTATCGTTATACTCACACCTGCATGGGTAATGCCCACACCTTATTGTGATGGATGCATATGACAGACAACAATGGCTGAGGATGAGGGTACGGGGACTGGACTGTGCTCGGAGGTGGACCATATGGTGTGTCGGTTCGCAGATGAGATGGGTGGATGTGGAGTTCTGAAGATGCAATTTATACATACACATCAGGTAGGAATCGAGGTGGATGATCCATGAGCTTATTTTCACCTATCATCCATCTTGTACTTTCTAGTTTTCCTTGTACTTTCTAGTTGGGCTTGTATTCTGGCCCTTTTCTTACTGTACTCAGAATTTCTACTATTTAGTTTACTTGAGTTCATATCTTGTGGTGTGTTTGGTTGTGTGTTTATAGGTTATAAAGGAAATTACTTCCCATTTCTAGGGAATTACGTCTTTGGTGCTATTCTCTAGCCCCGTTCCTAAGGAAGGTCGGCTTGGGGTAGTCAAGGCATGGGCCTCAGAGGAATGTTAGTGACATCTTGGTATCAGAGGAGTCATTTTTACCATAGAACATAAGACTCTGATCATTTTAATGAAAATATTGTTAAGTGTAGATAGTGTGGTTATTAGTTTAGGGGATCCAGTGTTGGTGTGGTGGCCAACTTATCCATACACTAGGAACCTAACTTCTGATTTTTGACTTAGTGCACGAAAACACTAACTGCATCTATGTTTTCTTGTTTTTTCTTTTTGATCTCTTATGCCAGCTCACCAGGTATAAATTATTGACCATGGAACACCTATTCCGTATCATTATGCCACAGTATAGGATGCCTACTAATATTCCCGAGAGAGTACACAATGACGGCCCACCGAGCGACGAGGCTCCGGTGTAGGTCCCTCTTACTATATTGGCACCTTCCGGTGGTGTGCCATCAGCACCACCACCCATTGGGTAGCAGTTACCACCAGCCACACTAGCAGACGGTGCACGCCGACAAAGCACGATGCATGAGTTCTAGCAGCAGAGGCCTCCAAGGTTTTTATGTGAGATATATTCCCACGCAGCTGAGGGCTGGCTGGAGGCGGTTGCTAGAGTTTTCCAACAAGTTGAGACACCAATAGAGAGGATGGTGATATTAGCTACTCGTCATTTCTAGTGAGTGACCATGAGGATGGTCCGCATAGAGATGAGGCTTCGGTACATGGACCGTTGTCCAATATGGTACATTCAGGTAGTGTGTCAGCTATATCATTGATCTTTGGTCAGTAATTACATCCAGTGGTACCGGTAAAGGACACATGTAGGCTTAGTGCCTTACATGTGTTTCAGCATGAGATACCCCTTAGGTCCTGAGGCATGCCTGACTCACAGGTGGCTGAGGAATGGCTTGAGGAGGTGGATGAGGGTTCTCTAGAGTTTCTACAGCTATGGCAGGATGACATGTCTGTAGGTGATTATTAATCAATGTGTACCGACTATTCCTAGTACTCGATGAATATGATACAATCAGTGCTTCAAGGGGCCAAACTCTCGAGCGATGTGTGTTTATGGACATCTGATCTAGCACTATTCCTCTATGAATTCCTACCTATGTTATGGTTCTTGGTAGAACCTTTGTGGTTGAATGTTCTTTTGATGAGTGAACACAACCAGTGAATGTTAGTAGTGGGAAAGCAAGAAATTGGCACCAGTCCCAGATACTTGGGCATGTAAAATATTTCACAAAGAAGATGTGATAAGGATAAAAAAATCTGCAGGGCTTCATACATGGAATCAGAGGTATGAAAGTAGCATGAGGTGGTGTACATTTCTATGTGGTCCCCACTAGGCTCAAGGAGTAGGAGGACAGGGGAAGGGAGTAGCTGCTTGAGGTCAAGGAGTGCGACCCAATGGCTCTAGGAATGATTCAATGTATGGTATATGTCTACTACTATCTGTCATATCAATATATATAGGTACCAATCATTGCTTCCCTCAAAAAAAAATTTCCAAGACCTAGAGTTTCCAGTAAAATCGTTGAATTGACCATCATGTCTGGAGATACCATTGAGAGGAGACTCGATAATTACACTTGCACCGACTATGGGATATGACCATTGAGGCAAGAGTTTTGGTTGGATCCTCTTGGTGATAGTTTCGAGGCCTTTTGATGTTAGTTTTTGTATGGACTGATCATCCAACGTTCATACTCAGATAGACTGTATTATGCAAAATGTATGTGATGTTGGAATGGGGTTTTCCTTGGTTTGAAAAAAATGAAACCCATGTAGCATATGATAAACCCATGCATAGGTGGGTGCATATGATCACTCTTGAGTCAGCCATCCATACCCTCATGGTAGCATGAGTTTTGAGTTTTGAGTTCCCAATAGGAGTGGCAGAGTGTTGGGACATCTTTTCAAAAGTTGTTTCCAGAATTACCTCCCTGAATGGAGAGGGACTTTTTTTTGGGATGGAAACTACCAGAGATTCATTTCTAACTTTTCTAGAGTCATGGAACCCTTCTCAGCATTGACAATGAAGGGGAAGCTCTTAGTTTGGATGGATAGATTCCAGTAGATATTTCAGGAGCTGAGGTAGAGACTGAAAAGTGCCTCCATCTTGAGGATATCAGAATAGGGCATAGTGAGCGTAGTCTACTGCGACGCATCAGGGACCAGGATCTGATGTGTCCTGATGCAGGAGTGAGCAGTGATCACATATGGTTATCATCACCTAAGATATCATGATAAAAAATATGCTACCCATTACATGGAGTTAGTAGTAGTGGTCTTCTCTGAGATGATGTGGCGACATTACTTGATAGGAAAGCATTTCACAGTATAATCATATCACAAGAGTCTCAGGTATATATTCTCTAGGAAGGACTTGAACCTGAGACAATGATGTTGTCTTGAGTTTCTCCAAGACTATGACTTTGAGAAAGTCTATACTCTTAGTAAGGGGAACATTGTAGTTGAATCACTCAACTGAAAGTCTGGAATACAACTACAAGGTGAGGTGATGGAGCAGTTGACTGCTTTGTAGATATCCATTATGGATAGATATGGAGAATCATTTATTCAGTCCCTTAAAGTCACTCCCCACTTATTCAGTGAGTCAGGGAGGCGCTGCGTGGGGATGTTGACTACGAGATGAGACGTGCTCAGATATCCATAGAACATGCACCTACTGAATTTTCTGAAGCTGGGGAGCACGCCATCCCTTTCAGAGGACGTAACATGGTACACATGTCACTTTAGGAAAAAGTGTTGAGGGAGTTCCACATATCTCCTCTAGAGTCACATCCAGGTGTCACGACATGTCCTCGGGAACCGTGCTGTGACTACCCCAAGCCCGACTTCCATAGGCCAAGGGCTGGCGACTAGCACCAAAGGCGTAAATCCAGATAACTAGGAAGGCATTGCCTTTATAAAAGTATCAAAACACCACAAAGTACAAGTGGAAGTAAAACACTAAGTACAAAGATAAATTTTGAAAGGTAAATGGGCCAGAATGCAAACCCAAATGAAAGTACAACTACAACTGAACAAAGTACAACAGGAAAAGACAATAGCTGGAAGAGAAGAAACAGCTCCTGGGTCATCCTCCAAGGATCCTACCTGAAGGGTAGGTACAGATGGTGCAGCTCCTAGATCGTCCACCATGGATCCTACCTGAAGGGTAGGTACAGATGGCGCAACTCTTGGATTGTCCACCACGGATCCTACCTGAACGGTAGGTACAGATAGCCTCCTCAACGCTCTCGCCCGTCAACCTCCTCTGAGTGTCATCTCACTGTGAAGTCCTCCTCCAGATACTGACTCTTCATGTAGTCCACCTCCGGGTACTGACTCGTCGTGTAGTCCACCTCCGGGTACCGTCCAGTCCTCAAACACTCGGCCTCTGTCCGCACTTCCCGTCGTCTGCAACCAACACAATGAGGTGCGGCCATAGCCCGTGCAGGGCTGAGTATCACGATACTCAGTAGGAACTCAGGACCCTCAAGGTCTCACTAAAACCAACATGGATATCCACAAAGAAGATCTCAACAGATAACCTCTACTTAGGTATATTCCCATACATATATCTATGTTATCAAGTAACCCATATCAATCTTGAGGAAACACAAGGATTATGAAATCAACGGATAACCACTACCCAGGTATATGCCCATACATATACCTAAGTTATCAAGTTACCCATCTAAATCATGAGGTAAACACCAGGTCAAAAGTCTCTGCTCAAACCATGATTTTCATTATCAAAACCGTAACTACTGAAGAGGCCCATCTCTAGAGTGTAAAGTGGTCCTATCACGACTCTGAGGTACTGCTCACTAACATAAGACTGCTGAGGTACTTCTCCTGTCGAGTATCGCGAGCCAGCCACCCAAACACAGTAGTGCTTCCCGCTGGGGATATGCCACCCAAACACAATAGTGCACACCCCCTAGTAGCCTGCTGAGGTACTCTCCGGATGAGTACCGCGGGTCTGCACTATCACATAGGTAGTGCTTCATCTGCCATGGGTCTTCACCTCACAAATTAGTGCTCCGTCCACTAGGCTAGTCGACTCACTCCAAGTCGAATCCGCCAAGAAGTTGTCAGGTCTCAGTCGGCAACATGGTCTCTGTACTCCGCACGCTCGTCACTGGGAGGGTCTGCTCCACTAGCAACAAGTCGATACTCCATGTATCTCAAAGCCCCACGAAGAAGTATCGCAAAGGACCGCCTCGTCATAGGGGTCTAAACTCAATAGACGGCGTGTAAATCGGATGCCCGGTCTGTGAGTTACTAGCCTTTTCGTCCCAGGGGCCCGTTTCACAACGTGATCATCAACGCCACTGATGGTTCGTCAAATGGACGTCCTGTCTGAAAGATATCAGCTTTCCCGATCCTGGGGCCCGGTTGGATTTCGGGTACAATCCAACCCGGCCACTATCCAACTGTATCCAAAACTCGGGTGAAGTATGCCAAATGTTCTGTCTCAACAAGAGGAAATCAACAAGACAGACGGCGCGTCAATCAGACGCCCGGTCTGTGAGTTATTGGCCTTTTCGTTCTAGGGGCCCGGTTGGATTTCATGAGCGAACCAACCCGACCGCACTCCGACGACATCCAATCCTCGAGTGGAGTAAGCCAAAAGATCTTTATCGCTTAGAATAATCCATCAATGTCGACGGCACGTCAATCGGACGTCCAGAGCTCAAGATATAATTGTTTCCTCTCCGAGGGCCCGGTTGGTTTCGTGTACGAACCAACCCGGCCGAAGCCAATGTTCTCCGAAATCTTGAGTGTAATATACTGAAACGACCGTCGCGTTCCAAGGATCGCTACGCAACTGAAGGTGTGTCGATCGGAGGTCCGTAGCCCATGATATGGGTATTTGACTGAAAGCGGTCCAAAAACGGGGGGTCTGGGCCCGAACCGACCCGGCCCGACCCGACTGGACCCGGCCCGGCCCGGCCGGAGCGGCCTGGCCTGGCCGGCTCAGTCCAGCCCGACCGGCCAACTGCGGCTCGGCGTCGCCGAGCCGAAGTCGGGGAGCGGGGGGTGCGCGCGGCCCGCCCCTCGCCGTTAATTGAGGCCGGCATCGCATCCAACGCCGCCAATTCTTCTAGCGGCGCGCTCGTGCGCCGCCACCGCCTGGCGGCCGGATGGCTCCGGCCGCCGCCTCCGGTCGCCGGCAGCGCCGCTCCGGTGACCCGTGCCTCCGGGTGTTTCTGCGGGCCACCGGAGTTTCTTCGGTGGTCTGTTTTCAAAACCGCCTGAGCCGGTGTTAATCTCGTGTCTTGTACTTTACTGCACAAGCTTCAAAAATACTTTGCAGCCCCGTTATGTCATCGCTCGTCAATCCACATGTCAATTAAAAAAATGAGTCGTCTTCGTGGTTCTCCGGCATGACGCGTTGGCGCCGCGCCCCTTCGTTGTGGCCCGACTCCGTCCGCGGATGTCTTCGGGTTTCTCCGACGCGGAGCGACGGTGTCGCGCCCTTTTTTTTCACAACGCTGCGTGACGACGCCGCGCATTTCCTTGTCGCAAGATTCCGCGTGGTGCGACATCACCACTCCTTCCTGTACCAAACCACAAACAAATCCAACATGGAAAAAGGAGGTGGGTCGGCCGTGTTTGGGCGGACCGGCCCCCTCTGGTTAAACGATAGTAGTGGGACATATTCACGAAGAATAAAAATCAAGGGAGTAATCTTGAACAAATTAAAGTAGAGACAATCCCCTACAACCTCTTAAATAAAATGAATCATAACAACAATCCAAACCCGAAAAATAATCTTCGCGGATCAACTTAATGTTTAGTTGAACCGCGTTCTTATATTTAGAAGGGAGTAAACAAGGGATCACCGACAACAACAATTTAAATTCCCTGCCTTGATATTTGATGTCGCACGTCGGGTATCGCGGAGCATGGCGTCGCGACGTCGGACGTAGATTCTGTGGTCGTTGGGGTGCGTCCGAGGAGGAAACGACATCTCCTCACTTGTTGCTATGATGAAGAAGGGAGGTACGTTTGTCGTTGGCGATGATCACCACGGTCGGCGACTTCTGCCTTGTCGTGGAGGAAGATGAAGACTGAAGAATCCGGGATGCCGAGTCTTCTAGGTCGTGGAGTCGATGTTCTTCGTCGGAGAAGAACCGTTCATCACGTTCTTCGTCGAAGGCGAAGAAGATCTTCAAGTTTCTCAATGATTCTCCCAAACCTCTCAAGCAACAAAGAAACTAACCAAAAAAATAAATTAAGCCCACACTTAATTTATTAACAAAACATAAACCTTTGAAATTGAAGAGTTTGAATTTCAAAAACTCACATTAAACTCACTACATGAATGTCATATGTTATAACATAAGTTCACAATATTAATGGTGAGTTGAGGGGGTTAGAGGATATGAAGGGGTGGTGTTCTTGTGGGCCCCCACCCTCTTAACCTCCTAAGGGAAGTTGGGTAGTTACCCAACTTCCATCCAATGGATAAAAACACTTAAGGAAAATAAAAATTGAAGTTAAATTTTTATTTTAAATTTCACAATTTTTTAACAACTTCCCTCATGTAAAAGCAACTCCGGAATAGGCGTTCCTAAGCAAATACTGGCCCTGCGGTTCCATCGGTTCCCTCAGAATTTGATTCCGAGTATCGGTTCAAAAGTTAGAAATTCCCTCTCGTTCGTTCACTGAACGTACCCGAGCTAAACTTCGAAAATTGATTCCGGGCACACCGTGCCTCAGAATCATGCGCCGTCAGGAACTGCGTTCATGTAAAATTCCAAAGAAAATTAAGAGAAAATTTTCCCTGAAATTTAAAAGTCTTTTCATTACTAACACCTCTGGGCTTTATGTCCCCGTAAAGCTTCAACACAAACCAATGTCACAAAAGTGGTACAGAGAACGCATCTTGAGCCTTCCGCTCCCATGTGCTCACCTGGAGGTTTCCGTGCTGCCTACGAAAACACACAAGAGGAATTGACCGTCCTCGTAGGACCTACTCCCATCGATCCTCAATCCCCACTAGAACCTCCGTGCATGATGCCATGTCATCGACGTCCAACTCCCTAAGGTCAATGATGTGTGAAGGATCAAGCACGTATCTCCTCAGTTGAGATACGTGGAAGACGTCGTGCACCTAGTTTAACTGAGGTGGATGGGTCAAGCGGTGAACCACCTCGCCTACCCAGCTGAGGACCTAGAAAGGTCCATTGAACCTCAGAGATAACTTACCGCCTTGGCCACATCTTCGTAAACCTCATCGAGGTGAGACCCGTATAAGGACGTGATCTTCATCCTCGAACTCCAGAGGTTTCCAATTCCTATTAGAACTGGAACTCAAACGATTGTTTCCACGAGGGTAAGGTTGGCCGACTCAGGAGTGATCAGTCGCACCCTCCCGTGCATGAGTTTACCTTGTGCTGTCCAAGGCTTCCTTTTCGTAGACCAAGGAAAACCCATCCCGACGTTTGCCTAATACCTTCAATTTGAGTAGGAAAAGTGATTTCCAAATCCATATTCAAACTAACGTCGTAAGGCCTCGACGCTGCCACCAAGAGGTCCTAACCGATACTCTCGCCTCAAGGGTCAGATCACACCGTCGGCATATGTGTGACTATGGAGTCTCCTCCCAAAGGTATCTCCAGACGTGAGGGTCAAGTCAACGGCTTATCCGGAAACTCTAGGTCTGGGACTAGATTCATGGAAGGAAGGGATGATTTGTATCGATGTCTGTGGCTATGACAGGTAGTAGAAGACAAAGTCCGCACTTCGAATCATCCTTAGAGGCCTTTTTGGTCGCACTCCATGACCGCAAGCGGCTAATCTCTTCCCCTTCTCTCCAACTCCCTGAGTCTAGTGGGGACTACAAAGGAGGGTGATGGTATCATATTGAAATGTACACCACCACAACCTGCTCTCCTAGCACTGCCTCCATGTCTGCTGCTCTGCAGATTCATCTGTCCTTAACATTTCCTCTTCTTGAAACATTTTACATGCCCAATCCCCAAGACTGGTGCCAGTTTCTTGCTTTCCAAACTTCTATCATTCTCTGGTTGTATTTTTTCAGCAAATAATTCTCAACCACAAAGGTTCCTTCTATCACCCTAGCCTAAGTAGGAATGCGTAGATAAAAGGTGTTGGATCGGAAGACCTTAAACATATCATGCTCAGAGGTTTGACCTCTATTTCACTGATTGAAATGAATCCATTGAGTACCTGGTATGTTCGATATGACTCGATGAATTCTCTTCTATCAACACGTCGTCCCGCAAAAACTGTATAAGCTCTAGAAAACTCTCTGCCACCCCCTCTAGCAAGTCCTCAGCCGCCTGTGAGTCAGGTTCGCCTCAGAAGATGAGGGTATCTGATGTTAGAACACATGTAAGGCAGTAAGATTTCATGTGTCACCTACCGGTACTGCCGGTTGTTACTGCTGACCAACAGGTAGTAATGTATAGCTGACACACTCGCCAAAGGTACTATCTCAGGCATCGGTCCACCTACCAAAGCCTCATCACTATGCGGACCATCATCATGGTCATTCACTGGAAACAACTAGTGGCCATGTCCACCATCCACTCTACTGATGTCTCAGCTAGGTGGAAAAATCTACCAATCGCCTTCAGCCACTGCTCTGCTGTCTGGGAATCTATCTCGCCGCGTAACCTCAGAGGCCGCTACTGTAGGAACTCGTGCAACGTGCTCGGCCATCGTGCACAATTTTCTAGTATAGTTGTTGGAATCTGCTACCCAACAGGTGGTGGGGCTCCTGGTACACCACCCGAGGGTGACAACATAGTTAAAAGGGCCATGCACCAGAGCCTCATCGCTAGGTGAGCCGTCATCGAGTACTCTCTCGGAACTCCAACTAAATGTCTGTGTGGAGACATCCTGAACAGATGCGACATGGTCGATGTTTATACCTGGTGAGATGACCTGGTTTGAGCTGACATTAATACTTTGGAAACACACACACAATCTGTGTTTTCATGTACAAAGTCGGAAATCAGTAGTTAGGGTCCTAGTGTACGGATACGTCGGCCGCCGCACCAACACCGGACTCCCTGAACTGAAGACCACACTTGGTACCCTTAACACTATTGCTTCACATAGAGAAAGATCAGAGTCCTCAGTTCTGCGGTTGAACCGAACTCCTCTGATACCAATTTGTCACGACCCATCCTCGGGAACCGTGCCGTGACTACCCCAATCCCACCTTCCATAGGCCAGGGGCTAGCGACTAGCACCAAAGGCGTAAATCCCTATAATTGGGAAGGCATTGCCTTTATAAAATTAACAAAACACCATAGAGTTCAAGCGGAAGTAAAACACTATGTACAAAGAGAAATGATGAAAGGTAAATGGGCCAGAATACAAACCCAAATGAATGTAAAACTACAACTGAACAAAGTAGAACAGGAAAAGGCAACAGCTGGAAGAAAAGAAACAGCTCCTGGGTCATCCTCCTCGGATCCTAACTGAAGGGTAGGTACAGATGGCGCATCTCCTAGATCGTCCACCACGGATCCTACCTGAAGGGTAGGCACAGATGGCGCAACTCCTGGATCATCCACCATGGATCCTACCTAAAGGGTAGGTACATATAGCCTCCTCAACGATCTCACCCGTCAACCTCCTCCGAGTTTCATCTCACTGTGAAGTCCGTCTCTAGATACTGACTCGTCGTGAAGTCCACCTCCGGGTACTGACTCGTCGTGTAGTCCACCTCCAGGTACCGTCCAGTCCTCGAACACTCGGCCTCCGTCAGCACTGCCCGTTGTCTGTAACCAACACAACGAGGTGCAGCCATAGCTCGTGGAGGGGTGAGTATAATGATACTCAGTAGGGGCCCCGAGAACCTCAAGGTCTCACTAAAACCATAATGGATATCCACAAAGAATATCTCAGCAGATAACCTATACCTAGGTATATTTCCAGACATATATCTAAGTTATCAAGTAACCCTTCTCAATCTTGAAGAAACAGAAAGATTATGAAATCAACGGATAACCACTACCCAGGAATATGACCATACATATACCTAAGTTATCAAGTGACCCATCTCAATCATGAGGTAAACACAAGGTCAAAATTCTCAGCTCAGACAAGTATTTTCATTATCGAAACCGTAACTGCTGAAGAGCCCCGTCTCTAGAGTGTACAGTGGTCCTGTCACGACTCCGAGGTACTTCTCACTAACCTAAGACTACTGAGGTACTCCTCCTGTTGAGTATCACGGGCCAGCCACCCAAACACAGTAGTGCTTCCCGCCGGGGTATGCCACCCAAAAACAGTAGTGCACACCCCCTAGTAGCCTGCTGAGGTACTCTCCGAACGAGTACCGTGGGTCTGCACTGTCACATTGGTAGTTCCCCGTCCGCCATGGGTTTGCACCTCACAAAGTAGTGCTCCATCCACTGGTCTAGTCAACTCACTCCAAGTCGAGTCGGTCAAGCATTTGTCAGGTCTCAGTCGGCTACACGGTGTCCGTACTCCGCATGCTCGTCTCTGGGAGGGTCCGTTCCACGAGCAACAATTTGATACACCAAGTATCTCAAAGTCCCAAGAAGAATTATCTCAAAGGACTGCGTCGTCATAGGGGTCTCAACGCAACAGACGACGCGTCAATTGGACGCCCGGTCTGTGAGTTACTAGCCTTTTCGTCTCAGGGGCCCGGTTGGTTTTGTGAGCGAACCAATCCCGACCATATCTCAACTGTACCTCGAAATCTCATAGAGTATACTCATAGGGACCGTTTCTCAACGTGATCATCAACGCCGCTGACGGTTCATTAAACGGATGTCCTGTCTGAAAGATATCAGCTTTCCCGATCCAGGGGCCCGGTTGGATTTCGGGTACAATACAACCCGGCCACTATCCAACTGTATCCAAAACTCGGACGAAGTATGCCAAAAGTTCCGTCTCAACAAGAGGAAATCAACGAGACAGACGGCGCGTCAATTGGACGCCCGGTCTGTGAGTTATTGGCTTTTTCGTTCCAGGGGGCCAGTTGGATTTTGTGAGCGAACCAACCCGACCGCACTTCGACAACATCCAAACCTCGAGCGGAGTAAGCCAAAAGATCTGTCTCACGTAGAGGAATCCATCAAAGTCGACGACACGTCAATCAGACGTCTGGAGCTCAAGGTATAAGCATTTCTGCTCCGAGGGCCCAGTTGGTTTCGTGTACGAACCAACCCGGCCGAACCCAATGTTCTCCAAAACCTTGAGTGTAATATACCAAAACGATTGTCTTGTTCGAAGGATCGCTACGCAACTATCGGTGTGTCCATTAGAGGCCCATAGACCAAGATATGGGCATTTGACTGAAAGTGGTCCGAAAACGGGGGGTCTGGGCCCGGACCGACCCGGCCCGACCCCCCTGGGTCGGCCCGAACCGGGACCGACCCGACTTGACCTGGCCCGGCCCAGCCGGCTCGGTCCGGCCTGACCGGCCAGCCGTGGCTCGGCGTGGCCGAGCCGAAGTCAGCGAGCATGGGGTCCGCGCGGCCCGCCCCACACCATTAATTGAGGGCGGCAGTGCATCTGCCGCTGCCGCCTGGCGGCCGGACGGCTCCGACCGCCGCCTCCGGTCGCCGGCGTTGCCGCGCCGGCAACCCGCACCTTCGGGTATTTCCGCTGGCCACCGGAGTTGCTCCGGTGGTCCGTTTTCAAAACCTTCTAAGCCGGTGTTCATCTTGTGTCTTGTACATTACTGCGCAAGCTTCAAAAATACTTTGTGGCCCCGTTATGTCATCGCTCGTCAATCCACACTTCAATTAACAAAACATGTCGTCTTCATGGTTCTCCGAAGTGACGCGTTGGAGCCACGCCCCTTCGCCGTGGCCCGACTCCGTCCGCGGATGTTTTCGGGTTTCCCCGACGCAGCACGACGGTGTCGCGCCCTTGTTTGTTTTTCACGACGCGGCGCAACAGCGCCACACATTTCCTTGTCGCAAGATTCCGCGTGGTGCGACGGCACCACGCCTCCCCATACCAAACCACAAAGAAATCCAACATGGAAAAAGGAGTTGGGTCGGCCATGTTTGTGCGGACTGGCCCCCTCTCGTTAAATGATAGCAGTTTGAAAGAGTCACGAAGATTAAAAATCAAGGGAGTAATCTCGAACAAATTAAAGTAAAGACAATCCCCTACAACCTCTTAAATAAAAAGAATCATAACAATAATCCCATCCTGCAAAATATTCTTCGCGGATCAACTTAAGATTTAGTTGAACCATGTTCTTAGATTTAGAAGGGAGTAAACGAGGGTTCACCAACAATCACAATTTAAATTCCATACCTTGATATTTGACGTCGCACGTCGGGTATCACGGAGAATGGTGTTGCGGCGTCGGACGTAGATTCCGTGGATGTCGGGGTGCGTCCGAGGAGGAAACGATGTCTCCTCACTTGTTGCTATGATGAAGAAGGGATGTATGTTTGTCATTGGCGATGATCACCACGGTCGGCGACATCTCCCTTGTCGGGGAGGAAGATGAATAAGGAAGATCTGGGACGCCGATTCTTCTAGGTCGTGGGGTCGATGTTCTTCGTCGGGAAGAACCGTTCATCACGTTCTTCGTCGAAGATGAATAAGATCTTCAGGTTTCTCAAAGACTCTCCCAAACCTCTCAAGAAACAATGAAACTAACCAAAAAAATAAATTAATCCCACACTTAATTTATTAACACAACATAAACCTTTGAAATTCAATAGTTAGAATTTCAAAAACTCACATTAAACTCACTACATTAATGTCATAAGTTATAACTGAAGTTCTCAACATTAATGGTGAGTTGAGGGGGTTAGAGGATATGAAGGGGCGGGGTTCGTGTGGGCCCCACCACCCTCTTACCCTCCCAAGAGAAGTTGGGTAGTTACCCAATTTCCATCCAACGGATAAAAAAACATAAGGAAAATAAAAATTGAAGTTAAATTTTTATTTTACCTTTTACAATTTTTTAACAACTTCCATCGTATAAACGCAACTCCGGAATAGGCATTCCTAAGAAAATACCAGCGCTGCAGTTCCATCGGTGCCCTCGGAATTTGATTCCGAGTATTGGTTCGAAATTTAGAAATTCCTGCACGTTCATTCACTGAACGTACCTGAGATAAACTTCTGAAATTGATTCCGGGAACACTGGACCTTGGAATCAGGCGCCATCAGAAATTGTGTTCTTGTAAAATTCCAAAGAAAAATAAGAAAAACATTTCCTTGAAATTTCCGGGTCTTTACACTAGGAGTGGTGAATATGTACTAGGATCTCTGGGGACATCATTGGTGGCTGAAAATGAAGAAAGAAGTAGCAAATTTTGTTTCTCGGTGCCTCAGTTGTCCACAAGTGATGGCGGAGCATCAGGTACCAGCAGACTTGGTTCATCCTTTAGAGGTCCTATAGTGGAAGTGGGGTGGGATATCCATGGACTTCTTGACAGTAATTCCACGTACGTCCAGTGGTCAGGAATTGATTTGGGTGACCATTGATTGACTCATGATGTCGGCTCATTTCTTACTGATTAGAGAGAAGGGTTCAGTAGAGATCTTGGGATGCTTATATATGGAGAATATTGTTAGGATATATGGATTACCTTCGACGATTGTCTCTGAACGTGATGCATGTTTTACATCTTGGCAATTGAAGTGGATTAAGGAAGCTTTCGGGATGTAGCTTAATTTGAGCACCACCTTCCATCCTCAGAAGGATGGTCAAACTGATCAGACTATTCAGAACCTCAAGGGCATGTTGCGTTCATATGTCCTCGACTTCGGTCACTGCTGGGAGGATCAATTGACATTGGTGGAGTTTTCATGAAATAATAGCTATCACCCCACCATTGTTAAGGCACCTTTTCAGGCATTGTACGAGCGACCTTGCATATATCCCTTATGCTAGACTGTCCTAGGAGAGTCAGCACTAGTGGGACTAGAGATGGTACTTACTACCATATAGAAAGTGTAGATCATTCAGGAGCAGATGGAGACTACACAGAGCAGGCATAATTCTTATGCCTATAGAAGATGGGGACCTCTGGAGTTCTAAGATGGTGACCACGTCTTTCTATTGGACTTTCCTTTATGATGATTGCGGAGATTTGGCTGAGGTGGATTGTTATCTTCGACGTTCATTGGTCTTTTTCAGGACCTCAACAGAGTTGGCGAGGTGGTTTACCACTTAGAGCTTCCACCATAGTTGCACCGGTTGCATGATGTCTTCCATGTATCCCAACTGAGGAGATAAGTACATGACCCTTCTCATGTAATCGACCATGGATATATGGACATCGACGATAGGGAGACTTTTACAAAGGTTCCATTAGAGATTGAGCATCGATAGGAGAAGGTCCTTCATGGATGTCTGATACCATTGGTGTGCATTCATTGGCAGCACATGAACCTCCAATAGATCGCATGGGCGAGGGAGGCTCAGATTCATGCTCATTACCCCCACTTTTTTACCTAATTTTAGTTTTGGATTATGGGGATGAAGATCCCTGAGTTGGGGAGAATGTAATGTTCTATAATTTACATGTAATTTTTTTAAAATTAAATGGGATTTTTACGAGTCTGTGAAAATTTACATCATGTGATTTTGATGCCTAGAGTTCCTGAAATGAATTTATGAACTTTTTTTCGTGTACATACAGTAAATGTGTTTTCAGGTTTTTCTAACGTTCAAATCAGAGCTCAGAATTGAAATCCAAGGGCACTATTGAACTCATAGTGCTAGTATTCACATAAGAAGACATTCACCTAGATGGCAGTTGGTCGAGTGAGAAAGTTAATTTTTGTGTTTTTCGTGAAAAGAATAAAATAAAATAAATTGTGTAACATTTTAAATTTTTTTTGAAACTCCCATGTGGAAGTATCAAAGGTGGGGAACACCTGATTTAACCTCCCAGGAGAGGTTATGGTGGTGGGTAACACCCAAGACTAACCTCCCATGAGAGGTTATGGTGGTGAGTACCACCCGAGGATTAAACCTCTTGAACGCCCCTTTTAATGAGAATGAATCCTTTCAACACCCACTTTAATGTGAAGGAGCCTCTTGAGCTTCCTCCATATTAATATTTCCACTTCCATACTTTAATTTTTTTCCAACATGTGTATGTGTTTGTCTGCCAACATAATTTCTTCTACGTAAAAATATATTGGTACCTCTTTCTTTTGGTGGGAAAATGATAAGGATAGAACTCTTTGGAGAATCTTGGAGAATACCATCCTCTAACAAAGAATGCTCTTGCCCACAAAGAAGGCCTTCGACTACGAAAAATCAACAAATGAGCCTAGGATCGGAGGCATGTGGCGGGTGCAAAAAATGTTGATATATTTGACTTCCACCAATGTGGGACATATTCATCTATGAAAAATATATGTATGTACTTCCTTCTCATGACAACATCAATGAGAAATCCAAGGTATGTGGTTATTATTAAACTCATGAATTCTCATCTTTTTTCATCATTCTTGAAATTATGGAGAACATGGATCAACCAAAATTAGTTGACCCACGATTCGTAATAAATTGAAGAGTTTTTAATTCTTGATTCCTTATTCTGTTGATCCGCTTGCTACAGCTCTAATGCGGAGGGTGTGGGCCAAAGAAACATGGACCGACCCCTCTGCAATTATTCCTTATTGTGTTCTTTGCGATGGAAGAAGGAGACTTACACCATGACAATGAACGAAGAGAGAGGTCGGCTAAACCGGCTGCCGACAAAGACACAACGCCCCACCGTCTGCGGCCTCGCCACCCGAGCCACCGCCCCACCCGCGGCCTCGTCGCCTGAGTCCCTGCTGTCGTCCTTGGCCGACCGGCCACCGCCGCCATCCGCAGTCAAGCCACCACTACGGTCTCACCACCTGAGATTTCACTGCTATCCAGGTCCCCACCATGCCTCCCTGTCCTCGCTGAGCCACCCCTCATCCGAGCAGCCCTCATGGCACCCCTTGGCAGATCCGCCCTCATGGCACCCTCGGGCAGAGATGCCCTTGCGGTACCCCTCGTCTGAGCCGCCCTCGCGGAACCCCCAGGCAGAGCAGCCCTCACGGATCCCCTCGGCTGAGCCACCTATGCGGCACCCCCAGGATGATCTACCCTCATGGCACCCCTCAGTTGAGCCTCCCTCGCAGCACCCTCCACGAACGAGTCGCCCCGCGGCCGAGCCGCCCTTGCAGCACCCCATGTGGCCCTCTGTGGCCCCTCGCGGCCTGTATGACCATCCAGAAGGTCGGGAAGTCTAGAAAAGGATGGTTCGGACCCAATAGGCTAGGATGAACCCAACAGACCGGCCCGCCCAGTGGGTCGGGCTGGGTCGGACTTGACCGAGACCCACTACGACCCATTTATTCTCTTCTGGCCATAACATTGGCACTATACGTCTGTTTGACAAACTGTCAGTGGTGATGAAAACCTTGGAGTGAGAGGGTCCCTATGAGTATACCCCCACTATATTTTTGGATTATGATGTGATACTATCAGGTTGTATCGAGCACAAATCCAACTGTGTCCTCGGGACTAAAAGGCTAATAACTCACATTTCGGGTGTCTGATTGACGCACCGTCTATAGCTGGTTGTGATGAGAAAAGTGCTCCAAGCTATCATGTGTGGGTAATCTCCTAGCGATACTACATGGGTCAGTTCCTATAGATTTTTTGTGGGTAAGATCCTAGTGATATTTTCTTGTTCATATCCTAGAAAACCTGTGCGGGTCGACTCTAGAGATCCTGTGTGGGTCAGCTCATTGCGATCCATTGTGGGTCAGCTCAAAGCGATCATGTTTGGGTTAGCACCTAGCGATCATGTGTGGGTTATCTCATATGGATCATATGTGGGTCAACTCATAGTGATCCCGTGTGGGTCATCTCCAGCGATCCTATGTAGGTCTGCTCCTAGCCATCCTGTGGGGGTCAACTCCTAGCGATCCAGTGTGGGTCAGATCCTAGCGATGCTGTTTTGGTAAGCTCCTAGCGATCCTGTGTGGGTAATCTCCTAGAAATCCTATGGGGGTTAGCTCTTAGTGATCCTATGTGGGTCAGCTCCAATGATCCTATGTGGGTCAGCTCCTAGCGATCCTGTGTGGATCAGCTCCTAGCGATCTTGTGTGGGTCATCTTCTGTGATCCTATGTGGGTCAGCTGCTGTGATCCTGTGTGGGTGAGCTCCTAGAAATTCAATGCATGTTAGCAGTAGAGCCTCTTAATGGAGTATGATGTATTAGTAGTTACATTTAATCATCTCTTCTACTATACCTAATGATATACCAAGTGTGATCTGAGTCTGTTCCTTTGTGTTTCTTCATTATTGAGATGGATTACTTGGTAACATAGGTATATGTATGGGCATATACATAAGTCAGATTATCTGTTCATTTCATACATTCTGTTTTATCCATGGTGGATTTTGTGAGACCTTGAGGGTCTCGGGGTCCCTAATGAGTATCATTATACTCACCCCTGCACGGTCTATGCCTGTAACTTTTTGTGTTGGATGTTGACGATAGACAACACTGACTGATGACAAGGGTACCAGGACTGGACGGTGCTCGAAGGTGGACAATACGAAGTTTCGGTTTGTAGAGGAGACGGGTGGACATAGAGTGTTGGGGAGGCAATCTGTATGTACCCATCAGTTAGGAATCTAGGTGGACAATCCATGTGCTACTTTTAATCTATCATCTATCTTGTACTTTCCAGTTTTACTTTTACTTTCCAGTTGGGCAAGTATTCTAGCCGCTTTTTCTCACTGTACTCACTATGTTTACTATTCAGATTCCTTGAGTTTGTATCTTGTTATATTCTTGGTTGTGTGTTTATAGTTTATAAAGGTAATACCATCACAGTTCTATGGAATTACGCCTTTGGTGCTAGTCGCCATCCCCTGGCCTAAGTAAGGCGGGCTTGTGGAAGTCATAGTACGGGCCCTGTGGGACGGGTCGTGACAATTTCCTATCAGGAATTATATATGAGCAATCCAAAAAACTGATGAAAATACCCTATGGTGAAGAATCCATAAAATTATGTATATTATATATAAAATAGTTATATCATGAATTAAATATATAAAAAAGATAATTACTGATTAGATTAACATATAAATATCATGCCTGAAAAATAGATTATGATTTTGGTGATATATAAGGGGTGAATCATTATTCAATGGAGAGAAAAAATACATAGTGGGGAGGATAGATAATGGGTATTAAGTGGATAAGGGGGTTAATATTTTAAAAAATCTTAAAAAAAATTAAACAAATAAATGCAATATAATTATAAAGGGGACTAATGGGTACTCAGTTATCCCTCTTCCAGAATATTGTTTCACACTAAGTTCTTTATTAAGACACTCTAATACAACAATTTACTTCTGTTGATAGACTCAAATACCTTAAATAACATTGTTGATACCAATTTATATTAATTAAAATAGAATTTGATATATTTCACATTGTTTTGATAACATAATCATTACATCGCATGAATAACCATATAACAGTAGAAAACTGTGTTCTTGATTATATAGAATAACTATATGATAATATTTTTTCAAATAAATTTATACAAATTTCACCAAAATATCTCAATATAATAATTCCTTTTACAAATAATCCTAAATTTACTTCCCTAGGGAAATGGAATATAAAATAAGGGGTATAGAATTCTTTGGTAGACATCTCAGCAATTAATTCATTGAATAAATAGACGATATTGAATAATTTATTGCAAAAAAGGGCTTCAAAACATGTTATATACATCTAGTAGTGGCAAATGTTTTAGATTTAGGATAATATTTAAGTATAAGGTTTTCATGATTTGGTGGTATTTGATCTCTTTTTATAGGTGAGCACGAGTGAATTTTCTATCAACATGATTGTTAGGTAGGGGTAAATCTAAAAAACAATGAGCTATATGAAATAATTAAGGAATGGGTTGTGAATCATATTTATATGAATTAATAATATAAAAAAGGATTTATATAAGGTCTATGTGTCTTTGTAATTTTGAAAAATATGGTCTACTGTATGTTACCTCATTTTACCCTTATTAACAATGATTTAATTTTTATCTTCATAAATACTCTTTTAAAAACTATATGATGACACCTATTTCTATATTTTAACATGGTTAATCTATATTTGTAATCTTTTTAGTATTAATCAATTTCTAAATAAGATGAATTTATTTTCATTTTAAGATACAACATTTTAAAAAATTGTTTTTGAAGAAAATAATGTTCTTATTATTAATCATTATGAATCATAAATAATAAAAATTAATTATTAAATTAGTTCTAGTATATTCTTTTAATATTTATGTAAAACATTAATATCATTATTTCAAGGAAATAATGTTAATTTAATTAGATAAATATTATACAATATTCATAAACATATTTATTAAAAAAATAAATGTTTTACCGTAGTGAATAAGTTTTAAATTTGAAACACATTTCTATACATAAAAATAAAATTTCCATGATTAAAATATTTGAATAAATTTGATTAAAAATACCTGACGAATTTTATATAATTAAATTTCTAAAACTAATAAAAAATAACTTATTTATAAGAATATATAATTCATCAAAACAATTTCTAGAGAATTGGAATTATTAATGTGGAAAATTAATATATTCATATTATTTTCCCTATGAAAATACTTATATGAAAATTTACATTTATGTTAATATTTATTATCAATATATTAAGATTATATATTAGAGATCAATTTTGTTATAAAATACCTAATACATAAGACATGATTATTTTTTAAAAATTTATTTTATCTCTAAATGATCTCATTCCTTATTTATTATTTCTTATTAAAATTTTAAAAATCCTTAGTCAATATTAATCAATAAATTATTATTAAAATATTCTACTTAATTTCATGAATACATCAAATAATTTCTTAAAAAATGTTCTACGACATAATTAAAATATTAATAAAATTATGTTTTTATATACTATTTTACCCTTATTTCCTTCTTGATTTACATTTTCAAGATTTTCTACAAGAACATAATAAAATTATATATATCTCTCTATTAGAAAATGAATACACAATAACTATATATCAAATTATTATTCATTCCCTAAGCGTATCTTTTAATCCAATATAACCATTTAAAATAACTACATTTATTCATTATATATAATTAATTACTTCCATTCATACATATTATATCTCGTGACTCGTACAATTTTTTTATTTCACAACTTGATTTATACTTTGATGATATTTCTTTTATAATTGGTTGTGTTTCATTAATGGTGATTCTCAATTTGGAATATTATCCATATAATTTTCTAGTTTTAAAGATATTATTTATTTATCATTTCTGTCCAATTTTTATATGTTCACTTATTATGGAACTCATTATCCATGGTATATAAAAATTTATTTTATATAAAACATAATTTCATGTACCTCTATGGTAATGTTCTTCTATGAATAAATAATAAATTATTAGTTTAATTTATGTCTTGTGGAGCTTATTTCATAATAAATATTAACTCACATGAATTAAATGAAAAACATATCATTCAATTATTGACATATAGATTAATGTTGTAAAATATTTCTTAAAAATTTGGTTTTAGAGTCCCTCCATTAAATAAATAATATCCAAACAATTGTAATTATCACCTATTAAAAAAACATATAAGGAAATATAAAAGATGGAAAAGACCTAACGTACAACTTCTAAGAATATATTTATCACATTAACTTTAGAAAAAATAGGAGAAACATCATTTCACTTATAATAGTAATACCCTCAATAAAGGGTACCACTCTAATCAATGGGGATAAATAAATTCAATATAATTGATTTTATTCCAAAAGAATTCATAGTTCACTATGAACTTATAGATGATAGTTGTCTAATTTTTTATAGGATATGTGATTTCCGCAATTTAGTAAATGATATGGAGTGTATATAGATATAAAATATAAATTGTTAAAATCATATTGAATACATGTAAAAGGTGAAAAAAATATTATTATAAATCACATTTTTATAATCATTAATATGAGATTAAATAATCATACAACAAATTATTTTCCATAAAAATTAAATAAAAAATCATTAGGTTGTAATTTAATTCACATGGAAAAAATCAGAGATATAATAGAGTCTAGAATCGTAAATCAATAAGACATATAAAAAACAACAGTATAAGGAAATTGTGAAAAAAATTGTTTGATCTAGATTCTTAGAAGCCATTTCATTTGGTCAAATGTGTTACATTGTTCATAGATGTCTCTAATGTATATGATCCTTGTTTGAACACATTTTAAGAAAAAAATTCACAAATATAAAATTCATTTCATTTAAAACATCAAATATTTAGTGTAACTATATGTATAACATTATTTTCCTCTATTGTTTTTACCAAATTCATCATTTTTTAGGGAATTCAATTTATTTGTAACCTCCTTAAAAAATAATACAAAATATCCCATGTCCCATGAGATTTTTCCTTAATTCTTATTCTAATATTCAAAAACATATAGTGAATTAAATATTATTTCGTCAAATGTCTTTATCACCAAATATTCAATGACAGACCATTTTCTCATTTCTAAAGCTTTTCAAAATTCAAATAGAACCATGTAATAGTTTATATCTCGAAATAGATGGTTTTCATAACCCTAATATTTCACCCTTTATATCTAATCTCACTCGGTTTTTTGTTAAGAAAATAATTATATTTTCCATGGAACCAATTATTGATTATGTTCATTTAGGCTTCAGTCATAACTTTAAATAAAGGAAACATGATGTAAAAGATTATATAAAAAACATAAAAATGTAAAATAATATCATTAATGATGTGCATATACCTACTTATTTTTCACAATGTTTTAAAATTTCTTGTACATGGTAATTTTGTTATTATGTCTTATAACCAACATATTATAAATTAAATACTCAACAAATATTTAAATACTTTATAATATTTCATTAAATGAATGTTTGTAAAAAAATAATTTTCCCTGGGATTGTCAAAATAGGTGTGTGATTAGAAATTAATGTTCTTTAATAAGTGATGATTGATTTATTACCTAACCATCCTTTTTTATAGATTATTACCATGAGGTGAACCTATACCAGAGCTTGTATCCTTGTTTTTATAACCATATTTGGATTCCATTATTAAAAGGACACTAACTCGATAAAATAAAAATTTATTATAATGTTATATATATATATAATTATAATTACAGTTTTTAGTAAATATTTATTGTCCAAATCCTCATAAATAACTAAAATAATTTTTAATAATAACTATACTCTACTAAAATACAAACCATGGGTCCCCATATCCACACTCATTGGGTATTTTCTAATTGATCATACATTTACTACTAGTATACAATCCAAGTGGTATTATTCAATAAAATCATTGAAATGTTTAACATATATTCCATATGTAGACACCATGAAATGTGTTTCATGCTGTTCTCCATAAAAAAATCCCATAGCGGGCTCAAAATGATCATAGTGATAAGATGCATTATTCATGTGGGTCAGTGATAGTAGCAGCAACACCAGAAGGAATGGACGAGACCATGCCATACCACTGATCTCAAGAAGGGATGCGATGGTGCAGCCCCCAAGGTATAGAGTAGTTGTTTCACCTAATTCCCTATTGATACTCTATTCCATCACATGGATGAAAATTGGAAAACATAAATGCCTTAGAAAAAAGTTGATAAAAACATGGAAATATAATGATTTTAAAATGTTCAAAAATTCGGTTTTCCATGGTATCCTGAATCACATGCATTGCATAAATACTTCCACTCCCCCCACTTACGCATAGACCCGTCACTAACACACCATGTCACCACTGCTCAGGGTATCGTTATTCTTCTAAATAGACCCTTGGGGCCTTTATTTGTATGGATGAATTTCCCTGATGCTAAATTGCTTCTCTAATCACCACATTGATTCACCCAAGTCTTCCAAAACCTCCAAGGTAGTTCCCTAAAACCATAGGAAAGGGAATTAATGGAGGATAATTGAAATTAAGTGTATTCATTGTTAAAAATAAATATCACAAGCGGGACTCGGTCACCCATCCTAACTAAAGGTGTAATCAAGTTGCCAATGATTAAATATACACCACATACCTATGTGCCACCCAATTGAGTGCCCTTCCTTGATGTCCGCCAATCCCTTCAGCCTATAAAATCCTTTCATGAAGTCTACTATAACGATTCTCATGGTAGGTTTTATACTTAATTCGATCCCATACATGAAAGGAATCTTGTTGAAACCTCCAACACGACCTCTTGATATACCAAACCATTAGGAAGGGAACATCAACATGTCTCCCGTTTGGATTTGGTAATCTATGGTAAGGGGTTTCCCAGACACGTCTTATAAAAGCACAGGGATCCTCATACTGTATGTGTATATGGATATCCATGGCTATAGAGACCCTTACCCAAGGGAAAATGTGGTGGAGTTTCTTATTTTGGGATTCTAGAGATAGAAATATGTCTGTCCCCTCACATCTCAAAGATCTTGATCCTCGGGATCAAAACAAGGAGGTTTGGGAACTAACTTTATATTCCCTCTCAAATGGGATATGAACCTCTCTTACTATGCACTCAATTTTAGGGAATCCATCCCAGAATAATCCCCAAGCCTTTCAGGCCAAACCCAAATACCTTCACTAACATTTCGCATTGAATGATTCATTTCTCTATGCCCTCATCCACTATTTTTTCAACTTCATTCATCATAGGCCCTTCCTCATCCTCCAACAGAGGAGGAATAGTGTGTAGTTTGTTGAATATTTAAAATCTTCTTGATTCTCAAATCATGCACTGCTTATGTGTTATTATAGAGTTTTAATGATCATAACTCCCATTAAATAAACCTGATGAAATAAACATTGATAACTCAAATTCCCACCATAACAAGAATACGTAGGAAGCCTTTAGCTAGGTATTTAGCTCACTGAACATCTTCCTCAATAATCCATCTCTAATTCCATTAATCTAGTAATCTTTCTTATGAGTATTCCCAAAATAAATCCCCATTAAATATACTTGAGTTAATATATCTTTCATGGACCATGTTACATAGTTATTCTCTTTATGAGTATGCCACGAACTATTTCTCTCAAAGATTTCAACTCCCCTATGAGACTCATTGAACTATGTGGTCTTTGATTCCCATCCAAAAGGGATACATAGGAAGCCTCCATGAGGTTCAGACAAAGCATTCCAAATCGACCCTATTCTCCATTTGTCAAATCCTTAGAAGGTTATAATTAAACATTTGAGTTAATATTCCTTCTATGATCCTTTGGTTTGTTAGACATTATTCCCTCTCCACGATTTGACTAGGATCCATCCACCTAGATATCCTTGCCTTATGATGTTAAACAATCTTGTTTGATCATTATCACATGGCCTTAAAATGTATGATGTGTCCCATTAAATGGAATTAAACTACTTGGGTTATGATTCCTCTCACAAGGATATGTATAAAACCCACCTATGGGTTCGATCCCAAAATCAATATAATATCCATCTCCCTCTACGATAACAAATTTCAAAGTGACTTGCATCTCCTGGGATTATGATAAAATCCAGAGTGCCCAACTGAGTTTCATAAAACCCAGCATTATTGACATAACAACCAAAGAATATCTATGTAGCGTATGAGAGAAAACCATTAATGGAAACCTTCCAATAGATATAGATATCTCCATTTATGAAAAATCATGAATACATACATATGATTATTATTTTCATACAAGCTAATAATTGATTTCAAATTTCTGAGAGACCTATATTACACTTGGTAAATTAATATGGATTCATGAACAACTCGTAAATCTATCAGGGAGTCCTAGATTAAGCAATAATTCACCTCCCAAGGGTGTGATGATCCTAACCATCAATCCTCTATGACAATGTGAGTTCTAAAGAATCATTTGTCAAAATCCCTAAAGAGCACCTGCCTTTGGAATGTAGGCCCCTTTGGATATTTAACTATTGGGTATTTCCAATTACATAAACATATCCATTGGTAACCATTCGAAAATAGTGATTCCTAAATAAAATACACATTTTGAGGGAAACACTATAATATAATCATTAAATATCAAAAATAATATTACGACCCATGAAAACAAATGTTTAGTTTCATTATAGATAAGCTATTAATTATCTTATTTCATATTTTTTATTATAAATATCATAATATATATATATTCATTATATAATTAAAATTCTATATCATTACCTAGGAAAATTAAATGAAAAAGTAGACATTGATAATACTCATTATGATTTTTTGTGTCTTCTCGTGATAAACCTTGAGGAAATGGATTTCAAATTATAATTTCATGTAATCAAGCCTTCCAACCATGTTAGAGGCATATAGTATTTAAATAATGTTCAGGGTTTCCTGAAATTTTATAAGGAGTGTTGTGTCTCTATGATGGTGGAAGTGAGCTCATATTATATTTAAAGGGGGAACTTTTTCATGGAATATAATGTAATATGAGGGGTGAAGATGGAATCTCATGGATGTAAGGTGATTGTGGTTCCAATTAGTTGGTGATACATGTGTTTATGTCTTTCAAAATTAAAAATATACATTATATATGAAATATATTTCATTTCAATTTAATAAAATTTATTAACCATTAAGTTACATCCTTTTACCCTAATTAACATTGATTTATGTTTTACGATGGTAGTTGGTTTTTTCAAAAAAAATATAAGATAAAACATCCTAAAAAATTTCCATGTGATGAATAAAAATTTTATCTTTTGTAATATTATTTAATTTATATATATAATAATGTTATCATTGAATTTAAATTTTTTTATATAGAAAAAAATGATTTTGTGAAGAAAACCACATTGTGTATATTACATTTTTTATTCATATTTCATTTAAATAGACAAATAAATAAGTGTTAATATTTTTTTGATTAAATTTCATATTAATTTCATTTCATAATATAAAAATTTATTTTGAAAAGAATGTCACAATGTTGAAGAATTTTTTTTGAGGAATAAAAATTTTACAGTGATGACTAATATTAAAATTGTTAAATTATTTTTATTTTATAAAATAAATTATCGTTTTTAAGAAAATATTAACAATATGATTTCAAATATCTAATATGAATTATAATTTTATTTTTTAAAAATTATAAAAAATACTTTTATTATATACATACATAACGTATAAAAATATTTCTTTAGTAAAACACTACCATTATAAAGAATTTCACATTCAATTCCAGGTGAATGTATTTTATAAAATAATAATTCAATGTTTTCGATATACTATTATTATTTTCCACACTATTAAATAACAAATATTTTTTAAAAAAATGCATAAAATATATAAATTTTTTAATTAATTGATAAAAATTTTGTATTCAACTAAATGATTTTTATTCCAAATTATTTGATATTTATTTGTTGTTTAATAAGGATGAGTGAAATTTTATTAATTTAATTTTTTATAATTGTCAATTGAATTGTATAATTATATGAAATATGTCATTAAAAATATTAAAAATATGTTACAATATATATATATATATATTATTTTATTTTATTTATTATATAAATATTTAATTAAACTTTTTTATTTTGATCATTCAAGAATTAAATTCCTTTAAAATTTTCGTAAAATATAATCAAATTCCTATATATATATAGGACATATATATATATATATCCAATTACCCTATATCCAAATAACATATTTCCAACTCCATTATTTCCACAAATAATATTTTAAATAACAATATAAATATTTTTTCTCCACATTAAATACTATAAATTTATTTCATTCTTAATTATTAAATAATTATTGTCATTACATTTACATTATAATTTTAAACCATTATTAAAACTTTTATGATATTCTTTCTCATCCTTGTTTTTTTAATTTATGTTGATCCTCATGGGTGAAGATGTTCCCAAGGATTTCATAACTGTGATGAAATTAACATATTTTATTTATTTCCACATTTTAACTACGATGTTTTAAGGGGTGTAATCATTCATTATATATAATAATATACTATATGTAAAAAATAGTTAAACATATTGTCTGTATAATGTTTGTGATGATCCCAGTCAGGATCTATGTATCACTGAGAGGGGGAGGGGGTTAATCAAGGATATCTCATTATTTTTAAGTTTCCCCTTTTTGAAACAACTTTTGCCTCCTGTTAAAGAGTTTCGTCCCTACTGAACACACACAACCACAAGAAGACAAGATTTACAAGGTTCACTACTCATCAAGAGTAGCTACGTCCTTGGTATGGTACGAAAAAAATCCAGTACCACATAGTCCACTAGAAAACAATCCTTTGATGTGGTATACAACAAGTAGGATATACCCTTACACTCGTGCAACACATTGAAAACAATCCAATAGTGTGTGTGCTCCCTCTTAGCAAAAATAGGGTAACACAACATTTTAGAGCTTCTTTACAATTTAACAGATGTATTCTCTGAAGTACAAATCTTCACTTTCATACTTAGAAGCTGATAAGAACACTCTTACGCACTACTGAATACGTGAAAAGACACCAAAAATTTCACAAATCCTTTAGGGTGCCTTGCCACAATAATAATTGCTTGCGCGTAAAATTTCTCTTTTGGCTCGAAAAATCTTTTTCCCGCAACTTCCCTCTCTCCGCGCAACGTTTCAAATTTCGCACAGCTTCCCACTTTTTGGCGCAACTTTCATTATTTAACAAAAACCTTATTATTTTCGCGCAACTTACTTAGCGTAAGATTTTATGCACACCAGAGCTCAGAATTTCTTCTAAGTGTCGAGCATTAACAAATGAAAGGGTTAGAATCATATTTATAGGAATTTTTGACCCAGCGCGAAAAACACTAATCCGCGCATAAAACCTCCTTCATCCGTGTAAAAACTCTTTTATTATAGACAACTGAAGCTTAACGTACATGGACATTACATTACTTTTGCGGAATACTTAGTACAGAACAGAAACACACTCACAAGGACCGTAATAGTTTAGTGTCTTTGGAAACTCGGAATATAATCTTCTAATCGTGGTGAAAGATCTTCAACATCTCCCATAAATATCTTCCTTTTTTTCTACCTAAAACCATTATTTATATCCTGGGGAAAATAAAACATAAAATATTGAGCTCAACTGCTCATTAAGGGTAAACAAAAGAAATTTCAATCACATCATATTCATAAGAACATGACATTTTGGAAATATTTACCTGCAAAAGAGATCATAATATCATAACATGGGATAAATCTTAGTAGTGAAATGTAATCCCAATAATCACAACTTAAAACATGAAACTTTTTGGCGTATACACATAATCATAGAGAATCATTTATTGTTATTCAAAACTCATTCCCAAGACTATCTTAGTGGACAAAGTCCATTTCTGAACTGAGTTCATTCCTCGTTTCAGTCCTGTATCATTGAACCAGTTTAACCTGCCATTCTAGCCATGTCTATTTCATGAGATATAAAATCTTTACCCAATGCATTTGAGGGAGATATAGGTACCACCCATCTCATAATGATACCACTTTTATGAGTGGCACAAAATCATAAACCATACATCATAGCATAACCCATTTAATAAAAATGGGATTTTTAAACATCGTGACATCATAAAACAATTCATATAAGATAAAGGAATTCATAAAACAAATTCCATCACAACATAATCAAATCAATGTAATAATATGGATAGAATAATAACCCTTTATTTTCTTAGATGGAAAATAATTTTGATAAAACACTTGAACTCCATTCTTGATGAAAATATCCATTCTACTTCAAAAACATTTTTACTTTCTTAACATGTAATAAAATTTTAAACTAAAAGAAGTTGATTAAAAATAAACTTGAAATCCTGTAAGGGATTCTTCTTTGAAATAATTTTTTAAAAATTCATTCATGCCGTATAAGTTAAAAGAAAACATTCGTCTCGTACTTTTTTCGGAAAAGTCAAAAAGTACTTCGTACGAAAAACGACAAATGATTCCTTTCATATCTATTACTAAAAAATCATCGAAGGGTAAAATTTTATATAAACTATTGTAGAAGGATATAAATATTACATATTGAGGAAACATGGATGTGGATGATAAAATACACCCCAGTAAATACCAAAGAATAAACAATCTCGGATAAAAATGAGATTGTGATATTTCCCTTTCCTTCGGTCCGATTTGCTTCATATGTGTCCGAACCTCCTGTATAATGATTTAAATAATTTCATTGACTTATTAAAAAATCATACTCATTGTTATTATATCATATATGGTTCACGTATGACTTTATATTACCTGTTCTATTGTAAATTCCATGTTAAAGAGCGTTTTGGGTAAAATCGTTTCATTTGTCATTCGTGTTTTGAGTTGTTATTATTCATATGATTACTTAGATCAGGATTACTTAATTCCAGAATATAAAACATGATTTATATATAATATATATTTAGAATATACATATATATAATAGATTAATAAATGGAAATAAATGCACCATTCATAGAGATTGTAGGCCGTACATACGCACGAACGTTGTTTTCGTTTCCTTATTGAGTTGAATGGAATTAAGTAGATGAAATACATATATTTACACATAAATCCAGTATCATTATTATGTCATATATTTAATTATTACTTATTATATATACTTTATAATCATTCATGAATGGTTAACGTGGAGAATGAATCTCATCACGTCGTGGAGACGGTAGTCCGTACGTACGCACGAGCGATGATATCGTTCTCTTGATTGTGTAATTGTATTGGAGTGTATGTATACTATTTCAGAAACAATATAACTTTAAAATAATCATATATATTCATTCTTTACACCATTATACCCATCCAAGTATGTTGGTGGTGGAAAATAGATTACACCACAACGTGGAGACGGTATTCCGTACGTACGCACGTGCAGTGATTTCATTTTCCGTAGGATGGATAGATGGTGAAATATGGTTGTTTCATACATATAATTACATATCAGTATATGAGTGATAGTGATGTTATTAATTCATAATGAAACAACTAAAGAAGAATAATTGGAAGAAGAAATAAAGTTGAAAGAATTGGTAACGGACATTACCTCTTCTTTGAAACGCCTCTTTGAGATCTACTTTTACGGCACTAAAATGGGTCATTGAAGAATACCAGGACCTCTAGGATGTTTCTAGGGAAGTGGAGAGGAAAAATTGGCAGGGTTTGGCCGAGTTTAAAGGCTCAAAGTTGTGTGAGGAAGAGGGGGAGGAGGTGCCCTTTTATAAGGGAGGAGAGGGGCACCTTTGGAAAACTAAAAAAATTATTATATTATAAAGCCAAATTCGGTTTTAAATAGCTCCAAATTGATTTATTTCTAAGATAAGGTGGATATGGGTCGAAATCCTATCATAAAATAGAATTTAGAAAAGTTAAGCTTCCTATTTTAACCTTATCATTTATATTTAACTTTAAGTAAGATAATTTTACTTTTACCGTGTCTTTTTGTGTTCTTACACTATAAGGTTAATAAACTAACAATAACAAGCCAAACGAACCCCAAGTTGTTTATTGTTAATATATATAACCTTATCTAAGTCATTTGGCCGAACCATATATTTTTAGGAATAAATAAAAATTAATAATATAATATTTGTTTTAAAAACTATTTTATGTCAATTTTGACACTATTTAGCAATTCATTTTTGTGAAAATCATAAAAGAATGATTAGTTCAAAAAAAGTTACAAAAATCAATAATAACATCATATTAACCTATTAAATTAGTGGAATTCATAAAAAGTCTCAAATTATATTTATTTGGGTATTTATAACATCAATTATGTCAATATTTCATTAATAAGATAATTACTGCATCATAATGGTGTCATAAATAAATTAAATTATATAACGTCTACAAATTAAAAATAAAATATCATTATGTAGGAAATATTTTTATCTTTCTAATGAATAGTTATAGTTGAATTTATCTTCTGTATAACCCTATATTAAATATGATATACTTATTAATCTTTGATTTTAACTATTTTAACCCTTCTTTAAATAAATTAATAATAAATGTTCTAATCTAATCCAAGTTGGCCTAAATGGTCATATTTTATTCCTAAGGTTGTTTTTTGTCGAATTACACTTGTCCAATATAATTAGGACATGTGTTAGGGTAATAATAATATCATGTTTACCCTTAATTACCCTATTTACTTTTAACCGTGGTAAATAAAATTAAAAAGTTATTATTCACCAAAAATTATTTTCATCTCATTGAACCACATTTTACTTACTGAAATAAACCGTGTCTCTCGGATTTTTTAAATTCCACTCACATAAGTGGTAAAATTATGTTTTATGAAAAATTCATTTTTTTAACTACCATTTAGTGGTTTCACTATTCATCAAAAAAATGAGAGTTTCCAGAAAAATACCAGAAATTAGGCCTAAGATATATTTGATATTATGAACTCAAAAATGATGTATATTTTACCAAATTCAAAATATATCAGTTGAAGTAAGTAATTTAAAAAGCAATTCCCATCGTCAAAACAAATAGCGTGTTCTTAAGAGATAATAACTATCAAAAGATTGGCACTTGTTTATGTCTGGTTTAAATGTGAAATTACATCCAATGACCAACATTGTATTCAATTGTAAAAATATATTCTAAATATACTTTAAAACCACTCAAATTAATAATTTATCACTATTAATTATTTTGATTGAAAAGGTTGTTTTTAATTAATATTTAGTAATTTTCACTATTCATCAAAATATGAAAGTAATCAGAAAATTACCAAAATTTCACCCCAAGCTAATTTTGATATTCAAAATCCAAAAATGAAGTCCATTTTGAAAAATAAAATGTACAAAATTTCAAAAGGTGGTTATTACTATTCATAACTGGTAGTTTTAATAATATTTTAATAGCATATTGTCGTTTAGTGAAACTCGTTATTGCGTACTACACACGCTATCGAGGAAGGTTGTGATTGCGTGTAATACAAGGAAAGTCAAGGATGAATGTTGTGAAAGCTTCTTTTTGTGTAGCTTACCACACAAGACATTAATGAAATTAAAAAGAATACTTTTCATAAAATCTCGGGGTGTTACATTCTACCCCCCTTAAAATGAATTTCTCCCTCGAAATTCGTCAGGGTTATAAATGGTTTACTATTCAAAAGTTTCTTTATTAGAAACCCACATCCTAAAAAGGAATACCAAAACCAATCATTAAAAAAAAGTATGAAACATAACAGTTACCCAAATAAACTAATCACTGGGTTTCCACATTGGTGAAAATATGGATATGGAAGAGAAACCTAACCATCATGTTCTGATGGAGAGTGGTAGAGAACATGGATATGGAAATCCAGCAATCACAAAGCCATAAATTTTTGATGATATAAGGTACCATCTGATTCATCAGATATAAGAGCAGTAGGACAACATTTTTGGTTTTCAAGATCATTTCCCCTAAAGTTGATGAAATTGGAATTAGAAGAAATACTTTCGTGATTTTGGCGTAGTCTCATCGTTAGTCGTTATTTGGACAATTTACACTTCATATCATAAAGAAATAAAGTTGAATTTGTCATTCGTGATGTTTTAGCAGATCATGTGATAGAATGAGGGGTCATTCTATCTGTCTCAAACAAAAGGTTAGAAAAGTTATCAAAAAATACATAAGTCCATCTATAGTGAGATTAATCATATATGGTTCCTAAAATGGACTTATACTTCTTATATTATACTACTTAATATAATAAAACTAGTTTCTACTAAACAGGGACTTCCTGTAGGCCAGTGGTAGGCGATAAAGGCCAGTCGCACTTCAGTTGTCGGTTCGATTCCCACAGCCTTGTCCGACACGATGGGTTGTCGCCCGTCCAGCAGGTTGTCCTTTTTCTATAACTATATTACTATAACATCCAATCAATAATATCAAAAAATACTAACTTATGTTAAACATAATCTATCCCAATCTTATGTCTTATCTAAAATACTTCGGTCCAAGCTCATAGTATAAAGAAAATTATTACCTGAAATGTCACATAACAATCACACGAATTCCATAATTTATCCCCATATATCATAAGATATATCTTGTTGGTCAAATTACAAACATGTGAATAACATAATCATGTATTCTCTTGAAAAATGAATACCCATTGAACCTTATTGAAATCATGAATGCAGTTAAAAGTTATCTCTTTCCACAAACAAAAATCCTCAAAATTCTTTATAATCAAACCATGATATCACTTAGTCCTTATATTAATCATGAGCTCATTAATACTGTTAAAAATTTCATTTTCTCGTTTTCCCTTCATTATGCACATATCATCTTATTTCCAAAAATATCTCAATCACTTTCCATGGTTATCGATACCATAAAATTATTGAATACCACAATAGACCAATACATAAATATTCCAATATTCCATGATACTATATACAACATTATTTTTGAATCCCATTACATAAACACTTAATCATTCCACAACATCGTTGTCATATTCAACATCACCAATAGTGATCGCATGTGACTTCCACTTGTCCTTTTACTTAAGCGGTTTCTCATGCCGATCATCACTAACCCTGGGATTAGGGCATTTATTAGCATAATTCCCCATTTCCTCGAACTTGAAGAATTGATGTGTTGGTGGTGCATTCTCTACAATCTTTTCTTTATTCACGTCATTAGAAACCCTTTTTCCATTACTTAGACACTCAGCTTCTCGATGACCTTCTTTTCCACACTTAAAACATTTTCTAGTCCCTTTAAGACTATCTCCACCATGCTTCTTTCCACACTTTGAGCATAAGGAAACATTCATCTTCTTTTCACCATTATTCTGAGATTTCTCATTGAACTCCATCATTCTTTTCTTGTCAAAACTATGAGATGGATAACTAACACCAATGTCCATTTCTACCTTGATAGCACAACGCACAATTTCTTCATAGCTACTAAAGTCTCTTATAGCTAATGCCCATCGAAGAATTGGTTTTAAGCCACTGAAGAATCGATCAACTTTACTTTCAGGTTGGATGATAAGGCTAGATGCATACCTTGCAAGCCTTGTAAAATTTTCTTCGTATATACCAAAAGATTCATCATCCTTTTTCTTTAGTACAAGAAACTCCTTCTCCATCTTTGTTCGAAGAATACGAGGGAAGTTCTTATTGAAAAATAAGTTCTTGAACTCGTCCCAATCCATGGACTCAATTTCATCTCTTGGCCTCATATTCTTGATAAGATTCCACCATTGATCAGCATCACCTTCCAAACAATATACTACTAAGATGACCTTATCATGTTAAGAACATTGAAAAACTAAAAATATCTTTTCAGTGGTAATGATCCATTGTTCACCAACAAGTGGATCAGAAGACCCACTGAAAGAAGGTGGGCGTTGCCTCATGAAGGACTCAATAGAATATTGTTCCCCTCTCTACTCATTTGGAAGTCCAGAATGATTCGTAGCTTGTGTAAGTATAGCAATATGATTTTGCACTTCATCTCCCATAACATTTGTTTGTTCAGGAGGACAATCATTGCATTGTCCATTACATTAATCAACACGATTCCTTCGGGTTCCATCCATCGTCTAAAACCCAAAAAGAGCAGTGTGAATGGCAAAAATCACGGTAGGGAAAACAATATAATAAAGGGGGAGTGCCTTCAATATCTAACATCTTAGGTTACAGTAATTCTAGCACTATAACCTATACTTATACTTAACCATAGGTACATCCCTATACATACCATAGAAATTCTATAGGGATCTCACTAAAGATTTCGCATCCTAGTTTCCAAAGGTTGACTAATCCTTTCCTCTAATGCCAACTATAGAGACCCGAAGCTTAATGTACATGGACATTACATTACTTTTGCGAAATACTTATTATATAACAAAAACACACACACAAGGATCGTAATAGTTTAGTGTCTTTGGAAACTCGGAATATAATCTTCTAATCGTGGTGAAAGATCTTCAACATCTCCCATAAAGATCTTCTTTTTTTTTCTACCTAAAACATTTTTTTATGTCCTGGGGAAACGAAAACATAAAAGGGAAAGCTCAAATTCTCATTAAGGGTAAATAAAAGAAATATCAATCACATCATATTCATAAGAACATAACATTTTTGAAATCTTAACCTGCAAAAGAGATCATAATATCATAACATGGAATAAATCAAAGTAGTGAAATGTAATCCCAATAATCACAACATAAAACATGAAACATTGTGGTGTACAAACATAATCATATAGAATCATTTATTTTTAGTCAAGACTCATTTCCAAGACTATCTTAGTGGAAAAGTCCATTTCTGAACCGAGTTCATTCCTCATTTCAGTCATGTTTCACGGATCCGGTTTAACCTGCCATTCCAGCCATGTCTATCTAATGAGATATAAAATCTTTAACCAATGCATTTGAGGGAGATATAGGTCCCACTCGTCTCATAATGATACCATTCTTATATGTTCCACAAAATCATAAACCATACATCACAGCATAACCCATGTAATAAAAATGGGATTCTTAAACACCGTGACATCATAAAACAATTAATATAAGATAATGGAATTCATAAAAATAATTCCATCACAACATAATAAAATAAATGTAATAATAGGTATAGAAACATAACCCTTTATTATCTTATATGGAAAATAATTTTGATAAAACACTTGAACTCCATTCTTGAGGAAAATATCCTTTCTACTTGAAAAAAAATTTTCCTTTCATAACATGTCATAGAATTTTAAACTAAAAGAATTTGATTAAAAATAAACTTGAAAATTTTTAAGGGATTCTTCTTTGAAATAATTTTTTAAAAATCCATTCATGTAGTATAAGTGAAAAGAAAACATTCTTTTCGTACTTTTGTTGGAAAAGTCAAAAAGTACCTCATATGAAAAACGACAAAAGATTCCTTTCATATATTTTACTAAAAATTCACCGAAGGGTAAAATTTGATATAAACTGTTTTATAAGGATATAAATATTACATATTGAGGAAAAATGTATGTGGATGATAAAATACACCCCAGTAAATACCATAGAATAAACAATCTCGGATAAAAATGAGATTGTGATATTTCCCTTACCTTATGTCTGATTTTCTTCGTAAGTGTCCAAACCTCCTGTATAATGATTTAAATAATTTCATTGACTTATTACAGAATCATACTCATTGTTATGATATCATATATTGTTAACTTACAACTTTATATTACCCGTTCTTTTGTAAATTCCATGTTAAAGAACGTTTTGGGTAAAATCGTTTCATTTGTCGTCCGTGTTTTGACTTGTAATTATTCATATTATTACTTAGATCATGATTACTTAATTATAGAATATAAAACATGATTTATATATAATATATATTTATAATATACATATATATAATAGATCAATAAATGGAAAGAAATACACCGTTCATGGAGACGGTAGGCCGTACGTACGCATGAACGCTGTTTTCATTTGCTTATTGAGTAGAATGGAATTAAGTAGATGAAATACATATATATACACATAAATCCAGTATCCTTATTATTTTATATATTTAATGATTACTTATTATATATACTTTATAATCATTCATGAATGGTTAACGTGGAGAATGAATCTCATCGCGTCGTGGAGACGGTAGTCCGTACGTACGCACGAGCGATGATATCGTTCTCATGATCATGGAATTGTATTGGAGTGTATGTATACTATTTCAGAATCAATATATATTTAAAATAATCATATATATTCATTTTTTACACCATTATACCCATCCGAGTAAGGTGGTGGTGGAAAATAGATTACACCACGGTGTGGAGACGGTATTCTGTACGTACGCACGCGCGGTGATTTCATTTTCCGTAAGATGGATAGATGGTGAAATAGGGTTGTTTCATACTTATAATAACATATCAGTATATTAGTGATACTGATGTTATTAATTCATAATGAAAAAACTAATGAAGAAGAAGTGGAAGAAGAAATAAAGTTGAAAGAATTGGTAACGGACATTACCTCTTCTTTGAAACGCATATTTGAGATCTCCTTTTAGGGCACTACAATTGGTCTTTGAAGAATACCAGGACCTCTAGGATGTTTCTAGGGAAGTGGAGAGGAGAAATTGATAGTGTTTGGACGATCATGAAGGCTCAATGTGGTGTGAGGAAGAGGGGGAGGAGTTTCCCTTTTATAAGGGAGGAGAGGGGCACCTTTGGAAAACAAAAAATATTATTTTATTATAAAGCCAAAATCGGTTTTAAATAGCTCCAAATTGATTTATTTAGAAGCTAAGGTGGGTATGGGTATAAAGCCTTTCATCCAATACAATTTAGAAAAGTTTTTGTTCTTATTTTAACCTTATAATTTATATTTATCTTTAAGTTAGATAATTTTACTTTTACCGTGTCTTTTTGTGTTCTTACACTATAAGGTTAATAAACATTCTATAATAGGCCAAACGAACCCCAAGTTGTTTATTATTAATATATATAACCTTATCTAATTCATTTGGCCGAATATTAGATTTTTAGGAATAAAGAAAAATTAATAATATAATATTTTTTTTAAAAACTATTTTATGTCAATTTTGACACTATTTAGAAATTTATTTTTTTGAAAATCATAACTGAATGATTAGTTCGAAAAAAGTTACTTATATCAATAATAACATGTCATATTAACCTATTAAATTAGTGGAGTTCATAAAAAGTCTCAAATTATATTTATTTTGGTATTTATAACATCAATTATGTCAATATTTCATTAATAAGATAATTACTACATCAAATTTGTGTCATAAATAAATTAAATTATATAACGTCTAAAAATTACAAATAAAATATCATTATGTATGAAAGATTTTTAGATTTCTAACTAATATTTATAGTCGAATTTATCTTATGTATAACCCTATATTGAAAATGATATACTTATTAACATTGATTTTAACTATTTTAACCCTTCTTTAAATAAATTAATAATAAATGTCCTAATCTAATCCAAGTGGGCCTAAATGGTCATATTTTATTCTTAATGTTGTTTTTGGTCGAATTACATTTGTCCAATATAGTTAGTACATGTGTTAGGGTAATAATTATATCATTTTTACCCTTAATTACCCTATTTACTTTTAACCGTTGTAAATAAAAGTAAAAAGTTACTATTCACCATAAATTATTTTCATCTCATTGAACCACATTTAATTACTTACAACAACCGTGTATCTTGGATTTTTTAAATTACACTCATTGAAGTGGTAAAATTAAGTTTTATGTAAATTTCATTTTTTAACTACCACTTAGTGGATTCACTATTCATCAAAAAAATGAAAGTTTCCCAAAAAATACCAGAAATTAGGCCTAAGCAATATTTGATATTATGAACTCAAAAATGATGTCTATTTTACCAAATTCAAAACATATCATTTTAATTAATTAATTTAAAAATTAATTCCCGTCGTCAAAACAAATAGCGTGTTCTTAAGAGATAATAACTATCAAAAGATTGACACTTGTTTATGTCTGGTTTAAATGTGAAATTACATCCAATGACCAAGATTGTATTAAATTATAAAAAGCTATTATAAATATACATTAAAACCACTCAAATTAATAATTTATCACTATTAATTATTTCTATTGAAAAAGCTGTTTTTAATTAAAATTTAGTAATTTTCACTATTCATCAAAATATGAAAGTTATCCGAAAATTACCAAAATGTCACCCTAAGCTAATTTTGATATTACAAATCCAAAAATGAAGTCCATTTTGAAAAATGAAATTTACAAAATTTTAAAAAGTTGTTATTACTATTCATAACGGCTAGTTTTAATAATATTTTAATAGCATATTGTTGTTTAGTGAAACTCGTTATTGCGTACTACACACGCTATCGAGGAAGGTCGCAATTGCGTGTAATACAAGGCAGGTCAAGGATGCATGTTGTGAAATCTCCTTTTGGTGTAGCATACAACACAAGACATTAATGAAATTAAAAATAATACCTTTCATAAAATCTCGGGGTGTTACATTTGTGCACCTTCATATTTCGCGCCATGCTTCAATATTTCGCGCACCCCATGCCTTTGCCATTTTTCATCCTTCTAAGCATGAAGCGCCAGTTGCGCGCAAAATTCCACACCGCATTCCTTATTGAGTACAAACCCATCCTTTCACGCGACATCGTATTTCGCATAATGATCCAATTTTTTGTGCAGCTCATGCCTTTGCAAATTTTTGAGCTTCTGATCTCGAAACACCTTTTGCGTGAAAAACACCATTCCTCTATTTCACGCATCACACAGATTTTTTGCGCAACCCGCTACGATTTCGTGCACCACATTATTCTTTTGCTCAAGCTGCCTAAATTTCCACGTACTCCATGCCTTTGTCATTTTTTGATGTTCTGACCTTGAATCATTCCTTGCATGAAAAAATCTAAACCATCTTCAATCTTGCATGCTCCATCCACCTTAAACTGTGCTTTTCTGTCGTCCCCAGATTTTTCATTTCTTTGTCATTTTATCTCTTCACTACTTCCCATAACCATTCTTCTCTTCTTATCACAAATCCCACTATCGGGATATTTATCCTTTGACAGATAACCTTTAGCATCGTCAGAGTTGCAATGGGAACTGAAACTTCCCTATCCTCTAGAAGCATCATTCCTTCCAATCAAAACTTTATATGACTGCCATCATCATTTCATTCCATTTCCTTCATAAGGCTTGCATCACAAGTTCTCCTAACTCATGATATGTGTGAAATACATACTAGAAATGCATCGTCTGATTTGTGATCCTTCTAAAAGTGAATTGATTTATCATCTTTGACAACAGAATACAACACTCAGCAAAGGCTAACTCTTGAAACTTCCTTCTCCATGCAACTTGGTCCCAACAGTTCACCTATGAAATAATAAATTTTTAGTCTGATTCATATATAATGTGATTTATTACAAATTAATTTTTAATTATTTTAAATAAATATAATAATAATATTTAGAATTATAAAGTTTTGGGGATAAAAAAAATATTTTGTAAAAAATACGGTGTAACACAAAACAAATATCACTAGGTCTACTATGGTTACAAAAAAATATAGTGATATAGATTCTAACTACCACCCAAGATATTTTAGGATTGATATGAAATTATAAAATGAGCTTAAATATATATAGTAAAAATATCTCTTTAAATTCATCCAAAGTCATCCCCAAATTGGAGAATAAAAGAACAAGGTTTTTTTTGAATGGGATTATATCATTAATGTGTTTATAAAGGTCAATTATAATTAAATAAATATTGAAAATTCAATTACATATCCCATTATTATGATAAAACATTCATGAAACCTATATTATTCTTACACAAAATGAATAACACAAGAATACCATTCACCAATGAAAATCATATATGACATTCATTATAGTTATATGATGATTATCCCTTTGAGAAGCCAATGGTCTCCAAATTTTATTATATATCCATTAATTAATATAATTATGTGATATTTGGATTGTATTCTACTTCCCTCAATTCCATGATACTTCCTTATATGGTAAAGGTGAAAAAATATGAGATCATTATTTGGAGAAATATTTGACTGCGTCATTGGAAAGACTCCATGACTACTATCTCATAGTTATTACTCATTTATATAGGCTCTGATAATTCCATTTTAAACAACGTGTAATAACTCATACATTATATAATCTATGAGTGTGTATTAATTGGATTGTAATTCGTTACATTATTGAAATGTTGAATCTTTAAATGACTCATCATAGGAATTTTTTTATTTAATGATAGTTAATGAGGAAGATCAGTCATTTAATAATACATATCATTATATAATTTCCCATGAATTTAAAATATAAATATAATTTATTTTAACTGTTAATAATGTTACAATATGGTTTTAGGTAGTTTTAGGTGTTTAGGATGGCTCCTGAGTGAGTTTTGGTGAACATGAACAAGTATACAACTATAGTTATATAGTTTACAAATGGACACATCATGAAAATTTGGTGTAAGGTTGCAATTAATTTAATAATTGGGGAGTCCCTTTATCAATAATTTTTCTATACAAGGCCTTTATGTCAGACCATGAAAATATTTCTAGGTATTGTATTAGGTTTAACATTGTTATTTAAATAAAGAACCGCAAATTTTCTATCCTCTCAAACCGTCCATGACCAATGAAATATTGAGATATCTATTTGGATTATTTTTATACATCATCCACTATCTTAGATAACCTGATATTTCATTCATTAGAGTAATTATGTTATAGTGAGTTAAACTCTATAGAAACTATATTAATAATAATTTTTTTTTATTTTATGGTTTTCCTTTTGTAAACTCTAAATGTTTTTATTTTGGGATTATTTTTTATTTTTTTACTTGTGGTCTTTATTAAACATGTGTTTTTTAGAATCTATTTGTTAGGGTTGATGTAGGATGACTATAATATTTTACTCATTTCATATGATGTGTTATGTTTTATTGTGAATGTGAGTGTGTGTATCCATGTGGAAACACTTCTTTTGGAATCAATATTTCTTAGTAAGTTTGTATAATTGTTTTTGAACTATTATATAGTGAGTTATGTGATGTTTTTTGGATATATTCTTAATACTACATCAATAAATGGGTCATATTTGGGTTTTCTATTTGGGTAATTTCACCTTTTTAGAGATATTAAGGATCACTAGGGTCATAAATGGTCATTTAAAGCGTTATATGGGATACATTGATGAACTCTATTATGGTGGAATCTGATGAATGTTTTTACTTATCTATTATTCAATGATATAGAAAATTTGGGTATATATTGAGTTATATGGTGATAAAAGATTTATAGATCTGACCCATCAAGAGTGAGATGAGATTGGTCATGTCTCAAAAGGGATTTCATTCTTTAAGAGATAAGTCATAGACAATTTAATTTATTTCATCTAAGGTATTAGTGGAAACTTCACTCGTGAATGGGTCTATAGTAGGTATAGATATGAATTTGGGGAGACATGTTTAATGTATGATAACCTAAAGAGTATTGAAAGATATTCATTTGTTTAATCTTGTTGTTTTAGACATCATTATAAACATTTTATTATGGTATTAATGTCATTTTGTTGGTATCATAATATATTTATAATAAAACCCTTCATAATCACCTCAATTATCTTCCACACATTATGATTATATAGGAATGCAAATCGTCAAGGGAACTATGTCTTACTATTTAGTGTATATCATTGTACAGGGATTGAGGAGATGGAAATACTTCTCTTGGATCCTTTTTATGCTTCCACATTTATTTATTTTTATTTAGGTTCCATGTCCATAAATTGATCATAATCTTTTGTTTCTCCATTTTTAATTGAGATAAATTTTATTATAATACATTCTAATATTTCATGGGATGATATATATTTTTATTCATCTATCATTATTATGATTTAGACACTTTTTTAATACTTATGTTCTATGTGATTACTCTGATTATTACCCAATAATGAAATAATTGTCTTAATATTTTGTCATTCAACCCCTCACATATAATATATTTCCACTTGCATATAGATAGGAATTAATGAGGTCGTGTGTCCAACTAACTCAAAGCTCATTAATTGGAATGAGTCATCACAATATTGTTTCAGATCCCTATTATTTGGATTTACAATGTCATCCATAGAAGAATGGATACATGATAGTCATAACTCCCATGAGAATCCATATTTTTATTGGTTTATGAATGTATAGTACATAACTATGTTACCTTTTGTCATGGAAATGTTTTATTGTACATGATAATATAGTTTCATAACTATTTTTTCATTATAACTATATTATTGTATTATGAAATTTTATATTTTCATGGTGATAAGATTGAATGAGGTAATGTATCAGGTATTGGAACATAGGTTCACATGTCACATTAAATATTTCTTATTATTGGTTTATGATAAATTAATTATGTTCCATCAAGGAGATACACAGGTTTTTCCTAAATACATTATTTCTGAAACATGATTATCTTTATGTGATCATTCCTATATTTATTCATAAAATGACTATTTATAATGTGTCTGAATGAATACAAGTCCATAAGTCATAGGTTATCAATATAATGGGTTATGCCTTTTGGTTTTCGAATGGGTCTAGGGGTTGGTTCATAGGGTCATGTTATATTTTTTCACCTTTAAATTTCTTAAGTGTTATTAATATTTTAGATAATAATGGTGTTTCAATGTAACTTACATATATTTTATATAATTAATCCTCATTGATATCCCATGATTCTTCTAAATGACCAACCTGAATACACTCGAGAAGAATAAAATTTTCCTTGTTTCCATCCCTAATTTCAAGAGGGTTATTCTGTAAAAGATTATAATGATGATCATAAGATCTTGGTTGAAATACCTCTTCACCTAAGTGTTATATATTTATTTATGGCTATATATAGTTTTTTCCATGGAGGAAGACCAACTGATATGTACGTTTCTTGGGATATTCATCAATAACACCACCAAAAATTTCAGGTGATATGTAGTTCATTGAATTACAGGGAATAGGATGAGATACATGACATGATATTTGAGTTATTGGATATTCCCCTTGATTGTTGGATAAATATAGAATAATATATAGAATTGATACCTACCAAAAGGTTGTGGGTATTGATGATCCAAGATCAAAGAAATATGGTCTATCGATGGATGTATTCAAGAATATCATTTTTAATGTGTTCATTCCATATATATTTTAAAATGGTATATCTCAAGAGATTATAGAACTCATGTATGGGCGCGGTTTCTGACTGATTATATTTTGTTTTTTTGATTTTACCCATTACTATCCCCTGATGGATGGTAATTATGCTATAAAAATCTATTAGGTTTGATATTGTCCTTTATCCTATAGTTATAAACTATTATTAAATGTTTATACTGATCACATACTCTAAGGAAGTCCATAGGGATCTCTCTATTTAGAAGAGATAAGTAGATGAATTTACAGTATGGGGTTCCTTCATTGATGTGTGGAAATACTTGAGGCATTTTTTGGTCTCTTTGGATCCAATTTTTTTTTATGACAGTGCCACACGAGATATTCCATGGTGGAAATACAATGTCAGGGTTAATAAAGTGTTCATATCTTCTAGTTTTTATTGGTACTCTACCTTTAGTAACTTATATACATGTAGTTTTAGTATTATCTTTGGATGTATAATTTTCAATCAAGGGAGTTCCATTGCATCAATTGAATAGGGTTTTATAGTAATCATTAATTAGGGTATCCAGGTATGTTATGGGATGTGGATTGGGGAATATGAAACAATTCAGGTCTTGGATAACTAGACCTTATATAGATAACATGGGTACATCAATGTGTCCATGAAAATTATCTAGTTGAGGACTCTATAGGTACAATAATGGATTCATCAAGGTTCATTCCCATAAGTGATTCAATTATCATAGTTGCATATTTATAGAATATGATGTAATATGAGTTTGTTCTTCAAACAATGTTCCATCAATTAGAGAAGAGGGTCTGTATACTACTATAGGTATATAACTTGTTTCTTCAATTAAATTAGTTTCATTATTTAATATTATATAATCTCATTACTTCTTTTTAAATTGAGATTTGTATGAATTTTTGTTGACTAAGGTGTTTTCCACTGGTTGTCCAACAAATGATAAACCTATTATGATTTTGACATATGGTGTTCAAAATTACCAATCAAATTCTATAATGGTTGGAATCTATATATTTATGTTTATTTTTATTTCATGTATATGAAGAGATTTGACGTCAATTTAGAGATAGATTTTATGACCCACTTCTAATATTTCATTGAATATTACTCAGGGCGGGTGACTGTTATCACCCTTATGGGAGAGTAAGTTATTCACATCTGAGTGAAAGATGCTCATATTAGTGTTGTTAAATAGGATTTCAACTATGTACAATCCATTAAGGCAGAGGGGAATGATATGGTTAGCATAGATTATTAGACAAAATTAACCACAACTATTCTTCCTATTATGGGATGGTTCTATAAAGTCATTCCTAATGACTTATATAGGAATCCTCCAAATAGAGAGATTATCTTATTAATAAATGACATTTCAATTATAGAGACCATATCGATTAAAATAGATTGTATGGAACAAACTAATATTAAGTAATTTATAGAATAAATCATGGATATTATGGTGAATGGTTTTATCAAACTAATTTCCTCTCAATTCGGTTATCCAATTATATTACCCATGATAGAATATGTTGGAATTAGGTTATAGGTGTACTAATAAATGATTAACAATGATATGAGAAAGAACTGGGATCAATTTATAATGAGTGATGAATTTTTCAATAAGAAAAGGGGTAATCCATTGTTCTCATAGATCAATTATTGCTATTGATGTCATCCACTACTTTCCATGATAAATGATATACCAAATACACCACTTAAGAGATGTTACACTTATTAATAGTATATTGTGATTATATTCAAGGTGAAAAATGCCCATATAGTGTTCATTGCATTAATGAAATAGGTTTTCAGATATCTCTATACTAAATTATTGTTATGTTTTTCAATGAAATTTTGTATTTATAAATAGAATTTAGTCACACAAATATCAAAATGAGATTATTTTATGATTTATTCTCAAACATATACCAAATTCCATGTACATGAATTATTGCATCTGTATTCTAGAACTACATTTTCTTAGACATGTGACATCCGAAAAATTGATGTTAGATGACCAAACATAAATATAATAAGTTATATAATCGTATTAAGCTATAAATTTATTCATGATATAGAGGTTAAAGGTTTAGGATTGAAATTATATGCATTTTCTTCTTATACATTCCTCTTTTGGTAGTTCATATGACTCGAATTAGAAAGATAAGATATATGTCTGAGTAGACTAGTATGAGTGGGGATAAATTATATTAACTAGACATTTGGTTGATGTATGACCTAATATTGATTCATCCAACCCAAATTATCATTTATATAGTCTATAATAATGCATAAAAAGATATACTACTAGTTATTGTCATATTAAGGAATTAAGAGTTTGATTAAGTGTGTTTTTAGCTTTGACATATGGAATATAAATACCCTTAAAACATCAATTCTATAAACTATGATTTAAGATTTAAAGTGTTTTTACTATTATTTATTTTGCAAAAAATATTTCACCTATATAGACTAAAATAGAAAATAGTTTATATTCTCACAAACTAGAATCTTCAACATAGACATTTGGTTGAGTACCATCAAACATATGACATTATGGTCAAATATTCTATGGATATGGATAATGTAATTTTTGATTATTTGACAATAAATTCCTATGTTTATGTAGTATGGATAGTAAATAATAAAGATATAATAATGATCCTACTCTTGTATATACATGTGGATGTTTAATTGGACCGATAGGTAGTGTTTTCCTATAACGACCCATACTTTAATACATTGTTAATACTTCAATATTGAAGCACACTTATTACAACATATGACAAAACCACAAAGGACCGTATAGGTATAGTGTCTTTAGAAACTGGGAAACATAAACAACTGGTTCATAAATCTTCTACAGTGTCTCCCATTTATTTCCTCATATCTAGGGTCCCTTTTAGCATATTATACTTAATATCCATCTTCCTGACCTGGGGAAAAGAAAACATAAAAGGGTGAGCTCAAATGCACAGTAAGGGCAGATAAAGGAAATAAAAATCATATCATATCTTTTTGAAAATCATAACCTGCAAAAGAGATCATAATATCTTAACATGGAATAAATCATAGAAGTGAAAATCAGATCCCCATAATCATAAAAATGAAACTTTAAACTTTGTGGCATGCACACATAATCATGGAAAATCATTTCTTGTTAGTCATGACTCATTGCCAAGACTATCTTAGTGGACATAGTCCCTTTCTGAACCGAGTCACCCTCATTCCAGTCCTGTTTCACTGAACCGGTATAACTTACCGTTCTAGCCATGTCTATCTCATGAGATATAAAATCTTTACCCAATGAATTGGAGGGAGATATAGGTCCCACACATCTCATAATGAAACCATTCTTATGTGTGCCACAAAATCATAAACCATACATCATAGCATAACCCATGTAATAAAAATAGGATTCTTAAACAACTTGACATCATAAAACAATTCATATAAGATAAAGGAATTCATAAAAATGTTTCCATCACAACATAATCAAATTCATGTAATAATAGGGGTAAAAACAGAACCCTTTTATTATCTTAGATGGAAAATAATTTTGATAAAAAACTTGAACTTCATTCTTGAGGAAAATATCCTTTCTACTCCAAAAACACTTTTCCTTTCTTAACATGTCATACAATTTTAAAATAAATGAAGTTGATTAAAAATAAACTTGAATACTTGTAAAGGAAGCTTCTTGTAAATAATTTTTTACAAATCCATTCATGCCGTATAAGTTAAAAAAAACATTCTTCGTACTTTTGTCGGAAAAGTCAAAAAGTACCTCGTACGAAAAACGAAAAAAGATTCCTTTCATACATATTACTAAAAACTCACCGAAGGGTAAAAATGGATTTAAACAATTGTAGGTGGATGGAAACAATATTACATATTGATGAAACATGGATGTGGATGATAAAATACACCCCAGTAAGTACTTATGAATAAACAATCTCGGATAAAAATGAGAATGTGATATTTCCCTTACCTTAGGTCCGATTTGCTTTGTACGTGTCCGAAGCTCCTGTATAATGGTTTAAATAATGTTATTGACTTATTCCAGAATCATACATATTGATATGATATCATATATGGTCATATTCTTAGCTTCTTGTTAGTAATATTTCATTGTTACTTGTTACTCGGGTCTTTATTGCCTTTTGTTCTTATGCGTGTTTTGCCGAATACATTCTTATTCTTATTTTAAGGTTATATATACCTTATATCCAGAATGGTATTAGTGTAACATATATCATATTTATTCATTCAATTCATTTATATAATTACCATGTAATGATGATCATGTAGAACGAGTCGCATCACATCGTGGAGACGGTATTCTGTACGTACGCACGAGTGATGATATCGTTCCTATGATCGTGGAACTATATTGGAGTATATATATATTATTTCAGTATCAATATTACTTTATAATAATCATAAATAGTTACTCATTACACCATTATACCCATCCTTGTAAAGTGATGGTGGAAAAATAGATTACACCACGGCGTGGAGACGGTATTCCGTACGTACGCACGCGCGGTGATTTCATTTTTCTGTGGGATGGATAGAAGGTGAATTAGGGTTGTTTCATATTTATAATAACATATAATTATGTAAGTAATACTGATGTTATTACTTTATCATGAAATAACTAAATAAGAAGAAGTTGAAGAAGAATGAAATTGAAAAGATCGGTAATGCATATTACCTCTTGTTTGGAACGCTTCTTTGAATCCTCCACATAGGGAACTAAGATTGGTCTTTGAAGAAGACCAGGACCTCTAGGATTATTCTAGGGAAGTGGAGAGGAGAAAATGGCAGGGGTTGGCCGAGCTTGAGTTCTCAATTTGGTGTGAGGAGGAGGGGGAGGAGGTGCCCTTTTATAAGGGAGGAGAGGGGCACCTTAGGAATATCTCAAAATATTATTTTATATTAAAGTAAAAATCGGTTTATAATGGTTCCAAAGGGTCTTATTTCGAAGATAAAGTGGGTATGGGTCGAACTCTTGTCAACCAATAGAATTTAGACAAGTTTAGGGTATTATTTTAACCTTATCAATTAGATTTAACTCTAAGTTAAATAATTTAACTTTTACCATGTCTTTTTGTTTTCTTTCACTATATGGTTAATACACTTACTATAACATGCCAAACGAACCCCAAATTGTTTATTACTAATATATATATCCTTATCTAAATCATTTGGCCGAACCTTAGATTTTTAGGAATAAAATAACAATTAGTAATATAATATTTGATTTAAAAACTATTTTGTGTCAATTTTGACACTATTTGATATATGATTTTTGTGAAAGTCATAACAGAATTTTATGTTCGAACCAAGTTGATTAAATCAACACTAATATATCATAGTAACCTAGAAAATTTGTTTAATTCATAAAAAGTCTCAAATTACATTTATTTTGGTGTTTATAACATCAATTATGTCAATATTTCATAAATAAGATAATTACTGCATCATCATTGTGTCATAAATATATTAAATTATTTAATGTCTACAAATTACAAATAAAATACCATTATGTAGGAAATCTTTTTATCTTTCTAATGAATATTTATAGTAGAATTTATCTTATGTATAACCCCATATTAAAAATGATTTACTTATTAAACTTTGATTTTAACTATTTTAACCCTTCTTTAAATAAATTAATAATAAATGTCCTAATCTAATCCAAGTGGGCCTAAATGGTCATATTTTATTCATAAGGTTGTTTTTGGTCGAATTACACTTATCCAATAGATTTAGTACATGTGTTAGGGTAATAGTAATATCATATTTACCATTAGTTACCCTATTTACTATTAACCGCGGTAAAACAAGTAAAAAGTTACTATTCACCAAAAAATTATTTTTATCTCATTGAACCACATTTTACTTACTGATATCAACCGTGTCTGTTGGATTTTCGAAATTCCATTCACAGAAGCGGTAAAATTAAGTTTTATGCAAAAAATCAGTTTTTAACCTACCACTTAGTGGTTTCACTATTCATCAAAAATTGAAAGTTTTCAGAAAAATACCAAAATTTCACCCTAGGCTAATTTCGATATTCTGAGTCCAAAAATGAAGTCCATTTTGAAAAATAAAATTTATAAAATTTCAAAAAGTGGTTATTACTATTTATAACGTCTAGTTTTAATATCATATTGTTGTTTAGTGAAACTCGGTATTGCGTACGACGCAAGCTATCGAGGAAGGTCGCGATTGCGTGTAAAGCAAGCCAAGCAAGTGTTGTGTAGAAAAAGATTCCTTTGATGATTTATATAACATAAAAGTCTCGGGTGTTACATTCTACCCCCCTTAAAAAGAATTTCGCCCTCGAAATTCGTCACTTTGTAACAAACAGATGAGGATACTTCTCCCTCATCATATCCTCAAGCTCCCATGTAGCTTCTTCAAGTTGGTGGTTCCTCCATAAAATATTCACCAATCGAGTGGTCTTGTTTCGTAGGAACTTTTCGCTACGATCCAGAATCTCTATCGGCTGTTCTTCATAAGAAAGAGCTTCCTCCAGCGGTACAACTTCTGAGCTGAGTACATATGAAGGATCTGGTATGTACTTTCTCAGGAGAGATACATGGAACACATCGTGAACTTGAGAGAGATTCGGTGGAAGCGCCAATCGGTAAGCTACCTTCCCAACATGATCCAGTATTTCGAAAGGACCGATATATCTAGGGCTCAACATCCCCTTCTTTCCAAATCTCATAACCCTCTTCCAGGGAGATATTCGTAAGAACACTTTATCACCCACTTCAAACTCTAGGTCTTTTATTCGGTTATCGGCATAACTTTTCTGTCGACTCTGAGATGCTCTTATGTGTTGTTGAATAGATCTAACCTTTTCTGCCATTTCATCAACGATATCAGGTCCTAATAGCTTTCTTTCCCCAACTTCATCCCAGCATGTTGGAGTCCTGCATTTCTTTCCATAGAGAGCTTCATAAGGAGCCATCTAAATACTGGAGTGAAAGCTATTATTATAAGAAAATTACACCAAAGGTAGGTGTTGATCCCAACCTCCCTTGAAATCCATAGAGAAAGCTCTCAACATATCTTCTAGGGTTTGAATTGTTCTCTCAGACTGACCGTCTGTCTTGGGATGATAAGCAGTGCTGAAACTCAACTCTGTATCCAGAGTATGCTGAAGACTTCGCCAGAACTTCGAGGTAAATCTCGGATCCCGATCAGATATAATAGAAAGTGGTACTCCATGCAATCTTACCACTTCCTTTACATATATCCTGGAAAGCTGATCTAGAGAGAAATCCTCTCTAATAGCAATGAAGTGTGCAGACATTGTAAGACGATCAACTATGACCCAAATAGCATTATTGCTTTTGGATGTTTTAGGAAGTCCTGTGACAAAGTCAATAGTGATGTTTTCCCATTTCCATTCGGGTATGGGTAATGGTTGTAACATCCCCTTAGACTTCTGTCTCTCAGCTTTAACTTGTTGACAAACCAAGCATCGAGAGACATATTCAGCAACATCTCTTTTCATGCCATCCCACCAGAAGTACTCTTTCAGGTCCCTATACATCTTCGTGCTTCCAGGATGAATAGAGAATGAAGAACTATGAGCCTCATCCAGAAGTTCCTTCTTTAATTCGGGGATGGGAGGAACACAAACCCGATTCCTAAACTTTATTACCCCATCACAATCAAGGTTGAATTCAGGAACATTTCTCACCTTCTTTTGTAACTCGACATCTTCTTTCTGTGCCTCCTTAATCTTCTCATGTATAGATGGTTGAACATTCATTTGAGAAAGATAATATTTTTCCCCTTCCATTATAATTCCAAGATCCATACTTTGTAAATCAATAAATATTGGATCTTTTGTGATCCTCATCATGGATAAACTAGCATGGTCTTGTCGACTTAATGCATCTGCCACCTTGTTTTCTTTCCCAGGGTGGTAATGGACTGAGCAGTCATAATCCTTAATCAGCTCCAACCATCTTCTTTGACGCATATTCAGCTCCTTTTGTGTGAAAATATACTTTAAACTTTTATGATCAGTATAAATATCCCACCTTTCACCCTAAAGGTAATGCCTCCAAATCTTTAATGCAAAGATTACCGCAGCCAACTCCAAATCATGTGTTGGGTAATTTTGCTCATGGATTTTCAACGGTCGTGAGGCATAAGCTATCACCATATCATTTTGCATAAGAACACACCCCAATCCCTTCTTGGATGCATCACTGTAGATCACAAACCTTTCTCCACTACAAGGTAGTGTGAGCATAGGTGCACTGGATAACCTTCTTTTCAACTCCTTGAAATTCTCTTCACATTCCTCTGTCCAGACAAACTTAACTCCTTTCCGAGTCAACTTGGTGAGTGGATTAGATAATCGTGAAAAATCTTTTACAAAACGTCGATAATATCCAGCCAAACCAAGAAAACTTCGGATCTCAGTTACTGTTGTTGGTCTTGACCATCTTTCGATGACCTCTATTTTTGCTGGATCCACATATATCCCCTCTTTTGAGATTATGTGACCCAAAAATGCAACTTTTTGAAGCCAAAATTCACACTTGGTAAATTTGGCATAAAGCTTCTCCTTTCTCAGGGTCTTCAATATAATTCTCAAGTGATCTTCATGCTCTTCCTTGCTCTTTGAATAGACAAGAATATCGTCTATAAAGACTACCACAAATTGATCAAGATAGTCTCTAAAGACTCTATTCATTAGATCCATGAAGATAGTAGGGGAATTAGTAAGACCAAATGGCATCACTATAAATTCATAGTGTCCATACCTTGTACGAAAAGCCGTCTTTGGTATATCCTCCCTTTTGACCCTTAATTGATGATACCCTGAATGAAGATCAATCTTGGAAAAGTATTGAGCTCCGCGTAGTTGGTCAAATAAGTCATCAATGCATGGGATAGGATATTTGTTCTTGATAGTGATCTTGTTAAGTTCTCGATAATCAATGCAGAGTCTCATTGATACATCTTTCTTCTTAACAAATAGAACAGGTGCTCCCCAAGGTGACGCACTAGGGCGTATGAATCCCTTATCAAGATTCTCTTGGAGTTGCTTCTTCAATTCATGCAGTTCAATTGGGGCCACTCTATAAGGTGTCTTTGAAATAGGCAAAGCACCCGGTACGAGTTCTATTGAAAACTCAACTTCACGATTTGGTGGAAGACCCGGTAATTCCTCCGGAAAGACATCATCAAACTCCCGTACAATGGGAATATTCTTAATCGTGAGTTTCTCACCAACCATTTGAGATAAATAACCTTCATTTAGTGGAATCAAGACCCATAAGATGGAAGGAATTTCCACTGGAAGGTTATGTTCATCCTTGCATTGATAGACGATCGTAGATTGATCTGGAATATGAAATGTGACTTCCCTTCTTTGGCAATTGATATGAGCTCCATGTAGAGAAAGCCAATCCATGCCAAGAATCACATATAATTCCACTAAAGGAAGTATCACAAGATTTGCAGGAAGCACTTTCCCACAAACTTCGATCGGAGAAGAATTATAAACTTTTGATGCGACTGTTGTGCCATTAGGTGTTGTCACAGCTAACACAACGTCTAATTGTTGAGGTAATACGGTGATACCCTTAGAAAATTCTTTAGAAATAAAAGAGTGGGTGGATCCAGAATCAAATAAAACATTTTCTACTTTAGAGTGGACGGTAAGTGTACCTTTCACCACTTCGTTATCGTACTCCACATCGCTGATAGAAATTGCATGTGACTTTCCTTTGCCTTTAGCCTTAAGATTTTGTTGACGTCGACCATCATCATCAACCCTTGGATTTGGGCATTGATTGGCATAATGCCCCATCTCCTTGCACTTGAAACATTGAAGTGTAGTAGGTTCATTCTGTGTATCCCTTCCATTGTTTGCATCATTAGACATCTTCTTCCCATTATCGCGGCATTCAAATGCCCGATGACCTTCCTTTCCACATTTAAAACATTTACTTGTCCCTTTAAGACAACTCCCTCCATGTTTCTTTCCACACTTTGAGCATAAGGGAATGTTCATCTTCTTTTTAGTGTGCTCTTTAGATTTTTCTTTGAATTCCATCTTCCTCTTCTTATCAAACCCATGTGACTGATGGGTTACTCCAATCTCCATCTCGACTTTGAGAGCACATCGAACGATTTCCTCGTAGCTATTGAAGTCCCTTATGGCTAACGCCCTTCGAAGAATTGGTTTTAATCCACTAAAGAATCGATCGATCTTACTCTCAGGTTGGATAATAATACCAGAAGCGTACCTTGGAAGTCTTGTAAAATTTTCTTCATAGGTACCAACAGATTCATCATCCCTTTGCTTCAGTTCAAGAAACTCTTTCACCATCTTTGTTCATAGAATACGAGGGAATTACTTATTGAAAAATAAGTTCTTGAACTCGTCCCATTCCATAGACTCAATTTCATCCCTTTGCCTCGTATTCTTAATAAGATTCCACCATTGATCAGCATCTCCTTCCAAACGATACACTGCTAGGATGACTTTATCATGCTCAGAACATTGATGAACTGAAAATATCTTTTCAGTAGTACTAATCCATTTTTCAGCAACTAATGGATTAGTAGACCCGCTGAAAGAAGGTGGACGCTGCCTCATGAAGGATTCAACAGAATGTTGCTCCTTCCTTTGCTTGTTTGGAAGTCCTGCATGATTCATAGCTTGAGAAAGTTGTGTGAGCATGGCTACAAGATTTTGCATTCCAGCTCCCATATCGTTTGGTTGCTCAGGGGGACAATCATTGCATTGCCCATCGCATTCCGCATTAACACGGTTCCTTCGGGTTCCAGCCATTGACTAAAACCAAGAAGAATAGTGTGAGCAACACTAATTATAATAGGAAAACCACATAATTAAAGAATAAAATTTTCATGCTTAAGGTCTTATCCTAGGTTATTCATGGCCATTTCTAAAACACTAAGATTGTGTTCTATGCATAGACTTATCCTTAGGGTTCTTACTAAGGCTTTCACGTCCTAGTTTCCAAAGGTTGACTATACCTTTCCTCTGATACCAACTATAACGACCCATACTTTACATACATTGTTAATACTTCAAAATTGAAGCACACTTATTACAACATATGACAAAACCACAAAGGACCGTATAGGTATAGTGTCTTTAGAAACTGGGAAACATAAACAACTGGTTCATAAATCTTCTACAGTGTCTCCCATTTATTTCATCATATCTAGGGTCCCTTTTAGCATATTCTACTTAATATCCATCTTCCTGACCTGGGGAAAAGAAAACATAAAAGGGTGAGCTCAAATGCTCAGCAAGGGAAAATAAAGGAAATAAAAATCTTATCATATCTTTCTGAAAATCATAACCTGCAAAAGAGATCATAATATCTTAACATGGAATAAATCATAGAAGTGAAAATCAGATCTCCATAATCATAAAAATGAAACTTGAAACTTTGTGGCATGCACACATAATCATGGAAAATCATTTCTTGTTAGTCATGACTCATTTCCAAGACTATCTTAGTGGACAGAGTCCCTTTCTGAACCGAGTCACCCTCATTCCAGTCCTGTTTCACTGAACCGGTATAACCTACCGTTCCAGCCATGTCTATCTCATGAGATATAAAATCTTTACCCAATGCATTGGAGGGAGATATAGGCCCCACCCATCTCATAATGAAACCATTCTTATGTGTTCCAAAAAATCATAAACCATACATCATATCATAACCCATGTAATAAAAATGGGATTCTAAAACAACATGACATCATAAAACAATTCATATAAGATAAAGGAATTCATAAAAATGTTTCTGTCACAACATAATCAAATCCATGTAATAATAGGGGTAAAAACAGAACCCTTTTATTATCTTAGATGTAAAATAATTTTGATAAAATACTTGAACTTCATTCTTGAGGAAAATATCATTTCTACTTCAAAAACACTTTTCCTTTCTTAACATGTCATATAATTTTAAAATAAAAGAAGTTGATTAAAAATAAACTTGAATACTTGTAAAGTAAGCTTCTTGGAAATAATTTTTTAGAAATCCATTCATGCCGTATAAGTTAAAAAAACATTCTTCGTACTTTTGTCGGAAAAGTCAAAAAGTACCTCGTACGAAAAACGACAAAAGATTCCTTTCATACATATTACTAAAAACTCACCGAAAGGTAAAAATGTATTTAAACAATTGTAGGTGGATGGAAATAATATTACATATTGATGAAACATGGATGTGGATGATAAAATACACCCCAGTAAGTACTTACGAATAAACAATCTCGGATAAAAATGAGATTGTGATATTTCCCTTACCTTAGGTCTGATTTGCTTTGTACGTGTCCGAAGCTCATGTATAATGGTTTAAATAATGTTATTGACTTATTCCAGAATCATACATATTGATATGATATCATATATGGTCATATTCTTAGCTTCTTGTTAGTAATATTTCATTGTTACTTGTTACTCGGGTCTTTATTGCCTTTTGTTCTTATGCATGTTTTGCCGAATACATTCTTATTCTTCTTTTAAGGTTATAGATACCTTATATCCAGAATGGTATTAGTGTAACATATATCATATTTATTCATTCAATTCATTTATATAATTACTATGTAATGATGATCATGTAGAACGAGTCGCATCACATCGTGGAGACGGTATTCCGTACGTACGCACGAGTGATGATATCGTTCCTATGATCGTGGAACTGTATTGGAGTATATATATATTATTTCAGTATCAATATTACTTTATAATAATCATAAATAGTTACTCATTACACCATTATACCCATCCTTGTAAAGTGATGGTGGAAAAATATATTACACCACGGCGTGGAGAGGGTATTCCGTACGTACACACGCGCGGTGATTTCAATTTTCCGTGGGATGGATAGAAGGTGAATTAGGGTTGTTTCATATTTATAATAACATATCAGTATTTAAGTAATACTTATGTTATTACTTTATCATGAAACAACTAAAGAAGGAGAAGTTGAAGAAGAATGAAATTGAAAAGATCGGTAGTGGATATTACCTCTTCTTTGGAACGCTTCTTTGAATCCTCCACTTAGGGAACTAAGATTGGTCTTTGAAGAAGACCAGGACCTCTAGGATTATTCTAGGGAAGTGGAGAGGAGAAAATGGCAGGGGTTGGCCGAGCTTGAGTGCTCCATTTGGTGTGAGGAGGAGGGGGAGGATGTGCCCTTTTATAAGGGAGGAGAGGGGCACCTTAGGAATATCTCAAAATATTATTTTATATTAAAGTCAAAATCGGTTTATAATGGTTCCAAAGGGTCTTATTTCGAAGCTAAAGTGGCTATGGGTCGAAATACTATCAACCAATAGAATTTAGACAAGTTTAGGGTATTATTTTAACCTTATCAATTAGATTTAACTCTAAGTTAAATAATTTAACTTTTACCATGTCTTTTTGTTTTCTTTCACTATATGGTTAATACACTTACTATAACATTCCAAACGAACCCCAAATTGTTTATTATAAATATATAGATCCTTATCTAAATCATTTGGCCGAACCTTAGATTTTTAGGAATAAAATAACAATTAATAATATAATATTTGATTTAAAAACTATTTTGTGTCAATTTTGACACTATTTGATATATGATTTTTGTGAAAGTAATAACAGAATTATATGTTCGAACCAAGTTTATTAAATCAACACTAATATATCATAGTAACCTAGAAAATTTGTGTAATTCATAAAAAGTCTCAAATTACATTTATTTTGGTGTTTATAACATCAATTATGTCAATATTTCATAAATAAGATAATTACTGCATCATCATTGTGTCATAAATAAATTAAATTATTTAATGTCTAAAAATTACAAATAAATTACCATTATGTAGGAAATCGTTTTATATTTCTAATGAATATTTATAGTTGAATATATCTTATGTATAACCCCATATTAAAAATGATTTACTTATTAAACTTTGATTTTAACTATTTTAACCCTTCTTTAAATAAAATAATAATAAATGTCCTAATCTAATCCAAGTGGGCCTAAATGGTCATATTTTATTCATAAGGTTGTTTTTGGTCGAATTACACTTATCCAATAGAATTAGGACATGTGTTAGGGTAATAGTAATATCATATTTACCATTAGTTACCCAATTTACTATTAACCGCGGTAAAAAAAGTAAAAAGTTACTATTCACCAAAAAATTATTTTTATCTCATTGAACCACATTTTACTTACTGATATCAACCGTGTCTGTTGGATTTTCGAAATTCCATTCACAGAAGCGGTAAAATTAAGTTTTATGCAAAAATTCAGTTTTTAACCTACCACTTAGTGGTTTCACTATTCATCAAAAATTGAAAGTTTTCAGAAAAATACCAAAATTTCTCCCTAGGCTAATTTCGATATTCTGAGTCCAAAAATGAAGTCCATTTTGAAAAATAAAATTTATAAAATTTCAAAAAGTGGTTATTACTATTTATAACGGCTAGTTTTAATAGCATATTGTTGTTTAGTGAATCTCGGTATTGCGTACGACGCAAGCTATCGAGGAAGGTCGCGATTGCATGTAAAGCAAGCCAAGAAAGTGTTGTGTAGAAAAAGATTCCTTTGATGATTTATATAACATAAAAGTCTCGGGTGTTACATTTCCCCCATGGTTATTACTATTTCTATGGTACCCTTAGTGTGTTCTAGCAACATATAAGATATAGATATCTTTTTAATGTGGAATATCTAATGGATGATGATATTTTACAAGGTTGGACTTACAAAATGAACAATGTGTCGTTCATATAGTGATGTGTGGTAGTCACACTATTTATTAGGGAATAAATAATGAGGGACTCCAATTATTTATGATAGGTTATTCAAATATTCACGATGAGGACGTATTATGATTCATGATATCATTCTATTATTCTGATATATGGAATGACATTGTGTGGTTTTGGATCTCTATATAAATTTTCATAGGATTAATAAAATAAACCATCAACCACCTTTCTTATTTAAACCCCATATAATGGAGATATTTAAGTGGGATGAGGTGACAATAGTCCTTATCAGGGAAAACCCTTGATTTTGGCTAGTCATAATGTGATATGGGTGATATTTTTCAGTTGTAGTGATTTTTATATTTTTTCCACTACAATACTGCATACATGAATTATTTTAGGAGATTACATGTGCGTGATATATTTTTATAAAAAATAGATTATTTATTATATTAACTAATTGATGTTAATACTTCATATTAATATATTTCCTTCATTTGAAGAATTCTATAGTGTATCATCTTAATGTAGGTATGCAAGAAATCATAGAAAAGGATTGATATTCAGATAGGGAATTATGTTTTTGGAGTATATTCTCATAAAATACATTTATATCTTAGAGTGGAATGATATTTCCATCTAACATTATATGTTTTCATATATAAAACTAAAAAACACGTATATAAAAAAATATTTCATTTATTGGCCCTTTTTGTAGATCATGTCACTCATCATTGTGGAGGTTGGTGGTGGTTGAGTTAGCAGTATTTTCCCAGATCTTGGTATATGAAACCACAAAGCATATGTAATTAATCTAGATATAATCAGTTATTATTCATAATATTAAATATTCTCATGATCACTATAGTCATCAACCCTTGTATTTCCCTATATAATATTGGTTTTATGGAGGGTATCTCTGAGAATGAGTAATTATAATTCGATGAATCATGGGATTATCACACTATGAATAATTTTTTTGATTGATATTTTCCAATAGAATGAGATTGTGTCTTATCAATTGAATCTTCCTCCATTTTATCTATCTATTCAAGATGTTTTTATATATAACATATCTTGAGTTACAACATTTATCTTTCACATGTCATATTTAATGATGATATCATGTTTGATGTAGCTGATTATTTTGGGGGTAAAAAATATCACATAGTGGACTAGAGTGAAAAGGCACTATGTGGGAAAACAATAAAACATATATGAGAATTATGAAAGGGTTATATAGAACATTGATAGGAAATGGTAATTAGATTCAGATCTGTGGATATAGTTCTCAAATATATTAAAACAAGACCCCTATAAACACTATTCATAGATTATAATTCCATAGAAGAGGTGTTTTAAATTCAACTCTAATTGGTCTGTGTTTTAGATTTAATTTTAATCTAGTTAGATGTATTATTATGGATTTAAATTATTTTAGTTTTATGGGGTGACTCAAGAGTGGCTTTTGGGGGAACAGATCAAACCTGTATCATTAATTGTTTATTCTATAAGTGGTTTCATCATGAAAATAGATATTATGACCTAGTGGAATAAATTGAGGAGAATTTCATTTTTTGAAAATTTTTCAATGTTGTGACCATTATTTCATTTCATAACTACATATGCATGATGTTGTTTAGGGGTATGCTTGTAATTTCACACAACCCCCCCCCCCCCCATTTACCTTATCTCTCCATCATCTCTATCATCACTCTACCTATGTAATGTTTGGAGCTCTAATGTTGTGATTTGGAATTCTTCAACCACTATCCATGAATATTTTTTGGGATATATGGTAAATGTTTTTTATATAAGAGAGTCAATTCCATTTAATCCATAATTATGTAAATCATTCTTATTTTATGGTTTTCAATATAAAATTTGTAAAAGTGGATAATTTCATATAATTCTAGGTTTCAAAATGTCGCAAATTAATTGAGTGATGATTCATATAATGTATTTTTTGTTAGTTTCTAGGAATAAAGTGTTTTAAAACATATAAAATTGACATATTGTTTTATCTATCAACGTTCATTTTAGTGTATGTGTGTAACCTTATTAAGAATATTCTTTTCATATCAATGTGAATAGGTATATCCATATCGGGTTGGTTGACTCGTAAGAGGGGAGTTATGGGTTATGCATTAGTTATGTTAGAAAGCCAACCATAATTCATGGGTATTTGTAGGGCTATCCATATGAGAAATTTAAATATGATAGTTATTTTTAAGATAAATAAAGGCAACATTACCAAGATAAGGTTACATAAGAGTTTGAGTTATGGGTCACCATGCTTGTTTTTTCACATGATGAATGTTGATTAATTTTTCGTGATCAAAATATTTAGTGTCTTGGACCTACATTAGTGATATAGTTTTGTATGATATATGAATAAGGCCTCCCATGATTGATACTTAATGGGTTATATATGTGACATGACATCATTCCTTTGGAGATAATCATGATTCTTTTTATATATTTGATTTTTGGATATGATAAACAAATCCTTCCAAAATGAGGTTGAATTATTTATTACTAGGAAGTAATAGTGTATTGGTTAGTTCTTGGTGATTAAATGGACATTGAATATTATTTTCTATATCATTTATGTTGATTTGACAATAATCATACTATTTTTCATAAAAAAAGTGAGGGTCTACTTGGGGTTCTCTATTAGTTTTAAACATGATCCCTATGTTGGAATATTTATTATTTTCTAGACTTAATTATTATGGATATATCTATGTGAAATAGACCTGTGACACATTCTTATTAAGATTTTTGTGGATCGTTATTGAGAAGATAGTTGGACATGAAAAATACCCTTTATTGGTGTGCCTCCTATTTTATAATTTTCTTTTTATCTATGTATATACATTAATCTATAGCATGTAGGGATCCATTTTTTCATTAGATACTATTTATTTTATTCAATTAGGGTATTTCTTGAGATGGTGTTTTCATTTCTTCATCTATGATCATTTTTATACATAAGTTTATCATTTATTATATTATAATCATTTACATTAACTCTATCCACAAACTATGTTAATTTTCTACCGGTGCTAACATTTAAACCCTCTAAACATGTTTCAAGACTCATGTGTATGTGGGGACATGCATGAGTGCGTGTAGACTTCCATATTAGACCTAATGATCCACTTTGTAGCCTCACAGTTGAACTATAAGATGAATCATTTAGTGTTATGAATCAAATAATATGATACAATTATCTGGTCAACATTCATATGTCATACACTATGCATATAAAATTCATGATCTTGATATTATAAATCATGAACAATGAAATTCATATAAAATTACATGAATCATTGATATGTCCACATTTTTTATTTTGGTGTTGTCTCAAATGAACTCCCATGAGAAAAATGGGATCACAGTATCAGGGTTATTTTTATGTTGCATCAAATACAATGACTTGTGAAATTATATCCAAAAATTCTTTCATATATTTTCTAATGAACTTTTTAAAATTTCTCATAAATTTTAACATTTAATTCATCTCATTCAATACCTTGGGATTACTCATCCCAAATACATTGTCAATAAACTCTATAATATATTTAGACATCTCTGTAAGTATAAAAAGCATCCCCTATTAATTCAAATTCAATGGTTAACCCGTGGAACATTGTAGTGATGATAAAAAAATATGAATATCTAAATTAATTTATTTTATAAAAAAGTATCCTCTAGAAGAGAATCATATTCACATTATATAAAATGTGTTATAACATGATATAAATAATATACATGTATCTATATAACTATGTCTACTACCAGAATCTTATTAAATTATACATTTTAACATTATATCTTTTTCAAATACGTCCAGTGACCATTGGACATTATGTATATTAATCAAATATATTCTCTACATAATATTTTGATTTATCAAAAATATATTAACAATGTTAATTTAAACATTAATGGCGACTCATCCATATATATTACGACATCAAATTACGCTAGACCAATAAATAAGGAAATTATATATCATATATAGTATGATAATACTCATCCATTTTATAATTCAATTAAAGTTCCAAATATCAAAGTCCATATACAAGAGATCATATCCCATGTTTTATAATGTCCATTTAATGATATGATCAACAAATACACAACCACGCTTGGTTAGGTAAGCCTCAGTGTCTTTATATGAAAAATAAAAAATAATAAAGGTTTTTATGAAACTTAACCCTATAACAATGAGAAAAGTGAAATCCAATGTTGTACCATGAATAACTACTGTACCAATGAGATTGTGTATGAATACCCTTGTGGTATACAACATTTTTAAACTGGTGAATAAAAAAACATTACTTTTGTATTCTATATTTCATATCTATTTAATTTTTTATTACTATTTATAACATTAATATTTCATTAAATCTAATAATAAACCATGTTTAATAATATCACAGGGTAATTCACTGTAATAATTATAAAGGTACATTTATGTAATATATACAACCAATGTGAAAATGTAGAGAATTATTATTATATTAAAATCTTCTAATTGATATCATAAATATATTTAGTGAAAATTACTAGAACCATACATATGTTCCCCAAACAATATTTCCCCCATGAAATACCATAATATTAACTTTTTTGGCTAAAGTAATTTTTTTTAGAAATGGGTTACATCTCTATTTAATTCATCCTACATGTCTATGTGAAGAACTGATAAAATAATCCCAATATAATAATTTGGTATTTAAAAAAAGGAATAATATTTTGAATAATTGTTAGACTTAAGAATCATATTCCCAGTGTGAATATCTTTTTATAAAATATTAAAACTACATAACATAAATACATTGATTTTTTCATTCTAATATTAATTTTTTCTACATAGAAAACTTTTAATATTAACATCACCATAATATTTTTAATCTATTGTGTCTAAATTCTTCTATGAATTCATTTGGGAACTACATAAATTTATAATATTCCAAAACATTATAATCTCTATTAATGTATAATGTGATATTATAGCCATTAAAGTAGATAAATGAAGCTCAAAATTTTCAATTTATAGATAAACCAAAAATTTTATTAGAATGAAATTGGAATTTTTAGGAATGATTATTCAATTATTAATTTAAAATGTCTTGAAATTCCACACATACTCAAATATCCTTCTGAGAAGATGTATTGTCATTAGAATATCATATTAAGACACAAAAAACGAATTACTCTTAAAAAAAATCACATTATTAATAATTTTTAACAAAAGAATTGTATTATATATATTTGATTTATAATTTTATAAGTGGGGATCAAATTCATGAAAATATTATGGTTCCAAAAACTTTTAATTGATGGTGGGGTAAAATACATTATAATTTATAAAACATCATGAAATATAGTTAAATCTATAAAAATATCATTGTATTTATATTATTATCCAAAACTTTTAATTAATCCAAATATTAATAAGTCAGGGGATTTATGTAAAGACCTGTGTCTTCTGTGTTTTAAAAATTCAGATGAAATTATCATTACTAAGGTTTTTGGTGATTTTCTTTTTTGAACATATGTTTGGATGGAAATTCTGAGAGTATAAAAATCTTACAGAGATATTTAATAAGTTGTATCAACGATAAGAATTTGTTTCTCATGCATGGTGGTACATTGTAGTATGGTCAGGTAGTCCAAAATCTATTTTTTTAGATAATAAACTATGGGTAGAACCATATTTAAAGGCCATATGTCATTGATGGTGAAAAACATAGTTTATGTGGTTTGTTTTATGGCATATGAATATTTCAAGGGAGTAAACTTATGGAAAATAGTTATATATAATGTAATATTTTACTGATTGTGGGGTAGTGTAAAATGGTAAGGTAGGAGTCCATTTATAAATGGGAAGGGCAGTCATCCAAAGTGGAGGGTGTTTTATTCAATTAGGCATGGTTCTTAAGAGTCAACCCTATGGGAAACAAAAATGTAGGTTATGACATAGTGGAGACTCGTATTTCATTTATAGTGATAATGGGTGTCACCATGCCATGTAGGTTGGTATGATGAAATAAGGGAACTTCCAGTCTAATATTCACAATGTTCTCTAGTTCATCATTCTAAAAGGGGTATTTATTTTCCATTTTGTGATAAGTGATGAAAAATATTCACATCATGGATATTGCGTTAATGAAAGTGTGTGGTAACCTATAAAAAATGTTAGAGGGAAGATCATTCACCACAGTCCTCAGTGTTCCAAGGGTGGTTTGGACGCACACCTTGGTGTGTTCTTTATATTAGTGAAGCTATATATGGTATTAAATATTTTTTGAAACTCCAACATTATCCCTATCAATTTTTCATACCACTATTTTCACTTCCCCATAATGTATAACAAAACATGAAGTGCTCTATCCACCCCTCCATGAATCCATCATAGTTACAGTTTTATTTTTTTATGATTTCAAAAATGATTCAATGTAGGATATCCTCTCATACTTTTTTCTATTCTTCTCGTATTCCTCTATTATTATATAAAATCCAAAATTTTGTTTTTTTATTATTCCTAAAAATCATGGTGAAATCAATATTATATGGTGGTACTTTTTTCGATATAGTTAGGGTATGTAACCTGGTGAAGAACATTTGTTATTGAATTTTATTACAATTGAGAAATATCACCAGGTGAAATTATATAATGTGTTTTATTAAATTAGAAGCATTTTTTACCATTACAATTTTATTTTTAATGATGTTATCTAGTATGGTTATTGTATTATGTTATGAAATTTCAGTGGGAGGTTTGTTTCAATTTTGGTTCAGTGATATCATCATGTGGGTTGTTAAGATAAAATGTATAATTGAATTAATTAATTATTTAATAATTTTAATTTTTTAATAATAAAATAATTAATTAAAAATAAATATAAATAATTATTATTACTTTTTGTAAGATATGTAGGCATTGATGTTGAAAAAATTAATGGATGATCTTGAGTGATATTTATCACGTCCGGATTATAGGGAGTGACTTCATATATTGGGTTTTTTGTCATACTTATATACCCTTATATCATCATGCCATGTTTATATGGATGTTGATTTCTAGTCTTGTCATAGTTGATGGTTGAACATTGTAAATTAGATTAAATATTTTATTTAAAATTATTTTCCTTTACAAAATGCATATAAATAAAAGAATGAGCATTGTGATACGATGGACCCTTAGAGTAATATTCAGGACCCATCAACTAATGATCAAGGAATTAATTATAATTGTATGATTGTTTGAACATTAACCTTTATTACGATATTTAAATGAATTAACTAAATGTGGAGATCACTCATTGGTGAATATTGACACCTTATACTAGGATGAGAGATGAATTTTATTGATAGTCTATAATAGGACTTTTTCTAAATTTTATTTTCCAACAATAAATTATACTAGTTAATTAGAGGGTTGTAACGCCCCGAGAGTTTATGAAAAATATTCAATTAATTTCATTAATGTCTTGTGTTTTATGCTACACCATGATTACCTTTCGCTATACACAACACTGTATTATCTTGCAGTATACGCAACACTATTCTTGGATCTTGTTACACGAAATTTTGATAATAGTTATTCTACGCAACATTGAGTATATATATATATATATATATTCAATGTATAAATGAAATATGGTTGGATTCTGTTATATGAAACAACTAAGGATTCTTTCACAACACGCAACCCTGAATTGGCTTGCATTACATGCAATTGCGACCTTCCTCGATAGCGTGTGTTGTACGCAATACCAGGTTTTACTAAACAACGATATATTTTTATAATATTATTATGAACTAGCCGTTAGGAATAGTATTAACTAAATTTTGAATTTTATAACATTATTATTCATCTTACACATTTTCTAGAACATGGTATAAGAACAGAATAAATTTTTCGGGTAAAATAAGTATTTTTCAAAAAATGCAGTTTTGCCGCCTTTTGATGGCGCACCCACTTTAAATCTAGTTTTTGACATGTTTATAAGTTCAATTTTACAAAATAAAATTCTTCTTTTGAATCCAGATATAAAAATTTACATTGGATAATGTTTTGATACTTTTCTGATAACTTTCATATTTTAATTAATAGTAAAAACTTGCTATATTTTAATTAAAAACAACTTTTTTAATCATAATAACTTATGTTGTTAAATTATATAATTGAATGGTTTTAAAGTATTAATAGAATATATTTTTTCCATTTAATATAATTTATTTCATTAGAATTTATTTTACATTGAATTCGTAGGTTAAATCAATTCAATCTTTTGCAATGTTTTAATCAAAAACCTGTTTTCATTCGACAATGTGATTAATTTTAATTTAATTTCTACAACTTCTGTGTATTGAATTTGAAAAAATGGATTCCATATTTTGAGTTAGTGGGTCCAAATTATGTTAATAGGATACTTTATATTTTTGTGAATTATGAATAGTAACTACGGTAAATTTTATTTACCCTAGTTAAAGGTAAATCGGGTAATTAAGGGTAAATATAATATTATAAAATTACCCTAACACATGAAAAAATTCTATTTGATGGCTAAAAGTATACCCGTATCACCTGAGGGTTGGATTAGATTCATTTTATCGTCTTTTGACCATGAAAATAATTTAATTATTATTAAAACCAAAGAAAGTGACAACATGTCACTATCTTAAATATTTTAAGTATAATAATTTTAATTTAGTGATAAACATCATAAAACATAGAACATGAATAGTCTCCAAACATATAATAAAATTACCTACATCATGATAATTAATTTCGAATTTTTTTGGGATTAAATAATTTCCATTATAGGAGATACATTAATGATGCAAAAATTATTTATTAAGTGAAAAATCAGTAATATAGTTTTTATTGATATAATAATACCGATTAAAAGGCCCAAAAACCTGACCAAAACTTATTGATACTGTATATCTAAACCATAAACATCCAATTACCTAATATATAAACGTTTGGAGTCTTATAAAAGTGATTATGACACTTATAATAGTTTATTTTAAATGATGCCAAAGTTGTCACCTTCATAATATAATAAATATAACAATTTAAATATTGTGATTTCAAGATGGTAAATTCTAGTAAAAGTATTATTGTGAAATTTAATATATTTATCTTCATCATAGGATTTTATTTTTAATTTTTATGCAACAAATATGTATATTAAATAATTATATAAAAATGTTGTAGTAATTATTTTATTAAGAGATAAACCAAATAAATGGTTTTAAAAATTATAAAATAAATATTATATGAACTATTTAATGTGATCCACTAATTTTATAGACACATATGACCATTTATGAATCTATTAAAACTTTTAGTTCGAACATATCTTCTGTATATATTTTATTTAAATTTAAATTAATCAATAGTGTCAAAATTGACACTATTGTTATTTTATAAAAATAACATATTATAAAATTGTTTAAAAGTCACAAAAATATTTAAAAATTATAAATTTAAATTTATATGGTCTATAATGTTATAAAGTAAAAAATTATGGGAAATTCACAACAAATAAGTAATTATTTGTTATAATTTATAATTTATAATTTCATTACCACAAATAAACAGAAATAGATTAAATAAGGAAAAATAAAAATGATAAGGTTTAAAATAAGATCCAAACATATCGAAATTTGATTGGTTGATAATATTACAACCCTATATCATCTATTATTCTAATATGAGTCATTTTTGGAGGTTTTTAAGTGGGGTTAGATTTATTATAAATTAATATTTTTATGAATTCCAAAGGTGCCCCTCTCCTCCCTTATAAAAGGGCACCTCCTCCCTCTCCTCCTCACACTAATTTGAGCCTTAAAGATCGGCCAACCCCTGCCAAATTATCTTCTACACTTCCATTGAACTCAATAAGGAAACAAAAACAGTGTTCATGCGTACGTACGGCCTACCGTCTCCATGAACGGTGTATTTCTTTCCATTTATCGATCTATTATATATATGTATATTCTGAATATATATTATATATAAATCATGTTTTATATTCTGGAATTATGAAATTGTGATCTAAGTAATCATATGAATAATTACAAGTCAAAACACAAATGACAAATGAAACGATTTTACCCAAAACACTCTTTAACATGGAATTTACAAAAGAACGGGTAATATAAAGTCATAATTGAACCATATATGATATCATTACAATGAATATGATTATGTAATAAGTAAATGACATTATTTAAATCATTATACAGGAGGTTCGGATACATACAAAGCATATCATACATAAGGTAAGGGATAATTTTGAAAATCTCATTTTTATCCGAGAATTGCTTATTCGTAAGTATTTACTGGGGTTATTTCTATCATCCATGTAAATGTTTTATAATAGTTTATTCGTGTATGTTTAAATTCCTTTTTACCCATTTTGACTTTTACTACATGGTATGTATGTAATCTTTATTTTACGAGGTACTTTATAACTTTTATGGAAAAAGTGCGAGATGAATGTTTTGTTAACGTATAGGGCATGAAAGGATTTTTACGGTTTTATAAAGCCTTATTTTCATGAAGCTTCCTCCAAAATATTTCATGACTATATTAAACAAAATCTTTTAATTTTAAAATTTCATAACGTTTTGTGAAAAGAAATTGATTTTGAAGAAGAAAAGATATTTTCCTCAAGAATTCATTTATGGTGTTTTATCAAAACCGTTTTCCATCTAAGATGACATTATTTCATATGTGTATGTTTCAAGTATAATGTCTATATGATTTACATGGTTTCACTTTTCTTATTATGAAATGATATCCATTTATTTTTTATGGATTATGTGATGATGTGATGATGTTTATGAATCCCATTTAATTTATTGGGTTTTTTATGAATGATGTATGTTTATTTTGTGGCACAAGTAAGAATTATTTCATTATGAGATGGGTGGGACCTATATCTCCCTCCAATGCATTGGGTAAAGATTTTATATCTCATGAGATAGACATGGCTGGAACGGTAAGTTAATCTGGTTCAGTGTTACAAGACTGAAACGAGGAGTGAACTCGATTCAGAATGGGACTTTTTCCACTAAGATGGTCTTGGAAGCAATGCCTTGGCTACTATGGAAATCATTACATGTGATTAATGGATTCCACAATTACATGATTTATTCCCATGCTATTTTATCATGGTTTATGATCCATTATGATCTATGCCTTATGTACTTCCATGTTTTACGAAGTTGCTTAATATTTTAATGCTTAAACATTATGTTCATGTTTTTAAGTTCCAATGATTATGGTAAGTTTTATTTTATCTATGCTTACCCTTAATGAGAATTTGATCTCACCCTTTTTATGTTTTATTTTCCCCTAGGATCAAAAGAAAGGTTTTAGGTTAGGAAAAAAAGTGGAAGATCTTTATAGGATATGTTGAAGATCTTTCACCACGATTAGAAGATTACGTTCCAAGTTTCCAACGACACTAAACTATTACGGTCCTTGTGTGCCTGTTTTTGTTATGTATTAATTATTCCAAAAAAGTAATTTAATGTCCATGTACGTCATGCTTAGGGTCTCTATAGTTGGTATCAGAGGAAAGTTTTAGTCATCCTTTGGAAACTAGGATGCGAAAACGTTAGTGAGATCCCTAGAGATATTTCTAAGGTATGTTTAGGGATATACCTAAGGATAAGAATACGTATAGGATATAGTCCTAGAACTATCATAACGATCGTAGAATTTAACCTAAGATGTTAGATATTGAGGGTGCTACCCCTTTACTATGTTCTTTTCCCTAGCATGATATTTTCCTCTCACACTATTCTTTTTGGGTTTTAGAAAATGGCTGGAAACAGGAAGATTCATGATAATGGAGGATATGACAAACAATAGAATGATTTTCTTCATGATAAACCAAATGAAACGGGATCTGGAAGTCCAAACATCGTTATTATTCCTAATCAGAAATATCATAATATGATCAATAATATTAACTTTCGTAAGTTTCCCGACTCAGATAATAAGAGAAAAATGGAGTCTGATGATGATCATAGAGGAAAAAATGTTCAATTTCCCACATTTAATCATGTGGGAAGAGGCTTCAGGGAGATTGTTTCAAAGGAACTGGAAGATGCATTGGGTGTGGAAAAGAAGGACACAAAGCCAGTAAGTGCAATGGAAAAGGTTCAGTTAACACCATGGACAATGATAATGGTATTGCAACGACATCAACAATGATTAGATGTTTTAAATGTGGAATGAATGGGCATTATGCAAACCAATTCCCTAATAGAAAATATCATGAAGAGAATCAGCATGGTCATATGGGTAGTATTTATGTGCATGATGATGAGGAGACTACAAATGATATATGATCTGAAAGAAGTGTCGAAGCTTAGTTGATTGTTTTAGAAGGTAGTGGAATGATTGTATGTTTATCGAGAGTTATGTTGTATAGTTAATGGTAATATGGAATAAATAATCATCTAAGGATTGTTACACTATTTTTTTCCCTAAAAGTATATGAAAGTATATGTTGAATGGTTCCAGTAACCATGGAATGTTATTCAGATACTTTTTTAATGTAGATGATATGCACATAATGAAGGAACAAGAAGATAATGAGATTTTTGATTGTATTCATGTGCTCATGATTGATATAAAGACTAAGTGATATCATGGTTTTAGTATATAGAATTTTGAGGATTTTGGTATGTGGAAAGTGTTAACTTTTAACTGCATTATTGTTTTCACTAAGGTTCAATGGGTATTCATTTTTCAAGAGAATGCATGATTAAGGCCTTCAAACGTTTGTAATGTGACCAACAAGACATATCTTATGATATATGGGGATCAACGATGATATTAACATGCTTCTTATATGAAATCTCTGGTAATCGTTTTCACTATAATATGACAATGGACTGTAATATTATAGATAATCCTAAAGATTGGAATGGATTATGTTGGACATAAGTTAGTATTGTTTTAGGATATAACCTTTTTTCGATATTATTGATGGATGATATAGTAATGTAGTTTTAGAAAAAAACAACCTGCATGATGGGCGACAACCCATCGCGTCAGACAAGGCTGTGTTAATCGAACCCACAACCGAAGTGCGACCGACCTTTATCACCTACCATTGGCCTACAGGAAGTCCCTGGTTAGTAGAAACTAGTTTTATTAAGCGGTATGATATATGAAGTATAAGTTCATTTTTGGAACCATATACGATTAATCTAACCATACGATGGACTTATAACTTTTGATAAACTTTTGTTTGAAAGAGATGGAATGACCCATAATTCTATCACATGATCTGCTAACACATCACAAATAACAAATTCAACTTCATTTATTTAAGGGATGAAGTGGAAATTGATCAATTCACGAACAACAGTCAGATTGTACCAAAATCATGCAATTTTTTCCTTCAATTCATCAACTTTAGGGAAAGGATCTTGAAAACCAAATATTTTGTCCTAGTTCCCTTATATCCGATGAATCAGACGGTACGTTAGATCATCACAAATCAATAGCTTTGTGATTTTTGGATTTTTCATAGCCATGTTCCCTACCACTCTCCATCAGAACTTGATAGTTAGATTTTTCTTCCATATCCATATTTTCACCTATGTTCTTCTACATGGAAACCCAGTGATGAGTTAATTTGGGTAACCGTTACATTTCATACATTAGTTTTTAAAGCCATGTTTTGGTATTCCTTTTTACGATGTGGGTTTCTATTAAACAAACTTTCGAGTAGTAAACCATTTATAACCCTGACGAATTTCGAGGGCGAAATTCATTTTAAGGGGGGTAGAATGTAACACCCAGAGATTTTATGAAAAATATTCTTTTAATTTCATTAATGTCTTGTATTGTATGGTACACCCAGATTACCTTGCACTATACGAAACACCATATTATCTTGCAGTATACGCAACACTATTTTTGGATCGTGTTACACGAAATTTTGATAATAGTTATTCTACGCAACATTGAGTATATATATATATATTCAATGTATAAATGAAATATGGTTGGAATCTGTTATACGAAACAACTGAGGATTCTTTCACAACACGCAACCCTGACTTGGCTTGCATTACACTCAATCGCGACCTTTCTCGATAGCATGTGTTGTACGCAATACCAGGTTTTACTAAACAATGATATATTATTATAATATTAATATGAACTAGCCGTTATGAATATTATTAACTAAATTTTTAATTTTATAACATTATTATTTATCTTACACATTTTCTAGAACATGTTATAAGAACAAAATAAAATTTTCGGGTAAAATAAGTATTTTTTAAAAAATGCAGTTTTGCCGCCTTTTGATGGCGCACCCACCTTAAATCTAGTTTTTGACATGTTTATAAGTTCAATTTGACAAAATAAAATTCTTATTTTGAATGAGGATATAAAAATTTACATTAGATAAAGTTTTGGTACTTTTCTGATAACTTTCATATTTTAATGAATAGTGAAAACACACTATATTTTAATTAAAAAAAACTTTTTTCATCGTAATAACTTATGTGGTTAAATTATAATATTCAATGGTTTTAAAGTATAATTAGAATATATTTTTACCATTTAATATAATTTATGTCATTAGCATTGATTTTACTTTGAATTCGTAGGTTAAATCAATTCAATCTTTTGTAATGTTTTAATCAAAAACCCGTTTTCATTCGACAACGGGATTAATTTTAATTTAATTTATGAAACTTCTGTGTATTGAATTTGAAAAAATGGATTCCATATTTGGAATCCGTGGGTCCAAATTATGTTAATAGGCTACTTTTTATTTTTGGGAATTATGAATAGTAACTACGGTAAATTTTATTTACCATTGTTAAAGGTAAATCTGGTAATTAAGGGTAAATATAATATTATAAAATTACCCTAACACATGCCAAAATACTATTTTATGGCTAAAAGTATACTCATATCACCTAAGAGTCGGATTAGATTCATTTTATGGACATTTGACCATGAAAATAATTTAATTATTATTAAAACCAAAGAAAGTGACAACATGTCACTCTCTTAAATCTTATAAGTATAATAATTTTAATTTAGTGATAAACATCATAAAAATTATAAAATTAATAGTCTCCAAAAATACAATAAAATTATCTACATCATGATAATTTATTTAGTATATTTAGGGATTAAATAATTTCCATTATTGGTGATATATTAATGATGCAAAAATTATTTATTAAGTGAAAAATCATTAATATAGTTTTTATTGAAATAATAATACCCATTAAAAGGCCCAAACACCTGACCAAAACTTATTGGTAGTGTATATATACACCTTAACCATCCAAGTACATAATATATAACCGTTTGGATTCTTATAAAAGTGATTATGACACTTATAATATTTTATTTTAAATGATTCCAAAGTTGTCACCTTCATAATTTAATAAATATAACAATTTAAATATTGTGATTTAAGATGATAAATTATATTAAAAGTATTATTGTGAAAGGTAATATATTTATCTTCATCATAGTATTTTATTTTTAATTTTTATGAAAAAAATATGTATATTAAATAATTATATAAAAATATTGTAGTAATTATTTTATTAAGAGATAAACCAAATAAATGGTTATAAAAATTATAAAATAAATATTATATGAACTATTTAAAGTTATCCACTAATATTATAGATACATATGACCTTTTATGAATATATTAATGCTTTTATTTCGAACATATCTTCTGTATATATTTTATTTAAATTCAAATAAATGAATAGTGTCAAAATTGACTCTATTGTTATTTTATAAACATAACATATCATAAAATTGTTTAAAAATCACAAAAATATTTAAAAATTATAAATTTAAATTTATATGGTCTATAATGTTATAGGGTAAACAATTATGTGAAATTCACAACAAAAAAGTAATTATTTGTTATAATTTAAAATTTATAATTTTATTACCAAAAATAAACTTAAATAGATTAAATAAGGATAAATCAAATTGATAAGGTTTAAAATAAGTTCCAACCATGTCTAAATATGATTGGTTGATGACATTACAACCCTATATCATCTAAAATTCTAATATGATTCATTTTTGGAGGTTTTTAAGTGGAGTTAGATTTATTATAAATTAATATTTTTATGAATTCCAAAGCTGCCCCTCTCCTCACTTATAAAAGGGCACCTCCTCCCTCTCCACCTCACACCAATTTGAGCCTTCAATCTCGGCCAACCCCTGCCAAATTATCTTATCCACTTACCTAGAAACATCCTAGAGGTTCTGTTCTACTTTAAAGACCAATCATAGTGCCCTAAGAGGAGGTTTCAAAGAGGCGTATCGAAGAAGAGGTAATTTCTTCTCCCGATTCTTTCAAGCTTCTTTCTTCTTCACATTCGTTAGTTGTTTCATTATAAAGTAATAACATAAGTATCACTAATATACTGAGTTGTTATTATAAATATTAAACAACCCAATTTCACCTTCTATCCATCCTACAGAAAACAAAATCACCGCGCGTGCGTACATACGGAATACCGTCTCCACGCCGTGGTGTAATCTGTTTTTCCACCAACACCTTACATGGATGGGTATAATAGTGTAAAGAATAAATATACATAGTTATTATAACATAATACTGTTTCTAATATATTGTATAATGGAAACGATATCATCGCTCGTGCGTACGTACGTACTACCGTCTCCATGACGCAATGAGATTCATTATCCATGTTAACCATTTAAGAATGATTATAAAGTATATATAAGGATTAATAATGAAATATATGAAATTATAAAGCTACTGGTTTTATGTATATATTTATGTCATCTACATAATTCCATTCAACTCAATAAGGAAACGAAAACATCGTTCATGCGTACGTACGGCCTACCGTCTCCATGAACGGTGTATTTCTTTCCATTTATCGATCTATTATATATATGTATATTATGAATATATATTATATATAAATCATGTTTTATATTCTGGAATTATGAAATCGTGATCTATGTAATCATATGAATAATTACAAGTGAAAACACGGATGACAAATGAAACGATTTTACCCAAAACACTCTTTAACATGGAATTTACAAAAGAACGGGTAATATAAAGTCTTAAGTGAACCATATATGATATCATAACAATGAATATGATTCTGTAATAAGTCAATGATATTATTTAAATCATTATATAGGAGTTTTAGATACATACGAAGCATATCAGACATAAGATAAGGGATAATTTTTCAAATCTCATTTTTATCCGAGAATTGCTTATTCGTAAGTATTTAATGGGGTTATTTCTATCATCCATGTAAATGTTTTATAATAGTGTATTCATGTATTTTTAAAGTCCTTTTTACCCATTTTTGACTTTTACTGCATGGTATGTATGGAATCTTTCTTTTAAGAGGTAATTTTTGACTTTTCCGGCAAAAGTGAAAGAAGAATTTTTTTTAACGTATACGGCATGAAAGGATTTTTACGGGTTTATAAAGTCTAATTTTCATGAAGCTTCCTCCAAAATATTTCATGACTATTTTAAACCAAATATTTTTATTTTAAAATTTCATGACGTTTTTTGAAAAGAAATTGATTTTGAAGAAGAAAGGTTATTTTCCTCAAGAATTCATTTCAAGTGTTTTATCAAAACCATTTTCCATATATGATGACATTATTTCATATGGGTATGTTTCAAGTATAATTTCTCTATGATTTACATGGTTTCAATTTTCTTATTATGGAATGATATCCACTTCTTTTATATGGATTATGTGATGAATGGATGATGTTTATGAAACCCATTTTATTTATTGGGTTTTTTTATGAATGATGTATGTTTATTTTGTGGCACAAGTAAGAATGATTTCATTATGAGATGGGTGGGACCTATATCTCCCTCCAATGAATTGGGTAACGATTTTATATCTTATGAGATAGAAATGGCTGGAACGGTAAGTTAATCGAGTTCAGTGTTACAGGACTGAAATGAGGAGTGAACTCGATTCAGAATGGGACTTTGTCCACTAAGATGGTCTTGGAAGCAATTCCTTGGCTACTATGGAAATCATTACATGTGATTAATGGATTCCAAAATTACATGTTTTATTCCCATGCTATTTAATCATGGTTTATGTTCCATTATGATCTATGCCTTATATACTTCCATGTTTTATGTCGTTGCTCAAGATTTTAATGTTTAACCATTATGTTCATGTTTTTAAGTTCCAATGTATATGGTATGTTTTATTTTATCCAATCATACCCTTACTGAGCATTTGAGCTCACCCTTTTTATGTTTTATTTTCCCCCAGGATCAAAAGAAAGGTTTTAGGTCAGGAAACAAAAAGTGGAAGATCTTTATGGGAGATGTTGAAGATCTTTCACCATGATTAGAAGATTACGTTCTAAGTTTACAATGACACTAAACTATTACGGTCCTTGTGTGTCTGTTTTTGTTATGTATTATGTATTCCACAAATTTAATGTAACTTCCATGTACGTCAAGCTTAGGGTCTCTACAAGGGTGGATAAATTTTCCTCCACCACTAGAACGAGATCATCAAGGTGGGTGGAAACTATGTAGATTGACGAGACAATAGGTGAGATGAATGGAAAAGGATGACCATATACTATGAGATATGATTTATTTAATTTATTAAGAGAAGATTTCGGTTGATAATAATATGATTAAAATGAGGGAATAATATCATTAAAATAATTTTGAGGAATACTAGAGAACTATGAGTGATGGGTGTTGACCCTAGAGATGAGATTGAGTTAGAAGAACCCTTGTTGAGTGTCTATGATATAATGTTTATTCAGACACCCAAATGAGTGTCCTAGTTATATATGGATCCTATATAGGTTTTATTCAATGAGACCCTTATAGATGATTGATGATGTTAAATTAAATGGTGAATATATTATGTTATAATTTTATTGGTTTTGTGTCAACATTATGTCAAGGAACTATGTGGTGGACTTAGAATATGTGAGAAGAGTTTTGGTGGATGGAAAACCCTTATGAGATGTTTGAGACTAAGAAGTAGAATTTTAATTTATGGGATGTTACCTAGGATTTTTCAAATATGCTTGATGTGAAATAATTCATAGGGATATAATAGGATTCTATTATATTGAATCATGTTTCTAATGGCTTTGGTAACATATTTATATTTTTCAATGCTTCCAATTGATATTAATTTCCTGGGTAAATACAGTTGGATATATATGTGATGAAAAATTTTTAATTATACCTTGGGTAATCCCCTTAGAGTCATAATGATCATATTGACGGGGTAAGTGCTTTTCCCCTCAATTAGAATACTCTGTGGTCAACTATTCCCTCAGATAAAATAAATATTTTCACTTGGAGGAATGATATACCTAAGAAGAGATTATGTAATTCCTCTTATTCCTAAGAAGAATAGTTTTTAACCTTGTTTATATATATTTATAATCTTTATCAACCATGTAATTAGTAAAATTCTTGTAACCATTGCATTTCTAGGGTAATCCCTCTTGGAATTGGATTTATTCTCTCTAATATATTTATTTTATAAGTTTATCCCTCTAGGAAATAGTTCATACACACACTAATATATGGTAATTTTTCATGGTGAATGTTAGAATAGTTATATAATATTTTGATACGAACACATGTTCAAGAAGATGAAGTTATAACTAAACCCCATTTGTTTTTTTTGAACCCGACGATCTACAGTGGCTACATATTTATACATGTATAATTTATTTTTTATTTGAATATCACATGTATATAAATATCTTTTCAGGTTATTTATGAGGTCCTATTGGTTATTTCATACATAGTTATAACCACACCCTACATGGGTGGCAATGTAACTAGGGTACCCTATAAAACATCAACGATCACATATTTGGGTAGGGAATAGGAAGATTGATTCTTGTTTGTGAATTATAGCTTGGACATATTTAGCAAAGTTGATGGTGTTAGGCTTAGGTTGGTATTTTAGCCATTGTAGTATGATATTCCTTTATTTACTTGTAATATGTGATCGACTCAGTGGGCGATCAATGGTTACATATTACCATGACCATGAGTCATTTTTCCTTTCAATTACTTTCAACTTTTTCTTAATTTCATTTAAAAAAATACATCTATTATTTTCTTATAAATATTCTTGGTTTTATTATGGATGCTAATTTTGTTATCATTTTTTTATTTTTTTACTAACATCGGGTTATATTCACCATATTTTAACACCTTAGATGAATACCACTTGTTAGAGGACTCTAGAGTAAGGGAGTGTGTAATAAGTCCAATTAGCACTCCCTCCAGAACCCTGATATGTGGTATAAGGTTAGGGAATTGAAAATCTATAAAAGATATTTTTTTATTTCTATTTATGGATATTATAGATGTGTGACATGGGACCATTTTATATCTTTTAATTGATATCATATTCATATGTCATCAACATGTTTTCCAATGAAAATATTTGTAGACCAGTAATCTATAAATATTGATTAAAATTAAATTTTTACTTTTTTATAATTTTAATCTTTTTTTAGAGACATATATTATTTAACATTTTGATAATTATTTCTATGTTTTTTATATTTTCTCACTAATAAGAAGTAATTTAGATTCATCATAATTGACTTGTATTACTCACATTTTTAGAGACTATTTAGTGTGATTTATTTCAATGATGATAGATGGTTAAACTATTCAAATTTCCAAAAATATATTATATTGTATTTTATAACATTTTAATTTTTTATTCAACAGAAATAGATAATAGTATTTTTCATATTATGATGGCTCCTAAGAAATATTTGTTGAGATACTCTCTAATAGAAAAAATATAGTCCCTCATAAAAGGAATGTATAGTGTCACCTAGTTGGTTGATATTGGAGTTTAGTTCCTAAAAATTATTTCAAAATGTGGATGGGTATATTTAATGTTTAAATATATTCATATGTTGTGTTTTCCCATAGATATTTTTGGGGGAATTGTACTTAACCAGAACCACCAGATCACGGTTTATTAGACACTTATTGTTATGTAATAATGAATATATATATATATGTGTATATATATATATATATTGTTGTGGTCATGGATTATAAGGGGCAGTTTCATATGTATATTTGGGGAAAGGATCAGTACCCTATTAAGCTGATGAATTAGAATGTGACTTCCAGTTTTTATATATTTACGAGGAATATATATGTTTCTTTTATAGAAATCAATCATTAAGATATTTTAGATTAGTGTATAGGATATTCCCCTAGTAGTTTTACCCATGATATGTTTGACTATGGGTTATATGGGAGAACCTATTAATTTGGATATATAGGTCATGTTATTTTTATCCTATGTATTATAGTTGAGATATGTTTTGATATAAGAGGGTAATTTGTGACATATTTTATCTCATGATTTTTATTTTCCTTATAAATTTGAAACATTGTTATTCACATTATATTATATGATCTATTACTGTGAGTTTGTTCAAGTTATATTGAATAGGAATATGGGATACTGTAGATTTTTCTATGAAAATCAACTTGAGTGGAAACAAATTTGTATCAAGGTTATATTTTTGGGTAAGGACCAGTATTTTACAAGGCCCCACTAAATAAATTTTTCCTTTCAGTTATGGAGTGAGAAAATTGGGAGCTGGTTATGATTTTTGAACTGAGCCTAGGATTGGTTTGTCATGTGGTTTACTTAGCATGGTTAAATACTTAGATTTTGGACAGTATAAAAAAGGATTATTCTAGTTTGATGAGATTTACATTTAAAGGATAAAAATTATTTTTATAGTCACATGGTCATATGTTATTTCACTTAAAAATAATGGGATAATGAGTTCTAATATATGGTCTTTTGTGGTGGGATAATGAACTCTAAATTTTTTAATTAAGGTCTAGGAATCATGGATTATGTTTACATGGTTCATAATAAATATGTAAATTATTTATAATGGATAATTTAGAGACTCAAGTGGATGATGATGGATCCTATTGAGGTAGTTATAAAGGATTATTATATAAAAATCCATATTTTATGGGTGAATTTATATTATTAGATACAATAAGGCATTTTATGGAACTATTTCAGATGGCGTTGAGGATGATGTTCCTCGGTAGTCTGGAATAAGAGAGATTTGATGTTTTGTTTTGGTGATCCAATGTGAGCACCACAACTATCGGGGTTGTTAAAAGATCCATCTCTTTATGTACATTTAATGTCTAGATAATTTTTGAATTGGGATTCATGGATGATCTTAGGAGACATAAAGTATTTTTCACATAATTATCTGAAAAAATGATAGTATTTCACGATAAAAATGATACTATTTCACGAGTTCAAACTAACCAATTTTTAGATCCTTAGAAAAAGGATGACATACTAGTGTTTTGATTTGAAATTTTTCTCTTTGAGATAGAAAATATATTGAGTGGTTTGATGGATTATTTGAATTTAATTTTGGAAGATATTTATAGTGAGGATAACTATAAGACAGATTGTGAATAAATTTATAAGAATATAGTGTATTGAGATAGATTTATTTAGTTGGGTATTATATCTTGGTTTAATGAGTTTGATCGTAATTTGGATTAGGTTTTAATAACTAATGTTCTTTGTCTTAGGATTCGAAAACAGGAAGCTCGATTTTCATTGTAACGTAGAACATAGAATGTTAAGTGTTAATATTATATTGTAATAGGGTTGGATTAATGATCTTGGACTTTTTGTTGTTATTGGTGATCAAAATTGTTATGGAATATATTTTTTAAATACATATGTCTTCCTAGTTGTAACGATTTAAAAGGAATTATAAATTTGAGTTTTCACATGGATTTCATTTTTTTACATAATAATTTATTGCAATAAAAATATTTTGATCATATTGAGATGTTTTTATATGAATATCAAGGCCCATGATATTTTTTTGTTCTTGTCAGGTAATCCTAGTATAGTCAGATATGAGTTTTTTTATTCTACGTGGGGTTCCTAGGACAAGAACATGTACAAATATTTTAGTGAATAATTTCATTTTATGTGATAGTGATGTTATTTATAATGAAATAGATAGAGGAACTTTGTTATATTAGATGAAAAAATGCCTTGGTTTAGGGATATTTTCCCTTGGCCTATTATAATTCATAAGAGATTAACCTATTGGAAATGGTCCATGAATCCCTACCAAATTTGGTGTCTTTGGGATAGTTATGAGGGAAATCAAGGAATACCATTTATTGGTACGTGGAATTGTGTGATGGGGGAAGATCCAATTATAAACACCTAATGGGCACTTGTTTTTGGTCCTCAAATGGGTACATTTTCCCCATTTTGTTTAGGACAAAAATTTGTTCCATATCTAGGATCTTGTATTGTTTAAGGGGTTTTATCCCCTATGAAAAATAGTGAGATGAGGATCCATCACCATAGTCCCTGGTGTATTAGGGATTTTAAGAGGTTCACAATGACATGATAGAAGTCTTGGGGAAACCCTGTATTGTTTCATATCTTTTTAAAATCGTTAATTTTTCACTATTCATTTTTAATACATGACTTCTTTCATATCTCTCACATGTGGGTGAACCTAGATAGTTTCCCCAACCATCTTCCGTTAATCCTCGTTAGTATTGGTTGGATTTTAATTCGAATTGTAGATTAATCATTAAGATATATCCACTTATCATTTTTAATGTTTTTAATTTATTCCTCTCCTAATATTAATACCTATATTATGGTTATTACTTGATCCAAATAGAGCATTGTGGTGTCGTCCATAGATGAAACCTATTTTACCCATTTTGGATAGGGGATACCCCGTGACATGGAATATACAGTATTTATTATTTATTTATAGATATTTGACACATATTTAATTTATATAATATATTTGACCAAATTGGATAAAAATTTAATTTGGAAAAGTCCTTATTGTAATAGATCTTCTATGTACGGTTTTGGGAGTTTTTGAAATACTTTTTCATTGAGGTTAGTTTTCTATTTCATAGTGGTAGGAAAACTGAGTTAGAACACTGTGAATTATGATTTATTAAATTATTTTTTTATATTAATTATAAATTATGTTAATGAAATTATAAAATAAATATAAATTGCGTTTTTTATGAATTAGTATCAAAAGATTGACAGTAGTTAAGTCTGATTTCAAAGTGAAAATAATTCCAACGACCACTATTGGATTTAATGGTAAAAATATATTCTAATTTCACTTTAAAACTAATTCAAATGATAATATAATCATATAAATAAATTAGATTAAAAATAGGTTTTGAATTAAAATACAAGATTTTACACTATTCATTAAAAAATGAACTTTATCGGAAAGATTCCAAAAATTTACACAAAGTAATTTTGATGTCCCGATTATAAAGAAGAGTTTTATTTGGTCCAATAGAATATATAAGAGTGAACAAAACTATATTTAATGACGGTTCGCCATCAAAAGGCGATAAGTGAACCTTTAGTGAAAACTAGGGCATATACGCCTAAAATTGAATTCTTTCCGTATTTTAAGCCTTTATCTTTTATTGGATAAATGTAAAAACATTTAAAAACATATATAATCATATTTTAGTAATTTATATCCATTCCCGCCAATACAATGACTACATGTTAACTACCATTTAAAATAATATTATTTTATTATTAGAGTGCAACGTAAGATTCCCAAGAAACTCGTTGTTGCGTGTTGGCTACGCCATCGAGCATAGCATCCCCTTTAAAGTCATATTAATATTTTATTCACAAATATGGATAAATATGAAAATGTCATATTCTTTATTTACCTGGGGTGTTATATCCTTCCCCCCTTTTGGGAATTGTGTCCTCGCAATTTTTAAAATTGAGCTTGGAAACATCTTTGAAAGTCCCACATCGGAACAACAGTTGGTAAAACAATCACTTTAAAATAAAGAAAGATAAGTACAGGGGTCACCCGTGTTAACCCATAATAGGATTCCGTGTAGGAAAACATGGACATGGAAGAAAAAGCAAAGGGTCATGTTCTTGAGGGAGAGTGATAGTAAACATGTCTAGGAGAAAGTTAACCATAAGAAAATCACAAACTTGTGATGGGTTAAACGATATTCGATTCCCCAGTAAGAAAAGTTAATAGACTACATTTTTGTTTTAAGTTACTTTTTATTGAGGAATTTATTCATAAGGAAACATAATCACTTATCATGTTGACTTTCAACTTTTATTAGATTCCTTACACAAACTCATATTTTCTCCAAAAGACGAGTATTTAGAAAGACTTGTTCATATTAACAGTACTATAATCTACTTCTAGAGAATCACCTAATCCACCAAAGAGAACTATATACTTCCCATGTCATTAGGCTTTAACCAAAACCAATACCAAAAAGGTTAGTACAGGGTCAGATAATCTAGAAAAGGATAACCCTTTAAAAAAGAAAATCTATGCTTAATCTCCAAAATTTGTCCAACAAAACCCAATGTCCAACGAGGACTATTCGATAAACAAATTTTCCATAAAATTCTTCAAAGTAAACCAATCTAATATTGAAAACAAAATATTTGAAGGATTTAGTCACATAGTCATCCAAGTTAAATCGTAACATTTATCTCCAAACAACATCAGTTGCTCCTAATGTCTCGTATTGAAAAGTAATTATCCTAATCACCTATCCTCTATGATAGGTTAATCATTTTCATATATAACCCAAAATCAACTTACTATTAATTAATAAAATCATATAACTAAAAAGAATCAGTCAAACTAACCAGGGACTTCACGTAGTCCAGAGGTATGTGATAAATACCAGTCGCACTTTGGTTGTGGGTTCGATTCCCACAGCTTTGTCCAACGCGACGGGTAGTCACACGGTCTGCGTGTTGTCCATTTTCCAAAACTATATAATTCTCAAATCACTCCCCAAAAAGAGATAAAATCATCAAAAATAACCATAACATAGTTTAACCTCAATTTTATCTCAAGCCTTTCACTTCCATCATAACATATAGTAACCCATAATTACCTCAAAAGTAAGGATCATATAAACCCAAATGGTTCTTTATAACTATGTCCACAAAATAAAAGATAACTATTCCTTGAATAAAATTTTCATATATTAAACATCAGTGTTACACATACTATAAAAAGTCTTCTAATGTACCCCATCATCAAAAGACACTTAATACTCTTAAGAATTTCACCATAACTCTTGAAGCCCTTATATGTTGACATCTTACTCATTCAACATTCTTCATTATCCATTAACCATTCCTCTCCAACTTATTCTGATATACTTATTTCCTACAAACAAAATCATGAATCATATCCTAAGATTCCAAAATAGAAAACAAAAGTTACGAAATAATCCATACCTTTGATTGGTCATTGTCAGTTTCTTCATCCTCAATCGGAATGGCATTAGGTATTGGTAAACGATTATTTGTATGATCTTGGTGATACCCTTCACGAAACATCTTCATAGGTCATGTGTTTGCATAATGACCATGCACACCACATTTAAAACATTCAATTGATCCCTCAGAAAGAACTTCTTTCCCTATCCTCGAGTCAACTGGATTCTTCCTTTTTCCATGGATGGTTCTGGCTTTATGACCTTCATTTCCACATCTATTGCATATTTCTGTCCCTTTGAAACATTTTCCAAGGTGTTTCTTTCCATATCTATGACACATAGTTTTTTGTACACACATACCTTTATGATTATTAACTGTAGTTCCGTAGGGATTTGTTTTTCGCATATATGATGCCTTATAGAAATCACCAAGGTTTAGGTGGTCAATCATGACTTTAGATAGTTGGTTGAGGATAAACACAAGAGTTCTCATTGCATCTCCCATATCATTCAGTTTCTCACTCATAAAACTGTCACAGTTTCCTTCACATCCACTGTTACTTTGGTGCCTGCTAGATCCAGCCATTTACTAAAACCAAAAAGGGTCAGTGTGAGTATATCAACAAAACCATCATGTACTAATGAGGAAGATATACTTACTCATTCACTTTATCTAAAAACTATGACTCTTCCTGAAATCCTAACCATTATGGTAATGTTACTTAAGCTTAAAGAATACCATAACCTCTAAAGTTATCTAAACCGACCTTTGATACCAACTATAAGGCCACAACCTTAAACCTTACTTAATATTGAATTAAATGAGTAATTCACATTGAGGATCTTTTCAGGTTTAGAGTTTTAGAGAATTAGGACATAACTATTACATCTCAAAAGATTACAAAGTAGTCGCTTCTAGTAAATTTCCATAAAATAAAAACTCTTAAAAAGAAACATGTCTAGTTCTATGTTTTAGGTAGCATTAATTTCCCATGAACCCATACATGAACCTATTCCACACTAAGTCCTATGAAAAACATTTCAAAAACATTGGATGAGCATAAAAAGCTCAGTAAGGGATACACAAAGAATGAAAACTGTTAGTTTTTTCAAAATAACAAGTAACCCATGTATACTTTTTCAAAGTAATACTTTTCACCTTTTCGAAGTAGTAAAAACCCTTCGCTGAATAAAAGTTCATTACATACCCTTATGTAACCAAAATATTACCATAAAACCCATATAATGATCACATAACATATAAAGGTACCAAGGGACATAAACATACTTAAGTGGAATAACCATAAGGTCGACTTCCACACATATCACTTAATGGAATAGCCATTCGGCCAACTTCCATACATACTTAATGGAATAGTCATACGGCCGACTTCCATACCCAATGCATTGGAGGTTATAACGTAACCACCCGTCCTGGTATTCACGGCACCATCTGTCATATTGTTTATCATGTAAAGACCCGTAAAATGTCCATGCACCATTATAAAATTATAACACATAAAACCAACATAAAGGAATGATAGCATTTCCACATTTCAGTCACAATATATCATTTAAATATATTTACATAATATAATCCTTTATCAAAACCATTTTAAATACCAAAATACAAAAAAAGTATATGGTATTTATTTTATTTTAGAAACATTACGTCTTGTTGAGGAAGCCAAAGATCAAATAATACTCGCGGCGGCGTAAAAGGTCGTTGTCACCGCGTACATAAAAGAAACATTCCTTTTTGTCATTTAGTTAAATGATTTGTATAAAAAAGATTCCTTTTGAATAAACATACAAGTCAAAGGGGTTTATACACCGTATAAAAGAAGGTTGTGTATAAAACAAAATAAGCCTCAATGAATGGAGATTGAGACGAAGACCCTTACAAAGACATTATCCTTGGTTTAAGGATAAAACAATTGCATAATTATGTGTGACAAACGAATACACCAAATATATGTGGATATTAAGTGTAAAAAAATCAGAGGTTATTCACACATATTCATAGAACGACATATTCAAGGAGTACAAGTTTATCCCAAAGAATCAAATTTGGGTTAAAAAGTTCCCTTGCAAAAATTTGACAGCCTAACGGCGTCACTTCAAAATTCAGAAAAAAGATTTTATGAGAAAAAAAAGTATCTAATCACTTCAATTTTACATCAATAAGGATATATGAGAACATATCACAACATAACAATATGTGAATTAAAAGTCCCAACAAAATAAGTCTTTTAAAAAGTGGAGGGTGAAAGGTTCCCTTACCGACTAGGGTATCTTTCGAAACATAAACCCCATGAAAGAAGGTCAATACATCATTGATGTAAATACTCCTAAACGAAAGTATATTACACAAAGAGTAGAATAGTGGGTAGTACATACACCACTCAAAGGTAATTGTTGGAAATGTAGCATAAATCTCACGGGAATAAAAGTGAGATGAAAAAATACCTTACGAAAACTTAGCAACCAAACGACGGCACATAAAACTTACAAAAATGGATTGATGAGATCAAATAGGGTATCTCATCATATTAACATAATGTTTATAGAAAGTGGAATATAAAATAACATCCCCCAACATAACAAATAGAAGCTTAAAAGATGTTACATAAAGGAGAGTACTTAGAAATAGAGAGGTTAGATCTCTTACGAAAATTCGGCAGCCTAACGGCGCCACTCAATACTTCCAAAATGGATTGATGAGAGAGAATAGGGTCTCTCATCACATGAACATAAAAATTACAGTAAGATTAATATAAAATAACCTCCCAATAACAAGAAATATGAGCTTTAAAAGGAATGACAAAAAAGAGTGTACTTAAAAAGAAAGAGTGGAGTAGGATCCCTTACCTCAGGTCTGACTTGACTCGATCGTTCTTTAACATCCTGAATAATAAACATGAGTTAATTTATATTTTCTTAAAAACCTTTTTCAAGTTAATTATTCCTTTTATATCACTTATTTCTATTTTATAAACATTATGTAATCATTTAAGTTAATAATGTTTGTTTTGTCGATATTTGGTTCTTAAGTCGAAATTGAACTTCTTACAATTACATGTTGTTCGTGTGGTCAAAGGTTCATTATATCCAGAATGATATTCATGATTTGGATATCATATATATCATATATATCCATAATATACATGTATTTATAATATTACATAATAATTTAGAGGTAAGAAATGAAATGCATCGTTCATGGAGACGGTAAGCCATACGTACGCATGAACGCTACTTTCATTTCTTTGTCATATTAATGGATTTAAAACTAAATGAGGGGTATGTATATTTTTATTACAGAATTATATTCATCATTTATATGTAACATAAATTTTATTTATCCATTATAAATATGTACTTATAATACTACATTGAATTTGGGGATAAGAAATGAAATGCACCGTTCATGGAGACGGTAATTCGTACGTACGCATGAACACTACTTTCATTTCTATCTCATACATTAATGGAAAGAAATAATAATGATATAGAGGTATATTATAATTCCATTATAAAATAATATATAATAACTTTAAATACATCTTTTATACGTCCCACATATGGCATTAACGAATCACATCACTTTGAGGGGGCGGTAGTCCGCACTTCCTAAAATGAAATTATCGCGTTTACCCATAATGGAAACCATAAAGGTATGACCTAAATGAAAAATACATAATCTTGAGTAAAACATAAAAATATTATATATCATATATAAATACAGTGACATATTAATGGCCACCTTTGAAGGTGTTATATGAGAGTTGAACAACTATTGTTTCGTGAGGCAGAAATTTTCCATTCACGGAAACAGTATGTTCTTTAACCATTAGATGTAGGTGTGTGTAAGTGTAGCTCGAATACTTCTTATAAAAACATTCTAGTATATTGAAGATACTGTAGTTGTTACAAAAGAAATGAATAAAAAGATTTTAGGGGGCTGGAGAGGCAAAATAAAACAAAAGGACTCATGTGAAGACATTACCTTAAAATCGGGTAACTCCCTTTGGTTTGAACTCAAAGGCTTCCTTGGGAAGACTTCTGCCCAAATTGAGGCTTCAAGGAGTAATAGAGGGAAGTGTAGAGGAAAAATGGGCAGGGTTTGGCCGATCCAAATGCTTTGGGAGTGTGGTTAACGGGGTAGAGGTGGGGGCCTTTTATAAGAGGAGAGGAGGGGCACTCTTGGAATGTAATGAAAAGTCACTTTATTTTAAAATGATATTCGGATTTAAGAGGTCCCAAGTTGATATAATTAGAGGATAAGGTGATAAGGGTTCCAAATAAACTCATAAAATAGGTTTTGGGCATGTGTAGATCTTAGATATTACATTATCATTCCATTTTATTTAAATCGTTAAATAATGAGGTCATCGCTGCATCATCATGATGTCATAAATAATATAATTTATTTAAAGTATAAAAATTATAAAAAAAATAATATGATGTAGGAAATCTTTTTATATTTCCAATTAATATTTATAGTCAAACATATGACTTGTATAACCCCAATTAAAAATTGTTTTAGTAAAACATCTCATGTTTGTGTCATTTTTACTTTAACATTAAATAAAAAGGTATTAATGTCTTTTTCCAACCAAAGTGGATCCATGGGGTTCCGAAGTTGACCCATGGATTTTATTGGTCGACCATGACACATCCAATGAGGGTAGGGCATGTTTCTAGGTCATTTAATTTTATTAAAACATTATTCTCACCTTAAACTACACTAATTACCTCTAATCGTGATTAAAAACTTAATAAGTTACTATTCACCAAAAATTTATTTTTATCCCATTGAACCACATTTTACTTCTTAGTGACATCCATGTATGTCAGATTTTTGAAATTAAAAACACAAAGATGGGAAAATTTAATTTAAACGTTAAAATCAGTTTTTATAAGTACCACTTAGTGGTTTCACTATTCATCTAAAATTGAAGTTTTTTAGAAAAATCCCAAAAATTCACCCTAAGCTATATTTGATATTCCGAATTCAAAAATGAAGTCTATTTTACAAAATTAAAAACAGTTAAGTCACATTAATTAATTTAATAATTTATTCCCGTTGTCAGAGAATATAGCGTGTTTTAATAAATAAGTATCAAAAGATTGACACTAGTTTAAGTCTGAATTCAGAGTGAAAATAATTCCAATGACCTCTATTGGATTTAATGGTAAAAATATATTATAATTTAACATTAAAAAAATTAAATATATAATCTAATCATATAAATAAATTAGATTAATAATAGGTTTTGAATTAAAATACAACATTTTAAACTATTCATTTAAAAATGAACATTATCGGAAAGATACCAAAAATTTACACAAAGTAAATTTTGATGTCCCGATTCTAAAGAAGAGTTTTATTTGGTCCAATAGAATGTAAAAGAGTGAACAAAACTATATTTAATGACGGTTCATCATCAAAAGGTGATAAGTGAACCATTAGTGAAAATTAGGGCATATACGCCTAAAATTGAATTCTTTCCGTATTTTAAGCCTTTATATTTTATTGGATAAATGTAAAAACATTTGAAAACATGTATAATCATATTTTAGTTATTTATATCCATTCCCACCAATACAGTGGCTACATCTTAACTACCATTTAAAATAATTTATTTTTTTATTAGAGTGCAACGTAAGATTCCCAAGAAACTCGTTGTTGCGTGTTGGGTATGCCATCGAGCATAGCGCCCCCTTGAAAGTCATATTAATATTTTATTCACAAATATGGATAAATATGAAAATGAAATATTCTTTATTTACCTGGGGTGTTACAGTAATGTACTATTATGATGTTGATATTTTTTGACAATCCAAATAAGGATCATTAAAATGAATTAGTTAGATCATGACATATTTTCATTATTGACTATGAGAATGACAAGATATAATATCTCATAGATAAAAAATGAATGAAATTATAGTGTATTATATCAATAAATTAAAATATATCTATGATTTAAAATAAATATTTATAAAAATATATATAGCATTATAACTTAAGAAAGAGATGGGTGTGCCCATAATTAAACATGAATTTCCCACTCATATTTACCTAAGTTGAAAGATCATAATTGGATTAATAATTTTGTGCTATATCATAATATATTTCATGATTATTTTGATGAATATGAACATAATTTAAAATATTAATAAATATATTTTATTCATTTTGATTATTTGAATTTCCTTATGAAATATAATATTTTTTTCATAAATTGATCGAATAAGTTGTAGAACGATGTTTTTTCCATGAATGAAACCATAATAAAATGGTTTTCATTGAGGAGTTTTTATAAGAGGATGATTACCTTACCTAAACCATATAAATTCTTCCAAACTGTGAATGATTAGTTAGGTATACAATATACACTGATATGGTGGGGGTTGAATTAGTGTTGTTTTCATATTATTACATTTTCGCATATTCTAATATTTATATATTTCAGAATTGGGTGATGATTCTATCCCCACATCTCTTATTCATTATTATTTCAATAAATACCTCTAAAAAACACAAACAAATAGGGTGTGTTGATTTACATGAATAATTGTTTAATATTAAATGTCTATCCTTGGAATAATCTAAATTCCATTGAGATAATACTATTCACTCTTATCAACCCATGAATAGAATTGGGTTGGGTGTATCCTATGTATTAATTTTTCGTGAATCTATACTTATATATAATACTATCAATATATTGTAGTACCATCCTAATAGTTGAATATTTTTGAACACGATAAACGTAGAGACTTTTTCAGAAATAATATAAGGCTATTGATATAGTACACCTAGTATAATTATTGTATTATCTATCATTATCAACAACATGAATGGACATCATAACATATTTTAAAATAAATAGTAATTTACAAAATTAACTTTTATCATATTCATAGTAGAAAGATCATATTTCTACCATTTTGTAAATTACTATTTATTTTAGTACACCTAGTATAATTATTGTATTATCTATCATTATCAACAACATGAATGGACATCATAACATATTTTAAAATAAATAGTAATTTACAAAATTAACTTTTATCATATTCATAGTACAAAGATCATATTTCTACAATTTTTTTAATAGAAATTATATTATCATCCTCTTTAGTATGTACAAATATTAAGAGTACATAAATAAATAGTGCTTATATTATTTTTATTTGTTACTGAATGAATAAATTTCTATAAAATTTATTCTAATATATTCATGAAATAATAAATTACATGTTATGTGTTCCTTTATATTACCTTATATAATAGTGCAAAGTCAATGATTAATAACTTGGAAATTGTAGTGTTGAAATATATCTCTTCATGAAACTAAATAGTATATACTTAGAATTCAGTGGTTGTACTACATTATATTTTCTCTTATTCTTATCATATATTCAATAAATGATTATATTTTAACAAAACTATATTTATTCAAACTAGTTTATATAGATTAAATAATATTCATAGAATCATTCATTGTGATTAAATTTTAATTTCAAATTCAAAATATCAAACTTCTTATAAAACCTTTCATTATTTATTCACTGTCAATTTAATCCATTGGATCATTTTGGATTTTCTAAAAAATATTTATTCTCTAAAAATTACCTCCCGAATGAATTTATGATTGAAGGAGTTATCCATGATGCCACATCAAAAAACACTTCATAACTAAATCAATATCATGACACAACTAGAACCACAACACTGTATAGAATGGATAGTCAACTTTCCTTCAAAATATTTTATTCCATGGTTGTAGGCCTTCTAGATATATCTATTTTGGCCTTCTAATAAACCAAAATACCAGGAATATTTCTAACAAGACACTGCTCTCTTCTTTTAATCATTTATAACTATAAAAAAATTTATTGACCCTGATCTTAATTAATAATCACCACAGACATGGTTCCTTATTCATATTATATAGGTATAATAGAAGATCATAATGGGGTTCACAAAAACCATTTTACCCATTCATGTTTCACACGAGAACACTATAAAAACAAAATGTTGACCACCATATCCACTTTTTCCTTTGTTTTCATCACAAGAATATCAATAACAGATAATGACCATAAAAACTCCATCATTAATTAGAGTGGAATTCATTGAATCGGCTCCATCTTCACTATGACCACAACTAGTTTGTGGAATTTCAAATATTGGAAAATTAATTCACAAAACATCCCCCAACATGGACATCAACAAGGATATATTAATAGATCTTACAAGAGCCTTCAACACTTCATGAAATGCCTAAATCATGATGATAGAATATTGATGTTTATAAAAAAGAACATCAATTCACAGGGATTCATCTAATATAGATTTAACTAAACATCCATGGACTATACTAATAAGAACTCCATTATATATATATATATCATCTCTATGGAATACCAAATCATAAAATCACTTTTTCTTTAATATATTAGGTACATACAAGAAAAGAACATATACCTAAACCAAACATATGATCCAATGGTTATTATAAAATTTTAAAGGATATAATGAATCCATCATAGAAAAATATTATCTACATAGAAATCATAGATACATCAAAAAATTATTAATAAATCATACTCAATGATATTATTTTTTATAATAATTCATTCAATAACATATTTTTCCTTAGTCATTGAAAATAATCACACTAATTGATAGTATTAATTGTTTATATTACAATACACCATTATTGCCTTATAAACCCCCCTTGTATTTATTTTAAATTTCCTCTTACAATATCATTTTAAACTAATATAAAAATATTTGTTCCCCAAAATATCTTTATCAAATTTTATTTCATTTCCCTTTGCATTTATCAGGAATCATTAAATTTTACATTTTCCCCCTTATTGAATACATATATAATGTTTTTTAGACTGTGTATCAATTCATACATATAAATTTTTTGTTATCCATTAAAATATTTTTTCAATGAACCATTATTAGTGTAGAAAATGTTAGGGTATTATTAAAAAAATGATGTTCATAATGAATTGAACATGATACCTATATGGAATGAATCCATGTACAATATTTCATAAATATTTGTTCAATCTGATATAAACTGATATAGGTGATAAGTATTAATTGATATACATATTCTTATATGATATTTAATCTTTGAATTTTGAAAATCATTTGAATACACATATTTTAACATTTCAAATATATTGTGATTTGAAAATATCCTTTTAAGTTATTTAAACATAAATTTCTTAAAATTTAGTAAAATTCTATTATTTTTCTTAAAATTTATTTTTGACTATCAAGTATAAAAAGTTTGATAACATAGAAATTTAAATTAAACCACATTAAAGAACTATGTATAAAAACTCATATTCCATGAGAGATGTTTATGTTTCATATTATTCGTTATTATTAATTTTCCTCCCACTAAAAGCGAACACTCACCAATGTATTCATAATGGTAAATCTCTTCATTATTGGATTTTATGATGTTCCAATATGATAATAAAATAAAATTGATTATTTCATGTATCTTTAATGATTTTTTAACATACACATCTTCACTATGGATAATCATATTTAATGGATAATTTTGTGAATAAAAAGGTCAATCTATGGTGGAATTTTCATTTCTTGTTCTCAATGTTGATATCACTCTCTTCAACTTCATATATTATAATTATAAATCATATTTGTTATTATAAAATAGGTGGAATCAATTATATTATTTAATACAATTCATTGGAATATTGAGACAAGAAAATCATATTTTATTTGGATCTCCCCCTGATACATTTCATAACCATTAATTCCCTAATTTTTATGAAAAAACTACAACAATAAAAATATATGAGGGAATATGGTTGATCTCATAACACATTGAAAATAAAGTAAAATGATATTTTCTTATCAATGTAAATCAATTTATTTAAATCTTTATAATTTTACAACTAAAATTATCATAAAATATCATGGATACCATCACTTACTCAATATATTTATGTTTGAAATTTATCTTCCCATTGGAAATTATGTAACTTTTTTCACATAGTGAATCATTCATATTCTTTATGAATAACTCTTATGATAGAATTATTGTATTGAAATCTATGATAGTGTTTTTAGCCAAATTTTTCAACACAGAAAAAACATCATCAACATGAGAGTTTCCATTTGGTGAAAAAATCTCATGAAACTTCATATCTACCTGTGGAATATTATTTATTCTTTTTTACATTTATTTAGTTGTTATTGTATCTATCATTATATTCTTATCCATATCCACTGGAAAAACTACTAAGATGTATTAAGGAATATCATCTTTTTTGGAGTTTAAGCAAGCCTTAAATTAGTTACATAAATCAAATTTTTATTCTATCATGTAACACTCATTTTGAAAATATTCTTGGTCATATTTTGGATCTGATGTTTCTTGTGAATTGTTACAATGAAAAATATATATTTAAACATCATGTATATAATATTTTTTCCAAAATTCTTTAAATTTTTATTAATGTTAGGAATTTATTTATTTTTTGGTTTTCTATTCTAATTATCTCTTAATACTTTTTTCAAGGTTCATGCATTACTTTTTTGAAAACATTTTTTGAAAACATCATAGATATGATAAATAACCTCAAATAAATTTTAACCTAATAAAAATTCTAATAGATCATGATTATAGCATAATTACTATCTTCATCCTGATTGATTTGTGATTCCAATAATATTTATAATTCATTGGTTCATTCCAATAGTCTAATAGAGAATTCAATAACCTATTTTACAATATTCTCATACAATAAAACGTTTTTAATATAATTTCTGTATTTTGGACAACATATTTTAGCATTATTCATCAATTATTAGGAAAATTATAATGAAAAGCATCCCCATGCATTACTTAATACATAATATTTATTATTTTTAGATCTAATACATTTATCATCATACATTTTTTAAAATAAATTATTTAAACATATGGTTTTTATATAAATATATTCATAAAAATCATTTTCTAGAGATATGGATGACAACTAATCTATTGAGATTACATCGGAAGGATTATAAAATTATTTCATGATATTATTCTCACATAAATAAGGTCATTTGACTCTAAAATAATCATTGCAAATTATCATGCTAGTACGTCCTCGGTCAATTTCTATTAATGACTCAATATGTGTAATTTAAAAATTATCCAACTACATTTCCAATTATAAAAACATCATATTGATATCATTATTTTGATCATAAATAAATTCTATTATGTCATAAGAGTACATCATCATATTTTAATCTTCTTATTGATTAATTATAACCATTTTTTGTGACAATATGTCATTATCTATATTCCTCATGTATTTTATATTACATTGAACAATCATAACATGAGTGGTGTTTTCTATGACTTTCATCTAATTATGGGATATTCTTATAAAATTAATTTAGTTCTAAAAAACAGTCATGTATTTTTTTTATCCACATATCGTAAAATTTATAAATTCTCCCTTCAAGGTCATTAAACCCCATTTATTTGATAATATCTTTCTAAATGATTTAATAATGTTATAACTTCATATCTAAAATATTTCTCCACATAATCTATCTCACATTAATGATTACTAATGTATTCATGCTAACATGAACAAATCAAACAAATATTAGAAAATATTTTATTGGTAAATTCATTAAGAATATACATTAATACATCAATAGTTTAATTATTTGATAAATTATCATGTTCATTTTATTTTTATCCTTTTGTTAAGTTTTTATATGAATATTCCAATAACATAATAACAAATTAATCCCTTAAACCCTATAAGTTATTAATGTTTTCCATGTCCTTATTATTAAATTGAAACCCATGTTTATCTCTTTCGATGCTTGAGTGTTTATGCATACATGGAGTACTTCATAATTATTCATCTCATGATAGTATGGGTATCTTCATCATATTTTCCATCACTATATTTTTAATGTTCATAAATATTTTTGATAAAAATAAATTGGTATATTACAGATAATGGATTTATTAATAAATAAAAATCATAATGATTATACGAAAAAACATAAAATCATGAAAAAAAAATTTAATCTTGAGATTTCAATCATAGGTGATAGTTATTCTTTATTACTAATTAATATTGAAATATAGATTTACCAACGATTTATAAAAAAATTATTTATATCAGTTGAAGATATTTTATACATTAATAGTGGTGAATTAGTGTATGTATCATTTTATCACCATTTAAATCTCTTCTTCTCTATTTTACCTTTTTCAACTTTAGTTTTTGATTTTCCTTCACACTCTATCTCACTCAATATATTTTATTTTTTCATTTAATAAACACCAATAAATACACACATAAAAGATATATGATGATTTATAATGATACACATACAAAATTAATATCTACTCCTTGGTATGATCTTGATTTCATTGAGATCATATTATCTAATACCATCAGACTATTAATACATTTGGGAATTATTTATCCATATATCCATGATTCATATATCTCACTCTCTATAGAATCTATAATCTTGTTTATACTAATGTACCAATAATTCCATGTTTTTAGAGACTAAAACCATAAAGACATATTTAAAATTGTTATAGGGTTTTTGATATGCTTTTTATATTATCCTTCCTTTATTAATTTACTATTAAACAACATAAAATATCCAATTCAAATATTTTAAATGAAAAAATAAATACCAAAAAAATTCCTTGATTCTCTTTCATTATATAAGGATATTATTTCTATATTTCTTCATTAGAAAAATGACTTCAGTAAACCTCTACTATCTATATATATGAATGTTAAACAAATAATTCTGCCATCAATTATTCTAATACATTAGTGGATGAATAAATTTCCATTATATTTATTTACTTTACCTCTAAACCTGAAAACAAATATTTCGGTTTACTGATGTGTCAAATTTCCTTCTTCATTGGAACACACAAAATGATTATTTCCTCATAAATGTACGTTCCAAACTTCTCATCTTCCTAACAGATAATTGTATATACTTTTAATGATTGTGTGGTACAACACTATAGTCTCTCCTATTTTTCTTGGAAATTTATTGTTTTATTTTATATTCACATTAGTTTATTCATCACTCTATAGTATGTATATAATCTAATTTTTAAAGAAATATTCATTTGTTGGAATTTGAATTATATATTCAAACACTCAATTTTCATTCAACCACTTCCATAACTTCATTAGTGTCGATTGGATCCATTGGATCATATTGGATCGTATAAAAACAATTTATGAATCAAAATATATCTCTTAGATCAAATAATATAGTTCTTGAATCATTAATGATTCCACATCATTATAAGTAAACATAATCTAATAAAACATCCTATCACATCCGACCTCAGGATGGGAACGAAATAGTTTAAAAATTATTCATCAAAATGACACGAAACATATGCATAACCTTTTAGTATCTTGATGGTTTATTCTATGGCTACACTTTTCCACCATGAAATATTCTATCACAGGATTAGCCACATCAGCTGGCCATTTTAAAAATTAGGTTCAAATATTTAACATTCCCTTATTAAAAAACCATCATGATCATGGTGGATTGAAAATTTTTGATAGGTATAATATAATATCACCATGGGATAACTATATCCATCTTGTCCAAGGTAATTTCTCACAGAAACATTGGATGGACACTATAGGAACAACCACTATCATTTTTCCTTGTTCAGTTTTAACAAGAACACCATGAATGAACCACAACAATAAAAAACCAATTTAATAGATGTGGAATTCCTAGACTATTCTTCATCTTAACTATTACCATAAATAAGGTGTGGTTATTTATGTGTTGGGAAATTCTCTCACAAGGATCCCTCCACCTTTGTCTCGGACATAACTGAATTCAATGATCATCCAATATCCATTAAAACACTAATAAATTCACTATTCATAAAGAACTAATAATTATATTTATAAACATAAATACCATTTTTTATGGAATCATATTATTTAAGTTCTTATAAATATTCATGGATGAAATATGTGAGAACTTCATTATTATAAATATATTTGTATCATAATTATGGAACATTATATCCTCAAATTAATTTTAATTTTAATATATCACTTAATTATAAGAAACAATACTCCAAAACCAAAACAATATTCAGTTGTATATTTATCAAACCATCCAATATATAGAGAAATTTTCATGGAATATTTATATCTATTTAAATATTATTTCAAATTAAATAATAATAATTACATGAAAATCACACATATTCTTGTTCACATCAATTAATTCATAAAAATATTGCTCCATAATTATTTAATGTCATCAACACTCATTTAAAATTTCATTGGAAATAAAAAAAATACAACAATGTTGTATTATTATGGAAGAACTAGTTTTCCAAGGTTAAGAGAAAAAAACTTTTGTGTATTTGGTTTATATATTAAATTGGTAAATTTTATATTTAACTCTAATTATATTAAGAATGATCTTTATTTTTTATATCTATATAGATTCATTGATTAGTTTTCTATCCTTTTTTAGTTTATGGAGGGACTAGAGGATGATTTAAATGCACAAATTTTTGATCAATATGAAACACTAATTCAGTTTTGAAAATTCAAATTTGGTAGTTTTAGAAAATACTAATGTTGAAGACACAACCTGGGTTGACAATGAAGAAGTAGATACCTACCATTAATTCATAATCTATAATTAACTATAACATAAGAGATTTTTTGAAAATTAGTTGGATATACTGGTTGTTGGTTAGGTGGTACTCTCTACGAAAATTATATTCAACGAACTGAGGTAGGCCTAATGTTTTTTCAATTTCTAATTCGAAAAACCTGGCCCCCGTAATATTGTGGTAGAATAAATGATTGTATAATTATGGAATGAGTAAATTTATATCCCCATTTTTGTTATACAATGAATGTTTTCTCAATTTTTCATTTATTTTCACAAAATAATGGATTTTTTGTTTTCTTTATAGAAAAATAAATAGGTAGTGATGTCTGCCATAACAATATAAATCTTTAGCCTATTTCCTTTATAAATAATAACATGGGGAATCAAATTATGTAAATATAATAATTACCTATATTTTTCTATTTAAATAACATCATTGTAAAATAATTCTTTAGAAGGGTTAACTATTATAATTATACAATATTTTTATACTTATATTCATCTAAATTCTAAAACTACTATATTAGGGACTAAATAATTAAATAAATTTTGGTTTATGTTATTATTAATGCTAATAATCATGTATAAATTTGTTCATGTTTCTACTTAAGATCTATTATTTTTTATCTTTATCTAATTGTGACATTTTATTCATTTTTATTCTTTTTAAAACATTTTTAAAAAGTTTGTCTAAGAATTCACCTTACAAAAAATCAAATATTTTCTTTTATATTTTCAAATAGTTTCCAGTTCAAAAATTATTTGTGTGATCAAAATGAATCTATGTACTATATATTTTGTAGAATAATAATTATTCAAAATAATTGAAACCCTAAATAAATAATTTCTCACTAAAATTTTATAAATATTTTTGAACATGAATGTTTTTATTGTTCTCTTATCATAACAATAAACATTTAGGAATATGTTTACATTTAAATGTGTATGAGGGGCCATTATTTATGATAAACTATATACCAATAAAAACAAAAAAAAATATCTTACATTAAAAAATGATTATCTTTTATGAAAAATTTATAATAGTTATTGTTTGTAAACTGTTAAAAAAATTAGATTTTGTTTAAAACATGGAATTGTCAATAAATTAATTTTCCCTATCTATTCAATCCAATAAATTTATTTTTATTTCCATTTTAAATATTTTATTTATAGTACAATTTATAAATTATATTTTCAAGTCATGTTAAATTTTGAATATTTTTATTTTATTTACAAGTCATAAGTCTTCTATTTAAATAGCAAATGAAATAAAATGATAAAATACATATTTCTTATATTAGATAATACAAATGTAAGGGCTTTCTATAATTTTTTTTAAATTATTAAATAAACCCATCAATTTGGGTTTGTCTGATTATTATAAATTATTTTTTTCTATATGTTCACGTTAGAACAAAAGTGGCCTTTGGAAGAAAATATATATTAAAATTCATTAAGGTTGAAATATATTTTAAATTATTTATATTAAATTAGTCTTTTTATGAAGGAAAAAAATTACAAAATAAAATTTTTTGAGTATGGAAATAGTTTTTTCATAAATTAATTAGTTCACTGTGAAAATAATTTTCAAAATTACCTCTTAATTTTCATTATTTATCATTCATTTATAATATGAATTTACATCCACAAAATTTGATGAATTTATTTTAATATGATAATAAATGTTTTATATTGGGGATAATTTGAGGTGAATCGTTTTATATGTATATTTTATAGAAAAATAATTTATTTTTATAATGGTACTAATTATTAAATGTTATTTATTTCATAAAATTTTTATTATGGTTGTTTTTAGATGAAAAATCTAAATCATTAATTTTTTTATTAAAATGAAGAATATTTGATCAAAATTGATAATGTTTTCCCATATTTTAATTTGATTTATTATATGATCAATATATTTTGTTTCAGTGTGACTTTTTTGTGAGAAAATGTTTATATGCATCTAAAATCGTCATGATTTTTGGATTTAATATTTTGAGATGTCACATGTTTAGTATGTTGAAAATAAATTATTAGAAATAATTTTTGTTAATATTTATATGTTTTAAATTCTTGTTTTAAATTTGATATTATTGAATCGTTGTCATTAAATTGATTAATTTTATATATTATTTGGATTCTATGTTTAAATGAGCTATATAAATATATGCCCAGGTATTTGTGAATTCCACTTCAATCATGTAATTATCATTCAAAGAATATGTAAATGTCAACCCAAGAGGTTGAGGGATATATAAAAAATATTGATCCATAAAAACGGTAACATTGTGCCTTCAATAACCTATATAATGGTATCTGTTATACTTTTTGAGTTATGTATGGCTCTAGAAGGCAACATCCGGGTATATTCTAATATTTAAAAACTTATTTAAGGACTAATAAGTATTCATGTCCTAGTATATTCCCCAATATCGTTATTTCCCAAAAGAATTTTCATGTCAACATCATTTTGAAATAGAACAACATAATTGTATAATTAATTACCTCAAATGAAAAAGGGTAAATAATGCTCAATTATGGATATATCTAAAGAATCAATAAATTCATATAGAGATACCTTTTCTACATTAATAATTTCATTAATGTGACACCATTATTCAAGGAATTCCATAAGGGTCAAATTATGGTAACAAGTGGTATGACGGATTAATATATGCCTTATAACTAAGTTCTCAAACTGAATATAGAGAGCCCAAGATAAAATGATGAGTGACTATAAAATGGATAAGGAGATGAAAATTTAATCATGTTTTGAAGTGAATCAAGGATCATCATGAATATCGTTGATATAATAATATCACATGGGAGAATAAAATTCCATTAGAGGAGTTTAGCTCATTCCATAATGAAGGAGAAAATGAATCGTAACTAATTTCATTATGATATCAATGATGAGATCTTAAAACAAATGATAATGAAGAATTAACTAGGAGTATATTAAATTTGACATTATTATGGTATCCATAGAGTGGTTCAAAGAGACTATGATGACCATCTATGGATTTCATAATCTATACAATTTTTTTGATTTTATAGATTTGGTATTTTATTGTTTTCTCTAAAAATTGGGTGTCTTTTTATGATACTAGTTGTATTTTTAATCATTATTCTTCAAAGAACTCTAAATTATGCTTTTAAATTTTTTTATTAATAAAAATTTTATTTTACATCTTCCCCTATAATGATCTTGTACTTTTAGTAATGAAATTATATCTTACTAATGCAACCCTAAGATGAAATTCTTTATGTATCATAGATATTGAAATCTCATGAAGGAAATAATTTTATATGATTATTATATCCAACTGTGATGGTTAAAATCCAACAAGGAAACATATTTTACACAATATATATTTCTGGCCTCATATCTTCATAAGTTCTTCCATACGTCAGTAGTTCAAGATAATCAGTGTGTATAGAATTTTTGTTTTATTTTATAACCTCAAAGATTCATTTTTTCTTTTGAAATATTCAAGATAAGTCAATTTGGTTTAATTATTTTTTATATGTTGGGAGATTATTTTATGTATGATGATTAATTTCGAACATGGATGAACATTTTATTGGATTGAGATATAGTTTTGTGTGGGAATCATTTATTTTAGTTAGTTAGAGTGTTGATGATTAAAAACATTTACATGATCTATTATATGAATTAGAATTTGTAAAACCCTAGGGTTTTCCTAGTTCTTCTCATATTTCCATCCAAATTTCTTTTATTTTTATCAGACTCTCTATGTTTCACTATTCTTTTATATTCATTAATTATTCCTATATTATTTATTTATTAAAAAACACATTTTATATGATACATTATGGAGAGGACACATACTATTTTAGGTGACCTCATGGTTAGCTAGTGTTATTTATCTTTGTAATTAATGAATGTATATGTGATCTTACTTTGGGTAACCAGACATAAAAATGAACATATTTTTGTGGAGTCATGTTTATCATGGATATTCATTATTTTTATTTCAAATTTTTATTATGAGAATAATTTACACTAATAATTTTGATTCATTTTTACTATTAGAGTACTCAATAATAAAACAAAAATATGAGGTCATGACCTCTGATCAATGTTGGTTATAAGAATGGAATGGTTGTGAGATTTCAAATGATGAAATATATTACTCTCACCAAATGATGCAAAATTATATTAAATCTATCAAAAAATTAAAATATAATCAATAGAATAAGGTGTAACATTAAGAATAATACACTAAATAAAGATATCAAGAAGTGTTGGAGCTTCCCACATTCCAATAAGATTTCTTCACATATAATTAGTTGATGCATAGAAATCAATATTTTTATAATTATTTTAATTAGTGGATGACAATGGGTGAGGAGGAATTTTATAATGTTTGAAATTTTTTTGAAGATACTTTTTTTCTATTATTCATAATAATTATTTTTAATACAATAGACTCTCTAATGATTTTTTAATTCTTAATAAGTTTAAAAAATTTGAGAAAATATTCCCTTTTTCTATTGATTACTCCATAACTAATGTGAATTAAACTGAGGATATGATATATTATGTTGACTATTATACTCTAATCTTCTAAATACTTCCAAAAGATATAATTTTTCTTAATGAATATGATGAAGAACAGTTTTAGGCAGTATATCATATTATCAAAGAGGATATTTTATAATTTTATACAATGATATTTACCCAAATAATTATTTTCCAACTTCATAAATAGAAACTGTGGAGTCTACAGAACAATAGGATTCCATATATGGTCAATAGGGAATTTTTGATGTACGATTTGAGGCTCTTATGTTACCACCAATGACTACATGTCAAAACACCCTCCCCACAATGTGTACCCCTCCTGGGCCGGCAATGTGAGAAGGGAGATAATGACCCCCGAGTCCCGCCTCCAGTAGGCCCCGGTTTGGCGACTAGCACCGAGGGTATAATACACACACAAATGGGAGGCATTTCCCTCTAAGAGAACCCATGAAGAATAGAGAGATGGAATAGACTCCAACAAACTCCAACTCATAACTGAAATATAAAATAAACCCAAGTACATATATGAAATGTCATGAAAAAGTACTACAACTGAAAGGGAAAACTAAAAGTACCCAAATGAAAGTAAAACGGCAGCGACTACAAGCCCGAACAGCTCCCCCACCAACCGCAAGCTAGTAGTAACCAGCTTGATCTCCAACCTGCTCCAAGTGACCTGAAAAACAGTTTATATGTACATAGGGTGAGTATAACAGTATACTCAGTAGGATCCTCCTCAAGCCTGTCATGCAGAAGTAATGAAAGCATGCTAAATCCCAGTGAACAACAAGTGAAACTAACTCGTTACCTAAACAGGTATACTAAGTTCCCAACCTCACCATGGCTACTCTCACCAAGTAACACATACAAGTATATAGCATATAGCATAGATATCAAGGGTACCCCGCTACTACTTCCCCACTGGTATGCCGCTTTTCCCCAACGACATACGTCCTGTGTATCTCTCTCCAAAGGCTTTCCCGTAGACACCTGGGCTAAGCTCCACAATCTGCACCTCGTGCACCACATAGGCTTGCCCGCAGACACCTGGGCGAAGCACCACACCGTCCTCACAAACAAAGGTAACCAGGTAGTTTCTGGGAGCCACCACAGCTCGCATAACGTGTATCATACGTCGGGTATAATACCTCAAGCCATTACAGCCCATACTCCGAGTAAGGATCCTCAAGCCATCACATCCTATACACGTTACACCTATAGTAGTCCATAGGATACTATATCCATAATATATGCATGTGAATAACCACAAGCCATTACAGCCCTCTACACACATATATGGGGTAACTAACCGCTTGCCTAATGGCACAAGTATCTACAAAGAGAAGAGAGCGGGGCCAAAGGTGGAAGTCAGCCATTCAACCTCCCATCAGAATGTTGGGGAAAACACCCCCCCAGGGCTCAGAATCCCAGGGGTGTCAGTTTCCCTTACCGACAGGGTGGAGTAGCGTATAGAAACACAAAAAGTACAGAATATATATAACTCACAACCACACTATGGGCATTACCTAGTCATAGGCACAACTGCAGCTAACGTCTCTCAGACTCCAGGCTGCTACTTCTAAGACTAGGTATCCTATAAGCACACAACCATTTGAAGAGATTTATTAGATTACTCCATTCTCATTTTATCAATTACATTGTATGTTAATTAATTCTTTAAACATTAATTAACCATGAACAATTTACCACATTAAACTTAATTGGCATCACATTCAAAAACTGCTTCTTTTTATGATTCACATCACTATTAAATTCCAGTTTCTCCATCCCTGTGGATTATCACAATTTAAACAAACTTTCATTATGGAATTACCTTCCCCATATTCCCAGACATTCTAGAAAATCATCCTATGCTACTAAACACAAAGGGCTCAATACGGTGAGTAGATATTCTACCCATCAAGTCTTTGCCACCTATAGCAAGAGCATAGACCCATCCTCCATCGAGAGGCTAAACATGGAAAGCACGTGGCATACCCCACGTGTCTTCGCCTCCTTCGGAAAGAGGGTAAGAAAAACCAGCTGCCTTGAGCAGTGGGGAAATGTAAAGCAGATAAACAATCAAACCACCAACATCAAACCATCACATTCATCTCATACCATCATCCTTGGTGTCCTCCCGGACACCCACATGCATAAACCGATGTATCTCGCCAGACTAGGCATCATCCGCTGCCACAGCCACATGTCCCCATGCCTCCACATATCACAACAGCCATCCAAGCTCACATCAAATCACAAGCAGCAGGAAATCAAAGATCACAAAATGGGCTCTCGGCCCTTTAACAAGGCATTCATCCTTCATACAAGATGAGCACTCAGAGCTCTAAACCACAAGGCATTCAGCCTTACAAGCAAGCGGGTAACTCAGAACCCTTTTGAAATTATCGAACTAATAGTTCTTTAATCCATCTTGAATTAATAGATTCATTAACATGCCTCTTTATCTTTAGCCAATTATTTAACAAATAATTTCGGATTTACGTTATTTATCGATTTCCATCATGAACGAGCAACAAATTAAAGAAAAACATAGATATCACTCTATCTAGGAAAACATGAGGCAAACCGTTATCACGGTACAAAGTAACAACATGCGATCAACCAATTCCTTTAATCCGGTTCAAGTATTTAATTAGGTCAATTTCATTGTGATCCAATGGACTAAATCATGCTAATTCTACGATTGCACATACACAATTAGAGAAGTCATGAATCCCCTACCTCGAAGAGTTCTTGACGTCCTTTATCCACACAACGGGTCACAGTCCTCTTCTCCTCACGACAGCTGCATCCACCGGAGGATGCCACGGTACGACAGTACCAACCAACCCCAAGAAAACCCATTAGAACCATGGAGATTACATGCTAATATGGAAGGAAGAACAAGAGAAGGTGATCCCCGAAAGAACGATGATAAAACATACCTTATATGGAAGAACGATCAACACAACTTGGTTGCATCAACAGGGCGGAACTAATATGAGTAACGTTTGATTGTGAAACTTTTATGAGAATGATTTCAAGGTTCTAGTGTCTCGTAGATGATAACCAGGAGGAAGAACAACGAAGAATGATTTCTCGTTCCTTTTAAAAAATAAATTCAAGAGGCGACGGTTTAAGATCCTATTTATTCTCCATTAAAAACGGATCGCATTAACCCATGCGGTTTGACCAAGTAAAAACATCCCGACCTTAGGAATAATTAATATAGAATTTATGGCCTTTGAATCGGCCGTAAAGTCCTTAAAATAAGGTTTTAAAGGTATTATACGTCAAAGTAAACGTCAAATTTACGAAGCTGGAAACACTGTTCACATACTCAAAATTTGGCAAAGTATGGAATCAGTAGCTCTCATTAAGTCTGGAAACACTGTTCATTCGTGAAATTTGGAAAAGTATGGAATCGGTAGCTCTTAGGATTCTGGAAACACTGTACAAGTCTACCGATAGAACTCCACCGATAGAACCTCACCGATAGAAGCACTGTTCAAGTCTACCGATAGAAGTCCAACGATAGAACCTCACCGATAAAAAAAACTGTTCAAGTCTACCGATAGAAGTCCACCGATAGAACCTCACCGATAGAAACACTGTTCAAGTCAACCGATAGAAGTCCACCGATAGAACCTCACCGATAGAAACACTATTCACTGAAGCTCACCGATAGAAACACTGTTCACTGAACCTCACTTATAGAAGTCCATCGATAGAACCTCACCGATAGAAACACTGTTCACTGAACCTCACCGATAGAAACACTATTCACTGAACCTCACCGATAGAAACACTGTTCACTGAACCTCACCGATAGAAGTCCACCGATAGAACCTCACCGATAGAAACACCGTTCACAGAACTAGAAATTTGGCAAAGTGTTAGCCGAGCTACTGCCGGACTGCAGCTACCAGTATACCGAGCTATCAGTACGCCGTGGCTACCGGTAAACAGCACCTACCGGTAACCGGTAGGCATCAGCTACCGGTAACCGGTAGGCAGCCGCTACTGGTAGATCGAGCTACCGGTAGGCAGCAGCTACCGGTAGACCGAGCTACAGGTAAGAGGCGGCTAGCGGTAGGCAGCAGCTACCGGTAACCGGTAGGCATCAGCCACCGGTAACCGGTAGGCAGCCACTACTGGTAGATCGAGCTACCGGTAGGCAGCAGCTGGGGGATAAGTCACCTTGACCTCCCGGAACACCTCTAACACCAAATTTTCACAAAGTAATGGACCAGGGAGGTCCGGGCCATTACATTAGATACCTCTCAAAACATTCTCGTCCTCGAGAATTAAAAACCAACCCAGAAGAAAAGAGGGGTCTGAACAACCACCCCATAAGATACCTCTCAGGAGAAAACCACCATGAGTTGTTCAAAAGCTGGAACAAAACTAAGACATCCGAGACTATGGAAACAAACAATCCATAACCAAACAATCCAAACATAACATCACATCAAAGGTACATAAGTAAAACATGAAAGGTCCAACCACAAAGAAAACATCATTACATGAAAGGAGTTAAACATTAAACAACTCCGAGTACTGAGCACGTATCTGTGACTCACGCTCCCAGGTATTCTCCTCCATGCCACCGTGTCACCACAAGACACGAACTAAGGGGATAGAACGCCCACACAACACCTTCTCCTTGTGGTCTTGGATCTCCACAGGTCGCTCCTCGAAGGTTGGATCATCATCAATATCGATCTCTCCCCAATCGATAACATGAGATTCATCATGAAGATAACGACGGAGCTGTGACACATGGAAAACATCATGTATCTGACTCATCTGAGGGGGAAGTGCTACTCGATACGCCACAGCACCAACACGAGCTAACACCTTGAAAGGCCCAACAAACTGGGCAGAAAGCTTACTTCCACGACCAAACCTTCGCTGCCCACGACAGGGAGTCACCTTTAGAAACGCATGATCCCCAAAATTAAACTCTAACGGTCTCCTTCTTTGATCAACATATGATTTCTGATGATCTTTTGCTGTCTTCATCCTCTCACGAATCACATGAACCATCTCTGTTGTATTCTGTACTAGTTCTGGTCCGAGAATTGCTGACTCTCCAACCCCAGTCCAGCACAACGGAGAACGGCATGGCCGGCCATACAAGGCTTCAAAAGACGCCATACCGATGGTAGAGTGGAAACTATCATTGTAAGCGAACTCTACCAAGGGTAAGTGCTTCGTCCATGAACCTCCAAAATCAAGAACACAAGAGCGCAACATGTCTTCAAGAGTCTGGATGGTTCGCTCTGTCTGACCATCCGTTTGAGGATGAAAAGAAGTGCTAAGGCATAATTGAGAACCAAAAGCATGCTGGAGACCTCTTCACACCCTGGAGGTAAAACGAGGATCTCAATCATAAATGATCGCCTTAGGAACTCCGTGAAGCCTCACCACCTCCTCCAGATACTGCCTCGACAAAACTTCCATTGAGCTCGACTCCTTGATCGCTATGAAGTGGGATGATTTTGTTAAACGATCCACTACCACCCATATAGCATCATGTCCTCCCGGAGCTCGAGGTAAACTTGTAACAAAGTCCATTGAGATGTCCTCCCACTTCTACTGAGGAATCTCTAAGTGATGGAGAAGACCACCAGGAACACGGTGTTCGGCCTTCACCTTCTGGCAGACTAAACATCGAGACACACATTCTGCAACTGTATGCTTCAGCCCAGGCCACCAAAACTGACTCCTCAAGGATCGGTACATCTTGGTCACACCAGGATGTACCGCCAAGGGTGAACTATGGGACTCTTGGAGAACCGTCTCGCGCATCGCCAGGGGAACAAAAAGCCTGCCATGATACAACACTCGGTGTTGTTCATCCTCCGACCAACCATCAGGGGCCTCACCACATACAACCATGTCTCTCCATACTTCCACCTCTAGGTCACCCAACTGAGACACTTCCACCTTCTGCATCAGGGATGACTGCACCGTCATCTGGAAAAGACAACCTCTACCCCCAACTTCTCCCATATCAAGATGCAAAGCTGATAGCTCTTCCATCACTCTCCAAGAATCACCAGATTCACGCACAACATCATTACGTATCTTTCGGTTTATTGTTTCGGCTACAACATTCCCTTTTCCAGGTGTATACGATATTTCAAAGTCGTCTTCCTGCAAGAACTCCATCCACCGACGCTGCCTCAAGTTCAAGTCACGTTGGGAGAAAACATACCTCAAACTCTTATGATCGGTGAAAACCACAAAGTGCTCACCAATGAGGTAATGTCTCCACATCTTTAGAGAAAACACCACGGCTCCCAACTCAAGATCATGGGTGGCATAGTTGCATTCATGGGGACGCAACTGCCAAGACCCATAAGAAACAAATGACCTCTACTGCATGAGAACACAGCCTAGCCCCAGATGTGAAGCATCACAGAAAACATCAAACTGGACTCCCTCCACTGGAAGACAAAGGACTGGAGAACTTACCAACTTCTCCTTTAGATACTCGAAAGCTGTCTGACACTGATCAGTCCATATGATCACTTGATCCTTCCTGGTCAAAGCTATCAGAGGAGTTGCAAATCAGGAGAAATTAGCTACAAACCTCCTATAATATCCTGCGAGACCAAGGAAACTTCGCACCTCTGACACGGTCTTGGGGGATGGCCAAGACACCACTGCTTCTATCTTCGAAGGATCCACAGCTACTCCCTGTTGGGACACAACATGTCCCAAGAAACGAACATGTTGAGCCCAAAACTCACACTTGTACAACTTCCCAAACAACTGATGTTGGCGAAGAACTCCCAAAACGGCTCGTAGATGCTTTGCATGCTCCTCTTCAGATGTGGATTACACAAGGATGTAGTCGATGAAAACCACAAAAAACTTGTCCAGGAATTCATGGAACACAGCATTCATCAACCCCATGAAAACAGCTGGAGCATTCGTCACACCGAATGGCATTACAACAAACTCATAATGCCCATGACGACAGCGGAAAGCAGTCTTCGGGATATCCTCATCCTTTAAACGCATCTGATGATATCCTGACCGCTAGTCGATCTTTGAGAACCAACTTTCACCCTTCAATTGATTGAATAGGTCATCAATCCGCGGGAGAGGATAGCGGTTATTTATTGTCACTTTGTTTAACCGAGGATAATCGACGCACAACTGCAAACTGACATCAGCCTTTTTCACAAACAAAACTGGTGCACCCCACAGTGACACACATGGCCGAACAAAACCACACTGCAACAGACCATCGAGCTGAATACGTAGCTCTCGTAACTCAGAAGGGGCCATCCTATACGGAGACATAGAGATAGATGACGGTCCTGGCTGTGGCTCGATCCCAAACTCGATCTCTCGTCGAGGGGGTAAGGATAAAACCTCTTCTGGAAAGACGTCAGGGTACTCCTCCACGACCCTAGGAAACACCAACTGTTGCACCTCTAAAGAACTCAGCATCATCCCGGCCATCATGGATGATAAGGAAGAAACTCGTTTATGACTCATTAAAGGATCTCTCTCACCAACAAACACAACTTCTTCTCCATCTTCATCAAAGAAAACGACCTTCTTCCTGTAGCAATCCACAACAGCCTACACCGAATACAACCAATCCATGTCGAGTATGACATCATATGGTTTTATTCGCAAACATAGGAAATCTCCCCAAGAGCGGTGTTGCCCCAACACTAGGTCACAGTCTCTACATACTTCAAACAAGTCAGCTCAACCTCCAACTGTCGTAGTCAATGCCAAGGGCACTGGAAGCCTCTCTACCTCAAGTCCCAAAGCATGGACAAGGGTAGGTGATATGAAGGAGTGTGTTTCTCCTGAATCAAACAAGGAATACACCTAGGTAAAAAAAAAGCAAATGGTACCTCGAACGACATCTGGCTCGCCTGGGGCTGGTAACGCTAGAGCATGAAGCTGACCACGACCTCCTCCACGGCCTCTCTGACCCTGATGACGACCACCACCACGGCCGCGCTCTGCTCTCTGAGGACGGGGACCGTCATGGTGCTGTCCTCTGCCTGCTCTATCTACCCTTTGGTGATCTAAAACTGGTGCAACCTGCTGCTGCTGCCCCGGCTGGAACTGCCTCAATGGAGGAACCTGGAGTGGTGCGCCCGGTGCAAGATGACTGCTCTGAAAAGTCGGGCACTCCCGCTGCTGATGACCACGTCCACCATAAGAAAAACAAGCGCCTGATCCCTTGGCATAGGTCTGAGAGTTTCTGCCTCCGGAGAAACGATATGGGAAGGGACGGGACCTACCCCCAGGTGAACGGAAACTCTTCTGTCCTAAAAACCCGGAACCCCAGACCACAGCTCTGCTTCGTGAGGAATCATGATGATTCCCCTCTTGTGACGATCCAGTCCTAGCCAAAGTCCTCTCAACAACCTCTGCCCCCACAAGCACCTCAAGATATGTCTTCAGCAAAAATGGGGTGACCTGGCGCTGGATCTCTGGACGCAAAGCCTCCTCAAAATGCCTTGCCCGGGCCTCATCATCTGGTAACAGGTCTGAAGCATATCGTAGAAGGTTCCTGAAACGGATTCCAAACTCTTGAACACTGGAGCTCCCCTGTCGAAGGGTAAGAAGCTCCTGGAAACTGGAAACCTTTGCAGTCGACGAAAGAAACTCGACTCTAAACCTGTCTCGAAACTCCTCTCATGAGATTGCTGACTCCTCACGATCACCGAGGAATAAGAACCACCACTGCCTCGCTGCTCCACGCAGCATCGTCACAACCAAGGACACCCAGTGTTCCTTTTGAGCACGAATCGAACTGAAGCCTATCGCGATCTCTTCCAACCAGTCTTCTGTGACTGCATCTGAAACAGATCCCTCGTACATCTGTAGACTCTGGCGCTGAAACTCTCTAAGTGTCTTCCACCAAGTGTTGTCGTCGTCAACCTCTACTCAACAGCGATCTGGTGGAACAGCCTGATTGGCATCTTCTGCGCAAACCTGACGAGGACGTCGACCTGGAGCCATACCTGCAAAATAAAAAATGATAGAGCTCCTAAGCCTGGAATATGGAAGACTCAACATTAAATAATTTATTGTTTTGTTTTATTTATTTTAGTTTACCTATCCCACGGTCTACCCATTCAAACACAAGCACAAAGAATAATGATGCATGATTATTTCCTAGGTCTCTACCCTGCAACCGGTACCACTTTGTTTAGTAGCCATCGTAAGCTTAATGGTCTATGCAACAGATCATAGGGGGCCCTAAACGCCTATGTCTCTTCCGGTCTCCAGTGTTTACCCCACTTTCTAAACATGAATGACACCGTTGCCCTACCATCCCTTGCATCCTCATCTGTGCCTAACTCCAAACTCCATCCTATCCCTCAACCTAACCTCTGATACCACTCTGTCACGACCCCCTCCCCATAAAGTGTACCCCTCCTGGGCCGGCAATGTGAGAAGGGAGATAATGACCCCCGAGTCCCACCTCCAGTAGGCCCCGGGTTGGCGACTAGCACCGAGGGTATAATACACACACAAATGGGAGGCATTTCCCTCTAAGATAACACATGCAGAAGAGAGAGATAGAATAGACTCCAACCAACTCCAACTCGTAACTGAAATATAAAAGAAACCCAAGTACATATATGAAATGTCATGAAAAAGTACTACAACTGAAAGGGAAAACTAAAATTACCCAAAAGAATGTAAAACGGCAGCGACCACAAGCCCGAACAGCTCCTCCTCCAACCGCAAGCTAGTAGTAACCAGCTTGATCTCCAACCTGCTTCAAGTGACCTGAAAAGCAGTTTATATGTACATAGGGTGAGTATAACATTGTACTCAGTAGGATCCTCCTCAAGCCTCTCGTGCAGAAGTAAAGAATGCATGCTAAAGCCCAGTGAACAACAAGTGAAACTAACTCGTTACCTAAACTGGTATACTAAGTTCCCAACCTCACCATGGCTACTCACACCAAGTAACACATACAAGTATATAGCATATAGCATAGAATATCAAGGGTACCCCGCTACTACTTCCCCACTGGTTTTCCGCTTTTCCCCAACGACATACGTCCTGTGCATCTCTCTCCAAAGGCTTGCCCGCAGACACCTGGGCTAAGCTCCTCAATCTGCACCTCGTGCACCACATAGGCTTGCCCGCAGACACCTGGGCGAAGCACCACACCGTCCTCACAACCAAAGGTAACCAGGTAGTTTCTGGGAGCCACCAAAGCTCGCATAATGTGTATCATACGTCGGGTATAATACCTCAAGCCATTACAGCCCATACTCCAAGTAAGGATCCTCAAGCCATCACAGCCTATACACGTTACACCTATAGTAGTCCACAGGATACTATATCCATAATATATGCGTGTGAATAACCACAAACCATTACAGCCCTCTACACACATATATGAGGTAACTAACCGCTTGCCTCATGGAACAATTATCTACCAAGAGAAGAGATCGGGGCCAAAGGGTGTAGTCAGCCATTCAACCTCCCATCAGAATGTTGGGGAAAACACCCCCCCAGGGATCAGAATCCAAGGGGTGTCAGTTGCCCTTACCGACAGGGTGGAGTAGCGTATAGAAACACAAAAAGTACAGAATATATATAACTCACAACCTCACTATGGGCATTACCTAGTCATAGGCACAACTGCAGCTAACATCTCTCAGACTCCAGGCTGCTACTTCTAAGACTAGGTATCCTATAAGCACACAACCATTTGAAGAGGTTTATTGCATTACTCCATTCTCATTTTTTCAATTCCATTGTACGTTAATTAATTCTTTAAACATTAATTAACCATGAACAATTTACCACATTAAACTAAATTGGCATCACATTCAAAAACTGCTTCTTTTTAGGATTCACATCACTATTAAATTCCAGTTTCTCCATCCCCATGGATTATCACCATTTAATAAAACTTTCATTATGGAATTTCCTTCCCCATATTCCCAGGAATTCTAGAAAAGCAACCTATTCTACTAAACACAAAGGGTTAAACACGGTGAGTAGATATACTACCCATCGAGTCTTTGCTGCCTATAGCAAGAGCATAGACCCATCCTCCATCGAGAGGCTAAACACGAAAATCACGTGGAATACCCAGCATGTCATTGCCTCCTTCGGAAAGAGGGTAAGCAAAACCAGTTGCCTTGAGCAGTGGGGAAAAGTAAAGCAGATAAACAATCAAACCACCAACATCAAACCATCACATTCATCTCATTCCATCATCCTTGGTGTCCTCCCCGACACCCAAATGCATAAACCGATGCATCTCGCCACACTAGGTGTCATCCGCTACCACAACCACAAGTCCCCATGCCTCCACATAGCACAACAGCCATCCAGGTTCACATCAAATCACAAGCAGCAGGAAATCAAGGATCACAAAATGGGATCTCGGCCCTTTAACAAGGCATTCAGCCTTCATACAAGATGAGCACTCAAAGCTCCAAACCACAAGGCATTCAGCCTTACAAGCAAGCGGGTAACTCAGAACCCTTTTGAAATTATCGAACTAATAGTTCTTTAATCCATCTTGAATTAACAGATTCATTAACATGCCTCTTTATCTTTAGCCAATTATTTAACAAATAATTTCGGCTTTACGTTATTTATCGATTTCCATCATGAACGAGCAACAAATTAAAGAAAAACATAGATATCACTCTATCTAGGAAAACATGAGGCAAACCGTTATCACGGTACAAAGTAACAACATGCGATCAACCAATTCCTTTAATCTGGTTCAAGTATTTAATTAGGTCAATTTCATTGTGATCCAATGGACTAAATCATGCTAATTCTACAATTGCACATACACAATTAGAGAAGTCATGAATCCCCTACCTCGAAGAGTTCTTAACGTCCTTTATCCACACAACGGGTCACAGTCCTCTTCTCCTCACGACAGCTGCATCCACCGGAGGATGCCACTGTACGACAGTACCAACCAACCCCAAGAAAACCCATTAGAACCATGTAGATTACATGCTAATATAGAAGGAAGAACAAGAGAAGGTGATCCTCGAAAGAACGATGATAAACATACCTTATATGGAAGAACGATCGACACAACTTGGTTGCATCAACAGGGCGGAACTAATATGAGTAACGTTTGATTGTGAAACTCATATGAGAATGATTGCAAGGTTCTAGTGTCTCGTAGATGATAACCAGGAGGAAGAACAACGAAGAATGATATCTCGTTCCTTTTAAAAAATAAATTCAAGAGGCGAAGGTTTAAGATCCTATTTATTCTCCATTAAAAACGGATCGCATTAACCCATGCGGTTTGACCAAGTAAAAACATCCCGACCTTAGGAATAATTAATATAGAATTTATGGCCTTTGAATCGGCCTTAATGTCCTTAAAATAAGGTTTTAAAGGTATTTTACGTCAAAGAAAACGTCAAATTTACGAAGCTGGAAACACTGTTCACATACTCAAAATTTGGAAAAGTATGGAATCAGTAGCTCTCATGAAGTCTGGAAACACTGTTCATTCGTGAAATTTGGAAACGTATGGAATCGGTAGCTCTTAGGATTCTGTAAATACTGTACAAGTCTACCGAGAGAAGTCCACCGATAGAACCGCACCGATAGAAACACTGATCAAGTCTACCGATAGAAGTCCATCGATAGAACCTCACCGATAGAAAACACTGTTCAAGTCTACCGATAGAAGTCCACCGATAGAACCTCACCGATAGAAACACTGTTCACTGAACCTCACCAATAGAAACATTGTTCACTGAACCTCACTGATAGAAGCCCACCGATAGAACCTCACCGATAGAAACACTATTCACTGAACCTCACCGATAGAAACACTGTTCACTGAAGCTCACCGATAGAAGTCCACCGATAGAACCTCACCGATGGAAACAATGTTCAATGAACCTCACCGATAGAAACACTTTTCACTGAACCTCACTGATAGAAGTCAACCGATAAAACCTCACCGATAGAAACACTGTTCACAGAACTAGAAATTTGGCAAAGTGTTAGCCGAGCTACTGTCGGACTGCGGCTACCAGTATACCGAGCTATCAGTACGCCGTGGCTACTGGTAACCAGCAGCTACCGGTAACCGGTAGGCATCAGCTACCGGTAACAGGTAGGCAGCTGCTACCGGTAGATCGAGCTACCGGTAGGCAGCAGCTACCGGTAACCGGTAGGCATCAGCTACCGGTAACCGGTAGGCAGCCGCTACCGGTAGATCGAGCTACCGGTAGGCAGCAGCTGGTGGATAAGTCACCTTGACCTCCCGGAACACCTCTAACACCACATTTTCACAAAGTAATGGACCAGGGAGGTCATGGCCATTACACTACATGTAATTAAAATTAAAGAAAAATTAAAAATTATGATAATGAGTAATGAACTGAAATGAGATAAGAAATAGTGGGGAAGTTCCCCTACATTTTATCCCATCATTAATTATTCGATAAGGTTTTTTATAATATGTTGGAGAATTAATATAATAAGATCAAGAGGTGTAGTATAAATTGTTAAATTTTAATTTTTTCAGTCTACGATAAATACCATTTTTGGCTAATAATCCTTATGGTACATACCCCCTAATATTAGTGGTAAAAGAAGAAAATTCTAAATCAAGAAATTTTAAATACTATAACCTTTCCTGAATTTTCCAAATAATATTCTTTCCTTTATTTTTTTATTATTTCATTTATGACCTAATAAATTTATTATTTTTTAATTTATTGAAAAATAAATTGAAAATAAATTATACAACATAAATGGAATTTTAAAGCTTTTTTACACAAAATATGACTATATAGGGATTGTAATTGAATTATCATGGGATATCTCTCATTGAAAAAAATAGATTTGTTATTGGATAAAACATCATCGATGTAGCATATATACAGGGGAGTTTCAATATAATTCATAAATCATTTTCTTATTATATTATCTAGAAATTGCTTCATATAAATTTTTTGGTTTATTTCATAAATAAATTTGTTGGAAATTTTTAACATGTGATGAATTTTTTTTAAAAAAATTATGATTCTTTTACTAATATTATATTTTAATTGTTTATGTAAATAGTGACACTGCACACATCTTTTTTCCATAAAGAAATTATTTTTTAAACTCAATTTTTATTTAATTAATATTAAGAAAATCATGTATACACACTATTTTTGTAAGTATTTACCTTGTGTAAATCCACTTTTGGGATCAAAATATTTTTATTTATTGTATTTTTGTAAGGAAAATTTATTATAAATATGTAAATCCACTTAAACAAAATTTGTCACTGCTAAGTTGTAATGTTGTTTTGCGAAAAAAATATTTTAATAATTATCCACACATTACATTTAAAAATCGGAGTAATGATGAGTTTTTATTTCAAGGGAGGGGGAATAACTTATTATGAAATATATATCTTCGAAAAAACCACGAAACTCATAAAAAAAATTAAATAAAAATTTCCAACGCAAAAAACTAAATTATTAATTTGTTGTAAAAATTTCACAATTTTTTGACTACTTTAAATATTGATGTGGTTAATCATTTTTACCTATGTATTCAGTCTAGATTAATTTTTGTCATTACTCACTTAAAAATTATTTCATATCATGAGGTTTAGGATGGTATATTTACTAATACAGTTTTCATTGAACTATTTGGTTTTATTTTAAACAAATTATCATTGTATTTAAATATGTTATATGGAACAAGATTTTAATCCTTGTGAAAATTTCAATATTTAATATAATACTGATGGGTTTTATATTTTTTATAAATTGTTAGAAACTTGATTCACCAATCCATTTTTGGGTTTCTAATTTTTATATTATAATTATATGTTTCTATTTTTCTTGTAGAGAATGTGAAATATGGAATATACTTTAAAGGAAAACTTATATATGTTTAAATTCATTCCAAATATTCTAGATCATCTTATAAAATTAAAATCAAATATTTTTTTAAAACACTTTCATTTGAGTAGAGTAATCAATTTTTATTAATTGAAAGTGTCTATATGGGGACAAATTTTAAAAAACCCCAGTTTGTTGGATTTTAAATTATTTATTTTCAAGATGAATTGAGTTCCAAAGAATTTTTTGAATTAATATCCTGAGGTTAAACAATCTATTATGTGTGGGGGGATTTTTTGTGATTATTTTTGGATTCATTTTCTACAAAATTTAATTATATTTTAATTATTTTAATTTTAATATTTTTTTTAATTCATAAAATTATAATACTCAATAATTTTGGATTATAAATTAAATTTATTAAATATTTTACTTTAAATAATAAATTTTTATATAAGTCGGATAATGTGTTCTTGTATTTATGATTCTTTTATTTTTATATCATCTCTTCTTTTTTTATTAACAAATTAGTTATAAAATGTTTCAAATTGGTTATCTTGGTCTTCTATTTTCGGGATTAATAATTTGAAATATTCTCTGTTTTTATATTTTTCATCAATTTATAGAACTCACTTTTGTTCACATTTTTAATTGTTCAATTTATTGTTTAATTTTTTTTGTAGGATGACCATTAACATTAAATATATTAATTTCCTTCATTTTTTGGAACATCATATAGACGATATATGTAAATTTATGTTTAGACAAACATATAAAGTCACTCAACTTACATAAAGGTATCTCAATGCCTATATAAAGGTACAATTGTTATTTTTTAAGGGCTATTTAAATTTTACTGAATCCATGGGGAAGGGTAATACTACCACTTCAATAACCTTCATAAAGGTATCTTTTTTAAACTCAAAAGTTACATATAGGGAATGGGGGCTAATTAAAGGTCGATTTTATGCTTCACCAACATGAATAACAGCAATCCCTAGTTCTGGTTATGGAGGATACCTCACCTTTAAAATCTTTTAAAGGGAATGTAATGGTTCAATCAAAATATAATATATATACATAAAGGTATAACTGAGAATTTTAAAAAAAATCAAATGTTAAACATCACTCGTGTAATTGAGAATCATATACATAAAAAAACTCACATAAATGTATGTACCAACCGTTCAGATTAATGTGAAGACCACCACATCATTCAAGTATATTTTAAAATTTAACAGCTTGTGAAAAAGGTACTATACAAAAATAAAAATACTTTTGGATGCCTAATGTTAGAAATAAATATTCGGAGATCATGATTGTGAGAGAAACATAATGTAACATCCTTTTAGAATAAGCTAAATAATCATTAATCGAGATTTAAGATACATATAGTTTTAATAGGGTTGGATCAAATGCATGTGTTACATGTGTAAAGTGTGAATTTTTTTAACATGGTTAATCTCAAGACACCAAATGTGATAAGGTTAATTATTAATAATTCCAAATGGATATCAAGGGTGGGATACCAAAACATGTGATTATTAAATTTAAATATAACAAGACTCTATTAGAGATTTTTCTATGTTTATTATAATCATGGAATTTAAAGATGATGATCTTTTGGGAATTATTCCTTGTCATGGTTAATTATTCCACTAATTTTGATAATATATAATTTATTTTTCATCAAATTTTTGGGTCTTTATATGTTAATCACAAAATTTTTTTATCCTTCTTTCGGGGATTTTTAATTATTCATGTAAATATGTTTTGAAAAAAAAATTACTTTCATATTCCTATATAGTTCTCATCTATTTATAGTTATTAAGGTTGGACCACCTAAACAAGTCCATGTAATTAAATCTTGATAATTTCCATATATAATAATTTTCTCATTATCATAATTATCTCCCACTATCTTGAATAATAGTGGATGTAAAATTGTTTTATGGTAAAAATATTCAACACATGTTCTATTTTGTATTAAAATCCCATTAATACTTTCCTATTGTTGATTTTATCTTCCTTGAATTTGTGTATTTAGTGTTGTTATGTGATTTTATGATAATATAATGATCATTTTATCCTATGTAGAATTGATTTTATGAATAATAGTATAGTTATTTTAGAATTTATTTAGTGGATTACATTATTTACCTCTAATCGTTCAATTAATATGTGAGAATTATCATTATGAGAAAGGTATTTATGTCAATTAATTTTTCCAGCCTTGACTTATGAATAGTTTTGATTATTCCAGATGTTTATAAAATATATAATGTTAATTATATAGAAGATTATCTTAGGTTTTGTCTCTTTTGTTGTCTTTTTTCATCCTTTTTCCATTTTGTTTTTTTATTCTCTGTCATTATTTCTTCTATTCATTTCAATAACTTTCCATGTATTATTTTAAGCATAAAAAATAAGTTATAATGAAAAGGGTTTTTTCATTCCTTTTATATTTTCATTCCACATTATTTGTTTCATTTCTCTTCTCTCACTATTCTTCATGATTTTGGATGGATTTTCTCTTTTAGTCCATTTTTGTCTCTTAATCACCTACATTTACAGAAATATAACTATTTCCTTTAACCCATTATTATTACATTGTTGAGTCTCTCCCCAAACCCTATTATTTTGATTCCCTATTTTAGGTCTCCATTAGTTATCATGACAATGGCGGTCCCTTCCTAGAGAGGCATTTGGTTATAGGGTGTCCTATATCCCTTCTTTAGTAATCATCTTAGACATTTTCATAGGTCTCTTAACCTAAAGTGTAATTTTATCATTCTCATAGGCCTCGATTTGTAATTATATGTATCTAGTGTTGAAAAAACTATATCCTTTTCATTTTAATTTCATTTTAATGGATCTACGATATTAGTGTATTCTAATGGCAGTTTGTTTTGGTACTTTTGGCCCCTACAATTGGTTTTTTAACATAAATTGTCTATATATCTATTGTGTATATCACATTAATGATAAATATAATGATCTATTTTAATTATTATGGTGTAAATAATACATAATCAGTTAGATTATGGGAGAAAATTCTATATTTCTTAATAAGGTTCTAGTTTCTTATTCCATGTGGTTTTCTTTGATGATGACTATTTTGGAAAACAATATAAAAATTTATACAAATTTATATAATTATAATAGCTATTTTCAGGAATGTTTTGTTTTCCATTATTGATGAATAAATATTTGTGTTTTTTTTACCTTTATTCAGGGAGAATTTTTGTTGTCTCTTTAAGTTGGTGGTAGGTGATGGGTGATAATTATAATGAGGATTTTAGATTCAATTGTATTTTATATTGTATTTTTTCAATTTTATATTGGTAGAATCTATAATTGTTGAGGTTCTTGGTAGAATCCTAGATGTCAAGTGAAAATTAATTAGATTGTGGTTATAATGTATTAAAAAAACAAAAGAAACTCTGGGATGTAGTGTTTTATTTTCATTCTCCCTATTGGGGCTGGAATTTAGAAAATTTTATTTCTTTGTGTATAATTTTCAATATGGAGTTTTAAAATTTAAATTTCATTTTTTTATTTTTTTGTATCTTGATATTCTGTTGTAACGCCCCGACCCCAGAATCCTGGAGTTGCTACATTATTTCATTACATTGGAATGATTACAAGAAATTCCTATCCCAAAGAACAAAATAGTTTAGTATTTTTGGAAAACTAGATTCAAAAATTGGTTCACCATTACAACATGAAATAATATAAGTGAGTATGAAATATGCTATTTTTTTAAAATTAAATTTCAATAATTTGTTGCTGAAAGTTTTGTAAGGAGGGGAGAATGTAACACCTCATGGATTAAAAAATAAATTTAATATTGAATGCATGATTCAATGAGTTTATAAAAAACAAAAATTTGTTATAACCAAGGCAATTCATATAATTTTTACCCTTATATAATTTGAATTTCTAAAATCATACATACAATATTGCATTCTAGGTGATTTTTAAAGGCAGATATAACAAAGATAATTTTTTGTGAAGATTAACCTACCCTTCTGAATAGTACCATACCCATAGGAATAGTAATTTCACCCTAATGTATAGTAATATGACCCTTATGAATTGTAAGATAACCCATGAAATTATAAATAAATTTAGACACCTTATAAATGAGTAGAATATTCTATAAATTATTAATTTAGTATTTGTATTTTTTTGAGTGATTAATATTTAGATACAATTAAAAATTAATAAATTAATTCATTTTCATAAATACAGTTCCTAAATAAATATATTGTTTTCTTATTAATTAAGTATAATTTTATGAGACCATAGTTAAAACTCTAATGTATTATAAATGAAATTTTAAATAAAAAATCTATATTTTTCAAGTAAATAATGATTTTATTTAAGATTTAAATTTCAAAAATTGAGAAGAAAAATTTCATAAAATAGAGACTATTTTTCAATTATACATATCAAAAATAGGTCGAGGAGGATTTTTGGTATTTTTCTAAAATACATTAATTTTTTATGAATAGTATAATACGATAATTTATGATAAATCCCAAATACATGGTTTATTGAGTCGTAGGTGATGTAAGGAAGATGTAGGCACACATGATAAGAACTCAAATGAACTTACTACTATTTTTGGTCACATTAATCAATAATATTGATATCCTTTAGCAGAAATATTAAACTAATGATTAAAATAATGAGAAACCCACCCTCTCTTCCACTATTAATACCATACATCCTTATGTTTTCTCTTCACTCCTATATAACCTTTTTTCATTCCTAAATTCTGCCCAAATATCCACCCAAGATATTCCCCCACATCCATAAACTCTTTTCAATATAAAATGGCCATATCCTCTCCCCTAAAGAGTCCCTTAAGGAATATTTATTCAAGAGGTAAATTCCTATTTTCAATTATATACTTTCTTTTCAAGTTCCTTTGCTTTCATTTCTATACTCAACACTCCTACACAAATGTTATGAAACCAATATTACCATACTTGAACTATAATTTTTTTATGATGATGGAATATGTTATTACTCTCCTCTACACTTCTTTTATGGTTGTAGTTAAAAACACCATCTGAGATGTGCTAATTTACCACATTCAAGGATGATGGTTTTTCAATTTCTATTACTAACAAGAATTTTGGTCATGAAACTATTATTATTGACTAACCAGACTATAATATATTTATTATTTCATATATATGGTTGTAGAATCTTTTTGAAAACACGTTTTTTATTTATAAAGAATAATGAGTTCTTTGTGTTCAAAAACAACAAACTAACCTGAATGACTATCATTAAATAGTTAATATAATGATTCATCTTTAATATAAGTAACCAACTGAAATTTAAAACCATTTAAAATTATGGATTTTCACTAATAACATACAACATAAATTTTATACATCTATCTTCATTTTAAATTATTCTCCTTTCATTTATATAAGTATACCAGTCATGAAACAAATAGACCCAAACAATGAATTCGACCCTCTTAACCTATCAAAAAAGGACTTGAATGAACATAATTGGGTTTTAAAAAACAATTACAAGGAGATAAGTTTATGTAATTATTAATTAATGAACCTAAATTTTATTATTCATGACATTAAGATCAAGTGGAGAACATCTTCGGACTTATTGTCAGGGTTTCTTCATCATACATGCATTTTTGAGATATTCTATATTCACTACTACTACTTGTGTATGGTGTATACATACTTCCCATTGATTTTTCATATCATGAATCTCTTTAATTTCCTATTATAAAATGTATCATTTTATTATTATTAATTCTTCATCATATGATTCAATTGATTACAATGTTTTATGTATTTTCTTCCTAAACATCCATTTTCATTCTAGTTGTACTTATTCTCTTCTCACCTCAATGAAATTAATATTTATTCTAATGTGCTCCTCACATATTTTTTTAATGTGGGAATAATTTATCACCCCAACTATTTAAAAAACATTATTTAATTCAGGAAACACTAAGTCTATACAAATAACTCTTTGTTATAACGGAGCCAATAAACACAATTTTGCAACTTCTAATATTTGAATTTAGAAAAATCTGATATAAACGATTGTGTTCATGGTGATTTTTGGTGTATGATGGAACATACATAATTTTGTGAATAGTAACATACACTTATGAATAGTAATATATCCTTATGAATAGTAATTTTATCCTTATTAATAGTAATACGAACCTTATTAATATAAATTTCACCAATGAATGTATAAATAAAATTTATGCACCTTATAAATAAAAAATATTTAATAAATTATTAATTATGTATTCATTTTTTTGGTAAGTGATAAAAATATAATTTAATTTTTATATTAATAAATTCATTCATTTTCATAAAATTGGTTCCTAAATAAATATTTTTTTGTCTTATGATTATAGGATAATTTTGTGAGACGATAGTTAATTTTTGAAAGTATTATGAAAGCAGTTTTAATTATAAAATATATATTTTTCTTGTAAATAATGATTCTATGTAAAAATTAAATTTCACTTATATAGAAACATATTTTAAAAAATTTTAGTCCATTTTTGGATTGTACACATCAAAAAATGGTAAGGGTAAATTGTTGGTATTTTACTTAAATACATGATGTTTTTTTGAATAGTAAAATATGATAATTTATGTTTAATGCTAAATACATGGTTTATTGGGTCATAGATGATGTAAGGATGATGTATGCACACATGTATCAAACTCACATGTCTTTATTACAGTTTTTGTTCACATTAATAAATAATTTTAATTATCTTGGTGAAAAATATTAAACTAATGATTAAAATAATGAGAAACCCCTCCTCTCCTTTATTATAAATACCACCCCTCCTTACCTCTTCCCTTCACTCCTCTAAAACATTGTTCCTTGTTTAAATTCTTCCAAAATATTCTCCCATGATCCTCCCCCACGTCCATCATTCATAGTTCACATAAAAATAACCAATCATCTCCCTAATGAGGATCTCGTGGAAGGTTAATTCAAGAGGTAAATTCCACTTTCCAATTGTTTTAATTTCTTTTTGAAGTTCCTTTGTTTTATTTTCAATACACTATTATCTTCACCAAAATGTTATGACAACTCCAATAACATACTTTTAATTTAATTTTGTTATGAGGATGGAATAATTTATTATCATCTATCCTTTACCATTCTTTTAGGCTAGTAGTAATAAGACAATCCGAGATGTGATAATTTACCACATTCAACGACGATGCTTTTTTAATTACTATTACCGTATTAAATTATGCTCATGAAAAAATTCATATTATTGAAAAAGACTATAATATTTTTAATATGTCCCATATATAGTTCTAGAATTTATTTTCTAGATATGGTTTTGATTTATAAAGAAAAATGATTTTGTTGTGTTCTAAAACCGAAAATTAACCCAAACAGTTACCATTAAATAATTTATATAAGCATTCATCTCCACTCCATGTAACCAAACCAAAATTACAACAATGTAACCTTTTTTATTTTCACTAAAAACATAAACTTGAATTTTATACCACCATCCTAATTTTAGATGACTCTTCGTTCATGTATAAATGTATATCGATCACTAAACAAACGGGGCCGAACAACGAACTTGAACTCTTAAGCAATAAAAATGTCCATGAATGAACTTAATAATGTAATAATAAATAAATTTAATGAATATTAGGTTCTGGAATTATTAATTATTGAGCAAAAATTTTATTCTTCTTGTCATTAATATCATGTGGAGAACACCATCACACTTAAGGTATGGGTTTCATCATCTCACTTCCATTTTTTTGAGATATTTTGTATTCACTACAACTAATTGTGTATAGATTAGGTATACTACCCATTGATATTTAATATCATAAATATATTTATTTTCATGTTATTCAATTTATAATTTGATAATTATTAGTGTAACAACCCGAAATTTTGAATAAATCTTGTTTCCTAATTTTATGTGTTATTTTTTTTATACTCGACAAAAAAGTTTCATTTGATTACATGATTATAATTAAAATGAGACCGATGGGTTTTGACTGTTATATGACCATTGGTCAATATGACCGCTGGAAACTAAACGTTTTGATTATTGTCTCTAAATACAAGTAATCTTGGTTAATTAATATAGAAAGAAGATTTGATGGCCTCACCCAGTAGTGTTGGACCGATCAAAGCCCATCTAACAGAACTTGGGAAGGAGGTAGCACCACTGGGCTTTGCTCTGGACCAAACCCAAGCTGAACTTCATCGTGTGAAGCTATAATGGGATCGCCTTCGCGAAATGTTCAAACTGATAGAAATTACTACTCGTGCGATGTTGGCTGAGCCTCCCTCAGATTCCCTCACCTTAGCACACCATACACTTAGGTCCTATGCTGGTGTGATAAGGGGCTATGTTAGGAGACCGTAACTGCCTTGTGTAATCCTTTGTTTTAAATAAAAATTGGGAATTCTTCTTATGATGAAGTTTTTTAATTTTCAAATGACTGGATAAATATAGTATGCATATTTTTGATGAATTTTAGAAAATGGATATTTTAAAAATGTTTATGTAAACCTTAAATAATTAAAAATGTGTATTGATTTTCTAAAAATTTTCTTCTACAATTATGTTCAGTATGAAATTTAGAGTCTAATAAGATCAACTTAATTTTTGATGAATAGTAAATTATGAATTTTGATTTTATGATTAGGATTAGTAATGTGTCCAAATGGATTAGTAATCTCACTTAAATAAAGTATTAATATAATCTAGGCACCTTGATTAAGTAATGTGATTTAATAAAATGGTTAAATAACGGTTTCATTAATTATTATTCAAGTATTAGTTTTTTCGAGTGAATAGTGTTTTTTAATTAAAAATTAAATTAAATATATTTAAAAAAATTATTTTTATAAAATGGATTTAATTTTTGAACTCAGAGCACCAATATTATGTTATGGAAATTTCTGGGGTTTTTTCTAAAAAAATGAATTTTCGGTGAATAGTGTATTTATTTAAAAAATAAATTAAAAATATTTAGAAAATTATTTTTATAAAATTTAATTCATTTTTGAAATCAGAGCATTGATATTTGGTTAAGGTGAAATTTTGGGATCTTTCTGAGAAAGTTGAATTTTCTATGAATAATAAAAATACAGTTTTAGGGTTTCAGTATGTTTAATGACATAATAAGTGTGTCATGATGATATCATGAGATATGTTAAGGGATGGTAGACCAAAGGTGATGAATTATTGTATGGGGGGCCCATGTGGCCTAACTTCATTGGAAATATCTTGGGAGAGAACATGGTTTTTAGAAAACCACTTTTGAGGTGTCCCTTGGCCATTAATGCCTTGTCCCCTCACTTTCCCTATAAATACCAAGCCATCCTCTCATCCATTTTGACCCCCCACCCTCCCCCAACGAAGTTCCAGTCTCATTACCTCCCAAGGAGTCCTCCCAAGGTGCCCTATATCCCTCAAGGTCCCAACCTTTGAGTTTTAAGAGTTACGTTTTAAGGTAAGGGATCCGACCTCTCTCTTTCTTTTCAAGAAATCTCTTTTATGTCATTTCATGTATCCTCCATGTTCTTATGTTAAAGTATGTTCTTTTATACTCCTCTTAATTCCCTTTTCATGTTCATATAATTAGATATCCCCTCTTACTCTCATTATTTCTTTTTATGAAGTTTTAAGTGGCGCCGTTAGGCTGCCGAAATTTTTGTAACAGATTCTTTCTCCCATCTAATTTTTTTCAAGATCTATTTTACATGTAAAGTATTTCAAGTCCCTTTTTATTATTTTGGGGTATTATATCTAAATTTATAATACTGATATTTTATTATCATATGACGAGAGACCTCATTTGATATCTTCAATTTAGTATTTTGAAGTTTAAGTGGCGTCCTTAGGCTGTTGAAATTTTTAGTGGTCCTTGCACCTTTCTCCCTTTTCAATGTACTAATTCCATGTCAAGTCTTGCAAGTTCCTTTTTATTATGTTGGGGTATGATCTCTATATCTATCATACTTATCTTTTATGTTCATATAATGAGGGACCCTATTTGTTCTCATCAATTCATTTTTGGTTGAAATTTATGTAATGCTGTTAGGCTGCCGAATTTTCATAAGAGAAATCTTATTTTTTTCTTCCTTTCATGTTCTTAATTTCATATGGTATATTTTAAAATATCATTACCATGTTCCTAAATCCCTTATATTATTTCCCTCTACTGTTTTATGGGTCATTTATGAATGTTTGACCCATGTCCCCTCTCTTTTCAATGTTTTCTAAAAACCTTGTAACATAGTCGTTATGCTGCAGAATTTTCGTCTCAAAATGCCTCTCTCTTTTCTAAAATTTTTTTTTACGTTATAAATTGAATACTAAAAGCTCTTATCTCTACAGGGGTATTCACATATATACCAAAATGTTCTATTTTAAATTCTAGTATTTACATACATGAAACCCTCTTTCCCTTTTCGTGGATTTAAAGTGACGTAAAGATCATGTCTTTAAAGTAGTTTTTAAAACGTTTTGATTATGAAATTAAACCCATTTATTTTATGCTATATGGGTCATTAATGACATGTTTGATGATGATATATGTGGCTCACATGATAATAAAGTCAAATTTAAGGGTGCGCCCTGATAGCGCTCCAATGCATTGGGTAATGATGTAACCACTAGAGATTACAATTTTCACGATACCTTGGTGAATAACCTTGGTAATTTTCTAATGACACCTTGGGGATGGACATTGGTGATATGTTCATGATTGTCTATGTTAAATGATGTATTCACATCTTCAAGTTATGAAAAATGTTATTTTTATTATGATATGCCTCATGATTTCATTCTCATGCCTTAAAGTTCTTTTCATGACTTTATTGATGTATCTCAAGTTTATATGTAAAATGATTCGCTTGTTTCCATTACTGGGCCATCTGCTCACCCTTTCTTTTGATGTATGTCCCCAGGTTATGAGATGCATTAATGAACCTAGGATTAACTTAAGGAGAATCCTTTAAAGTGTTTAGGAAGAATGTTTTATGTTGTTTTCATGTATTATGTTCCTGGTTTCCAAGACACTAAACCTTAAAGATCATCAGTTTTGTGTAATGTAATGAAAGTTTATTTTATAAAAAGGCGGGATGCTATAGTTGGTATCAAAGGATGGTTTATTTATTTGTGGAAATTATGATATGAAAACTTTAGGAAGAAGACTATAGAAAATCTTATATATAGGAAAACTTCCTGGTATTTTGGTGAGTATTGAGTAATGGGTTTCCAAGAAAATACATCCCTATCTGGATATGATCCAGTAGAGGTGGCTCTGGAACAGATGTACATAGGGGTAAAACCAGAAGACATAGCTTTGAGCTAGACTCAAATGGGAACTGGTACACGACAACGGGCCTTGCTGCACTCTTGGATACGACACTCCCGGGAGATATGCTTTGGTAAATTCATAAGCTTAGTATGAACCATTGTTAAAGGAACAAAGATAAAATAAAATAATGATTCACATAAGAATATATGATCATGGATAACCTAGATGGGAACCTAGGGGATCACAAGTTAGGGTATACTTTTCTTCTACAAGTTATCCTTATATGCATTAAGTTTCTTTTCATGATTATTGGCTAAGTAGTTAATAACCTAATTATAGTTTCTTTTCTTAGTTAATGGCGGGAAATGGAAGAACATGTCCCACCAACCAATGTGATAGGAAATTCTATGATTGTCATATTAATATGAGAAATATGATTGGGGGATTAAAAGATGATTATTATTTTGGAAGACGTTCACTATTTTGGGGACCCTATATGATCGAGGTAAATAGATTACTACAGTATTTTCATTGAGGAGTAAGGTTGACTTATATTTTGAAGAATCGATGAATTTAAGGTGAACTTATGGTAATATAGGTTACTTATGGAAATGATCAACCTATCTTGGGGAAAATATGTTTAGGTTAGCTACTTTTGTTATAAGATGTTAGGTTTGGTTGATGTTGTTTGGAGATGAACAATGAAGTTTATTTTGGAAGACTATGTTATCAAATCATTCTTGTATTTGGGTTTCAATCGTAGTTTGGTTTATTTTGAGGAATTTTAAGGACCATTATTTATGGAATGGTCTATGATGAACTTTGGGTAGTACCATAGAAATTTGAAGATTTAAAATTAGTTTCCATTCCTATGGGATTATTTCCTTTTGAAGAGTTGTTTTACCTTACCCTACCTGTTTTTGGGATAATGTTTAATGATAGAAGAAAAAGATAGTTAATCTTTTGTGGATTATGTGATTCTCTAGAAGATGATTCTTGTGTTTTGATGAGACCAGGTAGTTTTGAATGCTCATAGTTTGGAGAAAAGATTAGTTTTGGGTAGAAACTTATTAAAGGATGAAACTCTACATGAAGATAGGTATATTTTCTTATGTTTTTGTTTTATTTTGTAAATGAATTCCTCAAAATTATGAAAAGGAACGTAAAACAAAAACGTTGTTGGTTTATGTTTCCTACTAGGTAATCAAAGACCGTTTACACAAATCATAAGTTTGGGATTTTTCTTATGGTTAACTTTCTCATAATCATGTTTTCAATCACTCTCCCTCAGAACTTTACCCTTTGTTTTCTCCTCCATGTCCATGTTTTCCTACATGGAATCCTAGTGTGGGTTAACTCGGGTGATCTTTGTACTTCCCTTTCATTCTTTTAAAGTAATATTTTAACTGACTCCTTTTCCAATGTGGTACATTCAATGAAATTTCAAAACCAAATTTTTTAAAAAATTGCGAGGACGCAATTTCTTAAGGGGGGAAGATTGTAACGACCCGAAATTTTGAATAAATCTTGTTTCCTAATTTTATGTGTTATTTTATTTTTTATACTCGAAAAAAATGTTTCATTTGATTACATGATTATATTTAAAATGAGACCAATGGGTTTGACTGTTATATGACCATTGGTCAATATAACCGCTGGAAACTAAATGTTTTGATTATTGTCTCTAAATACAAGTAATCTTGGTTAATTAATATAGAAAGAAGATTCGATGGCCTCACCTAGTCGTCTTAGACCGATCGAAGCCCATCTAAGAAAACATGGGAAGGAGGTAGCACCACTGGGCTTTGCTCTGGACCAAACCCAAGCTGAACTTCATCGTGTGAAACTAGAACGGGATCGCCTTCACGAGAATTTGAAAATGATATAAATTATTACTCGTGCGATGTTGGTCGAGCCTCCCTCGGATTCTCTCACCTTAGCACACCTTACACATAGGTCCTATGCTGGTGTGATAAGGTGCTATGTAAGGAGACCGTAATTGCCTTGTGTAATCCTTTGTTTTAAATAAAAATTGGGATTTCTTCTAATGATGAAGTTTTTGAATTTTCAAATGACCGGATAAATATAGTATGCATATTTTTATGAATTTTAGAAAATGGATATTTTAAAAATGTTTATGTAAACCTTAAATAATTAAAAATGTGTAATGATTTTTTTAAAATGGTCTTCTACAATTATGTTCAGTACGAAATTTAGAGTCTAATAAGATCAACTTAATTTTTGATGAATAGTAAATTATGAATAGTGATTTTATGATTAGTATTAGTAATGTTTCCAAATGGATTAGTAATCTCACTTAAAGAAAGTATTAATATAATCTAGGCACCTTGATTAAATAATCTGATTCAATAAAATGGTTAAATAACGGTTTCATAAATTATTATTCAAGTATTTGTTTTTTTGAGTGAATAGTGTTTTTTAATTAAAAATTAAATTAAAAATATTTAAAAAAATTATTTTTATAAAATGGATTTCATTTTTGAACTCAGAGCACAAATATTATGTTATGGTAATTTTTGGGGTTTTTTCTAAAAAAATGAATTTTTGGTGAATAGTATATTTATTTAAAAATTAAATTAGAAATATTTAGAAAATTATTTTTATAAAATGGAATTCATTTTTGAAATCAGAGCATTGATTTTTGGTTAAGGTGAAATTTTGGGATCTTTCTGAGAAAGTTGAATTTTCAGTGAATAGTAAAAATACAGTTTTAGGGTTTCGGTATGTTTAATGACATCATAACTGTGTCATGATGATATCATGAGATATTTTAAGGGATGGTCGACCAATGGTGATGAATTATTGTATGGGGGGCCCCATGTGGCCTAACTTCATTGGAAATATCTTGGGAGAGAACATGGTTTTTAGAAAACCACTTTTGAGGTGTCCCTTGGCCATTAATGCCTTGTCCCCTCACTTTCCCTTTAAATACCAAGCCCTCCTATCATCCATTTCGACTCCCCACCCTCCCCCAATGAATTTATGGTCTCATTATCTCCCAAGGAGTCCTCCCAAGGTGCCCTAAAGCCCTCAAGGTCCCAACCATTGAGTTTTAAGAGTTACGTTTTAAGGTAAGGTATCTGACCTCTCTCTTTCTTTTCAAGAAATCTCTTTTATATCATTTCTTGTATGCTCCATGTTATTATGTTAAAGGATGTTCTTTTATACTCCTCTTACTGACCATTTCATGTTCATATAATTATAGATCCCCTATTATGCTAATTATTTCTTTTTATGATGTTTTAAGTGGCGCCGTTAGGCTGCTGAAATTTTTGTAACGGATTCTTTCTCCTTTCTCATTTTTTTCAAGATCTATTTTCCATGTAAAGTATTTCAAGTCCCATTTTATTATGATGGGGTATTATCTCTAAATTTATAATACTGATATTGTATGATAATATGATGAGAGACACCATTTGATCTCTTCAATTCAGTATTTTGAAGTTTAATTGGCATCGTTAGGCTGCTGAAATTTTTAGTGGTCCTTGCACCTTTCTCTCTTTTCAAAGTTCTAATTCCATGTCAAGTCCTGCAAGTTCCTTTTTATTATGATGGGTTATGATCAATATATCTATCATACTGATCTTTTATGTTCATATTATGAGAGACCCTATTTGATCTCATCAATTCATTTTTGGTTGATGTTTATGTAACGCCGTTAGGCTGCCGAATTTTCATAAGAGAAATATTATTTTTGTCTTCCTTTCATGTTCTTCATTGCATATGGTATATTTTCAAATTTCATTACCATGTTCATAAATCCCTTATATTTTGTCCCTCTACTGTTTTATGGGTCATTTATGAATGTTTGACCCATGTCCCCTCTCTTTTCAATGTTTTCTAAAAACCTTGTATCATAGTCGTTATGCTGTAGAATTTTCGTCTCAAAATGCCTCTCTCTTTTCTCAAAATTATTTTTATGTTATAAATTGAATACTCAAATATCTTATTTCTATAGGGGTATTCACATATATACCAAAATTTTCTATTTTATATTCTGGTATTTACATTCATGAAACCCTCTATCCCCTTTCGTGGGATTAAAGTGACGTAAAGATCATGTCTTTAAAGCAGTTTTTAAAACATAATGATTATGAAATGAAACCCATTTATTTTATGCTTCATGGGTCATTTATGAAATGTTTGATGATGATATATGTGGCTCACATGATAATAAAGGAAAATTTAACGGTGCGCCCTGATAGCGCTCCAATGCATTGGGTAATGATGTAACCACTATATATTACAATTTTACGATACCTTGGTGAATAACCTTGGTAATTTTCAAATGACACATTGGGGATGGACCTTGGTGATATGTTCATGATTCTCTATGTTAAATGATGTGTCCACATTATCAATTTATGAAAAATGTTCTTTTTATTATGATGTGCCTCATGATTTCATTCTCATGCCTTAAAGTTCTTTTCATGACTTTATTGATGTATCTCAAGTTTATATGTAAAATGTTTCGCTTGTTTCCCTTATTAGGCCTTCTTCTCACCCTTTCTTTTGATGTATGTCCCCAGGTTATGAGATGCAGTAATGAACCTAGGATGAACTTAAGGAGAATCCTTTAAAGTGTTTAAGAAGAATGTTTTATGTTGTTTTCATGTATTATGTTCCTAGTTTCCAATACACTAAACCATAAAGGTCCTCAGTTTTGTGTAATGTAAAGATAATTTATGTTATAAAAAGGCGGGATGCTATAATTAATTTTTGGGCATAAGATTCAATACATTAAATATTTTTATGTATTTTCTTCTTGAACATCTATTTTCATTCACGTTATTCTTATTCTCTACTCTCGTCAACGAAATTCTTATTTATTCCTCTGCAATCGTCATAAATATTTTTGAGGAGTGGATAATTGAACTCCCCAAGGATTTAAAAATAAATTTAATATTGAATACATGAAAAATAGAGTGTTTACAAGACAACAAGTTGTTATTACAGAGCGAATAAATCTAATTTTTCCACATATTGTATTTTAATTACGAAAATCTATCAGACATGATTTTGTTTAGAGTGATTATTGAAGAATGATAGAAAAAACTTAATTCTTGGTAAAAAAATATTGTAGCCTTAGGAATAGTAATATACCCATTATGAATAGTCATTATAACTTTATGAATATTAATATGATGCTTATGAGTAGTAACATTATCATTGAATGTATAAATAAAATTTAGGCACCTTATAAATGAAGTAGAATATTTTATAAATTACTAATTAAGTATCTATATAATTGTGAGTGATAAGTATTTAATTACAATTTTGAACTAATAATTTAATTTATATTCATAAAATTTGTTCCTAAAAAAAATTTTGTCCTATGATTTGAAGATAATTTTCTGAGACTATAGTTAATTTTTAAAAGTACTATAAAATCATTTTAAATATAAAATCCTTATTTTTCATGTAAATAATGATTTTATTTAAAATTAAATTCACATATTTTGAAATTTATTTTGATAAAATGGATTCCATTATTGGATAATAAATTTTAAAAAATTATTAGGGTAAATGTTAGGGATTTTTCCATAATATATGATTTTTTATGAAAAGTGAAATACTATAATTTACGATAAATGCTAAATAAATTGTTTATTGACTCATGTGATATGTAAGTATGATGAAAGAAAACTTGGTTAGATATAACATGCATTTATTAATATTTTGGTTCACATTAATGATGAATATTCATATTCTTGAGAAAAAATATTATACTAATGAAGAAAATAATGAGAAAACCCTCCCCTCATCCACTATAAATACCAAACATCCTTACATCATCAAATAAATCCCATGAATCCTTGATAATTGTATAAATTCTACCCAAATATACCCCCACACTCCTTCTCCACTTCTAATACCCCTTGGTCTCATAAGAACACCAAATCCTCTCCCTTAAAGAGGCACTCTGTGATGATTAATTCAAGTGGTAAATTTCTCTTTTCAATTATTTTACACTATTTTCATGTTCCATTATTTTATTTTCTATAATCACATATCCCATCCCATTTTTTATGAAATATATATTACTTTACACGTACATTAATTTTTTTATGATTGTAAAATTATTTATTATCATATATCCTTTACCCTTCATTTAGGTTGTTATTAAAAAACACCATCCAACATGTGATAATGTATAACATTCAAGGATGATGGATTTTCAATTTCAATTACAATATTAAATTATGGTAATTAAATAATTATTATGGTTGAACCATACTATAATATATGTATTATTTATCATCTATTGTTCTATTATTTTTTTGTACCCATGGTTTTGATTTATGAATGAAAAATTAGTTTGTTTCTTTCAAATACAGCCAATTATCCCAATTAGTTATCATTAAATAATTATATAGTAATTAATATTCACTATAAGTAACCAGCTGAAATTTAAAACCTTTTGAACATATTAATGTTATATAATAACATGTAACTTCAATTCTTGTCAACCATCTTCATTTTACATGATTCTCTATTCTAGTATATAAGTATACTGATAATGTAACTAATGGATCCAAATAATGAAATTGAACCCCTTAACCCATCAAAAAGGTCATTAATAAAATAAATACGTTTTTAATAAAAAAATTAATGAATATAAACTTCCTAAATTATTAATTAATTATCATAAAATTTATTTTTCAGGTCATTTTGATCATGTGTAGAAACCCATTGGACTTAAGGCAGGGGTTTCTTCATCTCACTTCCTTTTTTGTGAGATATTTTGTATTCACTACTATTACATGTGTATAGTGTACGTAAACATAGAATTTATGTTTCATATCATGCATATATTTATTTTCTTTATGTTAAGTGTATCATTTTATGATTATTAATTTGGTTTATACGATTAAATTGATTACAATTTTTTATGTATTTTCTTCATGAACCTCCATTTTCATTTAGGTTTCACTTATTCTCTACTCACCTCAATGAAATTCTTATTTATTCCTATTAAATCATAAAAAAATCTTTTTTAATGTTCTATTTACATTTAAAAATCATAAACCTTCATTAATATATGGATAATTTCATGTTTTAAAAGAATATTTCAAATTAATTATTCCAAAATGCAAGCCTGATTTAAGGAACTTCTTCAATTCTTACCAATTTTGAATTTCAGCGTATAACATATTTTATGCTATAGTAATCTTTCTAAAATAAAAATATTAAATATTATAAATCTATTTTGATTCATTATGGTTTTTTTGAAAGCATACAAGCCTTTTCACATGAAAATCCTTTAGTATTTTACGCAAACCGCAATAAAATGACTTTTTTATAAAGCTTCTTTAAAAACATGTTTTATATTATTTCACCTCAAAAATACTTTATTTAAGCCTAAAATATAATTTCAAAGTATTTAATTTTTATTTTGTTATATATACAAGTCTATAATCCAATTTCATGAAAAATACAAATGATCTTCCAAAAAAACTCTTCTTTCCAAAGTAAAAAATTAATTTTCTCATCTCACATTAAATTTTATTAGATATATGCATTGTTAACAAAATATTTATTGTTATTAATGTATGTAATTACATTTATTATATCATATTAAGATTCCCATTAATCTCACGAAATTTATAATGGATTAGTATTTGAATCTTTCAGAGTGTTATGGGACACTTTGGAATGTTTAAGAATTATTTCCTCCAAAAATTTCAATGCTCTCATTTAAATGTATTGACATATATGTCAAAATAATTTGTTAAATGATGTAAATAATTTTGTTTTATATCCTATTATATCATCTACCATGATTTATTTATTGTTTTATGATTAGTTCAACTATAGATGTGCTATCTTGAAGCCATTTACCATATTACCCTGAATGGTTAAGGTTTATGTTTAATGATTACAGAGGGATAATTAAATTTCATTTTTCTGTTTTAATATGAATGTGTATGCTATTTATGTTGATTTATATTCAAATAAGAAATTAATTTTACTAACCAAGTGTCATGTGGGCCCCGTTATTTCCCCTTGGTGCATCAGTATGTCTCATAATACAAACTATGGTCTTAACACGAGGACTTCAGAGTAGGATTGTTTATGGTATTGGTATAAATACATGATGGTATGGTTTTGATGTACCAAATTATAAATTCCATATTTACTAATCTTGTATTTTAATGTTCATGTGGTTTTTTGACTACTAGATTACCCATTATTATGTTTTATTATGGAAATATTTATTCATCTCTTATTACTACCATAATATATACAAGTATAATTTTAATGGAATGTGTTTTTATTTATTCATAATGCATAATGTTTATGATTACGATATCTTTCACTGTATTTTTTACCCGTACAGATAATCTAATATCACCAATTTTATTATGTTCTATTTTTCCCTATGATGTGAAGCGGTGTATTATGAATGAGTTTCAGGGATAAACGTGGAGTCGTAGATGTTCCCATAAAGCATATATGATGTTATTCATTTAAACTTGTAATTTTGATACTCTGTATTTATATGGTTTTTCAAAAATTGTAAAATATTTATTCCTTCTTTTTTAATTCATTACATTAGGTTAAGTAAGGGTAAACAATTCAACAGAATATATCATAAACATAAACAGAAATTGTAGGCATGGTGAATTAATAAAAACACATTCCATTGAATATAAACTTGTACATAATATTTACTCCTCATAAATTATGTTTAAATCTTATATATAGGTGTACCAATAAGAATAATTATTTATTTTTTGGGGAGTTACATGTTTTAAAATAATCTTTCAAAATAATTGTTCAGAAATGCAAACCCGATTCAAGGAACTTCTCGAATTCTTACCTATTTTGAAGTTCACTCTATAATCTAATTTAAGCCCTATTTATCATTAAAAAATTACACATTTTAACATAAAAATTATATTTTGTTTCATTTCTGTTTTTATGAAAGCATACATTCCAATTCACATTAAAAATCCTTTCATATTTTTCTTAAAATACAATAAAATTTTGTATTTATAAAGATTCCATAAAAGATATTTTTAAATGATTTCACATGAATAATAAATTATAGAAGCATAAAATATAATTTCAATGATGTTCCATTTTATTTTCTGAGATATAAGTGTTTATATTCTGATTTCCATACAAATACAAGTGAATTTCCAAAAGAACAATTCTTTCCAAAGTAAAAAAAGAATATTCTCAATTAATAATAACTTTTATGAGATATAATCATGGTTTACCACTTATTTATTTCGTGTGGTGTATGTAATTACATTTGTTATATCAACTAAATTGTATCCTAATTCTCCTAATATTATAATGGATAATGTTTTGAATATTTCAAGGTGGTATTGAACACTTATGAATGTTTATGAATTATTTTCACAAGTATTTTTCAATGGTGTCATTTAAAAATATCTTAATCTATGTCAACATACTATATTGAATCTTGTAATTCATAGAGGTTTATATCCTATGATGTAAACCACCATGTTCTATTGAATAGTGTATGAATTGTTTGACAATGTATGTTTTATATTGAATCAATTCACTATATTACTCCAAATAGTTAGGGTGTATGTTTAATGAATGTAGAAAGTTATTTACATTTCATATATTAGTTTCAATATGAATTTGTGTGTGTTTTATATTGATCCCCATTCATATGAGAAATGTATTAGGCTTAGTAAGTGTCATGTGGGGACCTCTATATCCCCTTAGTGAATAAGTTGGTCTCCTAAGATAAACTATGTTCTTGGCACAAGGACATGACAATATGATTAATTATAGTCTTGGAACGAGGCCATAATGGTATGGATAGTTATGGTCTTTGTAAGAGTCTTTGAGGATCTGGTTATGATGTCCCTCATTATGAAATCCTTCATTATGAAGCAATTAATTAAATGTTCATGTTCTAATTTGACTAGTTGAATACCCATGAGTTTGTTTTCATGTGGTATTATTTATTCATATCTTATTCCGGTCATCGTATGTACAAGTTTATTTTTAATGTAATGTGTTTTTAGTCATTCCCCATGAATAATTTTTATGTTTCTGATATCTTCCAATGTATTGTTTACCCTTACTGAGCATCTTAGCCCAAAAATTTTCTTATTATTAATTTTTTACCCATGATTCCAAGGGGTGTATTATTAATGACTGGCTGGGATAAAATTAGAGTTGTTGATGTTCCCATAAAACCTATATGTTGTTTTTAAATTCAAGAAGTAATGTTTATGCTAGATATATATCTGGTTTTCCAAAACAATAAACTATTTGGTCCTTTGGGATATGAAGTCCTTGTAATCAAGAGAAGCTAATGAGATCAAAAGGATTCATGGTTTTAAATATTATTTGGCTATCTATAGTAATGATAAATAATTATATGAATTATAAATTGACAACCATTTGGGTTAGTTAGTGGTTTTTGAATATAAGTAACACATGTTTCATTATTAATCAAAACCATGGGTACAAAAGAATTATATAACCATATATGAAACATAATACAAATTTTATATCTTGTTTCAACCATAGGAAGGATTAAATTTCTTGAATTAAATATGGTAAAAGAAATTGAAAACCTATCATCCTTGATTGTGGTAAATTAGCACATCTCGGATTGTTTTTTTTTACAACTAGCTTAAATAATGGGTAACAGAGAGATGATAATAACTTATTAAATCATAATAAAAAAATTAATGTACATGTAATTTATGAAATTTTCCATATCATTTGGGTGAGGAAATGTGTGGATAGATAAGAAAACAAAGGAACTTCAAAATAAATTAAAACAATTGAAAAGTGTAATTTACCTATTTAATTAATCTTCCTTGAGAGCCTCTTTAGGGGAGAGGAATTGGTCTTTTTATTAGACCAAGGGATGATGGACATGGGTGGTTTCTTGGAAGGTGATTTGTGTAGAATTTATACAATCAACAGTAATTATAGGAGTTAAGAGGTAAGGAAAGGAGTTGTGGTATTTATAGTGGTGGAGAGGAGGGGTTTCTCATTTGTTTAATCATTAGTTTAATATTTTTTCTCAAGATTACTAATAGTCCTCATTCATGTAACCAAAAATAGTAATACGAGCATGTGAGTTAGACCCTAGTGTTATGACATCATCATTGCATCACCAATTACTCAATAAACCATGTATTTATCTTTTATTGTAAAATGTCGCAATTTATTATTCATAAAAATTCATGAATTTAAAAAAACAAAAAATTCACCATAACCAATTTTTGACGTCCAGAATCCAAAAAATTGGAAAATTTTCATCAAAATAATTCAAGTATGTGAAATTTATTTTTTAAATAAAATAATTATTTATAAGAAAATATATATTTTATAAATAAAACATCTTTTATAATACTTTCAAAAATTAATTATGGCCTCAGAAAATTGTCCTAAAATCATAGGACAAAAAAATATTTTTTTAGGAACCCATTTTATGAAAATTAACGAATTTATTGATTTGGAATTTTAATTTAATATTTATCACTCACTAAAATATGAATTTATAATTAGTAATTTATAAAATAATATACATCATTTATATGGTTCGGAAATTTTTTTATTCTTTAATGGGTGAGGTTACTATTCAAAAGGGTCATATTATAATTTATAAATGTAACATTTCAATTCATATGGCTTCATTACTATTCATAAGGATAGGTTAATGTTCATAAAAAATTATTCTTATTCAATCAGACTAAAATAATCACCCTAAATGCAACTGTGTATGTTAGATTTTCCAAATTCAAATCCCAGAAGTAGCCAAATTATGTTTATTATCTCCGTTATAATGGTTTTTTTTTGTGTATAAAATATTTATTTATTTAATTCAATATTAAATTTATCTATAATGAAATGGAGTGTTACATTCTCCCTTCCTTATAGATATTTATCACAAGGGCATAAAAATTAAAAATAATTTCATTGAGGTGTGTAGAGAATGAGAAAAACCTAAATGAAAATTGATGTTCGGTAGAAAATACAAAAAAAACATTTTTATCAATTGAATAGTATGACCCAAAAGTTATATAAATAAAATAACTCACTAAAAATCCTGAAAATAAAGATATTCATTATATAAAATATCAATGTACAGTATACATTCACCATACATAAGTAGTAGTAGTAGTGAATATAGAATATCTAACTAAAAATGGAAGTGAGATGAAGAAACCCTTACCAAAATCCAAAAGTTTTTTCCACTTGATCTTAATGACCTGAATAATCAAATATGGGATCATTGAATAATTATTTTAGAACATAATCTTCATTTAATGGATTTATTATAACCTTATTAAGTTCATTGGGGACATTTTTGACGGGTTAAGAGGTTTAATTTTATTGTTCGGGTCCATTTGTTTAATGATTCGTATACTAATACACATGAACGGAGAATCATTTAAAATGAAGATAGTTGTCCAAAATTGAATTTATATGTTATTTTTGAAAATATATAATTTTACATGGTTGTGAATTTCATTTGTTTACATAGAGTGATGATGAATAATTATATAAATTATATAATGATAACAATTTGGGTTAATTAGAGGTTTTTGAACACAATGAACTCATTCTGATTTATTAATCAAAACCACTTGTAAAAAAATATTATAGAACCATATATGAGATATAATACATATATTATATTCTGGTTACCCCTTAATAATAATGTTTTCCGGGATATAATTAAATACTATAACAGAAATTTAGATTCCATCATCCTTGAGTGTGGTAAATTAGCACATCTCGGATGGTATTTTTTACTAATAGAATAAAACAAAGGTAAAGGATATATGATAATAAATTATTCCATAATCATAAAAAATTAAATTAAATTAAATGTACATCAGTCTTCAGAACATATGATTTAAGATAGGTGAGGATAGGAAAGAAACCAATGGAACTTGAATGGAAAGTAAAATAATTGGAAAGAGGAATTTACCTCTTGAATTAATCTTCCATAAGATCCTCTTTAGGGGATAGGATTTAGTATTTTTGTTATATAATTGGAATATAGATGTCTGGTAGGATCTTGGGAGGGTATTTGGGTGTAATGTAGAAAAGTATCAAGACTTTAGAGTAGTGAATTGATGATATATGAATGGGTGGATATTTATAGTGGATGAGAGGAGTGGTTTCTCATAATTTTAGTCATTAGTTTATCATTTTTTTCTCAAGACTATGAATAGTCATGATTAAGGGGACCAAAAATAGTAATAAGTGACTGTGATTTTGAAACAAGAGTTCTTACATCTTCCTTACTTCACCTATGACTCAATAATCTGTGTATATAGCATTTATCCTAAATTGTCTTATTTTTCGATTCATAAAAAAACATGTATTTTAGAAAAATAGAAAAATTCATCCAAACAATTTATTCACAATTAGAATCCGAAAATGGATTCCATTTTAACAAATTAATTTTCTAAATATGTGAAATTTAATTTTTAAATAAAATAATTACTTAATTCAAATATAAATATTTAATATTTAAAACAGATTTTGTAAAAAATTCAAAAATTAACTATGGTCTCATAAAATTTTCCTAAAATAATAGGACCACAAGATATTTATTTAGGAACACTTTATGAAAATTAATTAATTAATTAATTTAAAATTGTAATTAATTTTTTTTTCAATCACAAAAATAGTAATACTTAATTAATAATTTATAAAATATTACACATTTTTGATTCGGTTCCTTAATATTCTTTATACATTCATGGGTGATGTTACTATTTATAAGGGTTATATTAATATTCATAAGGATAACATTACTACTCATAAGGGTATATTACTATTCATAAGTATAGTTTATTATTCACCAAAAATAATGTATGTTCTATTAGACTATATAAATCACCATGAACGCAACTTTGTATGTTAGATATTCAAAATTCAAATACCCAAAGTGGAAAAATTATGTTTATTGGATTGGTTATAGAAAAGTGTTGTTTTGTAGAGACTTAGTGTTTCATTCATTCAATATAAATTTTTTAAAATTCTGGGGGTGTTACATTATCCCCTCCATACAGAAATTTTCCCTCATAAATTTGGAAATTGAATTTAGAAAGTTAATGGTTGATACATGAAATTTACCTTTTGGGAAACCCACTTCAGAAATATGAGGAAAATATTTTCTTAATAAGATGGAATGGGAAATGAATAGGTTGAAAAAAAATTCATTATAATTGTATTACATGTTCATGGAATTGTAATCAAACCATTATGTTTGGATATAATGTGTTAGAGAACATGCTCAAATGAATGATCATTACCTCAAAAATATAAACTACAGTTATGAAAAAATTGATAACATGGGAAAAATTGGTTCAGAGTCCTTTACAATTGTTGAGGAATTATTCCACTCTATAAGAGTATAAATATACTTGTCTATTTAATAAATACAATCTTATAATTTTTTAAGCCATGACCTATATATACTTCATCTCTTAGCACAGGTTGTATCATGTGGTGAAATTAAACTCTAAATCCTCATACAATGGTCAACATTAACCATTTCATAAAAAGTATAAATTTCCAAAATATCATGATAAAACACATTATAATCATTACCATAACCATCCTTTCTAGATCCATATACATGGTTTCTTTATAAATCCTCATTTTGTTTATAACCCTATGATCTATCCTACATAATTCATATGTTACCTTATTTTCTATTATTCAACATGAATCTTCCCTAAATTTTCACATTACCAAAAAGTGAATATATTCATCATGTATCTTGTTGAAATATAGTAATAACTCAAATTACAATAAAACATAATTGGAAACATGAAATCATCCTTAAAAATGATATTGGATATATTCCTTATATTTATAAATATTTTAAAATTGAAAAATGATAGCATAGATCACATATTGACAAGTCGATAATCATCTTTTTAAGTAGTCAGTACTTATTCCAATCAGTCATTTCTTAATCAATTAATTAATAATCAGGATTATATTTTTGTTTGGATTTCCGTCATCTATATAATTCCCAATATTTTAACTTTTTACTAAGTCACATATCTTTGGTACAATTCATCATATGACCTCTAATTATTAATGAAATAGAAATTAAGTAAAACCCTTATATATTCAATAATTCTTATAACTAGTAAATTGTTGGTAAAATATTTAAATGAAATTATTATTGATAAGTAATATTAATCATTTAACTCATCTATGGAGGTATCATGACTTGATCATTATCTAGGAACATCATTTCGGTAAAATTACATTGATTCTTGGGAAATTGATTCACATAGTGTCCCATATTCATATAGTTCATGACATTTACATTGAAAAATAATTTTGAAACCCTCCAACCATTATAATTTTGGCCCTTTTCCCAACACTTTTGACATACACCCTTTCCATTTAAGCAGGATCTGGGGTGTTTCCTTCCACAAGTACCACATGTTGGAAATCTATACTTTTATTCTTCCTTTCATCCATTTTTCCTTATTCGCCCCATCTTCCCTTGATTCCATTCAAATCTATAGGACATAGAGAACTCCTTATATACCTTTTTAACACATAATATTATCATCTCATGTGAAGATGATAATTTGGAGACTATTTTTTTCAAAGTGATGGATTAATAATATAAGATATATGGTCATTCTTAATCGTTGCATCACGTTAATTGGTGAAGATCACATTCCTTCTTCTAAGTTCGATTTCTAATAAATTCCGTTTACTAAATTAGATTATAAAATTATGAACTCTATATAATCCTAAACATAGTATATTACATAATATAAATTTATGCATCACAAATCCTTGGACCATATTCTTTTGGCACTTTTCGGGAATAAATCCTTTATGATGGATTGTAATAAAAATATGAATTATCCAGTGAATATCCCCCAGGAGTGTCAAACCCTATGCACATTAAGGCTCGTTGTCATGTACCAGGTTACCCTAAATCAACCTCAAAACACTTTTTTGGGGTTGTTACTCCAATGTACATTTGTGCAATAACAATGTCCACTTGTAGTTTATAGACAAATATTCATTTTCTATGAACATCCTAATAATATATTCCTTACCAAAATTCTAGGATGTTCTTGTATGTGTATCATCATGTCTATCATAGGGTGTTTTTACCTAATATAATTTTTCATAATCTAGTTTTTTTTTGTTTTCTACCAAAATTCCTCTCATACCAACGGTAACACCTTGACCCTAGAATCCCGGATTTGGTGCATTATTTCATTACATTATCATCATTACAAGGAATTAACATACCAAATAAGTAAATTGGTAAGTAGTGTTGGAATACTAGATAATTTAATAGGATAAAAATTGTAACATGAAATAAAAAACAACTTATATGTTTTATGGAAATAACTACAACTCTATGTTTCTCCTTGTAATTCATTCATAATACACCTCTCCACATCCAAGGTAAAAATAAAACATATTAAAAGTGGTGATCTCATATGCTCTGTAAGGGTAGAAAATACATTGGAAGATATCCTTAACATAAACATTATAAATGGTGAAAAACTAAAAACACATTCCATTAAAAATAAACTTGTACAAACTATGTTAGCAATAAGAGTTGAATAAATAGTTTTATAATAAAACATAATCATGGGTATTCTACTAGTAAAATAACCACATGAACAATAAATTTATACCTTCACAATGGGGGAATGATAATTTGGAATGTCATAATCATACCATCAAGTCCGTGTTCCAAGACCATAAATAATCATACTATAAAGGCCCCATGTCAAGACCATAGTTTGTCCCATGACACCAACCGATACACCAAGGGGTTATAGCAGTCCCCACCAGACACTTACTAATTCCAATGAATTCATAATATTAATGGGGAAAAACATAAAAAACATACACGTTCATATTTAATCTAACATATGAAATTTAAATAACCCTCCCCAAACATTAAACATAAACATTAATCATTCATTTAAATATGTTGAATGGTTTCAAGATTGCACACTCATAGTCAAAATAATCATAAAAAATTCAATAAAACATGGTGGTCGTTATCATATGAGATAAACCTCAATGAATTATATGGTTAATTAGTGGATTTTGACATAGAGGAAGATACTTTTTAATAATACGATTGAAAATTATTTGAGGAAACAACCCTTAAACATTCCAAAGTGTCCCATACTACCTAGAAAATTTCCAATCAAATTTTATTAGAATATTATGATAATAAGAAAACTCTTGATATGATATACCAAAGGGCAGTAATCACACCACATGAAAGAAAAAAGTGGTGAACAATTCATGTATCTCATAAAAGGTAATGTGAGATTAGAAAAATACATTTTTACTTTGTAAAGAAGAGTTATTTTGGAAAATCATTAGTATTTGTCATGAAATCAGATTATAAACATTTATATCCCATAAAATAAAAGATAATTTCATTAAAATTTATTTTTAGGCTTAAATAATTTTTTATTATGTATAAATTATTTAAAAATTATTTTTAAAGAAGATTTGGAAATAAAACATTTTAGTGTGTTTTAAGGAAAATATTGAATGAATTTAAACAAAAATTCATGTTTTCTTTAATTAAACCAGAAATGAAAAAATAGGTCTTTAATGATAAATTTATTATTTTAGATTTATTAATATGGATTGAAATATATTATAGAGTGAACTTCAAAAAAATTAATAATTTCAAATGTTTTTAAATCGAGTATCCATTTCAGAACAAATTTTTGATAGATTCTTTTAAAACATGTAACTCCCCATACAATGAAGAAATATTTTGATTGGTACACATATATATATAACTAAAAAATATTTTATGAGGATTAAATATGTCTAAATAATAATTTCTTTGAGGTGAGTAGAGAATTAGAGCAGCCTGAATGGAAATAGTGGTTCGGGTAGAAAATACAAAAAACCTTCTAATCCGTTGATTCGTATGCAACAAAATTAATAATCATAAAATGATACATTGAATATCATGAAAATTAATAGACTCTTTATATGAATAATCAATTGGATGTATACATACACAATACAAAAGTAGTAGTAGTAGTAGTGAATATGGAATATCTCATAAAAAATCGAAGTCGGATGAAGAAACCCTTACCTTATGTACGAAGGTGTCTTCCACTAGATCATAATGACATGAATAATAAAATTTATGTAAACTTATTAATAAATCCATAACCTGATAATCATTTAAATTATTTTTTAACATTATTAATTTAATTCTTGTCATTTTTTATTGGTTAAGAGGATCAATTTCATTGTTTAGGTCCGTTTGTTTCATTATTGGTATACTTATATACATGAATGGAGACTTGTGTAAAATGAGGATGTTTGTCCAGAATTGAAGTTATATGTTATTTGTAAACATTAATAAGTTGACATGATTATAAATTTAATTTGGTTACTTGGATTTAAAATGATGCATTATATAAATTATTTAATGATAACCGCTTGGGTTAATTAGCGATTTTTGAACGCAACGAAGTCATTTTGTCCATATAAATCTAAACCTTGTGTATTAAAAGATTATATAACCATAGATAAGACATAATATATATATATATATATTTTTCTGTTTAAACAATAAAAAAATTTCATGACAAGAATAGAATATGATAGTATAAATTGAAAATCGGTTATCTTTGAATGTGGTAAATTAGCACATCTAAGAGGGTGTTTTTACTACTATCATAAAATAAGAGTAAAGGATAAAAGATAATAAATTATTAAATCATATAAAAATTATTTTACATGCAAGGTACCGCATTTTTCATAACAATTGGCTGAGGATAGGTGATGATAGAAAACAAATCAATGGAACATGAAAATAAAGTAAAATATTTGAAAAGACGAATTTTCCTATTAAATTAATCATCCTTGAAAAACACTTTAGGGGATAGTATTTTGTATTTATATGATATTGAGTTATCAGAGACGTGGGGGGATATTGGGAGGATATTTGGGAGAAATTTAGAAAATCAACAAGGAATTAGAGGAGCGAAGAGAAGTGGTTTGGAGGTGTGGAATTTATAGTAGAGGAAATGAGGGGTTTCTCATTATTTTGAACATTAGTTTTATACTGTCGTTCAAGAATATAAAAAATCGTGATTCATGTGAAACAAATAGTAATAAGTTCATTTTAATTCGAACCAAGTGTGCCTAAATCATCCTTATATAACCTATGATTCAATAAACTATATATTTTCATTTATCATAAATTATAATATTTTACAATTCATCTAAAATTCATGTATTTTTTTAAAAAACCAAATATTGACCCTACCCAATTTTTATGCTTAGAATGAAAATATGGAATCCATTTTATCAAAATAATTTTATAATTATTTAAAATTTAATATTTAAATAAAATAATTATTTACTTCAATAATATATATTTTATATTTAAAACTACTTTTATAATACATTCAAAAAAAAACTATGGTCTCATAAAATATTCCAAAAATATTAGGGAGACAAAATATTTATTTAAGAACACATTTTTTGAAAATGAATCAAATTACTAATTTAATATTGTAATTAAATATTTATCACTCAACAAAATACAAATACTAATTTAATAGTTTATAAAATATTCTACTTCTATTATAAGGTTCATAAATTGTATTTATAAATTCATCTCTGAGGTTAATATTCATTTGGGTCATATTAAAATTCATAAGGGTATATTTCTATTCATTAGGGTATGTTACTATTCATAAAAAATTATGTTAATTCTATCAGACTCCAAAATTCACCCTCAACACGATCGTGCATGTCGGATTTTTGAAATTCAAATCATTGAAGTGAAAAATTTATGATTATTAGATCGATTATAAAAAAGTGTTGGGTGGTAAATAGTCAGTGTTTCATAAACTCAATATTAAATATATTTTTTAATACTTGGGGTGTTATATTGGTTATGTGACTTCCCACTATACCATATAAAATTAGGTTACATTAAAAATAAAAATGATCATATTGAATTTAACCAAACAAATTTCCTCCTTGAGATGAACATCGTACTCCACACTGTGTGATATTTTAGGAATTTATGAATTTACATTTGACCAATCAATCAATTCCATATCCTAAGATCTAAATAACATAAAAAATAATTAATGAAAAATCAAATAAATTGGAGATAGTTGAAAGAATAAAAATATTTTATTTGAATGTAATTATTATAAATCATAAAAAATTGATGAATGTTGGGTTAAAATTTTAAGAAAACTAAAATATTTTGATAAATGGATTAAGATATTTCCATTAAAAAATTAATTTTCGTATAAAATAGAATATTATTATATGTATATGTAATATAATTCCCCTAATTCTTAACCAAGTGTTTCATTTGAAATAGTATTTTTGTTGAGAAGGTTACTATCATAACAGAAGATTAAAAATATATAATTAGATGATCTAAATGTTGATTCATCATAGTGAATACATTTACTAATATATATTTTCTATGTTAGAAGAAAAATATATATTCTCTAATTTTTTATTCATTTTATAATTTTTTTAATAAAATATTTTTTTGATAATTTTTTATCATCATATAATTTTTTTCATTATCTACTCACCTCATCCCTAATTATTTTAAATTATTAATGTGGGTGGGAAAGATAAAATTTATTATAAGTTAATACAATATTTTTATTAAATTATTAATTATTATCAATTGAATGGATATTTTTCTACTTAATTATTCAATTAATATTTCTTCAATTAAATATTTATTTTCAACATAACTTATCATGTTATATTATTATCTAATAGGATAGTATTTTTTGATACATTTTTTAAATAAAAATCTTATGGGATATTTTTTGTTAAAAAAATTCACATATGTATTTTTATAATGATTGAAATTAGAAAATATTGATATATTGATATATTATTGAATTTTATCACATTTATTATAATTGGAGGAAGTTCCTACCTCTACACAGGCGGTTCAACATTTTGGGATGAATCTTGCCTCGGTCTTTTGTCTCTTCCTTAATACAGATGAATCCCTTGACAACATATTTGACTCATCTTGTTTCTAATATGTGTTAGAGACATATATATAGTATGTTGTTTGAATGTAATATATATGTTGGGAGTTTTTAATATATGATTATTTCCATCACCAGATCTGGTTATAGTGAATAGGTGAGGGACCTCCTCTTGTATGCTACAACAACTATAGTTTTATTTTTATGGAAGTTAATAGATGATCCAGATTTTATGTGTTGGGGAATATAAATAACTCCATAAATTATTGAAATATGTATTGTAATAATGGATTCATCCATGATTAAAACATGATTAATGATTAAGGATTTTTTTTTCTTTTTATTCTTAAACCTATTGGGGTTAATAGAAGGATAAAAAATCCACTTAATTCAAAGTATGTTAAATTGATATCTTGAATTCCTAAATAGATTAAATTCAATGTGGATGGTGAAGCATCGGGGGAACCAAGACCATTTAGCTGATTTTGTAAATTTAATAAAAAATGGGGCCTTGTTAACGGATGTTATTATTATTTTGTTGAGAATGGACATGAAATTATAGAAAAGTAGTGTGTTATGTTAAATCTATCAAGATATCATGCCCACCATAGTTGTGTACATATTGGATTCAATTTTATTCAAATGTGGTAGATGTAATACTTATAATACTTTATATAAATGTGACATTGAAGATGTTAACATCGTGGATTGATTAATATCAACTTGTTAATAATATTTTATTGTTAATATATTTGTTTACATATAAAAATATGTATATTTATCCTCTTTCCAAGAGAGGAATTGGTGAGGAAAACTCCATATGGGTTTTTATGGTACATGATTACTTTTCATTCTATTGATGGAGCAGATAAAGATAGAGATGTGTGTATACATATTTGTAAACTCCGCATGTAATTTTGTCATTGTTGATTTTATTTTTCAATAAATTTATTTTGTATCATGTTTTCTTTCCATTGATTCTTCTGATTATATTACAAAAGAAAATATAAAATGAATCAATTGAGTATAGAATATTCTCTCATGATTCCCTTATATTATTTTTGAAAAATATTATCTCAGGGTAAATATATTTAAATTTTTTATTATGTAAAAATTTATGTAGGTTTTTTAATTCAGAATTGAAACTAAAAATTATCATTTATAATAAATATTTTACATTTTAAATAATTTTGTTTATAAAGTCATCAACAGAAGAATATTCATCGAGTTTTTAATATTTATTCTACTTCCACTTGAATTTTTCAAATATGATCAACCTATTTATTTTGAATAAATCTAGAAATATTCAAATATCAAATCATATTTATCCAACTAGTCAATAAAAAATATATTTTTGATTTCTTTTCCCAAACATCAGTAGTATACTTTAAAATATTCATATTTATATTTTTCATATTCTGATTATATATCATAATAAAATAGTTTATTTCATTTATTTCTTGAAACCTATTTTAATATCAAGTTCCTAATCAAATATATATTTTTTAATTTTTTTTCCATTACAGAATCTTTTTTACCGATATCTACACATAGTTTTCAAATTTAAATTTCACTATTTTATATTTTGTTTATTTCAAGGTGTTGTTTCCTTTATTTTTATTTCAATAATTTCACCCGCTCTGGAGGTTCTAATATTAGGACATCATTAAGGACATTGTTATCTGTACATTTTTTTAATTATACAGTGTTTTTAAGAAAACTATTGAATTAATTGCTGATAATTATTTTTTTATTATTTTTTTAAGAATAATATTTTAATAGATATTCTCAATGATTAAAATTGATTATTTTATTAATTTATTGAATTGAATAAAAAAATATTAGCATTGATTAAATATAAAACATTGTTATGGGTTATATTGTTAAGGTAAAATTATTGATTCATTTTTTTGAAAAAATTTTATTCATCATCAAATCAATTTAACTTTTATATTTTTAGATTAAATTAATGAATGTATTGATTAATGTTTACAAAATATATTCATAGTCCTTTAGAAATAATCATGTGGGGTTCAGGTCAATTATTTAATGATTTTGAATGAAATATCAATTATATTGAAAGTCAACCATGGAAAAGTTTTTCAAATTCACTGTTATTATATTTTAATGGTAAGCATTAAAATTTAGTGTCCATTTGAATGATTTTATAAATAATAAAGTTTTGAAAATAAAAATAAGTGATACATAATTTTTAATTTTTTTGAATTAAGAAAATGTTAGTCCTCAAATATTATATGTTTATTCATGTTTAAAAATTTTTACAAATGATAATTGTTCTTGAGTTTTCAAATTTCTTTCAAAAATTAAATATTATATTAATGAATTATTTCGAGATCATTGATCATGATCTACTATATGGTTATTTTATAATAAATTTTTGTGATTATTTTTTTGAGAATAAACAACATGTGATTATTTTTTTAACAATTTATATCCTCCATATATTTCCCTAGTATTTTGTGTTTAGTTATATTTTACATCAAAAATCTCTTATATTTGAATTTTTCCTATTATAGAATTTATTTTCGTTTTTTCAAAAAATTATTGAACGATGATATTTTTTTGGGTTCTTTGTTAAGACTTAGAGTTTATAATTTTTAACCTATATTACACACAATTAAATCCCACCATTTATTACACCTTTTTTTTAGAATTATTCATTCTTTGATAGACATGGTGTATTACAGTAGGTTTTTTGGATAATTTATAATTATAATGGGATCATGAAAAGAAATTTTATTTTACATCATGAGGGTACAATCTCTTGGTGGGATTACAATTCTGATTCATCCTAAAATGGGTGGATATCTGAAAAAATGTGTGGAAATGAAATAGACAATAGGGAAACATTAGGAGATTGAGAAGTGTGATGCCCTATAAATACACTTTTAAAATATATTATTATAATTATTATAGATATTTAATCCTCTAAGATAATTCTAATATAAGTATATATTCATGAAATATAGTTATTTTAAATTATAATTATATGAATTCATAATAAATTATTTAGATTCTTGGTTTATTAGATGATTGGAATAAGAAAATAGGGAGAGAGAGTCTCTCTTTTGAATTCCTTATAGTGGTATGAATTTTTTTTACTTATCGTATTTTACTAAATTTATTTTATAATGTGATTATTTTCAAAAAACATTCATCATATTTATTTCTTGAAGATAATTCATATGAACATCTGATTTAATGGGAACGAGTTTCCCATTTGGGGCTAATGAATTTTTTGATTACTTTATATATTAATTATATTTTCTGATTATAACATAGTGTTTTTTATATATATTTATCTTTTTATTTATATTTTAATGACTAGTTTAGTATCACACATAGATTTTAAATCACATTAATCTAATATTATTTTATGATGCTTCTAAATCATTAAATTTTTATGGTCCAACACCTACCTAATAACATGATACAATTTTTGATGGGTGATGATAAACACACATTTTTTGTATTATATAGAGGTGTAAGAACTAATCATTGAGTATGTATATGACTTGAGCATAAGAATGTTTTCGATCTAGATGCCTCATTTGGAGTCAATGATTATTTGGTCAGAGGTTGAAATATATCATTATTATTACTGTTATATGAATCAGCAAGTATAATTTATATAATTGTTTTTATTTTTTATTTTTATTAAGATGGTACATTTTTCCCATGTGTGTATTTAATTTATTTTATTTTATATTTGACATTGTATTAAAAATAAGTGGAAATTCCTCTGTATATTTTTATTTTAGCCTTTGACACCTATTAACAACCTTTATCATGTGAGGATACATGCTTTAAGACATTGATGGCCTTTTTTAATATCTGATATATCATGTGTTTTTTTCATTATTTGTAACCAATCCACTATAAAATAAATATTTATATATTTTAAATATTTATAAATATATAAACATTATTTTATATCTTTACACCTAATAGATTCTTCCATGAACTCTTTGGAGGAAAATATAATAAATATCAATTATGGTAGAATATATTTATTCATTTCAAAAATTCATAAAATATAATTTCATTCATAAAAAACAATTTTTTTATAAATATAAACTCTAATAAATTATTATTATGGATTTTTTTAAATTTATGCTTATGTAGATTTTATTAGTAATTAAAAATATTGTTTTTCATTTAATAATTTTCTGAATAATATTTAAATATTAAATTATTAATTAAAATTTTTAACTTGTGTATAGGATCATATTTATTATCTTTTATAAATAGTTACATGATTGATGTAAATTATAATAAAATAATTTTAGTATTTTTATAAAAACTCATAAAATTTTAATTTTTCTATACAAACATGCCAAATAATGAAAACTGTATATATATATATATATTAATCAATATATATTATTATATTTGAAAATTAAAATATTTTATTGTCTCCACTATAAATAATTATTTTATTTAATAATTAAGAAATCAGAATTAAATTTTTATTAGAGAAAAAACATTTCAAGAATATGTGAGAAACCATGAGTTCAGTAACCAAAAGAAATAATAGATCAATTAAAAGACAATTTAAGTCTAAGAGATTTAATCTCCCTAATATTGTTATAAAAGATATCCATTTCCTAGGATTATGGTTCATTCATTAGAATATATTCAAACTAAATGGCCATATGGTCCCTAGATTGGATGTACTTTTGAAGACTGATCATCCCATTTTTGAATCCCCAAACATGAATCAGGTCTGGCTAACTGATCTAGGTATATTTCTTCTCATTGAGAGACACCATCAATAGTATTCCCATCATTTTGGAAGCTTCTTCTTCAGTATCAATGAGTGAAATAAAATTTGACCACTCCTTCTTATGCTCTCAAAAGCAATTCCATGGTTTGTTCAAACACACCACCTAAATGTCACTACTAAAAAATGGCATCTCTTTCTATATTCTAGGATTTCAACTACATATTTTTTAATATCTCCAATTGAGGTGTTAATGAGAGGTAATCATTTCTATATTTATATATTTCCTTCTACATTCTATTTTTCCTCGGTATCAGAGGCATATCTTCTAGATCCACCTCATCCGCATCGCTTGAAAGATTTATGGAACCATCTTCATTTCACACATTCCTGCAGACCCTTTTCCCATCTGAGGAGGGCCTTACTAAATATCCCTTGATCATCTGAACTGGATGATTAATATGTAATATATCAAATCGATTACTTAGCACAATGGTTTCCACCTCCCAATTATGATATTCCTTGATCAAATCTGCAGCCCCTAAGTCTTTGTTCAATACATTTTAACTAGTACAATAACCATCCATGGGGTTATTAGAAGCCAATGCATATTAATTAGTACTAATGAAACTCCATGGTCACACCACCTACACATATGAAGCACACAAGTATGACTTGGGAACCTAAAAATGTCAGCATAATACACTATTTCCTCACAAACAAGATGCATAAAAATAATCCCTTTGGTGCCACGATCCGATAAATATACAGTGCCCTGGACCCACACAACCCCTATAAGACTCACAACTCCCATATTACATTTAAATATACCAATGATTTCAGAGATTTAAGTCTCAGAAGGCCAATCAACTTTCTAATTTGACACTTCCTTTCCAGCCCCATGCACAACATCAATACCATCAGTATGTCAATGTTAATTATTAGACTCAACCAACTCACAACCAATAGTGGACTCAAAAAGAATCACACCCAATGGATTATATCAGACAATAATCAACTCATCCCGGACCATCTTGGTTTGAGTAGTAGTCAAAAAATGTTCCTTCCACATTGAATGCATGAATACCTTCACAAGATGAACCAATTTTGTACACAATGATCATGAATCTCCACACTTTTCAAACTATAAATCATATTTTATTATGATAAAAACTAATATATTGAATATTTATAATTTAAGATCCATAAAACCATAAAACGTTTTATTGTAATTTTCTATATAAATTAAATTAAAAAAAGTGTTAACCATAAAATCTTATCAAAATTTTAGTTTTAGGAAATGTATTTTTAATAGAGTTATTTAGAAAACTCATATCACCGTAAACACTTATTTAATATAAACTGAAGTAAACAAATTACATTAAAAAAATTCATCATTTATTTGAGAATGTAAATTTATTATATTAGACATTATTCCAATAATATTAATAATATATGATTTAAAACATTGATGGGAGACAAAATTTAAAAGATGATGTTTTATTCCATTTCAATTCTTATAATCAAAAAAATTTATGTATTTCTTATTAATAATAATTATAATGTATATTTATAATTATGAATAAATATATGAATTTATTTTATACAACTCGTCTATTTATACTCCTATGTAGAAAATTATATTATATTATATTATATTATATTATATTTTTTTATTATATTATTTTATCACTAAATAAAAAATATCCTCTTAATTGATTATTATTTAATATTGATTCAAAAAATATATGGGTGATCATAATTATGTGAGATTTTCTAAAAAAATGTTGATAATAAAGAATTAATATTAATTTAAAATGAATGTTTGAATAACAAAATTTTATCATTATAACTATGATGGTTTTTTATCAAATTTAATTTAAATTAAAATAATCTCTCATAAGGATTTTTATCGTAGTGAATTTTAATTATTGGATCAAAAAAATTATATGTAATGGTGGTGTCAATTGGAATTCAGTTAATTCATATCACCTTAATATAGTTAGTTAACCTTAAGAGTCCCAACCCCTATCATAGGCCAACAATGATCTCTATATAACCTACCCAGGCACAGGAGTAATGATAATTTCTCATGATTGTTTTATATACTGTTGAAGATTAATCTAATTCCAACTACCAGGACTGATGTATATGTTATATTCTATATGAAATATGGCATACATTATGTCTAAATGTTATATTTGGAATATATTTAAACAATGGTTCCCCATAATTTGGTACCATAAAAATCCAGTATATGAAAATAACAGTAAATTATATGTGGATACAAAATAAATATTTCAAATATGTATTTAAGATAACACCTTTCATGGGAATAGAGTGAGTAGTAATGAATCCATAGGATATACCTTATTGAGTATAAACTTCTTGGTTAAGTGTGAATGAATTTTTTGAATGTGAAGGGCCTATGGAACATAGATAGATTAACTACCATAAAATATATTTATACAAAAGGGAATACAATTATAAGAAAAAAATTAACTCCAAAATAATCATTCAATAATATTTATTACAACTATTTAAAAAAACATTATACATTTGAATTATAAATTCATTCTTCGAACCCTTATCAACTATAACATGTTAATTAAATTATCCTCATTCTCTATATCATGAAGTAATATAATAAAATGTTGATTTTTACTATCATCATTTATGGTTGATCTATAAAAGAAACATTCCTAGGTAGTAAACACATTAGTCATTCCCAGTTGGAATAAGTTCATATTTACTCATGATTATCATCTGAATTGGTCTTCCCATGAGTGTAAGGAGAATAATGTTCATTATAAATGTATATCACCTTTGGAATCTATAAAACGTTTTTATTCAAATTAATATCAATAAAAAAACTTTTTTTGTAAGAAAATTATATTTAGAGCTTCATAATTAGTCATACCTTAAATGAAAAAGGACCACATTACCCTTTTATTTGTCGTTTATGGGGTTATTCTATGTGGCAAAATATCTCAAAAGTTATTAAAATTCATTCTTATATTATTCCTCTAACCTTAAAACCCTTTTCAAAATTAAATCCTATATAATATTTTCATCAATAAATACAACACCTTATGAATTTTTATTTCACATTTATATATATAATAGAAAATTTGATGATCATAATATAAAAACATTCATCAAAGTTAAATTTCAATATAATAAATACATATTTCATTTAAAACTCAATATCACCTAGTATAAAATGTAAAACAAAAAATTTATATAACCTGTAACATCATCTGTTAGTATTTAATTTTTTGGTATCAAAAAACATCTACGTTCAATTAACTATTTGATTCATGTATTTATATTATTTTATATTTATGGGATATATTAATTAAAAACTATAATATCAAACCACATCACAAAGTTTGATGTCATTACATTGAATAATAATGTTATACATATGACACAGTTATTGAATTACTATAGTTTGTAACCCAATTTAATATCATATTCCATTTCATTAGATTATTATATTCGGAATGAAATAAATATAAATTTAAAAATATTTTGAGATATCTTTACATTGTTTTGAAAAAAAAAATCAATTTATTTTAACCTAATAATAACATATATTTTTAAACTTGTAATAGCTTGGACCCATCTGGTCCATTAACTTTATATAATGTAGTGTTTGAGGTTTTCTTGGAGGTCATATTAACGTATTTTAGGAGTTTTCTAGTTTTCTAGTTTTCCTCAATAGTATATCTTGGCGGTGGGTCTTTTCAGTAACCCTCCGTTAGTAGGTCATATTGGTTGGTTGCATATGTATCCCGTTGTTGGTAGGTCATGTCTATTGGTAATGTCAGTGACTCGCTATCATTAGGTAATGTCGGTGGGTCACAACAGTGAATCACTATCGGTAGGTCATTTCTGTGGGTCGCGTTGGTGACCTACGGTTAGTAGGTCACATTGATTGGTCAAGTCAGTGACTCGATGTCGGTAGGTCACTTTGGTGGATCACATCGGTGACTCGATATTGGTGGACTGAATTGGGGACTCGCTATCCGTAGGTACAGTTATTGAGTGGAATAAGTGATAAAAATTAGTCAGTTGAATCATTGAGTGGCATCTGTAGGTGGTGTTAGTGAGTCATGTCACTGACTCACCAGATGGTGATTTATTTCCATCATTTCTCAGTTCTTCTAGTTTCTCCCCTCTTACAATTAATTAGTTATTGATTGAGTTTAAAAACTTTTTTGGTATTTTTTAGGAATTTTTAAAGGATATTAGTTTTATATTTATTATCCATAATCCCCTAAAAATTTTAAAGATCCAAACCACATGGCGTTGTCCACAACCCGACTATTAAGTATTGTGAAATCATCTCCCTTCCATTGATATAGGATTTTGAATTTTTATAAAACTAATATCCTCTCTTCCTTCAACGCTTCTGTTTTCATAGGATGCACTCAGTGCTTCCTTCCCTGTGGAATCGTTTGTTCTGTTGTGGCCTTTAGATCTAGTTTTCCCATGGTTTCTTTCCTTCTACTCAGGCACCCCCTCTGTTTTAGCACAAGTAGGAGTTTTAGATCGACTGTTGTTCCATGTTGGGATTTCTTCATCTTTTTTATTTGTGTATCATATGGGGTTTGTATACTGATGTCTACTTTTTCATACATTTTTATCCAGTTTAAATTAACTAAAAAATTAGTGGCGGGGAATATGAAAATTATTTTTTATTTCTTCATATGTTATTATTGATAGTTTTTTGATCAATATTTACAATATACAATATAATAATCATGGTCATTGGTGGTCTCTATTTGTGTACATGTCTTGTGAACACTTGTTGTTGAATGTTTGTGAACATGAAAACTATATTAATCACATATATCCCGATAAATAAATAGATTCCCTTGGATAAAAAATTTTATGTGATTACCACTGAATTTCCAAAGTGGAATAAAATAATGAGTGTGTCAATTCTGAATACAACATGCCTTATTTTGTGTGGTTGTGTGTTGTGTGAGGATATTTTCTATCTTTCGTCATTGCAGGGGTTGTATATTGATGCTTTTGAGAGCATGTAGATGTTTGTGGATGGTTTGAGGTTGGTGAAATTGTATCTTTGGTTGATTGATTGATTTTTTGTGGAATGTCTGGATAGTGTTTGGGAAACATGGATTTCGGGTTTGTTGTGATGAGGTCTACTGTGGGGTTTAATAGTTAGTTGAGGGCTTGTTTTTTTAGAGGAATGATAGAGTGGCATGACATTTAATATTGATTTTGGATATGGTTATCATATTTTATTATGTGTCTCTTGATGTTAATGTGGTTGGTAGTTTCTCTGGTAGGGATGGAATGAATAAATTGTTTCTTAAATAAATAATGATAATTGGTAAACTATGTTGGCTTAGTTTATGATTTAGTTGTCTCATGTTGTGTATGTATTTTATTTCTTATTATCTGAATAATTTTTTTCTGGTTTAAAATAATGAATTTAGAGATACCGGAAGAGTTGGATGTATCATAGGTTGTCTCTTTCAATCATCACAATGGGAGGATGGATGGTTGGCCATCTTCTCTTCCTTTCTCCATATTTTAGGGTGTGATAACCCAATATTCTTCAGGCATGTAGTGGTTTTTGAGGCCTAGGAATGTGTAGATGTAGTTTTGTTCTCTTATCTATCTGGTGGATGTAGTGTGGTATGTGACTCAGGTGTCTATGAACGATATGGTTCATCGGATAAGGTGGGGCCGCCAAGAAATTTTTTGTTATGGTGTGAGAACAGCTAATCAGGGAAAAAGTGGTGTAGGATTCCCTATCATCAATATGTTCTATATTGCATTCCATGACTTGTATTATTTGCTGAGATTGAATTTGGTGAGGTTGGAGTGGTTAGTATAACATGTCAGGTGATTTTGATTTCTACTATTCTCTTAAGGGGGAATTAGTATGCTTCTCCACATCTATACAATAGAAATTGGGTTTTCCTTATTGATTATACTTTTATGATAAAACTATGTACGTAAAACATATTTTAGGTTTCCATGATAAATATATGAACCAAGATATGAATTACTATCTCGGACATTGGGATAGTCGATCTGTCGCTACTTAGCCTTTTTTTGGTATTTACATAGGCGACACTTGTTTTGTAACAATTATATTTTTATACATGCTTATGGGATATATTTTGAAATTCTTTTTTATATATTTCATGGAGTTTTTTATTGATTGATGCATCTTGTCGCATAATCATGGTTACAATAAAAAGGGTAATGCCCCCCATTTTTGGATACTTGTATACCCTCGATGCTGGTCACCACCCTAGGGAATGTTGGATGTGGGACTCAGGGGTCATTATCTCCCTCTCTTCATTGACTTCCCAAGAGGGGAATCATGATGGTAGGGGGGTCATTACATAATGTTATTAGAGATGAGTTTGTGAGATAGGATGGCGTTTAGAGTTTTCCATAGTGATTATTTCATGGGATGGTCAAAACAAGTGTTAGGTGACCTTAGTGCAGGACATAAGCCAGGGAAGATCAGCTAGGAAATGGGGTATTGGGCCCCCTATGATTCAATGCAAGGACTCTATGTTTACTGAAACACCAAGTTAGGATGCACTGTATATAGGGTTGAGTCTCTATAAAAGGTACATGAAAAACAATGATTTTCTTTCATGTTTATATAGGGTGTTTTAGGGGATTTAAATAAATAACAAGTTAATATGAAAATTAAACAAAATTTCATACTACTAGGGCATATGAGTTTCTTGTTTAATATTCAGCACTGGCACCTAGTCGTCACCTGTAATTAGTACAAAAATGTAGGTTCATAAATCCAACCCAATTGACTGATGTATGGTTGATCCAATAGAAAAATAATGACCAGTAGTAGAAGACAATACATGTTTTCAAGTTAAATACACTATAAAAGTATGATGGAAGTGTTTCAGACATTGGAACTAAGAGTTGGCATGAGGATCTTGAGATCTCCTTCATCTTGATCATGAATCCAATAGAGTACTAGGTTCCCTTATTGGTAATCTATATGTAAGGAGTTGCACATCATTTTTTGGAGCATTACCTGTAGGATAAGAAAGAGGCTGACGTTCTGTGGGTTGATTTCTAAAAGGAGATCTGGTAAGAATTCCATTAATTTCCAAAGAAGGATTAGAATCAATGAGAGATACTCTCCATCCAGTATGGGAGTATGTTCGTACAATATTTAGGGAACAAGTTCAGGTATCTCTATCACTTCACTCTAGATCTCATTCCAGATAAGTTATCTCTTTATGTATTCTTAGATGAGGTACTTAATCATTCTCTTCAGTACACAGTTACTCCCTTAAACTTTCTAACATACCTAGATGTCTAGATGAATGCTGAGGTAGTTCATAGGATGAAATCATGAGGCATAATATGAGAGAGGATATATTGTAGTTTTTTTCAATGGAATGGTTATCAACATTAGGCCACGGGAACTGGGTTCAACAAGGTTATAACCGGTGGCGAGGTGACCATGAGAGTTTTTGTTCTGACCTTCTAGTCCTTGTGAATATCATGTGAAAATGGAGACAGTTTTTTTATCTATGGAGTCCATCATCATGTTCATATTCAGTTCCTGATGGTCGTTCAAGCTTAGTATGGTGGAGGTGGATAGGTTCAGTGGCTGCCTCAACAGCTATTTTCATCAAGACCATTTAAGTGGTACGGATAGTAGGGTCCTGCCCCACCAAGGGGAGAGAAAGTAGGCTGAGGACAACCAAATGGAGTTATTAAGATACCTCGACCTAAGAATGGTCATGAAGTTAGTCATCATTATAGGTTCAATGGAGCTGGATGTGGTCAATTACACACTATAAGGGCATCAGTTCTATTGGGGACATCGATTGTTCATTGTATGAATATCTTGTTCAGTAATCCTTCTTGTGCTTTGTTTTATTTGGGAGATTTACACGTCATTTTTCCAAGTCTATCCAATTCTATGGTACTTGACGTAGAGAGACATCCCATGACCCTAGTGTTGAGAATACTAGTGAGAGGTCTTTCCATCTTATTTGATGTGTTTTAGGAAGTATACTGTTGTTAAGGTTGCATCAGTCATGTGGGGGATATTTTCCTGTAATAGATGCAACCATACGACGTCATCATTTTCATCGATGGGTTTCATTCAATGCATTCTATTGTCAACTACTTTCATATTAGATTCATGTTATTAGACATGGATGTGCATCATGTGACCTTCATTGGCATGTGGAGTTGTTAGATGGGCAGTTTGGTGTATGGATCCCCTTCCTTCCTTGTTGGACAAGATATTAGTGGAATCTGTGGATACTGAAATAGAGGGGTTTTCCCATGTTGTGGGGGAGTTCATCAATATCTTACCTAAGGAGTCTGTGACGCTACCCCTGGATGTGATGTTGAGTTCGGGATAGATTTTTATACCATTTATTCTTAGATTTCGATGTCATGTTATCATATTACACCTTTAGAGTTGCAAGAGATGAGGATTCATGTTGACAACCTAAGGAATAAAGGATATATTCGACTGAGTGGTTAATTATGGGGTGCTCCATTATTGTTCACAATGATGGAGGATGGTGGTCCGAGGCTATGCATGGACTACCAGAGGTTGAATCAGCTGGTAGTTAAGAAGTGTTACCATCTCCCATGGATAGATGATCTTATCGACCAGCTGAGGAGAGCATGTTGGTTTTCTGAGATTGATCTGTGAACTTTGTATCACCAGTTGATTTTAAATAATGGTGACATCCCAAAGACTTATTTTAATTGAAGATATAGGAATGATGAGTTTGTGGTTATATCGTTAGGTGTAGCGAACACACCCACCATGTTAATGGGACTTTTGAACTCTGTCTTTCATGAGTACCTAGACCAATTCATCTTCATATTCATAGATGACATTTTTAACTATTATAAGTTAGAGGAGGGGTATTTTAATATTATTAGGATTGTCTAAGAGTTTCTTAGTTGAAACCATCTCTATGGGATGTTTTCTAGGTTTATGTTATAGAGGGGAGATGTTCACTTCTATATGCATGTAGTGTATTAGTAGGGTGTAGCAGTGGACCCGTGGAAGGTAGAGGTAGTTGTTTCTTGGGAAAAACCCAATAAGGAGTAATAGGTTCATAGTTTCCTTGGTATATAAGTATATTACTAAAAGTTCGTACCCGATTTCACTTGAGTTGTAGCTCTGTTGATGGATCATAATAGAAAGGACTATTCCTTTGTGAACAGTGAGCTATGTCAGGCTTCTTTGAGCTTCCTGAATAGGTATTTTTGCAGTTCTCCATGCTATAATATCTAGATGATGGAGTGATTAACATGGTTTTTGTGATTCTTCCTTTATTTTATTGGGGCGTCTACTGATTCGTCAATATAGAGTAATATCTTATGGGTCTTGGAAGCTATTATCACATGAATATTATTATGCCTCCCATGATCTGGAGATACTAGTGGCTATGTTTGAGTTAAAGTTCCGTGACATTACCTCATTGGGGATTGCTTTGTGATGTTCACAAACCACAAGTTCATGAGTTGTATCTTTTCCCAATGAGTAATGACCTTACGACGACGATGGTATATGGATTTTCTCCATGTTTATGATTTTGAGATCTCATAAACAATAGAGAAGGGAGATTATTTGGCTAATTCTTTGATCAAGTAGTCACCGAAGGGGGTTGATTGATAATCTATTAATACATGGAAGGTTATGGCTGAGTTTTCTCCATTTCACATTGATATAGGAATGGATGGTGGAAGAGGTTGTTTGTTTCACATGATAGTTCATTCATATCTGATTCCATATGAAGAGGAGTCTCAGTGGGTATACTTGGAGGTAGGGGTGATGTGTGATTTCATTGACCAAGGAAAAGCTCTAGTGGAATGGTCCGATGATGGTCAGAATCCGATAGTTTTTTTGTGGGAGGTTGTTTTTTTAGTTTCAATGAAAGAGGAAGTTTTATATAAGTTTCAAATATCAAACATAGTTGTACACCAAGGAGTTTACATGACATTCCACAACTTGAGTATGTAGTTTAGTGGCTCAGGATAAACCGAACAGTGGATGTGTTTGTGAAAAAGTGCTTAGTATACCCGCAGGTGATAGTTTAGCACCATGCTCCTTGATTTTTTGTATCATCTATTATATGTCTCTGAGTGGATGTGGGATGGAATATCAATGGGTTTTACATTGGGATACCTAGTGCTTAGAGAGGTTGCAATGCTATTTTTGTTGTAGTGGATCGACTATAAAATTAGAATTGTTCATTGAAATCATGGAGTTAGGTACAATGGATTCTTTCGTCAAGAGGTATGTGGATGAGGTTCTATGACTAGATCGATTTACGGGGACCAATGATCGAACCATGATTCATACTTTACCTCATGAATCTAAAAGGGATTTCAACATTATTTTGGAACTCAATTACACCTTCAAACTTCCTTACATGCTCAAACATATGGGCAGAGAGATCAGACCGTCCAGATATTGGAGGAAATTTAGCGAGAATGTGTCTCTTAAATTTGGTGGGTCTTGGGTGTGACAGTTGACCTTATTTTAGTTCACATTCAACCATAGTTATAACTTTACCAATGGAATAGATCGGTTATAATCATTGTATGGAACGACATGTTTTTGGCATTTGAATAAGATATAAGTTGAGTAGACAGGTGTTCTATGCCCCATGGTTTTATAGATCATGACAGAAATGGTTTATCTTCTTTGTGAGAGGATAAATAGAACACATGATTTAGAGAATCATATGCCAAAAGTAGGATGAGGCCCTAAGAGTTTGAGGATAGAGACCATTTTTTCTTGAAGGTTTCCCCATCACATTAGTAGTGGAGGTTCTGTAGAGGGAGAAATCTTTCTCCAAGCTCATCCAATCTTTCTAGGAGTTGGTATCATTTATGTATGGTGTCTTCTAGTAAACTTTACCACTATAGTTTGATAAGATCCACAATGTCATTCATGTCTCTCAACATTGTTATTATCTTCACGATGTCACCCATGACATTGACTGGGGAGAGTTTGATTTCAATGATAAAACAATGTACGCGGAGTGGCTAGTATAGATCTAGGATCATTAATAGAAGAGGTGGTATTAATGGACCATCCAATTGGTTCAAATGTTGTAGAGGTGTGGTGTCATGGAGCACAGTACTTGGGAGTGGGAATAACAAATGTGTACCCATTACCTGAAGCTATTTTTAGTTTTTATCATATATTATTATTTGTGATGTAATGTGTAGACCTAGTTTTCATTGAGATGTTTTGTTTCCTTATTCCTCAAATGTGTGGAAAAACCCCACCCATGTGAAGAGGGGAAGAATTGACTCTTAACATAGACCCACTAATAATAATGTAATTAAACCTATGCGGGTGGGACAATGCTGCCCAGAGTTGATAGTATCCATACATGGAGAAAGGAATTTCATGATTCTTGTGTCCAGATTGTGTGGTTTTGGTTCTCGTGTCATGTGTATTTTTATTGGTTAGGGGATAGAAGATTTCATAGCAGGTGTTATTGGATTTCAAGGTTTAACGTAAACTTTAGAAGCAATAGGGTGGTTACTCCTTAAAAGGTATCTTATGGGGTGGCTGTTCTGAAACCTCGTTCTTTTGGGTTTGGTTTTAAACTCTTGAGGGTTAGAATATTTTGATAGGTATCTAATGTGATCACACGAACCCCTAAGGTCCATTAATTTTTGAAAATCTAGTGTTTGTGGTGTTTTGGGAGGTCACTTTTACCGATTTAAAGAGTATTAAATTTTCTAGTGTTTCCAAATGGTAGGTCACGTCGAGGGGATACAACAATAACTAACTTTTATTAGTTCATGACAGTTGGTCACATTAGTACCTCACTATTGGTAGGTCATGTCAATTGGTCTGGATAGTGACTCGTTGTCGATAGATCGCATCGGTGGGTTGCTTCAGAAAATCATTGTTTATAGGTCACATCTATTTCTTGCATCGGGGACTTGATGTTTATCGGTTGTGTCAGTGGTTCATGTCAGGGAATCGTTGTTTGTAGGCTATGTTTGTGGATTGTGTTGGTGGATCATTGTCAGTGTGTCATGTCTTTGACTCATTGTCAGTAGATCACATCAGTGTGTGGCATTAGTGTGCGGTGTTAGTGAGTAGCATTGTTGAGTGGTGTTCGTAGGTGGATTCTGTGAGTGGTGGAAGTGAGTCATGTCAGTGACTCACCCAGCGGTGATTCATTTCCATCATTTCCTAGTTTTTCAATTTTCATCCCACTTTTGTTTTAATTGACTTAAATTGAGATTAAATCATTTTTTGACCATTTTTAATGTAGTTTCAAAAGATATTAATTATATATTTAAAATTATAATGCCTCTAAGACATTGAAATTTCTAAGCCATGTAGTCTTGTCCATGACCCGACATTTCATTACCTTGAAATATTATCTCTTCCACTAATATACGATCCGACCATTTTCTAATGTTGATACCATCTCTTCCTTGAACCATTCCATTATCTCTTGGTGTGCCCAGACCCTTCCATCCCCATGGAGTAGTGTGTTTTGTTGTTTCCTTCATATACATTTTTTCCATGGAGTCTTTTCGGCTACTCTTGCACCTTTTGTTTAAGTGAATGGATGATTTAATATTTGAATTTTGTTCTAAGTATGTATTCCTTACACTTTTGTTTATTTTTGTATCAGGTAGGGTGGTTATACTGATTTCTACTTTTGAATAGGGTTGGATGCAATTTAAAAAAAGTAATAAATGAGTGGTGTGGAAAAATACGATTATATTTGTTTCTATATATGATAACTTTGATCATTTTTTGATTCATATTTGTGTTATTCCTTATGAAAATCATGGTTGTTTGTGGCCTCTATTTTCTCACTTCTTTTGTGAATATTTTTTTTGAATGGATATGAATATGAAAACATGATTAATAACATATATCTTGTTAGTTAAATGGATTCCTCAAGATCAAAAATGTTCAATGATAAACCATGAAATACTAAAGTTGAATTAAATAATTACTGTGTTAAATATGAATAATCCATTCAATTTTAATGTGGTCCCATGTTGTGTATGGATATTTTATGTATTATACTTTGTACGTATTTTGTGGCTCTACTTTTGGGAACTTGATGGTGTGTGTGTATGGTTTATAGGTGATGAAATGGTACCTCAAGTTGTGATATTGATCATTTGTGCAATGTATGGGAAATATTTGGAAAATAGGGAATTCAGGTTGGTGGTGATGAGGAGTCCTATGAGGTTTTGAAGAATGTTGATGGTTTTCTTGTTGAGAGGAATTACTGGGTGGAATGACTTTGAATAATTATTTTGTTAGTGGTTAGCACGAGGTATGTTGTGTTGCGTAATGCATAATATGGTAGATAGTTTATTGGGTAGGGATGGAATAAATAAATGGGTTCTTTAATAATGAATGGAAATTGATTAACTATGTTTGATGGGGATATGTTTGAGTTGTGTCTTGTTGTGGATGGTTTTTATTTATCATCTTTTGAAGTGAATATTTATGGTATTAAAATACTCATTTAGAGGTAGCTGTTGTGTTGGATGTAAAATAGGGTGTCTTTTCCAAACAAATCGGCGAGAAGATAGATGGTCGACTTCTTCTTCTCCCCTACTCCTTCTTCCATGTGATCATACCCCATGATTCTTTGGATATGTAGTGGTTTGTGAGGACCAGGTGAGTGTAGACGTGGTTGTGTTCCCCTTGGTGTATTCGAGATGTGGTGTGTTATTTAGCCAATGTTTCTATAAGAGAGACATATCTGTGGGGCCCTAGTATGTGTGTGCATGTTGTGGCGTGGTTCTTCATTATAGGTGGTAGTTCCAAGATATTTTTTGTTGGGGTTTGAGAGAGGTTCATTAGTGGGAAAGTAGTGTGGGTTACCCTATCATCTATGTGCTCTATATTACTTTACATGAATTTCATTATTCGGTGAGTGTATCTTTGGTGAGGTTTGGGTGGTTAGTATACATTTTTTGGTGTTTTTGGTTTCTGATGTTTTCTCATGGGTGAAATTATTATGCTTCACCACATGTGCACGAGATAAAATGGTCTTCCCCTATTGAGTATACTTGTATGATCATCCTAAATATGTAAAATTATTTTCATGTTTCTAGGAGGACAACATGGACCATGCTATGAATTACTAAATCAAACATTTGGATATTTTTTGTATCACTTCTTGGCCTTATTCTTGGTATTTAAATTATAGACACTTGTTTTGTAACAATTATATTTTAAAACATGCATCTATGTTTGAATTTGGATTTATTTTTTATATATATGTCTTCGAGTTGTTTTGTGATTTATATTTCTTATCTCCCAATCATGGTTACTATAAAAAGGGTAATGCCACCCATTTTGTGAGATTCAAATACCCTTGGTGTTGGTCTCCACCCTAGGGCATATAGGAGGTGGGTCACAAGGCTCATTTTTATCCTCTCTTCATTGCCAACCCAAGATGGGTATCATTAGAAGGAGGGGGTTGTGAAAATACCCAACTAACTTTACATTGTTAGTAAAATCCATTTAATATATATTTAATTTATATTTAATCATATGACCCCAATAAATTTATTGATTAATGAATAATGAAATAAAGGATATAAATAGATATACACATAGATAAGAATCATTTCTTCTTAGACATGAAACAACATATGAATAATAAATCGAAATCCATGATTTTTTATTAACCACTGACCTAACTAAAAAACTAATATTCCAGATACCATGGATCATAAAAACATTTTTATTTTAAAATGTTCGTATTATTAAAATCTATCATAATTTTTTTTAAATAAAATACTTTCATATTTGAAAACAAAAAAAATTCAAAATTATATGACCCCATAATATTCTTATTTTTAAATTTTTCCATGACCTATAGAAAAATATATTTCAATGTTTTTTGTTTCCATTCTAATTCTTAGTTATCTACTTTATTTTTTACTTATTTTATACATATTTCAATAAATAGGAAACTATGATCATTTCCTTTACTCAGTCATGGGTTTCTCATATTCTATATGCATGATAGATTTGGAAACCCTATATAAAACTTCTAGATTCCATTATCTCATTGTGTATATCTATTTATTAAAGATCATATCATTTAAAGACTATTAAATAAAATTTTTACATTCATGAAAATATAAATAAAATAATATACACATAGTATTGAAAAATATTGAAACAATATAGAACTAAATTCTATTTATAAAACCAAAAATTTATGGCTAAATCTTATTTAATAAAAAATTTGAAAATATATTTTAAAATGTGATTTTTTTTAAAAAACCATGTTATCCCAATATGTTACTGGAGATAATTTATATTTCATTAAACTGCAAACAACTTATCTCGGTATGTGAACTATATCATGATCACTAAGTTCAAATGACATTCCAAATGATCTTTTTAATTATAGTTTTATATATAATATAAATGAAAATTTTTTATATAAATAATTAAAAACTCTTGTATAAGGAATATATAATCTAAAATGTAATTCAAAACATACTAACCAAAATAATTATCTAATAACACAAAGGTAATTAACTCACCATATAATTACTCATTTAACACATAATTATTTTCTCACTAATTGTTTTGTAATTTATTCAAGGAACCATTCACATTATAATATTGTTGTATATATGTTTTATTATAAAAATACATAATAATAAAATAAATATAAAATATAAAATAATATTATTTTTGATATATTATAAAAAAATAAATGATATATTCATGAGTTCAAACCTCTGTTTAGTTTTATAAATCATTTTGTATTTTATATAGTGGATAAATATTTTCTTATAAAACAATAACTCATAGGAAATAATTCAATGAAAACAAAAAAATTGAAAAATATCAAATAAATACATGAGTTGTTTCAAAATTATGATATTTTAATTAATAATATTCATGAAATACATATAACCATCATTAAGATTCAATAATATAAAATGAAAAACGTTTTTTAGGCTTAAAAACCATGGAATCCATTTTTGGAAAAAAATTGATACATCAACCAAAAAAGAAATAATAACAAAAACATAGATAATGAAATTGAGAATAAATCATAATAACTATGATTGGATACAAAATTTATAAAAAAATTATGATGAGAATAATGTATGGTGTCAGATGTTGGTGATGGATTAAGATCATAAATGGGAAATATGGATAAGGAATGTGGAATGTGTAAGTAATAATTTATGAAGAAGAATTTGATTTAGTTATTTTACAATTATAGTGAATTCATAGAAACTATTGAAACTAAGTCTTATAATTATTTATTTCTAGTTTTTTAAAATAAACTGTTTTTGTAACTATTATAGGCCATGATTTCTAATATGGTACTTCTCACAATTTTTCTATAACATTTTTTGTTATAACATTATTTAGTATTTCTATATTATCAAAAAAACTATTATATATCATATAAATCCATTAATATAACAAAGTCATCTAAATGATAGAGGACATCAATAATATTATTTTTTAGAAATTATCATATTTCCCATTATATATACTTTTCAGATGCAACATAGAAAATAAATTAAAATATTATAAAATTATAGTTAAATAAAATTTACCCACTCTAAATAAAATTTTCCCTTTAATAATCAAATATGAATAATAATTAAACCTGGTAGCTATTAACACTCAAATTCACATTATTATACCCACCCTCTTCCCTAAATTTACATACAATATCATTTAACATAATAAAATCACCAAGTGTATCACTTATTTAATTTCATAACATGTTAATTTGTATATGTTTCTCCCCGTAATTAATACTAACTCAATAACATCACTTAAAATATAATTCCAAATATTTCTACCTAATAATATTTTCCACATGCAATATCATCATATAAATTAATAAAATTTCTATTTCAAGATCATATTTGTGAATAAAATGATAAATTAAAAAAAACAATATCATGTAAGAAATTATTACCTATAATAAAATTATGAGAAATATAATTTTTCTACCATATAAAAGTTATAAAATTCACATCGTCATGTTTATGAATATTAACTCCAATTACCATAAATAAACAAGTATGTAACATTAAATCATCTTCTATAATGACAAAAAAACATCTATTTGTGATAATAAGGAAGGGGATTTTTGAATTTAGAAATATATTAACTATATCAAAATTCAATGAAAATAAAAATAGTGATATCATATATATATTATTAAATTATTTTTATACTAAAACAAATTATAGTGAAAATTTTTAACATGACGTTTAATGGCAGTTTTAACAAACTCCATAATAAAAAATTTCATTTCTATTTTAATATATTATGAAAAAAAGGATAATTTTATAAAAATTATTAATGATTTATTGTGAAACATTAATAAAAATATAGTAGTTAACCATCCTCAACCCAAATAAAATTATTTCTAACCCCACCAAAATAGACATTATATATTTAAAATATCCCTATAAAAGCATTTCACCAATATTATGATAAATTATTTGAAATAAAAATTAAATTATTTAAAATGAAGAAACTATCTAATTTTCACGTTTAATATGGTAAATAATTTTTTTCCCTTATCACTTATTTATAAAAAAAATCCAAAATAATTGTTATTTTATTAGTCTCGTGTAGAATAAATATATCTCAGAAAACAGAAATAAATTTTTTAATAATTTAGGAATTTAACTTTCTTAAATGATTTTATCCATTCTTAAATATTTATAAAAACATCAAACCCATGAATTATTATTTTTACTGGTGAAATAGTAATTAAAAAATAAAAAATTTATTTATATTATTAGGTGATGCATGGATGATTGTATACTTGAATTATTGTAGTTTCTATAAAAAAACAAATGTTCTAATCCATCCCATTTATAGGAATTATAGACGATCATGTCCCCAAAAAACATTTATTTCTTATATATAATGTTAATACTTATTTGGTAATAAGTTTTCAACTATGGCTATAACATATATGATAGGACAAAACCAACCTAAAAAATTTTAATATATTATTTTTACATATAGTTCACTAATAAATAAACTAAGTACTCTAATTATAAAAACCCAATATTTTCCTTATATTGATATATTAAATCTTATTAAATTTTGTATAATTCTACGTATGATTATTTAAAATGTAATTGGTGGAATTAAGGGGTTTTTTATTGGATACATTGGATTAGGAATAGATCACAAACCAAGTTGTATCTCTCAAAATTCATGCATGGATAAATGAAAGCATAATGACCATTCAATATTATGTGAATTTTTAGAAAGGATGTGAAACTAATTATGTGATTTCATTAGATGAGGGAATTGTGTTATGAACATTCTTTTACAAGATAAATGAAACAATACATTCAATCCATATGTCCAAAAACACTATACATTAATAAATTATTACCCATTAAAAATGGGGATAAAACATTTTATCCCCTATACGAGTGTTATGTCAACAAATGATGGTTTTTTATTATTTTAGGGGATTTATTGCACTATAAAATGTTTATCTTGAATCAATAATGTGTTCTAGTAATAGTTATTTTTTAAGCCACATCAAATATTTCACTTTTATCCTTTTTTTAGATATCAATAAGTGTTTTATAAAATCAGATTATATAGAATAAAAATTTTGAGTTTTCTAGAATGATGTTATTATGGGTTAAATGATATAATAGTTATTATATTTTGAGTCTTATCTTGTTTTTAACAGTGGTTTCAAGTTTCTGGGTTCTCCTAGGAATATTTAATTTCAAATTTCATTGGGTTATATATTTTATTTTAGAGTTTCTCAATGATTTAATTATAGTTTCAAAATGAGATGAAAACATTGATTTTGTATGGGTGAACTATGATGATATTGGTAATAATTTATATTCACATTAATATAAAAATTTGGCAAAAATTGGGGAGAAAATTAAAATTCATTAATCTATTATTATTAGATTTTTTAATTCATAAAATGATATTAATATCCCCACATCATGTGTGTGGCCCATCTTTACTACCATTATGAGTCGGGTCATGAATAGATGTGTTTTATCCCATCGATGAATGAACCTCCATTTCCCACTTAATCATCAAAGACCTCCTTTTCATCATTATTATCTCCACCAGTAAGGAACTACTACATCATTTATCCTAACGACCCAATATTGGTTTCTCTGATGACTATATTCCCAAAAATCCTATATACATTGATTAAAATACCAAAATAGTTTAATGTAAAATCCCTTATAGTACCCCATTATGGTACAAGCAATTCTATAGTTCCATTATAATACTTCATTACAACAAAAATGTACTCCTTTATGGTTTTGAAGCACAATTTTATGTATGATCATGTGGTGGCCTTTTTGGATTGATTGGGTTGGAGTATATCCAATGATTATTGGTGGGGAATTTTTATTTATAGAAGGTTGTTTAATGAAATAAATACAATTGGGAGTTTCATTTTCTAATTAGTGTTTAATCTTAGAATAACGGATCACTTAAATTTTAGTTTTTGATATCTTATTACTATTGATTTGAAATAGAAAAAACTGAAAAATTGAAAAATATATTTGATGCACATCAATCCTAATTTATATTTTAATTTTAAAATGGTTCGGTTTAATTATGTAAAATTTAATATAATTAAATATTTATTTAGTTAAAAATTTAATGTTTACTTGTTTTTTCATTTTATAGGCTACATGGGATTTATTGAGGATATCGAGTGTGAGAGGCCTCAGACATGATCTATTATATGTACCACAGAAAATAAATTTCTAACAAAATATTAAAATAAATTGATATTATGAAATATAATCATATATTTATTTTGAAACATTTTCATTATTTAAATATCATTTCCCACAAGTAATCCCACAGAACAAGGAATAATTTTTTTTGCATCATTAATGACTAGAAATATTGAAAAAAAAAATCAATACTTGTGAACATTTATCCATTATTTATAAAATTCTAGAATCCCTTATAGAAATATCATAAGTTATAATAATATTTATAATTATGGGAATGGAATCACATGAATGTGTTCATCTCAGACAGTCACTATATAAAAAAAATCACCAACATGGAATCAAGCAATATATCATTAGATTATAATAAAACTTGAGAATCAATGAAATATTATATAAAATATAACATTAAACAATAATAATAATCCATATGTTATAATACAATAATATGTGGCCTTGAATGATCAAACATATGCTATATAATAGGAGGGTATAATCGTTTTATAATAACAATGATCCATGGTAGAGAGAGAAATCCAATTTAAATTGAAATTTTTCATATCATAAATCATAATAAATCATAACCTAATGTACTAGGTATTTTAAAAATGATTCCTATAATATATTGTTCATGGGATAAAACATGGTTTACCATCTTAGTATTTGGATAATAAAATGTGTATGCTATTTTTCATTGACTGACCACCTATGTACCAACTTTGGATTATGTTATCAACCTTTTGTACTATCTTGGACATAGAATAAAAACATAGGTACCCTAGGATTTTTGGGCTCCTATATATGTAACTATTTTCTGAATAAGGGATATAAAATATTAACCAATGAATTTTGGGGCGATATTGTACCCCCACTCATCATTGATAATCATCCATACATTTTTTGGACTCCTCATGTATTAGTCATGTTTTAATTATCAAAAATCTTATTAGTTTTAATTAATCTCAATCTTAACTACACATCATGTTTTAATGATAACAAATATTATTGATGTTAATTACTCTATTTATTATTTACAAGTATTATGCATGATAACAAATCTCACTTATATTATCAAGCCTTTATATTTATGATTCATGTTCTCTTACTCTCTACTGGTTAAACATAATTCATATTCTGCATATTACTGTCTAAGTCTAAATACTGACATTCGTCTAAGTATAGAGACACCTTGAAGGACAAACCGTAACCCAGACACCGTTAAGGACAAACAGTGACCAAGACACCGTGAAGGACAAACCGTGACCCAGACACCATGAAGGACAAACCGTGACCTACACACCGTGAAATGGATACACCGTGAAGCACATACCTTGAACCACATACTGTGAACACTATACCGTAAAGAAGACATCGTTTAAATAATCACTGAGACACTCATTCTTAAATTTTTTGTCAATATTAAATAAATAATGCTAACGGTCATATTTGATGTTTTTAATGCAATTAATGTTATTTAACGATATTTTTTGGCATGTCAGGAAACCGTATCTCGTACCTATGAAAAGGGAATCATTCTTACTTCTAGAACTCATGGAATATAAGAAATATTGAGATGTATTACACGTGAAAAAGTGTGATGATACAACAAGACGATCTTATATACTCCTGAGAGCACTGTGCTGAATAAGAAGAAGAATCATGATCAAGAAAGAGATTGCAAGACTATCAAAGAACACTCATGAGTGAAATCCAACACCACTGAAGAACAAACGATGAATCAAGAGATAATTTTCACTCCTATAGAACACAATCTAGACTATGACACTCTATTTTTCAATAGAAAACCCAGAGAAGTACTCAAAAGCATTTCTGATGAATCCAACAAGTCCAGAGCTGCATTGCTAATCACTAGAGCTTTCTAAACTCTTATCTATTCTATTTAAGTGATTTTTTTATTTACATTCGAGCAGTGTGTTGTACTCTATATATCTTACACACACACTACCTCCTGCACTGAACTAGAGGATATTAAAATCCTCACTTTAGAACTCTTAACTTTTGTTTACCCACGTCAACTGTGGAAGCGGTCCTTGTGTGGCCTGGTCTTTGTTTTGTCTCCCACGAAGAACTGTGGTAGAGGTCCCTGCGTGGCCTCGACAGTTTTGTATACTATTGTTAACCCCGATCCAGGGTGTGGATCAAATTTATAAAAATTTGAGAGGAATAAGTCTCAGCTTGAAACTGAACCTCTTGTTATATCTATTGTGCTTCTTTAGTTTAAGTTTACATTATACTACATATGTCTTTTATATTCTGCTGCTATTACATTGAAATACAAAACTATTTTAAATCTACTTTGATAGTTAAATTAGCAATTTTTTACACTTATTGTAGATCAGTAGGTTAGTTTCAAAAGCTAGTTTATTCTTGTGGTTAAATTAACTGAGACCTAATAAATCTTTGAGAATCTATGTGAACATTTACAATATGTATAAATTCACTACAGTTTAACTTTTTTTATAAATTGGGGGTTTTTAAATAGAAAATATTTTAACAGGAATTTTAATTGGAACTCAATTCACTCCCCCTCTTGAGTATCCACTCCGACCAACATTTGGTATCAAAGGATTTTTTTCTGTTAAAGGATTTTTTAAATACTCTATTTTTCAACTGTGATTTTAGTTTCATCATTAAAGATAGTAAATTTCTATTAGTTCTAAATTTTTATCTCTTTAAATTTATTTTCTAAAATCTAGTTATGAATAATATACTAGAGGGTGCTTCTACTAACAAGCCACCTTTCTTCAATGGCACAAACTATGCTCAGTGATAATTGAAAATGAAAATTGATTTAGAAAGAATGGGTTTTGATATTTGAACTGCTATAGAATCTCAATATAAAATTTCAGAAATCGAAAGAACAACATGGGATGAACCTACAAAGACTGCTTATAATAATAATTATAATTCCATGAATGCCCTGTGTTGTGCACTAGGAGATGAGGAATTTTACAGAATTTCTTCCTGTAAAAATTCTTTTGAAATTTGGGATACATTGGGTGTTTCTCATGAAGGAACAACTAATGTTAAAGAAATTAGATTAAATACTTATACTATTAAATATGATAATTTTAAAATGGAGACTCATGAACCCATTTCTGATATGTATCTCTGGTTCAATGATATAGTTAATAAAATGAGTTCACTTGGAAAAGTTGTTCTAGGTAAGGACCAAATTATGAGGATACTGAGATGTCTTCCAGAATGATGGTGAGGCACATCTGTTTCAATCAAAGAGTCATGTGACATTACTACTCTAACTTTCAAAGAAATAATTGGTAAGATTATGATGTATGAGGAAGAACTCACTGTGAATAAAGAGGAAAAGGAAAAACCAAAAAGGTAATAAGTGGATTTCAAGACTATTACTTAAATGAACAAGGAAAAAGGAAAAGCTCAAATACAAACTAACAGTTCATAAAGTGAATGGTCATACTATGAGAGTGATGCTGAAATGGCTCAGATATCCAGAAGGTTTAAGAAATTTTATAGGAAGAAGAAATTTTTCAGAAAATCAAATTACAAGGGAAAGTATGACAATAAGGGACAGTGGAAAGAGGACTGGAAAAATCCATATAAAAGTGATGAAGTTGTTTGCTACAAGTGAAAAAGAAAAGGACACATTAAAGCAGACTCCCCAAAGCTACAATTCAGGAAGAAATATTATTACAAGGACAATAAGTACAAGAATGCTATGATGGCTACCTGGAGTGATTCTGAATACAACACAATTTAATATAAAATTTCTGATTCTGAAAGAAATCATACCAAAATGTGTTTCATGACAAACACATCTGAGGTACCCTTAGATACTCCTGTTTTAAATTCTTATTATTCTGGAGATGATGCAGACTGTGATTATGATTTTGAAAACATGACTAGTGAGGAATTATTTTAATACTGTAATATGCTGGAAGATACATGCAATGAACTTAAGGATAAATACAAATCATTAACGAAACAACATACACTCACTACAACTGTTAAAACCGAACCTACTATCGAAAAAGAGAAGAATGATCAACTGTTAAAAGTGAACACTGAACTGAAAATGTCTAATGAGAAACTTATAAAATACTTAGAGAAGTTAAAAAATGGAAAGGATACACTAACTCAAATTCTAGGAAATAAAGTGGCACCTAAATAAACTATTGGAATAGGCTACAAACCTGGATAGAGACAGATTACCAAGAATAGATTTATTCCTAAATCCGGACAAAATACTACTAGTTCTAGTTCTGGAAAATAATATGCATCAACTAGTTACTCACATATTTATCAATAAAATAGAGTTTATCTCTCCAAATCTTTTGACTCTACAAATTATATAAGACCCATAAGACAAATATGGGTACCTAAAGCTTTGATTGCTAACCTACCTGGTCCCAAGAAGATCTGCGTACCAAAAATCATTTTCTATCTAAATATGTTTTGGTGGAAACCTACTTGAAGTGTTCCCACAAGAAGACATGGTATTTTGAAAGTGGATGTTCATGACATATGTCTGGGGATTACTCATGGTCCAAGAGTTTAATAAAGGTTGATGGAGGCTATGTCACCTTTGGTGATACTTCTGATGGAAAGATCATCGTCCTAGGCCAAATTGGTACCACTAATTCAGTTTTAATTTCCAAAGTTTTATTTGTTGATGGACTGAGATATAATCTGTTAAGTATTTATCAATTGTGTGATGATGGTTTTAATGTCAAATTTGAAAATGATTCTTGTAATGTTTTTAATTCTAATAATGATTTAGTATTTGTTTCTTTAAAAAATGAAAATGTGTATGTTGTGGATTTAAATTCCTTAGCTAAGAAAAATGTTACCTGTTTAAAATCTTTTCATAAAGTGTCTTGGCTTTGGCATATAGATTACGACACTGCAACATCCATTCACTTAGAAAACTGACTAGGAAGAACTTGGTTAGAGACCTACCTAAACATGAGTTTCCAAATGACAAAGTGTGTAATCCCTATCAAAAGGGAAATCAACACAAAATTTATTTCAATCAAAAGAAAGGAGTCACAACTTCTAAAACTCTCGAGTTGGTTCACATGGATTTGTTTGGACCATCTCGAGTTTCTAGCTTAAATGGGAAGCACTATTTCTATGTCTTAGAAGATGACTTTTCTAGATATACTTGGGTGTGCTTCTTAGCTCACAAAAGTGAAGCTTGTTCTTACTTTATTAAATACTCCATGTCTGAATAAAATCATAGTAGACTTAAGATTAAAACTCTAAAAAGTGATCATGGTCGTGAGTTTGAAAATCAAGGAATTGAATCCTTTTGCTCACACAGTGGCTATAATAACAACTTTTCTGCTCCTATAACACCTCCGAAGAATGGTGTAGTAGAGAGAAGAAATATAACCCTTCAAGAAATAGCTGGAACTATGCATAATGAGTATGATCTGCCTATTTATTTTTGGGCTGAAGCTGTAAATACAGCATGTTATATCATCAATAGAGTCTTGATTAGACCTGTTCTTAAGAAGAATCCTTATGTACTTTGGTACAACAGAAAACCTAAAGTCAAGTACTTTATATTCTTTGGTTGCAAAGTCGTTATTCTTAATACAAAGGATAATCTGCATAATTTTGCCTCTATGAGTGATGAAGGAATCTTTTTAGGATATTCTTTAACTAGCAAAGCCTATAGAGTTTTCAATAAGAGAACCAAGTGTGTGGAAGAATCTGTTCACATCAAATTTGATGAAACTGATCCACATGAGTCTAAAACCTCTCTTGAAAATCTAGAATAAGATTTCAGTATTTTGGGCCTTAATGAAAAATCTAAAGAACCTATTATAAAGAAAACCATTTTTGGACTTATTCCAGAATCTTCTCCTAATGAACCCGAACCTAGAGAAGAACATGAAATTTCTAGGCCTACCTTTACTAGATCAACTAGAATTCTAAAGAATCATCCTTTAGATGTTGTTGTAGGAAATATGGATAGAGGGACACATACTAGAGCTTCTCTTAGAAATCAGGTTGAACATCAAGGCTTCTAGTCACAGCTTGAACCTAAGAACATTGATGATGCTATTAATGATGAGTTTTGGGTGATTTCCATGCAAGAAGAACTCAATCAGTTTGAAAGAAATAAAGTTTGGCATCTTGTTGAAACACCTAAGTACACTTTCAGAATTGGCACTAAATGGGTGTTTAGAAATAAAGTAGATGAATCTGGAAACATAGATAGAAAAAAAGCTAGGCTAGTTGCACAAGGCTATTGTCAAGAGGAAGGAATTTACTATGAGGAGACTTTTTCTCTAGTATCCATATTAGAAGCTATTAGGATCTTACTTGATTATGATGCATATCTAAATTTCAAACTATATCAAATGGATGTCAAGAGTGCATTCTTAAATGGAAATATTGTTGAGGATGTTTTTGTTGAATAACCACCTGGATTTACAAACCCTCATATTCCAAATCATAATTTCAAATTTTCAAAAGCATTATATGGTTTAAAGAAAGCTCAAAGAGCTTGGTATGATAGATTAACTACTTTTATAATTTCTAAAGGTTTTACAAAAGTTATAGTTGACCCTAATATGTTTATAAAACGAATTTTTAAAGATGTTTTAGTTGTAAAAAATTATGTAGATGATTTTATTTTTTGATCTTCAAGAAATTCCCTATGTACTAATTTTTCTAAAATGATGAAAAATGAATTTGAAATGAGTTTAATGAGTGAACTCAAACTTTTCCTTCGATTTCAAATCTTTCAAAATAATGATGGAATTATTTTAACTTAAAGTAAATAAACTAGAGATCATTTAAAACGTTTTGGATTGGATTGCACAAAATGTAGTGACACTCCCATGAGTACCACCTGTAAGTTAGATCTTGATGAAGATGGTAAATCTGTTGATCAAACCACTTATATAGGAATGATTGGAAGTCTACTCTACCTGACTGCTAGTCATCCTGATATTATGTTTAGTGTGTATATGTGTGCTCGTTTTCAAGAAAACCCTAAAGAGTCACATTTAAATGATGTAAAAAGGATTTTCAAATACCTCAAGAATACTCCCAATTTAGGACTGTTCTATCCCAATGGACAATCATTTGATTTATTTAGTTATTCTGATGCTGATTTTTATGGATGTAAGTTAGATAGAAAAAGCACCTCTGGAACATGTCACATTTTAGGCAATTCACTAGTATCATGGTGTAGTAAGAAACAATATTCTGTTGGATTATCTACTGTAGAAGCTAAATACATAGCTACTGGCAGTTTTTGTGCGCAAATTTTGTGGATGAAACACACATTACTAGACTATGGATATCAGTTTAGACATGTACCAATAAATTGTGATAACAGAAGTGCTATTAATATTTCTAAGAATCATGTTTATCATTCTGGACAAAAAATATTGATGTAAGACATCACTTTTTGAGGTATCATTATCAAAAAGGTGATATCACTTTTAAATTCATTGGTACTGAATATCAACATGCTGATATATTCACAAAACCATTAAATTCTGAAAGATTAGACTACATCATACATGATATTGGTATGATTAATCATAAATTGATATCTTACTGATCTTAATGTTTAATACATTTCTATATTTTACTTTACGGTTTCATGCTCACTGTTTCACAATTAATGTTTCATGAATACAGTCCCACCGTTAAGACCTTGTGCTCACGGTCTGTCAACTCATTGTCTCACCGTGACTGCACAGATTGGTCATTATCTCACCGTGACTGCACAGATTGGTCACTGTCTCGCCGTGACGGCCACCAACTGTATCACCATGATGACTGGTTTTCATCACACTGTAATGCCTAATCATGGTCTCACCGTGAAGATTACTTATATTCTTATTTTAACCCCTATCATGGTAATTTTTATTCCACCGATATTTGATTTCCCACTTTTTTTATGACTTTTGACACTCCCAAATGATAAAACATAAGGGTTTCATTCAATTCCTTACTCGAACTCTCTCTTGAATCTTCTAACTCTTGAAAACCTTCTACTCTCTTGCCCGAACCTTTAGTAGATTCCAAGGATGAAGCGTCCGTCTTCACCCTCGTCTGAGAAGTGCTGCTCTAAGAAACAGAAGAGAATACCGAGCATATCTCCTGAAGGACCTCTAAAACCAATCTTGGTATGACATACTATTTTACCTGAAAGAGAGATTTGTCTCCAGTGGCTGCTGACTAGAAAGTCATTAGTTTTGAATGTTTTAAGAGAACAAAGACGTCTTGAATGGTTCTATGGACAAAATAGACCGATTTACCCGAGGTTAGTTTCTCAATTATATCAATATGTGAAGTTTTCCATTGATTTTGGAGAAAACTTTATGGTGATCAGCTGGATCAATGGTCAGAATTATTATTTAACCTTGAGGATGTGGGCTGCATTCATATGGATTCCTCATGAAGGAGTTTTTGAAGACTACCAGAGATACCCTCCTCCATCATCTGATATCTTCAATCTAGAGAATGCCTTGGAAATTTTAACTAGTAATGGATCCCAGCGAAGGGCTATAGATGCAGAATTAGATGGAGAAACTAGACTTCTATTCAAATTTGTTTAGAATTTGATCAGTCCAAGAAAAGGGGATTTTTCTATAATGAAGTATCATGATGTGTTCCTGATTCACCTATTGAATAATGTATATAAGATCAACCTATGCAAGTACGTTATTTACCATACCTGTGAGATGATTAATGTCACTTCCAAATCCACCTCCTTGTTTTACTCAAGGATTATTTCAGCCATTCTAGTTTCTAAAGGGATGGTAGACCGAATGAAGAAAATCTAGAGGAATTTTATTTTTTCTTATCCAAGCCTATCATCATAAGGATGAAGATTAGCTGGAACCCCTGGAAGAAGTAGTGGGTTGAGGATAATGATAAACTTTATAAAAATTTTAATCTTTTTGATTACCCAAGAAGGCCTAAGAATCTAGACGATCTTGGTTTGGAACCAGATGAAGTGGATGAGTATTAAGAAGAAGAAGAAGAAGAGGAAGTGACAGCGGAAGTTTCACCTAGAGAAGTAGCTGGAATACCTCCATTGGAAACATCTCCTGTTGAAAAAGAAAGGATTGTTGTCCCTGTTGTTGTCCCTACTTATAATCCTCAAGGAGAGGAAGTTGTTTTTGGTTTGAGAGGAGAGGAAGCTCATGCTTCTAGTGAGGATGTGAATCCAGAAACTCATCATACGACTGGAAGAAAATTGTGTTTTCCTGATTTAGAGCAGCATGTAGTGGTGGAGACAGATCCTGTTGAAGAGGATATCTCTGTTGATAAAGAAGTCAATCTGGAAGCACAATATGTGGAAATATCGGTTCATCCGATAATTCCCTCTGCTAATGAGAGGATTGAAATTTCCTTTCAGCTGGCAAGGAAATAGTTTTTTGAAGAGATTAGAGATGATCCTGTGGATCTTGACCATGTTGTTGATCCTATAGTCTCTGAAATTAAAGCACAACTTGAGTGGGAGGAACCTCAAAACCTTGAGATAATGGAAGATGGATCTGTTGAACCTTCTCAACCTACTGTATCATATTCTGTGTACACCCATTATGTTTTCCCAAGTTTTATGATGTGAATGAGTCAGAACAAGTGACTACAACTATAATGGATCTCTCTTCGGTGTTTCAACTGAAGTATGTATCTCATCTAGAACCAGAACCAGAACCAGAGCCTCAATCTGAATCAGAATTTGAGTCTGAAGATGACTCTGAACCGCAACCAGAACCCGCTTCACTACCTTTACCTTCACTCTTACCCAAGAAACACTCCGTTGTAACTAAAGATGGTCTGAATGTTTTTTGGAGAGACTCTTTGTAACACCCCAAACTTCCACAGTATGCTTCTCTTTGAATAATACAGTAGCGTGTGTTGTACGCAACTTTGAGTTCTAACACACACTACAACCAATCAAACTAGCTGTTATGAATAGTAATACCTACTTTTTGAAATTTTATAAATTTTATCTCTCAAAATGGACTTCATTTTTGGATTCAGTATATCAAATTTATCCTAGGGTGAAATTTTGGTACTTTTCAGATAACTTTTATATTTTGATGAATAGTGAAAATTACTAAATTTCAGTTAAAAACAACTTTTTTAATCAAAATAATTAATAGTAATAAATGAAAAATTTGAGTAGTTTTAAAGTATATTTAGAATATATTTTATCCATTTAATAAAATTTTGGTCATTGGATATAATTTCACAATTAAACCGGACATGAACAGGTGTTAATCTTTTGATAGTTATTATCTCTTAAAAACACGCTTTTTTTTACAACGGGAATTAATTTAAATTAATTTCTGCCACTTCTGTGTTTTGAATATGAAAAAATGGATTCCATATTTGGAATCAGAATTTCCAAATTTTGTAAATAGGTAACTTTATTTTTAGACATTATGAATAATTACTTCGGTAAATATTTTATTTACAATGATTAAAGGGTAAATCCGGTAAATAAGGGTTAAAAATTAATATTATAATAATAATAAATTACCTTAAAACGTGTCCTAACCTTATTGGTGGATACATTCCCGACCATGGGCATATTTGTGTAAATTTTTGGACCCCATGGAGCCACTTGTAGGTGATAGGGACACTTTATTTTAATTAATTTAAAATAAATACAAAAATGACATAAACATATATCTTTTAGTAAAACAATTTTTACATAGGGTTTTATATGTTTTATTTTTGACTATAAATATTAATTAGAAAGAAAAATATATTTCCTACATAATGGTATTTTATTTATAATTTTTAGAAATTAAATAATTTATGTTATTAATGACACAATGTTGATGTAGTAATTACCCAATTAATGAAAAATTAGAATAATTGATATTATAAATACAAAAATAAATTTAATTTGAGACTTTTTATAAATACCAATAATTTTATAGGTTAATATTACATGTTAGTATTAACTTAATTAACATTTTTTTAAGTAATCATTCTTTTATGATTTTTACAAAAAACAATTATTGAATTGTGTCAAAATTGACATAAAAGAGTTTTTAAAACAAATATTATATTATTAATTAATATTAAATTCCAAAAAACAATTTTTAGTCCAATATACTTATATCATGATAGTTGTATCATTAATGGACCACTTGGGGGTCGCATGGATGTATATAGTATGTTTATTAACCATATAATATAAAAATACAATAAGACATTGTAAAAGTGAAACTAATTAACTAAGAGTTAATACTTAAAGACAAGGTTAATATAGTAACCCAAACCTGTCTAAATCCTACTATTTGAGTGATTTTAGACCTATCGCTTCCATAACCTTTAAATAATACACTTTGGAGCCATTATAGAATGAATATGAATTTATTATAAAATAATATTTCTAGCTTTTCCAAAGGTTCCCCTCACCTCTCTTATAAAAGGGAACTCCCCCTTCTCATTAATTCACACCTTCAAAGCCTTTTGGTTCGGCCAATGACTTCCCAAATAATCTCTCAACTTCCCTCAAATAAACCTAGAGGCCTTAGTTTGATCATAAATCCAACCTATGGATCCATTTTGATCAAATCAAAAGGAAGAACCCGATGAAAAGGAGGATAATGTACCCTCGACTAAAGGAAAGTGCAAGGTAAGGGGTTTTAATCTCACTCCTTATTCCCAAGAGATTCATTCCATATTTATATTATTACCTTTTGTGTGGTGTATGTACTACCCATGATTTATTCTTTATGTAATACACTTTAAATTATGTGTATTTACATATTCATTGTATTATACCACTTTCATGGGGTGTATGTTTCGTAAGTTACCAAATTGGTAAGGGTTGATTTTACAATATATTTATTATCCGAGGTTGTTTTTATGTAAGTATCTACTAGAACATATTTATTATCCATTACCATGTTTTATTAAAGAGTTTTCAAAGGGATTCTTTTAATGTACTTTTTACTAAAACATCATTTCAAATGTTTAAATATTTATTCTTCTAAATCATTCTCATTAATGTCCATGTCTTCAAAATGGTTTTTAAGGATTTATTTATATAGACATGAATGTTTTTGAAATGATATTTCTTTTCAAAGGTTTCAAAGTGTAATAGGACACTTTTATTAAAAAATTTCTTTAAATGACTTCTTTTTCAAATTGTGTGATTTTTAAATGTTTTCATGAAAAATGAGATATTTCTCTCAAATAATTTTGATTTCATTTATGTCAACACCCTTTGATAAATTTTACACTTCTTTGATGTTGATTTATTATAATAAAAATCGTCCATATTGTATTTAAGGTTTTGTGATATTTTTACTATGGATGATTCATTCTCATGACATTAATGTCTTATGATTAGTGTTCTGGCATTTCGTATTATAGTTTTAATACGAATGTTTATATTATATTTCATCCTCGTCTTATGATGAATGTGTTGGAGTAGTATTTTCCGAGTTGGGGACCGGTAAAAGTAAGCCCTCCGGGTTGGTGTCTGGTTATTAGAGGCACTCCGGGTTGGTGTCCGGTTATTAGAGGCACTCCGGGTTGGTGTCCTGTTATTATAGGCACTCCGGGTTGGTGTCCGGCTATAAGAGGCACTCCAGGTTGGTGTTCTGTTATTAGAGACACTCCAGGTTGGGTTTCGGTTACAGTTAGCCCCTAGGTCTTGGCACGAGGCCTTGACAATGAAATTAAAATTCAACATTATGCATTCCATCATTATGAATGTGGATAGTGATATTTCATGTGATTATTCGACTAGTAGAATTTCCATGTGAATAAGTTTATGAAATTATTTCATTTATTTCTGCCACATTATACTGAAGTTCAAAATTAAAAGGCTTTTGTTTTAGTTATTCATTTCCTTAAATGTTTATGCTTATTTATGAATGTTTTTGTTGTATTGTTATACATACTGAGAATCTAAGCTCACCCCTTTCTTTGTTTTATTTTTCACAGGATTCCAATAAGTGTATTGTGACTGATATGCAGGGATAAGACAAGGGAATAATGGCATTCATAAATATAATTTATGTTGTGTTGTATGTCTTAATGTTCAATGTAACATTCATGTATGTAATCTATTTTCCATGACTGCTAAACTAATCGGTCCTTCGGGACTTGATTCCATGTAATCATGCCAATGTATTAAAATAATGCACCGACTCTAGGTAACTAGGGTCGAGGCGTTACAGTTGATATCAGAGGAAGTTTAGCAATAACCTTGGTAACTAGATTTAGATATACTCTGATTAGAGCACATAGCCCTAAGATATAATTTGAGGATTAGTATGGAAGAACTTCATAGAATTTTGGTATTGTAGAGATTTTGTGAGTTTTCCGAGAAATACATCCATGTCTAGATACGACCAGGTAGAGGCGGCTCTGGCACAGATGTACCTTGGGGTAATACTCGAAAACACCGATTTGAGCTAGACTCGAATGGGAACTGGTGCACAACAACGGGCCTTGTTGCACTCTTGGTTACGACACTCCCAGGCGATATGCTTATGATAATTCTCATTTTCTTTACAAACCATTATGAAGGGATCATGAGTATATACTTACTCGAAGAATAAATTTTTAGGATTATGGATTATATCCATAAACTGTTCAACTTGCATTTGGTATTTTACAAGTTTGGAATTATTCATTGCAATTCATAAACTGACCTAGTTTTTGCTATTGTATAGAAATAGAGCCCAATAGAAGGAATGTGAACTCCAGTAATATGTATGATCCAAAGAATAAGAAGGATCATATCTTTCAGGGTATTATGCCATCATTTAGAATGAAAATAGTTTCCCACGTATTATCATCATATGAAGAAATAGTATTGTGTGTTGATAAAATGAGTAAAGATTTTACTGAGTCCTAGGGCTTTGAAGGGAAGCAAGAGAAGAAAGGTATGGAAGAAAGAAATATGGATAAAGAGAAGAGGAGAAAAGAAGAATTTTCCCATATGTGATAATTGTGGGAAGAAACACCCTGGAACTAACCTAAAAGGAATGGTAGTTTGTTATAAGTGTGGAGAAAAAGGACACCATGTACGTGACTACAAGGGTAAGAAAAAGGTTTCAAGTGTACACTATATTATCTGCAAGGAGTTTGGACACTACGTGATCCAATTTCCCAGTTTACAGAGTATGCCTCAAATGAAGCTATTGTATAATAGTCAAGTTATGATACTACCACATATGAAGAGGAATGACTAGTGTTCTTTTGTTGTTATTTTGGAATTATTTCATTAAAGTGTTGTATCAATGATATACTGGAAATAAATAAGGATTGTATTGCAGTACTATTTCATTGAGAATTTGAGATTTTAAGGTAATAAGAAAAGTAACTCTATGATGAGTTAATCTTTTTGGAAATTACCTGGTTTAAGGAAAGATAAACCTTAATATGGTCTTAATATTGAGGTACTGATTTTGGAATAAGATATGGTTGATTTGGGTAAATTATAATGGATATTCTTGACTGCCTTGAAACTGATTGAAGATTTGTATATTCCATCATTGTTGGATTTTAAAACATTTTTTTATGGATATAGTATATCCATCATTCTATAAGGAATAAGGTAGCATGAATGTAATCAATAAAGTTTTATGATAATTCAGGATGTTTTAGTGTTTTAAAAGAATACATGATGAAGGTATTCACATGTTATTACGGGTAAAAAGGATATAAATTATGTTTACCTTTTATATAAATTTTGGACTGAGAGTATACATAAGTATTTTCGATAAGTATAAAGGTTGGAAGGGATTATTTTTGAAAGGTTATTTTTGGATTTTTATAAAAGGACAACACGCAGACCGTGTGACGACCCGTTGTGTCGGAAAAATCTGCGGGAATCGAACCCACAACCATAGTGAAATTGGGATTTATCACCTACCACTGTACTACGTGAAGTTCCTGGATTTTATAATGTAGTTTCTTTTCATAAAGGTTCTGATATGTGAATTATAAATTCATTATATTTGGAACCCTATATGATTAGGATATATATATTATTTTTGAGTTGTATTATGGTGAATGATGAGTTTGTGGTAGAAATTTATTAATGGATAAAACTCTAAATATAAATTAATTATATCTCCTTATGATCTTATCCAATCTCATAAATAAATTACTCAACATTATTAAAAGGAACATAGAACAAAAATGTTGTCCTAAATGGTACCTTAGATCATCACAAATTTATGGCTTACGGGTTGTTGGCCTTTTCATAGCAATGTTCTATACCACTCTCCATCAGATATTGACGGTCATATTTCTCTTCCATATCCATATTTTACTACATGTAACCCTAGTATGTGTTATTTTTTTATCCTTCATACTTACCACTCATTATTTTAAATAGAAGCCTCGTTATTTCATTTTTCAATGTGGGATTTCAAATAAGATATTTTGAAACGTCAACCCCAAGTTTCTAATACGGAGCATAGATTGCAAGGACGGAATTTATTGATGGAGTGGAGAATGTAACACCCCAATATTCCATGGTACACTTCTCTTTGAATAATACAGCAGCGTGTGTTGTACTCAACTTTGAGTTCTAACACACACTACAACCAATCAAACTAGTTGTTTTGAATAGTAATACCTACTTTTTGAAATTTTATAAATTTTATCTCTCAAAATGGAATTCATTTTTGGATTCTTAATATCGAATTTATCCTAGGGTGAAATTTTGGTACTTTTCGGATAACTTTTATATTTTGATGAATAGTGAAAATTACTAAATTTTAATTAAAAACAACTTTTTTAATCAAAATTATTAATATTGATAAATTATGAATTTGAGTGGTTTTAATGTATATTTAGAATATATTTTTACCATTTAATACAATGTTGTTCATTGGAAATAATTTCACAATTAATCCAGACATGAACAAGTGTCAATCTTTTGATAGTTATTATCTCTTAAAAGCATGCTTTTTATTTTAACAACGGGAATTATTTTTAAATTAATTTATGACACTTCTGTGTTTTGAATTTGGAAAAATGGATTCCATATTTGGAATCAGGATTTCCAAATTGTGTAAATTGGTATCTTATATTTTTAGACATTTTGAATAATTACTTCGTTAAATATTTTATTTACCACGGTTAAAGGGTAAATTCGGTAAATAAGGGTTAAACAATTATATTATAATAATAATAAATTACCCTAAAACGTTTTCTAAACTTATTGGTGGATACATGTCCGACCATGGGAATCTTTGGGTCGATTTGGGGACCCCATGGAGCCACTTGTAGGCGATAGGGACACTTTATTTTAATTATGTTAAAATAAATACAAAAATGACAAAAGCATATATCTTTTAGTAAAACACTATTTACATAGGGCTATATTTGTTCGATTTTTGACTATAAATATTCATTAGAAAGATAAAGTGATTTTATACATAATGGAAGTTTATTTATAATTTTTAGACATTAAATAATTTATGTTATCTATGACGCAATGGTGATGCAGTAATTACCTAATTAATGAAAATTTAGAATAATTGATATTATAAATACCCAAATAAATGTAATTTGAGACTTTTTATAAATTCCAACAATTTTATAGATTAATATGACATGTTAGGATTGATTTAATTAAATTTTATCGAAGTAATCATTCTGTTATGATTTTTACAAAAATCAATTATTGAATAGTGTCAAAATTGACATAAAAATGTTTTTAAAACAAATATTATATTATTAATTGATATTAAATTTATAAAAATTTACAATTCGGAAAAGAGACTTATATCATGATAGGTGTATCATTAATGGACCACTTGGGGGTCTCTTGGATGTATATAGTATGTTTATTAACCATATAATATAAAAATACCAAGAGACATTGTAAAAGTGAAACAAATTAACTAAGAGTTAATAATTAAAGATAAGGTTAATATATTAACCCAAACCTGTCTAAATCATATTAGTTGAGTATATTTAGACTTATCCCCACCTCAAACTTTAAATAATCTACTTTAGAACCATTAAAAATTGAATATGAATTTATTATAAAATAATATTTCTGGATTTTCCAAAGGTGCCCCTCAGCCCTCTTATAAAAGGGAACTCCCCATTATCATTAATTCAAACCTTCAAAGCCTTTTGGTTCGGCAAACCCCTACACAAATACTCTCTAAAATTCCCTCAATTCAACCTAGAGTATTTAGTTTGATCATAAATCCTAACTATGGAGCCCTTTTGATCAAATTAAAAGGAAGAACCCGAAGAAAAGGAGGCTAAACGTACCATCGACTAAAAGAAAGTGCAAGGTAAGGGGTTTTCATCTCACTCCTTATTCCCATGAGATTCATGCTGTAATGCCCCGACCCCAGTTACCCAGATTCGGTGCATTATTACATAACATTGGCATGATCACAAGAAAGATCAAATCTCGAAAGACCGATTGGTTTAGTAGCCTTGGAAACACTAGATATATTCATAAGTTTTACATTACATCATAAAATGAAAAACTACTACAATAACATAATGTCTCCATAATCCACTTTCATATTCCCACATAATATCCATGCAGGTCATTCATAATTTACTTCTTCACTTCCTGGGAAAAATAAAACATAGAAAAGGGGTGAGCTCAAATGCCCAGTAAGGATAACAATATAGCGGAAACTTTCATAAATAAGAATAAACATTTAAGGCAATGTATAACTAAAACAAAATCCTTTTAAATATGAACTTTAAACATGGTATGGCATAAATAAAATGAAATAATTCCATTTACTTATTCACATGGATATTCTACTAATCGAATAATCACATGCAAAAATCAATAACCACTTTCATAATGTTGGAATGCATAATGCCAGACTATCATAACCACATAGCCAAGGCCTCGTGCGAAGACTACAAATAAGATTTTGTCAAGGCCTTGTGACAAGACACTAGTTTGTCTCATGATACCTACCGATTCATCGAGGAGCTATAGCGGGCTCCACCCGTCACATATTAAGTCCAATGCATTCCCATATGAAAAGGTTTAAACATAACATAAACATTCTTATTAAAACAAGCATACGAAATGTCAATACTTTCACCATAAACTATGAATGGTATAAAAATAGCACATCCATAGTCAAACATATCACAAAACCTTCAATACAATATAGAAGTTTTGTATCATAATAAATCAACTTCAAATAATCTTAAAATCCATCAAAGGATGTTGACATAGATGAAATCAAAATTCTTTTTAAAGAAATATCTCCTTTTATTTTGAAATAATTTAAGATCCATATAAAATAAAACATTTTCTTTGAAAATATTCTTATAAGCTTGTAAGGGAAGTTTTGAAGATTTTATAACGGCGTAAAATAACCGCACCCGCCATATAAGTTAAAAAAACATTCTTACCTCAATTCTGTCGAAAAAGTTAAAAAGGACCATGTTTCGAAAACGACGGAAAGATTCCTTTATAAACCTCTTATAAAAAGTCAAACAAGGGTATAAATGACTTTAACCCATATTCTTGTAAATAGTAAAAAAAATTTGAAATACATTTTTAAGAAACAAGGATGTGGATGATAAAGATATCCTTGTAGATTATTACGTATAAACAACCTCGGATAATGAAGAGATTGTGAAATAACCCTTACCTTGTACTTTTCCATTGTTAGGGTAGGTTAACCTCCTGTATAATGGTGAAATAATTGTTATTAAATTATACAAGAAACATATATATTAATATGATATCATATATGATCTTTTAACATTGATTTGATAATAATATCTTAGAATTATCGTCGTTTCGGGTGTTAACTTACTCATTTTATTTATATGTTTTGTTACATAAGCCATGGTTGTTGTATCTTATTCATATCCAGAATGATATCTAGTCCTTAAAAATCATTTTTAAATCATCAAATGATAATTATACTTGAATGGTTACGATGGAGAATGAATCCCATCGCGTTCGTGGAGACGGTAGTCCGTACGTACGCACGAGCGACAATATCATTCTTTTGATATTAAAATAATATATAAATGGATTGTATATCATATATACAGAATCATTAACATGTTATATTTATTATTTACAAGAGTTACACATCATTATTATACCCATCCAAATAATATTATATTGAATAACAATTACACCACGACGTGGAGACGGTAAGCCGTACGTACGCACGTATGATGACATGTTATTCAAAGGGTGGATAGAATACTGAATATGATTGTACCATATTTATAATAACATCACAGTATATGTGAGATACTGGAGTTATTATTTTAGAATGGTAAGAACAAATGAAGAAGAAGTGGAAGAAGAAATGAACTTGGAGAAGGGTGGTGAAATCATTACCTCTTCTTCGGGTTCTTCCTTTTGATTTGACCAAAGGGCTCCTTAGGTTGGCTTTCTGATAAAACTAAGGCCTCTAGGTTGTAGTGAGGGATGTTGGGAGAGTATTTGGGCAGAGTTTGGCCGAACCAAAAGGTTTTAAAGGTGTGAAGAAATGAGAAGGAGGAGTGCCCTTTTATAAGAGGGGTGAGGGGCACCTTTGGAAAAGCTAGAAATATTAATTTATAATAAATTCATATTCGGTTTCTAATGGCTCCAAAGCTTATTATTCAAAGGTTAAGGTGGGGATAGGTCGAAAACCACTCAACCAATAGAATTTAGACAGGTTTGGGTACTTATATTAACCTTATCTTTAAGTATTAACTCTAAGTTAATTAGTTTCACTTTTACAATGTCTCTTTGTATTTTTATATAATATGGTTAATAAACTTAATATATACATCCAAGAGACCCCCAAGTGGTCCATTAATGATGAACCTATCATGATATAAGTCTCTTGGCCGAACCTTAGATTTTTAGGAATTTAATATCAATTAATAATATAATATTTGTTTTAAGAACTCTTTTATGTCAATTTTGACACTATTCAATAGTTGATTTTTGTGAAACTCATAACAGATTGATTACTTAGAACAAAGTCAATTAAATCAATAATAATATATCATATTATCCTAGAAAATTAGTTTAATTCATTAAAAGTTTCATATTATATTTTTTTGGGTATTTATAATATCAATTATTTTAATTTTTCACTATTATAGTAATTACTGCATCATCATTGTGTCATAACTAAAATAATTTATTTAATGTCTAAAAATTATAAATAAAATATCATTATGTAGGAAATCTTTTTAGCTTTCAAATGAATATTTATAATCTAAAATCTAACTTATATAACCCTATGTAACAATTTCTTTTCTAAAAGATATATGCTTGTGTCATTTTTGTATTCATTTTGACTTAATTAAAATAAAGTGTCATTATCACTTACAAGTGGATCCATGGGGTCCCAAAATCGACCCAAAGATGCCCATGGTAGACCATGTATCAACCAATTGGGTTAAGACACGTTTTAGGGTAATTTAGTATTATTATAATATTATTATGTTTACCCTTATTTACCGGATTTACCCTTAACCATGGTAAATACAATATTTACCGCAGTAATTATTCAAAATGTCTAAAAATAAAAGTTACCTATTTACACAATTTGAACATCCTTATTCCAAATATGGAATCCATTTTCCTAAATTCTAAACACAGAAGTGGCAGAAATTAATTTAAAATTAATTCCCGCTGTCAAAACAAAAAGCGTGTTTTTAAGAGATAATAACTATCAAAAGATTGAAACTTTTTTATGTTTGGTTTAATTGTAAAATTATGTCCAATGACCAACATTATATTAAATGGTAAAAATATATTCTAAATATACTTTAAAACCACTAAAATTCATAATTTATCACTATTAATTATTTTGATTAAAAAAGTTGTTTTTAATTAAAATTTAGTAATTTTCACTATTCATCAAAATATGAAAGTTATCCGAAATGTACCAAAATTTCACCTAAGGATAAATTCGATATTACGAATCCAATGATGAAGTACATTTTAAAATATAAGATATATATAATTTTAAAAAGTAGGTATTACTATTCATAACGGCTAGTTTGATTGGTTGTGGTGTGTGTTAAAACTCAAGGTTGCGTACAACACACGCTACTGTATTATTCAAAGAAAGTGTACCGTGGAAGCTTGGGATGTTTCATTTTAAATTTTTGATGTCCCCATTTAGTCAAAAAGTTTAAAATATTGTATTTAAAAAGGGTTCACTATTAAAAGTTGATAAAAGTGCAATACTGAAAATGAATTTGTTCTTGCATTATATCTAAGAAACTCATAATATGGATTCTAAAATTATAAGGATTATATAAAGTTTAAAATTTAGATAATACTATTCATAACCTCTTTTGAATGGCTTTTTTTTTGTAAGTCATGGTGTGATTGAACTCAGTGTTGCGTGTAGTGCAAGTTATTGAATTATTTTGAAGAAATAACACACTATGAAATCTTGGGGTGTTACATTCTCCCCTACTTCAATAAATTGCGTCCTCGCAATTTGAAATTGTTCTTCAAAAATAAAAGGTTGAAAATAGAAAATATATTTGTGGGAAAACCCACATCGGAAATTGGGTTACTAAAATTTAGTCTTAATATGAGGAAAAGAGAAATGAAAGGGTCACCACCAAATTATGATCTTGATTAGGAGAACATTGGTGGAAATTAGAGACATATAATTGGAGGAAAAACGTAAATATTTATAGGTAGTGATTGAGGTCATCAATCACAAAAAAGTATAAAATTGAGGTCCTTAAACTGATCAATCTATGATGATTTTAAGTACCATCGGTTCAACAAAATATAGGGTATTGGGATAACACATTTTTGACGTTTCAAAATATCTTAGTTGAAATCCCACATCGAAAAATGAATTAACGAGGCCTCTATAAAGAGTGGAAAGTATGAAGATTACCGAAAATAAGACATACTAGGGTTCCATGTAGGAAAATATGGATATGGAGGAGAAATCTAACCATCAATTATCTGATGGAGAGTGGTAGAGAACATGGCTATGAAAAGGCCAACAATCCCAAAGCCATAAATTAGTGGTGATTTAAGGTACCATCTAGGGAAACATTTTTGTTCTAAGTTACTTTTATTAATGTTGAGGAATTTATTTATGAGATTGGCTAAGATCATAAGGAGATATACTTACTTTATAATCAGAGTTTTATCCATTAATAAGTTTCTACCACAAACTCATTTTTCACTCTAAAATATAAAAGAATGTAATTTTTTATTTATTTATACTATTCGTACAGGGTTCCAAAATAAATGAATTTATAATTAATCTACCAGATATTTAAAAAAAACAACATTATTTAATCCAGGAAATCTCATGGGCCAGTGGTAGGTGGTACACCCTTGTCGCCCTTCAGTTGCGGGTTCAAGTCTCGCAGCCTTGCCGGACGCGACGGGTTGCTGCCCAACCTCCGGGTTTTCCTTTTATGGTAATCCAAAATAATCCAAACTAGAACTATCCAAAATACTTCTGTCCAAACTCACAGTCCAACATTTATAAGGAAGGTAAACATAATATAGATCCTTTTTACCCCGCAATAGCATATGAATACCTTCATCTTGTATTCTTTTAATAAACTGAAACATCTTGAATTACCATATTCCTTATTGATTACATTAATGCTCCCTTATTCCATATAGAATGCTGGATATACTTCATTAATCCAAAAATGTTTTAAAACCCAACAATGATGGAATATACAAATCATTAATCAGCTTCAAGGTAGTCAATAATATCCAATATAATTTATCCAAATCAATCATGTATTATTCTAAAATCACCACCTCGGTATCTGAACCATATTATGGTTTATCTTTCTCTCAACCATATATTTTCCAAACATTTAACCTGCTACCGAGTCAATTTTCTTTGTTCCACACCATCTCAAGTCCTTAATGAAATTGTACTGCAGTACAATCCTTATATACTCCATAATTAATATAACAAGTACATCGTTGATACAACACTCAATTGACATAATCATCATAAGAACACTAATCATTCCTCTTCATCTGTGGTAGTATCATAACTTGATTATTATCCAATAACATCATTTGCGTCATAGTCTGATGACTGGGACATAGGTTCGCGTAGTGTCCAAACTCCTTGCAAATGAAGCATTGTACATTTGAAACCATTTTCTTACCCTTACAGTCACGTACTTTGTGCCCTTTTCCTCCACACTTATAACAAACTCTCATTCCTTTCAGGCAAGTTCCAGGGTGTTTCTTTCCACAGTTACCACATATGAGAAAATTCTTCTTTTCCCTCTTCCCTTTATCCATCTTTCTCTCTTCCATCCTTTTCTTCTCTTGCTTCCCTTCAAAGCCATAGGACTCAGTAAACTCTTTACTTATCTTATCAACACATGATATTATTTCTTCATATGATGATAATACATGGGAGACTATTTCTCTTATAAATTCTAGCTTAAGACCATGAAAGATATGATCCTTCCTTCTCTTTGAATCATGTGTATTTCTGGAGTTCTCATTCCTTCTACTGGGTGCCATTTCTATACCATGGCATAAACTAGATCAGTTTATGAATCAAAACACATAATCCCATACTTATAAAACACTTAACATAAATTGAACTATTTATGGATATAATCCATAATCATAAAAATGTTTTCTTTGAGGAAGTATATACTCATAAACCCTTCATAATGATTTGTAAAGAGAATGAGAGTTATCCTAAGCATATCCCCCGGTAGTGTCGCAACCAAGAGTGCAGCAAGGCCCGTTGTCGTGCACCAGTTCCCGTTCGAGTCTAGCTCAAAGCGGTGTTTTCGGGTTTTACCCCTAGGTACATCTGTGCCAGAGCCGCCTCTACCTGCTCGTATCCAGACAGGGATGTATTGCTCGGAAAACTCACAAAATCTCTACAATACCAAAATTCTAGGAAGTTCTTCTATACTAATCCTCAAAGTTCATCTTAGGTCTACGTGCTCTAATCAGAGTTTATCTAAATCTAGCTTCCAAGGTTTGTACTAAACTTCCTCTGATACCAACTGTAACGCCCCGACCCCAGTTACCCAAAGTCGGTGCATTATTACATAACATTGGCATGATCACAAGAAAGATCAAATCTCGAAAGACCGATTGGTTTAGTAGCCTTGGAAACACTAGATATATTCATAAGTTTTACATTACATCATAAAATGAAAAACTACTACAATAACATAATGTCTCCATAATCCACACTCATATCCCCACATAATATCCCTGCAGGTCATTCATAATTTACTTCTTCACTTCCTGGGAAAAATAAAACATAGAAAAGGGGTGAGCTCAAATGCCCAGTAAGGATAACAATATAGCGGAAACTTTCATAAATAAGAATAAACATTTAAGGCAATGTATAACTAAAACAAAAGCCTTTTAAATATGAACTTTCAACATGGTATGTCATAAATAAAATGAAATAATGCCATTTACTTATTCACATGGATATTCTACTAATCGAATAATCACATGCAAAAATCAATAACCACTTTCATAATGTTGGAATGCATAATGCCAGACTATCATAACCACATAGCCAAGGCCTCGTGCCAAGACTAAAAATAAGATTTTGTCAAGGCCTTGTGCCAAGACACTAGTTTGTCACATGAGACCTACCGATGCATCGAGGAGCTATAGCAGGCTCCACCTGTCACATATTAAGTCCAATGCATTCCCATATGAAAAGGTTTAAACATAACATAAACATTCGTATTAAAACTAGCATACGAAATGTCAATACTTTCACCATAAACTATGAATGGTATAAAAATAGCACATCCATAGTCAAACATATCACAAAACCTTCAATACAATATAGAAGTTTTGTATCATAATAAATCAACTTCAAATAATCTTAAAATCCATCAAAGGATGTTAACATAGATGAAATCAAAATTCTTTTTAAAGAAATATCTCCTTTTATTTTGAAATAATTTAAGATCCATATAAAATAAAACATTTTCTTTGAAAATATTCTTATAAGATTGTAAGGGAAGTTTTGATGATTTTATAACGGCGTAAAATAACCGCACCCGCCGTATAAGTTGAAAAAAACATTCTTACCTCAATTCTGTCGAAAAGGTTAAAAAGGACCTTGTTTCGAAAACGACAGAAAGATTCCTTTATAAACCTCTTATAAAAAGTCAAACAAGGGTATAAATGACTTTAACCCATATTCTTGTATATAGTAAATTTTTTTTGAAATACATTTTTAAGAAACATAGATGTGGATGATAAAGATATCCCAGTAGATTATTACGTATAAACAACCTCGGATAATGAAGAGATTGTGAAATAACCCTTACCTTGTACTTTTCCTTTGTTGGGGTAGGTTAACCTCCTGTATAATGGTGAAATAATTGTTATTAAATTATACAAGAATCATATATATTAATATGATATCATATATGATCTTTTAACATTGATTTGTTAATAATATCTTAGAATTATCGTCGTTTCGGGTGTTAACTTACTCATTTTATTTATATGTTTTGTTACATAAGCCATGGTTGTTGTATCTTATTCATATCCAGAATGATATCTAGTCCTTAAAATTAATTTTTAAATCATCAAATGATAATTATACTTGAATGGTTACGATGGAGAATGAATCTCATCGCGTTCGTGGAGACGGTAGTCCGTACGTACGCACGAGCGACAATATCATTTTTTTGATATTAAAATAATATATAAATGGATGGTATATCATATATACAGAATCATTAACATGTTATATTTATTATTTACATGAGTTACACATCATTATTATACCCATCCAAATAATATTATATTGAATAACAATTACACCACGACGTGGAGACGGTAAGCCGTACGTACGCACGTATGATGACATGTTATTCAAAGGGTGGATAGAATACTGAATATGATTGTACCATATTTATAATAACATCACAGTATATGTGAGATACTGTAGTTATTATTTTAGAATGGTAAGAACAAAGGAAGAAGAAGTGGAAGAAGAAATGAACTTGGAGAAGGGTGGTGAAATCATTACCTCTTCTTCGGGTTCTTCCTTTTGATTTGATCAAAAGGGATCCTTAGGTTGGATTTATGATCAAACTAAGGCCTCTAGGTTGTAGTGAGGGATGTTGGGAGAGTATTTGGGCAGAGTTTGGCCGAACCAAAAGGCTTTGAAGGTGTGAAGAAATGAGAAGGAGGAGTGCCCTTTTATAAGAGGGGTGAGGGGCACCTTTGGAAAAGCTAGAAATATTAATTTATAATAAATTCATATTCGGTTTCTAATGGCTCCAAAGCTTATTATTAAAAGTTTAAGGTGGGGATAGGTCGAAAACCACTCAACCAATAGAATTTAGACAGGTTTGGGTACTTATATTAACCTTATCTTTAAGTATTAACTCTAAGTTAATTAGTTTCACTTTTACAATGTCTCTTTGTATTTTTATATAATATGGTTAATAAACTTACTATATACATCCAAGCGACCCCCAAGTGGTCCATTAATGATTAACGTATCATGATATAAGTCTCTTGGCCGAACCTTAGATTTTTAGGAATTTAATATCAATTAATAATATAATATTTGTTTTAAGAACTCTTTTATGTCAATTTTGACACTATTCAATAGTTGATTTTTGTGAAACTCATAAAAGATTGATTACTTCGAACAAAGTCAATTAAATCAATCCTAATATATCATGTTATCCTAGAAAATTAGTTTAATTCATTAAAAGTTTCATATTTTATTTTTTTGGGTATTTATAATATCAATTATTTTAATTTTTCACTATTATAGTAATTACTTCATCATCATTGTGTCATAAATAAAATAAATTATTTAATGTATAAAAATTATAAATAAAATATCATTATGTAGGAAATCTTTTTAGCTTTCTAATGAATATTTATAATCTAATATCCAACTTATATAACCCTATGTAACAATTGTTTTTCTAAAGGATATATGCTTGTGTCATTTTTGTATTCATTTTGACTTAATTAAAATAAAGTGTCATTATCACTTACAAGTGGATCCATGGGGTCCCAAAATCGACCTAAAGATGCCGATGGTTGACCATGTATCAACCAATAGGGTTAAGACACGTTTTAGGGTAATTTAGTATTATTATAATATTATTTGTTTAACCCTTATTTACCGGATTTACCCTTAACCATGGTAAATAAAATATTTACCGCAGTAATTATTCAAAATGTCTAAAAATAAAAGTTACCTATTTACACAATTTGAACATCCTGATTCCAAATATGGAATCCATTTTCCTAAATTCTAAACACAGAAGTGGCAGAAATTAATTTAAAATTAATTCCCGTTGTCAAAACAAAAAGCGTGTTTTTAAGAGATAATAACTATCAAAAGATTGACACTTGTTTATGTTCAGTTTAATTGTAAAATTATGTCCAATGACCAACATTATATTAAATGGTAAAAATATATTCTAAATATACTTTAAAACCACTAAAATTTATAATTTATCACTATTAATTATTTTGATTAAAAAAGTTGTTTTTAATTAAAATTTAGTAATTTTCACTATTCATCAAAATATGAAAGTTATCCGAAATGTACCAAAATTTCACCTTAGGCTAAATTCGATATTCCGAATCCAAAGATGAAGTCCATTTTAAAATATAAAATATATATAATTTTAAAAAGTAGGTATTACTATTCATAACGGCTAGTTTGATTGGTTGTGGTGTGTGTTAAAACTCAAGGTTGCGTACAACACACGCTACTGTATTATTCAAAGAATGTTTACCGTGGAAGCTTGGGATGTTTCATTTTAAATTTTTTATGTCCCCATTTAGTCAAAAAGTTTAAAATATTGTATTTAAAAAGGGTTCACTATTAAAAGTTGATAAAATTGCAATACTGAAAATGAATTTGTTCTTGCATTATATCTAAGAAACTCATAATATGGATTCTAAAAATATAAGGATTATATAAAGTTTAAAATTTAGATAATACTATTCATAACCTCTTTTGAATGGATTTTTTTTTTGTAAGTCATGGTGTGATTGAACTCAGTGTTGCGTGTAGTGCAAGTTATTAAATTATTTTGAAGAAATAACACACTATGAAATCTTGGGGTGTTACACATGCCATATTTACACTATTACCTTTTGTGTGGTGTATGTACGGCCCAGAATAGTATTCTTTATGTAATAAAATTTAATTTATGTGTATTTAAATATTCATTGTATGATACCACTTTCATGGGGTGTATGTTTCGTAAGTTACCAAATTAGTAAGGGTTAATTTCACAGTCTCTTTATTATCCGATGTTGTTTTTATGTAAGTATCTACATGGACATATTTATTATCCATATCCATGTTTTTTGAAAGAATTTTCAAAGGGATTATTTTAAAGAACTTTTTACTAAAACATCATTTCAAATGATTTAAATATTTATTCTTCTAAATAATTATCATTAATGTCCATGTCTTCAAAATGGGTTTTAAGGAATTATTTATATGGAAATGAATGTTTTTGAAATGATATTTCTTTTCAAAGGTTTCAAAGTGGTATTGGACACTTTGATTCAAAAATTTCTCTAAATGACCTCTTTTTCAAATTGTGTGACTTTTAATTATTTTCATGAAAAAAGAGATATTTCTCTCAAATAGTTTTCATTTAATCTATGTCAACATCCACTGATAAATTTTACACTTGTTTGAAGTTGATTTATTATGATACAAATCTTCCATATTGTATTTAAGTTTTTGTGATATTTTTGACTATGGATGATTCATTTTCATGACATAAATGGCTTATGATTAATTTTTTGGCATTTCGTATGCTTGTTATAATATGAATGTTTATATTATATTTCATCCCCTTCTTAAGATGAATGTGTTGGACTACTATGTTCTGGGTTGGGGACCGGTAAAAGTAAGCCATCCGCGTTGGTTTCCGGTTATTATAGTCACTCCGACTTGGTGTCTGGTTATTAGAGGCACTCCGGGTTGGTGTCCAGTTATTAGAGGCACTCTGGGTTTGTGTCCGGTTATTAGATGCTCTTCGGATTGGTGTCCGGTTATTAGAAACACTCTGGGTTGGGTTCCGGTTACAGTTAGCCCATAGGTCTTGTCACGGGGCCTTGACAAAGAAATTAATGTTCAGCATTATGAATTCCATCATTATGAAAGTGGTTAGTGATTTTTCATGTGATTATTTGACTAATAGAATGTCCATGTGAATAAGTAAATGGAATTATTTTATTTTTATTTATGCCATATTATGCTGAAGTTCAAATTTAAAAGGCTTTTTCTTTAGTTATACATTGCTATAAATATTTATACTTATTTATGAAAGTTTCCACTGTATTGTTATCCTTACTGAGCATCTGAGCTCACCCCTTTCTATGTTTTATTTTTTCCAGGATTCCAAGAAGTGTATTGTGACTGATATGAAGGGTTAATCCAGGGGAATAATGGAATTCATAAAGATTATTTATGTTGTTTGGTATGTCTTAAAGTGCAATGTAATATTCATGTATATAATCTATATTCCAAGAATGCTAAACTAATCGGCCCTTTGGGACTTGATTCCTTGTAATCATGCCAATGTATTAAAATAATGCACCGACTCCGGGTAACTATGGTCGGGGTGTTACACTTTGTTAGCTGGAGTTGGGAAAATCATATCTACTCAACCTCATCGAATTACTCAGTTAAGTCCAGATGATGCATCAATTCTCTTGGAAAATATTATATTGCATATTCAACCAAGGATGATTCGAGAAATTCAAGAAGTCAGATTAGAAACTAAGTTGCTTAGTGTTGATGTTGCAAACATTAATAGTATGGTAGAAAACTTGCAGAATGAGTTGTCTTTGAGATCAGAGCATGCTGCTATTTCTTCCCCTACATCTGTTGTTGCTTCTCCTGAGCCAACTGATTTCACCATTTCTAGGGAAATTGTGTCTCAAGTTCATCCATATCTACTGTATTTTGATGAAAAGATTAGAAGAAGACACACAAAAATACTGGAACACATGAGGGATCTTGTGGAAAATTTGAATAACCTCATAGATGTGTACACTGGGTGCCTGCAAAATGTTTTGAAACAGGTCAAAGGTCTATCCATAGCCATAAAAGCTTCTCCTGCTTCAGGTCAACCTTCTATTTCGCCATTGGATGATTCTCTGCTGAGATCCATAATCAAGGAAGATCATCAGAATGCCTTTAGTGGAATGGATCTGTCTTCTTTTTCAGAAGTGGTTAAGAATAGTGATCGAGCAATGGACATGATTAGAATTCATTCTACGATAGCCAATGATGCTCAACAGGAGATAACTACAAAAATTGATTTTTTTCTCAGCCGGATTTTCTCTAAAAGTGATATGACAGATCACATTAGATATCTTGTGGAAGACCTGAAAATCCCTCCTATAACAGAAGATTTTAAAGCTCAAGTTCAGAAGCTTGCATAATTCACCAGACTGTTGGAAAAATTCATGGAGAATAAAAAAGATTTTGAAGAGGATATGAAATTTGTTAGAGAAATCATTACTGATTTCATCAATATTTTGAAACCATATCTTTATGTGCAGATTACTGCTATAGTTTCTCCCACTACTGCACCCCTTAGACCCGGTCTGCCTACCATTGTCTCCACTACCATGTCAGTCAGCCAAGCTCTTTCTTAGATCCGGCCAGTCATTCTTGACCAACCACAACCTAGATCTTCTACTGATCCTACTTTGTCTCCATCTGTTTTTATGCTCTACCCTTACAATCTTCATCTACCACATTTATGCCTTCTTCTACTTCAACACCAGCTCCTACTGCTGACAAAGGCAAGGAAAAGGTGGATCCCTGAAGACTCCAGGGACTGTTTTCTTTTTTATGGGATGTCATTTGTTTTTTACTGTTTGTATTTCTCTTGGATGTTATATTCTGAACCCTTTTTAATGACAAATGAAGTGTTTCATTTCATTTTCTCTACTTTTTGATAATTCCAAAAGGGGGAGAAAAACTACAAGTAATCTTACTATAATGAGATATGTTATTATCGAATCTATTCTTCTCTAATTTTTTTATTCTAATATTCTAGTATCTTTAATGTTTCATTTCATTTATATTTTTACTATATATGATTTGTGATCATCAAAAAGGGGGAGATTGTTGGACTCCACATGTAGTAATCATGTTTTATTGATCACAAATTCTATTACTGTTAATTTTTCTCAATCCTAAATACACATCATGTTTTAATGGTTACAAATCTTATTGATGTTAATTAATCTATTTATTATTTACAAGTCTTATGCATGATCACAAATCTCACTTATATTATCATGCCTTTATATTTATGATTCATGTTCTCTTATTCTCTACTGGTTAAACTTAATTCATATTCTACATATTACTGTCTAAGTCTAAATACAGATATTCGTCTAAGTATAGAGACACCATGAAGGACAAAATGTGACCCAGACACTGTGAAGGACAAAACCTGACCCATACACCGTGACATGGAGACACCATGAAGCACATACCATGAACCACATACCATGAACCACATACAGTGAAGACCATACCATGAAGAAGACATCGTTTACATAATCACTATGACATTGTTTCTTAACTTTTTTTCAATATTAATTAAATAATGCTAACTATCATATTTGATGTTTTAAATGCAATTAATGTTATTTAATGATAGTTGTTGGCATGTCAGGAAACCGTATCTCATACCTATTAAAAGGGAATCATTCCTACTGTCAAAACTCGTGGAATATATGGAAGGTTGAGATGCAGTACATGTGAAAAAGTGTGATGATACAACAAGAAGAACTTATATACACCTGAGAGAATTGTGCTGAATAAGAATAGAAATCCTGATCTAGAAGGAGATTGCAAGACTTTCAAAGAACTCTCATGAGTGCAATCCAACACTACTTAAGAACACACAATGACTCAAGAGATCATTTTCACTCCTGTAGAACACAAGATAGACTATGACACTCTGATTTCCATTAGAAAAACTAGAGAAGGACCCAGAAGCATTTCTGCTGAATCCAACAAGTCCAGAGTTTCATTGCTAATCACTAGAGCTTTATAAACTCTTATCTATTCTGTCTATGTGATTTTTTTTATTTACATTTGAGCAGTGTGGTGTACTCTTTATATCTTACACACTCATTTTCTCCTTCACTGAACTGGAGGATATCAAAATCCTCACTTCAGAACTCTTACCTTTTATTTACCCACGTCAACTATGGGAGAGGTCCTTGTACGGCCTGGTCTTTGTTTTGTCTCCCACGAAGAACTATGGTGGAGGTCCCTGCGTTGCCTGGGCAGTTTTATAAACTGTTTTTAACCCATATCCAGGGTGTGGATCAAATTTATAAAAATTTGAGAGAACTATGTCTTAGCTTGAGACTGAACCACTTGTTATATCTGTTGTGCATCTTTAGTTTAAGTTTAAAGTATAATACATATATCATTTATATTCCTCTTCTATTACTTTCAAATACAAAACTATTTTAAAGCTACTTTGATAGTTAAATTAGTAAGTGTTTACACTTATTATATATCAGTAGGTTAGTTTCAAAAAGTATATTACTCTTGTGGTTAAATTAACTGAGACCTAATCAATATTTGAGAAGCTAAGTGAAAATTTACAATCTATATAAATTCACTACAGTTTAACTTGTTTTATAAATTGGGGGATTGTAAATATACAATATTTTAACAAAATTTTTTATTGGAACTCAATTCACCCCCTCTTGAGTATCCACTCTGACCAACACATTTATTCTCTAATAGAAAAATAAAACATTACTATTTCAAATATCACATGATTAACCCATGGAAAAGAGACATGTTTATTGAAAAAACTATAGAACAATTTATAATCTATATAGATTAAGGTTTTGAATCTTTTTGTTAAATAATATCCCCATTATATCTTATAGAACACCATTGATATGGAAATGGGTGAAAAATACCTTTTCAAGACCTTAGAGTATAAACATAGAATAATAAGTTGATATACAATTTTTTCGTTAAATCATTATTAAGAATGTTTATCTTGACAAAAATAAAAATAGAAAGGGAGATTCATTGATAATAAATTTTATAAAATAGAATAAATGAATTCACAAAGAGAAACCTTAAATATATATTTATAAAAACATTATGTTCACATTTTGAAAATAGTATGTTACAAGATTAATTAAAAAGATTCTTTTTAGAGCTTTACAGGAAGATGTTTTTTATACACTATTTGAAATGAAACAAAAAATGGATCTCTATTAATGTTATAATTGTTTTACAAAGTAAACATAAAGCATAAGATTTATCTATCCATCCTAAAAAAACTAATGTTATGAATATTTTCAAATACCTCTGTTGAAGACCAACATCATAAATGGTAAATTAAAAAATAAATTTTTACAAAATCATAAAGAGAAATATTATAGTAAGATGAAATAATAAAAAAATTTGTTTCCAAATAACAATTAAAACATTAGAAGGAAGAAAAAATAATGGAGATTATAGAAAATTGTAATATTCAAGATGATGGGAATTAATCTTAACAAGACTACACATATATGTGAAAAACACACTGTGGAAGGACAATTAACTTCTAATTTCCATTTCCATAAGTCAAAATATAAGGAACCATATAATAAAATCATGATGAGTAAATAATAAATCATGTTGGGATGATGTTCAATATAAAATCATATAACCTAAAGAATGAGCTTTGAGTAATCAAAATACCATACATTTTATTCCATGTCAGTAGAATATTCTTTATCATGTCATTTATATTGAGAATAACCATCTTAATTTCTTATTTTATATCCTTACTCAAATATATTGAATTTTATAATCTCAAACTATAAATATATTTTATAAATTTTCTAGATTGTTTTAATTTATTTTCATTATTTGATTTTTTTAAAAAAATTATATGAATTACAATTTGAATGTAGATCCCTATGAATTTAAAAAAAATTAATCATTACTAATTAATATAAATAATTTTAAAATAATTGGCATTGTTTTTTATAAACATCAAATTTTAGTCCGTGAGAGTTTTAGATATGGTTCATTGAGATGAAATTGGTAGAATGTTTGGTTCTATATTTTATAAAAAAACAAGAATGGTATATTATTATGTTAAATATTTATATAGCCCTAAAAAATTTACCGAATTTATTTTCCAAAATAATTTTAATAATATTAGTATTTTTTATCTCTATAGTCATCCATTATAATAAATTAATTCAATTTTCATATTTGTGGTTACACTGATCAAACCAAGAATATGTTATAGTTTACCGTTGATTTTGGTAGAGAAAATAATTATTTTGGCAAAATTTAATTATTATTGAAGATTAATGGAATTCATTATGTTTATTAATGATTTTAATAATAGTTTTGAAGATTTAGATGAAATACAAAATAATAGATAGATATAAAATGAAATAAACCAATTCAGGGGGATGTAGTCTGCACTTACAAATAGATGATGTTATTATTATATATATTACAAGACATGGGTATGAAATGGATAACAATTTACATAATAATATTAAATATATATATAATATATAACAATTTTAAATATCCCTTTTTAGACATCTATGTATATTGGAGATGAGAAATAAAAAAAGTCAATCATAGGGGTGATTGTCAAAAAATATTCATGATGATGATTTAATATTCCAATAGAAAACATTTAATGGAATATAATAATTATTACATAAACATTACAATATTTTTTTTATAAATAATAATTATTTCATCAGGATTTAATTTTGATGATATTTTTCATAGAGTAACATAAATAAGGAAAATAATTATATAGTGATGATTTCTTACTATGAGAATTAGAACTTTATATTGGTATAATTATTTTAAATAAAAGAATTTAGGAAACTTAATCTTAATATATTGTTATTTCCATTAAATAGTATTCTATAAGAAGTTAAAAAGGGAACATTTACATGGTATCTTCAAATTTTATAAGTGGCATGGAAGTGGTGGTGTATTAAACCCTTTATAAGTATAAGGAATAACATGTTTTAAATATATCTTCACAATATAAAAAGAACAATTTTTTTACAGTGAAAGTTTATTATAATGTTTAAAATGATGTAAAGGATTTTTTTTTGTCCACACACACTAAAACAATTTTTTTAGAATTTTTTTAATGGTATCGTGTGCATTGGAAGCACCGTGTTAGGAGGATAACCTAAAAGTTATTATAAATTTGATGGAACATTCCCATTTTTTTAAAAAATATTTATTCAATGACCAATGAAATTTTTTACTGAATATTGGAATAGAGGAAACTCCGAACATAGAGTCGATATTTTCACATTAAATTTATAATTTATTTATTTTGATCAAATGAATTTGATGAAATCATTTTTAAAGATTCCATTGATGTGGATGTCAATCATTGCAAAATCACTTAATTATATTACCTTCATTGTGTAGTACGGAACAAAGTGTATAATTCATAAAATGGTGATCCACATGTGCTCTATTGATCATTTAATGATGATCATTAATTTTTGGGTGATAACATGGTGAATCAATCATCTTCTGTCATTATTTTGGGTCACTTATACTTTATTTAAGCCTGAAGGAATATTTCTAGTGCTTCTTTTTTGTGAGAGGAATATAGGAGGTTGAGAAAGATCTAGAATCCCATTTTTGGAAGGGATTCTCAATTATCGACCAACCCTTCACCATAGTCCTGACCATCGATTAATTGAGCTAGGATTTAGGTTAAAATATTATGTAATAGTGTATTGGTCCTCAAATATTAATATATAATTTTAACAAACCCCATGCCATAAAATGATAATAATAGTATTACTGCATGGTTCAAGCTCACTTGTGCAGTAACAAATGTTATTTAATTGGCTTGTAAAATTTAATTCATTGTTAGAAATGTACTTTTTCAACCCAAACTCCTTTGGAAATTTTTATACCTATATAAATATTTTTATTGATAAATAAATATTATATTATAAATAACATCACTAAATAATTATTGAATTATTAAATTAATAAAATTAATATTTTATTATCAATCCTATTAATAAATATTTATTATATATTAATATCTAGAAGTAAATTTTTATTGAAAATAATGATTAGTTATTACCTTGAGAATAATAGTGATCAATAAAACATAGGTAACATTATTCATCGGTTTTAACAATAATATTTATCCCATTAATTAAATTCAAATAGAATTTGTCTATATCAATAAAATACCTTGTGTGTGACCCTCTAGGATTCATTCTCGTTGTCATTTTTAAGTCGTCATTATATTCCATGATTACTATCTAGAAACAAATCTGGTCACCCAATAGAATGAAGTTAATTTCAAAATGATAGTGACCACATATGAACTACCATAATAAATGTTAATCCATTTGCCGTAATATCTAATCAAAGAGGTTTCACATCTATTTCATCAACCTATATGGTTGAGACAACATTCATTAACTATTTAAAATAAAAAAAATTCACCTTGAATATATAAATTAATGAGATAATTTTATTTTAATCAAATGTATAATATACTGACTACCTAAAGATGGAATTGAAAATAAATTCATCAACATATTAATTTCAATCAAGTAATTTTTGATGCACCCAATATAACCTAATTCTATATGAACTTTAATAGTCTTGGTATATGAAATTAATCCATGTGTGTTAGAGATAACATCTTTTAATAACAATCATTATATCTAATTACCATTAAACACACATATAGATATGCATATCTTATGACACAAAAACATGCTCAATTCCTACCGGTGTGTTTGTTCACATTATAATAAAGCAGACAACTACTAAGTAAAAACTTCTTGAGTAGAATACTCATCCACTTATGGGTACTCACATCAGACTATATATGTGTTGTGTCCCTCTCTTAGTACATTATCAACCCGTAAACTATATATAAGAGATAACATCATAGAATATCTAGTTATTAATTAAAATTAGGTAGCCTCGATGTCCTTATCAATGTGAGTGACACTAAAGGACATTATTAATTTTTTTTACAAATAATAACAATCAATATATGATAATATTGTTTTTTAGTATAAATTTAATCTAATATACATTAAATCAAAATCAAAAAGTAGTTTGTTTTAATAAACCAAATCTAACAATCTCCCAATAGTGATATATCAAACTATTAATAATTTATCAGTCATCCATTATTTAATAGGCAGCTGTAGAGTATTCTAATAGTTTCTAGGACTACCATGTCTCTATGGCTAGGATTGGTTAAGCCACATGTTTCTGCATTGATTCTATTTACTACAATAGTATAATCTTGCGATAATACCTCATGTAGTTATCAAACAGTGTATCTAACTCTTTTTACCTTGTTAGAATAATGATATACAAAATAAATACATCATTATATTTTATCATAATGTGATAAATTTCTTTCACTTGGTATAACTTAATGTCATAATAAGATGTTTCTAAACCACTTCTTAAGCTATATCATAATCCACAACGTAATCGAATGGTATAGGTATAATAACCATTGGATATATTAATTATATCATGTATATTATTATATCTATATTAGGGATACTAGATAAAATTTATCTAAATACAGATATGTGTTCAACATTATTAATCTCTAGTATTCTAACTTTTCTAGACACCGTGAAGATTTACATTTCTATATTTCCATGTACTGTTAGAAATTTCAATCATCATGTCTATGGAATTAGGATTTATATATTTTATTGTCATCTATTATGATCCATTCAATAGTAGTATCATATATTAGTGTATATCAAGGAACATGAGATTAATTCATATCACTTAATCCAGTGAAAATCATTTATTCTCTATAATCTCATCCAATAACCATATATGTTCTTTTTGAAGCATTTTTCCCCAATGAAAATTCATTACTGAATTTTGTATACTTATATTTTGTAATTATATTTTAATATTGGTAATATGAATATTTTTTGAAAACTAATTGATCAAATGTAGAGTTATTATTCGTAAAAACATGGTTTCTATATTAATTCAAACATTGTGAAATTGCATTCTATGGTCTTAAAATTTAGTAATACATAATAATTATTTTCTTTTGTTATATAAAAATATATCATTAAATCTTATAACACTCACTATAACCAGTTAGATGAACTTTTCAGTCATCTGTTTCCAAATTATTATCCTATGATCACTATGACTGATTTTTTATAAATTAATTCATTCAATCTTCATATCCTATTGGAACGTATTGGTGTCACGAACCCTTTTTTAGTTATTAATAGTATAAATATACCCTAGTGTATCCTTTTGGACATTTCGTATGGAAAAATGTTATATGGATTCCGCTAAATGAGGTGGCATTGAAATTAAATATCCAATATGATGATAATATATATTCTTTGAAATATAGAATTGAAACTAGATTTTATTCATGATGAGTGGTGAATATGTTTAGTCATACACAAAACCATTCGATATTATATCTTTCTATATTTGTAATTTCATGTACTACACATTTCCAGTTTCTCTTGAAGACTAACCAGTTGTATCAAGCCTTGTAATTACTATAAATATTGAATCTATGAGTCTACATACATAGGTCCCATTGCTCAAATTGAAACAGAATTTTCACCCATATAATATTAATTTTTTTTCTTCATTTTAGACATAATAATTATATAATAATAAAATATGTATCACCATCCATGGTGATCATAATCCACCACGTTTATTAATGAGTTCTTATGTTGTACGTGTCTATAGAACTACTCCTCCCAATGAGCATAGTGGAGTCCATCATTACTATGACAACTCATGAAAATATGATGAAATAACCAATTTAAGTTGATCATTCTACCACAATATTCAAAGATATGTGTTTATCTTATAGAAATATTATAAATCATGACTCTGATTTAATAACCATAGTGTCCATAGTATCATGAACTCATATGCACCATAGGGTCATTAGGTCAGTATATATTTAATGGTGACACATAACAAATGCCTTTCTTCAAAAAATATTGATATTTTATTGATAGATTACAATCATATAACAATTTATATGATATCAACTTTGGAATATTTTTAGAATATGGTTAGTTGTTTCACTCCTTTTTATAAAATACTCTCAGGATGGAATAATTAATGACTATATATGTATATAAGAATTTTTATTAATCATATTTCATGTACCATCATGACATGGATGAATATTAAGAAATTTGAGTTTGGAAAATCCTTTAATCCACTTATAAGATCAATTATTACAAGTTTAAAATGTTCTATAAAAATTAATCTCTAATATACCTAAATTTTTACCATGTGAACTCATTTACAATACATAACATTTCTAAAATTATTAATGTAATTTCATCAAGTATATAAATTTACATTTAGTTTTATATTGGTTAATCTTTCCATTATAAGGAAAGTATAATATTTTTAATTATATACCTTTACTTAAAAATGTTCCATTATCAATATCATAATAATTAGTTTTTTTCTTTATCTTGTATCGTTGATAAATTGTGACTTATACAATTTAATGGGAATAAAAAACGTAACTACATTCATTTTGTTTAATAAATAATTATCTTGTTATTTTTAGGTATGAGAATTATAATATATATTAATAATTTATTTCAGTTTATATTTTTTATTAAATTTTTATTAAATACTTAGTTTAGAATTTAAGAATCACAATAAAACTTATTTAATAATTTGATAATGTATTTTTTTCTTCTAACTATAATTTGATATAAATATTTTGGTAACACTTATTAAAAACATGAATCAATCTAAATTGGAAAAGAGAAATAGTGATATTCCATTAGAATACATTGAAATATCCCTTTCTCATTTCCTTTTTATTTCACTCTATAGGCTCTCTATTCTTGATCGTTTCTTGTATATAATAATTTTATGACTTAAAAATATTATATTTTATACACTGGTGGAGAAAAAACTTAATGAAAATTTCTAAATTAGTGGTAACTTCTCTCTGACTCAAATAAATTCTAATTCTTTTCTAATTCCTATTCTTCTCATATAATATTTAAATAGCCTCATGATTATCCATCAACCTTTCAAACATTTTTCTACTTTAAGGGTGCTAAAAAAGATATTTTTTTCTATAGACTATACATGTGATCTTCGTCCTCATCATTCAAATATTTCTCCAAAATGTATAGAGAAATATATTTACACATATCCATATATTCTTGTCTAAGTATAGAAAAAACTTCCTGAGTGACATATCGATTTCATTTATCAATTCTTGGAAAAATAATGACAATATTGGTGGCGTAAATAATAAGATAATATTAATGGATAATTACTTACTAATGTGGAAGAATAATTTTATAAGATAATCAATATTTCCCAACATTCTAAAATCTTAATTAGTAACTAGATAAAAATATTCAAATTTATACCGGTATTGTTTATTGAGAATCTCATTTATTTCTTATATTTAATTATATTTATCAATATAACTGAGATGTAATATTATGGTGTAAGGATCTATGTCTTTAAGTCATATCATCAACTCTCCTAACATAGTTGATAATATAATACAACAGACATATGAAACTTCCCCATCATATATCTGGTAGGAATCCTTTTCAACTTCACTAACATACTGGCATTAAAGAATAAACGTAGGGTATTCCCACACATATAATAAATTTTATTATAATAAATTCACATTAATGATTATGACATATCATATAAATTGTATTTTTTAATATATACCCTGATCTAAGGAATGGAAAAAAATTCATGTTTATTCATTCAATTTTATTTAACAATTAAAATATATTATAAATACTTTATATGAAGAGAAATTATGTTTGAAAATATAATAATTAATTTTATTATTTATCTTATAATTTTATCTAGTACCAATAGACCTGACCATTGACCTCACGGTTTCTAATTTCTCTAAAATTATTGTGTAAAGGATTAATATTTAGTTTCATATAATCTAGATGGATTCCATGAAAATTTATAAAATTTATTTAGGGAGGTGTTTTATGCAGGTGTAGTCTTGTTACTTTTTTATCCATTGAGTGGAATCCTCAATCCAAAAACCCAAACTAATATTTCCTCAATAATAGACCCAAAATATTTATTATAATATAACCAATAAATATTTATATTTTTGGAACTACAATTAGTTTTGACATATTGATAATCAAAATTTCCATTGGTCGATGTTAAACCTTCATTTAAACTATGGGATTGTCATAGTTCATAAATTGGAAGGCCATGTCTAAAAATAATATATATTTGGTTTATTTTAATTTATTATCCATGAATTTTATCTTTTCTTATCCTTTATATGTTTTTTTAATACTAATTGTATTTTACACAAATAAATGACCCTCTTGAATAAAACATTTATGGATAAACAAATTAATTATATTCAATCATTGTAAATTAATCCATTTATATATTTGATCATAGTATTCCAATAATTACCTAAATAATACATAATAATAATTAAATATATAAAAAAATAAACCCAATTATGGGATCATGTGATGGTTAATTTATCAAGGGTAAAATGAATAATCGTTTAACTGAGGGGAAATTACTCATTTTTATAGGGTTGGAAAACATTATAGTATACCACCTATCAAACAATATATCACCTTGGATGCCATTATCTTGTCCTTGTCTTTAACTTCCTCCATTCTCCTTGGGATACATTTTTTATTATATGTATTTATAACTCACACATATCTGCGGGGAACCAAAGTATAGAATAAGGGGAATTAGATATATAAAAATAGAGACATGTTTCATATATAATAATGGAGGGATGGAGGAGTCAGTAAACATTATATTTTAATTTAAATATTTATAAATGAAAAGTCATATAATAAATTAAATTAAATTATTCCAAAATATAATGATTTCCTAGTCACTCTCATGGATGATCATGCATATGAAATGAATATGAAAATGTAACACAGATTCACATTTATTGTTATTGAATTTTTATTATTAATTGAAATATTGTTTTATTAATTAATTATTTATTTATTTCACTAATTCCAATTTTTCTTAATGACCATATATATTCATTTGAAGATATCAATATATTGTGTATTTATGTTAATTAAAAGAGAATCACAATATTTATAGATAATTATTTTAATTTAATTGATAATTAAATAATTATTTAAAAACATTCATAAATTTTCAAATAAAATAATTTAAATCTATATATTCTAGTTTTTATGTTTCATTTAATTAATTTAATGTAATTATATTATATCCACTGTTGGGAGACTAAACAATATGTAATATCGATCTACATAACATGTATCTCATTCCCCATTAACCAGGTTGACATGAATGTGAATTTTGAATTAATATTGTAGGTTTAATTGGCATGTACTATCGAGATACACAAAATGAGATATAGATTTTGTGTTTATTAGGAACCCAGTAAATATCCGATGATTTTTGTTTTATGTGTGACAAAAAGATGTCTACAACCTAGTTACATGTGTTGTATCTCCCATGGGGTTTTTATGTATAACTCATCAAGGAAAAAATAATGTACATTATATGGGGTAATATAATTAACTACATATTTTTTACACTGGTTACATGTCATATACGCCATTATTTTTCTATGATATCAGTCTCACTTGATTTTGACCATGTTTTCGACTAGAATGTTATCACGAATTTATCTACAAAAACATATGGTGTATGCGATGTGTATTTCATGCACACTCCATATAATCGTTCATTCCATGTACTACCTAGGCGTTGTCTAAATGATTTGTAAAATAAATACACCACATGTAGTTACTTATTGGCATGCCATGTATCCCGCGATATAACTAGATTCAATTTATATTAGCCAATAATGTGTACTCTAGATACATATTGTGTAACCCATTATTACTAGCCAAATATTTTTTAACATCCAATTGGTATATCTAATTGTTTTTTATCTATTATTATAACATCATAAAAATGAAATTGTGAATGGTGATAATTAAAATTTCAATGCATTTTAGTTAAATGTTCTGATAATAGAATGAATAATCATAAATTGAAATATGTAATGACTATAGAAGATATATATCAATAATGAATTAATTAATTTAATATTTTAATATTGGCCCCTATAACACCAATTTAATATTATAGTTATGGATGAAATGTCATGGTTGGTGGATAACCATAGAGTTATTGTTAATTTGATCGATAATTTACAATATTTTCAATGATTGAAATGCTATGACCAATGACATTTTTCAATAATATATTATCATAGAGGAATCACAAAACCCATAGAGGATATTTTCATCCTAAATAAATAATTAATTTATTAAATCGGAATAAATTATTACCTCATCATAAGAAATTTCTGGATGTTGATCATTCTGAAAACCCATTTTTAGTTTACCTTTTTGTCTTGAAAGGATCCATGTGTATAATACTTCAAGCAGTGATTTACACTTTCTACATTGATCTCTGATAAAATAAGATTTATTTTCATGTTCTATCAGGGTTAATTAATTTTCTTATGTTTTTTTGATTGTATCTATTTCATACATTTTGGAAAAACCTATATATCACTTCTAGATACTTATTGGGAGAAAAGAGGAGGAAATTAATTGAGAAGTATATTGTACACAATGTTTCTCAATGCATGTTTAACCATACAAAATAGATATAACCACTTATTTATAGAGATATTTTTTCTAATGAAATTATATTTAATTCCATATTGGCCAATAAATAATAATATTTTATATTAACAAACAGAGTGATATATGATAACAATATTTTTATTTATTCTTTATTGCTTGTGCCAACTTGAAAAATGATAAATGTTATTTTATTATCATATAAATCAATATTTATCATCAGAAGAAATCTTGGTATGCTCAAACTCCGCAACATATATTAGAAAACTGAATTAATATTTTTATTGAAAAACATTTATTTTACTCACAATCCCATCAATAAATATTTTGTAAAATATTAAAGAATTAAATTAATTTTTTTTATTCACAATATTGTGAATAAATATTTAGTATATAATCATGTAAGAAAATAATTAATAAAAAACAAATAACTATTTATTAGATTAGGAATATTAATTATCAACAAAAAATTGAAAATATTATTCCTCAGCCTTGTTAAAAATATTTTTCTGATTAATTAATTTCAAATAGTATTTAATAGAGATGAATAGAAACACATTATTTGTGACCCAATTTCATCTTTTCCCATTATAATTAGGTGGGAATGCCTAAAGAATAGGATTACTATCTCAAAATATTTATAGGAACCCATGATATAGAACATAACTTCACAATGATGATAACCACATATGAACAATCATTTGGTTATATAATTCCTTTTTCTCAATATTTCATCATGATGGTTTCACATATTTTTCACCAATGTATTTGATTAACATGCCTTTCTTTGAAAATTTTAAATACAATTCATTACTCCATATCAATGGAATTTGAAGATATTTTTATATTTCAATCCAAAAATCAAGATAAGAACATATATTAATATATAAGGGTACAATCCTTTATCAAAATATTAATTTAAAAACGTTAATAATGATACTCTCAATGAATCTAACTTTTACATAAACCCAAACAATCATTGATTATGAAATAAATATATGTGTTTGATTTTTATAATTCATTATTAATAATATTAATATTTAAGGACCATTATAAACACTCACAGATAAGAATATTAGATGACACAAAAACTTGTGTAATTCTTATATGTTGGTCTGTTATCATAGTATACCATCATAGAGATTACCCAGGGTAAATGTCATGAGGAGAAGTCTAATCCTATTCTGACTACTCTCAACTAACAATATGTATATTGTCATTATTATCATTTTAATTTGTCCAATTTTATAACCGTATTTAATAAATATCATCATTGCAGCATAAAAAATATACAAATTGAGTAACTATTATAACCATTTTTTGTGACAGATACTCTTTTATATTAAAACTATAACAACCCATAACTCACTCTCTATAATCTGGTACTGAAAAAATATCCATTACATTTCTGGATTTGATACAAATGTAGGGGAACCAATTTACTCCATAAAAATGATATATCAAAAGGAAAAATTTGATCACTTAAATTCTCTAGGACCAAAAAGGTTTACAACATTAGAGAATTATGAAATAATTTTATATAATATATACCCATCAATTTAGGAGAGTATATTTAAATCTATACCCATCTTGACATATTCCATATTAGGTTTTCAACATCATCTATATGAAACCCATATTAACAAAAATAATTCAATATCATACATGATAACCTAAGGGGAATGAAATATAAGAATGGTGGACTCAAATTCTCAATAAGGAAAAATATAATAATTTAAAAATTCATGTCATCATTGAGTATAAGAAGATCACAAGAGTATAGAGACAAAATCAGAGTGTATAATAAAATAAAAATGATCTCATACCCATCAATACATGTATCATTAATTGTGAAACAAGGAATAAAGATTTATCATATGAGAGATTCCTAATAATCAATAATAATGATCCATGTTCTATCAATATTGATCAAATAGAACATTATAATATCATGAAATTAATACATAAAACATGATTGTATCATAGAAAATTATCTTTAAATAACATGTGCTTAAACCTTATAGGACCCTTAAAAATAGAAAAACCATTTGTTCAACATATAATATAATTTTTACATAACATAATCACTACCCAATTTATTCTTACACTATATTAGAAGACCCATAATTTTAGATGAATGGGGATTACCCAGTTTTATTTGGGGGAACCCATCATAAAATAATTTTCCATGAACCACACCATGAATAATGAACATGGAGCTTATATTCCATCATAAAACTCATAAAATTATCAATATAAATTTTATAACATTATTATCCAATAGAAAATAAATAATTCCCCTGAAAATATCTATGAAAGATGATTCACTCGAAGAAAAGAAAACAAATCCATAATAATTTCATTTAAACAATATTAATCCAACCTGATAAATAATGAGGATGGTATCATTAAAAAAATTCTACATAAGAGAATTAGTAATAAAAATAGTTATTTATTTTTATGAAAGGGAAAAATATAAAATAATATTAAATGAATTTTGGGGAAAATAAGATTTTTATTTTGAAAAATTCCTTTTTAAAAAGTATAACTTTAAGAATTCTTGAGGAAATGTATTTTTTTGAATGAAACCGTGGAAATATTTAAAGGAATCATTAAAATTTATTTAAAACACAACTTAAGGGAAATGTATTTTACATTTTTAAAATCCATTTTTTAAAAGTAAAAAAAAATTAAAACCTTTTCTTTTAAAACAATAATGAAAACGTGTAAATTAATGTTAAGATAAGATAAATCCATAAAATTAGATTAATTTCATATACATTAAAACAAATAGTACTCTCACATTTATGGTAAAATACATACTAGAAATGGTTGAAAAATAAAATGAATATTACATTATTTTTTTAAAAGTCAGAAATTGGTAATTTTTTTAAAATGAATAGTTCTATGAATTATGAAATAATTTTTCAAAACATTTTGGGAAAACATATTTTCTGAAAAAAATGGGGTTTTTAACTAAATATATAATTAATGAAATTTCTTCTTAAAAACACATTCAAATTTATTTAATTACAAAATTGTGGGAAAGATTGTACTATTAAAAGATAAATAAATGAAAAACAAGATGATAATAAAAATAAAAATAATCCATAAGAAATAGATTATATGATATCAATATTAGATACTCAATCATAAACAATTCTAATAAATTATGATTTTGTAAAAAAAACTCTCACTGCATTTATAAATTTGAATCATAAGCCCTATGAAAGGATAACATTGAATTATGATTAAAATATATTTATAATATATAAATTAATTATATTACATGTCAATATTGGTTTATATACACCTCACAATATAAAATTTGTATATCATAAGAGATAAGTCTCAAATAATGAAATGTAAGACTAAAATCCCATACAACGATCATATCATGGAAGTAAAGAATAATCCTAGAATTTATTATTTTTATCACATGTAAATCCCAATAGAAAAAGTGAAAATATAAAATAAAATATTCACAGTTCATTACAGATATAATATTTTTTGAGCATATTCAGTGAAGTGGATGTTTAAACCAATGAATGGAAATTGATTTATGAAACCAATTACCTTGTGCTTCTTGTTGGTTGAAAATGATTTGAAATCATTTATAGTTTTTTTAAATTTTAATAACTTGTTAAATATCCATATTAATATTTATAATATCATATATGGTTCTTTTAAAAAATATTTTCATATTTTCATTAATAATAAATCATTATTTTTATCGTTTCAGGTGTTAATTATTTTGTTTTCCAATTCATTATTTATTATGAATTTTCTGGTTAATCTTCATATAATATATTACTATCATATAATGATTACTAATAATGAAATAATAATATTATTTTTTAATCAATAATATTTTTAATATTAATAATAAAACAATTTTTTAAATATAATGTACGTTACGATGAGGGACATGGTAGGTCGTACATTTGCATGTGTAACATTTCTGATTATCATTGATCATTATGGAAATGCGGTAAGTAATATTTTATCATTAAATAATGATAAAAATATAACAAATAACATACTATTTATTTATATATAAATATACATATCATACATGTATTGTGGTGATGATAAGAGAGAGTCATATTTCTTTATGTAAGCGATAGTCTACACGTAAAAGAATGACATTATCACCTTTTAGTGAGTGAAAAGATAACAAAAAATGATATATAATATTTTAAGATTTTTAACAATTTATTTAATTTCATGATTATTTAATTTATATCATATATATTTATTTAAATTTTTCTAATTATTTTCAATGTAATGAGTTAGTGAAAATGAATCACATCGATTCATGACATGATAGTCTGTCACGGACATGAGTTACATTATCATATCCCTTGGAAAATGTAAATTAAAAATTATATATTGTATATAAATAATATATGGTTATAATTATGTTATAAATATCATATATATACTTTACATCAAAAATAATACCCAACTGTGAGTGGTGGTAATTCAAAAATGAATAATATTGGTTTGTGAGGCACCAATCATCCAAACACACGATGGATCATTTATGGATCCATTTGATGGAATATGAAATTTATTTAAGTTAATACACTACTATAAAGTAATCAATTCTTATTTAAGATAATTTGGTAATTATATAATAATTCATTCATAATAATTGAAGAAGGTGGAGGATGAAATAAGATAACACGGCTCATTGAATGACATTACCTCTTCATTGGGTAACATCATTTAGTTCACACAAAAGTATTTCATTGGATGTTTGTGTTCCAAAAATAAGGGAATTATTGTGATATGAGGGTATTATAGAATTTACTTGGTCATGTAAATGTATAACCAATGGTTTTTAAATGTTTGAATATATTAGGGGAGGAGTGGCCTTTTATAAGTGATATGAATGGAACACTTGTAATTTATTTAAAATAATTAATTTCACCCACATTGTGTTCTTGTAAAAAGGAACCAATAATAGATAATTATCAATCCTAGAAGTTTTAATTTATGAATATGTCAATTAAACAGATTTTATATTCATTTTTATTTAATTTAAATCATAATTTTTTAATTTAACTCTCGATAAATTAATTTTTACCTATACTATGGTAATTATTTTTTATTTCTTTCACTATTAATTTTAGGGAAACATTATATTGATTTTATTTGTTAATATATATAATTATAAATAAAACAATAAAATTAATTTTTTGAAATTAAATTCCTATATTTGTAAAAATATAATTTAAAAATAATCCCACGAACACGATTAGATTTCGAGTTTTCAAATAGAAAACGTTCAAATGTTCACAGTGTTTTTATATCTAATTTCATTATTACATTGATTAAAATGAAATAAATTGGATTATAATATAAATATATATATATATATTAACTTATTTTACATTAAAAATAATTAAATATAAAATTTAACATTATAAATTATATAAATGAAAATTTAGTTTTGAATTACAATTCACAATTTTTCAGTATTCATATAAAAATAATCATTCAAAAAAATTCACAAAACATTACCCAAATATAAATATAAAATGATAATTTATATATCCAATTTTATTTTAAAAATAAATTTTTTCTAAAGGTGTAAAATTTTAAATTTAAAACAAAACCCATAGTCATGATAAAAAACTACAGGTTTTCTAAAAGTGTATTTTTTCAAAAAGAAGATGATTTTATGTTAAATATATGTATAATAATAAAAATATTATGAATACCAATTAATATTTATTTATTTCTATTATTAACATAATTAATTAGGTAATTTCAAAAAAAACATTTTTATAGACTTTTGTGCGTATCCGATAGAATTATATCTTAGAATCCATTTGGGTTTGTTGTGGGAATGAGGATTCTATATTATTTTCTTTCATCTTCGGAGTGTGTTAATATACTTCAAAAATCCAACATTTTTTTCAATATTTATCTAAAAAATGATATAAAAATCCTATTATACAATGGATTGGGGATTCATATGTAATGTACATCAAATCATTTTATTCAGCACGTTGCTTATTCATTAGATAAATTGTTTTCTTAGAACTACTCACATATCCATTCTTGATTATTGATTCCTCCAAAGGATAATTTAAATGTTCAATGGGAGTTAGGAAAGGGTAACCTCTATCAAATATTATATTTTCAATTACACTGGATTATTTAAGAAGTGTCCTCATCCACAAGGTGGATAAGGGTGAAATGGAACCCATCCCAGCGGCTAGAGGAATATCTACCCCTTCCAACATTTTCTTTAATAATTACATTATCAGATTTACTCTAGGAAATATGAGGAAAATCAATAATATCTATAATTCCCTGATAAACATAGAGAATATTTCAGGAAAATAAGTTAGTTCGAAAAAGTAATTTATTTATTGTTTCAAGAATATTCCTCCTTCAATAAAGAGATATATTATCAATGATCTAGGAATATGATAATTATAACTCCCTTTCACACACCATGGAGTAACCATGTTTTAGGGTAGAACATATGCCCTTTATTTTTTTAATACCTTTAGTCAAATTATATGATCTCTCACATTCTAGATGGGAAGATCTCTCTCAATGGGTTGTATAATCTTTATTGTCAAGAATGTGGTGGTTACTAAGATTGTGTACTAGTTCATGGTTTATATTTGGCCTTACTCTATAACTAAAACCATGAACTAATTGATTATGAATTTTGTTTTATGTGTCATTATGATGGAAATGAATGTTATCAGACCACCTTGGAAATAATGTTGCATTTAATATGCGTTGGGAGGTTTTTTCATCAAGAATCTGGAAAAATAAATCAGTATTTACATGCTCATTTCATGTTGTGGTAAATCAAAAAAATATTCTTAAATGTAATAGATTATTTAAATATTCCTTGAAAGGATCATTGTAAGGAAAGTTAGCTACATCAATTCATCAATCTGGTTGAGGATGAGAAATGTTTTCCTAAGATATTTTAAGAACTCTCACTAGTTGGTTTGTATGAACTCCATTCTTAATTTTTGGCAGGAATAATTGAATATAGAGGCCTTGAAAGATCATATTAGATCTATGGATAATAAAATTGATCACAACATCTGGATCAATGACCAACTAGAAAATATAGATCATCTTTATGAGGATATTGACTCATCCTTTACAAATTATGATTTCGTTAACTAGGAAGATATTCATGTTTGGGAGAATTTATAAAATGGAAAACATGATTTTAAGACATTATATAATAACATATTATTAGGATTTTGAATGTGTATTAATGACTTCAGTAAAAAGTGGATGCTTCCTTCCAGGTTTTCCTTCCTCTGGAGGATTTCACTGAATAAAAATATAGTAGAAAAAACCCTACAATGTGTTAGTATTTCGTTATTTTCAAAATGTTTCTTGTCCCACCAACGTCATCATGATGTCAATTATATTTTCATGTTCAAAAAAGACACTTCATACATATGGGGATATGTTTTTTGATATTTTTGAAATTTAATCTCCCCATACTAATACTATTCAAAAAAATTTCCTTTCTAGACTAAATATTCTTCTCTCGAAAAAACACTAAAATCGTCTCAGGGTTAAATTTAAAGAGCTAATTCATACCATTTTGCAAGGTTGGAACAAAGATGTCCACAATTAGTAAAGATTTTGATTATGACATCCTCTTTCTACTATCATTGTTTCTATCCAGAACTCAAATTCAATGCATGATGAGTACTATTGCAACTCAATAAGGGGAACTACAACTATGAGATGCCTAAATCTATAAGGAAATTACCCCCAATAGTAGGGTATTCTAAAGGTCTTCTAAATACTACTATTCACTTTATAGTTAAAATATAACATAAATGACGCCTTAATGGGAAACACAATCCTAGAAGGGTATGTACATGTTTATAGAGACCACAATAGTGATGTTGGGTAATATCATCATAGTTCTTGTGGGAATTTACATTCCTTGAAAGTGGAAATGATGGGATTTATCAAAGAAATTATACATTATTTTTGAATAAATTAGAGAAACATATGATTCAAGTGTGACTCTACTACCATTGTTGAAACCATAAGAATGAGAAATATTCATCTTTTTTGGAATATAACTACAAAATGGATTAATTTCCTTGAAAATATCTCTTATTTGAACTACATCATCACTCACATCTAATGAGATTCCAATTATCTTGTTGATGGTCTTTCTAATAAATGGGAAAATTCAAAGAGATAAATCAACTCTATCACTCTTCAATGTGATATGCTTCCCACTTTTCTATTGTATAAAAGTAAATTTCCTTCCTTTAGACTCTTGTAATATTTTTCTATAAATAAAGATTCATAGATCATTTTGATTAAAAAATAATATTTATTGATATATAATATTTAAATTTCATTCAAATAATTCATCTTTATATGTTATTATAATAAATTATATTAGAGAAAAATTGTGTACATTAAAATAATTTTCAGAGAGTTAACATTTTTTAAACCCAAATACAACGTTATACTATAAAATAATATAATGATAATTCTAATGTAGTGAAGTGGATTAAATATTACTAAATAAAAATTATTTTAATTTAAATTTTATTAATAAAATAAATTTTTTAAAATGACATAATTTATTGATGAGAAGTTACATTTTAAATATAATCATTTCTATCCCTATTTTCAAAAAAATCAATATTTTCTGCAAAATTACAAATTTTCACTAAAATAAAATATTGATATATTGACTTCTGAAATTAATTTCATATTATAAAATTTATTTTCTAAAAAAATTTTAAATTTTTTTTAATATTTTTCCTTTTAAATGAAAAAAATTGAAGAAAACATATTTTTCAAGAATAAAATTACATTAATAAAAATTGATTGATACATACTAAAAACTACCAATGAATTAATAATGAGTATGACATACATTTATAAATATATTTCATATATTATTTAACAGTATTCATAACCACTAATTTAATATCATGGTTATAATATTTATATATATTGTGGGTTGTTTAAACATGGGATCATGTTTTGAATACACTATCAATCATAAAATTCATGGGTTGGCGTGTATAGAAAACAATATAATAGATTAGATATATTTTAAATGAACTTTATTGTAATGTATTACAGAGTTTTTCTCACATATTAGTTCTTTTTTTTGTGTTTCATTTATGCTCTAAAACACAATTTAATTATTTAAAAATATCAAGCTATTACATTCTCCCCCTTAAAACAATTACATCCTCATAATTTGAACATTATCATGTTAATAAATGGTTGGATATTTGAAAATAAATATATTGTAATCCTGCATCATGAAAATATTTAACAATAAATATTGTTGATAAAATTGAAATCAACGAGTGAAGGTCATATAGAGTATGATATACTAGTTTTAAAAATATTAGAAAATATATGGGAAATAAATATTTTTACATGGAATAAAGGATAAAATAATAATGGAGAGTGATTGAATTCATTGATCAAAATAATTCCATGAAAAATAAAAATTTAAGGGCCACGAAACAATAAATCTAAGATAATAAAAAATAATTTATGATTCATCAGATATTAATGTAATAGTATAATAGTTTTTTTCAATATAAATTTCTAAAAAATTTGGAATTACAATGTGATTTATACTAGGATCATAATTAAATATACATTCTTAATTAGTATTATATTTTCCTTTTGTCAATTTACACTATTATACAATATTTTTCTCAAAATAATGAGTTTTCAGGATGATTTTTCATGCATGAATTTGTAAAATAAACTTTTAAATACCACATAACAATAACATAGGTAATCAAGATATTCCATACATCTTTAGACATTAATCAAAACCAATATTTTTAGCACAGTCTACGATAGTTCCAAAGATAGAAAAGACACCATATTTTACATTAATATTCATAATTTAATGGATATACCCATTGTAAAAAACTAAAAATTTACATTAATGAATAAAACAATATCTAAAAAAATTGACAACATTAAAGTTAATAAGTATTTTTACCTTAAAGGATGTCTCATAATTTTCTGATAACCTAAACATAATATAGCAGTCTCCATTGAATTTAACATTAATCAGTGAATCACAATATCACCCGACAATTCCATGGTTATATGTGTGATAAAACTTATTTTACCATAATATTCATAATATCCATGTTCATATAAACACTAAATATTATTAATACCTTAAACATAACTCAATGAAAAATTAAATGAATACTTCACATGAAACCAAATCTTTACATATAGTAAATCATAATAAAATGTATCCTAAAATTTTATTTTTAAATTTAAAACCTCATATCTTGAATCATAAAAGGGGTGTCTAAACGTTCAAAATATTACCATCCTTATGATTATATATCTAGGAAGATATCCATAAATCTTAAGATAAATATCTATTAAAACATGTTCATCTATGAATTTATCTAAACTGATCTCTAATTCCAACTATAACAACATCAATCTTACACCCCAATATCTGGTGTAGAAAATTTAAACTTTACATTTCTAGATTTGATACCTATTGTGCTGTCACAATTTTCTTCATCCAATACATACAATGATAAAATAAAAATTGGGTCACAAATATTTTCATGGACCATTTAGGTTTACTATTTTTGAGAATTCGAAAAAAACATTTACAAAAATAAATCCACAGAATTCAAGAGAGTATATTTCCCACTATACGAGATATTTCATATTCCATTTTAGTTCATAAAAATTCTTAATGTGAGATTGATTAAGGCATAAATAATTCAACATAATACTGTGTCAAATTGGGAAAAAGAATCATATTTTGGGTGAGATAAAGTTTTCAGTAAGTGTAAGCATAATGTTCATCTATTGAATGTCTTTAGTGAGTATAAAAAGAAAAAAAATATAATGAGGATATAATTAGAGTTAATGAAAGAATCCTAAAAGAACTCATACCCATAGATACCCAAATCTTAAATCATGAAATAATGAATAAGGAATCAATAATGGAAAAAATTATAACAATTGGTAATCAAGAGCAATGTGTTATCAATATTTATCAACAGAATCATTAAAAAATCATGGAATGTATAAGTAAAATGTGTATTTTTTATAGAACATTATATTCATAGAATTCCTAAATAAACATTATGAAACTTTTACAAATTCTATAACCATATAGTCGATATCAAATACAATTCTCCTAAGAGAATAATAATTAACCAATGTAGTGGATAACTATCGAGGCACACGCATCATTTAAGTTATATCTAGCTCACCCTATACTATCTAGGAACACCCATCATATAGGTAGTATCTAAGAACCACAACATGAATAATGTTCATATATCTTGTATTTCGTCATAAAAATAACAGAAAAACCACTATCTATTTTATAACATTACTAACCAATATAAAATAAATTGTTTCGACAATAATTTCATTGAAAATTCATTAACCCATAGAAAATAATCGTGTTCTATAAAAACTTCTTCAAAATAGTATTAAAATCTCTAGATAAATAATGATGATTCTATCATTAGAAAATATCCTCATTGGATCATATGTAACAATAAGGGTTATTCAATTTGAGGAATTAGGAAACCCTGAAAATACCATTAAAAACTTTTTGTATAAAATAACCCCCTAATTTAGAAAAATATTTTTTTAAAAATATTTAATTCAAAAAATATATTGAAAATATATTTCTTTCAAAAAAAACAATAGAAATATATTATTGAATCCTTAAAATGATTTAAAATATTTTTTATGAAAATATCTTTTCTAAATTTAAAAAAAAATAAAAAAATTAAAATACTTTAAATACTTTTTTCATTGAAAACTACCTTATAAATACAAAAATGACCTATCAAATCAAACAAATGTGAAAAATTCAATTAATTCAACTATTACTAAATAATGATCCCTTCCATATTCTTTGTAATATACAAAAGAGAATTGTTTAGAAAAATATAAGAAGGTTCCATTAAAAATTAAAATTAAGACACTGGAAGAAATTTATTTGACAAATGATTTTAATAATGATAAGAACATTATTCAATACATTTTTGGAAGAAATTATTTTTCAAGAAAAATGAGTTTTCGAATAAATATTGAAATATAGTCAAATTTTCTTAAAAATGTTTTCTAAATTGTATTATGTAGCAGGGAGTAAAAAATGTTAATATTGCTTGGACATATAATAAATAACCATGTAGTTTGAATAATAAAAAAAATTTATTTGTAGATCATATGATTTAAACATTTGAGACTTAATCATAGATAATATCAATAAATGAAGAGGTTATAAAAAAAATATTTTCACCTAGAATAATTTTTTTGAAATACTCATGGTAGAATAAAATTAAATAAAACATTAAATATCATGAGAAAAAAATACATTCATGATATTAAATGTCAATGTGGATTTATATACACCTCATAAAATAATAAAATTTTTTAACATTAAATAAGTCACAATGAATGAAAATTTATGGTAAAATTCAATTGAAGATGTTATAATTTATATGGGGAATAATAAATGAATTAAATATGTGTATCAAATTTAAATACACATAATAGAAGTAGAAATATGACATAAAATAATACAATTAATTTCACACAAAATCATATCATGACATAATCAGTGGAGTAGATATTTAAATGGGTGAATGGAAATTGGGTCATCAAATCTCTTACATCATGCTTCATTTGGGTTGAATGTTTATTAAAATAATGTATATTGGATTTAAACATATTGTTAAGTTATTAATGAAAAACATTAATTTTTTTAATATTGTATTTGATCATTTTATAACATCTAATCACCTATTCATTAATAATAATTTATTTTATCCATTTTTTCATGTGTTAATTCCCATGTTTTCTCATTTGTGCATTTTTTTGAAGTTCCTCTTGTTATGAATATTGGATTTTTATTTCATATAAATAATAATAATAATAATATAATTATCATATTTATAAATCAATTAAACCTATTTTTCATGTTATTAGATATGGATTTCTAAAATAGTATTTGTTATGATCATGGAGAAATTAAATCGTACATATACATAACTAAAATTTCCATTTTTCAATATAAATTATGTAAATAATGTAATAAATATTTTTTCATTTATAAATGATAATAATATAATTAATTTCATAATATTTTGTTAAATATACTAATATGTGGTGAGGTAATGAACATTGTGATCAAATGTCATTGTCAAGGTCATAGTCAAAACCTATATGAATGACATTATCATATTTCAGTGAAAAAAAGTTGTGAAATAAAATGATTTTTTAGAATTTAAAAGTGATATATATTTCATTAATATAATAATTATTTCATGTATTTAATTTATATTAATTTAGATTATAATTATTATCTTCCATCAAAAGAGTTACTGAAAAAAATCAAAACGTTTAACAATGAGGTAGTTCACTATACACCAAAGTGATGTTATCATATCCTATATAGAATGTAATATAAATAAATTTATATATGATATATTGAAAATATAGGTATAATTATTTTACGAATATAATATTTCTACTTTATATATTTCATCATACCCAAACATGATAGGTGGAAATGGGAAAAGGAAAGAAATTTGATCACAAGGTAGTAATCCTCTGTATACTGGAATAATGATTTCATAACCTATTTAATGGAAGATGAGAATTATTTAGGATATTTTGTTATAAAAAATATTTATACTATATTTAAGATAATTATGTTGTTATATAATAATATATTAATATGAAATGAAGGAGGTGGAGGAAGAAAATGGATAAAATGAACATTATAAAATTTTAGGTGTTCTTCATATAACTTCTCTTGGTTAGCAAAAAAGGAATCCCATGGTTGGAATTATTCCAAAAATATGTAATCTAGAATGTTATGAGGTTGTTAGAGAAGTTATTTTGGGTATTTATTTTTGGAACCATTGGGTTCTTATGGTGTGAATTAAGTATTATATTTGGAGGACTTTTATATGGGAGGTGAGCAAAACACATGTAATTTTTAGAAAATAATGAATTAAACCAAAGTTATTTGAAAATAAAAATATCCAATAATATATAGTAGTCAATAATATAAGGTATACATTTTATATATGTACATATAATTTATTTTAGAAAAAAATTCTCATTTTAAACCTTATATTTTTAGTTTAACACCCTATTAATCATTTTTATCTTAACCGTGATAATTAAATATATTGTTTTTAATATTAATTTTTTTAAAATAATTAGAAGAAATTATTATATAATATAAATTGTTTGTTTTAGAAATAATTAATTATTTGTTTCAAATTAAATTTATATAAGTGGAAGTTTTTAATTTAAAAATAATCTCATAGACGTGACAAGAAAAAGGTTCTTCAATTAGAAAATGTTCACAAGTTCACAATGTATATATATGTAATTTCAAAATTAAAATGATCAAATAAACATAAATTTTATTAATTTATATATAATTTATCTAATTAAAATTTTGAAAAAGTTAAATTTTTAATTTAACATTATAAATAATTTCAATAAAAAGGCAGTTTTCAATTAACAGTTGGTATTTTTCACTATTAAATCAAAAATTAAAATTTTCAAAAAATTATCAAATATTTACCCGAATATAATTATTTTACATGAATATTTTATATATGAATTTAATTTTTTCTAATAATTTTCTGAAATTTGAAAAAAAAATTTAAAAACATACATATGGGAGAAAAAGGATGGATTTTTCATAAATAAATTATTTTCAAGAATATAATGATTTTATATTAACTATATGAATTATAATAATCACTATTATAATATAAATTAATATTTTTTGTACTCAATATAGTAATATAATTTATATAATTTTTCAGTTGGGAATGTTGAAATTAATTAAATCGAAAAAACATTAAGTGCATTAAATTTTTTTTTAGAAATATAACAGTTTTTAAACCTGAAAAATAAACATTTATGAAAATACAAGTTAGTTATTTTTTAATTGTAATTATATGGATTTAATAAAAAATTAATACTTATATTACCTAAAATAATATTCAAAACAAAACATGACTCTATAATTAAATTATATCTTTTTGAGAAATGACATTTTTACAAAAATTTGTAATTTTCACAGTTCACTAAAAAATCAACATTTTCGTAAAAATAATATTTTTTCATCGAATGTAAATTTGTAAATTCCTATTCTAAAAAATTTCAATATATCAAAAAAACATTCTATATTTTAAAAAAAATCATTTAAATATGTTTTCTATAAAATAAATAAAAATTATTTTTGAAGAAAACATCTTTTTAAAGAATAAAATGACATTACTAAAAATTGAATAGTTATTTACTAAAAATTATAAAATAATATAAATTTAGTAATAAAAATTTATATTTCATAAATAAGGTAATGCTATTTATACCCTCCAATACAAAAAATAGGTTATAACATTTATATATATTGTGGGTCATTTAAGTGCAATGTTGCGCAATGAATACATTATTAAACATTAAAGTCTTGGATTTCAGGAATCATGAGCTACAAAAGAGATTTATTTTATTAAAAAATTAATATGTAATAATTTATAAGGTTGTTACATTCTTCTCTAAGTTCAGTGTTTCATTTCATTTAAGATATCAAACATAATTTTTTCCCTTTAAAATAATAGGGTGTAACATTTCCCCTTAAAATAATTGAATCCCTTCAATTTCGACCTTATCATTGTAATAAAAGTTGGATACATTGAAATAATTTTGTTGGAAATGCACATCATAAAAACGGTTAATAAAAATTATTCTTCATAAAATTGAAATGGATGTGTGAGGATCATCTTGAATAATGCATGTTATGTTTCCAAATAAGAGAACAATGGTCATACGCAATGATTTGGATATGAAATAAAATATTCAATAATTATAGAGATTGATTGAGGTTATTTAGTACAATAATTAAATGATTAATGTAATTGTAAGGGCCGTAAAACTATAAATATATGATTATATAGAATAAAATCTGATAAAACAAATATCAATGTAATAGGGTAACATTTTGTTTCAAGAACCATTTCTTAATGTAATGGAATTTATTCTCCATCTAGAACAACATCATAAGAAAATAAACTTAATTTATGAGTATAATTTATAACTTTAATAAAATTCCACCATAATCTCATTATTCTCCATAATAAGCACATTAAAAAATATTTATTTATGGATGAAGCACTAACATCAATATTTAAATACCAAATAACCATAAATTTGAAAATCAGTAAATGAAACCTCTTTTTAGACACTAACTAAAAGTAATATTATTAAAAAAATGGTAATATAATTACCAAAATATAAAAACATTCATAGGATAAAACAATAAATAAAATTTAATGGCAATACCCAAATTAGAAACTAAATTTCTCCTTTAATTAATAACTATATATCCCAAATAATAACAAAAACATAAATATTAAAGTGTTTTTTATCATTAAAGGTTATCTCATAATTTTAAGCTTAAATGACAAAAAATTTAGTTATCTATATTTAAAATAACAGTAGTCACTCATTCATTCAATACAAGTTCAATCCCATATTTATCTATACTATAAAAAAAGGGTTACCATAATTAACACACTATCCAAGATCATATAAACCATAAAGGTCGTCAATACCATAAAACATATGTTAGAAAAAAATTACATTCATAAATCATGTTATAAAATTTATAAATATATCAATCTAATTAAATATATCCTAAAATTGCACTAATAAATTCATGATCTCAACACTTAAAACCTCAATGGGATGACTAAGACATTAAATTTGTGATCATTCTTACACATATAGACCTATGATGGTATACATTAAAATTAAAACAATATCATATGAAAGAAATAATAATCTCCCAAGTTATCTAAACATACCAATGATACCAATTATAACCACCAAGAACCCACACTATCGAATTCAATGTTGAAAATAGAAAAATTACATTTAGGGATTTGGCACCGATGGTGGAGACATAATTTTCACCATCCAAAACATATAATATCTAATGTAAAACCTAGATAAATTACATTATATGTGATATTTTATGTTTATAGTTTTACAGAATTTGGAATAACTCTTGCATCAACAATACCAATGAATTTAAGAGAGCCTCTTTCCCACTATACCATTCATTTCATATAACATATTTGTTCTTCAACATCATCTATATTAAACCCTTCAATATAAAAATATTTCAAAAATATATTAGAAAACCTAGGGAAAAGGAAACATAAGATGGGTGATCTCAAATGCTTAGTAAGGGTAAACATAATTTTTAGTAATTAAATGTTATTATCATGCCTAAGTAGTACATTTTAGTATAATGACATAATAAATTGCATGATTGAATAATAAATGAACTCAAACCCATGAATACCTAAATCATAAACCACCAAACATGTTATATAGATTTAATAAAGGAAATAGTCATAAAAATTAATAACCATGAGCCATGTGTTATCAATATTAATCAAAGGAAATATTATAAACTTAATGAAAATATATTTAAAATGTGTTGGTATTCTAAAACTTCAAATTCGTAAAACACTTACGGTACAAGAAAAATGGAATTACCAAACAGTTGAATTCAAATATAATTTTCAAGATAAAATAATCATTACTAAATGAATTGTAGTGCTATCAAGATGCATCAATAATTTTAGCAATATTGGGCACACATGGCGCTATCTAAGTGCAACCATCACATAAGAAATGTCCAAGACACACCAAATGAATAATGTATATAAAGCTTATATTTTATTATAAAACTCATAAAATACATTCATCCCCCCTATAAAATGATTAAACCTTGGAAATTAAATTGGCTACATAACAATATCATTGAAATAATTTTAACCCATGTATAATTTACATGTTAAATAATAATTACTTAAAAAATATTAATCCATCATGATAAATAATTAGGATGGTATCATTAATAAAATATCCACATCTTATCATAGGTAACAAAAAGGGTTGTTGAATTTGATCAATGGAAATAACCTTAAAATATAATTGAAGTTTATTTCTTTCATAAAAAATTATCATTTAGAAAACTAAAAATTTAAAAACTAAAAATTAACAAAATACTATAAAATTCCTTTTCCTTGAATACAATATTGGAAACATGTGAAAGAATCCTTAAAATAATATAAATCATTTATTGATGAAAACATACACTCTATTTTGAAAACAAAATATAAATCATAAAAAAAATTATCATAATTTTAAATGAACATAACCATGAAAAATATAAATGAAGATTAATATAAAACGATGGTAGAAAATTCATCTAAATTTTTACATTTTAAAATATTGATTATTCTAACATTATTTGTATAATACAAACATGAATTTTTTGGAACATGACATGAAGATTTCATTAAAAACACAAAAAATTATAATGTAGGTAAATTTTTGTTTAATAAATAATTTTATAATCTCTTAAAACATTTTCTATGAAATTTCGATAAAAAAATTGTTTTAGATGAAAAAAGGGGCTTTGATCGAAGAGATAAATAAAGATGATTTTTTATAAAAAGGCTTTCTCAAAAAATTTTAGTACCAATGATTGTAAAATTTGAACTATTACATTAAAATTTCATGGATAACCCTATTATATAAAAATTAATTAGAAAAGTGAAAGTTAGATCATAAGATTTCATTATTGAATTGATAATCATAGATAATCCCATAAAAGAAGTGATTGTAACAAATAAATCTTACCACATTGGTAACACTGGTTTCAAAGCACAATGAACGGATAAAATTTTATTAAACTTAAAATATCATGAGAATAAATTAATTTAGTACATTAAACATCAATGGGGTTCAATATACACCTCATAATAGAATATAATTCCATAAATGACATAATTCATTGAGAAGGTAATTTGAGACTAAAATTCCTAAAAAATATTATATCGTTTATGTGTATCTAAATAATGAGTTGATTACTTGTATAAAATACAAATTCACATAATCTAAGTAGAAATAAAATTTAATAAAATAAAATATAATTACACACTTTAACACCCGAGACTTTTATGTGAAATATTTCTGTTTTTATAAATCATAAAAGAAATCTTTCACTACACACAACACTAGCTTGGCTTGTTTTACACGCAATTGTGACCTTCCTTGATAGCTTGCGTCGTACGCAATACCGAGTTTCACTAAACAATGATATGCTATTAAAATATTATTAAAACTAGCCATTATGAATATTAATAACCACTGTTTGTAATTTTATAAATTTTATTTTTCAAAATGGACTTCATTTTTGGATTCCGAATATCGAAATTAGCCTAGGGTGAAATTTTTGTATTTTTCTGAAAACATTCAATTTTTTATGAATAGTGAAACCACTAAGTGGTAGTTAAACAACAGAATTTTTCATAAAACTTAATTTCACCGATTCTGTGAATGGAATTTCAAAAAATCCGAGAGACACAGTTCATGTCAGTATGTAAAATTTGGATCAATGAGATGAAAATATTTTTTGGGGAATAGTAACTTTTTACTTTTATTTACCACGGTTAAAAGTAAATAGGGTAATTAAGGGTAAAAATAAAATTATTATTATCCTAACACATGTCATAATTCTATTGGATAAGTGTAATTAGACCAAAAACAAACTTATGAATAAAATATTACCATTTAGGCCCACTTGGATTAGATTAGGACATTTATTATTAATTTATTTAAAGAATGGTTAAAATAGTTAAAATCAATGTTTAATAAGTAAATAATTTTTAATATAAGGTTATACATAAGATAAATTAGACTATAAATATTCATTAGAAATCTAAAATGATTTCCTACATAATTTTATTTTATTTTTAATTTTTAGACATTAAATAATTTAATTTATTTATGACACAAAGATGATGCCGTAATTATCGTGTTAATGAAATATTTACATAATTGTTGTTATAAATACCAAAATAAATATAATTTGAGACTTTTTAAGAATTAAACTAATTTTATAGGTTTATATGAAATGTTAGTATTGATTTAATTAACTTTTTTAGAACTAATCATTCTGTTATGAGTTTTAAAAAAATCAATTACTAAATAGTGTCAAAATTGACATAAAATAATTTTTTTAAAAACTATTATATTATTAATTGTTATTTTATTCATAAAAATATAATTTTTGGCCAAATGACTTATCTTATGTTATATATATTAATAAGAAACAACTTGGGGTTCGTTTGGCAGCTTATAGTAAGTTTTTTAACCTTATAGTATAAGAACACAAGAAGATAGTGTAAAAGTAAAATTATTTAACTTAATGTTAAATCTAAATGATAAGGTTAAAATAGGAACCTAAACTTGTCTAAATTATATTTGATGAGAGGATTTGGACCCATCCCCACCTAAACATAGAAATAAATCAATATGGAGCTATTTAAAACCGAACTTGACTTTATAATGAAATAATATTTTTTCATTTTCCAAAGGAGCCCCTCTCCTCCTTTATAAAAGGGCACCTCCTCCCCCTAGTTCTCACACCACATTGAGCATTCAAGATCTTCCAACCCCTGCCAAGTTCTCCTATACACTTCCCTAGAAACATCCTAGAGTTCCTGGTCTTCTTCAAAGACAAATATTAGTGCCCTAGGAGGAGGTCTCAAAGAAGCACTTCAAAGAAGAGGTAATGTTCGTTACCGATTCATTCATCTTTATTACTTCTTCCACTTCTTCTTCTTTAGTTGTTTCATTATGAAGTAATAAAATCAGTATCAATGATATACTGATATGTTATTATAAGTATGAAACAACCCTATTTCACCATCTCTCCATCCTACAAAAAATGAAATCACAGCGCGTGCGTACGTACGGAATACCGTCTCAACGATGTGGTGTAATATATTTTCTACAACCATTTTACTTGGATGGGTATAATGGTGTAAATAATGAATATATATTATTATTTTAAAGTTATATTGATTCTGAAATAGTATAAATACACACCAATACAATTCCATGATCATGGGAAAGATATCATCGCTCGTGCGTATGTACAGAATACCTTCTCCACGATGTGATGCGACTCGTTCTACATGATCTTCATTACAAAATGATTATATAAATGAATTGAATGAATTAATATTATATATATTACACTAATAACATTTTGGAAATGAGGTATCTATAACCTAAAGAGAATAATAATAATTTATTCGAGAAAACACGCATAAGAACAAAAAGTAATAAACACCCGAATAACAAGTTCTAATGAAATATTACCAATAAGAAGCTAAGAATATGACCATATGTGATATCATAATAATGAGTATGATTCTAGAATAAGTCAACAAAATTAGTTAAATCATTATACCGGAGGTTCGGACATGTACAAAGAATATCGGACCTAAGGTAAGGGAAATATCACAATCTCATTTTTATCTGAGATTGTTTATACTTTGGTATTTACTGGGGTGTATTTTATCATTCACATACATGTTTCCACAATATGTAATATTATTTCCTTCCACCTAAAATTTTTTAAATCCAATTTTACCCTTCGGTGAGTTTTTAGTAAAATATATGAAAGGAATCTTTTTTCGTTTTTCGTACGAGGTACTTTTTGACTTTTCTGACAAAAGGACAAGAAGAATGTTTTTTAACTTATACGACATGAATGGATTTTTTAAAAAATTATTTCCAAGAAGCTTCCTTTAAAAGTTTTCATGTTTATTTTTAATCAACTTCATTTAGTTTAAAATTGTATGACATGTTAATAAAGGAAAAAAAATTTTGAAGTAGAAAGGATATTTTCCTCAAGAATGGAGTTCAAGTGTTTTATCAAACTTATTTTCCATATAAGATAATATAGAGTTCTATTTCTATCTCTATTGTTACATTTATTTGATTATGTTGTGATGGAATTATTTTTATGAATTCCTTTATCTTATATGAATTGTTTTATGATGTCATGTTGTTTAAGAAACCCATTTTTATTACATGGGTTATTCAATGATGTATGATTTATGATTTTGTGGCACACATAAGAATGATATCATTACAAGATGGGTGGGACCTATATTTCCCTCCAATGCATTGGGTAAAGATTTTATATCTCATGAGATAGATATGGATGGAACAGAAGGTTAAACCGGTTCAGTGAAACAGGACTGAAATGAGGAGTGAACTTGGTTTAGAAATGGAATTTGTCCACTAAGATAGTCTTGTCAATGAGTCTTGACTAATAAGAAATGATTCTATATGATTATGTGTGTATGAAAAAAGTTTCATGTTTTATGTTATGATTATTGGGATTACATTTCACTACTATGATTTATCCCATGTTATGAAATTATGATTTCTTTTGCAGGTTATTATTTCCAAATGTTATGTTCTAATTTATATGATGCGATTGATATTTCTTTTGATTACCCTTACTGAGCATTTGAGCACACCCTTTTGTATGTTTTCTTTTCCCAGGTCAGGTAGAAGGTTATTAAGTAAGATATGTCAAAAGGGACTGTAGATATGATGAAATGAATGGGAGACAGTGTAGACACTTTATGAACCAGTTGTTTATGTTTCCTAGTTTCTAAAGACACTATACCTATACGGTACTTTCCTGGTTTTGTTATATGTTTTAATAAGTGTGCTTCAATTCTGAAGTAATAACAATGTATGTAATTTATGGGTCGCTACACACACATAATTATAGCATGAAATAATCAGTGATGTAGATGTTAAATCCAATGACTGAAAATTGATTTATGAAATCCCTTACCTCACACTTCATTTTCTGAACATCACACATCCTCTTATATAGTTGTTTTAAACAAATTATTTACTTATTAAATAACAATATTAATATTTAAAATATCATATATGACCCTTCCATAACAACTTATCAAAAATTAATTAATAATCATTCAATATTTTTAATTTCTCTGGTGTTAATTTCCTTGTCTTATTATTCATTATTTATATTAATGTTTCAGTTCCAATTAATATAATATGTTTATATCATGTATATAATAATATTAATAATGAAATATTTATCATATTTTTTCTTCCACTATACTTTTAATACCAATTATTATTGATGTTTTGGAATAATTTTGTACATTTCGATCATGCACTTGATAGGTCATACGTATGCAAGAATAACGTTTCCATTTTTCAATGATCATTATGGAACATAGATAATTAATATTTTATATTTTAATATTTATTATAATACCATAAATAAAATATTACTTTATTTAACATTATTTTATATATTTATCATCAATTCAGTGTAGTAATGGAAATAGAGAGTCACTTAACTTCCTTATGATGCCAGTCCATATATAAATGAACGATGCTATCTTCTTTCAATGAGTGAAATGGTAACAAATATAATCATATATTATACTTTAATAATGATAAATATTTCATTATTATCATAGATATTTCATTTATATCATATATAGTTTTTAAATTTATCCATATTTTTTTCGTGTATAGTTTAGAAAAAATAAATCACATCGCTTCTTGAGGAGATCTTCTACCATATACATGAGTAATATTATTGTATCCCCTAGAGAATAGAAATTTAAAAATTGATATATTATATAATAATAAAAAGGTAAAATTATTTTATTAATATCCTATATATACTTTATATTTATCATCACACCCACCCCAAAGAGGTGGTGAGGGAAAATGAATGACATCAGTTTTGAGGCGACCATCCACCATACACACGAATAATGATTTTAAAACTTATTTTATATAAGTGGTTACGGATTTGAGTTATAAAAAAAATTTAACATCTATATGAATTATATATAGAAATTTTCTTATATAATGATGATTTATGTTTAATTTTAGGAGGTTACAGAATAAATAAAATGAAAATGCTCATTGAAGAACACTGGCTCTTCTTTGGGTAACTTCTATTGGTTTGTATAAAATGAATTATTTGAGGTAATTATGTCAACCATTAGTGATGTATGAATATAATATGGCATTAACAAAGTTATTTAGTCATTTAATAGTATATCCAATGGTTTTTTGTTGTGTGAATATAGTAGGAGATGGGGTGGCCTTTTATAATTGAGTTAAGTGGTCCAATTGTAATTTCTAAAAAATAATGAATTCTAACCAAGTTTAATTTCCACGAAGAAAAAATAATATATCATCATTAATAACGTAATTTTAAATATAAAAATCTAACAATATAATATATTTTAGAAATAAAATTGTTCATTTATACCCTTATCTTTTTAGTTTTGTTACCCATGTATATCTATTTTATACATTAACCATGATAATTAAGTTTTAGTATTTTGATTATTAATATTGGTAAAAAAATTAATTTTACCATATTTTATAATATAAATTTTTATCATTTAATATATTTAATCAATTTATCTATAATCAAATCACAATATTGGATAAATTGAACATAAAAATAATCTCATATACGTGACTAGATTGTGAGTTTTTCAAAGAGAAAATGTTCAAATATTTACCTAATTCTTATATATAATTTAAAAATTAAGTTGATTAAAATTAAAAATAAATGGGCTTATATATATATATATATTATTAAACTAATATTACATTAAAATAAATTAACAAAATAATTTTAATTTCTTTAAAATTTAAAAAATTATTCATTTTTCATTTAAAATTCATTAGTGATCATTATATATCAAAAAAATTATCTTTTTAGAAAATTATCATATATTTAATCTAATATAATTTTTACATAATTAATTTAAAAAATAAATTTTATTTTATAAAATAAATTTTCTAAATGTGGTAAAAATACAATTTCAAAAAAACACCAATGAAACGATGTAAAGATGGCTTTCGAGAAGTGTGTTTTTTACAAGCACAAAATGTTTTTATATTATCTCTATGTATAAAAATAATCATTTTATGAATATAAATTAATATTCATTTATATATTATATATAAATTTTATTCAACTAATTCCTTATTAGTTATTATTTAAATTATTAAAAATGGAGAAACATTTTGACAATTAAAAAGGTTTTAAAAAATTGGCTGTTTTTTAAACCAGAAAACATGATTATAATAAAATACAATATAATTAGGAATCATAATTAATTAATTGGATTAATATAACTAATTAAATATTATATTACATTAAATCATATTGAATGTGATAATTGTTATTTTAAATTTCTTAATTATTTAAAATAAATGAAATTTTTACAAAGATTCGTATTTTTCACTATTCACAATAAATCAATATTTTTTAGAAAAATGCAACAATTTCATCCTAAATTTTTTTTGATATTATTATTTCAAAAATTAATTCATATTATATAATAAATTCTATAATATAACCAGGAATAAATTATAAAAAAATTTCATTAAAACCAATAAAATTATTTTTACAAAAAACATATTTTTGAAAAAAAAAATTACTTACATAAAATTGTTTGATTATTTATTATAAATTTTTCAATAATATATATTGATTAATAAATTAATATTTATATTTAATAAATTATTTTATATTATTCATAACATCTAATTTCATGTCTAGGTTATAATGAATATATGTAATGTGGGTCATTTAAGTTCGGTTCTGCGTGTTGGATATGCTATCTAACAAAAATATATTAGGGAATTATGATCCAAATTGTATAGAATATATTAAATTTATTTTAGAAAAAAAATATCATATTTTTTTAGTGAATTAAATTCTCATATAAATTCAATTATGTTTCTCATTTACGTTATCAAACATAATTATCGTCTTTCAAAAAATCATGGTGTTACAGTTATTGTAATGTTTTGTTGAAAAACAATCAATATGTGATAATATATTTATTCTAATATTCATTTTTGAAGATAATTTTAATCTAATTTATATATTAGGTTGTTCTAGGACATCATATCAATGATTTTATAACATGAAAAATTTATTTTACACTTTGATGAACATTTTTTACCATAATTTACCCTTACTATAGTAAATACATTCAAAGCCCTAATAACTAATTTTTATAAATAAAATATGGAATGAAAATTTATTAACTAATTTAGAAATTATATTTGAAATATTTGAACCATAATATCAAATAAAATTAACATGGGTAAATAGTTTTAAATTTATCATTATCACACATTTTACTTGAAAGCCATTTTTATTAAAAGTGTATTTTTAACAACCAAAATTATCATTATGATAACATTTATAATGAAGTTAATTTATATGAATTTATTTATTTTATTACTAAATAAATAAGTGTTATGTCTGTTTTAATGAAATCCATGACCCAATTTTAATTTTTGGATAATTAAATAAAAGGAATAGGAAAAACATATTGTTTATTAAAATAAATATTACATAAATTTTAATATGTTTAAAAAGGGTATTCTAAATCCAAAATAGTATTTGAAAATAAATAATTTCATAAATTAGATATATTTTTTTCCTTAAATTTTTTTCATATAATATAAATTCATAATTAGTTTTAGATAATATAATAAAATTGATGGTATATATAATGAATATATTATTTACTATTCACATAAATACAAATATATCCAGAAAACAAAAAAAATAACACAAACCTAATATTTATTTTGTAAGTTAATAAAATATGTTAATATGGTTAAATAATATTTCTAAAATTTTGGAACTTAAATGTTAAATAAATATATTAAAATATATTGAATTTTTTCCATTACAAAATATTTTTTTAATGAAAACTTAATTATTATTATTAATATTTTTTGTTATCTAATAATTAAATTTGGGTTAATAAATTATTCTTATAAAAAATATTTCATATTAAATATATTTAGTTTCATAAAATATTACCCAAAAAATACCAATGTTAGAAAAAAATACTTTTTATGCATAAAATGATATATTTATTTATTTATCTAAAATATTTTTTTCACTTAATATGTTTTACATTTGGACTCAATTTTTTATTCTTCATATATTTCATAATGTTATTACCTTTATTTATACAATCCATCTATATCAATTCATTATATTATTTATATTTATCTTAATGAAAATATTCATGGTTTGCCTTGGTATAGTGTCACTTTTAATGCAAGATATTAAACATAATATTCATTTAAAAAATATGTGTATTAAAATAATGCGGAGTTAAATTCTCTTCATATAATTAAATTTTGTTATCAAAATTTATTATACCATATATTAATAATGACATTTTACCATATCTATTTGATGGACATGACTCAGTATATACAGTTGAGAGAGATATCAACCCTAAAATGATAGAAAATTTATCTATTTACTTCATACTTATCTAATATTAATCTTGCTTCTTCATATAATAATTTTTTTAATAAACCTCATGATTTGTTATCGTATCTTCTATAATAATATTGTCTTCCTGGAAATAGCATATTAATCCTTTCATTATAAATGATTTTGAGTTACACTAAAGTATGAAATTTTATTTAAAAATTTTGGTACAAAATATGGATTATTATTAGATTTTTCTAATCAATTACTACAATCACAGTAAATTCATCTATAGGAAGGATAATAATAATTTGATGAAACCTATTACATAATCCTTAGTGTGGTATATAATAACAATATAATTTTGTCCTTGATAATAAGAAATCATTTGGGTAGATATTTTATGCTATTAGAGAACAACATTCGTATATATTAGTGGCTAGAATAATATCAAGTATGATATTTATAAATTCAGCGTAAAGGATAACTATAAATTGCACCACTTAATTATCATTACAAACATTAATATTAGTCATTCCATATTTTTTCCCTTTTTATATTTTCATTAGAGTTTTATGATGTCTATTATCCTTGGTAACTTATATATTATGTTATTGATGATTATAATTCAAGAAAACCATACATTGGAGGCATTGGGTATTCCATTTATCCTTTTTAGTGATAAAAGTCCTCACATAATATTCAAAATTATGAGAATAATGGAATATACTTCCCCCTATAGAAAATTTTCATTTACCGTTGAGTCGTTTCTTTGGGTACTTCTTTCAAAAAAATTGAAGCATATGAAGTTGGATCATCTTTCTATCATCCGTATTATCACATTTTGTTATATGAAAATAAATTATTCTTTTTCTTGGTGTGTTTGTAATGTTTATGTGACACCAAATATTCAATTATTTCTTGTAAAAAATTATTTTCCTTAAACAATATCATAATTAATATTTTAATAATTCATCAAAAAAATATCTAATTTGATTAATTGAATATTGATTTTGAACACAGTAGTTAAAATATTCATATAATACTATTTTATATTTTTACGATAAAAATAAGACCTTTATAAATTATTTATAATTTTGAATTTATTTCTTCATAATTTTATTAATATAATGTGTTATAATATTAACTATTAACTATGTATTTATTATCAACTTCAAAGGTAAATAGAAAATATCAATCATAGGTAAAAATATAAATTTTTCTTAAATCCTAATATAAGTTTATAATGTTTTTCAATTCTAATTATGTAAAATAAACAATAAAAATTAATGATTAAAATGAATTTTTTGTATTATATATCTGACTATATAATTTTTAATCAATATAATTAATAATAATATTCATTGAGTTAATGAAAGGTAATCAAATGCTTGAAAATTTTCTTTCATGAAAATTCATTATCCATCACATTTTATTTAATTATTAATAATTTAATTTCTTCTAATTTTATAATTTTAATTTGATGAAATATAATATATATTTCGATTTATAATAATTAATATTAAGAAATATGGCCAAATTAATTTTTGTCCATAGTAAATTTACATACCCAGACCATAGTAACTTGAAGCCTCTGTCTACATTATTACATCGGTATATGATACACAAAATCACATCCCCATGGCTCGAATAGTTTAATTTTTTTCATAAACTACATAAATAAATGATTCCTATATTAAATTTGAATAAAAAATTGTAACATATTTTTTTAGTTATAGAATTAATCCCTCTATCATAACATTATATATCATTCTCTGTACACTTACTAGATTCTAATAAAAGAAAAAAACAAATATTATATGAAATTATCAATAAGGGTTATTTGTAATAGAAAAAATAATAAATAAATTATAATAATTAATATAGAACATTAAATAACAAATCACACATTCCATTTAAAATATATTCTAATATTGAAATGCTTCCCTAGAAAATGTCAATGTTAAAATCTCATGGATTATAATAAATATTGAATGTTCAATAACTAAAACAAATTCCATTTAATAAATTACCTGAATATAATTATTATATAATGGACAATCACCGTGAAATGGTAAAAACCTAAAACAAAATTCTATGCAATTAATTAATATATAACTAAATTCATCCAGAAAAAATATCATTATGAAAATATAATTTATAAGAAGATAAAGTATAATCAATATGCCATGCTAAATTAATGAAAACACATTACATTTATTCAATAAATTAAGAATGAAATTGATATAGAGATAATATCATTGAAAAAAATCAAAGATAATAAAAAGAATAACTAAATTATCAATTAAGGAAATTCTTAATTATTAGACATCATGATATCACCTTTCATGATTAATCTTTTATCAAGACCATTGATAAGATAACTTAAGACTATGGGTGAAAACTTATTTATACTGGAATAATAATTTAACTCATGATAATACTAATGAATCAAGGGGATATTTAATTCAAGGCCCCACTTATCGCTACATGTCCAAGACATTCCTTATATACATAATAATAGATTTAATTGATGAACAATTTGATTTATCATCAAATAGAAGTATTAAGATAAGAATATTGATTTATTAATATTTTCCTAGATAATAAATTAACCACAAATATTAAACACCCCATTAGTAGTTGATGCATAGTTTATGAAATAAACATATCCATGATAAATAATATGAATATATAGTGAAAATATTATTTCTAATGGTCATATGAAGGTGAATATTTAACGGAAAAATAATAACTACAAAAATGAATAAAGTATATTAATATAAATACTTTTCTTGTTCAAAATGATCCTAGAGAGTACTTAGAACCTATAATAATGGTATAAATATAACAAATTATATATGTAGTATATGTATAATAATGTATTGTTTTCATTCATGAATATAAATATCATAATAATATATTTATAAACACTCAAGAGGAAAATAACATTATCAATTTCAAAATATATTAATTTAAGAAAAAATGTATAAAAAAGATTTTCAAAATAATTTCCATTGAAATAACCAATGGAATATATAATGAAATCCTAAAAAACATTTGTATTCAATATAGAAATAGAATACATACATGACATACACATTTAATCATTGATTCTATTTACATTATTTGGTAAAAAATAAACACAACATATTGGGAAGGAAATATAAATATTCCTTTCAAAAAAAATTAAAAAATAATCTGTGGTAAAATTTTATTTAAAAAATAGTTTCTGAGAAATTGAAATATATTTCATAAATTGTTTTAGAAAACATTGTTTTAGATGAAATTTTTTTTGAATGAAGAGAGTAATAAATTAATATTCAATTTAAAACATTTTCTCAATAATTATAAGTTACAAAGTATAAAAAATAGTACTATTACATGAAAAAATAATGAATAACTATAGGATATAAAACATATTTCTTTTTTATGCAATGATCAAATAATTTCCTTCAATGGAAATTTGAGAATAAATTATCCTGATTAAAATTAGTTTGTGAAATCAAACATTACCATGATTATAATGTTATAGATAGAATTAACTAGAGAATTTAGTATGTTTATACAATTTAAATTATCATCAAAAATATGAAATAAATTATAAGAGAATAAATAATATTTATATAGAAAATATTTGACTATCAAAGTTAATAAATACGTAATATAACCCAAAGAAAGGAAATTGGGTTATAAAATTATTTACCACATAGTAACAATGAAGACAAATAAACTTGGATAAAATATTTCTAATTTAAACAAATAATATCATGAATTAAAAATTAAAATTTATATTATAATTTTAATTGGTAGTATATAAACCATATATGATAAATTAGGTGTGTAGCATTATTATACACCTCAATGAAGATAAATCGAGAGGATGTCCCTTACATAATGATTCATTTTGAATAAAGTGATTTAACCTATTGTATAATAGTTTAAAGAGTGTTATAAATTCATTGTAGACTCATAATAAAATTTATAATATCATATATGATCCTATTATAACCTTTTTTCCCTAATTTTTTGATGATTCATCATTATTTTTCATTGTTTCATTTCTGATTAGAATCTTTTTTCATGCATATTTTTACATGAAATATTCACTTCCATTTTATAGGATATAGATCCATTATATTTATAATTATATTACTTTTATCAGTAGAGTTTTTTTTATTATATTTATTTTTAGAATCCTTATTGTTATTTGAATATATAGAATGTATCTCATCGCTTCAATGTGAATGTATGTCATACGTACGCTTGAGCAACATTATCATTTCCCTAAAGGTTGAAATGGTATGAAATTGGGGTATAGATTAATTTTATAGAATAAATATTATGTCCAATATATCAAATATATTATCTATATTTATCAATGTTAACTTTTATGTAATGAGTATGTGAAACATAAACAAAATTTCTTTGTGAGTCGGTAATCTTCTGTACACATGAGGGACGTTATTGTATTTTATATTAAATAGAATAAAAGGAGAAATATGTGGTATTATAGTTAACAATGTTTTATAATATAATAAATATCATCTAATATATTTAAATCCATTATTATATCCATCCATGAATGTTGGATATTGAAAACGAATTAAATCGGTTCATTAGATTGTTGTCTATCATACAAATGATTGACGATTTTTTTTAACATTTGACATAATTATAAATGTATAAAGGTAATTACATTAATATAATAACATATATTTATATTTAAGATAATTATTTTGTTATATTATCATGTTTTAATTATATTTTTTGGAGGAGGATTAAGAAAAAACATACAAACTCTTGTTTTTGAATGGTACACCTTCTTCAGAAAATGTACTCATTTTCTCAACAAAAGCATTCCTAGTTTTTATTTCCAATAAATATGATGGATATAGGATATTGTTATGGGATTAAATAACTTATTTTTTCTGTTATTATCTTATCCAAAATTTTTTTGATATGTTAATATGGGAGGAAAGGTGGTGGCATTTTATATGTTGGAGAGAGGACACACATTGAATTTTTGAAAAGATTCAATTACACCCACATTTGGTTATGAAAAACTCAAAAAAGGGGAAATTATTGACCCATACATGTAATACGGTATATTCTTTAACTAATTATATGTTTTTGGGAATTTTCTAGGTCATTTGAACCCATATCTACTTAATTTAACCCCTTTGTAAAATATATATTACCTTAATCACAATAAAAAAAGTTTACTTCTTTTACTATTAAAAATTGTCAAAATTTAGGTTTAAATTGTCAAGATAATATAAATAATAATGATTAAATTTTGGAATAGATTTTACTAAACTTAGTTAAACTATTTTTTAGATTCTAATTTAAATTAATACCCCAATATGACATGAAAATGTGGGTTTCCAAAGAGACCATTCTCAAAATTATATAAGTTTTAATATCATAATTGAATATAAAATTGATCCCAATGACCATAATTAATTAAATATTTATATAATTGAACTCATTTTTCATTAAAAAAATTGAAAATAAAATGTTATCATATAATTTCCTTTTAATTAAATAGTTTGTTTCAATAAAAACAGTATTTTTCCATTTCATCGAAAAATTAAATATTTCACAAAAATCCCAAAAAATTACCCATAATATTTTTTATATTATTATTTCAAAAAATAAGTTCATTTTTAAAAATAATGTTTCTTATAATGGTTAAAAATAATTTTATTTTATTTCCACAAATATTTGCTAAACTATTTTCTAGAGAAATATTATCATTTAGAAAGATTTCTTTTTCTAATAAATGATTATTATTTTATTTATTATCAATAGATAACTATAATTTAAATAACCTGCATTGGTCAGAGAGGATACTCAAGGGGGTGAATTGAGTTCCAATTAAAATTTCTGTTAAAAACTTTTAGGATTAAAATCCCCCAAATTATAATAGCTCAGTCAATTAAGGCAGTAGAGATATAGGTGACTTATTGTTCAACAGGTTTCTCAAAGGTTGATTACTCCTCAGTTGAATCATTGTGATAACTAATTCCACTTTTGAAACAAGTTTACTAAACAAATCATATATACACACTAACTAGAACTAACTATCAGAGTGAATGTAAAAACAGATTTTTGTCTTTGAAAATATAAGAACAGCGGATAGATGTTAATCAAAGTAAAGCAAGGATGAAAACAAAAAATAAAACAAGAGGTTCAGTCTTAAGAGAATACCTAGTCCTCTCCACTCGGTGATCACCTGCCACCAACCAATTATATTAAAAGTGATATACAACCTGTATCTGGCTTTACAATAGTTTCACAAACTATCCAGGTTTTGAAACCTCTACCACAGTTCTACGTTTGAAAACTAAACTACCAAGCCATACCCGACTTCTTCCACAGTTATATGTAGGAAACGAATGTAAAGATAGTTTGGTATAGGGATTTTTAGTATCCCTAAATTCAAGCACAAGAGTCAGTGTGTGTAACACATACACACTTCTCACAAATTTAATGTATTTAAACATAGTAGAGATAAAGATAGTAAGGATAAGTTTAGAATGATCAGTTGTGTTGGCAGATCAACTCTGGACTTTTTTGAATGAATTAAATGATGTTTTGGTTCTTCTCTGCAAGTTACCTCCAAAACAGAGTGTCATAACTTTTAGGTTCTGACTTCCAGATATAGAGATAATCGGCTTCTTGGGGTTTAATCTCATTGTAGCACACCACGACAGCTTGAAGAAGATTCTTTCAATAGATCTTTGTTAAGCTCTATATTCTTCTGAATGAGTGCTTGAGGGTTCTTCTTGAGATTGTGTATGGTGCTCTCTTTATGAGTGTTCTGTGTATATTCAAAAAATTTCACGCCACTTCCCTTGTTTCTGTGTATATTGGCTCTTCCACTCTGAATGTCTCTCTCTTAAATATATACTCTTTTCCAGTTCAGCTTTGTTTTTCTTTTGGTTCAGCAGGGGCCGACAGGAACGATGATTCAACCATGTGTGGTCTTCCTCGTACATCGTACTGTTTCCTGGTATTCCAGCAAATAACATTAAATAATATCATGTGTATTAATTTGTCCAAACATGACCGTTATAATAGTATTAATAGAATTGGTAAAGAAAATAATGGAATATAATTAGACTGGTAGCAGATCCATGTCACATGGTAGACTACAACTGTGGTCCTTTCAACTGTGGACTTCATCAGTAGGTTATTCAATAGTAATCTTCATCGTTAGGTTCTTTGTCTGTAGGCTTGTAACGATAGTTGTTACTCTATTTAATAGTAGCTCCTCATCATTATGCATTGAGCAACAGTCAACTATATATATAGTAGGAGTTTTCCAGCGGTAGCCTTCTACTAAACTTGTCAAACTGTATGCTTGAACAGTGAGGTTCTCAACAGAAGACTTGAGAAAGAGTCTGACAGTGAATTCCTAACAGAAGCCTTGTCACAATAGTGACCTTGTGATAGTAAATAAATGTCTGTGAGCTTTGATAAGCATATCATCAGTAGACTTGTGATAGTAAATATTCAATGGTGATCTTCTAGCATCAGTGACTTAAAGTGATAGTAAGATATAATGGTGACTTTGAACATAAGTCTCTTACTAGTAGCCTTTAACAGTGAAATTATATTTAGATAAATATGGACTGTAAGCTGATGTAGCAAAGTCATTAGTCTTAAGAGTATACATTGTTGAGAATAAGATAGTTATAGATGTAGGTTAAAAAGATTAATTACTGACTTTGTATATCATGATCAATATTTAAACATGATTTGGGATTATCAAAACAGGTGAGTCCAACAATCTCTTCCTTTTTGATAATCAGATATTATGTCAGTGTGTATTAAAGATAGATGTCATATATAATATGGTTATTAATACTAAGAAAAAATAATTCTCTAGTAACAAGGATTAATATGCACATTATTTCTAGAATTATCATAGTATTTCTCCCCCTTTGTGATTAGAAAAAATAAATACAAATGAGAGAACATAGAAAGCTTGTATTAATAAACAGTTCATTACATGACCCAAAAAAATACATATTCCCTATCAAAAGACAGAAACAGACTCAATCCACAACATCTGTATGTAAGGGGTCTTTCCCTTTGGAAGAAGAAGATGTAGAATGAGCTGGTGGATCAGCAGGGTTAGGAATGGCCATTGGAATGACTGCAGGGGCAGCAACTGAAGCACCTGTGGGTGTGTAATAGGTACCTCGATGAGGGATCAGTGGAGTAAGGATTCTGACAGCTTCAGTAGGAGACATGGTGGAAGAACCACTAGGTTGAGATGCAGGTAAGGCATGAGGGATATTGACAGGGGTGTAGTCTGCATGGAGAAAGGGTAGAAGAAGGTTTCTGAAATCCATAATAATATTTCCTCCTATTTCCATAGCAGATAAAAATTCATCTTTATTTTCCAAAAATTTATCCAAAGCAGGGGTCAATTCTCTCAGCTTACTGACCTGCTCCTTGAATGCCTGTGTCACTGGAGGTAGCATTATATTATCTATCAGGAGCTTGAAGTTTTTGGTTATTTGATGCTTGGTATAGACCTTCTCAAAGTAATAATCTACCTAATTCTTAATGGCCTCTTGAGAAGTAGTAGCTACCCGCAAGTGGTCACGAACAAAACTATTGACATCCCTAGTGGTAGAAAGTATCTAAGAATCTGAGGTTCCACTGGTACTGGCCTTGGAAATCTCTTCCTGGATCACAGTTCTGATCTGGTCAAAGTTCACAGAGGAGCTGGATGAGTGAAGGGGTTTTACTGAGATAGCTATTTTCTCTTTGAATGACTGAGTCAAGTTACTAATCACCTTCGGAACAAGTGCATCTTGACTGTTCAAATGTTCTTTGACTGATGTCTTAAAAGCCTCAAAAACTTCCAGAAACTGATTGACTACTTATTTGATATATCTAATCTCAGCATTAACTTGGGTTTGAGAACTGATCATGGCAGTCAATGAAGCGATTGATTGCCTTAGAGAAACCATATCTCATGTCCCACTTTCAATTTGAGTATGGCACACTTTAACTTCATCCATCATTTCTGTCACTCTACTAGACATAGCACATCCCAGAGATAGCTCCAAGGATTTATCCACACTCCTCATCTCTTCAACCAGGTTTTTCTTCAAATTTGCCACTAATTCTCTCAGTGCCTCTTTCATTTTAGGCTTTAAGGACTCAAGGTACTCCTTGGTTGCCAAATTGTCGGCCATAACTACTGGAACACTTTCAGTTAGGATAAAAAAATCCCTTTGAGGCTGTTCTTCCTCATCATAATCTACATTATTAAGTCCATGTACCATGTACCCTAGATCATATGACCAACCTTCGATGTCATACAACATAGAAACAGAACCAATATGCTCCCCCTCACTTAGAGCTTTCTCCTGAGGAATCTCATCTATCTGTTCTGATCTAGGTAACTCCACAACCTCCTCTGCAACTCCAGCAGATTCATCAACCATTTTCTCTGTTAGTTCAACATTAGGGTGAGTCTTATCCTTTTATGAGTCATCAATGACTCACATATCAATGGCAGTAGATGCCGCTCCTTCTTCCTGATCAGACACTATATTTTCTGTATTATCTATCAGAGGGATAAAACTGAGCTCTTCTCCTTCAGTGTTCTCGTTGTCAGCTTTGGAAACAACCTCCTTTTCCTCAAAATAAAAATGATATGACTCGGTAGCCTCATCCTATTCAAAGGTTTCCTTGAAAACATTCTGATATGCTTCTTCTTCTTCTTCATTAGTCTCAGTATCACTGTCCTTCAGAACAATCTCTCTCCTTGGTAGTTCTTTTGGAGGGCTAGCTTCTCTGAAAGCTACTGTTCTTACAGGACTCTGAGGAAAATCAGGATCACTCCCATAATTAATGGGGATGTTATCTCTTTGAGGGTCCATAGCTCCTTCAGCCTCCTCCTCATCAGAATAAACCGGTTCATGCTCCTCAGGCTTCAGGCCTGGATCTCTCTTGTCTTTTGGGCTAGTTGGATGAGTAGTAGGGTCAATCTTTTCATACTCCTTTCCCTCATCATTCACCAATGTCCTTTTCCAATGATTCCATCTAATTTTCATGATTTTTCAAATCACCTTGGAGATACAGACATTGTTCATGGCCACTATCATATATTCTTGATTTCTAGCCACACCCTTTACCTTTAGCATAACTGAAATAAGCTTGTCATGGAATAGGGCATTGGATTTTGAGCATGCCTTGATCATATCCTCCAATTGTCACATATGTAACCTACATAGGTTAATATTCTTTCCATGCTTCAGTATGCAAATCAAGAATATGTCCTGGTACTTCAGTACTATAAAGTCTCCTTTCATTGGACTAACTACATGCTGAATGAATTTTAATAAAATTGTATCTTCTCCATTCATCTCAGCTGCAATGATCCTCCTTGATTTTCCATTTCCTATTAGTTATTCCAGATCTTTTTCATATTCTAAAACAACATTTTCTGGAGGATCCACTCTAGAGTAGTAATCATATATTCCTTCATGAGGAACTCTCAAAGAGGCAGCCCACTCAACAGACGAGAAACTAACTACATTGCCATTGACTTTATATATTAGCATATGCACATACTCTTCCTCTTTGAACTTCATATATTCATACAATTCTTTCACAAGCATCGAGTAGTATGGTCCATTGTTATTGGAAAAACATTTGGTCCATCCTTGGGCATTTAGTACTTCTAGCACTAATGACTTGCTCGACAGCATCCATTCTTCACTTAACTCCTTCTCAGAAAAGATTTGTCTCTTGTTCAGATGCGGGATTACAGGTCCCGATGGGGTGTTTCTGGTGCCACTGGATTTGTCTCGAGTCCTCTTTGACCTTGGCGCATCCTCATTGACAGTCGGGGGTCGCTTGCTTTTAGCCATAGATATTGAGAGAGGTTCGAGGGCTCAGGTGAAGAGTTAGGGTTTTGGAATTTCGAGATCAAGGTTCAAGATTGGGAGAGGAAGGTGGATTGAAATATGTTCATTACCTTAGATTTTATCATTTAGTGATTAAAAAAATAAAATAGAAAAAATAAATAGAAATAAAAACTGTTCAAATTCCCGAAAAAATAAAAACAAACAACGAGGTATCAAACAGTGAGATGTATCAGTGAGGTACACCAGTGAGGTGCAACAGTTAGGTATAATAGTAAGGTCCAACTGTGAGGTTCGACTGTGAGGTCAAACTGTGAGGTCCATCTGTGAGGTCTAACTGTGAGGTCCATCTGTGAGGTCCGACCGTGAGGTTCCACTATGAGGTCTAATTGTGAGATCTAACTGTGAGGTCTTATATGATGAAATTAATCATACCTAACTCATGTTTGATGTAATTTAACCTCTCATAATTCAAAGGATTTGTGAATATATCAGCCAATTTTTTTCAGTGCCAACGAATTCAAGAGTTATATCACCCTTTTGATAATGATCCATCAAAAAGTGATGTCTCACATCAATATGATTTTTCCTAGCACGAGATATAGGATTTTTGGAAATGTTAATAGAACTTGTATTGTCACACTTTATAGAGACATGTTTGAATTGATATCCATAGTCTAGTAAAGTATGATTCATCCACAGAATTTGAGCACAACCACTACCAGCAGCTATGTACTCAGCTTCGGCAGTATATAATGCAACAATGTTCAGCTTCTTACTACACCATGATATTAGTGACTTGCCTAAAATGTGACATGTCCCAGAGGTGCTTTTTCTATCTAACTTGCAACCGAAAAAATCAGCATCAGAATAACTCAACAAATCAAATGATTGTCCTTTTGGATAAAATAATCCTAAGTTAGGGGAATGATTGAGATATTTAAAAATCATTTTAACATCAGTTAAGTGAGACTCATTTGGATTGTCTTGAAAGAGAGGACACATGCATACACTAAACATGATGCCAGGTCTACTAGCTGTAAGATTGAGTAGACTTTCTATCATACCTCTGTAGTTGGATTGATCCACAGCTTCTCTAGTTTCATCAGCATCCAACTTACAAGTGGTACTCATAGGTGTGTCACTACCTTTACTACCATCCAAAGAAAAACGTTTTAAAATATCCTTAATATTTTTACATTGATTCAAACCAATTCCATTTTTATTTTGAATGATCTGAAATCCAAGGAAAAATTTGAGTTCTCCCATTAAACTCATTTCAAAACTCAATTTGCATCATTTTTTTAAAATTAACACATAATGAATTTTTAGAAGATCAAAAAATAATATCATCCATATAAATTTTTACTATAAAAACATCTTTATAAATCCATTTAATGTAAAGAGTAGGATTAGCTATTCCTTTGGTAAAACCTTTTGAAATAAGTAAATAGCTGAGCCTATCATACCATTCTCTTGGATCTTGTTTTAATCCATACAAAGCTTTAGATAGTTTGAAAACATGATTGTAAATATGGGGATTTGTAAAACTAGGAGGTTGTTCCACAAACACATACTCAACTATGTACCCATTCTGAAAAGGACATTTAACATCCATTTGATAAAGTTTCAAATTCAGATGATCTACATAGGAACTTAGTATCCTAATGGATTCTAGTCTAGATACAGGTGTGAAGGTCTCCTCATAGACTATTCCTTCCTCTTGACTATATCCTTGTGCAACTAGCCTAGCTTTATTTCTAACAATATTCCCAGACTCATCTACTTTGATTCTAAATAACCATTTAGTGCATATGGTTAAATTGTCCCTGGGTCTTTCCACTAATTCCCAAACATTGTTTCTTTCGAACTGATTTAGTTCTTCTTGCATAGGCATTACCCAAAATTCATCATTTATTGCATCATTAATATTTTTGGGTTCAAGATGTGAAAAAAAAACATGATATTCATCCTTATTTATTAGAGAAGCTCTAGTTTGTGTTCCTCTTTTTAAATCGCACACAATAGAATCTAGAGGATGATTCTTGAGAGACTTAATACCTCGAGGAAGAGTTGAACTATATTCTTCATTGTTGTCTGTTGGTTCAGAATAAGCAGGTGAAGATTCTGGAAAATTTCCAGAACTAGATACTTTTACACAGGATTCACTATTTTTATCATTAAAGTTTAGATTTGAAAAATATTTCTCAATATTTTCAAGAGAGGCTTTAGACTCATGTGGATCAGTCTCATCGAATTTGATATGATCTTATTCTTCCACACATTTGGTTTTATTATTGAACACTCTATATTCATTACTTAAAATAGAATAACCCAGGAAAATTCCTTCATCACTTTTGGAAGAAATGTTTTCAAGATTATAATTAGTATTAAGAATAAATACTTTTCAACCAAAACCTCTATAGTAATTAACCACAGGCTTCCTATTATTCCAAAGATCATCATGGGTCCTTTTTAGAATAGGTCTAATTAAAAATCTATTAATAATATAACAAGTTGTATTTACAGCTTCAGCCCAAAAATAAATTGGTAAGTCATACTCATTTAGCATAGTACTTGCAATTTCAGGAAGGGTCATATTTCTTCTTTCAACAACACCATTTTGTTGAGGTGTTCTACGGGCAGAAAAGTTGTGACTATAGCCATTATGCGAGAAGTAGGATTCAAACTCATGATTCTCAAACTCACGACCATGATCACTTCTTAGGGATTTAATCTTAATTCCACTACGGTTTTCTACAAACATAGAATATTTAACAAATTAGGAACATGATTCACTTTTGTGAGCTAGAAATTATACCAAATTATACCTAGAAAATTCATCAACAAGAACATAAACATAGTGCTTCCCATTTTAACTTAAAACTCTTGAATGTCCAAACAAATCCATGTGAACCAACTCAAGTGGTTGAGAAGTTGAAACTTCTTTATTTGGTTTGAAAGAAACATTGTGTTGTTTTCCCTTTTGACAAGGATTACACACTTTATCAATTGGGAATTATAATTGAGGTAAGTCTCTAATTAAACATTTATTAGATAGATTCCTATGTGAGTGCACATTACAGTGTCATAATCGTATATTCCACAACAAATATTCTTTATGAAAATCATTTAAACAAGAATCATTTTAATTGGCTAAGGAGTTTAAATCAACAACATATACATTCTCATTTTTACATGTAGTAAAAAATAAATCATTTTTTGAATTAAAAACATTACATGAGTCATTTTCAAATTTAAAATTTAGGCCATCATCACATAACTGAGATATTCTAAGTAAATTATACATTAATCCATAAAAAAGTACTTTAGAAATTAATATTGTATCAGGGTTACCAATCTGGCCTAAGCCGATGATTTTTCCATTTGTATTGTCACCATAGGTGACATGCCCATCAACAAAATTGATTATGATATTAAAGCATGAATAGTCTCCTATCATATGTCTTGAACATCCACTGTCCAAGTACGATAGAGTGTTGTAGGAACTCTTTAAACAACTTCCCTGCAAAAAAGATTAAATATGGGGTAATTTTGGTACCCGGATCTTCTTGGGTCCAGAAAGGTTAGCCAACAAAACTTTGGGAACCCTTATTTGCTTTATAAGTTTTCTGAAATAAACAAAACATATTTTGAGAGATAAATAATTTGTTCAGTCACTTATAAAAATATTTCTAAAAATATGATCCAGAATTAGCAGTGAACTGTCCAGATTTTGGAACAAATTTGGTTTTTCTAATTTTTCTCTGTCCAGGCTGATATCCTAGACCCGTTGTATATTTTGGAGCAATATGTATTCCTAGAAACTGTGTCAAGGTATCCCTACCAGTAGTGAACTTCTCAATATCCTTTCATAATTGTTCATTTGATAATTTTAGTTGAGTGTTCTCTTTAAACAATTGGGCATTCTTTTCTTTTTTTACACATAGATCTGTTTTAATGATACTAGTCAAGACATGTTGTTTCTTCAATGATTTGTATTTATATGTTAGTTTATTGTAGGTATCTTCCATTATTTTATAATATTCAAATAGTTCATCCTTAGACATATTTTCATCATTATCTGAATCACTATTATTTCCAGAATAATAATCATTTATAATAGAGGAAATAGGTACCTCAGATATGTTAGTCATGAAGCACATGTTGGAATGATTCTTTTCAGAGTCAGTAGCTTCTGATCACTTGTGCAGTCTTCCGAAGAACTACAGGTTTCTTTCATGGATTTCTTGTACTTATTGTCCTTATAGTCATATTCCTTTTTGAATTTTAACTTTGGACAGTCAGCCTTGATGTGTCATCCTCTTGGATTCATAGCAGACTATATCATCTTCCTTATCAGATTTCATCCAATCATTTTTCCACTTACCATGTTGATCATACTTACCCTTGTAGTTTAGTTTTCTGAAAAACATATTATTCCTATAAAAATTCTTAAATCTCCTGGCTATTTTTTCCATTTCATCATCACTGTCTGAATCTGAATCTTCACTAGTTGAACTTTCAGTAGGAACATGTATTTTCTCCTTTTTTTCTCTTTGAAGCAGTAGACTTGAATGCCATAGATTTTATTTTGGGTTCATCGTCTTCTTATTTTTTCCCTTCGGTTCATCTTCATATATAATTAGTTTACCAATCAACTGCTTAACCGGTAGCTTGCATATTTCACATGACTCTCGGATAGACTCAGAAGTGCCTCTCCATCTGTCATGCAAACATCTCAATATTCTCATGATCTGCTCCTTCTTTGGAACAACTTTTCACAGTGAACTCATGGTGTTGACAATCTCATTAAAACTAAGGTACATGTTAGAAATGGGTTCATCAGGTCTCATATTAAAATTATAATATTCAAATGTATAATTATTTAATCTCATTTCCTTCATGTTGGTTGTTCCTTCATGAGAAATATCCAAGGTGTCCCAGATTTCATGAGCAGTTTTACATGCATAAATTCGGTTAAATTCTTCATCTCATAAAGAGCAGTAAAGAGCATTCCTAGATTTACAGTTATTATTATATTCAGACTTTGTAGCATCATCCCAAGTTGATCTACCCATTTTGGGAATTTCATATTCTGATTCTATAGCATACCAACTATCAAAACCAATACATTCCAAATGAATTTTCATTTTAATTTTCCATTGAGCATAACTCACCCCATTAATGAAAGATGGACTGCTAGTTGTAGCACCTTCTAGTATACAATCCATAACAGATTTTAGAGAATATATTAAAGAGATGAAATTTAGACCTAATAGAAATTTAAGATCTTTAAGATAAAACAAAAATCACAGTTTAAAAAACAGAGGGTTTGAAAACTTTGTATCTAAATATGTAGCCTTTGATACCAAACGTTGGTCGGAGTGGATACTCAAGGAAGGTGAATTGAGTTCCAATTATAATTTCTGTTAAAAAATTTTAGGATTAGAATCCCCCAAATTAGAACAGCCCAGTCAATTAAGGCAGTACAGATAGTAGTGAATTATTGCTCATTAGGTTTCTCAAAGGTTGATTACTCCGCAGTTGAATCAGTATGATAACTAATTCCACTTTTGAAACAAGTTTATTAAACAAATCAGATATACACACTAATTAGAACTGACTATCAGAGTTAATGTAAAAATAGATTTCTGTCTTTGAAAATATAAGCACAGCAGATAGATGTTAAACAGAGTAAAGAAAGGATGAACACAACAAATAAAACAAGAGGTTCAGTCTTAATACAAGACCTAGTCCTCTCTACTTGGTTATCACCTACCACCAAGAAATTATATTAAAATTGATACACAACCTCTATCTGGCTTTAAAATAGTTTTCACAAACTGTTCAGGTTTTGCAACCTCTACCACAGTTCTACATGGGAAAAATAAACTACCAAGCCACACCAGGATTCTTCCACAATTATACATGGGAAATGAATGTAAAGATAGTTTTTTATGGGGATTTTCAGTATCCCTTGGTTCAAGCACAAGATTCAGTGTGTGTATCACATACACACTTCACAAAAATGTAATTTATTTAAACACAATAGAGATAAATATAGTAGGGATAAGTTTAGAATGCTCTGTTGTGTTGGAAGATCATCTCTGGACTTGTTGGAATGAATTAAATGAAGTTTTCTTCCTTCTCTGCAAGTTGCCTCGAAAACAGAGTGTTGCAAAATTCAGGTTCTGCCATCCAGATATAGAGATAATCAGTTTCTTGGGTTTTATGCTCTTTCCAGCACACCACGACAGCTTGAAGAAGATTATTTCAATAGATCGTCGCGATGCTCTCTGTTCTTCTGAATGAGTGCTTGATGGTTCTTCTTGAGATTGTGTATGGTTCTCTCTTTATGATTGTTCTGTGTATATTCAAAAATGTTCATGCCACTTCTCTTGTTTCTGTGTATATTGGATCTTCCGCTCTGAATGTCTCTCTCTTATATATATACTCTTTTCCAGTTCAGCTTTGTTTTTCTTTTGGTTCAGCAGGGGCCGAAAGGAAAGATGTTTCAACCACGTGTGGTATTCCTCATACATCTTAATATTTCCTGATATGCCTGAAAATAGAATTAAATAATGTCAGGTGTCTTAATTTTTCCAGACATGACCGTTATAATAGTATTAATAAAATTGGTAAAGAAAAGAATGGAATATCATTAGACTGGTAGAAGATTCATGTCACATGATAGACTTCAACTATGGTCTTTTCAACTGTGGACTTCATCGGTAGGTTATTCAATAGTAAGCCTCATCGGTAGGTTCTTTGTCTGTAGGCTTGTAACGGTAGTTGTTACTCTGTGTAACAGTAGCTCCTCATCCATGGACATTGAGAAACAGCCGACTATCTAGCCTATAGGAGTTTTTCAGCGGTAGCCTTCTACTAAACTTGTCCAACTGTAGGCTTGAACAGTGAGGTTCTCAATAGAAGACTTGAGAAAGAGTCTGACAGTGAATTCCTAACAGAAGCCTTGTCACAGCAGTGACCATGTGACAGTAACTCTTTGTATGTGAGCTTTGATAAGCAGATCATCGGTAGACTTGTGACAGTAAATATTCAACGGTGATATTCTAGAATCAGTGACATAAAGTGATAGTAAGCTATAACGGTGACTTTGAACAGAAGGATCTTACCAGTAGCCTTTAATAGTGATCTTATATTTAGATAAATATACACTGTATGCTGATGCAGCAAAGTCACGAGTCTTAAGAGTATACATTGTTGAGAATAAGATAATTATAGATGTAGATTAAAAAGATTAATGACTGACTCAGTATATCACGATCAATATTTAAACATTATTTTGGATTATCAAAATAGGTGAGTCCAACAAATTAGTTTTTAATATTAATAAAAAACAATTGAATGGAGGGGTTATATTATTATATAATATTATAGTTTATTTTGGCTAGGGGTAGTTTGTCCTACAAGATAACAAAGAGATTAAATATAGAGAAATATATTTCATGGGATATTTAAGATTGATGTTTTCTTTCACATAGTATACAAATTAAAATGGTTATATTTTAAAATATAAGGTTCTAAAATTCATCAAATGTTAGATAAATTTCATCCATTCTTTCTAATATTGATCTCGGTAATCAAGGGGTTTGAAATTTACAAATAGAACTATAGAAAACCCAAGATAAAAAATGGTTCTTAAAACATCCTCTCATTATGAGAAATATGTAAATACAAATTTAATATAGAATAACCCATAACAAGGTTTCTATGTTTGACAAAATTAGTGGTGTCACGAAAAGAATCTGGTCGGTACTAATGCCGGCACCAAATCCAGCCCATAACAAGTCCCAAAGTATATTCCCTATCCCCACATTCTAGAAAAAGTGATTGGGTTTTAATAAATTAGGTTTTGGAATTATTTACCTGACTATGAAAGAAAAAAACCATTAAAACAACCAATATTAAGAATCTGAAATTTCCATGTCAAACAAGACTTAAACAAAAACCAACATTGAATACATGGTTATAAAAAAGGTACAATATGTAAAAACATAAATAAAATAGCATCAAAATAGTTACTATGACTCCACGCAACAAGGGGTCGTCGCCCCTGAGCTGCCTCAACCACACCGCACCATTAGGGGACTAACAACAAGAACCGCCTTCTCCTGAGACTTTTCCATTACCTGAGTCAAAAATAACCATGTATACTTACACCCAAGGGGTGTATGTATGGTGTGATCCTATGACCAATAAAATACCATACAAATACTCAATATATTATGAAATACAAGGTGAAAAAGTATTTTTTTTAATATGTAAAGATAAGTATTGATAAATTTCAAGAAATGAAACTGTCAAATGAAAACTTTTTTCAAAATAAAACATTCAAAACGTTATCAAATTTAAATAAGAATCTTTTGATACTGTAATTTACATCCAAACACCCCCTAATAAAATGTTAAATTCCAAAAATTCAATGATCACTGAAACCGAGAACAACCCTATGCAACTAGAGAGTCTCGGGCCCTATGTACCACTTTACTCAGTGTAAATTAACCCTAGAAAATTGTGTTCCCATGCACGAGCCACTAGTAGGTTACATAACCATAACCTATCCATCCCCAATAATAATCAATATAATTTATTTAGAGTTTTCATTATCCATTTCTTTAGTGAGAGATGGAGAAAATCTATCTGGAACACTTTCCATACTAGTATATATTAGTCCACCTAGGTACCCGATCTTCTCCCATTGTGCTCAAACAATTTCTACATGCTGCATAAATTAATTTTCATATTAAAACCCACTAAGGGTCACACAAAAACAATACATTATCTATAAACACTTTATACCACATAAATACACCACAAATTTTTTTTTTCAATAAACAACTTCTCAAAATCTTCCATTGTTTTGCACCCAAAACTCCTGGGAATCATATCTTTTCACACCATGTGCACACTTTAAGTTACCAAAAAAAATGGTATTCCAAACAAAATTTAATAAAACCACCAAATCAATTTTTAGGGAATCCCCATATGATTTAAGAAGTGATATTATTGTAAAACCTCCATTTTTCACAAACATGGCACTTAAAAATTTATATGATTTAAAAACACCATTAAAAAGATTTTTCCCACAATAACCAAAGGGGATAAGCATTAAAAAAAGTACTTTCAAACCTAATACATTTTAATAATTTCATCTAAGTAATTATTGTGTATCCCCAAGTGAATCAAAAAATGATTTCATTGTAAAAACCCCAATTTCACATAAAAGAGACACCACAAATTCATTTTCATTATAAGTAACAATAAAACTAGTTTTCGCTGAAACATTAAAATGAAATGAAAAATAAAATTCCATAAACCAAGAAATATGTGTCACAAAAATTTCACACACAATGTAATCAACTACAAAAATAATGAAAACCTTGAATCCATTGTGTGAAAACTCAAATGCACCACTGCCTCACCTCAAGGAAGTTAGTTGAAGCCTATAAAAGAAGTTTGGACCATGAAACCACAAGGATAAACCTTATGATTGAAACCATATCCTTTTTTCATTTATAACATAATTAAAAATTAGATTAAACATCATATAAAGGGTATAAACTAAAAGAGAGAGACATACTTGAGGTTTTGTGATGTTCCTCCACCAAATCCCACTTTCAAATGGGGTCTAATGAGGGTCTAGGAGACATAGAGGGCTTCCATGGATGTTATGATTTACGTGTGGAAAAAAGGGGAAAATTAGAATGAATCCTAGGAGGAAAAAAAAGTAATTATCATCATTTGTTTACATGGACATAGGTGCACAGTTTGTGTGCACGGATTGGAAAAGCATGCACCTATACCCTACACCCACCATTCTCCCCTCAGAACACCTCTAAAAGAAACTAAATATTGTTGGATATTAGGGATAATTTTGGGGTAATGTTAGGATAAAAATATATGGAATATAAATACCTTTATTGAAGAACATGGGTGTGAATATTGTCCCCACCATGAAAACATTCCATCCCTAAAAGTCAACAAGAGGTTTGATCAGAAAATGGGAATGGGTACTCTTCATCAAACCAAGATTTATGCTCCCATGTATCATGAGTTTGACAATGATACTACCAATGAACCTGAACCAGTGCAATTGGATTCCCTTGAAGAACCTTCTCTTGGGAGTCCACTATTTGCATCGGCTGCTCAAAAACTGAAAAGTCCGGATCTATCACCAGTTTCTCCCAAATCAGCATGTGGGATGGATCCGGGTTGTATGTCTTCAACTTGGAGACATGGAAGATGTCATGGAAGGATTTCATCTAAGAAGGTAGGATCAACCTATAATCCCCCTAGCCAATATACTTGGTGGTCTCAAAAGGGCCGACATATCATCGCGTCAGCTTCCACTTGCATTCCCAGTTGACGATGGCCTAGATGAGGGGAGACATTCAAGAATACCATGTCACACAAAGAAAACTATAAGTCTCAACACCTGTAGTCGCTATAAGATTCTATAGAGACATTGAGCTGTTAATAAATACTTCCTAATCAATTTCACCTTCTCAGAAGTCTCTTGCGTAAGACTCGGCCCCAGTAGTGAGGTCTCACCTACCATATCCTAACACATAGGGGACTGACAAGGCTGACCATATAGTGCCTAAAATGGAGCCCTTCTAATATAGTATTGGTAAATGTTCTTATATGAATACTCAACCAATACCAAATGGTTATCCAAAGAAACTCTAAAGTCCAAAACAAATACACAAATCATGTCCTCCAAAATATGATTTCCCTGACCTGTCTAACCATCTGTCTAAAAGTGGTATGTCATGCTCAACTTAATTTGAGACCCCAAGACCTTCTAAAGTCCTTACCAAAATAAATAAGTGAAATTGGGGTCTATATGTGATACAACATCCGATGTCACGCCATAGAGCCTTACCACATCCTGCTGATACAAACTGCCCAACTCATCCACTTTATCTGTAAACCTAATCGGAATTAAGTGGGATGATTTGGTCAGATGATAAATCACCACCCCAATGGAATTAATACCCTAATATGTATAAGGAAATCCAATAACAAATTCCATGAAACATCTTCCCACATCCAGGTTTGAATGGGATGGAGCAAACCAGAGGGCCTTTGATGCTCTACTTTCTCCTGTTGGCATGTGTAGCAACTCAACCCAAAGCCTGCTTTGTACCATCATATAACTGGCCACAAAAACACTTATCACACATCATAATACATCTTGGTGGTACCCGGATGGATATCCCACTAATACATGTGGCTACCCTCCATCGCCACCTTCTATATAGACGATGGAACTAATGAACGTCCCATAAAGGAAATGAGTCCCTCGGGAGATGATAACCAATAAGAGGACATCTCCCAACCATGAAGAAATGTCCATGACTGTTGAAAAATCACATCACTAGGCCATTCCAATTTAATCAACTCCAAGAGAGAAGGATTCAACTAAATTCTCTCAACGAACACACCTCTACAGTTTTCCCTAGTCTACACATGCATCTGAGAAAAGAGTCCCATCAAAGTCCACTCATCACTAGACTTCCTCAATGTCATAACGAGAACTCTTCTACTCAAGGCTTCAGCCACCAAATTATCCTTTCATGGGGTGTAGACAATTCCAAAGTCAAACCCCTATAATTACACAATCGAGCAATGTTGCCTTATGTTGACTTTCTTCTACGAGAAGATATAGTAAAATATTTAGTTATTATAGTAGACCACAAACTTGTCGCCAAATATATAGTTATGCCATGTCATCAAATAATGCATCAACACTTCCAACTCCATGTCGTGGAATAGGTAATTCATTTCGAGTGGTTTGAGTTGGTGAGAGCCATACGCTACAACGTGCTTATCCTGTATAAGCATGCACCCAGAACACATATCGAAAGTTTCAGAATAGACCACATACGCCTTACTGTCCTTAGGAAAAATCATCACGGGGGTGGTAGTCAACCGCCTCTTGAGCTCCTAGGATAATGCTTGACATTATGGGCCTCGTAAAAACATCACCTTTTTCTTGGGTGAGACCGGTCATTGGTGAAGCAAGCCGAGAGAAATCCTGGACAAATCACCTTCAATTACTAGCTTGGACAAGGAAAACTCGTGATCTCTAACTCATTATTTAGCTTCTCTAATTACATGACTACACTGATCATCACGGGGTCCATTAAAACACCATACTCCAACATCACATGCCCCAAAAACCTACCCTTCCTGATCTAGAAAGTTATCTTTGTCAACTTTGCATAGAGGTAGTGATCCAACAATGTTCCCAAGACGACCCTCAATTGATGTTAGTGATCCTCCTCATAGCCAGATTATACTAGAATGTCATCCACAAACACCAAAATTAATGAATCATGATATTGATGGAACACCCTATTTATGAGTTCCATAAAGTCCACTGGATTATTCGTTAATCAAAAGGGCGTGACCAAATACTCAATGTGGTTGCCCCTCCTTTAGAAGGTTGTCATCAATATATCTGCATCTCTCTCCCTAAGTTGATGGTATCCTGAATCTAAGTCTATTTCTGAGAACCAATTTTCCTCCCTTAAAATATTTGAACAAATCATATATTTTAGGGAAAGGGTATTTATTCTTAATTGTTACCTTATTCATCTTCTGATGGTCAATGAAAAACCAAAGGGGTCCTTCAGCCGTTTTCGCGAACAACACAAGAGCGGCCCAAGGATAGACGCACGAGTGAATGAATCCTTTGGATTCTAAGTCATCCAGTTGTATCATTAATTACCTAAGCTCGGTAGGGGACATGATATATGAGGGAATAGATATTAGTTGTGTTCCTGTAATAAGTTTAATCTATAACTCCACATCCTACTCCGGGGTAAAACCTAAAAACAATCTAGAAATAATTCTTGAAACTCATTAACCACATGAGGTAGGGAACCTTCGGGGTAAATACCATCATCCTCTAGTGATAAAGAATATAACTGGGTGATAATACTACCCAATACTTAGAATGGATGTCCTACACAACCCGAATGACAATCCCATTCTCCATGATAAACCTGACGACTCCCATCGGTTGTTGTGAAGCTAACTCACCACCTGTAGTAATCGATGTGTTCCTGGAAGTGTACCAGCCAATCCATGCCAAGTATCACATCAAAAAGATCTATATATAAGACCAAGAGGTCCCAATACATCTCAATACCTAACATGATGAGTTCACATGAAGGGAACATGAGACCCCACTCCTTCTTCTTTCCCAACGGCGTCACCAACTCCATCGCAAAAGTCAGCAACATAGTTGGAAAATTCAATCTGTCCAAAAAATGGGCTGAAATGAAGGAAAAAAGGAACTAGTATCTAAAAGTGAAGAAGCTATAGAATATGCAATTACAACAGCATCTCAAACTATCAGTGGTCCCACCTCTGATCCTACTGGTGCCTGATCCACTGTATAGAGTTGCCTGCTCTCTACCTGAGGATGACCTCTAGTATGTGGTTGTGCCCTGAACTGGATCTATCTAGAACATGAACAAACACTACCACCAAGGCCTCTAAATAGAGATCCCCCAGCCCATGATTGCTCAGAATATATTTTCACTCCTCTTGAAGCCACTAACCCTTCCCCACTCAGAAATGGGCGTCCCACCCCGAAGAAGCGTGTAAAATTCCCCATACTTCCACAGTGGAAAAAAGTCTTTGGAGGAAGAGGTCATGCTATTCAGATGTGACCCGGACTCCCACACTAGTGGAACATAACCAATATCACATCATAATCCACATAAGAAAAATACCTTTAGGGGTGGCCTGAACTGACACCTCCTTTCTTTACATGTTCCTCCCACTTCTATTTCTTCCTTGAAGAGCGTCCACTACCCACTACAATACTGCTCTATAAAAACCATCCCTTCATTTCTGGTCAATCTCCACCATGAAAAATCGGTCATTGGCCTTAGAATATGACCTCATCTTAAAAAATAACACCTGAGAGTATATCTCTGGTTGTAATCCTTTCTCAAACATCTGTGCCTTTCCCTACTAATTAGATACAATTTTAGGAGAATATTGATCCAACTCAGTGAAACGGTTGGTGTACTCTAACACAGATAGATTCCCCTGAATAGCTTTTATGAACTCCTAGGACCTGTCAAATGCCAAGGCCTCTGGGTACTACTGCTCATTGAAGAAAAAATTGAAATATCCCTGACAAATCTACTCATTCTTCCCAATCTGATGTACTAATTCCCACCACCTACGGATGGGACCCTCTAACCAAAAAAAGTATCATTTCACCAAGATCTCTTTGTGTGTATCCAAGAACTCAAACATTTTCTAGATCATCTTAAATAATTCCTCTTCTACCTGGGGTTTTTTGTTGCATCAAAAAGTGAGAGGCTTATTTTTAAGGAACTCCTTGGCCCTGTCTTTTTTAGGAGCAAACTCATCCTCTCTAACAGAATCTAGAATATGATTTGGTCCATATCCATGTACCTAGACATCCTGGACCATGATCTCAACTATACTCTTATCAATTGGTGTGGGAGAACTCTCTCCAACTTCCTCCAATGGGTGCATGGGAGCTTTCTCGAGATTCATCTTGCTACAAAATGAAATAGTCACAAAAACAATAGTCAATACAATAATTATGAATATTTTCATCAAATACATAAAATTAAAATAATTTAAACATGTTATAGTAATAAAAGAAACAACTACTCTACCCCCACCTGATTTCTACGCATGGTCGCTAGCCCACACATATTACTTGGAGGTGATGCCAATCATACAATTACAATATCCGATGGTGACTCAAGGTCTTAAATGAGAGGTGTTGTCCAAGAACACTACTCATGACCAAAACCCTGATCCCCAATTGTCATATCTCCTTTCGATCCTAACTCATCCCAAAATAGTAATATAACAAAAAAACATTATCCTACCTTTGATACAATTTTGTCAAGAACTGAATCTGGTCGACAATAATACTGACACAAAATCTAGCCCATAAAAAGTATTGAAGTGCATTCCCTATCCCCATGGGCTATAACAAGTTATTTAGTATCAATAAATTAGGTTTGGGAACTATTTAGCTTAGTATAAAAGCATAAAACCTTAAAACAACTAATAATAATAATCTGAAATTTCCATGCCAAACCAGATTTAAAAAAAATCATAACTGAATACATGGTTAAAAATAAAATAGAAGAATTCAAAATATAAATAAAAATTGTAACAAAACTGCCACTAATACATCACGTGACAATGGGTTATCACCGCCTAGTCACCTCTATAACACTACACCAAGAAGGGGCTAACAACCAGAACCTCCTTCACCCAAGGATTTTCCATTAAATGAGTAAAACATAACCAAGTATACTTAAACCCAAGGGGTTTATGTTTGGTGTGTGCATAATACCAACAAGATACCACCTAATGATTCCAAATATACTATAATACAAGGTGAAAAAATAAGTAGTTTTAATATGTAAAGAAAAACATAGATAATTTTGAAGAAATAAAACATTCAATTGAAAGTAGTTTTCAAACTAAAACATTCGAAATGTTAAGAAATTTAAATAATAAATTTTATCTACTATAATTTACATTAAATCACACCTTAATAAAAGGGTAAATAACACAAATCCTAATAGCACTAGAACTGGTAACACCCCTATGCAACTAAAGAGTCTTAGGCCCTATGTACATCGTACATTACTGTAATGTAACCATAGAAAAATCTATTCTCATGCACAATCCACTAGTAGGTAATATACCCATAACCTTATGGTCCCCCATAATCATCAATATAGGTTTTTTAGAGTTTTATTTATCTATTTTCATAGTGAAACAGGGACAATACACATCTGTATCACTTTCCATACTACCACCTTGGTTACTGGGATTCCCCCTTTATACTCAAACAATTTAAGCATTCCCCATAAATCATTTTGTATATAAAACACCACTAATGATCACACAAAAACAATATAGTAGATATACACACTTTATAACACTTAAACACACATTAATGTATTTTTATTTTCAATATACAACTTCTCAAAATCCTGCATCATTTTTCACCGAAAACTTTTTTAAATACCCACTTTGCACACCATATGCACACTTTAAGTTACCAAAACATAAATGGATGTCCATAACCTTTCAATTAAATAAAAAAAATTATTACATAACTATATTATTTGAGAAGTGATATCATTTTAAAACATCCATTTTTCACAAATATGTCACTTAAGAATTTCTGCGTTTCACAAACACTATTAAAACAAATTTTCAAAGCAACAACCAATGGGGATAAAAATTCAAAACAATAGTTTAAGACGTAATAAATTTCAATAAAATCATCTAAGAAATTATATGGAATCCCCATGTGAAGCAATAAAATAATTCCTTTAGAAACCCCCAATTTCACCAAAAAGTGACTAAAAATTAATTTTCATTATAAATACCACTAAAACAAATTTTTACAAAAACATTAAAATGAAATAAACATGAAAGTACCATAAAATGGAATGATAAGTCACAAAAATTTTCCACACAAATGAATCACCTACTAGAACAATGGAAACCTTGAATAATTTTTTTGAAAACTCAAACACACCACTGTCGCACCTCAAGTAAGGTAGATGAAGCATAAAAATAGAAGAATGTACAAAGAAAACAAAATGTTAAACCCTAGGTTTAAAACCCTAACCTCTAATCATTTGTAATATCGATTAAAATTTGATGAAACATCATGGAAAAGAGGGGAACTAAGAGGTAGAGACACTAAATTGAGGTTTTGTAATGTTCTTCCACTAGATCCCCCTTTAAAATGGGGTTCTAAGGGGGATTTGTGTGACTTGGATGGATTCCAAGGCTGTTATGTTAAATTTGTGGAATCAACGAGCGAATTAGGATGAATACTTGGATTATAAAGAAATAATTTTCAACATTCTTTTATGACCTGGACATAGGTGCATGGTTTGTGTGCATGGTTTGGAAAACCGTGCACCCTCCATTATCCCCTCAAAACATATCTAAAAATAAAAAATGTATGGGGGATTAAGGGGAACTTAGGGGATGTTAAGATAAAAACTTAAGGATTATAAATACTTTTAATAGAAGAACATGGGTGTGACAGGATGAAATTCAAGAAAATAGCATTGAATAAAAGTGTAAAAATTTATATAGAGTGGTACAGTTCATTGATCGTAATAATAATAATGATCATTGGAACGATAAGGTCCTAAAATCCATAAATTTGTGATGATTTAATCGGAATCTAATTCATCGAATTTGAATGTAATATTATAACATTTTGGATTCAAGATACTTTTCTAAAATTTGATTCATTTTTCTACTAACTAAGAGAATAAGTAAATTTACATACTTGATATAATTTTGTTTTATAAGGATAATATCATCCATATTTTTTTATTCAATTAATTTACACATTGACTATTAATAAAACAAATTCAAATATAGAAAATAATTTTTTATTCCTGATGAAATAAAATTAACTTTTAATATTTCCTAAGATCCCAAAATTATGAACATGTCTTTCGATCTGTCTCTATGAACATTCCAAAACTAATATGGATAGAAAGAGTTATTTATTACAATAAATAATCTAAAATACTAAAAAGAAACAATACTACTTCATTATTAATATTTATTCATAAAATTGTTTATTTAATAATAATAACATATTAACATGAACATTATGTAGGCTAGTGGGAAGTGTTAAACTATTACTGCATGTTTTATTGGTTTAAGACCCTTAATGTTACTTATATTCCATTATTTTTTACATCAAATGTGTGTTGTCTTTTTTAGAAAACATAAACACCCTAAAAATTTTAAAGGAAGAACATTTTATTGAAAATCGCATATGAAACACAACACCAATCCTTGAAAGGAATATGAGAACCTTAGACATTATAAAATAATTACTATATTAAATAATTCTAAATTCAATAAATTATATACCTTTAAATTCACATATCACTAATTTTAGTATTTTTTATATGAAATTATTATTTTCTTCAAAATCATTCTTTACACGCAAGTTAGAGTTTTATAGAACAACTATATACTATAAATATTATTATTGAATATGATAGTTTGTAACTAACAGTTGAAATGGAAGGTATTAATATTATTAAATAACATATTAAAATATATATTCATAGAAAATTATTGGTTAGGTATTGATTATAAATAGAAACAATAATCAATTAAAAGTAAAAGAAAATTTTTATAAAAACTATATTTTCCAAAAAGATAGTTTATCCATTCTTTGCACAAATAAATCAAAATTAAGTTTTATCTTTTTTTAGTATATATATATTAAAAAATAATTTCTAATTTTTAAAATTGGATACCCAAATTATTTTAGAGTGATTTTTTGGCATTTTTTCTACGATATTTTATTTTTTAATGAATAATAAAAATTCTAAATTTTAATTGAAAAATGTGTGTTAATCTAAAACAAATAAAATGATGAATTATATTTTGAATTGGTTTTAGGGTCATAATAGTTAAATAAACCATATATTAATCCAATTGTGGTCAGTGGAATCATTTTAATATATAATTTATATATAAAACCATCATAAACCATTAAAAATTTTCACATTAAAAAACTGCTTTCTCATAATGCATACATGATTAATTTTAAATTATATATTCACACTTATGTGTGTTCAGTTTCGAAAAAGGGATTTCATGTTTTGATTTAGATTAATTTATAATGTCTAATATGTTCATATTAAGATTTCTTCAAAATTAATAGTGAATGAGGTAATGATTAATTAGTGCATATAAGGTAAAAATGAGTAAACTATGGGGTTACACAAATAAGATAATTGTGAAAATGACCAAAACTATTATATTTATGTCATTTTATGAGTTAATTGCAACTATGATCATAAAAGTAACTAAAATATTTCATTTATTCATCTTTCAATGGAAAATAAAAATATAATATTTTAAATAATGATAAAGAGAAAAAATTCTTACATGATAATATATTTAATGATTTGGGATGTGGACAAAAAAACATATGTTTTATTTTACATATTATTATAAAATATAATTTAATTTTTCTTATAATTGTATTTTATAATTAATTTTTACTAATGACTATGTTACATAAAATTTATTAGGAAATACCAATAGAGTAATTATATATTTAAAAGTTTAATATAATAGAAAAAAACAAAAGTGAACTAAATTTAAAATATTATTGTATAAAATTATTTTTTAGATGAATATATCATACTAAAATTTTTATAAAATTATATATTCTAATTCATTATTTTTCTAATATTTTCAAAATTCAATTTAAATGAATAATATCAAAATTTACATTAATGTTATTTTATGTTAAATTATATTTAACTAAATGATTTTAAATTTCTAAAAAACCCATATTCTACCATGTAATTTTATATGAAAATAAATTTTAACTATTTTTCTTTTATGGTAAAAATTTTCCTTTATAATGAAGATATTGATAACTTAATATCAAAAAGACTTTTCGCGTGATAAACGATAATGTGGTGTTTTTTGTATATCACATGTGCTTGTGATAAAGATAATTTTCAACATAAATGGTATTTATATTTTACAAAAATATATATCATATTTAGAATCAATGTGTCAAAATTATCAAATAAATATTACTTTATTTTATTTTAAATGGATAAATTACCATGTTTAGAAATCCTGTTTCCCAAGTGAGAAACAAAAATTGAAGAGATAAGGAAACTCAAAAGTTAAGAGAGAATGATTAAAACACAGTACTAATTGGGTGCTAGAGGTTATTGTAGACAATATAATCCACTCACACATGTAATAATCAGTTTTGAATCCACTTTAGGAATCATTGACCACCTAATATTTAATACAATTGAGAATTTTCAAGAATATCACTCCTCCTCAACTATAAAAGGGAAATCACTCCCATTATTAATCCACTCAAATAAAGCCATATGGATCATCAAATCCTTACAAAAATAAGGTATCATCTTCCTTTACATAATCATAGTGTCCCCTTATATGCAATTAATCAATCCTTTGAAGGATCGATTGAAATTTGACTGAGGATACCCAATGAAAAGGTGATGTTCTTCAATGAGCATATTCATTTTATTCCCCTATCTACCACAATAAATTATTTTCAAACCTTTTTGATATAATAAACTCAGTATATAAAATTTATTTGAATTTTTTATGTTAATATAATTTTCTATAACTGAAAATAGTTCCATTAAATGGGTTATTGACTAATTTTCGGTGTGTACCATAGAATACAGCCTCGCAAACCGATGTCTTTTATTTTTCCATTACCACTTCTAATAGTTCATTTTGATGATATATAGTAATTATTTATATGATATTTATAAAATAATTGTATATATGTGTTCAATATATAATATATATACAGACACACAAAAATATTTATACATATATTCACCAATCATTCTGTAGGAGATAAAATAACATCGCTTCTGTGTAGGGTGAACTACCACCTCAAGAAACGATAAGATTTATCTTTCAATAATGCTTCAAATAAAAGGTGAAAAAGATAAATTTAATTATTATATATGATATAAATTACATAATAATGATATTAATGACATATTTTTCATTATTAAAAACTAAAATATATCATTTTTATTTCATTTTCTTTCATTTTAATGTGTAACATAATTTGTGAATGTGCGAACTACCACCTTCACGAAGCGATGTTACTCCCTTTTCAACACCAAAAAACATGAATGATATATATAATTATATAATATGTTATATATATAATTATTATCATTGTTTAATGTTAAAATATCACATAACTCGTTTCTTTAATGATCAGTGAAACTCAAAAATGTTTCTCATGCGTATGTATGATGTACCCTCTCCATGATGGTAACATAATTTATTTTTCATAATATTCATTCATTACTTATATTCAAAGTCTAAATGATGTAGAAATATGATAATTAAGTCCTTATTGTTATTCTATATATTATTGAACCATATTGGTTACACATGAATGATAACGTTCATGACAATGTACATATGAGAAATAAAATTAATAACCAAAAAATGAAAATACTGAAAGATTATTGAAACACAGGTGGTAAGATGTTAATATGGATCATAAATTATTTTTTAAATATTATTATGGTACAATTAATAGTTAATAACATATTTATAACATCTTTACAAGATTTTCAATAATGGTAGTCCCAAAGTAAGGGTAATTGAAAGGGTTTCTTAAATTATACTCAATCTATTGGATCAATATTCAAATTAATTGATTATGTCATTCATAGATTATTATTATAATGATGTTGAATTAACTTATATTGAATTTCATATTTATTTATGTGGATTTTTTTGATATTGAAAATATATTCATTTAATAGTTATCAGTTCAATGACGTCATCATTGTAAAGGATAATGACACAATCTCACTCAAATCAAGACTGTTCACTCCTAAATTTTAGTTAGAGGAAATTATTTGATGGCAACCAAAAAACTCATTTAATTTACTTATACAATATTTATTTCATTATATTTTCATGTAATAGTAAAATTTTACCACTCATTATTTCAAAAAAATTGTTATAAAATATTTATATAAAAATATGAATTCATTTCCATATTCGGTTAGAAATCTAGGTTCTTAAAAATATTGTTTTATAAAATGGTTTTCAAAAACAATTATTTGACCTTCTAAAAATGATTTATCAATGTATAATTGAAAAAATTTCATTCTTTAAAAAAATTCAAAATAATATTATGTAATTTTTTATAAAAAAAACTCATTTTTCATTTACTAATCAACTGAAAGGAATCATCATATCATTTTCTAAAAAATATACTTTCCTAACAATCTTACAATGAAAAGGGATTGTTTTCTTGATTTTATGGACTGTATCAAATTAACCACCATCATGACCATCATTTCATTGAATGTTACTTTTCATTTTTATGAATATCTTTATAATGAAAGTGTTTTTAAAAATTATGTTTCAAATAAATGATGTTTTTAAATTTTTTTCAAAATAAAAAGAATATATTTCTTAAGAATATTTCAAAATATTTTCTTTGGGTATTTATATTCACCAATGAAAAAAACTGTTAATTATGAATCCAATTTTAATATGATAATACCATTCTTATTCATAATTTGTATGGATTATGATTATTCAGACGATGTACATTATTGACATTTAATTTCTAGTTTCAGGTTTGTAGTACAAAACTTGCCCATGGATTATTCAGTTTCCTATGATCGTTGGTCATTAAATTTACCCTAGATATCAATATTGTTTACCATGTATATTATTATTTCTTTATATATATATCATATTTATATATGGTTTTTACTTTGATATATTTTTTATTAATTTTGTAAATATTGATAAATTTGTATCCATTACTCAATATAGGTACATAATTATAAGGAACATTTTTTTAAACTAATTAGATTATTTGATATGTAAGAAATTATTTGTACATGAAATATATGGGATTATTACCATTCAATTAAAACCATTTCACGTATCAATATTATCATGAGAAAAAAAAATTTGGCCGCAAACCCTTGATTTTTGTAACAAATTAGTTTTAATTTTTATGGAGGATAGATGACAATAGTAAGTGACTTATCAAAGGTCATGACACAAATAAAATGTGGTTAATCTTAATTTCTTAAACCTTCAAAAGGATAGATCATAATGGTAATTTATTCACTTTCCTAGTAAAAATGATTCTTAATTATAAATAATTGGCTTAGATCTTAATTTTTTTATTATTAACCATGGTATTTTCACTATATTTTAATCTATGTATGAATTTCATTCGTAGATTATTTATTTAATGTAATTTTCTGTAAGTTATTTATCTCTCTATATAGATTATTCTTAATCATTCCTTGATAATAATTTTATTTAAATGTCTTCTGTGATTACTTATTTACCATTCTATATTGATTATGATTATTTATTTAGAATATCTTCTAACTTATTTATCCCTTACAGAGCATTTGAGATCAACCTTATTTTTACCCATTTCCATAGGATTGAATGAATAATAAAATTTTTCAAAAAATGTATATTATACATGTAATAATTTTATTATTCTCTAAAAAAATATGTCATAATTTATATATTTAAATTTAATGTAAGACTCAAATGTGTATCTAGTTTATGAGGACAAAGGAATTATTCAATATATTTAGATGAGATTTGTTGTATCTTATGTCAATATAATGTAATCTATATATGGATCTAGGTTTCTGGGGATTAATTTTCTATAGTTGGTATTAGGTGATGTTTTCTAGAAACATTAGAAACAATATTTACGAAAAAATAGATTATGTAATATAAAATAATGATAGAACATGAGTACATGTATCTAATGAAATAATATGGCTTCGGTAATGAAACATTTATGTGTGTATTCCTTGACATATATCTATTTCTAGATACTAAATGCTGATGTGGTTCATCCACATAGGTGCTTAGGGGAAATTACTCTGAAAAATGGTGATTTGTTCTTGACTCAATCATCACCCGGTTCATAGAAATGATCCTTATTTTTCACATGGCTTGAAACTCCGTGGGGATACTAATAAAATAATTCATAATTTCTTAACAAAAATAATTATGGATTCTTTTGGATAATTACAATCAATGGCCTTGCATAATACCTAGACTAGGGAAGGACATATATAGAAATAAAATTATAGAATGATTTGTGTATGAGGGTTTTACTGAAAACATTGGTAATAATTTTATTTAATGATTAATTTTATTTCAATGATATAAATCATATTTTTGGGAACATTATTGTAATTATATTAATATAGTGTAGAGAATGGACAACACATGTGTCAGGTGACACCCTATCAATTCCTGAAATTCCATTGGCTTTTACCCCATGATCAAAGGATAATGAGGGTTTAACACATACCACAAGACTACACAATGTCTTTGATAATATTTCATTGTTTCTAGTCAAAAGATTTGAAAAAAATATTAATGATCAACCAAAAGAGTAAATTATAGGATTACAAATTTATTTTTATATTGGATAACTTTTTCTGATCATATTTGATTTAAAAAATAGTTAGAAGAACATGGGAATACATTTTCACTCATTTATGGATCCTAAAATCTCTTAAAAGTTAATTTTAGTGTTTAATCCCCAAAAATGTCATTTTTTGGATACTAATAATAAATATAAAGTTATTAATTGGAAATTGATCAAATTTAAACTAAATAATGAAATATTGATTAAGAAATATGAATTTTTCATGTATGTATGTTTTTTTATATTGGAAAATAGTAAAATAATTACTCAAAATTAGGAAGAGTAACTTCAAATAAAAATGGAATCTTATTATGTTCATATACGATGGATTGTATTGTCTTTTAAATCATCATTAATTTATTTATTTTAGGCCCTCAAATTTCCATTTATCATTAAATTTCATGTGGTTAATGACCTCAATCACTATCTATAAATATTCAATATCTACTTACATATATGTATCTTCACATTCCACTAATGATCTCTAACATGGAATACTAGTTATCTCTTGTTGCATATAATCTTGGTACTCCTATTTCACTCATACTAAGAGGATATTGTATGAACACGTTCTGATGTATGTTTTCAATAAAAAAAATTATAATATAAAACCCCCGATTAGAAAGATATTGTATAAATTATGAGGACATGATTTATTTGTGGTGGAGAGAATATATCAACCTAAAAAATCTGAATGATAAACATTTTATTGAATATCATGTTTGACATGAAACACCCAAAGTACATATGAATATAAGAACCAAATACTTTGACATAAATTTAATATTTTATATATTTAAAAATATTTTATATCATAAAATAAATGTATCACGGATTTTACCTTGCATTACATTCAACAATGAGTTTCTTTGACGGTTTTTGTTACACACAATATTGTGTTATACCAAAAAATGATTTAATATTAATATTATTATATAATATGATATATATATACTAAAAATTTGAATAGAGGTTATTAATATATAATTAAATAAATATTAAAAATATATATTTTTGAATTTACTTTTTATCTATTAATAATTATTAATAAAAATAATCAGTTAAAATAAAAGTAGTTTTTTTAATGAAACATTATTTTCCTAAAATATGATTTAGTTATTCATGGTTCACACATTTTAAAAAAATTATAATTTAGGAAAATATATTTTTACCAAATAGTTTTAATTTTGGAAATAAAAATACCAAATGTATCATAGGGTGAATATTTGGTATTTTTCTGAGAAGATTCGTTTTTGATGAATAATAAAAAATAATTGATTTTAATTAATCATTTCATTTTTATCTAAACAATTAATAATGTTAAATTATAATATATTTTCTTTTAAAGACACAGAACTTAAATTATATATATTAATAAAATTTATTTTGTTGAAATATTATTCATATTGTATTTAGATAAAATCACTTTTTATTTGTTTATACAATTTTACATTAAAAACATGCTTTCTCATCCCATCTGCGGGATTAATTTTAAATTGAATTTCTCTAAATTAGTGTATTTAATTTAGAAAAATGGATTATATATTTAAATTTTTTGTAATTTATAAGTTACAATTAAATCAATATAATTTTTATCAAAATTAATATCGAGTGTAGTAAAAATTAAATACCATAGTTATCGTAAAGTGTGTTTACTAAGGGGTTGAACTAATAGGACAACAGTGAATATTAAAAAATTATTATTTTAATATAATTATATTATTAAATTTATAATTTTTCCATAAATTCCTCTAAAATTGGTTAATTTATTTCAACATTAAATTTAATATGGCCCATTTAATAACTTAAATAAATAAAAATAAAAAAATATAATTTTCTTACTTTAAGTATATATAATACTTAGGATAAATACAGTAACAACCTTGGTATAATAATACATGTTATTTTGATATATAAATGTCTTCTTACCATAGTATTTTATCTTTAATTTTGACAGATGATTTAGTTACATAGAATGCTGTGGAAATTCTAATGTAATAAATATTTATTTAAAAAACATATAAAATAATAAACACTAAAAATATTAAAAAGTGATGTAAATTGAATGAATTATTGTGTGGAATTATTTTTTTGGAAGAATATATCATGTTAATTTTTTTAACAAAATAAATTATAATTATATCATAGTTTTATTTTTTTTTTAATTTAAATTAATTTTTTCAAAATTGTATTTCATGTTATTTTATAACAAATTATTTTTTATTAAACGATTAAAATTTAGTAAAAAAACATAAATTCTGTATATTTATTTTTAAATTATTAAGAATATTTTATATATTCCATTATTTTTCCAATTATTCTTTTTATAATGACTATATTTACTCCTAAATAGAAAACAATATGTTATCGTAGTTATTGGTAAAGTGGTGTTCTTTCATATTACCAGAAGTTATGTTAAAGTTGGATTCAAACAAACATTGGATTTGTATTTTATAAATTCTATATCATATTAATTATCAGTGTTTAAAAATTGTATAATAATTATTAATTTAATTTAGTCTTAATGGTCAAATTATTATGGTTAGAAATTTATTTACACTAGTGAAAACCCGAATCAGTTAAAATTTGTGAATCATAGATATTGAGGAAATTTTTAAAAAATGTTTTTAATAGATTTTTTTGAGGTTTTTCTAGAACATAAAATCCATAAAACCCAGTAATTGTCAATGTATACCCACTTTATTTAATATTTAATTCCCAATAGTGAATACATATGTGTATTTACAAGAATTCCAATCCACTAATAAAAATGGGAACTCTCTCCCCTATCTTTTACACACCTCTCAAGCCATTTGGATCATCTAAAATCTAAAAAAATAAAATAAAAAATCCTACACACATCCTAGAATCATTATTTTGTGAATAAATTCATCGATTTATGGATTTAGTGAAATCCAATAGAGGATACCATAAGAGGATGTAATGTTCTTCAAAGAACGTCTTAATTTTATTTACTTCTCCACATCCTTCAATTATTTTAGAAAAATGATGATATAATATCATTTTTATATTCCTTATACTAATATGTTTTTTATTTTAGTTTTTCTATATATAAACACAAAATCATTCATCAAATGGGTTATAAAATCACAATTCGTGCTTACGGAGAAATACCACCTCACTAACTGGTGTCATTAATTTTTATATTAAAATGTCTCAAAGTTGGTTTTATGGATGGATATAAATTATATATATGATATTTATAACATTTTAAGAAATTATTCGTAACTATATCATATATATATTCACAAAAACATCAATACGAGATATAAAAACGTCTCTCGTATTTTAGAAAAACTATATCCATAAGGAGCGATGTGATTTTTCTTTTAGAAATCATTCACATAGAAGGAGGTAAAGATGAATTTATTTCTTAATGGTGACATGAATTAAATAATTATTATATTAATAACATATTATCATTTATTTAAAGATAATATATATTATTTTATTTCTTTCCTTTTCATTCATGTAAAGATGATAACATCATTCTTGTAAGTGTGGACCACCACCTTTGTGAACTAATGTTACTCTCTTATAATAATTGAAATAAATGGATGATATATATCAGATTATAATATGTTATATATGATAATATTATCATCATTTAACATAAAATATTACTTACCTCCTTTCCATAATGATGATCTATAATCTAAGAAAAACACATACGTATGTTTGGCCAACCATCTCCATAACCGTAACGTACATCATTATTTGTAACCATCATTTATGGTTTTTTTAAATCTATAAATGATGTAATAACATGATAATTATTTCACAATTATTATTCAATAGATAATTGAAATATATAATATAAACTTGAATCATAGCATTTATGAAAAAACACATATGAGAAAACAAGGCACCTAAAACTCGAAGTAATGAAAATAATGAATGATTATTATCAAATGGGTGATAATATTTAATAATAGGATCACAAATGATATGATAAATACGATTATGGTTCTGGTATAAGATAATAACATCTTTAAAACCATTATAAAATGGGATTATTTATTTTTGAACAATGGTATGAGTAAGGTAAGAGATTCCATAAAAAAAATTTATCAGATTAATCTTATTATTCTATGATTATTTCATTATAATAATATGTGTATAATGAATTATTATTAAATTTTGTTTTAATTTCACTTTTTTATTTTTATTTATTTATGATACGCATAATCTATTTAGTGATTAATTCTCTCTTCAACGTTATAATCATTATAATGGATTATTTCACAATCTCATTCTAATAGATATTATTTATTAAAAAATTATAGTTGAAGGAATGTATTTGAAAAAATATTAATAAAAAAATTAAATTTATTCTACTATGGATAGTAATAATATTTTAAATTGACATTAAATTTTTCACTCTTTAGAAATTTGATTTTTTTTAAAACTTTTTTTATAAAATTTGAGTGCATTTTTCTATTATGTAAGAAATCTATTTTCTTTCGAAATCATATTTTATAATATATTTTCAAAAAAATGTTAAATCCTTTACAAAATGATTTATTAAATCAATTTTCACCCAATTTAATTATTTAGAAAAAAATTTAAATGAATCTTATGTCATTCTCAAAAACAATGCTCATCTTTCAATTACTGAAAATGTGATAGGGTAGTCCTTTCATATTCCAAAAAAAACAATCATACAATTTTTATATTAAAAACAAGATGTTCTTAATACTATTATAGAATGTTACAAATTACCCACCATATTGTAAATAATTTCATAGAAGCTTCATTTTTAATTTTATGTTTATCTTTTTAAAAAAAAAAATTTAAAAGTGATTTTAAAATCAATGAATTTTAAAAAAAAATTCAAAAATGAAAAGGATATTTTCCTCATTAATGTTTCCAATGATATTTTTCTGGTATTTCAATTCATCAAGAAAATATTTATTTATTATTAATATAATGATAATATATTTATATTATCCCTATTCTCCCTCTATATTTTTTAGTATTATTTTGACCAAGGATAGTATTAACATTCATCTTTTGGATTTATTTTGGTAGTCATTAACTTCACCTTGGATTATTCCCTATCAATTGATAATAATAAAATTTAATTTACCTAGTATACCTATATTATTTTTCATGCATATGATTATTTCCTAAACCATATACCATTTTATTATATGGAAATTAATTTGATTTTTATTTAATTAATTGGGGAAATATTGGTATATTTTTATCATTTTCTCAATACAGAAATTTAATAGTAAGGAACATTGATTATAAATTAAATTGATTATTCCATATATATAGAATGATTTGGACATGTTACACATGGGTTGGTACATATTAATGAAATTCCATTGATGCATTAGTATTATTATCATGAAATATTAATTGGCTAAAAACCATTTTCATTTGTAAAAAAGTAGCATTACATAGTATGGAGGATATATCATGATAGTAAGTGTCTGGTGAAGGGTTTCAACACAAATTAGTTGGGTTTTACCCAAAAAAATTGAAACCTTCTTGAGGGTAGATATTTTGGATAAAGGTATCTTGTTCCTTAGAAACATGATGTTCAATAATTAATCATTTCGACAATTTATAATTCAGTTATTATTAATAATGATATTTTTACGATGATCTAATATATAGAAGTATTCCATACTCATATTATTGAATAAATAACACGAGGTATTATTTATTTTCATTTCCATATTGATTCTTCTTTATCTTACCATGATATTTGAGTTATTTAAATTAAATGTATGTGTAGTTATTAACCTCTCCATATTTATTATTCTTATTGATTCTTGATAACTTCTGATGTACTTAACCCTCACAATACATATTATATCACCCTTATCTTGTTTACTTACCATGTATTCTATAGTAAATACTATGTTTGATATGTATGAATATGATGGAAGGAATAATATTTTTTTCAAATAAAATTATATTATAATTTCAATGTTCAAATGTAATATAATACTCATGTATGTTTCTTGTTTTCCATGACTAGTAAAACATTCAATCCTTTGGGATATGATTCCTAGAAATTTATGAGAATGAAATTGTAGAAAGAAAATGTTATGGGGAGATTGGGTCATTTTCGCTAAAAAACCATATTAGTGTAATTTATATAACATTCCTAGAGTGTAATAACTCATTATTACCTCAACATCAATGATATGATAATCCCTAATGGTTTTCAATACCTTTTAACTTATTCTAAATAATGTAATATCATTCTTTTTTAAATATCATTTTCACTCAAACATATATTGTATAATTTGGTTGTATTTCGATAAATTTCAATAAAAATATGATTAATTTCAGTATAATATCATCACATAATACCTAAAAAGGTGTGATTTATGAATTTGAATTATTAATTAATATTAAAATCCAAAACCAATTATGGTATGTGTAAGGATTTATGTAATGAACACATATATTCTTTAAAAATTTAACATAATCTATAGGTGTTTTATTATTATTATAACCAAAACAAAAATAGTGAAAATATTTATAAAAAATAATTATATAATTTTAATACATAAATACATCAACCATTTTATTTTAGCGACGATTCTTCTTTTGCCAATAGTTTACCTTTCAAAAAGGAAATATCCTAAGATAATGCCTAGTTTTCCCACATTTAAGACAAATATCATTAAATGGATCCTAATAAAGAAATTTAATTCCTAAAATCATAATCTTCATTTTTTCATCGAAATTTAGTTATTTATACCCTTATTTTCAACATAATTTTTTTTATATTCCTTAGTGAAACATTAGTGGGTTTCTCTTTATAAATTTATGATATAATAAAAATCATACATTTTATTCTTCATTCTATCCACCACTCAATCTATTAGAAAATTATATACTTCTCTTATTGGATAGTTTTTTCTATTTTTTAAGATATAATTTTTCAATCAAAATACAGGATAACTTTTTAGGAATAATCATGAAAACATTATATCCTTTCAATATCCCATTTGGTTTTTCATAGTCAGAAAATTGTACTTCAAGTTCAATGTTAACACAATTCCTTCGGGTTCCACCCACTGACTAAAACCAAAAATCAGAGGGTTGGTAAAAATAATCATATTGGAATACCAAATATTCGTTAATAATCACTCATGATATTTACTAACAATAACACCTTATTTTTTTAATCTAAGACCCCATACATTTAACAAGGGTATTCACCATCATCATATCTTCAAATAATTCAAAATGTATTGTAAAGGATTTTTTATTTATCTAAATAAACCCCACTAAGAGGGTCAAGAAAATTAATCATTCAACCCCTTTTTCATATACTGGGTAAAATTGTAGTCAACTGTGACATACTATTTTCAATGTTATTACGCCAATGTATATATTATCCAGAACCACACCTTCTTGTATTATCCTAGAAGAGATGTATTTCTTGGGAAACCCATAAAATCTCTAACATACCAAAGCAATATTATATTCAACAATATATTTCCTCATATTATTGATGGACCATGGAACACACTAAGTGGGGAGGGGGAATTATGGTGTTGAAATTTTCTTTTAAAATAATTTAGCATGTTCCCTCATTGGTAGGAACATGTTAAATATGTTTAATGAGAAAGATTATAAGATAAAAAAATCACATGCAAAGTGAATAAACAATTATTTTACATGGTTCCCCACTAAGGGTTATGTACAAAGATCCTATTAATATAGGTTTTTGGTCATAAAAATGTACACTAATATTTACTAGTTATTGAGTAAAAACGTTTATCACATTCACTCTATTCCAGGTGCACTACCTTAACATGGTTTTTCGGATAACACATTGAATCCCTTAGATCACTTCTATTGACTACCCCTTTTTCACTATATTGGGAAGAATCTAAAATATTTATATCTAATTAATTTTCACTTCAATTGGTTGGAACTAAATTATACATATTCAACTATTGATGAATGGTTTGTTGAAGTCATGTTTTCCACTACAGATGTAATCTTCTAATCTGTGTACTGCTTGTTTGTGAACATGTCCTCCACAATCTAGACTTAGTCCTCTACATACAAAACTAAGCCATGTACTGTGAGTGAACCACATACTACCTTATTTAACTGGACCCTTTCCTCTTTATATTTCACTACATTGTGTATTATGAGCGCTCTGTGTATTGCCTACGTATAGCACGATAATGTACTATCTTCCAAAACTATATCTACGTACTGGTTCTAAAGACTGCTTCCACATACCACATATTCTCTATGAACAAACTCCAACTCCATGAACTATCCTCAATAAACATTATTTGATGAACCATTTTCTATAATTTCTCTTCGGTAAACCATTCTATACTTCACCAAATTCCTTCCTAATTTCTAATCAAAGTTCCTTTTGCGGGGTTTTCTTCCCGTGAACCACTCTTGAAATCACTAAATTCATCCCCAGATTTTTAATCTCAATGTCGTAGACTAATAAAGGTATTTATTCTCATTATATATAAAAAATATTCACATAATATACTGAACCTAGATTTACCAAATCATTGATACAACATTGCCTTTATCGTGTACAGTGCATCACCCAAAAACTATATTCCCTACGTGGTACGCATACTTAATTTTCCTTCACAGAAGCTAAAATATTCCATGACAAATATCTGATTGATTTTGGTCAATGAAAATCCATCTCATGAACTAATTTCCTTTAACATACTGTGATCCTCAGTGAAAATCACATTCCTTCTCCATAAACTATTTTCTATTCCTCAAAAAAATTCATTTGTGGTCTACATAATACCATTCCGAGTCTAAGAACCGTTCTCATAAAATTGTACATAGTTCAAGGCTTGTGTGATGTATTTCCCTACCTTTTCCAATTTCCTCCTCCACTCCGTATCTCATACAATCCAATAATGAAATCCTTCCTTTAGTAAAAACAAACTCCACATTTTGAGGCCAATTTTTTTTACAAAAACTATAAAATGTTTTCACCTTCAATACTGCTTCTAGACTCAACGATAAGACCAAATTCTATTAAAACACCTTGATTAACATAATTTTTAATGTCAATATACAAAAACCATTCTTCATTTCCAACAAATAACATATTTGTTCCAAAAATTCTTTCATAGTCTTACATTCCCTAACCTATGTTTTACTAAATATAGATACCATCATTTCTTCTAAACATACTATATTACCAACTATAGTGACTCAGCCCCTATAAACTATAGATTGTTTACTATATTATTACACTAGAATAATATATATGGAATCAAATAAAAAAGAACTAAATTGTTTATTAGACTTTGTTAAAAATATACAAACATGATTAAATATTAAATTTGAATACATATGTTATGACATAATTGTTTTAGGAATATCATTATTCCCTATATCATATCCTCAAATATCATTCTTATTACACGTCCTGGATTCTATTGAGAATGAAAAATAATAGTGATCTTAATTTCAAAGTAAGGGGAAAGTACCACATAATCTATCTTGAATCAATAATCACAATCAATATGGAATGGTAAAAAAATTAACACACATGACATGTAATCAATAAACTGATAATTAAATGCCTCAAATATAATATCAATATTAAAATATCATGGATAATAATCAATATGGAATGAAAATAATTAAAAAAAATTCTATTTAATATATAACTTTACTAAAATTATTAGATAATGAATAATCAACATGGAAAGATATATAACTACACACACATGTTATATAATCAATAAATTGATGATTAAATGCATCCAATGATAATATCATTTAGAAAATAGTATGAATTTTAAGATAAGACATAATCATTATATAAATCTGACCAACTCACAAAATCTTTCATTTAATTAATAAAATTAGATTGAATTTCATTCATATATAATATAATTATAAAAATATCATGGGTAGAAATAATAACTGAATTCTAAAAGAAGGAAATTATTAATTTTAATACATCATGTTGTTAGGATTCTTAATTGTAGTACTCTAAAAACCATTCACAGGATAATATAAAACAATGGATAAAATCACATTTAATGTGAGATTACTAAATTACACTATGAGAGTACTAATGCATCAGGGGCATATATAATTTAAGTCTTCACCCATCACTATATTTCCAAAGAATTACTCATATATCAAATATTTGATTTATTTTATGGACAGTGTACATTATAATAAAATAACCATATTGAGTATTGAATGCATATTTATAATTATTTCTATAGATATAAAATTTAATTTAATTTAGGAAATTTTTGGTATAAATGACATGCAATTTAATAAATAAACAATTCTATGAAAAATAAAATGGATATTTTGGTAATTTTTAATGTCCAATGATCTTAGGAATGTGACTATTTCTACGGAAGGATAATGAATACAAAAATGAATTTATGAAGTGGATTTAAATTATTTAATTGTTTATAATGATAAAAATATATCCTTAGAAAAAATATGGATACCATCAATACAATATATTTCTTATGGAGTATAATTCAAATAATTGCATGTTATCATTAAAGAATATTAATACCATTAAAATAATATTAAACCATTCTTTAGGAGAATATCCTTTTCTATTTGAAAATATATTTTCTAACATTAATTTCATAAATATAATTGGAAAATAAATTTATTGAAAAATATGAATTCAAATATATAAAGGAATCCTTAAAACATTTAGAGGTCATTATGTAGGAAATTCTAAGCATGAAGTACATGTTAAAACAATTATTCCTTTCACATTTTTAGTAAAAAATAGGAAATTTATGTAAAATGACATGAATATTACTTTAAAAATGTTATTAAATATTTCAATCATGTTTAATTTATTTTATTAATGTTACATTTTGATAATTTAAAAAATATTTTTGAAATATTATTATAAAAAAATCGAAGAAAAATGAATTTCGACTAAAGAGTGAAATAAAATATAACTATATGTAAGATAGAGAGGTAATTATATGATCCTATGTTAATAATATTTGAGTGATGTGGAATAAGAAACAAAATTATAATGGCTATTTAATAATATTACCTTGTCTTCGGACAACTTCTTTATATTTTCACAAGAATCTGTCTTATGTTTGATTTATAATCAAAATAATGTATTTATAATGATTTTGTGGATTAATGAATTAATTTTAGTAGTTTTTATATGAGAAAAATTTCATTTTATTTGTCAATATGGGAGGAGATGGGGCTTCCTTGTATAAGGGGGGATGTGAAAAACATTGAGTTTCTAAAAATAGTTAATTAATCGCACATTTTTATCATGAAGAAAGCCTAACATGGGTCATTATTAATACTTAAAAGATATAAGGTTTCAATACATCCAACCAAATGGGTCTGTACAATTTGGTAGGTAATTTTAAATATTATCATATTATATTTAACCCTCGTAAATCTGGTTTTACATAAATAATGATAATTAATTTTTACATCATTTACTATTCATAATGGACAAGAATTATGTTTAACTTATTATATAATATAAATAATTTTGATTCTAAATATGTAATCAATTTTACTAAATTTAATGAATAAAAATGTTTGAATCCAATTTATAATTATACTAGTAGATGTCATGGCAAAATGAGGGTATCAAAAGAGAAGATTCTCATAAGAATATATGTTTTTATTTTCAAATTGGAGAGTGAGATTTATTAAAATGACCTAAATTAGTTACATATTAAATTGTCTCAACAAATTATACTTTATAAACAATATAAAATTTAATTTAACAATATAAATTATTTAAATAAAAATTTTTTTTCAGTATAATTCATTATTTTTCATTATTCGCCGAAAAAAGAATCATTTTACAAAATTTAAAAAAAATTATAAGATAATTATTATATGTTTATTTAAAAAAATTTATATACTTTTAGTATAATAGATTTTCTCTCTGTGGGAGAGATTATGTTTATATTATGTGCGCAAAGCGTGAGTAAATTGTTTTTCAAAAAAATAGTATTTTGGAAAATAATTTTTTTGTAAGTTATTCATATTTTATTTTTAATCAATAAATAACCATAATTTTAATAATTTTTTTATAAATATTTATATCCCAGATTTTAATTTCTAGGTTTTAAGGGTATACTTCATTATGGTTTATTTAGGTTCAAGTTTGCGAGTTTCATATGCTATCAAAGAGAGTAAATTTAAGGAAAATATATTTTGTGGGTTGTTTAATCTCCATTGTGTGTGTCACATATGTTATATATTCTGTTGATATTTTTTTAAATATATTTGTGTTAAAATAAATTGTAAATGTTTTATAAATATTCCACCAAGTTTAAGGTTCAAACAAGTTCACCAGGTGTCAAACAGAATGATAAGGTTTGGTCTATTAATTTAACATCAATAAATCCCATTTTTTGTCTTTATTTCAAAATCATATCATTATAAAATTATATATATGTAATTTTGGATGAATTTTTCCAGAGTACTCAATTGTTATATTTTAATACTTTATGAAATCCCAAACATTTCTGCTCCCACACTTATAAAATTACATCCCTCATTTCTCTACTTCAAACAACATCGAGCCTTATATCTCTACCGAACTCTTTGAAATTTTATTTTAAATATCCCTATACATTAATTTTATTATTATTATTATTAAAATATTCTAATATAAGGGTCCTTATAAAAGGATCGATATGTGGTTAACCAATGGATATGTAATCATCCAACCCTACAACTTCCAAATTATTTGTTCATTTACCTCATATAATTTTTAGGTATTCATAATAAAATAAGTAATTAAGTATCAATAATATACTACTTTTTATGATAATGAAATCACATTTATTCTTCATATTTTTAAAAAAATGGGATGTGATAGTATAACTAGTGTATTTGTATGGACTACCGCCCCCACGTGGCGATACAATTAATTTTAAATCAACATTTTCCATTAATGGTTATCATGATGGGACTATGATTTATATATATAACATATGATATAGTTATTGTTATAAAATTATAATATCATATCAACCTTCCTAAATTATCATTCATTTTAAGATGTTATTGTCTCTCATGCGTACGTTTGGGCGGCCACCTCTATGAAATGATGTGAGTTGTTCTTCGTTTATGATTGACAAGGATGGTAATATGTATTGATTTAATATATATATATATATATATATATATATAAATTATTTATGATACAATTATTTATACGTAATTTTAAATTAATATTTATCAATATTTCAATCTATTCATTTGAAAATGAAAATAATGTTCTTCTGTACATACGACCAACTATCTCTGTAAAGTGTGTAAGTAATTTATCTATTTCTCCATTTTAATGATTATCCTAAATATATATAATTAATGTAAATTATATTTATATCATTAATAAATCTTTAGATATTGTGAGTCGATGACCATTATAAATGTATTTCATCTTTCGAACTAAATCTTCATCAAAAAATGAAACTCTTAACACCCTGAAATGAAGATTTTAATAATGAATTACAATTAAATGTATATTGAAAAGTAATAAGTTGAAAATTTATGATATTATAAATATGTAAATGGTTATTTATTTTAATTAAAATATTTAAATTTATTATATATGAATTTAAATAATTTTAAACTAAGTTGAAGTGTATGGTAAGGGATTTCAACTAAATTTCCACTCTTTGGAGATATATATGGTATTATGTTTCTATTTACTATTATATGGTGTATATACTAGACATTTGATGTTTTTAAAAATATATATATTTATTCGTGGTGAATAAAATTTAATTTATTTTTAACATATTCATGAGGTCTCAATTTAATATTTACCATAGCGTAATGAATTTTTTTATATTCTCATATCTTTTGGGATTGATTATATTTTTCATTAATGGAATCTTATGAACACCATAAATAATATTATAACATATATATCTATGATGTTTCCAACATTTCTTGCATCTTATATATAATTTTAAACCTACATCAAACAAATATATTTTTTAAAGAATAAATGGAGTTATTTTTCTCTTTATTAGGTTTGATATTCCAACATGTTCATTTTTTAACAAAATTAGAAAAGTTGTTTTTAATTTAAAAAATAATTTGTCAAAAACATTTATAATATACATGAATGTTTAAATTTTTTTTGTTTAATATTTATATTGTTTTTCTAAGCTCACTTTCAACATTATATAGAAATGGTAAACAAAATAATGATTATATTTATTATATACAATATTAATTGATTATCACATATATATAACTGTTTAAACTTATTTAGATTCTTCTCTATGATTCCTTGGTCTCAAAAAGAAAAATAAAAACTGTAAATCTATTTTAAATGTATTGATTCAAATTTATTATAATATCTAAAATGTTCAATTTTTCTACAAAATCTATTTTTTATGAATTTATCGCCATAAATTATCTCATGAATAATTTTATAGTCATTAATTTCCCCTTGAAACATTATATTTTTATTATCATATTTGTGTAGATATATCCATATTATGTTCGTCCTGAATATGATTTTTTCTTAAAATATATACCATTTGCACATATGTTTTTAGTATTTAATTGACAGTGGGAATGTTGATATTACATATATTTATTCAATATAGATATTTATTGATAAGGAATATTAACTATAAATTAAATTGACAATATAATATATAAGGAATGCACTCGATATTTAGTGATGTTTTCAGATCAAAATTACAAGTCTCGTTGATGTATAATCATGTCTCATGATAAAAAATAGATGGACAAACATATTAAGTGGGTTTATGGTGTACACCTTACCATAGTTTAAACTATCTTGTCACATTTAATTGATGATAGATATATCATGATTTCTAAGGTAAAAAATATCCAATATTAGGTATTTACTTCATTGAGAATTCATTTTTTATTATCCATGATATTACTACATTTTTATTATCCAGGATTTCATTTAAAGATCACATCATTGATCAAATAGAATGTGTTTTTTGGTTATTTACCATTACATATTAATTATAACATTTTAATTATAATATATTACATTATGAATACACCTTAATGTGAATTTGACTTCACCCATATTTTGTTTTTCATTCCCCAGAATATGATGAATGAATATTTATATGAGTTCAAGGAGTCGTAATATTTACAACAATTATGTTTTATATTTTATTCCTAAGGTAAAATTTGAAACATTTTTGTGTATGGTTCTTCAAGAATATAAAATTTATTAGTCTTTTGGGATGAGAATAAAAATATCATATGCCAATATAACAAATTAAACACCATCCATAGGATTATAATGTTTTGGTTGTTATATATGTTTTAAACGTATGTTTAATAAAAACCATTGGAACATAATTTTGGAAAACATAGGCTATATAAAATAACACTATGACATAATTTTAAGACATTTTTAAGGAAACTGTGTTTATAATCATGAAATTATCCATGATAAAATTTTCAATTTATGTTATGTGTTAATAATTTTATAGTATGATTTAAAATTAAGAATTTTATAAGAAACTTTAATTAATTAATTTTTTTTAGAAATAGAACATTGTAGAAATAATGGAATCAACACTCACTTCCAAAGAATGTATTTCCTTTTTGATAAATCTAATAAAATCGGTATTGGATCTAACAAGATAATAGCCATATTTGGGAAGATAACCTATTTATTGACAAATAATCATGCACATATGGAACAAAATGATGTTCCATTGCATTATTAACCAATATTGGATCGTTTCATGAGACTCAAGAACTTATATTTTAGTTGAATAACTAATATAGTTGTATGTAAGTAGTGTTTTTATTCCAACAAAAACATATTTTTCTAAATGGGATTAAATTAATGGGAAATGGTTATAATTATTGTATACAATCTCGACAAGTGATTTGGATCAATTGTGTTTTTCTATACATAACATTATGGAGGAAGATTAAATAAAACATAAATAATAGAAATACTTCAATATAACATTATTCCAAAATTATTTTCCAAAGGAGTAATGAAATAAAATGGGGATAAATTTCTATGGATTAATGAAAGTAGATTAAGTGAGTTTTTTAGAGATTAAATAAACTTTTATAAGACTATAATTTTATTCTCTGGATTTAATTCATCAGTAAAAAATAATTATTTACTTTTTCAGTGAAGGGATTAAGCCAAGCCTTCGAAAGATTGTAGTTTTTCAAAAAAAAATTATCATATGATGAATTATTTTTATATTCCATCAAAATAGAGAAAACTATTTCAAGATCCTATATATTCAATGGTTATGGATAAAATATTATGTTAGTTTCACACCATGAAAAGGAAAATTCATTAAAAATAGAACAAACTAATTTTCATAATTTTAAAATTAAGGAGAGAAATATCTTAGAAAATACTCTAAGCATATGAGAGTATGTTACAAATATTGGGATAAGGATCACATAGATAATGAATTTTAGGGAAAGAAAGATCCACTAAAATCTAGTTATTTTGATGTAAATAAATGGATAAATATTAAATATAATGTTAGAAGAATCATAAGAGCATACCATAGAATTATCTTGGAGATAAGAAAAATATTATGAAATCACTATAGTTGATGTTCAAGTTCCTAATGATGTGGTGGAATCTTATTTCATTATAGCCTCAAATTTAAATAATTAATTATTTTATTCTATATATTATTATTCCATTGTATCTAAAATTTTAAAAAAACAATATATTACTCTTTCACCATAAGAAGGGATGTATCAGTCATGTCTCCTAGTGGAAATCATACAACAAAAGGGAAATGTCAATTGGTTCCTATTATGACACATAAATTTTACATATTTTTAGACGTGATTATTAAACCTATGATTTATTTTTATTTAATCCTTACTATGAATTTTCATTCATAATATAATAATAAAATTATTCCATGAGGATTAAACAGGGATTTTTGATAATGATGTGGAATTATTTTCCTTAAATGGGGATACATCATTATATAGGTCATGATTAGATCCACATATAGTATCTTGTATAAAAAATTTCTTGGGTATTAATATTAGGTTAAATCTATGGGTGGGATAAGTAATATTATAATTAAATATGCACATATTTTATAAGAATAAATTGATGAATTACTGATGGAATTTACTAAACATCCACCAAAATGTGATTTTTTGTTTCCATTGATATAATAATTTCTATCATACAAATATCAAGGTATTCCTATTGAAGGGATAATATGGAATTAATGGAAGTCAAGAACAAGTTATATGAGCTTTGTGATAAGGTCTTTATTATCTATAGTGTTTAACAATTGAGAGACCCTATTATTTTTGTTATGATGAACCATAGATCTATGAGGATGTAGAATGATTACATGTAAATCAATGATATTAACATAATAAACAATTATCCAATTATTAATATTGATTATTTAATCCATAAAATTCATGGATATAAACATTCTTCAAATAATTTCCTTCATATTGGGTTTCATTAACAACGATTAAGGAATGATGATATTCAAAATACAACATTTTGTATAAGGTATAGACATTATGAGGATATAGTAATGAAAATATATTGACTAATACACTATCTATTTTTAAAATTCTAATGAAGATATCCCTCATGAAATATCTATTGAATTAATTTATGGTATTTATTAATGACATCTTAGTGTATTTTAGATGATATGTGGATTATGAGAATCATTTCTGAATTATTCTCGAGAATGTCAGAGTAAAATATTTAAATGGGAAATATAGAATGTGTGAATAATGGTTCAAGTTTTTTGTTTTTCATTTCCATATTATCTTTATTGATGGAATACCAATTTATTATTTAAGGAAAAATGCAGTTAAATAATTGATTACACCAAGAAACATAACCAATTTTTATAGTAACCTTGGATTCGTAGGTTATTATATGTATTTTTTCAAAACAAAATACATTTGGATAACCTATTATACAAGATTACATATAAAGGGGTTATGATTCTATGAAAAATTGAATAAGGATACTTTAATAAACATTTGAAGAGGATATTGGTTAATTATTTAATATTAACTTATCATCAGGAATGGAGGGATTTTTCATATATAGATATAAAAGATGGATCTTGGTTGTTCCTTTATGTGTAATTATATTATTATTACCAATCAATGAAGGTTGTTATAGATCTATGAATATAACTATCCAACACATGATATTGATCTATTAGAAATAGTAGTTTCATTGATGGTATAGAAAATTTATCACTATATTGAATGATTTGATACATACAAAAATAAAAATAGTCAAAAATATATAATTTCCTAAAAATATCTCCACATTAGTAAATGGAGATTACATATCCTACTCAATGATTATGATTTATCAATAAAATACCAATCAATGAAGTAATATAATATATAAGGAGCATTCATATGAAAATATATTATTGTTATGACCAAAATAATGATTGATAGTGATCCCATGTTTTCATATTTAGTTAATATGGATTTGAGAATTATTAAGGATGCAGAAAATTATAAATTTTTCAAATTATTTACAAAAATTATTTATTTGAACAAAATTAATTTCCTCGTCATTTTTATGATAGTTTTCAAAACAATATTTACTCTTTGAATAAATGTTAATTTTTAGTCTTTTTTTAAGAAGGAATTTTAAAATTTTTAAAGATGTAATATGTTCTATCTGTATATAAGATGAAAAGGGAATTATTATATGATTATCATTTCTTCAATTTCTCATAGAAACACATTTATCCAAAAAGTATTCATATGATGTAAATGTTTTGGTGTTATAATAATATGAGGAAAATTAAAGAGTATGTAACATGATTCCTTGTTTATGAAATATGTTATTGGTATGTTAGTTATCCTAGTGAATTCATGAACCCCTTAATTTTTCCAAAAATGAAATTGTATAAAAATATTCTATTCATTATAACTATATTTCTAAAGACTCAATAAAATAATGACCAATATGGGTTATTTTTAATTTACCTACCAAATCCAATCATTTCCCTTCTATAAGATAATATTTACTGGTTCATTACCTTTTATAATATTATAATAATGATTTTTTATGATTTCATGGTTAAAATAGTTCAATTTTATCTGGACAAGATCAATGATTTAAAAAAAAATTAGAAAATTATAAATAAGGATATTTATATTGATCTTCAATTAAGCAGAACTAATCAAACCCAAACTGATCGATAGTTTGAACACGCTATTAAAAAATTTGATGTCTGGAATAGGTCCTGATCACTTGACGTTCAAGGTATTTGTGTTCATAATTTATCTTTAGGGGATATTTCCTATAAAAATAGTTTACAATTAATAATTAAAATAAAAATTTATAAAGTATTATATGTTATGATATTTTATTCTCCAAAGTTTTCAAATAATTCCACGAGTTAAATCTTATAGTCCTAGAACATTTATTGATACACGAATGTCATTAAATTTATATTTTGATCCATATTAAACCATATTAGTATTGTAAAAATATTTATGATGATAATATAAGGAAAGATTTATAATTTCACGTGTTTCATCATGTATTCATGAATGTATCTCCATATAAAGGTGTTTTATGGTTTGGTAAGAAATCAAAATTTTGTCAAAGGTACAACATACCATTTTAAATTATGAAAATAATTCAATTTATGAATTTCTATTTGTAAATTAAATTATTTCTCTTTTAGTATCATATGTGTTAAATATATCATTGTTGATGATGTATATTTATTATATATGATTTATAGGTACTGGAATTCTTTAAATACCATTCTAAGGGTTCATAAGTACTGATATAAAGGACATCATCTAAATGAGACGTAATCATCCTACCTGACCAGCTTAATTTATTTATTATTATAACTCCTCTAAATCAAAGGTGTTTATCATAAAAAAATAAATATTTCAACCTTATTATAATTAAATTTTTTTATGGTAATGTAACAACAATTATTATCTATATCTTCTAACAAATGGTATGTCATAGTTTTGCATGTTCATACATGTGGACTATCGCCTCCAAGTAGGGATATAATTCATTTTCTATAAAAAATTTAGGAATAGTTATTATGGTTTTTATAAATATTAAATTTTAAATTTATGAAACAATTATTATTTTGGTGTTATAATATCAGATCTATGTTGAAAAATTCTAATTCATCGGAGGATTAAAATGTCACTCATGTGTTTGTCTGGACAACCACCTTGCAGAAGCGTTGTGACTCATTTTTCATTTACCTTAACATGAATGGTAATAAGAGTATATTTGATGTATATATATGTAATTTATGATATTATAATTTTTTTATACTGATTAAATAACATTTACCATTGTTTAATTCATTTAATTATAATATGAAATCAACATTCATGCATACTTATGACCAACAATCTTAATGAAGGGCGTAAATAATTATACGATCACCACTATCTATGGTTGATTATAAATATTTAAATTATTAAATTATAAGATATTTATATAATAAATAATATTTATAATATTATGGAACCATAATCAATGTACATGTAATTGAATTTATTAACTGAAACTTCTAAGAAAAACGAAACAATTAATAACCTGAAATGATGATTTTAATATTAAAATATTGATAAATGTGTATTGAATTTTTTAAGTGGAAAATATGTGATAATATATATATATATGATTTTATGTAATTATAGTAAATTTAAATTTATTATACATGAGATTAATGAACTTTTTAATTTGTAGAAGCATGCGGTAAGGGATTTCATCTCAATATCAACTCTATTGAAACATATTTGGTATTATCCACATATTTACATTTTTTGATGAATATACCCACCATTTGTAGAATTTAACATGAATATATATATATTTATTCTTTATGAATATAATTTCAAATCTATTTTACCCATTTAAGGGGTTATGATTTAAATGTAAATAAATAGGTAATATTTTATTTTATAATCGGGTGGATTTTTTGTTTTATTATATATGTTAGTTGAAGTAATTCTATTAAATCCATAAATTTTATCATCATAAGGTTATATGTGTACATTCCTAGTATTATTATAACATTTCTTATAATATAAACATGAATCAAACAAATAAATGATTAACAGAATTCCAATCTTTTTTCTCTTTTAATCAAGTGCATTTTTCTTCCATGCCCATATTTTTAGAAATTACATTACCAAAGTCATTAATATTTAATGAAATAATCTATAATGGATATTTTATTATATTCATGACATTTTAATAGGTTTTAAATAAATTTGTTTATTTTTTCTAAAAGGTACATTTTCAACATTCTTTAAAATAGTTAATAGATAAAAAATTAGCGCATGTAATGTAAATAGATTATCCCTCTCCCATAACTATTTTACATTTTTTATATTATTATATATGTTTTATTTCTATTAAAAAAGAATATTATTAGATAACAATTTTTTTTAAATTTTTACTTTAATTTCATTATATTCTACAAAAGACTTTAGTTTACCACAAAACCCTATTTTTTGATTAATTGATATTCATATTTAATATCCGGATTATTTATTTTTCTATTTAATTAATAATAAAAGAATTAAATTATTGTGATAATAATTTATCATAAGTACCTATATTCACAATATCATTGACATTTTAATTTTCTAAACCCTAAACCATTTATAAATATAGTGTTTTACTATTTTATTTATTAGGGAAGTAATTATATTTGGTATTCATTACTTAATAAAGATATTTATATATATGGAATATTCCTTATGAATCCAATAGATCAATAGATATATTATGAATTCATTGGACATTCGTTGATCTATGGGTCATGGAAATACATGACCTCTTTATTGATCGATAGGTCTCATGAGATAAAATTATTACAAAAATTATAAGATGTGTTTTTATATAGCTAACAATAATTTAAACAACCTAGGTGAAAATAATTTATGGTTAATATATAATAATGGTTTAGAACATGATATTCAATTTTATGGATTTCATTAATTGAGAATTTGGTTAATATTATCATAGATATTACTAAATTTTTATGTACCTAGATTTATTTCATGAAACCATTATTAATTAATTTTTTTGTGTTTATAGTTATCAAAATTTCCATACTTACTATTCCTTATTTACACATGATATATTATTTGGTATGCATCCCATAATATTATTTTGACCTCACCCTATTTTTCATTACCTAAGAGATGTATAAGTAATAATTGTATTATTTCATGAAAACAAAATATTTACATTCAATATGTTTTAATTTGTTTCGCCAATATAAAATGGTATGAATATTTATATCTAGTTCATAAAGTCTACTAAACTGATTGGGACTTTTAGAAAAGATCCATTATATCTTATAAAAATGTAATAAAAATATCATTAGATTTAGTTTACTAGGGTTGGGGTTGTCACATTCGATAAGACCAAAGTTGTTAATCATAACTCAAGATAGTTTTCTAAGTATAACCATATTAATTTAAACACCATCCTCTATTATATTTAATTTCACCCTAATAACATCAACAAATTATCAGTCATACCCATTATTGTTTTTTTATTTCTAGATCCATCCATTACTACAACCAAAATTGGTGAATATAAATTATTAATGATTAGAATCATAATGGGATTGTTGTAAATAATAAAATAAAAAATATAACCTCCATATGTCTTAATATATAAATCTATATTGTTTTCCTACTTTTCTTTTTATTCAACTTTTATCACTCATGTTTCAACACATATTACATTATGTTGGGTTTTATCATTATTCTTACCAACATTCTAATATTAATTAATAAGTATTGCCTTTTTAATTTATTATAAAGAGTATGAAATAAACCAAAGAAAATCACATGGGAGGGATAAACTAAGTATTTAGTTTGGAATAGTTTCCATGCAACAATTGAATATCTTGTCAGTAATTAGCCATAAATTTCAAGGTTATTACCCCTAGGTACATCAAAGGAAAGGAATACATCAATATATTTGGGTCGGGATATGGATTTCATTACAATTAAACAACACAATTTCAACTTTTCTAAAATTTTAATATATAATCCTAATATTAGGATTACCACTAGTGTTTTAGCTAAATTTATCACACACTAATCCCCTGAAAAAACTAAACTAATCAATAAAACTATCTAATCCATAAAAATAACAAAATCATGTTCTACAAAAATATCATGAACACCGTTCTGTAAATCGCATGTATAGTGCTAAACTCAACTATTTAAACATGGGAATTGATACAGTGTCGTATGTACCAATATAAAATTATCTTTTTTTACATTATTCTCGTAAGATAATAATTAAACCTAAAAAATAATCGCACAATCTTGGGAATATAAAATTTAGAATCCTAGAGGGTTAATTACAAAAGAATTTCTTTATAACACTTCTGATCATTTCCATAAAATTAAACCACATGTGCATACATTATAGATTTCCCATATGATATACATACCATAATAACATAGGGAATTTAAACAAAAAAAATATGTAATCTCAATTAATCATCAGTAGAAATTTCATCAACATGCTATCAATTGATAGATAATAAAAGTGAAATAAAACATAACCATGGGAAAATTTACATATAAAAATAACATTCATTAATTAATAGTTGTAATGATGTGATAATAGAATGAAATTTGGCTTTAAATAATCATTCATATACAATTGAATATGAGTGTAAAAAATATCACATGGTATGGAAAATATTGTTTTTCTTACACCTTAATTAATGAATCATTACATAGGAATACACATTCAAAAATCCAATAAATCAATAAATAAAGTGTATTTTGTAATTTTGTTCATTATATAACAACATAACAAATTTTATACAACAAATTGTCTTAAAACATCGTTAACATGCTTATAATAATCCACCATTCTAAATATTACATAAGATAACCTGGGGACATACATTTGAATGTGGTGTGCTATAGATCCCAATATGGGAAAAAGAAAATAATAACTTGAAGAATATATTACATTGTAGACAATATTCATATCAATGTGACAATAAATGGGTGAAAATAATAAATATTAACAATGATTCATGATATAACTGGATAACATAATGGTAACATGAGAATACGGAAACAATAGTAAACCTGGAATCATAAGAATATATCAATATTAACCAAAAATAAAAAATAACATAATGTTATTAGTTTAACCATATTTTCACCACGAATGGAATCCCAAAAGAAAACAACATTACCCAATTCATTAGAGTGCTATTTAGATTCACTGACTATAATCATATCATGTACATTCAAGACTGTACCACATATATCATATATATAAAAACATATTTCATCAAATTTAACCCCATGATAATTGTGGCTGGATAACAAATATGTATTTCCAAAATCAATTAAGTATATGATTAAGATGGTTAACATCAATGATAGGAAATTTTTATTGTTATCCATTATACAATTTCATGGAATTGAAAATTGTTGTCAAATTTTGACAGAATAATATGAGGGAACCTAAATGTTCCTGGAATGGATTAATGATAGTGGAAGGAGTATATCATCATTTAGAAATCAAAAGGGATGTAAAGTGGGATATTTAATAACTTATCCAAAAATTATGATTTGGATATAAAAGGCATAAGATTATGAAGATGCTTGGATAATGAAAAGAAAGAAATGATTATTTACCCTAAGAGGGTGATTCTAAAATATTGGTAGGAGCTTCATGAGAGAATAATGTCACCTTTAAAAAAATATAGAGAATGGAAGGATGTGTAATGATGTACGAATTGTTTTTTCAGTGAAGTGTAATGGGTTATGGGTAGGTTTATATAGAAAAAGAATGGGGAGTTATTTATAATCTCTCAAATATAGGTTTTGGACTCAATCGAATAACATAATCAAAACCACACACCTTCTCATGATTTTATACCATTATTTTGAGAATGGGAGTCTCTTTATTCATATTATATTTATGAGGGACAGAAATATTTTAATATTATACTTGGTGATGGGGAGGTGGGTCATTTTCATATAGTAATGATAATAAAACAATAAAATTTAACATTGCTTTTGTAGAATTTTGTAAGGATTTATAAAATTGATGAAATAAACCCAAAACACATTAATTTAAAGGGGAAAAATTTGTTTTTTCATGGATACTATTTATAGAACATATTAAATCACATTTTGGTCAATATGATGTCATAATACATAGTGTATATTTATAATGTATTTTATTTTTACGCAAAAAGTCGAATGTCGTTGAAAATTATGAAAAATTCACAATTGGATAATTTTTATGTTCTGATTAAAAATATTAATACTTATTTTATCGTACTTATTTTTTTAATATTTTAATTTTCACTTTAAAATAAAAATCAACATTTATTGACATTTGATGGTTTTTTTTATAATAAAAGTTTTCGGCTTTCGGTTGTACAGATTTAATCCATATAGTTTTGACCTTTTACACCATTTCCTAGACTATTATATGATATGGCATTTTTCTTTCCAAAACATCATCTCAACATGTATGTTTTCATCCCATATTTACAAAAATGGATTCATATGGATCCATTTGGATGCTTGTGTGGAAACTATTATTGTATAATAAATCAACTTGAGGAATATTTTTATCCAATCAAATATTGAATTTCATTGAGCATAATCTCAACATGTCATCAACTGTTTTGATAGTCTGATGAGGTTGGGAATCAGTTGGAGTGTGTAATCCATTCTAGAGATGAACTAATTATTTTGATAATGTTAGAGACTCTTCAAAAACATGGAGGTAAATAATGGGAATTGATCATATACAATTGATAGCGGTGTTCCATGAAGACTCACCACTTATCTATTGTATATACATTCACATTGATTGATTGAGATGTACTACTAAATTTAAATTAATTGATAATTCATTGTAAGATGATCCACAATAACCCAAATAGAATTATAAACTTTGATGTCATTAGAAGGCTATTGAAAATGTCCATAGTTAGATTTTACCATCTTTATAAAGGTATGGGTAATGGTTACATCATCCACATGGATTTTTTCTTTTCTAACTTCACTTGATGACATACGTGACAATTTGATGTATATTTCCTAATCTATTTCATCATATTTTCCCACAAATATTTCTCTATGATATCTCGATACATAATTATTCTCCCTGGATTGATAGTGAAAGTCAAAATAAGTGGATCAATGAATATATCATTTTTTAACTTAGGATTTCATGGATCGCATAGTTGGGACCCAAATCGTACAAAACCTTCTTCATCAATTTTTACATGTTGGGATAACCCTTTTATCATAGCTTCCACTTTCTTCTGAACTTCCACATCATCTCTTTGAGCATCATTTATCTTCTCTAAATTGGATGGTTGAGCAATAATTTGTGACAGGACTGATTATGTTCTATTCTTATAATTCCTAGGTCTAGCCTTTTGCGACTAAAATGATTAGATCCTTCTAAATTTTTATCATTGATAAATTTTTTGGATCAATTCTAATTAGAGAATATAAAAAATTATTTACTTTCCCATGATAATATTGGATTGAGTATTCATAGTCCTTATTCTTCTTTACCCATCTTCGTTAGACCATATTCTTCTCTTTGTTTGTGAATATAAACATTAGGATCTTATGATCTATATGAATTTTATACATATCACCAATGAGATTATGAAACAATATTTACATTGAGAATATCACATTATCCAGTACCAGATCATGATTTGGGTAGTATTATTCCTGAACATTCAATTTCATTGAGTCATATCATATAACATTTTAATTCTATATTAGAACATAGCTCAATCCATTCTTTTATATGTAACGGTATACCATGAAAAGTTCTTTATGTGTCGCTAGCGTAAGTATAGAAGTAGTGATAAGCCACTTTTTCAACTCCTTGAATATTACATATATTAATTATTGAAAAAAACTCAATTTATTTAATGTTATATTTTTTAGAGGTTTATAAAATGAAGATAAATTTATAAATTATCGATAATAGTACAAAGATAATCCAATGAAACTACATATTTTTTTCATAGTAGTTGGCCTTATCTATCATTAAATTACTTCTATCATTAAATAGTCTATAAATATACAATTACTTGTGATAATATTTCAATGTAATGATTCTTCCTTCAACCAAAACACACATTTTTTATACATTTCATATTTCTTATCCTTTTGTAATGTATTTAGCATAGTGATAGAATGATTTTCATTCCCCTCCTTATTTTTTGGTGTATATTATAATATCATCTATAAAGACTACCATATATTTTTAAAGGTGTTATCTAAATACTCTATTCATTTTGTCCATGAATATTGGTGAATAATTAGTGAGTTTGAATGGAATTCCTATTAACTAAAATTTTCAGTTTATTTATGGAATGATTTCTAGTGGATATCCTCCTTCACATTTACCATATAATACCCCAAAAAATATATATGGAAAATGAATTGGGATCCACATAGAGGATCACTGATTTTATCATTCCTTGGTAGAGTAAACTTATTATTTATTTAGATCTTTTTTAGCTCATAATAATTAATTTGAAGGGGAATTGACCCATCTTATTCTTGATGAAGAGGATTGGTGCACCACAGTGTAATGAAATATGGAATATGAAGCCATAGTAGAGATTATCCTATAGATTTTTTTTCAAAAACTCTTTTTCCACAATAGTTGTTCTATATGGAGTCTTGGATAATATAAATTCCTCAGTTATATTCTCAATTGGAAATTCATTCAATCAGTTAGGAGGAGTAAAAAATAATTCTTTAGAAAACAAACCAGTGTATTCCATAACAATTTATATTTCTTAAAGTATGATATTATATTAATACATGTGTCTTTTTTAGATAGTCATTATCTTAGATCAATGACAACAATTCTTGAGAAAATGGTGCTAAGTAAGATTCATAAATTTTCTTTGTATGTGCACATAATCGGAGTACGACTCCCAATATAGAGAGTGATTTCCTTCTCATAATAATTTAGGTTTTCTATCTATAAGGAAAGACAATATTTAACAAAATTAAATCAAATTATACTAATGGGATTATAATAAGTTTTTACAAAATTTTCAGCCAATAAATTTGATATAGGGGGAGCTATATGCTTTGGATTTAATATTTTCCAAATTATTCATTTTTACAAACAGCACTATATCCATAATGTGTGGTGGTAATTGAATATCATTAATAAACTAGTGTGATATAAAAGAACGTGCAGAACCATAATAAAGAATTTTAACAACTATTCTTGAATGAATAAATTGTATACTTATCACCAATTCATTTTGGTATCTACCTCAAAGGTTATAATGGAATAATCTCACCATTAAATATTTAGAGTTTTTTGTGTTGTGATTCTATAAAAACCCTTGGATTAGTGAAGCGATAAAAATTGTTTTTTTGTTCCCTGCAGTTGAAACATTTTAAAATAGGCTAGCGGTTTTCACGGGCATTCCCCTCTTCCATTTCATTAGTGGGTTTCTCCGATCACAAATCTCTTGATATGGACCCTTCCTTTTTTAACATAAATAATTTTTTTGTCACCGTTGGGAAATTTTTGGGGTGCATTATTCTATACATTTCACAAGTGGGATATTTTAATTTATTACCAACATCAGTCATCACCATCTCAATGGCAGAATTAAACATCACATGTCACGAGCCGTCCCCCGGGGCCCGTGTCGTGACTACCCCAAACTCGCCTTCAATATGCTAGGGGATGGAGACTATAACCAAAGTCATAATTCCCTAAAATAGGGAAGGACTTGAATTTATAACCTATAAACACACAAACAATAGATACAAACATGAGTAAATTGTATAACCAAAAACTAAGTATAGTAAGTAAAAAGGGGCCAGAATACAAGACCAACTAAAAAGTACAAGAAATTAAATGTACAAGTACAACTGAGGAAAAAGGAAAAATAGCTATTGGGATGTCCTCAGACGTTCCTACCTAAGGGGTAGGTATAGATCACCTCCTCACCACTCCACGTCAGTCCGTCTCCTCCGTGTATTGACTCATCGTAAGGTCCTCCTCTGGGTACCGTCTATTCCCAGTACTCCAAGCCTCAGTCCACATTGTCCGTCATTTGCATCCAACACAATAAGGTGAGGTTATAGCTCTTGTAGGGGTGTGTATAACAGTACTCAGTAGGGACCCTGAGACCCTGAAGGTCTCACAAAATTCAATAAGGATAACCCACAAACTATGAAATCAATATATATCCTTACATAGGAATATTCCCATACATATACCTAAGTTATCAAGTTATCCATCTCATTCATGAGGAAAACACAACAAAAATGACTCAGCACAACCAGGATTTTATTCACAATATTGAAACCTCGGCTGCTAGACAACTCCTACTCAATCAAGTACAGTGGGCCTACCATTAAACACAGTGATCTTCTCACAAACTGTAGACTGCTGATATGCTCCTCCTGTCGAGTACCATGGGTCTATTGTGTCACACAGAGGTTCTCCCCACCATGGGTCTACCGCCACAACCAGGCGCTCCCCCTCACAGCATGCAGAGGTACTCCTCCTGTTGAGTACCGCGGGTCTGCCGCAACAACCAGGTGCTCCTCCATCGTTGGTCTTCTGCCACAACTAGACGCTCACCACTGGGCTAGTCGATTCACTTCGAGTCAATCAGTAAGTATTCGTCATGTCTCGTCCAGAGAACTCCTCCTAAATCGAAACCTCGGCTGCTAGAGAGCTCCTTCTCAATCAAGTACAATGGGCATGCCATGACACCAAGTGTTCTTCCCACTAACCTTGTACTGCTGAGGTACTCCTCCTGTCATGTACCATGGGTCTTCTGTGTCACACAAAGGCTCTCCCCACCCTGGGTCTATTGCCACAACTAGGCGCTCCCCCTCATATCTTGTAGAGGTACTCCTCTTGTCGAGTATTGCGGGTCTGCTACCAAAAATAGGATATCTCCTTCCATGGGTCTTCCGCCACAACTAGGTGCTCCTCACTGGGTGAGTTGAGTCACTCTAAGTCAATCGGTCAGCAGTTTTCAAGTCTCATCCAGCTACAAGCTTCCAGCTCAAAATGATCGCTCGTCTCCAAAAGAATCCACTCCATGAGCTACTGGTCGATACTCTAACTATCACAAAGTCCCACAAAGAAGTATCTCAAAGGTATAAAACCTCATAGGTGTCTCAACGCAATAGACGGAGCGTCAATCAGACACCTGGTCTGTGGGTTATTATCCTTTTAGTCCCAGAGCCCGGTTGGATTTGTGCACATTACAACCTAACAGTATCTCAACTCTCCCCCAAACACTAGTGGGCCATAATCAAAGGTACCTTCACACTCAAAGATATCCAGCTCCATTTAAAGTTCGTCAAATGGAGGTCTAGGGCCAAAGATATGGATGAAGGATCATAAATGGGACACAGTGGGCCCAGGTCTGCTCCGACCGGGTCGGACCAACCCGGCCCGACCCGGTCTCAGCCGAGTCGATTCAGGTCGATCCGGAATGACCCATTGTGTCTGGACTGGCCCGTTGGGCGGGCCATCCCGTTAGGTTCAGCACAGCCTGCTCGGCCCAGCCTAGAGGCCGCGAGGGGTAGTGCAGGGCCATGAGCGTGGAGAACGGCCACGAGGGCATAGACGGGGCATGGGTCTGCGTGAGGGTGGTTTTCCCCAGAGGTCACAATATGGATGACTTCGCCCAGAGGGCACTATGAGGGTGCAAGAAAGTTCGGATAGGGCGCCATGAGGAGCATGAGATGTCGGTTCGGACATGGTGGTGCGATGGGCACGAGAGGCCGGTTCGGCCAGGGCGCCACGAGGGCGCAGGTCTGGATGGAGGCTTGGGAGGCCGGTGGCTGGCACGTCCGGGGTGGCTCAGAAGGGTGTCATGGAGTTGGGGTGCCTGGGGCCGGTTTGGCCGACGGATGGAGTAACCAGGGCAGCTCAGCCAGGCTCAGGGTGGCTCAGCCGAAAGGGCGGAGACAGTAGGGGCGGTTCGGAATCTAGTCGGCAGTGCGGTTCAGCTAGCGGCGATGGAGCCGGTTTGACCGGGGCACCGTAGGGGTGGCCTGGGTTGTGGAGGCCGCAAGTGGCACAACCGTTGCCTTCATCACCTTCATCTTCGTTGTCTTCTTCTTCCGTCTCTAAAACACCACAAAACATAATGGTGGTGGGGTTGAGCCTTGTTGGTATGGTCAGCACCCACGACTTTTAGGGTGGTAGTATTTGGCTCACAAGAACAAATCACAACAAACCCTCCCTTAATGATTAATCCCAAAACCCACAAAAGGAAAACATATTTTGATCAACTAGTTAAAAGATGATCCACATTATATATTTTAGAAGGAACGAATCATATGAATATAAAATCCAACACAAAAATCTCCTACCTTTGTTTGTTTGATGTCGTTGGAACAAAAAGAAAGGAGGTGAATTTTTCGATGTTCATCTCATCAGCCACACACCTCAAATTCTGGGATCGTGCATCGGTTCTTCATAGTAGAAGATATGGATGTTTAATGTCAGGAGAAGTCTCGAGAAAGATGCTCAAAGGAGGTCGGCGTTCTTCGTCGGTGGAGAGCTCTTCATTGGGGACCATAATCCTCAATGTGTTGGGCATCGCGGCACATTACCAGCACTTCTTTTCTTGGTGAAGCCATCCCAAATCCTCCTCCCAATCTCCATATATATAGGAGAGGGGTAGAGGTAAGTAACGATCATGGAATTTATGACGGTTCATTTATTAGGAACCTTCCTAAATTCCAACGATGCAGTTACATAATATTTAAAAAGGTTCAATCCATTTAATAATTGTTTTCATAATAAAGTGGTGTGTTGGAACAATTTATTGTGGAGGAAGTCAAGAGGCTCCTCCACATTAATGAGGGGAGTTGAGAGTTTCTCTCAATTAAAAAGGAGGATTAATCCTGAGTGGTCCCCACCAACATAACCTCACATGGGAGGTTAAGGTATGGTGGTACCCTCATCTCAAATTCCACATGTAGAATAAAACACATGTGGTCCCACCTCCACAATATTCACATATGTGCTTTAAATAAAAATAAAATGTTTTCACAATTTTATTTTTATTTTATTCCTTCATGAAAAACCCAAAAACTAACATTCACCCTCGATCAACTGTGGTCAAGGTGAATGTATCCTTAATGAAATATCGGCACTACAATTTTAATGGTACCCTCAGATTTAAATTCTAGGCACTGGTTTAAATTTTATAAAAACCCGCTCGTACGTTTTATGAACATACCTGAAAAAAATGTTCAGAAAATTATTATCAATCACCATCGACCTGCTCCATTCAAGATTAGGCTCTACCTAGGTGAAAAACACACCAAAGAACCCAACTATACTCTTGGATTTTCAATCCATGTTACCTTTTATAAGTTATAAATTTTATAATAAAATAATTTTCACTTAATTATTTTAATGGTGGCCAAAAAATAAATTTTTTTACTGGCCCTTGACAACCAAAGTTAGTATCTTCTTAAATAAAACATACCCTCACGAGTTCAGCGGTGGTCTCATATTTTTAATCCGAGTTACCAATTGTTAGTTATAAGAATTTGAAAATAACATAATTTATTTAATTATTTTATTTACGATTATGCCATTTTTTTGGTTCTCTCACAGGAGGCCTGCGCTGACTAATCTTAAGTTATCTTTAGGGTAAACCTACCATCTTGAGCGCAATGGTTCCCTATGATTTCTGATCTGAGTAACCGTTTAAGATTTATTCCGCTTTTTTAGGAAAAATGCTTATGCACGTTAACATAAGCTTAACAAAACATCGACAGATCATTCTGGGCACTCTAGGCCATGGAATCGCTCATTGTTAGATTTTGTAGACTCATAAAATCCCCATTTATTTAAAAAATTAATTGAAATTCCTGTTATTTACATTCTCTCCACATCAGGGCTTTATGTCCACATAAGCCACAACTCATCTTAGTAAACAAGTGGGGGTACTAAGCATGCATCTGAGCCTCCCGCTCCCATGTGCTCTCCTAGAGGTTCCCGTGATGCGAAAAAATGTGAAAAAGTGGTATCGACTATCCACGAATGACCCGCTTCTATTGATCCGCAATCTCCACTAGAACCTCTGTAAATGTCACCTCATCGTAGACTTGCATCTCTTCGTGGTCAATGATGTGCGAAGGGTCATGTACATATCTCTTTTTTGGGATACGTGGAAGATTTCATGCACCTGGTGCAGCTGAGGTAGAAGAGATAAGTGGTAAGACACCTCTCCAACTCTGTTGAGGTCCTGAAAAGGTCCGATGAATCTCAGAGATAATTTTTTTCCTCGATCAAATCTCTACAAACCTCATCTTGGTGGGACCGGTAGAAAGACATGGCCACCATCCTCAAACTCCAGAGGTCTCCATCTCTTATCGGGATATGAATTATTCTTGGTCTTTGTTGTCTTAATCCACTCCAGGATGATCTGCACCATCTCTGTGGTAGCCCATACCATTTCTAGTCCCAATAGTGTCGACTCCCCTGGGTCAGTCCAGCACAAAGGGGATCTGTAAAGTCTCCCATATAACACCTCAAAAGGTTCCATCCCAATGGTGGATTGATAGAGGTTGTTGTATGAAAACTCCACCAAAGTTATCTGATCCTCCCAGCAGTGATCGATTTCGTGGACACAAGCACGCATCATGTCCTTGATAGTCTTAATGGTTTACTCAGTCGGACCATCCTTCTGAGGATGGAAGGCGGTGCTCAAATTAAGCTGCATCCCAAAATCCTCCTACAACCCCTTACATAGTTGAGAAGGAAAACGTGAATCACGATCGTGACAATCATCGAGGGTACTCCTTGTAACTACACAATCGCCCACACATAGAGGCATAACAAAATCTCTGTTGAACCCTTTTCTTTGATTGGTAGGAAGTGGTCTGACTTGGTGAGTCAGTCGATGATCACCCAAATCGAGTCATGACCCCTAGATGTATGTGGATGTCATGTAACAAAGACCATGGATATCCCATACATATTCCAATCTAGGACCTCTAAAGGATGAACCAAGCCTGCTGGAAACTGATTCTCCTTCTTCACTTATTAACAAGTGAGGCACCAGGAGACAAACTCTTCAACTACTTTCTTCATTCCCAGCCACAAGTGTTGTCGTCAGAGGTCTTGGTACATCTTCGTCACTCCTAGATGTACCACTAGAGGGGATGTGTGGAACTCCAACAACACATCCTCCTAAAGTGACACTGGTACCATTAAACGTCCCCTGAAGAGAATAACATGCTCCCCACCTTTAGAAAATCCATCAGTTTCCAGTTATGTGGATATATGAGAACGTCGTTACTCGCAGTCAGCATCTCCGTGTTGCACCTCCCTGACTCTCTAAATTAGTGGGGGAATGACTGTAAGAGACTGAAGAAAATATTCTCCTTCTCGATCCACAAAGGATATATTCAAAGCAGCCAGCTGCTCTGTCTCCTCACTCAGCAGATGTAGGCCAGATCTCATGCTGAGTTCGTATGCTACCATGTTCCCCTTCCCAGGAGTATAGACTATCTCAAAGTCAACTTATGCTAACACGATGGTGTTGTTGGCTGACTCACGTGTGATTGGATACACCCTAGTATGAAAGAGTTTATCATGTGCTTCCTAAGTAAACTTTTTCGTCGAACAAGGAAAACCCCATACCAACATTGTAGACAAACCACAACCTCTTTTCCAAATACAATCAATCTGAGTGTGAACTGTGGATGTGAAGTCCAAATCCAAACTAACATTATAATTCCTCAACACTGCCACCAATAGGTTCTAACCAAAGCTCTCGTCTCAAAGGTCAGATCACACCATCATCGTATGTGTGATTATCGAGTCTCCTCCAAAATGTATCTCTAGACATGAGTGTCAATTCAACATTTTAACTAGAAACTCTATGTCTTGTAAAAGATTCTTGGAAGGAAGGAATGATTGGTACATATGTCTATTGATACAGAAGCTATTAGTAGACACATACCATACCTCGAATCATTCTTAGAGACCTAGGGTCACACTCTTTGACTGCGTGCAGCTACTTTCTTCCCCCCCATCCTCCAGATCCCTAATCGTGGCGGGGACCACAAATGGGGATGGTTGTAACATGTCTAAATGTACACCACCTCATGATGCTCCCCTAGATCTGATTACAAGTCTGAAGACCTGTAGATTCATCTGTATGTAACACATCTTCTTCTCAATACATTTTTACATGCCCAAGTCTCTAAGACTGGCATTAGTTTCCTGCTTTCCCACTACTAACATCATCTGGCTGTATCCGCTCAGCCAAAGAATATTCAACCAGAAAGGTTCTCTCTAGAACCCTAACAAAAGTAGTAATTCATATATGAATTTTTCTATCTCAGATGTACCTAAAGAAACCTCACTCACAGGTATGAGCTCTAAAGTACTGATCATATCGTCTTCATCGAGTAGAAGGAATGATCGGTACGGCTCGATGAATACTCATCTACCGACATGTCATCCTTCTGAAGCTATAGAATCTCTACAGAACACTCAGCCTCCTCCTCAAGATAGTCCTTATCCGCATGTGAGTCGACTCACCTTGGAACCTGAGGGTTATCTGATGCTGAATCTCGTGTAAGAAATTAATCCTATATGTGTCCTTTACCAGTACCACTAGTATTTACTGCTGACCAATGGGTATTGAGATAGATAACACACTACCTGAAGGTAATATCTCGGGTAATGGTCCACATACTGAACCCTCATCACTATTAAGAACATCCTCAGGGTCTCACACTAAAATATTCTAGTAGCTAATATCATCATCTACTCTACTGGTGTCTCAACTAGGTGGAAAACTCTAGCAACCGCCTCCATCCTGCCCTCAGCTGTGTGGGAAACTGTATTGCCTCGAAACCTTGAAGGCCTGAGCTGGTGGAACTCGTGCAACGCGCTCAGTTGGCAGGCACTGTCAGCTAGTGAGGCTGGTAATATCTGCTGCCCAATGTGTGTTGGTGCTACTGGTACACCACTCGAAGGTGCCACCATAGAAAGAGGGCCCTGAACTGGAGATGTGTCACTCTGTGGGCTATCAGTGCATACAACACTCATAACACTAGTCAACTATCTGTGTTGATGCATTCTGAAAAGAAATAGGTGCACAATGGTTAAAAGTTATACCTGGTGAGGTGACTTAAAGAAAAAATTTTGAAAACACACACACAATCAGTGTTTTCGTGTACTATGTTGGAAATCTGATGTCTGGGTCTTGGTGTATGGATACATTGGCCACCACACCAACACTGGACTCCCTGAATTGATAATCAAACTCACTACACATAACACTATTGCTTCACTGAAAAGATCATTTTTATAAGTTCTGTGGTAGAAATGATTCCTCTGATACCAATTTGTCACGACCCGTCCCCTAGGGCCTGTTCCGTGACTACCCCATGTCCGCCTTCCATAGCCTAGGGGCTGGCGACTAGAAGCAAAAGCGTAATTCTCTAAAACTGGGAAGGAATTTCCATTATAACCTGTAAAAACACACACACTAGATACGAAAACGTGTAAACTTTATAACCAACAAGTGAGTACAATAAGTAAAAAGGGGCTAGAATACAAGCCCAAATGGAAATTAAATGAAACTGAAAGTATATGTAAAACTGTGGAAAAAAGGGAAAAACGTTACTAGGCCATCCTCCGATGTTCCTACATGAAGGGTAGGTACAGATCACCTCTTTAGCACTCCATGTCCATCTGTATCCTCCATGTACCGACTCGTCGTAAGGTCCACCTCCGAGTACCGTACAGTCCTGGTAATCTAAGCCTCAGTTAGAATTGTCCATCATCTGCATCCAACACAACGAGGTACGGTCATAGCCCATGCAGGGGTGAGTATAACGATACTTAGTAGGGACCCAGTGACCCTCAAGGTCTCACAAAATCCAAAAAATATAAACCATAAATTATGAAATCAATAGATAACCTTACATAGGTATATTCCCATACATATACCTATGTTATCAAGTGATCTATCTCATTCATGAGGAAAACACAAAAAAAAACTGACTCAAATCTAGTAGAATTTTATTCACAATATCGAAACCTTGGCTACTAGAGAACTCCTGCTCAATCAAGTACAGTGGTCCGGCCGAGACCCCATGTGTGCTTCCCACTAACCTTGGACTGCTGAGGTACTCATCCTATTGAGTACCATTAGTCTGCCACGTCACACAGAGGCGCTACCCACTGTGGGTCTGCCGCCACAACAAGGAACTCCCCCTCATAGATGGCAGAGGTACTCCTCATGTTGAGTACCGCAGGTCTTCCGCGACAACCAAGTGATCCTCCATCATGGGTCTATCACCACAACTTGGCGTTCCCCACTGGGCTAGTCGATTCACTCCGAGTCAATCAGTCAGCAATCGTCATGTCTCAGCCAGATATTAGTTTCCCGCACAAAATGATCGCTCGTATCTGGGAGAATCCTCTACATGAGCTACTGGTCAATACTACAACTTTCATGAAGTCCCATAAAAAAGTATCTCAATGTTCCTCCATGTCATAGGGGTCTCAACGCAGTAGACGGTGCATCAATCGGACTCCTGGTCTGTGAATTATTAATCTTTTAGTCCCGATGGCCCAGTTGGATTCGTGCACATTCCAACCTGACCATATCTCTACTATACCCCAAACACCAGTAGGTATACTCAAAGGGACCATAACCCTCCAATATTTCATGTTCTGCTGAATGTTCTTTAAACAGACGTCTGGTACCAATGATATGGCTGAAGGAGTGTAAAAGGGTCATAGTGGGCTCGGGTCTGGTCGGACCCAGTGGGACTAACCTGGCCTGACCCAGTCTAGGCCGCATCATTTCGGGTTGACCCGACATGACCTGTTGGGTCTGGCCTGGCCCATTGGGTGGGCCAATACATTAGGTTCGGCCCCGACCAACAGGTCGTGAGGGGACGTGGAGGGTCGCGAGAGCGCGGACTGGTCGCGAGGGCGTGGACTAGACATGGGTCAGTTTGGGGATGGTTCAGCCCAGAGGGCACCTGGTGGGAGACTCGGCCTGAAGGGTGCCGAAAGGGCTCGGGCCGGTTCAGCCGTTGCGCCGTGAGGGGCGCCAGAGGCCGGCTCTGCCGGGATGCCGCAAGGGTCACGGGAGCCCGGTTCTGCTGGGGGTGTCACGAGGTGTGCGGGAGGTCGTCTCGTTCGGGGTACTGCGAGGGCATGGGTTAGGCCAGGGGATTGGTAGGCCAACGGATGGCACTTCTAGGGCGGCTCGGAAGGGCTCCATGGGGCCGGGGTGGCCGGGGCCGGTTCGGCCGGTGGACGACATGGCTAGGGCAGCTCAGCTCAGATCGGGGCGGCCCTGCTGAAAGGGTGGAGACCACTGGGGCAGTTCAAAAGCTGGCGGGCAGTGCATTTCGGCCCAGTGTGGTGGAGCTGATACGGGTGAGGCCCCACGGGGCGGCGCGGGTCGTGGAGGCTGTGGGTGGCACGATCGTTGCATTCTTCACCTTCGTCTTCATTGATGCCTTCCTCCGTCTCAAAGAACACTGTAAAAGAGAATGGCAGAGGGGTGGGGCCATGTTGGTTTGGTCCACACCCTCAACGATTAGGGTGGTATAATTTGGCTCACAAGAACGAAGAACAACAAACCCTACTGCAATGATTAATCCCAAACCCTACAAAAGGAAAACATATGCGGATCAACTAGTTAGAAGATCATCTGCGTTCATTGTTTTAGAAGGAAATAATCAAGGGAATATAAAATCAATCACAAAAATCCCCTACCTTTGTTCGCTTGATGTTGTTGGCATAAGGAGGAAGGAGGTGAAGTTGTCTACGTTCATCTTGTCCACCACATGCCTCCAATTCTGGGCTCGTGCGTCGTTTCTTCGTAGTCGAATATGTGGACGTCCCACGTCAGAAGAAGAACCAAGGAAGAAGGTTGAAGGAGTTGGGTGTTCTTCGTTCATGGAATGTTCTTCGTTGGAGAGTGTAATCGTCCAAGAGTTGGGCGCCACAACACTTTACCATCACTTCATCACTTGGTGAATCTATCCCAAATCCTCCTCCTAATATCCATAGATATAATAGGGGGGATAGGTCAGTAACAATCGTGGAATTTATAATGGTTCATTTATTAGGAACCTTTCTAAATTCCGACGACACAGTTACATAATATTTAAAAAGGGTCGATCCAATTAATTTACATTGGCATGATAAAGTGGTGTGTTGGAACAATTTAATGTGGAGGAAGTCCAGAAGCTCATCGACATTAATGAGGGGTGTTGAGAGTTTCTCTCAATTAAAATGGAGGTTCAATCCTGGGTAGTCACCACCAACATAAACTCTAATGGGAGGTTAGGCTTGGGTGGTCCACACCACCATAAACTCACATGGAAGGTTAATGTATGGTGGCCCCCACTTCAAAACTTCTACATGTAGAATAAAACTCATGTGGACCCACCTCCATAATATTCACATGGGTGCTTTAAATAAAAATAAATTTTTGCACAATTTTATTTTTATTTTATTCCTTCATGAAAAAACCCAAAAACTAACTTTCACCCTTGATCAACTGTCGTCGAGGTGAAAGTCACCATAAGAAAATACCAGTGTGGTGAGTTCAACAGTGCCATCAGATTTCAATTCCGAGCACCAGTTTAAAATTTATAAAAACCCACTCATATGTTTACTAAATGCACCCGAAAAAAATCAGAAAATTATTATTAGTCACCCTCGAACTGCGACAATCAAGGTAAGGCTCTGTATAGGTGAAACACGCCCCAAAAAACCAAATGGTACTCTCGGATTATTAATCCAAGTTACCATTTAGAAATTATAAATTTTATAATAAAATAATTTTCACTTAAATATTTTATTTGCATCCAAAAACTACCTTATTCTGGTGGCCTGTGCCGGCCAATGTTAGTATCTTTTTAGAGAACACATACCCTCACATATTCAGCTGTGGTCTCAGATTTTTAATATGAGTTACCATTATTGAGTTATAATCATTTGAAAAATAAAATAATTTATTTAATTTTTTTATTTATGATTATGTTATTTTAGGGTTCTCTCATAGGAGGCCCGTGCCGACTAATCTTAAGTTGTGCCTAGGCTAAACTCATTATCCTAAGCACAACGGTGACCTCAGATTTCTGATCTGAGTAACTATTTAGGATTTATTCCACTTTTTTATGAAACAAAATTATGCGCATTAACTTATGCTAAACAAAACTTTGACGTATCATTCCGGTCACTCGGGCCTCTGAATCACACGTCGTTAGATTTGACAGACTCGTAAAAGCATCATTTATTTAAAAACAATTCAAGGAAATTCCTGGTATTTACATCACATTCCAATTATTATCCCCATGAGACCCTTAAGATTCATCGATCTCCATTTTGACTTTTAGGGTATATCATAAAATCTCCTCATAGTTATCAATGTCATAGATCGATAGGGATTTTTTATAGGATCGGATTTAGCCCACTAAAGAACTGAAAGAACTTTTTATTTGGTGAAATGGAAAATCTTGAGGCATAACATGAAATTATTGTGATTTTTTCCTCATACATACTGATGGATTCTCAAACATTTTCTTGAGGGAAAAAATTTCCTTTCCATTTTATTTCATAGAGTTCGAGGAAAATATTATCAATGAACAATTTCTTAAACTACTTCCACCCAATAACATTGATATCTTCTTCTGGATTTGTATTCTTGATCAATGTACACCACTAATCAGCTTCGCTCTCTACATGATAAAAAATATAATAATATTCTCTTTCTTATAACATTGAATTATAAAGATTGTATTATCAATGGTGTTGATCCATTATTCTATGATTAAGGGACCAGATTGTCCATTAAAATTCAGAGGCCTTTTGAACAATTGTCTCAATTATATCTTGTTCTTCCAATGTTGGATTTAGTTACTCCTCATATATCATGTTTTTATTCAGAACCAGATTCAACTAAGATAGTGTCTATTTGGAAACAATCTCTCTAGGTTTTGTCATTGTGTTTTTGGGATGATTTTGTATTTTAACTAATACATATGACCATGTTTTAGTATGGTAGGAGTTTACAAATAAGATGTAGAATATCGATTTGACAGACTGTATAGTTTCACAACTGTGTTATGTTTACCAAAAAAGGATTCAAGTGGAACTATAAAGGAATTCATCATTTTTTGGATAATAAAGGTGAAGTAAGACTTCCACAAAGGGATCAGTTAGTTAGAGGATTGCCATTTTCAAGAGGCTCATCATTTTCAAATTGAAGTAGTGATTAAAGGATTTTATAAATGGTTTTAGTTTTTGGAAGACACTATTCTACCTAAAGGATAATGTAACTATATGGTTGAAATATCTAGTTCGTACTGAAGGTTGTATCACATCAATGTTTTCGGTAATTATGAATAGAGAGTTTTTTGGGATTTATTTTCCTATATAAAAGACCCTAATCACATCATTAAGTAGAGATAAATTCTTTAGATAATATCATCACATGATGAATTTGGGATTTTCTGAAGTACGTAGAGAGGGATGATTATATGAAGCAAAAGAGTTTCATGTGGGAGAAATTTTGTGATGGAGATAGTTTTGGAAGACATTTCATGAAAGCGATTTGTGGAGTTCACTAGTTCACAATAAAAAAGGGTAACATAAAGTAGATGTAGTTTTTGTAGCATCAGTAATTTGTAATGCATAATTCATCTATATATCAAAGAAGGTCTATAAAAAAAATTTCTATGAAGCACTTGTTCCATGTGGTGAAATGTAGTTCACATCAGATGCAAGATAGTTCACAGTGTGTTTATGGAATTTTGAGGAGGAACTAAAATATTTTTTAAAATCAATTTTTGCAATCTAATATTATGTGGAAAATTTGATATCATCTACTAAATGAAAAAATGGCATCATTTTACAATCATATATCTGTGAAACAAATATTAGGTGATTTAGAACAACATGATATTATTTTGGAGGTGTACTGAGCACAATACAGTTATAAGGGTAGTCACCTTTTAATTTTGAGTGGGATATAAAATACGAGGGATAACCAGTCCTATCCTATCATTTTAAGGTTATTGATCCTATGAATAGAAGTGATCTAGGCCAAACCATATTTTTTCAGTGAGCCTTAGTGGATTTGGTACATCTTTATATAGTGGTAAGCTCCTTACAGATAGCCTAGTTAGGGTAAACCAAGTAAAAAATATTTCTCATGCATTATTTCACTTCATTCCATACATTTTCTATGGGAATAAGATAGTTGAATTTTTTGATTAAAAATGAAAAAAACCATAAGGGACATGTGTTTTAATCTTTCATACCCTGATTCACTACCTCCCCTATTTGGGTATTAAACCTATTTGGGATAACAATATCATCACAAGTTCACAATTCCTACTCCCATTTGTTTTTTAATTACATTAGGTAAGTAATCACATTTCCTCTCACATTGGTAGTTTTTTTGGTTCCCCTATTCATTTTGTTTGCCTAGAATAAATGGAATTTTAGGGATGAGTATTTTTAAACAATTAAATAAGCAAAGGGGGGCCCAAAATCAATAAATTAATAATTTATAAATGAAATTTATCATTAAAATAGGAATTTATTGGCTTCAATTTAGGTTATCCATAATTTATTTTCTAACAAATACACTTATTTTCATTTTTATTCCCTTAATAAAAGTATTTAATGATCTTATGATTTTTCTTATGTATATAACCTGATAGTGTAAAACTAGTTCTTTACCAATGCATATTTTCGGGCACCAATCCATGATTGAGTCTCACAAAATGTGGAATTAGTGAGTTTTACCACCAGGTATATCTGTTCTAGGTCCACATCAACTTATAGTATCTGTATTGGGATATATTATCTTGGAAACCACATAACCAATACTTTACCAAGATTTATGGATTTATTATTATGTTTACCATTATCCCTTAGGCTTTATCTAGAGTTTTCTAAAACTGAACCCAAATATAACTAAACTTTACTTTGATACCAACTATGAAAACCCATTTCATTATTAAACATTAATTCATGTTTTATTAAATATTAATACACATAATACAACCCAAGTGATCCATAATTCTAGTGTCTTTAAGAATTAGTTACATTACATAACAACTTCAAACAAGGGATACATGAAATATATTTAAAACTTCCTTAACATTATCATCATATCCCATTGTTCTTAAAACCATAATAGATGTACTAGGGAAATACATAAGAAAAGGTTGAGCTATAAATCCCATTATGGGAATAAGAAAAGAATTACTTGTTGAGTGTATTACATGAAAGACAATTAGAATATAAATTGTAAATAAAAGTGGGGATTTTAATAAATATTAACAATTATGAATAATATAGCATGAAAACATAATAGAAACAAGGGAATGTGAAAAAAAATATAAATATGAAATCATAACCATATGTCAATGTATACCAGTAAGACAACATAACTTAATATGATTTGGATAACCTCCAGTGTTCCATACATGAAATATCATGATTTTACATCATTATATAATGTATTGGAGATCTATTTGGGTGAATCCATCATGTAAAATATAATGGGAAATCCGGATATGATATGGGTGCACTCATCATAATCATATCACGTACATGCATAAGATTGTCACACAAAACTTATACATAAGAACATATTTCATCACATGTAATCCTAAGATAGTGGAGTTAGAGTTACATAAATGTATGTCCAAAATAAAAAATGTATATGTGCATAAATTTGAACACCCATTACAGGAAATTATAATGGCTATCTTCTAAATAATTAATTGGCTTTAAAAATCATGATGATATTTCGATAACAAAATGGGGGAAATTAAATTTTCATTGGAGGGAATAAAGATATTTAAGTAGGTATCCCATCATTTAAAAGTAAAAATTGTATTAAAGTGGTATATGGAAGAATATATCACATTATTATTAATTGTTTATAAAAGGCATATGAAAATAAATTTTAATGAAAAATGAAGAGAATGACAGGATCCCTTACCATGAGAGGGTGATTCCAAAAGAATAGGAGGAGATTAATTAGAGATTGGAAACAGTGGATGGAATCCATAAGTAGGGGGAATTTTTAGGACACGGTCAATGATTTTTCTTTGATGTGGACTGGTATCTTAGGTGGGATTATATAGGAAATGATAGGGTAGTTCCTTATTATTTCTCAAACATATGTTTTGGACTCTATATAACAATTTTATCCAAACCAAAATCCATCTGATGGTTTTTCTTAATGTTTTCAATTAATTGGGAGTGGTTTTAATTATTTTATTAGTATATGGGATGAATTTATCAAAATAACACCAATTATAATGTGAAAGTAAGTCATGTATTTAAATAAATGTTATTCAAACCTTAATGTAAAATACACGTTTTGGAGGATTCAAAAATGAATTAAAAAACTAATTGAATGACATAAAAACATTAATTTAAATAAGAAATATATATTTGGTCATGGATATCTTTTATATCATTTAGTACATTACTTTTGGGTCATTATTGTGTCATAATGGACACCATATATTTATATTAAATTTAATTTTGAAATGAAATTTCAACTCTAAAAAAAATATGGAAGATTCATAATCCATTAATTTCTACATTTTTATTGAAAAAATTATTTTTATTTCATTAAAATAATTTTATAAATATGTGAATTTTCTTTTTTTTAAATTAATCAACATTTATTGGAAAATGGTGGGGTTTTTTTTGACAATAACAGTTTTCGAACCCTTATAAATATTACATTTAACTACATATAAATTATATAATCATTTATATTTATTTAAAATTATTTGATAATAATATTTTATTAAAATTTTATTTATTTAAAAAAATAATTAATTCATCCAAATAGATGTGTTAATTACAATGGAATATTACCGAAAAATATATTGTTGTTTATCATGTAAAATTCAATATCATTTATAAAGAAGTAATTATAAGTAAATATGACCAATATTATATTAAAATAAATTATTCATATTCATATTATAAGGTTATTAATACATATCCCTTTATTATATTAGTAAACTCATTAATGTTAGGGTGTGTAGTGGTGATATTTTCTAACATCAAATTACCTGATTTTAGGTATTTTCAAACTCTTTATTTGTTTTACTCTTTAATTGGATGCGTCTTGGTACTCTTATAGACAGAGAAATTATTTTGCGAAATTGACCAATTTTTGTTGGATTTATGTTTTTTTCTGAATTAATGGAGTCTGGGTATAAATGTGTTAGTGTTCTTGTAGGTTTCTTCGTGAGTATAATTAATTCCCGAATTAGTTTGTGGTTTTTGTGTTAGAATATGGATTTATAGTTGTGTGATTTGTAATCAAACGATGTTTAAAGGGGTTAAAATACATATAATTGGTTTTTAGAAACATTTCACAAACAATTTACACAATGTGAAAGTATTAAGAATTGTTTAATAATAAGAAGATGTGTAGTATTAAAATATTAGGTATCAATGAAATGGTGTCTTGTTTTCGGCGTACATTTTCCCTTTGAATTACAAGAATTGTAAAGGGATTCCTTATTGTGTAGACTTTATGAGGTTGTATTCTACAGGGTTTCATATACCATTTTTACATTTATTCGTTGTCATCCCTCTTTTTTATCGACCTATATCACTTCTATGATTATTTTGGAAGGCTCAATTTGATTTGGATTGATTCATTCAATGATAGATATCCATTTTGGTTTGACTAAATCACTCCCGATGAGTAATACTTTCTGATTATTCAGTGAAATTTATTTCGAGAAAATTGTATCCTTACACTATTGGTATTTGGATCGTGGTTTTGTTTCCCATTTTTCTATTCTATATTATTTTTATGATCATGTTCTGGGGGGGTTATTCCATTGTTTATTGTGGTGTGGTAAGTTCATTTTCTTGAGGTATGTGTTATGTACTCTTCTCTACCTACCGTATTGTTTAATTGAATAAATTATAAGATATGGGGATTGGTTCTTGTGCCTCCATTATGGTTGTTTGTACTTCATTGTTTATTGGGTTTCGTTGCTGGCATGTGCGACTCCTGTTTTGAGGTAGTTGTTTTATCTATAGCTTTTGTTGGTGAAATCAATTCCTCCTATCTTTTGATAAATAATTTTATTAAATTAAATGATATTATATGACCATTTATGTGTTTTTAGAACTAGATTTTTAAAAATATGATTTCCCAATGTTTTGGTAAATAAAAAATGGTTTGCAAAGCATTGTGAAAATGTTTTGTGAAATGGAATTCAATGTTTGGTTTGATGGAAATGGGTTAATAAACTAGTTTCTAATATATACACATATGAACATGTGGGTACATAGGTTGATGGTATACTAATAGGTATCGTCTACTATCAGGGGGTTTACTCATGGGGATTTCTTCTACTCTCTATCCTTATTATTCTAGTAACTTATTAGACCTCTTTGGAGGTTAACTTACATGGGTGTTCATATGATCTATAGACTAGATGAATATGTATATTGGTTTGATATGTATCTTATTTTCTAGGTTATGTATATTTTAATATGTTATCCTGACCTAGTGTGATCCATGGTGTGATGTTGATTGTACTTATTAGACTATTTGGTATGCTTTCAGTTTATATTATTTTTATTGTACTACCATGTTTTTTATATGATATGTGATGTATTAATTGATTTGGTTTGATATTTTTTTGATATATGTGTAAGAAATTCATTGATATTTATTTACCAACATTATTTTTAAATTTGAAAAAAAGAAAAATTAAATTATTTTTACATGATTTAGATAGGAAAAAATATTATAATATTTAACATTAAATATTTTTTTAATATTTAGCATGCTTATATTATTGTTAAAATTACATGATATAATGACCCATGTTTATGTACTATATAAATACATTCTTTTGTGGAATAATTAATACATTACACAACTAGACTCCGAAATATATTATTAGTTTATTACCATTAGAAACATAGAACACAATCCTCTAATTTGTTGAAACATCTTCAGCATCTCTAATAAATTTCATTAAATCAATTTTTCTACCAAAAACCATTCTTTAAATCATGGGAAAAAGAAACTATTTGAAAAGGGTTAGCTCAGATACTCATTAAGGGTAAATAAAGAAAATATCAATTTGAACTTGAACATATAAATGTAAAAACCTGAACATAAGTTTTGAAAATCATACCATGTATAACATATATCATAATATAGATTCATAAAATAAATCCTTGAAGCTAACATGGAATAAATCATAAAGGAAATTGAGCTATGGGGAAATATCATTGAAATAAAACATTGAATTGTGAAAAAAATATATACAGAGAAAATAATTCCCATAGTATCCAAGTATCATTTCCAAGACCTTCATAGTGGAAAAAGTCCATTACTAAACCAATTCACTCCCCATTATATCCCTTTGTTACTAAACCTTGTTTATATACTATTCTAACCCTGTATTACTGAACTGAGATAATTTCTTGTTCCATACCTGAAGTACTAATCCAAGATTGTTTCCCATTACAATCATGTCTATATCATAAGGTAGAAATCTCTACTCAATGAATTATAGGGAGATATAGGTCCCACCCACTTATCAATTAAATCATTCTTACATGTCCCAGAGAAACATAAATCAATCATCGCAGGATAATCTAAAAAATGGGTTTCTTAAACATCATTTCATCAAAACATTATCCATATAAATAAAATGGATTTAATAATATGATTCCATTATAAACATAATCTTACATAAGAATAATAGGGATAGTATACTTGAAAAATAACTCTATTAATAAATTACATCATATATGGAATATAATTCTTATAGAACACTTTAAATAAATTCTATATGAAAATAAACTTTTTTCTTAAAAACATTTTATTTTCTCAAAATGCCACATAATTATAAATGAAAACAATTATTTTGAATATAACCTTGAATTACAATAAAGTATGGTTCATGGAAATATAGTTTTATTAAAACATAAATACTCTCCATGCTGTATAATATAAAAGAAAACATTCTTCTTGTACTTTCGTCTGATAAGTCAAAAAGTACACCATATCAAAAAATGAAAAAATATTCCTTTCATACCATATAATAAAAATTTTCCAATGGGTATAATTGATGTTTTAAAATTATAGAAGAATATAAATAATGTTAAAAATTTATAAAATACATAAATGGATGATAAATAAACCCCCATCAAATACTTATATATAAAAAATCTAAGATAATAGTTAAATTGCTAAAAAATCTCATTCCATAGGTTTGGATTCCATCATATATGTCCAACCCACATTTATAAGGGTTTAAATAATTTCATTAACTTATTATAGAATCATAATTATTTTTATGATATGATAACTGACCAGATTATTACCCATTTTTTAATAACATAATTACTCCTCCTTCGTGTATGAACTGCGTTTTTTTTCTTATGCATCTTTTGAGGTGTAATTGCATGTTGATATTATCAAAAGGATATATTTATATCATTTAAAAAATTATTTTTCTATAATATATAACATAGAATGAATCACATTGAACTGTGGAGACAGCAGGTCAAACGTATGTACAAGTTAAAACATCTTTCCCTTAATTATGGAATGGTATGGAAGTGGAAGGTATATATATTATTCAAGAATCATAATATTTTTTAATAATTATATATAGTTATTATTTTTATAATTATACCCATCTGTGTATGGTGGTGGTGAAAAACTAATTACACCACATTATGGAGATGGTAAGTCATATGTACGCACGCATGGTGATTTTATTTTTCCAAGGATATACAGAATGATGAATATGGTTGTTCCATAATATTAATAAAATCTCAGAATATAGTTAATACTAGATTTATTACTTTATAATGTAAAAAACATATGAAGAGGAATTATAAGAATAAATAACTTTGAATGAATCAGTAGGGAAGATTACTTATTCTTCTACGAGCTCCATAGATATATCCTCTTAAATGCACTAGAGTTGGTCTTTTGGAAAGACCATAACCACTAGAAATCAATTAAGGAAGTTTAAAAGGGAAATTTTCTTGGTATTGATGATCATGAAGGGTCAATGTGATGTGAAATTATGAGGGAGGTTGTACCATTTTATAATTGAACTGTGGGGCAATTTTAAAATCTCCAAAAATATTAATTTATAATAAATTAAAAACTCATCCAAGAACCACCAAAGTATTCCAGTTTTTAATATGATATAATTTAAGGTTGTAATATAATCAACATCTATATTATACACATGATTTAATATCAATTTAAATAATATCTTTTTAATTAAAACATAATAATTCTATTTAATTTCTAACAAAGGTAATAAATATTTCAATATTAAAATTGCGAAATTTTTACTTGTTTGATTCCAATTAGACCATAAATGAATACATTAGAAAAAATTTAAAAAATATTATAATTATTATAAATTTTAAATAATTATTCTATATTTAAAAAAACTAATAACACATTATTTTTATAAACAAACAATAGTGTAAATTATTAAACTATTGAATTTATTAATTTTTAAAAATATCATGATAAGATTTTATCCAAGAAGAAAATATTTTATTATATCCCTAAAGGGTCAAGTTCATCTATAAAATTCAATAGATACATTAATTATCCAAATATATAATTTTTTTAATTTTTTTAATAATATTAAATTGATATTTTAATTAATAAAATAATTACAACATAATTCTTGTGTAATTATTTAATATAATTATATTGGGTGTAAAAATCAAAAAAAAAATAAAGTAAATTGGAAAATATAATTCTTCTAAAGTTCATAATAATTCTTATAGTTGAATATATCTCCTCAAAAATCTACATTAAAAATGTTATATATATTAAAAGATCAATGTTACTATTTTAACATAAATTTAAATAAAATATTATAAGTGTCTTTATATTTTTCCATATTACTCTAAATGGTCAATTAATCCACCCATGAATGTTTATAGATGATCTATGCCTGACCAATAATATTTTTCTACTTTTATTCTATTATAAATTTTATTTTCATTTTAATTTAATCTTTTTTATTAATAATGCCATTAATTAAAAAATTTCTTCATCATCAATGTATAATCATTTAATGTCATATTTATAACATAAAAATTACAAATAAATTATCATAAAAATTAAAAATATTTTAACATTATAAAGAGTTTTTATAGTTAATTTTTTATCTTTATACCCTTATGTTATAAATAATATATTTATTAAAAATTGAGTAAGAAATATTTAACTTTTCTGTAAATAAAATATATTAAATGTTCTAATCTTATAAAAGTGGATTCCAAAGGGAAAAATATATACCCAAATATGATTTAGGGTGAAAAAAACCCACCCAATTATATAAGGACAAGTGTTAGGGTAATTTTATAATATTATTTTTATCCTTAATTTCCTGATATATCATTTTATCGTATTAATTAAAATTTCTGAATTTACTATTAATAATGCACAAAAATAAATGAAATATATTTATATAATTAGGACCTACTAATTAAAAAAATGGAATCCATTTTTGAAAATTCATAATATTGATGTTGTAGTAATTAATTTAAAATTAACCCATGGTCGGAATGAGAAAATGTGTTATACAAGATAAAAATGGAAAAAGATTGAAATGTTTTTATTTCTAAATACAATGTAAAATTCGTACCAATGACCTAAATCATTTTAAATGATAAAAATATAATCAAATGGAAAATTGAACTATTAAATAATATAATTTGACCACTTTATTTATTTTGATGAAAAAAGTTGATTTCAGTTAAAATTTATTATATTTTTACTTTTCATAAAATCATAAAACTTATCAGAAAAATTTCAAAAAATTATAAAAAGTAAATTTTTATATCTCTCTACCCATGAAGAATTTTATTTTGTTAAATAAAATATAAAAATGTGTTAAAAACATGATTTAAAATGGATGTTCTATTAAAAGGTGGAAAAACTTCATTTTTTTTAAAAAAAAATACTTCTTTTCTTTGAAAAATTGAATTTGACATCATATAATGATTAAAAAAATATAAGATGAATTTAAACCAATATTTTTAATATATTACATATATTTTAATAAAATACATAAAGAGTTATTTTATTATTATGTAAACTCGCTTATTTATATTTAAATAGTTTTTTATAAAATCACTTCATTTTATTCCAAACAAGTTTTTATTGATAATTAATTTCTCACCAAAGGAGTATTTTTATATATGTACATGTGTAAATAATATTTTCACAACTGAATTAATATTTTCCACAATTTCTGTTATACTAGCAAGGATATAATGTAATATCTTTCCCCATCTTATTGGCATGAGAGGGCGGGGAAATGTTATTTGGCCTTATGCGATGTTCCTGAGGTTCCATAGGATGGAAATAAATGCTGAGGGATTCTAATATAAATTGGGGAACGATTTTCCCTTTAGATTTAACCAACCAAAAAAAATAGTCCACTAACAACAAACTATATCATTCATGACCACAAAACAACCAAACCCATACATTACCATAAGACAACCATTAATTTTCTACAAGAATTCCCAAGAAAAAAATTAATTATACCAAAACCATTTCTTCTAGCCAAGTGACGTCGAGATAGAATCCACCTAGCTTTATGGTTCCGGTGAACTCAGGCCACAAGAAAATGCATCCCAATCCAGGAAAATGCCTCATGAAAACTGCTCCAGATCTCCTTCCCTAACGTCTACAAGCATTAAAATAAACATCCCAGGAAACAAAAACCCATAATCTACACATAATGGGTGTACATCAATAAAAAAAGATAATGGGATGTAGATCTAGAGATAAACTAGAGAAGCCTATAGGATATACTTACCTGAGAGAAACTACATTGAAACCACCATAAAACCCCTTCGAATTACTTTGAAAACAAGTTATACAGAACCTTCATCCTTTGAGAACACAAAATCCCGAGTGGGCTTGAGTGGGTGCATAATTGGATTGAAAGAGATCAAGCCTAAGGGGATTTACATTAAAATACCATTCCACTAAGTGGTTGCACGGTTAGTCCACACAGTTTGGAAACCTGTGCATTAACCGTTCACATGGAACTCTCTATAGATAAGGGAACTGCATTATTGCCTCACCTATTTTGGAAAAAAATTTCATAGGCCGTGCAAAGCCTACTATCTCAGCTCTGTACGGTATCCTAGAGAACCCTCATGGTTTCCCCTAACCATGCTCAAAATGTGAACCCTTATAATGACCTATAAACTTATTTAAAATCATTTAAAACTCTCCAAAACATTTCCCAACTACTCACATGCACTTTAAAAACTCAAAAATGAAAAAACAAAGTCAACATACCTCTAACTAGGGGTACTACATTCTCCCCACCATTGTAATTTCCATCCTCGAAATGTTGGGAACCATTTCATTTCTGAAAGATCTTGGTCCGTTTCTCGACAATATTTTTTCCCTCTCCCAAACCTACTATTTAATATAACCATGCTACCAAAAAACACGAACTAAATCGATACTTTTACAAGGCCATATTTTATCTTACCTTTCCACAATTTTCACTGGCATGTGAACCAAGGAAGAATCCGGTTCTAGCTCATCATGATCCCAACGTATCACAAGAGCACGATCCAACTGATACTTTTTCAACTACGACACCTAAAACACATTTTGCATTGCACTAAACCGTGGTGGAAAAAACAAACAATAAGACACCACTTCAATCTGATCATATATCTCAAAATACCCAATATACCTTTGAGATAACATATGCTTCTTCCCAAACCGATGATGTCCCAATCAAGGGGAGATTCTAAAAAGCACATAATCACTCACCTCGAATGGAAATGATATCAACGATGGTCCACATACGATGCCTGGTGACCATGAGCTGTCTCCATCCTATTCCTTATGAACATGATTTTCCTCATAGTCTCTTGGACAAGGCACAAAATGATCATTAAAGGATCTCATGTTTCCATCCAACATAGGGCAGTACAAAACAGATGCTCAAAGAAATCCTCATATGGATCCATATGTATCAAAGCATGATAAATTTTATTATAGGATAACTCCACCAAGGGTAAGTGACCTTCCCATGAACCAGAAAATTCCATCACAGAAACCCTTAATATGTCCCCTGAAGTTTGTATCATCCTTTTGATTTTCCCATCCGTTTGAGGATGATATGTCATGCTCATCCTCAAATGTGTCCAAACTTATTACTGCAAAGATTGAAAGAAACGAGATGTGAACCTTTGATCTCTATCCAAATCAATAGAAACCGGAACATTGTGCATCTTTTCCACATATTGGATGTATATTTTGGAGAGATCCTCATCCATATGATATTCACGAATTAGGATGAAATGGGTTGAGTTTTTTAGCCAATTCACAATCACCCATATGGTATTGTATTTCATAACTATTATTGAGTGACTCGTCAAAAATTCCATTTCTATTTTCTCCCATTTACACACTAGGATAGGTAATGACTACAACATGCATGCTAGTTGTTGATGCTCTGCCTTGACTTGTAGACAAGTCAAGAATCTCAAAAAACCCGACCACAATCCTTTTCCTAGCATCCCACCAAAACATTAAAATCAATTCCTTATACATTTTCTGAATTCCTGGATGGACAACCCACTAGGAATGATGATAATCCATGAGATTTTTGTCCCAAAAATCAATGGGTACGACCATCCAATTGTGAAAACACAAGACTGTATTTCCATTTAGTTCCCAGTTCTCAATGGTCACCGCACCATTGAGTTTTGACCCCATCACCTTACACTCAGAATTTGATGCATGTACCTCTTTAAAAATACCAGCCTAGTCAGGAACAAATGAAACTGAAAATAATACTTCTCTTCCACCATGGTCATCACATTTTAAATGCATGTTAGATATGACTGACATCAACTGCCACCCATCTTATGAATATTTCAGGAATTGAGCATATGATTTCCTACATAATGCATCTGCCTCCTAATTTCCCTTACCCGATGTGTACATTAAGTTGAAATCAAACATCTGGATGCATTCCATCCAAATCCTTTGCCTCGGGTTCAAATATCTTTGTGAGAAAATATTCATTAAACTCTTATGGTTCGTAAACACTATAAATTTCTCATGGAATAGATATTGACTCCACATTTTGTATGTATGAACCACTGAAGCCAACTCTAAATCATGTGTTGGGTAGTTCTTCTCATTACACATCAATTTTCATGAGCCATGCACAACCACGTGATTCTCCTTCATGAGAAAACTCCCCAAAACTGATCCTGAGGCATCACAATACACTATGTATTCTCTCATTGGTTATGGATAAACCAAGATCGGTGTTGATGTAAGGTGACCCATTAACTCATCAAAGCATTTATGGCACTAATTAACCCATTGAAATGAGCTATTCATTATTTTCAAAGCTATAATCAGATAATCCAATTGTGAGAAATCATGAACAAACGTCTATAAAACCTATCTATACCAAGGAATCTATGTATCTTTAAAACGTTCTTTGGCAGTTTCCTTAAGATAATAGCCCCAATTTTTCCGATCAATAGAAACACCACTCTTAGAAATAACAAGGCCAAGGAAACTAACCTCGTGTATCCAAAAGTCACACTTTGACAATTTAGAATACAATATATTGTCCCTCAAGATCCCCAACACTATCGCCAAGAGACACTCATACTCCACCATTGTCCTAAAATACACTAGTATATCATCAACAAATACCACCATAAAAGAATCCAGACATCTATGAAATATTTGATTCATTAATTCCATGAACACTGATGGTTCATTTGTTGGACCAAAGGGCATTATAACATACTCTTAAAGGACATATCTACTTATGAAAGCTATTTTCGGGATATACATCTTTGTCACTCGTAATTGGTGATTTCATGGCCTCACATTAGTCTTGGAGAACCACTGAGCTCCCCTCAACTGGTCAAACAAATCATCAATGCATGGAAGTGGATATCATTTCTTTATCGTAACATGATTATGTCTATGATAATCATCACTGAACGATAAGTTTATATTATCCTTTTCAACAAACCAAACATGCGACACCCATAGAGACGTTCTAGGAAAGATGGACCCTTTTTTCCTACTCTTCCAATTGAACCATTAATTCCTATAATTCTACTGGTGACATTCTATAAGAAGGAAGTGAGATAGGAATGGTCCCTAATAGGAGATCAATCATAAATACCACTTCTCTCATAGGTAGAAACCGGATATTTCTTCCTGAAATACATCCATAAATTGATCTGATACTTCCGGAAGAACTCTATACTCAACACCTTCCACTAATTCCAATTAAAAATCCTCTAACTGATACGAGATCGTGTAAATAGTTGGTGCCAAAATATCTTTTGCACCAAACATTAAACTCTTCTCTCCTCTAAAAAGATAATTAACGCCATCCTCCATCACAAAACCAATCATTCACGCATAGAAATTGATGTGAGCCTAAAACATTTCCAACCAATACATTCCCATAATTATATCATATTCATCCATTTCTTGCACTGACAAATCCCACATCAATTTTATGTCATCCATAACTAAGCATCATGTTATACATTGAAAGGCTCGATAGTCTCTTTGACCCAGATGAGTTTGTAGTTTCAAAATAGAATGCATCATTTGCACCATTAAGCCCAAAAAATAAACAATGAAAGAAGAAATAAATGAATTGGAATCACCTATATCAAACAAATATTTCATCAACATTGACTTTAAAAGAACCATTACTCACATCATGGATGGTCCGGACTGATCATCCATCATCATATTCTCAGATCAAATCAACTTCTTACTTGCCACACTCCGCTCCTTTTTACCCTGCTGAGGTGTCGTTGTATTCTGAGATTTACCAGGTCCCACTTTACTCTGCTTCTGAGGGGAATGTTGCTTCCATTGTCCCGTTGAGTCATAATACCCCTACAACCCCTAAGAAGTGTCACAGACACCCATCCTTTTAGAATTCTGACAATAACGTTGTAGATGCCCCTTATGATTTCAATTTTTACATTAACGAGGTTGTGTCATACAATCCCGCATGATGTGGCTCATAGAATCACATTGAAAACATCCCATATTACTCGGAGGCTACGGAGAAAGATTCATCGATCCTACCATCTGATTCAGATTTGTAGTCCCACCATAGAAATATGTGTCCCTCTTCTTCTTAGTCCTTGTATTTGAGTTCCCACTATTTTCCATGGGTACCAACATACTTCCCCCACCTATATCCCCAACAACATCATTATCATCCACCATATCTCGATTCACTATTTATGTGTAATCATCTATACATAGCACTGCTGTCTAGGAACGAATGTACTGGTTCAACCTGTCTTCAAAAATTCAGGCCTTTAATGATGTACTTCCTACCACCTTAGGTGAAAACCACACAAAGTTCATAAACATAACCACTTATTCTATCACCGTAACGTACACTTCCTTCATACTAAATAAATCTGATGTACACTAAATTCTAAACATATGAGGGAATATTTGTTAAATAAAAAATTCCTCAAACCCCTCCCATGTCAAACTTTGGTCTATCCCAAATAGGACCTCCATATCCGACCATTTACGGGAAATATATTCCAACATATAAATGGCTAGATTCACGTTTATCTCTACAGGTGTTCCTAGAAATCCAAAAATCTGATTCATTTTGTTCAACCACGCTTCAACCCTCTCTGGATCTAAATCACTTCTAAAGATGGGTGGATTCAGTATTTGAAACTAAGCTAATTTATCCACATGCCACAGTTCATCCCTTATATATGTGCATCCCACTTCTTAGAAATATTAAACTGTACTATTCATTGTCTACTATTTCACCCAGGTCTTAGGGGAAACCATATTTTCAGCAACTTCTTCTGGTTGGTCTCAATGAGGCCTACGAGATTCCATTTCTATCAACACAAAAACAACCATATTTTTAACATTCCTAACATGAAAGGGTGAACGGTTTTTGAATTAAATTACAAAACAACTATCAGAACACGAATTTTCACATGTTTACATTTCCCATATTGCACTATTTTGGAAAAATCCACCATGTTTTTAAAATTGACCTTTTTTCAAAATACCACAAATTTCTATGTTTTAAATCCTTCCATTTTGAAACTGAATTCTGATTTTCAAAATCCACATATTCATATCACCCATAGATTATTATACCCCAATGAAAAATGAATTGTTGTGGGAATTAATTTCTACCACCCATGCCATGCTCATCTCACTGGCTACACCCATGACAATAAGATATCCAATGCCTATAAGTGTCACCCAAAACTTATGTACCCATCTCTCTGGTAACATGAATCTCAGCATAAAATGGTTATCTACATCGTTTTATGCAATAAATTCCATGTTCAATCAATCAAAATCCTTGATACCATCCCAACTCAAGGAATAGACCAAGAAATAATGTCAAAACCAAGACCAAAAATCAATGTCAAAGGATCAAATACTTATTCTCAATTGAAATCAAAGGACCAAACAAACAGATACCACATGTAACACCCCATCCCATCCTATTGGCTTGAAAGGGTGGGTAAATGTTAAATGGCCCTAAGTGACATTCACAAGGTGCCAATGGCTGTTAATAAATTCCAAGGGCTACAAAAAATAAATTGTGGAATGATTTTACCTTGAGATGTAACCAACCAACCAAATATTCCACTAACAAAAAAATATATAATGCATGACCACAAAATAACCAAAACCATACATTAAAATAAGACAACCAAAAATTTCAACAAGAATTCATAAGAACCAAATATATTATACCAAAATCACTAGTTCTAGCCAATTGGAGTTGAGAGTGAAGCCACCAACCTTAAGGGTTCAAGAAAATTTAACCCACAAGCAACCACAACCCAATCTGGGAAACACTTCACGAAAACTATTCTAGATCCTCTTCCATAACATCCAAAAGTAGTAAAATTAACATCCAATGAAATGAAAAGCCCAGATCTACACACAATAGGTGTAGATTAAGAAAAATAAGAGAGAGGGAGATGTTTATCTAGAGAGAAACCAAATATGATAAGAGGGGAGACTTACCCAGGATAAACCTCCTTGAAACCCCTTCAAATCACTTATAAAATGAATAGGAGAGAACCTTCAACAGTTGAGAACACAAAATTATGAGTGAGGATCGAGTGGGAGAAGAATCGGAGTGAAATAGGTCAATCATGAGGGACCCTAAATTTAAAAACCCTTCCTTTAAGTGGTTTCCTAGTTAGCCTACAAGTTTTGGAAAACAATGTGCTAACTAAGTGTATTCCAATATCTCAAAAGAAGGGATCTTCATAGTTTCCTCGCACTGTTTCTCAAACTATACAAAGGTCGTTTGAAGCCAACTATCTCCCCCTAAACGGTTTCCTGGAAACCCGTATGGTTTCCCCAAACCGTTCTCAAACCATGCGCCCGTAGAAAAACCTCAAAAATTTTTAAAACTATTCCAAACTCTCCCAAAATCTTCCCAAATAATCCCATGCACTTTAAACAGATAGAAATGCATGAAAAGGATACATACCTCTAACTAGGGGTGCTACATATAACGTAACATAATAATATTTATTTTTTCACTTAAATTGGGTCTTGTGTGAAATTATTTCGATCAAAAGAATTTGAAATTTTGTGTAACAAAATAAAAACATTGATTTGCATGTACGAAAAGATAATTTGGTGTTACGTGTAACTCTACGTTATCTCGGTGTAGAGTATGAAAAAAATTCATTAAATAATTTAAAAAACATAAATAAATAAATAAAAGAAAATAAAAATCTATCTTATAAAAAACTCATGGTGTTACACTCTTCCCCTGTTAAAATTAATTTATCCCCCAAAATTCATCTAGGTTATAAAACTATTAATAATTAAATGGTTCTATAAAAAACCCTCATCAAAAAATTAACTAATAAAACTTTCTTTTCAAATGGAATGTAAGAGACATTATGGTTACCCAAAGTCACTCATAAAGAGGTTTCCACATATGAAAACAAATGTGTAAAGTGAAAACATGGATATAGAAGAGAAATATAATCATCATGTTCTGATGGACAGTGGCAGAGAAGATGTATAAGGGAATATAACAATAATATATATATAAATCTATTATTATTTAAGGGGCCATTTTATTCCTCTTAATTGAAGGTACCAAGATAAATCATTTGGTTTTAAGATCAATTACATAGAGTTGAAGAATTTTTAATTAGAAGAAATTCTTACATGATTATGTATAATATCATCAATTTTCATTTCGTCTCTTAATCCAAGAGATGATGTTGAATTTTTCATTCATAAAGCATTAGTAGATCATGCGATACACAAATAGAATGATATGTAATTCTATCTATTGAAAAAAACATTAACACAATTTATCAAATATTCATAAGTCCATCTATAGTAGGAAAATACATTCATTTTTTTAAAAAAAAATCATCCATTGTTTAACTAAAACATTCCATAAATTAATACAATTACAAAACATCTAAAGGATGAAAATAAAAATGTTTATAGAGAGGATCAGTAACTCAGCTTAACTTTTATCCCCTATATATCATAAATTATTTTTGTTCCACATTCCAAACATGTGAATGTCTTTATCCTGTATTTTCACAAAACAATGTAAAAAATGAATTACTCATTATTTAAAAAACAAAATCTTTCTATACACTGTAAATCCCATAAAAACCAATATACTCAATCCATGATATTATAAATAACTTGGTAATCATATCAATCATGAGGTTATTAATATTATTAATAACTCATTATTTTTTTATCCCTGCATTATGAACAAATTAATGGTTGTAATTCCCTTAATGTTTTTTCCAAAAATGATATTTGAATCACTTTTCATGGTTTCTAATACCACTCATCATATAATATTAAAAACCTATGTAAACACCCCAATAGGCTAATAGATATTTCAATATACCATAATATCATAAAAGTGATTTTACAACATTATTCCCAAATCCCATTTGATAAACACTAAATCATTCCACCAATTCATTGGCATAATCTACATCACCAATAGTGATCATATGTTATTTTATATTTCCATTGGGATCAATATGTCACTTATGCCAATCATCATTGACGACCCCTGGATTAGGGTATCGGGTTTCAAAAGTTACCATTTTATTTCACTTGTTGTATTGAAGCATCAGAAGTAAATTTTGTGTAACCTTTTCCCTATTAACAACATTATATATCTTCTTCCCAATAATTTGACACTCAAATCCCCTATGACCTTATTTTCCAAAATTATAAAATTTACTATCCCCTTTATGAAAATCTCCACCATGCTTACTTCCACACTTTGAGTAGAAAGAAACTACCATATTCTTTTCACCATTGTTTTTATATTTCCATTGAATTAAATCATCAATTTCTTTTCAAACCATGATATTTATATGTAATACCAACATCCATTTCAACATTTATAGAACTATGAACAATATCTTTATAGTTGTGGATAATTCCCTTCGAATACGTGGTTCTATGCCATTGAATAACATATCAACATTACTTTCATGTAGGCTGATAGTTCCATAATCATACCTCACATGTATTGTAAAATTTTCCTAATATATTCCAACATATTCATCATACTTTTTCTTAATCTCAATGAAATTCATTTCTATATTTGGAAAAAGAATATGAGGAATGAAATTATTGAAAAATATGATGTTAAGCTCATTCAATTCCATGGATTAAATTTAATCTCACTGCAACATATTCGTAATTAGAGTCCACCAATGGTCCACATCATATTCTAAACAATAGAAAAATAAATTTACCTTTTCATCTTATTAATAGTAATGGATAGAAAATATCTTTTATATGTAAAAGATCCATTGTTTAGAAATAAGTAGATCAGAATACCTACTAAAACAAGGTGGTTGTTGCCTCAATAAGGACTCAATAGAATTTTATTCCCTTATATGCTCATTTAGAAGTCCATAATGATTAATAGCTCTTGTATGTATAATGATAAGATTTTACATTCCATATACCATTAAATTTAGTTATTCAAGAGTAAAATTGTTATATTTACTATATCATCCAACATTAACAAGGTTCCTTCAGGTTTCAACCACTGTCTTAAAAAATAGTGTGAGAGGAAAAAATAATATGAGGAAAAGAACATAATCATGGGTAATTACATTCAATCTATAACATAATAGGTTTAGTCTTATGTTATCCATTATCATTACCAAAATTCAAGTATTGTAACCTATACTTTGACTTATCCTTTGGGAAATCCCTATATCCATAGAAATATTTCTAGGGATCTCACTAAATTTTTCTCATCTTAGTTTCCAATGGTTAGTTAATATTTTTCTATGATAAAAACTATAATGAACCATGCTTGACATACATGAACAATACCTAACTTTTTCTTAATAATTAATACAAAACAAATCTATATTCCTAAAGACTGTATTATTTTAGTGCATTTGGAAACATTTAATAGATTATTATAATTTGGTGAAACATCTTAAAAATATTCTATAATGATCTTCCCCTAAAGTTTTGATACCTAAAACAATTCTTTATATCATGTGGAAAAGAAAACACTTGAAAATGGTGAGCTCATATGCTCAATATTGGTAAACATGGAAAATATCAAACTGAACATGAACATAAAAATGTAAAAACATGAGTATAAATTTTAAAAATCATACCACATATATCATATATCATAATATTAAATCATGAAATAAATCATGGTAGTTTATAAGTAATAAATCATAAAGGAACATGATCTTTTAGAAAATATAATTGGAATAAAACATAGAATTATTGAAAAAACATAAGCATAGAAAATAATTTTAATATTATCCAAGGCTCATTTCCAAATCCATCATAGCAGAAGAATTCCTTTAATGAATCGATTTCACTCCTCATTAAAGACATGTATTATTGAATTGGTTTTACATATAGTTCTGGTCCTATATTTTTGAACCGATATCATTTTCCATTCCATCAATGTATTACTGAACAGATATCATTTCCCATTCGATTACTATCAATCTCATTAGATATAAATCTTTACCCGATGTATTTCATGGTGATATTGGTACTACCAATCTCATAATGAATTCATTCTTATGTGTGCTATGATTACATAAATCATTCATCATATCATAAACCAAAGAACTAAATGGGTTTCTTAATCATTATTCCACCATAACATAATACATATAAAACTAATAGATTTCATAAAAATAATTCTTTTATAAACTAAATCTAATATAATAATAATCTGGATAGTATAATTAAGACATAACCTAATTAAATTATTATATCTTAGATGGAAAATAATTTTGATAGAATACTAGAAATTTATTCATGAGAAAAATATCCTTTCTTCATCGAAAAGATTTTATTTTCTCAAAATTACACACAATATTAAAAGAAAATAATTTATTTAAAAATAACCATGAAATATGATAAATCAAGGTGCATTTAAATACTATGTTATGAAAATTTTGAAAACTCACCATACCATATAAGTTTAATGAAAACATTTTTCTTGTACTTTTTTCGGATAAGTCAAAAAGTACCTCATATCGATAAATGAAAAAAGATTTATTTCATCAAATTTAATAAAAATTCACCAATGGTTAAAATTGAATTTAATTAATTAGATCATAATATATATATTATTACATATCTTTTCAACATGTATGAGGATGATAAATATACACCATTAAAAACATACATATAAAAAATCTCACATAAAAAAGTGACTCTAAAATTATACCCTAATATGGGTATAAGCTCCTTCATACAGTTCTGATCATCTTGTATATGAGTTAAAATTCTATAATTGCCTTATTCCATAATCATATTAATTTTTATGATATTATAGCTGATCATATTATTACCCATTTTTTAATAACATTTCAACTCATCTTTTGTGTACTAACTATTTTATTTTCTTATGACAGTTTTTTAGATAAGATCATTTTAATCTAATTAAAATTTCATCTTTATATAATTTTCATAATTAAATTGATATAATATATATCATATTTATTCATTCTAAATATTTATATTAATATTATTTAATGAAGATCATATAAAATTAATCACATCACATCATGGAGATGGTAGGCTGTATGTATCCATGACCAAAAATATCATTCTCTTAATTATGGAATCGTATGGGAGAAGATGATATATATATTGTTCCCTAATCATTATATTTTTATAATAATCAAATATAGTTATTATTTCCATCATTATAATCACTTGTGTGAGGTGTTAGTTAAAATCATTTTACACCACATTATGGAGACAGTAAGTCGTACATATGAACACATGGTGATTTCGTTTTCCTAAGATGGATATAAGGTGGAATATGGTTTTTAAAAAAATCATAATAAAATATCCAAATATATTTTATACTGGATATATTACTTTAAAATGTAAACATATTAGGAAGGTGATGTATAAGATGAAATAATTTTGAAATTATCACTAAAGGATATTTCCTCTTCTTCAATGAGCTCCCTCTACATCTCCTCTTAAAAGCACATGTATTTGAATTTTAAGAAGGCCATAACATTTATAATTTATCTAAGAAATTTATAAGGTAAATGGGTAGGGGAAAGATGATATTGGTAGAAAAATGTGATTTTTAAGTTGTGAGGGAGGATGTTTCCTTTTATAATTGAGGTAAGGGTCGAATTTGGAATCTCAAAAATTATTAATTTATAATAAACTGAAAAAGCATAAAAACCCACCATACTATCTAATATATGAATATGAGATGATATAAGGTCGCAATATAATATTCAAAAAAAATTAGACCATTTTTCAATAAATTTAATCTTTATCCTCTAAAAAAATACTTAGTTATTCTTGTTAATTTTTATCAAATGTAACAAAATCAATAATAAAAGAGTGAAATATTTACTTATTTAATGTAAATTAGATCATAAATGAATAAATTATAATTTTTTCACCATATCGTAAATTTTATATTATTTAAAAAAATTATAATTTCTAAATAATAGATAGATGGCGCTATGGGTTACAGGATCTCCTCTCCATGATGATGGATTTTAGGGTTTCTCTTGGCCATATCGCTTTCATTATTCCTTGGATTCAATCATATCTCTTCTCCTAGTGGCATGGCATTGGAAATTCCCTCCTTGGTGTCTGCTCGCGATCCTTGGAATTCTGGAGATGTTTGCAAACCTATGGTTGCGATGAGGCTGACTTCTTGTGACCCTTGAAGTTCTGGCACTGTTTTTAACCCTTCTGTTTCGGTTATGCCTACCTTCTTAGCCGGTCTTCAATTGACTTTAGATCATTGCACTGGATCCGCGGAGGTGTCGCACCAATCTTCTTCTGCTTTGAAAATTGACGCGCGGAGTTTTGATTCAAAGAAGTCAACTAGTATGGTTGATGTTGTTGTGGCTATGGCCCCTACTGATGCATTGATACGTGATTTTATTACATTGTACGGTGATGATATCCCGATATCTCTATCCCAATCCGATGTGGTGAGGAAATAATGCTTAGGGTTGAATCAGGATGGAGCTGGTTCATTGGAACTTTTCAAGGACTCATGTACTAGTGGAATTATTCGTAAGGGTTCATCGACTCATGTTGAATCCAACCCCAAAGTTCTTTCAGAGAGAATTTCAATTGGTAAGAACTAATTGATTTCACATATTATTATTCCCAAAAGTGTGAATCCATGGAAACATGGTGATGTGATTCGCAAAACCTCGCATTTCTGGGGATTTTCTAACTGGAAATGTGCTTCTCTTGGTATAGGATTTTTCCATTGCCTTTTTCCATCTGATTATTTGAAGCTTCATGCATGGAGCATTGGAAACCTATTTCTAAAAACTGTTTGGCTTCATTTTCAGGAATGTTCTGTGGATTATAATGTATCATGTGCAAGAAATGCATTTTCTCAACTCTGGATTCGTCTTTATGGACCCAATTGTGTCCTCTGGAATTCAAAATTTTGTTATAACATTGGTATGGAAATTGTAACTCTGATTCAGCTTGACAAAGAGACTTAAGATGTTCAGTTTGGTCACTTTGCAAGGATTTTTGTGGATGTTGATCTTAGCTCCACTTTGATTTACAAGGTAACCCTCTCCACCCCTTCTGATAACATTCAAATTGATGTAGAGTATGAAAATAATCCTCTCTTCTGCAATGTATGTATGAATGTTTTTCACTCTTTAGTGCTATGTTGGAGGAATGTTTCTTGTGAGGAATGTGGGGTGAAAGGTCATTCGGCAGCCCTCTGTTGTAGGAAGTCCAAGGTTAAGGACTCGACGTTGCCAAAGCCTACTGCTCATGATGGTGATTCATGTAATGCGCCAATTCATGATACTGGGGAAGCGTTGCTTATTGATGTACCTCCCAAGAAGGCTTAGAGTGGCCCCTCTAACACTCAGCCTGATTTGGTTAAATAGGTTACTCTGGTTGAGGTCACCCATATAAAAACCTCAGGATTGGTGACCCCTGATACTTCTCAGGTTGATGTCTCCTATCAGATCGATGTGCAACAACATGTGGATTGTAAAAAAGCAATCTAGAATCTTATTCAGATATCTGAATTACCTGAGAAATGGGTAAACCTTTCTGTGGATGAACAAGAGAATATCGATACCCTGATTAGGACCTCGGGTAGTGGTGCTCATGCCTCTTACAATGATGCTATCGTAAGTGGCCATCCAAAAGTTCCTAATAGTGATGGTCTCATCTCTAGGAGGAGACCACGTAAGGATTACTCTAATGTTCCTAGAAATGTGTCTACTAGATCATTGTCTAAGGCATCAAGGAAAGTGGATATATATTTCATAAAAACCATCAATTAGGAGAAGTTCCAATCTGAGTGGGAGACTACTGGTGACTCTGATTATGGAAATGATGTGTCTTATTATGATCTCTAGGTATGTTCATAGTGGTTGAGGGTTCTTCTGTTGATTTTCCACGTTCACTGCTCTATTGTACTTTTTTCTTTCTTCTTAATAAATGGTCATAGGCTTTGCTTCTGGCTGGACTTGCCTGGTAATTTGATAAAAAAATAGATGTTTCATTTTTGACACAATCCAAATTAGGATTTTATAAAAATTTCAAAAAAATATGTTATCCAATAAAAAAAATATTTTATTATATTCCAATGTGGTTAGGATCAGCTAGAAATATATTTGGAGAGATTAATTGTCCCAAATTAAATTTCTTTTTATATTATTAATGACATTAATTTGTTATTTTCATAAATAAAATAATTACTACATCAGTTTTTTTAATTATTTAATATACATATTTAATGAGTAAAAATTAAAAAATAAATACCATAACAAAGATAAGACATCTATATTTTTAAATAATACTTACAGTTAAATATATCTATGGTAAAATATATCATTCAAAATTATATATATATATATATATATATATTAATTCATGAATGTGATAGCTTTAACATCACATTTAATAAAATACTTTTCATAATCATTACTATATGGCTTAAATGGTCAACAACTTGACCCAATGCATTATTATTGTGGATATATACTTGAAAAATAATATTTTCTCATTTTTCTACTTAAAATGTTATCATCATTTTTATAAATTTTATTGTATTGATTTTTCATTAATTAGATAATTTCTCCATCATCGGTATATAAACTTTTAAGGTCATTGTGTATTTCCTAAAAATTAATAATAAATTACAATGATAAATAAAAAATTTATCATTAAAATTATTATCTATAGTCTAATTTAGATTCTATATAATGTTATATTAAAAATAAAATATTTACTAAAATTTGAGTAAGACAAATTTTACTCTTCATTAAATGAAATATATTAAATGTCGTAATCTAATCGAAGTGGCTTCAAAAGAATATCTTTAGACCAAAAATGATATAGGTAGAAAAAAATAAACTAATTATATTATGAAAAGTTTTAGTGTAATTTTATAATATTATTTCCTTCCTTAATTACCTGATTTACCCTTTTACCTAATTTATAAAAATTTTTGAAATTATTATTTATAATGCCAAAATATAAATGAAATCTATCTCCATAATTTGGAGCCACTGATTAAAAATATGGAATCCATTTGTCATAATTATAAATAAAGAAGTTGCAATAATTAATTTGACATTAATCTCATGGTCGGATTGAGAAAATGTGTCTTAAATGATAAAAAATTACAAAAGATTGAAATGTTTTTATTTCAAAATGAAACATAAAATTAATTTGAGGGACCTGAATTATATTAAATCATAAAAATATAATATATTTATAATTATATACCATTAAAATATTTAAATTTATAATATAAATATATTCTATGGAAATTTATTTTTCAATTAAAATTTTGTTTATTTTTACAACTCATTAAAATAGGGAACTTATCCAAAAAATACCAACAATTCATCCAAAGTAAATATTTATATACTGATTCCGAAGAAGATGTTTATATTATAAATATGATTAAAATATTGGTTTAAAATTTTTAATTAAAAATGGGTGCGCCATCAGAAGGTGGAAAATCTATATTTTTTGAAAAATACTTCTTTTATCTAAAAATTGTAATTTGTTCTTATCTCATGTTTTCAAAACATATAAAATGAATTTTTACCATTATATTGAATAATATTAAAAAAGAATTAACAAAATCAATAAATAGTTATTTTATTATTTTATAAACTCACTTAATTGTATTTAAATATTTCTTCAAAAAAAAATTCTTTTGTCAAAAAGGATTTTATTTTTATTTATATTTAAATTATGACTAAATAATTAAATATATATATGTGTGTGTAGATTATTTTTTCAAAATTTTGTTACTTTTTTCATATTATCCACTATAATGTCTAGGTCATAAGGTAATATAATAATTTTTAGTATTTCACTTAAATGGGGTCTTCTGTAAAATGAATTCATTTAAAAGAAATAAAAATTCTATTTAACACAAGCTAAGCATTGTATTGTGTATATCAAAATCTAAGCTACTGTTTCATGTAGTATAGGGTTATATTGGTGCATCGTACTTCAAATTACATCAATAAATTAAAAAAACATAAATTAATTAATTAATAAAATATATCTCAAAAAAATTCTTCGGTGTTACACATGATATGGAACACATGGATTGGATCATATTGTACATGTAAACTCACACCTTGTGTAACCCTTCAATGGTGAATAGACCTTTTTATATCATTTGATATAGTAAAGGCATGGAGTTGCAGTAAGGGTGTTAGGTTTTTTATCATCTAACATGGTTTGCTAGTAGTGATATGGTGGGAGTTTTACCATGATGTCACATGGAGTAAATGGATTTTCATGTTTTTGTGGTATACATTGGTTAGACCTATAATTATTATTTTTTGAATGAAATATGGAGGTTGTGCCTTTGATTAAAATATAGTAAAAGATAGTGGTTGAGAAGAGTACATGAAAACAATTAAAAACCCAAAGCAGTAACTACTTACCGATCTTTTTCAATAGCGTGCACATAGCATACTTTCTTCATACTGAAGGGAATTCTAGTCAGCCCTTCCATGACCTCACCCCAGACCACTCAATCTCCCCCTACTTTGAGGAAGAGATAGAAGAATTATTAAAAGAATCTCTACATCAGTTCTTTCAGAATCAGAGTTTTACCCTTTTTGTTCCTCGCATTTATCAGGAGGAGTGTCTCTTGTCATAGGATAACCTATTCCCCCAATGGTCATTTCTTACTCAGGCCCACAATATCCTGGTTTTTTTATCATTAAGAGAGATTATAGTTGAATCATGTATCTCAATGTCACTTATATACTGCTCAGATAGAGTTAGAGTCTTACCTACAATCGAATGATCAACCACCACTGAAGTGGGAATAGGGAATTTTTTCTTCTTGTAAGAAACTATCTTAAATCATTCACTATCCAAAATTGGAATTAAATATTTAGAAAATTCAATAGAATCAGATTCAAATATTTTTTACCTTTCCAGTTACCTGATGCAACCATCATTTCCTGTGAGAGGTGGTGATCCACCTCTAACTGGACTCCTTCTTCATTCACTTGATCAGCCAATAAGTCATCGTCTTTAGAAGGAAAATTTGATTTAGAATACCGCAATATTTCACCTTTTCTTGTATTAAAAGTATCAAAAAATTTAACGTTCGTCTCTTTGAAAAAGATAGAATCCCATTATTTCATCTTGTTTTTAGAGGTTGAGGAATTTGGATGGTCTCCCATTTCCAAAAAAACACTTCGCACCTCTGTTTTCTGTTCCACGCCTAGTCTATCATCACTTTTACAAACATGATGTTGCAACAGTGGAAGAACATCAGGTTTCTGAGCAGAAGTTTTTCTCTTTTTGAAACACATACTCACGCCCTGGCCACGCAAAGCACATATGATGCATTCTATAGAACGCCTACAGGTAGATGATTCCTGGACAATAACATTTCATTCCATACAGAAATTGGGATTTTTTTAAAAAATGATATTAAACTCAATAATATCATCATCAGTTGCAAGCATTACCTTTCCAAGAAGAGTGGACCCCAGTTCAACCTCAACAAAAAATCTAACAATGTGCCCTAAATGAGCTACTTCAATTTCATTTTCAATTTTAATCAGGATGCCGGTGGATAGGGAAATATCATACAAGATTTTAGGATTCTACAGAATCTAGTTTAAACCATAAATGCATACCCAGATTTTAGTAATGGAGTTACCAACCTCAAAGGGATTAAATTTTTTATCCCATTCACGCAAATGAATAATCCCTGGTTTGAGTGATACTGAACTGAATCCCCAATCTCAGACTTTCAATTATTCCAAAGGGAATAGCATATTGAAATATCCTCATCCCAGCTATACACACATACGAGATGAAAAACCACAAATTGACAAAATTCATGCCTTGAGATCATCATTTTTTTGATGCTGAGTTCATTTAGGAAGAAATATGAGAGCAATAATTAAGAACTCAACCATTTTATGTCACTCTGATACTGCGTCAGGATCATTTTTAATATGTAAAATACTCTCTTTTATTCAAATAGAAGGATCAATGGCTCTTTTAAAACATTAAAAAGAGTGATTAATTATAGAACTGTCATCCAGAAAACCATGGATATGGATCACTGGAGTTGTTTGAGGTGCCTTTAGTTTTGAAACATCAACAAAACAACTCATCCCATCCTCAGGAAATTATTCATCCATTTTAGGCACATCAGAAGAAACCCTTGTAGTTCGACCTGCAATATCAATATAAGTACTCTGCCCATATTCACATTGAGGTCCGTGTCTCTCTCATACATCTGTCGAACCTGACATTGAATCCGGAGAATCTCGCTTCCCATATTCAACTCCTGCTTGCTGAGGGCCACTCCGCATAGGTGAAGAAATATCCTACGAACCCGCAACAGCTATCGAGACCACTCCTACCCAAATGGATGGACCTGTAATTAGTAATTGTTTATACTCTTTAATCCCTTTTCATCCATTTGTTCTCATTTATATAATATTTGTATATTTTCCACTATTTTCTCAATTATATATATATATATTCCATGTCATTTTATTTTGGTTAGGGTACATTGCTCCCTTCATCTTTTGTTTGGTTCCCATGTACTAGTTACTATCCAATGGGGATCAATAATTCCATTTGAGTATGTGAAAAAAAATTAGTAGGCTACCAGTTTGGGAGGGTATCTAGTTTGGGTTCTTCAGAGTTTGGTATCAAACCCTTTTTTTTGTCAAAATTCCTTATCTTGGGACATCATTAGAATGGACATAGAATGGTAGGGACTTGAGAGGTATTTTATTATGAGTTTTTGAATAGCTATGTTCATGATGAGACTGAAGCTACCATAGGAAATTGTAATGTCTATCACATTATTTGAGTTATTGTTGTTAATTTCTATTTTTTATTATCTGTATTCTAGTTTTAATTTATATTTCTCTATTATATGAAATTTCCCTATTTTTCTATGTATAATTAATCCCCCATTATGTGTTCTAGGAATTCCTCATAAGGGTGATAATTAAGTATCCTCAAGGGAATCCTCCAAAGGATCAGAACATTATTAAGTCTATAGTGTGTGTAGATCATTACATAGATTAGAATATGTTTTAAGCTCAAAAATTAGTTGTTGAAGTACATCTAGGATTTTTATGAGAATGTGATCGATCACATATTTTCTTTTTTGAGATTCCAATATTTTTTAATGGTGTGAATAAACCCCAATAGTGTAGGAATGCCTTGAAAATACGGGTCAGTTAATTTCCTTCATAGATACACCTGAGAGTATGAATGTTAATTTTGATTAATTTATCCACTAGGGTCCAAACAAGTATTAGTGGGATTATATAGTACAGAATTATATGAATTTGTTCTTTTACTATAGGGGTTTTAAGAATCTATTCTTATAGAAATTTCGTACAGAGTCCCAATTGATGGAAGTGTCTCTGGGTATTCACTCTAAAAATTTGGGAGATCATTTAGTGTTATTGTACACTAATTGGTTAGTAGATGTGGTTTATTATTTATAAGTTCTTATAAAGAACGAGCATCTAAAATATCATAAGAACACATATATTTTTCAACAAGATATTATATCTTAGGAATTTATGTTGAAGATTTATACCTACATAGAGATAATGGTTAAGTTTATGATGAAATAAATCAATATGGATGGAAAATGTGGATATTCTACCTCATATCTTCTACGTAGTGGTATCTTTAGTGGCGCACTTGGGAAAATAGTAAGTGGAAATATCATCATAGGAGTGGGGAAGTGGGGTCTAGGAAGCATGAATCTTGGGAACCTCAAGTTTCTTCTAGTGGTGTCTCTCTGAATTTTCATCAATTATTCAATATCAAACATACACGTCATTATTTACATTCAACTAAAAATATTTATAACCTTTGTGGAAATTATTTTCATCTGTATCATTTCTAAAATAGTATATCAACACTTTGATATGGTCATAGATCCTCAGCTCTAAAGGTTATTGTGGCATAGTCAAATGGTTCAATAATAATAGAGATCTAGCTATAGGCCTCATGATAGAATAACCCCCACTCAGTAGATGAGTTTTTGGTGGAGGTAGATGCATTTTCAGTGATACTGAGAGGTATCGTATTTATTAAATCATTAGAATTAGTTACTTTATTTTATATTGGTTCTTGAAACTCATTTATATCTCTCTATTTCTATTGATATAAATAAAATTTCATCATTAATCATGTCCTTTGTTATAGATTTAGAGGCGTGACTTTGGAAGATGAATGGAAAAGGTTTTAAATGTCCTTTGTGTGAGCTATCAATATTTAATGCAGAGTTATTTTTGGATTTCCTTATTCTCAATAAGTATCAATTTGATGTCATCGTTGGGATGGATTGGATTTTTTTCTCATTTTGTGTAATTTGATTGTTATCATTGGAATGGCTCAATTCATTTGGTAGATGGAGTTCATTGTTTCTTTAGAGAGAGGGTGGGATTAGAATTCTGGTCAAGTAGGACCATCACGCCCATAGCTCATGGGTTTGTTTTCTAATATAGCAGTTGTGTTGATGATGTTCCTTCTATTTTTGTTCCTCCTGCCATTGTTTGGGATTTCTTGAATTTTTTCCCATATTATTTATCCATGATTTCGATAAAGAAAAAGGTTTGTTTTATGGATGGATCAGTTATAGTTATGAAGCTAATATTGATACCTTATTATTATATGGTACCAACAGAGTAGAAATATCTCAATATTCTGTTGGATGATTTGGTGAAGCATTTTTTAGCCCAGTGTTTCACCTTGGGCATCCATGGTTCTATTATCTAAGATGGAAGACATCTCACTCTAATTGTGAATGGACTATCAAAATTTTAACCATGTAATAGTTAATAACAAGTATCATTTTCATAATGTTGAGGATTTTTTTGATCCGTTAATAGGGGAAAAGTGGTTTTAAAATAATAATCTTTGGTTGGGTTACCATCAGCACAAAGATAAAAAGTCTGATAAAATCAAGACAACATTCAGGAGAAGGTCTGTACATTACAAATATCTTATGATGTTGTTTTTTCTGACTAATACTCCTAATGTTTTTATGAGTTTGATGAATCTCATATTCAATTAGCATCTTGACACTTTTTTGGTAGTGTTTGTGGATGATCTTCTGTTTTGTTCAATATCCTCATAAGAGAATAATCACCAAGTGAGTTTCGTTTTGGAAATCAAGATGAGTCACTGTCTATTTGTAAGATATTCAAAATCCAATTTCTAGATCCATGAAGTGAATTTCATGTGGTACGTGACTTTTGAGCATGAATTATCAGTTGATCCTAAGAATGTGGAGGTTGACTTATCATGAGAAGAGCCCCAATTTTTTTTTTTGATATTCAGATCATCAATATTCTTACTATATATAATCGCTGGTTCATCAAGGATTTAAATAATTTGGAATCTCTATTTAATGATCTGACCATGAATGAGGTGAAATTATCCTTGGATGAAAATTTTTAGTTTCCTTTTGATGAGTTGCAACACACTCCAACATCAACTCCTATTCTAATATTATCTGATCCTACTAAGGTGTATGCGTTTTCTAGGATTCTGTTGGAACTAGTTTGGTTTTTTTAACATGAATTATGATCATGTGGTGGACTAAATCTCTAATTATCTTTATCCACATGATTATAATTACCCAACTCATGATTTAGATCCTTCTACAATCATGAACACAAATAATTGTTTGTGATGTTTTATTTTTTGGGGAATGGTTCATAGTCTTTTATGACCATAAATGTGTTAGTTATATCTTCTTTTAGAAATATATGAATCTTACATAGATGTGGTGTGTGTAATACCCTCATACGTTTAACATAAATTTTGCATATACCCTAGGGAAGGGTAATGTTTTAAATGAATCTCTACGTAAGAATGTTCCATTGCAAGATATTTTTTTATCAAACGTAGTGATGAAGTTTATGTGGATTTTTTTTGGTTGCATATATATGATCAAAAGGGTGTTTAGGTAATGCTTTAGACCAGTGTTCTATTAGAATCATATCACCCTGAGACTATTCTATAGATTCAGTAGCTAGATGGCAAGTTGAGGGGATTTTCAAAAACAGTATATGGTTGGAAGATTTTTCCTGATTGGTCTCTCTCTTCTTATAGTATGCTAAATTGTGGGGATTATTTTATCATTCTAGTTTCTATAAGGAGGTCAGTTTTTTTTATATTCACCATTCTGTGTGGTTATTTTATTTATGCACTATGATAATGTATTATGAAATCATTCAGTGATTTTTTTTGTTGATTATAAAGACCAAAATATATAATTATGTGCCATGCTGTTAGGTGTCCCACTAAATTATGTTACGGAATCTGAAACATTATATTTTTCACTATAGTCTTCTGTATTATTTTTAAAATTGGATGAGGTATCAATAGAAATATTTTGGATTATCAAATGAGAGGAATGCTATTTGTGTAGTGAATCTTCCATTTAACTAGTCAAACAATTTCATTCTAATCAGAGACACCACTAATGTAAAACATCTAGGTAAGATGTATGTGACAGAAATATTGAATTTTCCTGGGGTTCTTTATTCCATTATTTCAGACATGGATCCTATGTTTAGTTCAAGGTGCTGGAGGAGTCTAATGGAAGAGATGGGGTCTCAGGTCAGGTTGAGTACCCCTTATCATCCCCAAACAAACAGTCAGATATATATTGTTATACATATTATAGAGGATACTCTCCATTATTATGTTAGGAATATTTATGGATTTTGTGATAACCATCTGTGACTAATTGAGTTTTATTGTATGAAATGTTATTAGTTGTCAATAATAATGTCTCCTTTTGCGGTTTTGTATTGTTTCCCCTGAAGATAACCTATTTGTTATGAAGAGGCGTGTGATGTTTTTTTTGGCACCAAGATTAGTTTTGGAGATGTCTATTAGGACTCAGGATATACATCATCATATAGTTATAATACATTGTTTCTAACTTTTTTATGTGAATTAATGATTTCATCCTTTGGGATTTTAAATAGGTGACCACTTTTCCTTGAAATATTTTCTTCTATTGGATCACTGTTATCTTCAAAGATATGGAAAGTTCGATCTGAGATATGTTGGACTTTTTGTGGTCATTGATCAGCATGAGATGGTTTCTTATCAGTTGTAATTTTCACCTCATTTTATAGGAATTCATAATTTTTTACACATATTACTTCTAATTAAATACCATGTTAATCCATATAACATTTTGAGTTGGAAAGTGATTGAATTAGAGATATTTGTTTATGTTTTGAGAAGTCAATAGTGATTGTTGAATATCAAGTGAAATTATTTCATGGAAGTCTTTTATTATTGGTTATACTATTATATAAACATAGATCATATTCTCATGAGACTTGGGAGTTTGAGTATTTGAATAGTTATAAGTTTTTCCAACAATTTTTTGGACATTATTAGTCTACTTGACTTCTTAGGGACCTAATTTCTTATGTAGGGTAGTTTCTAATATCCTTTTACCTATATTCAAGTATGTTCCCTCTTTTAGGTATTAGTCATATTTAATTGTGTGATAGTTTTGACTGCTGAGTATAGATAATATTTTCTAAGAAAAATGACTAAAATTATGGGGATGTATGTTTATTTTGTTAAATAGAGTCTATTTGTAAATTTTTAAATGGCCATTCAGAGTTCTCCTTGAGTATGGAAAATGCCCGAGTTTTTTTGGGTTTTTGTGTATGAATCATTATATAACTTTAGTGTGGGAAATGTTTCACGACTCATCCTCAGGACCCGTGTCATGACTACACCAAGCCCGCCTTCCATAGGCCAGGGGCTGGCGACTAGCACCAAAGGTGTAAAACCCGATATAAGGGAAGGCATTGCCTTTATGTAAGATGTAAGAAAACAAACACCATAGAGAATGAAAATAGAAGTAAACACTAAGTAAACTGAGTACAATAGTACGTGCTGGAAATAAAAATGGCTAGAATACAAACCCAACTAAAAGTAATGTACAACTGAAATGAATGTACAACAACTGGAAAGTAAAGAAGTGAGTCTGAGTCATCCTTTGGAAATCCCACCTGAAGGGTGGGTACAGATAGTCTCCTCTGCTCCTCGGCTCGAGCCGTCCGATCCGAGCACGTCCTGTACAGTGATCCACCACCAGGTACCATCTAGCTCCATGAGCTCCCACCTCAATCAGTTTTGTCTGTCTTCTGCATCCAACACAACGTAGTGCGGGTATAGCCCATGCAGGGGTGAGTATACGCTACTCAGTAGGGACCCTGAGACCCCCGAAGGTCTCCCAGAATCCATGAAGGATAAACCACAAAGGAATGATACAATCACGAAGTAACAACCAACTCTACTTAGGTATATGCCCATACATATACCTAAGTAATCAATTCCATATCGGATCCAGCACACGATCCCAAATTCAATCCAGTGCACACATGAAAGTACAACCCAATCCACAAAGGAAAGCACAACCCAATCCACACAGGAAAGAATGTTAATCATAATGAAGATAATGATTGAAAGTCATGACTCAGCTCACATAGGTATACTTCTTCGTAAGACGATAGAGATGATCAGATGTATCCACTAAATCATCTAAACCGCCGGACCCACATAGGATACAAGACCAGCTAAGTTGTCGGACCCACAAACGATACAAGACCAGCTACTCTGTCGGACCCACATAGGATACAAGTACAGAGTCAAATACTGTCAGACCCACATAGGATACATGAACAGTAGTCACGTACTTCCAGATGCACATAGGATACAAGAAAAGTTGTCATCGCCATCGAACCCACGGAGGATTCTAGTATGGTCGTCGTCGCTGCCGAACCCACGGAGGATCCCAGTACATTCGTCATCATCGTCGTAGTCGGAGCCAGCTCTAGGGTTCCCGCACACAGCATGCTTGATTCTAGGAGGGTCCGCTCCATGAGCCAAGGGGGTCGATACATCAACTGACATGAATTCTGGAGTTGAAGTATCCCAATGTTCTGTCTCATTACTAGGAACTCAATGTGACAGACGGCGCGTCAATCGGGCACCCGGTCTGAGAGTTATTGGCTTTTTTGTCCTAGGGGCCCGGTTGGTTTTTAAGATAAAACCAACCCGAACCTACTCTAGATGTGTCCAAAACTCAAGATAAGTAATTAAAAATTACTATCTCACTATGACCAATCCAACAAAATTGACGGCACGTCATTCGGACGTCCAGATCTCAAGTTATAAGTGTTTCCGCTCTGAGGGCCCTGTTGGTTTTGTGTTTGAACCAATCCGTCCATACCCAAAGTTCTCCTAAACATTGAGTATAATATACTGAAACGATCTTCTTGATCCAAGGATCTCTACACAATAGACGGTGTGTCGATCAGAGGTCTGTAGACCAGTTATGAGCATTTGAACGGATATGTCTAGAAAACAGGGGTTTCGGGCCCGGTCCGACCCGGCCCGATACCCCTCGGTCGGCCCGAACCGGGTCAACCTGACCTGGGTACGGGTCCGTCCCATTAGGGTGCGGCCCAGCCCGTTGTGGGGTTCCGGCCCAGTGCGGGCGGCTCGGCCCAGCGTGGGCAGTCCGGCCCGACGCGGGCGGTCCGGCCCGGCGTGGCCAGTTCGGCCTGGTGCAGGCGCCCGTGCACTGAGCGGACGCGGAAGGGGGGGGGAGCTGCCCCCCTTGTTTTATAATGGTGTCCCCCACTTGGGGGGCTCTCCCTTTCCACATTCCGAGGGTTAAGACCCCCGGTCTTCTGTAATCCGGCTGACCGTAATGGTCGGTCGGTGAGCCGTCACGATACCTGGTGGTCGTGCCTCCTGGAGCGCCGGCGGCCGGTGGATTCGGCCACCCTTTTCTTCACTACTGCAGCCTTAGGCCACGCCACTTGTCTGACCGGCGCGGCACGATGGCATCGCGCCCCTCCACCACTGCTCGCCCCGGACGTGGCCCTTCCTGGTGCTCCAGTGCGGCGCAACGGCACCGCGCCCCTCCGCCACGGCCCGGCTCCGGCCGCGGCCCCTTTCGGCCTCAACGGCGCGGCGCGACGGCACCGTGCTCCTTCTCGGGAGCCCGAACTGTCCGTGGTTCCCTCATTCCTCCACGGTGTCGTTGAACTGTGTCGCCTCCATTCCAAACCACAACGAAGTCCAACAACAAAGGGGGAGGAGGTTCGGCCGTGTTCGGGCGGTCCAACCTCATCTTGTTATATTGATAAGAAGCATCCAAGAAATAACAAAGAACATCAAATAATAATTCTCGAAAGATGAACAACCACTACCTCAACGAAGTTCGAGGAAACTCGCGTCGCGGAATACGGTGTCACGGGAGAGGCTCCGTGTACGTTGACGGTGAACGTCCGTGGAAGAAGCGACGCCTCCCATTCTTTGACATGGTGGAATGATGGAAGGTGTGTCGGCATTCTTCATGTTCTTCAAGGAAGTATATGAAGTTCTTCAAAGTGTAGAACTCTACCTCTCTCAATCCTCCGCACAACAACCCACAAAATAAAATAAGCTACCCCTTATTTTATTTTTACTTTGCCAAACCTTTCAAAATTCAAAATTTTAATTCACCCAATTAATTAATCATATGTTGTCATAATAAATGGTGGAATAAGTTGGCATCATTAATGTGGATGAGGAGTTAAGGAAACTTGAAGGGGTGGGGATCATGTGGTACCCACCTCACTAATATCCTATCAAGAGGATTTAGGTACAAGTGGGTCCCACTCAACTCCCACACATAGGGTTAAACCACATGGATGTGAAATTAAATTCTAACACAATATTTATTTCGCTTTAAACATATTCCACAATTTTTAACATCTCTTCCCGAGAAAACGCAAATCCAGAAAAGGTCTTCCTAAGCAATTACCGGCACTGCGGTTCCATCGGGGCGCTCGGATTTCGATTCCAAGCACCGGTTAAAAAGTTAGAATAGCCCGCTTGTCTGTTCACTGAACGTACCCATGCTAAACTTCGGAAATTGATTCCGGGAACACTGAGCCTCATAATCAGGCGTCGTGAGAAACCGGGTACTCGTAAAATCCCAAAGAATTTAAGAAAAAAATTTCCTCGAAATTTTTGGGTCTTTAAATTAATCCCACCTCAGGGCATTACGTCCCCGTAAAGATACATCACAAACTATGGAAACAAATGAGGGTACTGAGCACGCATCTGAGCCTCCCTCTCCCATGTTCTCTCCTGAAGGTTACCGTGCTGCCGCCTGATGCGCACAAGAGGAATCGACCACCCACGTAGGACCCGCTTCTGTCGATCATCGATCTCCACTAGGACCTCTGAAAAATTCACCTCGTCATCAATGTCCAGCTCCCCATGGTCGATGATATCAATCAGTTCATGAAAGTCTCTCCTCAGTTGAGATACGTGGTAGACGTCATGCACCCAGTGAAACTGAGGTGGTAGAGCCTGGCGATAGGCCACCTCGCATATCCTGCTGAGAACCTGAAATGGTCTGATGCAGCATGGAGATAATTTGTTTCCCCAGTCACATATTTGTAATCCACATTGAGCTGATACTGATAATAAAACGTGGTCACCATCCTCGAACTCTAGTGGTCTCCGCCTCCTATCAGCATAAGACTTATGATGGCTCTCGGATGTCCTCATCCGCTCCTAGATGGCTTGAACCTTCTCTATCGTGGCCTGGACCATCTCTGGTCCCACAAGTGCTGACTCCCCAGGGTCTGTCCAGCACAGAGGTGATCTGCAAGGTCGGTCGTACAATGCCTCGTATGGTGCAATCCCGATTGTGGAGTGGTAGCTGTTGTTGTACGCAAAATATACCAATGGTAGGTCAGCCTCTCAGCTATGACCAAAGTCTTGGACACATGCACGAAGCATGTCCTCTAGAGTCTTAATGGTCTTCTCCGTCTGTCCATCCGTCTGATGGTGAAAAGAGGTGCTCTAGTTTAGCTGCATCCCAAATGCATCCTGTAACCCCTTCCAAATCCGAGAAGTAAAGCGAGTATCTCGATCGAATACGGTAGATGACGGCACACCATGAAGTCGTACGATCTCCTGAACGTAGAGGCATCCCAAGCTCTCCACTTATCCCTGCTCTCTGATGGGTAAGAATTGGGCCGACTTGGTGTGTCGGTCGACGATCACCCAAATGGGGTCGTGTCCTCTGGAATTACGTGGAAGTACAGTCACAAAATCTATAGATATCCTGTTCCACTTCCACTTCGGGACCTCTAAGGGTTGTACCAAGCCTGCTGGTACCTGGTGCTCCGCTTTCACCTACTGGTAGATGAGGCATCGAGAAACGAACTCTACCACAGCCTTCTTCATACCTGGCCACCAGTGTTGTCATCTGATATCCGGGCACATCTTCGCCACTTCTGGATGTACCGCTAAAGGGGGAGTGTGAAACTCCCTCATCACTGCCTCCTGTAATGCAGCTGGTACCATGGTACATCCTTTGAAAAGGACGATGTGCTCTCCTCCTACAGAGAATCCATCAGGTGCCTATCCTGTGGAAATCTGTGCACGCCGCGTCTCACAGTCAATGTCCCCATGTTGTGCCTCCCTGACCCACTGGATAAGTGGAGGTATGATTTTGAGAGACTGTAGAAAGGTTTCCCCATCTCTATCCACAATGTTTATCTGCAACGTGGCTAGCTGCTCCGTCGACTCTCCAAGTAGCTAAATTCCTTCCCTCCTGCTGAGATCATCGGCTACTATGTTCCCCTTTCCAAGAGTGTATACTATCAAAAAGTCATAGTCCAAAGAGAACTCGAGCCATCGTCGCTGTCTTAGGTTCAGGTCCTTCTGCGATAAGATGTACCTGAGACTCCGGTGGTCAGAATAGACTATAAAGCACTCACCCATCAGTTAGTGTCTCCACATCTTCAGAGTGAAGACCACTGCTACTAACTCTAGGTCATGGGTAGCATATTTCTACTCGTGCTGCCTCAACTGTCGTGATCCATAAGAGATCATTGCCCACTCCTGCATCAGGACACACCCGATTCCGGTCCCTGATGCATCGCTGTAGACTACGTACCCTACTCTCTCCTCTGGTAGCCTCAGGATGGGTGCACTAGTTAATCTATGTCTCAGCTCCTAGAAGCTCGGGTGACATCTATCTAACCACAAGAAGGGTCTCCTCTTCTTCATCAAAGTTGTAAGCGGTGCAGCAACTCTATGGAAGTCCGGCACAAATCTCCGACAGTACCCAGCTAGACCTAAGAAAATATGCACCTCCGTCATGCTCCTAGGTGGCTCCCAAGCTAGCACTGCCTCGATCGTCGCAGGATCCACCAAAACTCCCACCTCATAGAGGACGTGTCCCAAGAATTGGACCTCACGTATCCGAAAATGGCACTTCAAGAACTTACCATAAATCTGGTGCTCTCGGAGTGTGTCCAGTACAACCCGCAAGTGGTAGGCTTGCTCCTCCTCAGTGGTCGAGTAAATCAATATGTCGTCAATGCAGACCACACAAAATCGATCAAGGTAAGGCTGGAAGATCCAGTTCATGAGACTCATGAACACTGCTGAAGCATTGGTTACGCCGAAAGGCATAAACAAGAACTCATAGTGCCAATACCGTCTCCAGAAGGCGTCTTCGGCACATCCTCGTCTCGAACTCTGACATGAATATAGCCTGACCTGAGGTCTATCTTCGAGAACCACCATGATCCCTTGAGCTGATCTAAGAGTTATTCAATCCTCAGAAGTGGATACGTGTTATTCACGATCACCTAGTTTAGGCGACAGTAATCGACACACAGTCGCAATCTCCCATCCGCCTTCTTGGTGAACAATATTGGGGAAGCCTAGGGTGAAGCACTGGGTTGAATGAATCCCTTGCCCTGCAAGTCCTCCAGCTGTACCCATAGCTCTCGAAGCTCACTGGGAGCCATCTGATATACTGGAGTAGATATCAGGGCTGTCCCGGGGTACAGGTCAATATAGAAGTCTACCACTCTGCGAGGAGGTAGTCCTGGAACTTTGTCAGGAAATACATCAGCATACTGATCCACCACAACAACAAAACTCGGACTCCACACGTCCACTGCTCCTAGGATGAGGCTAGACAACTGATGTGTGATCGGTTGTCCTCTCCTCTACGTGAGTCCATCCTGCATTTCAAATGATCCCTTATCACTGGTGAAGGTGAACCTACTCCCATCGGTGTGAACACACCGTACCTTGCGCCTAATACATTATATCTGAGCATGAACTGTAGATAACCAATCCATGACCAAGATGACGTCTTAAGGCATCGACGCCGCTACAAGAACATCCCAGCTGAAGCTCTCTCCTCCTAGAGTAAGATCACACTGTCGGTATTAGTGCTTAATCGTTGAGTCTACTCCCATAAGAGTCTTTATCCATAAGGATCCAGCCAATGGCTCCGTCGGAATCTCTGAGCTCCGAACAAGGGTAGCGGCAATGAATGAATGACTCACTCCTATGTCTATAAGAAATACAACAAGGGTTGAGTAGACACAGATAGTACCTCCAATCATCTCTGGTGCACTGTGGTCATAGGCTTCCACTGCCTAGAGCTAGGCATATCTTTGTCCTCCAGCTCCCTGTGGTCGGGGTGGACCTCCTGGTGGTTGTGGTGGTGGTATAGCCTCAAAGCGTCGCCCACCACCTGCTGTTCGGCTAGCTCATTTGCCTCTTCCGCACTGCCCCCTGCAGACCGCCACGGTCAAACCTCTACCTCTACCTAGGTGGTCCCTCAACTGTCTGCTGCTCCTCTATATGGCAGGTCAGGCAGTCAGGAGCCATGTGTCCCTCCCCGTTGCATGCATAGCACTATCTGCTCCTCGTAAGGCTGGATCTACACCATGTGCCCCACACCTCTGAGCCAGTATCCGGAGGTCGTCCGCCTGATGGTTTGATCCGCTTATACCCTTGTGATATCCTTCGACTGCCAGCTGCAGAAGACTCTGCTACGTGCCTCCCTACGGTAGGTCTCGCTGCTGGTGTAGGCTCAGCAAGAAATATCTCTACAAGAAGGTCTTTCTCCAGTACTCCTTCCTGCGTTAGAATGCTAAGGGAGATCATCGATTCCCTGACCTCATGCCTCAGTCCCTGCTCGAAGGTCCGGGCCCGGACGAACGGGTCTCGTACCATGTCCATGGAATAGCGCGAGAGATCGGTAAGTCTCGCCGAGTACTGGGCTACCATCATGCTGCCCTGCCGTAGTTGCAGTAACTCCTTAATGTGCACCGCACGGAGGGTGGATGGAACGAACTTCGAGAAGAAGAGGCTCTCAAAGTCTGACCAAAGGAGAGATGCCTCATCGTGCACCTGGAGCATCAGGCTCCACCATCTACCTTCTACCGCATGCTGGAGACTCACTGAAAGGATCACCATGAGGTCCGCTGGTGTCCCTACTGACCTGAAAACTCATACAACAGCCTCTAGCCAATCCTTGGCTTCCAGAGGGTCTGTCTCCCCACGGAACCTGGGCGGTCTATGATTCTGAAACTCGGGCAGTGCACTAAGGTGACGTGCACTCTAAGATTTTGGGACTAGTGGCATCGGTGGCTCAGTATGTAGAGGTACCGCAAGTGCTGCCACTTTAATAGGGCCCTGCACTGAGGTTTCATCGCTCGGTGGATTGTCGTCTCGTACAATGCTTGAAAACCTAGTTGGTTGTCATCGTGGGGCCATCCTAAAAAGGGACAGGTGTTCCATGGTCAATATAGTATACCTGGTGAGCTGACAGAAAGTAATCACAAAGAAAACTTTGAAACACACATGCAATCAATGTTTTCTGCGGTATAATCGAACTCCTCTGATACCAATTTGTCACGACCCGTGTCGTGACTACCCCAAGCCTGTCTTCCAAAGGCTAGGGGCTGGCGACTAGCACCAAAGGCGTAAAACCCGATATAACAGAAGGCATTGACTTTAAGTAAAAAAACAAACACCCAGAGTATGCACGTAGAAGTAAACACTAAGTAAACTGAGTACAATCGTATGTGCTGGAATGAAAATGGGCCAGAATACAAACCCAAATAAAAGTAAAGTACAACTGAAATGAAATTACAGTAACTGAAAAGTAAAGAAGTGAGTATGAGCCGTCCTCTATAAATCCCATGTGAAGGGTGGGTATAGATAGTCTTATCTGCTCCTCGGCTCCAGTCGTCTGCTCCGAGCACGTCTCGTCCAGTGATCCACCACCAGGTACCGTCCAGCTCCACGAGCTCCCACCTCATTCAGTGATGTCCATCGTCTGCATCCAACACAACGTAGTGCGGGCATTGCCCATGTAGGGGTGAGTATACGCTACTCAGTACAGACCCCGAGACCCCCGAAGGTCTCCCACAATCCACAAAGGATAAACAACAAAGGAATGATACAATCACGAAGTAACAACCAACTCTACTTAGTTATATGCCCATACATATACCTAAGTCATCAATTCCAGCTCGGCTCCAACACACGAGCCCAAATTCAATCTAGTCCATACAGGAAATTACTACCCAATCCACACAGGAAAGCACAACCCAATCAACACAGGAAAGAAAGTCAATCATAATGAAGATAATGATTGAAATTCAAGACTCATCTCACACAGGTATAATTATTCGTAAGATGATAGAGATGATCAGATGTAGACACTAATTCATCTAAGTTGATAGACCCACATAGGATACAAGACCAGATAAGATGTCGGACCCACAAAGGATAAAAGACCAACTACTCTGCTGGACCCTCATAGGATACAAGTACAGAGTCAAATACTGCTGGACCCACAGAGGATACAAGAACAGTAGGCAAGTACTACCGGACCCACATATGATACAAGAATAGTTGTCATCACTGTCAATCCCATGGAGTATTCCAGTACGGTCTTCGTCACTGCCGAACCCATGGAAGATCCCAGTACAGTCGGCATCGTCGTCACAGTCGCAGTCAGCTCAAGGGTTCCCGCACACAACATGCTCGATTCTGGGAGGGACCGCTCCAAGATCCAAGGGGGTTGATACATCAACTGACATGAAGTATGGAGTTTATGTATCCCAAATATATGTCTCGTCACTAGGAACTCAACGCGACAGACGGCACGTCAATCGGACTCCCGGTCTGAGAGTTATTGGCTTTTTCGTCCTAGGGGTCCGGTTGATTTTTAAGCTAAAACCAACCCGACCATTATACAGATATGTCCAAACCTCAAGAATAGTAAGCCAAAATAACCGTCTCACTAAGAGTAATCCAACAAAGTCGACGGAACATCATTCGGATGTTCAAAGATCAAGTTATAAGTGTTTCCGCTCCGATGGCCCGGTTGGTTTCGTGTTCGAACCATCCCAGTCATATGCAGAGTTCTTCGAAACCTTGAGTATAATATATATAAATGACCGTCTCGATCCAATGATCACTATGAAACTAATGGTTCGTCGATCGGAGGTCTTTATCCCAAGTTATGGGCGTTTGAACGGATCTATATGGAAAACAGGGGGTTCGGGCCCGGACCGACCCGACCTGATACCCCTGGGTCGGCCTGAACTGCGTCGACCCGACCCAGGTCCGGGTCCGGCCCGTTAGGGCACAGCCAGGCCCGGCTAGCGCGGCCCGGCCTGGCACGGTGGTCCGGCCCAGCAAGGGCAGCCCGGCGCGGGCGGTCGGCCCAGTGCGGGCACCCGCGCGCTGAGCGAACGTGGAAGGGGGGCGCTGCCCCGCTCATTTTGAAATGGCAGCCTCCACATGGGGGGCCTTCCCTTTCCACCTTCCGGGGGTTATGACCCTCGATCTTCCGAAATCTGGCCGGCCTTAATGGTCGGCCGATGTACCGCCTCGGGACCGGCTGGTCCCACCTCCGGGAGCGCCGGCGGCCGGCGGATCCGGCCACCCTCCTTAGCACTCCCACGACCTTACGACATGGCCCTTGTCCGACCGGCGCGGCAAGCCGGCTCCGCGCCCCTCCGCCACTTCTCGGCTCCGATCACGGCCACTTTCGGCCTCAATGGTGCGGCGCGACGGTGCCGCGCTCCTTTGTCGCGGCCCACACCGGCCGCAGTTCCCTCATTCCTGCGCGGTTCCGTTGCACCGTGCCACCTCTGTTTCAAACCACAACGAAGTCCAACAACAATGGGGGAGGAGGGTCGGTCGTGTTCGTGCGGTCTGACCTCCTCCCTTTATATTGATAACAAGCATCCATGAAATAACTATGAATTTCAAATGATAATTCTTGAACGATGAACAACCCCTACCTCAAAGAAGTTCGAGGAAGCTCGCGTCGCGGAATACGGCATCGCGGGTGAGGCTCTGTGTACGTTGACAGTGATCGTCCATGGAAGAACTGGCATCTCCCTTTCTTTGACGCGGAGGAAAGATGGAAGGCGTGTTGGCATTATTCGCATTCTTCATCGAAGAAGATGAAGTTCTTCAAAGTGTATAACTCACCCACTCTCAATCCTCCACACAACAACCCCCAAAATAAAATAAGATACCCCTTATTATATTTTTACTATTCCAAACCTTTCAAAATTAAAAATTTGAATTCACCCAATTAATTAATCTTATGTTTTCATAATAAATGGTTGAATAAGTTTGCACCATTAATGTGGAAGAGGAGTTGAGGAAATTTGGAGGGGTGTGACTCGTGTGGGCCCCAACTCACTAATATCATATCAAGAGGATTTAGGTTCAAGTGGGTCCCACTCAACTCCCACACATAGGGTTAAACCACATGGATGTGAAATGAAATTGTAACAAAAATTTTTATTTCACATTAAACTTAATCCACATTTTTTAACAACTATTCCCGAGCAAACGCAACTCCAGAAAAGGTCTTCCTAAATAATTATCGGCGCTACGGTTTCATCGGTGCCCGAAACATTTGATTCTAAGAACCGGTTCAAATGTTAGAAAAACCCGCTCATATGTTCACTGAACGTACCCGAGCTAAACTTTGGAAATTTATTCCATGCACACCGAGCCTCAGAATCAGGCATCGTCAAAAACTACGTACTCGTAAAATCCCAAAGAATTTATGAAAAAAAATTTCCTTGAAATTTACGGGTCATTACAAAATTTACCTTCTTGTAAAGAGTTTACATGACATCTATTTAGTCTCCAGAAACATGTGGTGAATGGTGTACATATCATGAATGGATTACATTCCATGTAATGCTTACACAATGTGTAGTGTTAGAAGATAATATTTTAATAATAATGATTTGGTTTTTTGAATGTACAAGAGAATCTTGTGTTAAACCCCATGTAAAGGGTTGAAATGTTGTATAAATTTAAAGAGATATACTTTTGGGGTACTTCATCCACTGTTTTTTAATTCATTCTTACTCATCCCTCCACACAATCAACATATATCCCTTATCTGGTGATTTTTTTATCATCCTTTCAATAAAGATTGATTTGTAAAACTATTGATCAATGATGTTGTTGGATTGTGTCTCTCTAGCTAAGTAAGCCTTACTAATTAATCATTTCTATTGATCAATGGATCATTTTTATTGAACTATTGGTTTAGTGGATCCATGTTAATGTTTCCATTTTTTATCATTAGGATCCATTGTAAGATCATTGTATAAGGGTTGTGTAATTATTGTTTGTGGTGAAGAAGTGTCAAGTTCTTGAGGTATGTTTTATTTCCTATTCACACCTATCCATTTTCTTTAATTGAATAAATTATAAGATGTGAGGAATGATTCTAGGGCCTATGTTATGGTTGTATGATCCTCCTTGTTAGTGGATTTCGTTGTGGGCATGTGTGACCCGTGTTTTGAGGTATGTGGTTCCATCTCTAGCCTATGTTGGTGAATTCTATTGCTCTTATTTTTTATAAATAATTTTATTAATATAAATGAAATAATTTTGATATATTATTTTGTGGATGTGGATTTGGTTTTTTTATAAATTATGGTTTTACCCTAGTTTTAGAAAATGATAAATGGTTTTTAAACAACTATGAAAGGGTTTTGGTAAATGGGTTTCAAAGCATGGTTTTATGTCAAAGGTTTGATGAAGTAGTTTGTAAAATAGAGCACATGAGAATCTATGGTTAATTAGGTGGAAGGTATAATAATAGTTCTCATACATTATCATGGGGGAGGGGATTTACTGAAGTGGCTTTCCTCTACACCCAATACCTACTATTTTGGGTACTTATTAGACCTATTGGGAGGTTTACTTGATGGGTGTTCTCTTATTACCTCTATAATCGATGAATATTTATAGTGACATGATTCATAAATGATTTTATATGTTAGGTTCATGTTTCATAGCTATCTAGACCAAGTTTGATCTATTGTATGATGTTATCTTTGATTTTTGGATAATTTATATTTCTTTTGGTTTGTTGTGTTTTGATTATACATTCATGGATTTTATATGATATGTGATCTATACTTTCAATAGACTTGATATATCTTTTTTTAAATGTTTTTATGAAATTATATGAAATTGGTTTACCTTGTTAATTTTTAAATGTGGAAACGGGGGGAATTAAATTTCTTACATGATTTTGATATTAGAAAGTGTTAAATTGTTACCGTGAAATTTTTTATTTAAAGTGAAACATGAATGGATTATTTATAAGAGGCATGATATGAAATGCCAATGTGGGATATTACTAATCAAGTTAGCTCAAACCATAGATACCTATTTATATGTGAATAGAACATTGTATGTTATTCATTGCATGGAAAAAAAATGCAATAAAATTTGGAAGTGAGGTTTTTTTCAGGTGTTTTCCATAGGTGGTGGTGAAATGGTGGGTTTTTTCCCACATTATCCCATGGAGTTGTTTGTTTTTATGGTTTTGGTAATCCTTTATGGTTGGTCATATACTTGGTCATTTTTTCTACATTGTACTTATTTGGTTTCTACTATTTGTTTTCAAAGATGGAATATATTTATCTTTTTCATTTATCTCTCTGTTATATATTTTCCATTTTGTTGCATTAGATTGGGGAAATCATTCCCTCTGATTGTTTTTTGATGCCTGGGTTCTAGTATCGAGCCTTTAGAGATTGGGATCATCCATTAGGTATATGAAAAAATCAATTCGTTAACTTGTGTGATAGGGTATCCAGGATGATACTTCAACGATTTTCTTGGGATACTGTAGAATACATGGTTTCAGTCATGATCATGATTGGATTGAACCTCTCCTATAAATGGTTTTTATCATGCTTATTTTTTGGATGTCATTATGGGATTGGTCAAAGAAAAAATCAATTGATTCTATCTATGTTAGATGATCTGATTAATGGGAATCATTGGGTATGATCCTCCTTGTTGAGGTTATCTCTACATTTTTTTATTTTAATTAGATTTATCAAAATAATATATTTATACTAATACTCTGATCACTATTCAATGTCTATATAATCAATGTTTATGATAAATAGTGGTATTTAAAATCTTATAGGATAAAATAAAAATAATATAGTTTATGTGATTTCCAAAACTAAAATATATTATAAAGTATTTAATTCAATGAAAAAGGGTATTTATATTTATAAATTTTATTTTTGTTAAACCTTGGTTCCTAAAATAATCCATGATTATAAAAATATAGAATAAAATTCAAATGAAATCATGACCTAGTCTACGAAAAAATTTATATGATTCCCATAAAATAGTGTGCTTGGGATAAATACCATTAATTTCTCTTGGTCGTGGGATATAAACTCATCTACCCACTTAGGTTTGGGAAAAAAATTATGTACCATTTTTTTCTTGGGATAATAACTTATGTACCCTCCGCGGTTTGAGTCAAAAACCTACATATCCACTTGGGCTTGGGAAAATAAACTATATACCACAATGAATTAGGTTAAAACCATTATAATCACTTGGGAATGGGATAAAAAATCATATACCCTCTTTGGATTAGGCTAACAACTCATGTAACCTCTTAGGATTGGTCTAAGGACCTATATTCCCTTTTTTCCATTGGGTAACAACATGTATGGAATATTTTCCATAGGATACCACTCATGAACTATTTCATAGATCATAAGATATAAATCATCAACTGATGAATTACATGGTAATATAATACCCCAAACTTTAATAATAATTATTAATAACTTTTCCCTCTAACAAAAAATAAAAAAAATTAATATTTCAAACAAAACATAATCAACCCATGTATAATAAGACAGCTTCTTGAAAGATTCTATTGAACATTTTGAACCAATATAGAGAAAGGAGGTGTATTTTGGTACATAAAAATATCCATAGTGTAACATATGGAGGATTAATCTTGGTGGAATATATGTAAAATACAATTTTGTGATCATTGGGTAAATTACTTTTAAAAATAAGAGTAAATACATCTTCTATTTTAAATATCCTTGAAAATTATGTTCATTTAGAAGAAAATTAAAACATATAATGTAATAATCTTTTAGAAGAAAGGATGTAAAATAAACTGAATGTTTTTACCTATATAAATGATTAAATGATATTTTTGAAATCAATTTTATCATTATTGTAAAAATGGGATATTATTGGTGACATGGAGAAGTTATAATCCAGTGGTTGGAATTAAATAATTTTAAAAACATTATATGGAGGAACATATCATTAATTGAAACATTGAAATTACCTAATAGTTTTCTGATGGTAATGTGCAGTGAATGATTAAACAAATGATCAGGAAAATAAAATGATTTTTTATATTCAAAAATTACAATGTTAAATCACACATGTTAGAAGTGATAAGAAAATATTTTCTTAAAAATTGATAAAGAGGAATACGATGGTCACTTGAGATAATACATACATGTGTTTCTAGAAAAGAAGGTGTAAATATTTTGGAGGGAAAATAATGACATGGAAATAATGTTAATCTTTGAGAGGATGGAAATTAATGTTAACAACACTATACTTTTTTGAAAGATAAACTCTTTAATGATAAAAAATTTAATTCAGTTGTCATTTTCCCAAGATATAAATTTAAATAACTATATAAAAAAAATTTGAATAAACAATTAATATATATCTATATAATAATATCATGTTTAAACATTGTAACTAAAAGAAATAGGTTTGAGTTACCAAAAACTCTCACCTCGTATACTGTTTACTCAAATCTACACTAACATCCTATGCAACAAAAATAATTCCATTAATTAATTATATAAATACCTTATAAATATTTATTAATTACTATACTCTTAAAAAATTATTATTATTTTTACAATTTCTAGATAGTTAGTTTTTTTTCAAATAATCAGATATTTGTAATTTTTATTGTTTTTCACATGATTTGTAATGTCGATGTTGATCCCTATTCATTGATAATAATTTTATTATAACTATATTATTTAACATATTGTAGTAGATAATTTATAATTATTTAATACATTAAAATATCATCTTATTAGTGTTTTATATATGGGGTTTTGAAATGAAATTAGTGGCCTGATTGTTTCTTGGATTTTTAACAAAAAATAATTTTATATTAAAAAGATAAATATAAATATAACATTTCTAGAAAATTATTCAGAAATTTATAATAATTTTTTAAAATAATAAATATTGTATTGTTTCAATAATTTTCTAGTAAATAAATTTGTATCATTTTCCGTATATATGGATAAACCTACCCAAAAAATAACTTTCTAAAATTGATGGGTGAGTATGATTTAGAAAGTGGATATTTTAGAAAAATATACTTATTTTAAAGGAAAAAATAAATAATTTATATATTAATATGGCATTGAATCATGTTTTTTTATATTTATATAAATTTAAAATTACTATGGAGATATAATATGAAACATGTTGCATAATGTAGGTTTTACTCTGCAAGTACACATGTGCAAAATTTCAATATCCAAATATATGAGATGGGTAGGAAATGGTTAATCATTTTATGAATAAAAATCATGAAATAAAAGAATATTATTATATTAAATAAACATTTTGAATCAAAACAATTCATGGGTAATTTAAAATATAATACATCATTCATGAAAGCAGTGGTCTCTAAGTACGCATGATGATGTTTTTATTTTTCTATGAAATAAAGCTTAATGTTGTGTAATAATTATTCCAATAAAATTACAATATATAATATCATAATTATAATTTATGTCATCCTTTTATAATGGGTAATATTTTTTAGAGTATTAAGACAGATAATTAAGGGTATTGGTTAGTGTTTGGAAACTATTTTGAGAAGTTGAACTTTTTAATAGAGTATATAGTATTAATATATGTCATTGTGAAAATTTAATGGAGTTGAGTATTAAGAACATGTAACAGGATATATGGATTTGTAATATGTCGTGATAATCTTGTTAACGACTAATTTATAACTAGAAATATAATGGGGGATGGAATACCCTATTTATAAGTGGAGGGAATGAAATTTTTGTAAAAATAAACTTGTAAAAAATGGAATATATGATTTACATGGAATGTTGACTCCAATGTGGATAATAATGGTGATGAGATAATGTTTGTTTAATCCAAATATAAAGAAATCATTTGAGACATGTTTTTAAATAATAGTTAGCTATTTTACATTTGGCCAATATCTTCTTACATTAAATTATAATTACTATTCTAAATAAATTTTTATCTTCAATTAATATAATTATTTATTAAAAATTAAATTTTGATTATTACATAAATATGACATTAATATTTCATGTATAGAAATAATTTTATTTAAAAAAATCTATATCAGTGATAAAAATTATTTTTAACATTATTTATTATTACACTTAAAAACATATTTACAAAATAGTTTTTTTCTTATAACAAAATGATTTGTAAAAATTAACAATTTTTAATATTAAAATAAAAAAAAATTATAATTTAAAAAATAATACTATCATGAATTTAAAATAAAAATAAATTAAATTACACATTTTTTACACCTAGTTAAAATGAAAAAAATGTAAATATTTTTTATTAAAAAAATGATTCTTATGTTTCAAAATGTTTAACAAGGGTTTTATAAATTAAAATTTGTATTTTCAGATGAATTATTTTACAGAAAAAATAAATTTTTTATCACAAATATTTTTTATGTGTTTTAAATTTCTACATAGATTATGATAAGCTCATAATATATGCATTTTTAATGTCAGGTTATAAACCATGATTCATAAGGAACAATGTATCTACTACCTACTAATATTTTGAATCTTAATCCTCTTATTAATCATGGTATTTAATGTTCTATTTTAATTCATATCCGTTTAGGTGTTTTATTGTAATGTTTATAAGTTTTTAATAATATTCTTACTCTGAATTCTGATTCTTTGAGACAGGTTTTATGTTATTTACAAGTTATCATTTTTATAGTGTTCTATTTATTTATTATCCATTGATTTTTTTGTACTTCATTTACTTATAATTAATCAGATATAATAAAACAAATCAAATTCTTATAATAAAATGTATTTCCACTCAGTTTTAGACCCAGTCGTATGACCTTTGGTTAACTAAATTTTAGTTCATTGAGTTATGATCATTTCCTTGAAATTATTTCTTATAATTCAGGTGCATTTTTCTTTTTATTATCTTTTGTTTTATTCATTAATTTTTTACATTATTACAACAAGACACACATTTCAAATATTTCATTCTTTATGGAGTATGACACCTATAAATGATATTTACTAATCAAATCAATTTTCATTAATTAATAATGTTTCATGATGAACATTTCTTTTACATTCTTTGGTATCCATGAAAAATATTATACTATATTTTTTTATTGGAATCATATTTTGGAAAAAATATTTTATAAGAAAAACAAGTTTTGATTACTATTATTATAATCTTGGTTCTCAAAAATGTAATTTCAAAGTATTAAAAAGGTTCTTTTAATAATCACTTTCATTATATTCAATTACACGTTTCCTATAGATAACATTATATCATTATTAAGGCTCAATTATTTGATATTATATTAAAAATTAAAAAAATCATAAATATTCACATTGAGTTTTTTAATGTTACTTTTGAAAGTAAAATATATGTTTTTATATTGTATCAATTACTCTAATTTTTTATGAATCTCCTATTTAGATTTAAACTAAATTTATTAATTATATTTAAATTTATTTACACTCATGGGATTTATTTTATAATATTTATTATATAATAAATATATATTTATTATTTCAGGGATTGGATTGATCATATAAAAAATTGATTCTTTATTAAATATTGTGTGATACCATTTAAATCATTTTATTGTAAGGTTGTATTTCATTTGTAAACATCCTCATGATTTTATTTTTTTACACTATGGAATTTTTCCTTTTAAACCACATAAAATATTTATATAGATGGATTATATAAAATTTCATTTCTATTAATTACTTGATCCATCCCTGCCTTTTTCATTCATAACTATCCAACGTGAATAGAATTTAATTTTCTTCCAAATAATATTCTTTATGAATACCATATTTCATGAATAGAGTTCACCTAGATACCATATATTGATTTATTGGGGAAATTATTTAAATTATTATATACTATTAATCTATATCATTTACCTTGATACATTTATACATGGAATGTTATTTACATTTTTTATTATGGAACTATTTAAAAAAAAATATATTTGGTATTACATTATGTATTTTTATTGATTACTCATGAAAGTTGATTATGTACTATTTAACCATCAGTCTTCTATTTTTATATGGGTTATGATCAATTTATTACTTTTATTGAAAAAGAGAAATAGTTTTCAACTACGTAAGTTGTTATTCCAATATAGGCGATTATTTGAAAATTTGATTATTTATTTTTTACTCATTATCTCATATGATAAGTGAATTGTAATTAAATAAGTAATGACTACAGATTGACATTATATAGCCCCTATAAGCAATAGTGGGTGTCATAAGAAAATCATGTTTGAGTATTTAGTGTATTACTTCTAAATTCAGAAATATTTCATTACATTGATATCTTTTATAAGAATGATTTCTTCGATATGGACATGAAAAAATTATGAATTCTTAGATATTTTTTTGAGTATAAGATTAAGATATTAGGAATTAAGAATTTTCTATCCCTGAATTTAGTAATTGTATTACATGTTATCAATTGATTTTCAGTATCATCCATGGATAAATTATTCTCTCAGTTTTAGTTTATTATGGAATTATGATGATTACAAATTCTCAATATAATATAAAATTTGTTTTTATAGAATAATTTCCTTAGTTTTATATTTTCTATTACTGGGGGTTTAAGAATACTCTTTATTTTATTATATTCCATGTTTATAATGAAAAAAAATACACTTTATATGAAAATAATAATAGATTTTGTGTATCATTTTTTGGTGTCATTGAAGAATTATTATAGATTATGTAGTTCCTCGTATAATGGAAAAAACATTCAATTAGTTGATCAAGACATACTATTTTTTAGTTTATTGTATATCCAATTTATCTAACCCTATAAACCTAAAAGGTCATGGTAGTATATGTAATTAAATATTTATTTTCATGTAATGTAATTATGGGATTTTTATTTTTTAAAATATTTAATTGGTTTCAAATATAGTATGTAACTTCTGTTTTTTTTAACATGATCTAAGCGTTATGGTCTTGGGAACTATAATAAATGGTGGAAAATTTTATATGTGAGTTCAGTGATTCAATGAAACCAATAATTAAGTATGAATAACTTTGTTAGGATTTTATATACCACCATTCGATATAATGTAAAGGAAATTTTTTGTGTGTAATAAATATTCTACTCATTTATAAATCGTTAATAATTCAAAAAAAAACACCCCTATCGTGCAACAAAAACCCTTCAGAACGTTTTATTATAGAATAATTTAATTCAACTTTTCAAGATACTTTCCAAAAAAAATTACCACAATAAATATACTATAATAAATGAGAATGTTTTAGTTTGATTAACTCAATAATTGGATACCATTTTTAATATAATCATTCATTATATTTTATTTATTAAAAATAAGTCATCATATTCCATTGTATCCTTTTGTAAAATAAAAATAAAATATTAGATATTAATTTTTGTGTATAATCTTTTTCATGAAATGTATTAATTTCTTCTCAAAAAAAATTAGTTATTAATAATCACACTACTAAATTTCATTTAAAATATCAATAAAGACAAATGAAAAAAATATTAAATTATTTTAAATAATATTTAACTAATTTAGAAAGCACTAGTTTAAATTTTTAAAACCAAAAAAATATTTTAATTTCTCAACAATAACTTTTTTTATTTAGAATAACCATAATTGTTTTTTAAATAAATATAGTTAATAAATGAAAAAATAATTACTAAGGTGGGATGAAAATAATATTTTTCAAATTGAATTTGAGCTATAGTTCAATGTATTTTCGTACCAGGGTCCGTAAAAGAATATGAGTTGTATATTTGCATTAATATGCCATGAATACAAAGAGCTAACAGTGATTTATTCTTACTATAATAAAGTTATTAATTATATGTATTCAATTTATAGAGTACTATTATTAGATTATATGATAATACATAAGTATAATATATTTCTTAACAGTAAAACCACAAGATTGAGGTATTTAAATTTTTTATTATGTTATTTTAACTTACGTAAATTTTATGTTATTTTTCAGAAACATATGAGTTGTTGTTTATGATTTTGATAAGTTTTACATGGTGAAATTTTTTTGAACCATTTTGGGAACCATAAGGTGTTTTCTAAACTCTTCTTATCTCTCTTAAACCCTCGCATTTTATCTATAATAGAACATTAGATAAGACCTTACTTGCCAATATGACTTTTTTAAAATATGTTATTATAAATATTATTTTTGATTCATTTATGAAATATATTAGGATGCTCGGGTACTTTATATAATGATATAATTCATTATTTCAAACACATAAAAGGTAGGTCACATCTAATATTTTTCTATATTCTCATGGATTTCTAAGGATCATAGTTTTCTAAATATATTTCTTATTTTTTTTCAAAACCTTTTTTGAAATCCTTATTTGAAATTTGTCATTCGTGGTTGCTCTAAAATTCTATAATTGGGGGTGACTGCCACAAGGTGTTCTATTGAATGGATATATAAATTCATTTTTTATAATAAATTATTTTAATATAATCACATGGAATAAACATGGTATTTTTTATGTGTGTACATATGTTTATTGAAATGTCCATGTAGTTCTAATATGGTTGGGGTTAAAATTTCATGGAATAATGGATTATACTACTAATGGAATATTTGGGAGTGGTAGGATATATATCAAGCACAGGTTTGATAGTTTAATAGGGGTCTTCTGGAAATTGGTTTATAGGGTGGTGTTATGAATGTGTGTGTGGGTTTAGGTAATGGGTTTGTTTTTAGGGGAGTTATTTAAATACTTAATATATATACATTGATAAGTTTTTTGTGATTATATTAGAGTTTATTTTAAATAATATATGAGTTATAATGTTTCTTATTTTAGATTCAGTGACTATAATCCATAAGGTTTTTTTGTTGGGTTATATACGCAACACCTACAAATGCACTTTACTATGTATATAGATTCTATTTATCATGATAGAGTTAAGGGTAAGGTATATTATTTTTATAGAATATATCCATAATGATGTGGTGATGGATGTTTGGATTCATATAAGGGGATGGAAGTTGAGAATTGGAACCTAATGTGGTTACACCTTGGAAACATAAGCCCAAATTCTTTGAGTCTTGTCATCGATGATTTTTTTAATTGAGATTGTATTATTATGACATGTTTTATCTTAAATTTTTAATCTCATGATCACTGGTTATACCTATGGAGTTTATTTTGGTCATTTAATATTCTTTATGTGGTTTATCTTTATCATTGTATTATTAATTGTAGTTTGATTATGGGTAAAATACCCCCCACAATATAGTGAATCCCTAAAAATTTGGCTTTTAGCCATTGGTGCCATCTAGGAATCAAATAATGTCAGTGGATTTTCCATATATTTCATGACAATGGGTTGGGTCTGGATTTCGCAAATGGTATCAGTTTTTTATGATCCATCTTTTTGGACTGTAATAAAAAGATATGATGTTTTAGAACATAATATGTATAGAAAAAAATATCAAACCTTATTTTTTCAACTAACGTGATGCTAGGTTTTTTTGTTTAAAATTTTGAAAAACACATTTATACAAATCATATACTCATTTTTTGGGTTTAATATAAGAGTATATGGTATAACCCATTATAAAACAGACTTCCCATTAGGATTGAATTATTCGTATGTTATTTGTATTTTTTTAATTTGAATTTTTTTCACTATGACAATTCTTATTATATTGAAAAACTCTTTTTAACTTTGGTTTTATGAAAAATATGTTATCATTGAATGAATATTGTTATTGTGGTTCTGGAATAATAGTACCATCATCGAGAACTTGAAACAAGTACTTGGGAGGTACATATAATGTGGTATCATCTGGAACACATATCAATTATGAACATGTTTAGAGAAGTTTTCAATAATTCTAGGTTATGTTCCAAGAGAATTGAACTAAGGAACCAATCCATAGTAAATATTCATTATAATTATAGAAAAATAATCCACCAATTAGTCAATGGAATTGTGTCATATGACTGACTTATAATTAATATTTTTTATTTCAAAATCAATTTTAAGGAAAAAGTGATAAACCTGTAATAAAAAATTTAAAAAGAAACTCAGATCAAGACATAAAAGAACTTCCCCTCCCCAGTGACTACATCATTATGTCAAGCCTCCACTACATGTGACTACTTGGCAAGCCTTCCCACACAGGATTGTGCGGGCATGGTACAGATGGCAATGTCATACACTCTTATTCATTCAAATCGCAAAGGTCATGCACAGATGAATGATCTCTGCTTTGTATCCTCATCTCGAGCTAATCCTTGTAGTGCTAGTTGTTTTCACCATCAAAATTCAAAATAAAACCAAATACCAAAATGTGCCTCAAAACCCACCCTTTTCAGATAAACCATCACTGAGAAAAACCAAACCTCAAATAAAAGAGAACATCGAAAATCAATCAAACCAACAATCGTCGTCGATCATCCCTGAACTGGTAGCTCCATCCCACATCCCAATGAACCAAGAAGACCACCGCACTGTTCTTCTGGCTGCTCCATCCCACATCTCAATGGACCAAGAAGACCACCACACTGTTCTGCCTCAAAGATAATGGAGGAATCCTTAAACCATAACAGAGAACCAAGAAACCAGAGGCCTGAAAAGGCGAACAATGAGATGGCCTGAATGCAAATAAACTACTGTAACACCCTCAAAAGCCACAACCATGAAACCAATATGGGATCAAATGGCACTTGTGAACCAAATGAACGCAGCCCAAAATTCATAAACAAAACAGAAAAACCTTTAAAATGAAAACTCCCTCATGCATATCAGCAAAACAAAAAACCAGTGAACAGATCCACAAAATCTCCATCGCAGACTGAATTCGAGGCCGGCTATCCAAGCATCTTCCCACACCAATGACCATCGCTGGATATAAGGAGGAACACGAAGTCTCTGCCAATTTAATCACAGCACCATAACACTCACAGCAGAACAAAAACCCAAGAAGAGATCTCTATAATTTCAAACCATTTCTAGATCAATGTTCACTAAATTAGCACTGATTACAGGGAAGGAGAATTTGTGTTCCCCTTGGAGAAGAATCTATTGGACCAGATGAATGCAGTAATCCATGCAGAGAAGAAACACGCCGAGCTGCTGAAAGCCGAAGGCCACACCGAAGACCATATCGGGGTCTTAAAGATGAATCTTTTGGACCAAATGTAATCCATAATCCATGCTAAGAAGAAAAAAGCCAAGCCGCTGAAAGCCGAAAGCCGAAACGAGAAGAAACATGCCCCCGTCACCCGAAGCCCCGAGCCGAGCCGAGAAACCCGAAGTCGCCACACAGAAAAGAGATCCACTGCCGAAGATCAAAGACGTCGAAGCATAATCCTAAAAATGCCCATTGCCTTCACCACCAAGGCCCTCTACTAACCGAATGTGAACCGTCCCCTTCGTCTCACGCCACAAGAGAGCCTTCAGTCTATGTCGGACCTCGCAACGAAATGAAAATCCATTATTTGATCTTTATAATTGAGTGTCTATTTTAATTCAAGGAATTTATTGATTGTTTCACCTAAAAAGTATCATCTAAATACCTCTATGGTGGCATTTAATGAATTTGGGTTGGGAAAAAAATTCTTGTAAAGATCTATGAAAAGGATATGTTATATACTTTTTTGCATCTTAATCGGGGACCAGTTTCTGTTATCATGTGAGGTGGCTATATCAAAACTTATATATGAATATTTTGAAACAAACATGAAAATAATTATCGAATGTGTGATATTTAATTAGAGGAGGTGATCCAAAAAATTAAAATCATCATGCCATAACCTCATTTTTGACATATTCATAGTTCGTATAGATTAGAAAATCCTAAAATAATTTATTTCATAAAGGTATTAAACATAATGTAATGAAAATGGGTGAAATATCTCCATATTTTTTACTTTTACATAGAATATACACCAAGAATTTAAATTTTAGTTACTAATGTTTGAGATGGATATCAAAGAACGAGGTGGACTAAGAAGCTTGTAACCAATTTTATATTATCAAAGTCCTTAATGACATGATTTTGAATTATAGATAACATAATAATGATGAAATTTTATTTTTTATAACTCATATTCTTAATTTACAAATTATGATCACGGTGGATCACCATTCAATCCCGGACTACCTTTCCATTATGTAAACATTAAATCATGGGGAGAACATAGAGGGTTTGATTGTTGATGTTGAATCTCTATTTCACATTTGCAATCATATCGTAGTTCATTCATCAGGAAAGAACTACTTCATCATTCTTATCACTATTCCAAATGGGTGTTTCGACTTGAAATTAAAAAGATGTGCATGTTAATTAAGACCGATTTTGGTGATCAATTATGAAAAAAATAGTAGTTATAAAATGCGTCACATTTCCATAGGTCATGTTAGAATAGAAATGACCAAAATACATGCATAAATTTATGAATTTACACATATGAAAATGGGAACTAATTCCCATGGCCTTTTTCCCTGGTCTACCTGGGAAACATAAGATATATTGTGTTTTTTGGGCGATTGTTGAAGAACTCACCAAGTTAGCAAATTTCATTCCAACATGTGACTCTAAAATTTTGGAATACTATAAAATAAATTGTATCTCAGTGTCTGTAAAATTTCAAAGACTATTGATATTGATTGTATTTGACATAGGACCAAGAGAAAAAAATATTTTAGTGGTCCTTATAACCATACATTGGTATGTAATTGAACATGACCATGAAATATCATCCAATAAAATTATTTCCAATGGAAATTTATGCCATATGAATTTGAAGACATTCACTAAGAAAGTGATATAGGTTTTAGTTTCTTTTGAGAAAAAATTTTCCATTTGGGGAGCTTCCATATAATAATAACTATATGGAAATGATAAAAATGGATTTGGATGAGGAATTGTATGGGTATCCTTGTTAATATCCTTATTATTGGGTAGTTACTAAGCTATAATCATTGATTTGACCATATAATATCCATGTGATTGCTATGAAAATTTATCTTAACATAAAATAGATGCTAACCACCTAAAGGAATCACAAATCTTATGTTGTTCATCGTCAATGATCATTAAATTTTGATTTCTTCTTTTCATCTATTCATAAATGTTTTCCCAAGCCTCGGTCACCCCCATTTTGGAATGAAATGAAAATTTTCTCATTTGTATGACAACCCATTAGACATTTTTAATTGTATTAGTGCCATTTCATATCGGTTAACCTTACTAGTGATATTCAATGTTTTCTATTACATTCTCCATGTTTCCAAATCATATAAATATCAGTCTTACACTATCTATATAATACGATTGGAACATGTAACCCTTGAACCCGATGATACAATTATTAATTCCTAGATTCATATTCTATATTGACATGAAATGATTTTAAAAGAAATAAAAATATAATTTCTATAGTAATTATGGAATCCTGGTCTAATTCCACTAGAAACACAGGAGTGGGAGAAGTTAATATTGAATCAATGGATAAAACCTTCCAATGAAATAGTGGAATGATATTTATTTAGGATGGAAATTCCCATATTGAGGAATGTGTAACACCCCCAGTTGTTTATAATTTTAAATTTTAATAATAAATTTTTATGTAACATAAAATTCTGGTCATTTTTAGGGGATTATTATTGGTTTGGATGTGTATAATGAAGGTTTAAAAATGAACTATATTTGGTCATAGTTTAGGGAAACTCTTAGGTGTTCTCAAGGAAACTAGGTGAGAGTCGTATGGGTATTCTAGAGAGAATAATGGTCACCACATAGTATGGAAAACCCATTTTTAAAGTATATTAATTTGTAATTTTATTGCTAAAGTGGATCTACATTGTTAGTGAATAGTTTTCACGATTGTGTATAAAAACCAAGTAATGAGATTTTTTAAATTTGAAAATATTGGTCAAAATTTACAACTCCCCTGAAAATCATGATTATTTTTTCTGTAACATTGTTTCTTCATTCTAATAATTTTTTATTGATTTAAAAGATGACCAATTTCTTTTTTGTGGTAACTGGAAACAAGACATCTCAAGAAATATAATCATATAAATAAAAGATAAACAAATGAAATATGTAGCCTTTGGCCCATGAGTGATCATCAATATTTCCATGCAAGGTAGTTAGATATATGCTCATTCTTCACCATCTCATTAAAATGTGGGGGGAGGAGAAGTTTCTTATATCTAATCAATCAAGGGCCATAGTGTCTGGTTTATTCACCTACACCAGGGACTCATGGAAGATTGGGTTAGGTGTAATAGGATTAATAGTAGGAGGAGGATCCTAAAATTCAATATCAATTTTGTGTGACTCATTAGAAATATAGTGCTTCCGACAAGAAAAATATTATTCAAAAATGTCATGAGTTGCACAAATAGAGGGCTAGTTCACCTAAAGAATCCATTTTCCCTTTTTAGTGAATTATTTATAAGCCTTAGCTTCTAATACTCTCAACGAATATCTAATATCCATTGTCTTGGGATGATAAGATTAGTAATTCTGATGATTATATTTTATTCTAGGTGACACTGGGAATTTCCCTGATTCAAATAGAACCTTATTTCCCCTATCATTCCTTGTTCAAAGGTAATCCACATCTACATGAATATCATTATGGTCAGGTGAAATATGGGTATACTGTTCTTCATCATCCTTGGATTTAATATGAATCCAAAAGATCTCTATAATTATCCTTTCTAGTTCTACTCCTTTTAAGGATTTTGGTGGTAATGACATCATTATTTTCTCGCTATCTTCCCTCCTAAAATCATTGTCCAAATTATCTTTCTTCCTGGACTCGACTATCATGAAACCTCCTCTATCCATGAGGATGTTTTGGATATAATTAAAGTAGGAAAACTATTTTTTTGAGGTAAGGTCATTCTTGATTTTAATTTATTGATTTAAAGTTATTGATTTCCTTCCGGGTCTCACCTTGTACCTATTAGGTGATAGATAAATATAGAACCTGATCAGTTGGAGGCTCTATAGGATATTCCAAAAGACTCACAGGGGAATTTGTAGCTATCTGATTCACTACTTATGTATAAGAAATATAATATTAATTATAAGGAACATTAATTTCCAACTTATCATTAAGTACCTATACCGAATTCTGATTTTGAATTATGTAATCCCTTATACAGTCATGATCTCCATCCTGGGATGCCTCCATCACCTCTTAAGATATAATAGAATGAAAAAAACCCAAATATCATTTGGTGACAAAGATTATCCATCATCATTTCCATTAATAGCTTCACCAGTCTACAGATATTTCTTACCTCTTAATAAACTAGGGTTAAAAGTAATAGAGAATCTAGTACGATGATCCTAGAAGATATCTTTCTAAAAATTTTGAACCATATGTCCCATATGGAAGCAGTTAACATATAACATGGTCCATGATTCATGAGAAAAATATTTACTCAATCGGTACACTCCTTCTATTTTAATCTAGAAGAAATCCACATGTTCCTTGAAAATATAAACCTCCAGTAATATTTAATGAGATACGATATAGAAAACATCATGATTTCCACAATTAACATAGATAAAACACCCAACAGCTTTACCTATCAGCCTACAGGTGTATATATTCTGAAAGGAAAGGAGTAAGTCAGCAAGAAGATTCCAAACCACAGACGTGGCTGGGTTGTGATGTAGGTTAAAATCCATAAACTGTGGAAATAGGTAAATCCCAGCAGAATCAAAATATTAGGGATCCTTAAACCATGCCTGATCTATAAAAAACCAAGTTTAAATGAAACGTGATACTCTATTAAGGTATTATCATAACATTACCATTATAACATATCTATTAAATTGGATGGTATTAACAATACTAAATATAATAGAAACATATATATATATATATTACACACATTATTTAGTAATAAATTTAATTACAATGATATTAATAATCATTTGAATATAAATGAAATGTTTTCTGAAAATATTTACTAAAAATATGTGTTTTGTCACTGCTTCTAAACTTATGATATAATTAATTTTTGACTCTATAAGAAAATTTATTTTATTAAATTAGATTAATTTTTCCAATAACCATATCAAAATTATCTTTGTGTAAATGTTTTGTTATTTTTTCTGAATTGATTCATTTTTCGATGAATAATTAAAAATATTGTTTTTTTATTGAAAACGTCCTTTTCATTTAAATTATTTACAAACTAAAATTAATTATTAAATTTCTTTTAAAGTAAAATTAGAGAAATGTTTTTAATATATAACTAATTTTGGTCATTTATATTAATTTTTTGTTCAAAATCAATATAATAACATTTCATATTTACGAGATGTTTTAAATTAGAGAATCGCTTTTTTATCACATTTACAAGTATAATTTTAAAATGGATTATTCCACTTATATGAATTGAATATGTTAAAATGGATTATTTTTTTGGAATTAGAAAAATGTATATAATATAAATTTTCAACCCAATTTTTGACTATTGTGAGTAGTAAAACCAATATAATTTAAGTGTCATTGTTAGGAAAAAAACAGATTTACTAAGGGGATAAATTAAGAAGATATGGGTTTAAATGAATTTAAAACATCTAAAAACATTATTTAATGAAATATTTTGACAGTATAGTATAATTGTGTTTGTAATGACCAATGTTTAGGACTTTTTCAAAATAATAATGTGGTTATAATGTTTTCTCATTAAAAATCCATGTGTTCCCTCTCCCCCATATATAAAATTCCACAAACCATCTTTCCCATTACCCATAAAAAAACCATTTTATTTAGAAAATAATTACCCAAATCACATCACTACACACATACCCTCATAATAGATTTAATTTTTACCATAAATCTATCACATGATGGTTTTTGGTGAAAACTTAAGGAGGTCGAACTAAGTAGATTTATTGTTACTAAATGAGAATAATTATTTTATTTCTCCTCCCACTTCCATAAATTATTATTCAATAATTATATTTGTAAAGACCCGTAAATTTCAAGGAAATTTTTTTTCTTAATTTTCTTTGGAATTTTACAAGAACGCAGTTTCTGACGGCACCTGATTCCGAGGCCCGGTGTGCCCGGAATCATTTTCCGAAGTTTGGCTCGGGTACGTTCAGTGAACGGACGAGCGGGTTTTTCTAACTTTTTAACCGGTGCCCGGAATCAAATTCTGAGGGCACCGATGAAATCGCAGCGCCGATATTCGCTTAGAAACGCCTCTTCCGGAGTTGCGTTTACTCGGATGTGGTTTTTAATTTTCGGGCTTAAAGTTAAGAAATAAAATAATTTTGCGACAACTTTATTTTATTTCGCTTAAGCCACTTGGAAGCCACTTGAAGCCACTTAAAGGCGGCTTGAACTGAGTTGAACTGGATAGGATGCTATCCAGAAATATCCTACCCCTTGGTAGGATATTTGTGAGGTGGGGCCCGCACGAGCCCCGCCGTTTCTTTCCGCTAAGTAACGCACCCGCGAAAACCCGTCAATGAAACTGAAAGTCAACCGACGCGTTTTCTAAATTCTTAACAGACCATTTAATTGGGCTGTTTCTTTCGTCCAATTAATTGGGCGGTTTCTTTGGTAAATTAATTCTTGGAATTAATTGTTCGTTTCTTTTTTTTTTAATCGTTGCTTGTGCGTTAATAAAATAAGATTACTCTTATTTTATTTTGGGTGGAAGCTTGTGGCGTGGGGAGAATTTGGAGGAGAGCGTTCTTCTTCGGCGAAGAACGCGAAGAACGCCGGCCTCCGGCGAAGAACGCCGAAACCGCGGAAATCAACGACGCTTCTTCCGTGACGTTTCTTCCGCGACGATCGTTCCTTTCCAAGCGACGTTCTCCCTTCGGACGCACCTCGACGACAACGGAATCAACGACGTTTCTCCGGCGACGTTTCTTCCGCGACGATCGTCCTCTTCCGCGACGAACTCGCGAGCGACAACGCTTGAGGTAGGGGTTTTAAACCTTTTTAAAGTTGTTGATCTTTCCTTCGATCTTGAAGGTTCTTTTTCTTTGTCGGCCCTTGTTTCCGAATCTTTTTATTTATTTTAAAAAGATTGTGATGGATTTTCGTTCTAGAAAGGCCGATTGTTATCAATCTAATGCGAGGGGGGTCGGGCCGCACAAACACGGCCGAACCCCCCTCCTTTATTCTTGTTGTTTCTTGCGGATGGAGCGAGATGGCGTGGTGCCGTCGCACCACGCGGGAATCGTACGGCAACTATTGAGCGGCGTCGTCGCGCCGCGCTGTGGAACGAAATCAAACAAGATCGAGACGCCTTCGCGCCACGCCGAGAAGGTCGATCAAGCACGTGACGTCGTCGCGCCGCGCCAAAGAGGCCGCAGATTAAATTAATTTTATTTTGTTCTTGAGCGCAGATTGACGGGCGACGACAAACGAGGCCGCAAGTTAATTTTGAGGCCTCCGCAGTGAAGGTCGGGTCCCGGGATGACCGTAGGCGCAGACGGGAAGCAAATCGGACCACCGGAGCGTCTCCGGTGGCCCGCGGAAGCCGGCGGCGGCGCGGGTCGCCGGCGCGGCGGCGCCGGCGGCCAGAGGCGGCGGCACCCCGCGGGTGTCCAGGGCGGCACCCCGCGGGTGCCGCGGGGCTGTCTGGCGACACCCCGCGGGTGTCCAGGGCGGCACCCCGCGGGTGCCACGGGGCTGTCTGGCGACACCCCGCGGGTGTCCAGCGCGACACCCGCGGGTGCCGCGGGGTTGTCAGGCGACACCCCGCGGGTGTCCAGCGCGACACCCCGCGGGTGTCGCGGGGTTGTCAGGCGGCACCCCGTGGGTGTCCAGCGCGACACCCCGCGGGTGCCGCGGGGCTGTCAGGCCGCTCGGCCGAGCCGAGCCGGACCGGCCCTGGCCGGGCGGGGCCGGGACAACCGGGTCGGACCCGGTTCGGGCCGCCCCAGGGGGGGTCGGGCCGGGTCGGCCCGGACCCGGACCCCCCCCCATTTTCGGACCATTTCGGTCAAATTCACATATCTTGAGCTACATACGTCCGATTGACGTGCCGTCAGCCGCGTTGTGTTCCTCTTAGTGAGACGGATCTTTTGGCATACTCCGCCCGAGGTTTGGACGCAAGTGGAGTACGGTCGGGTTGGTTTTGCCTTAAAAACCAACCGGGCCCCGGGGACGAGAATGCCAATAACTCTCAGACCGGGCGTCCGATCGACGCACCGTCTGTTACGTTGAGTTCCTATTTACGATACGGAACTTTTGACATCCTTCGCCCGAGTTTTGGATACAGATAGTAGTGGCCGGGTTGGATCGCACCCGAAATCCAACCGGGCCCCTGGAACGGAAAAGATGATATCTTTCAGACAGGACGTCCGTTCGACGAACCGTCAGCGGCGTTGGTGTTTACGTTTAGTAACGGTCCCTATGAGTATACCCTATGCGAGTTCGGGGTACAGTTGAGATACGGCCGGGATTGGTTTTGCTCACGAAACCAACCGGGCCCCTGGGACGAAAAGGCTAATAACTCACAGACCGGGCGTCCGATCGACGCGCCGTCTGTTGCGTTGAGACCCCTGTGACGAGGCGGTCCTTTGAGATACTTCTTCGTGAGACCTTGAGATACTTGGAGTATCGAACAGTAGCTCATGGAGCGGACCCTCCCGGAGACGAGCGTGCAGAGTACGGAGACCGTGTAGCCGGCTGAGACCTGACGACTGCTTGACCGACTCGACTTGGAGTGAGTCGACTAGCCCAGTGGACGGAGCGCCCGGTATTTGGCGACAGACCCACGGCGGACGGAGCGCCCGGTAGTTGGCAGCAAACCCGCGGTACTCGACAGGAGGAGTACCTCAGTAGGCTATTTGGGTGAGCGCCCGGTATTTGGCGACAGACCCTCAGCGGACGGAGCGCCCGGTAGTTGGCCGCAAACCCGCAGTACTCGACAGGAGGAGTACCTCAGCAGTCTTAGGTTAGTGAGCAGTACCTCGGAGTCGTGACAGGACCACTGTACACTCTAGAGACGGAGCTCTTCAGTAGCTACGGTTTCGATAATGAAAAATTCTGGTTGAGCTGAGTCAATGAATCTTTGCGTTTCTTCATGATTGAGATGGGTCGCTTGATAACTTAGGTATATGTATGGGCATGCACCTGGGTGATGGTTATCCGTTGATTTCATGATTTTTGTGTATCCTTGTGATTGGATGGGCTACTTGATGACTTAGGTATATGTATGGGCATATACCTAAGTAGAGTCTGATGTTACTTCGTGATTGCTGTCTTTGCTTTGTGGATATCCATGTTGGATTTAGTGAGACCTTAAGGGTCTCGGGGTCCCTACTGAGTAGCTTATACTCACCCCTGCACGGGCTATGCCCGCACTTCGTTGTGTTGGTTGCAGACGACGGACAGCGCAGATCGCAGTTGAGGCTTGCGGAGCAGGTCGGTACCCAGAGGAGGACCACTGGGCGGACGTACCCGGAGTAGACAACAGGACCCGAGGAGTAGAGGAGCTATCTGTACCTACCCTTCAGGTAGGATCCGTGTTGGACGATCCAGGAGCTGAGCCATCTATACCTACCCTTCAGGTAGGAATCGAGGAGGACGACCCAGGAGCCGCTTCGTTCTTCCAGTTGCTGTTTTTGCCTTTCGAGTTGTACTTTACAGTTGGGCTTGTATTTTCGGCCCTTTTTCTTTTCTTCGCTTGTGTTTACTTTTCCGCTTGTTTACTCTGTGGTGTTTGTTTGCTTTTGTAATGGCAATGCCTTCCCAGTTATCGGGATTTACGCCATTGGTGCTAGTCGCCAGCCCCTGGCCTATGGAAGGCGGGCTTGGGGTAGTCACGGCACGGGCCCCGAGGTCGGGTCGTGACAGATTGGTATCAGAGGTGGTCGGTTCTACCGTAGACTCTGATCTTTCTTTCTATGAAGCAATAGTGTTAAGGGTACCGAGTGTGGTTTTCAGTTCAGGGAGTCCAGTGTTGGTGCGGGCGGCCGACGTATCCATACACCAGGACCCTGGAAACTGATTTCCGACTTTGTGCACGAAAACACTGATTGCGTGTGTGTTTTAAAAGGTTTCCCCCCTTAAAACAGCTCAAACCAGGTCAGCTCACCAGGTATAATCGTTTGACCGTGTTACGTTGTTCCTTTCAGGATGCCTTTTCTCGGACGACCAGCTAGAGCCCGGAGGGATGTGCGTACTGATAGTCTGTCGAGCAACGAGGCTTCGGTACAGGGCCCTCTTGCAGTTGAGGCACCAGCGGAGGCACCAGCGATACTACCATACGTTGGGCCACCGATGCCACCAGCCCCAGCAGTAGGCGATGCCCGCTACTTGCGCGCACTGCATGAGTTCCAGCGCCAGAGGCCACCCAGGTTCGGGGGAGAGACGGACCCGCAGGCGGCTGAGGATTGGCTGGAGGCTGTGGTGGGTGTCTACAGGCTAGTGGGGACGCCATCAGACTTCATGGTGACCTTTGCTGCCAGCCTTCTTCAGGCAGCAGCAGGCAGGTGGTGGAGCCACTTGTTCCAGTTTTGCGATGGGATGGCTTTCACATGGGAAGACTTCGAGACCTTCTTCAGGGTGGAGTTTGTGCCAGTAACTCTACACCCCGAGGGTGTTCGGGAGCTACTGCCTTTGCCGCGTGTTTTTCGATCAGAATCCGAGTCATCTGTTGGCAGTAGACAGATGATGGAGAGGTCTAGGAGGACCAGACAAGCAGTTGGGCGATCTCGGGTTTTAGGACCGGTGGTGCGGGGCACCCGGAGAGGGAACAGAGCCAGCCGTGCAAGGAGCAGGTTGTGTTACTCTTGTCGCGGAAAGGGTCACCTGGCACGTGACTGTCCGACTCCTCGTACAGTTGATCCATAGGCTTTTGAGGAGCCACCGTGGCAGAGGCAGCGACGAATGCTTGAGCAACAGTAGAGCAGTGGACAAGGCAGTAGAGATCCTGGAGCAGGTGGGCAGGAGCGGAGCTAGTGGATACGTCTCTTGTACTTCTAGTTCCATGTTGACGTTGTTTTTGTGTCTTTGTACCATGAGCTGCAATAAAATAAAGACACTTATCTTGTGATGTTTGCCTTCCTGTCCTCTTTTGTGATGTTACTGAGTGGTCCCGGTTAAACTGTTGACTTGACCCTCACTTTCAAGATTTCAACTGGAGGAGACCCAGTGACCTCACACTGATGCCGACAGTGTGACTCGACCCTTGGAGGTGAGAGTGACAGTTGGATATCTTAGTAGTTACGTCGAGGCCTTACGACGTCATCCATGGCATGAATGCATCCTTCATGCCAGGATTGACTGTATTAGGCAATGGGCGTGGTTCATCTAGAGAGGGGATGAGACCAGGTTTCTCTTTTCGGCAAAGGAGAAATTTTAGCAGCTCTTCCAGATCATATGCAAAGGAGGTGCAGTCATCCAGGAGCGGATGAAGACTGCACAGTGCAGTAAGAAACAGGAAACCAGTGCCAGTCTTAGAGACTCGGGCGTGTTAAATGTTTCAAGAAGAGGAAGCTTAAAGGAGAGATGAGTCTACAAAGCAGCAGACGTGGAGGCACTGCTAGGTGAGCAGCATGAGGTGGTGTACATCCTAGCATGCTACAACCACCCGCCTTGGTTATTCCCGCCAGGCTCAGGGAGCTGAATGGCGGAGGAAGAGTGCAGCTGCATGCGGTCAAGGAGTGTGACCCAATGGCTCTAGAAATGATTCAAGGGACAGTCTATGTCCACTACTAGCTGCTGTAGTAACAGACGTCGGTATGAATCATTCCTCGCTTCCACAAATCTTGTTCCAGACCTAGAGTTTCCGGTAAGCCGTGGACTTGACCCTCACATCTAGAGATACCTTGGGAGGAGACTCGATAATCACACTTACGCTGGCGGTGTGGTCAGACCTTCGAGGCGAGAGTTCTGGTTGGAATCTCTTGGTGGCAGCGTCGAGGCCTTACGACGTTAGTTTGAGTATGGAATGGGAAATAACTGTTCACACTCAAATTGACGGTATTAGGCAAACGTTGGGGTGGGTTTTCCTTGGTCGGCGTAAAAAGGAAACCCCAGGCAGTGCAGGGTAACTCTTGCACAGGAGGGTGCGACCGATCATTCTTGAGTCGGTCAACCTTAACCTCATAGCAGCAGTCGTTTTGAGTTTCAGTTCTAACAGAAATGGGGACCTCTGGAGTTCGGGGATGACGACCACGTCTTCTTACGGGTCTCACCTCGACGAGGTTTACGGAGATGTGGCCTGGGAGGCAAGTTATCTCCGAGGTTCAACGGACCTTTCTAGGTCCTCATCTGGGTAGGCGAGGTGGTTTACCGCTTGGCCCATCCACTTCAGTTGCACTAGGTGCACGACGTTTTCCACGTATCCCAACTGAGGAGATACGTGCTCAACCCCCTCGCGTATCATCGACCATGGGGAGATAGACGGTGGCGATGAGTGTCTTATACAGAGGTTCCTATGGAGATCGAGGATCGACAGGAGCGGATCCTAGGAGGATGGTCGATTCCTCTTGTGCACTTTCTTTGGCAGCGCGGGAACCTCCAGGTGAGCACATGGGAGCGGAAGGCTCAGATGCGTGCTCAGTACCGCTTTGTTTCCCTAAGTTTGTGGTGAAGCTTTACGGGGACGTAAAGCCCTGTGGTGGGAGTAATGTAAAGACCTGTAAATTTCAAGGAAATTTTTTTTCTTAATTTTCTTTGGAATTTTACAAGAACGCAGTTTCTGACGGCACCTAATTCCGAGGCCCGGTGTGCCCGGAATCATTTTCCGAAGTTTGGCTCGGGTACGTTCAGTGAACGGACGAGCGGGTTTTTCTAACTTTTTAACCGGTGCCCGGAATCAAATTCTGAGTGCACCGATGAAATCGCAGCGCCGGTATTCTCTTAGAAACGCCTCTTCCGGAGTTGCGTTTGCTCGGATGTGGTTTTTAATTTTCGGGCTTAAAGTTAAGAAATAAAATAATTTTGCGACAACTTTATTTTATTTCTCTTAAGCCACTTGGAAGCCACTTGAAGCCACTTAAAGGCGGCTTGAACTGAGTTGAACTGGATAGGATGCTATCCAGAAATATCCTACCCCTTGGTAGGATATTTGTGAGGTGGGGCCCGCACGAGCCCCGCCGTTTCTTTCCGCTAAGTAACGCACCCGCGAAAACCCGTCAAAGAAACTGAAAGTCAACCGACGCGTTTTCTAAATTCTTAACAGACCATTTAATTGGGCTGTTTCTTTCGTCCAATTAATTGGGCGGTTTCTTTGGTAAATTAATTTTTGGAATTAATTGTTCGTTTCTTTTTTTTTAATCGTTGCTTGTGCGTTAATAAAATAAGATTACTCTTATTTTATTTTGGGTGGAAGCTTGTGGCGTGGGGAGAATTTGGAGGAGAGCGTTCTTCTTCGACGAAGAACGCGAAGAACGCCGGCCTCCGGCGAAGAACGCCGAAACCGCGGAAATCAACGACGCTTCTTCCGTGACGTTTCTTCCGCGACGATCGTTCCTTTCCAAGCGACGTTCTCCCTTCGGACGCACCTCGACGACAACGGAATCAACGACGTTTCTCCGGCGACGTTTCTTCCGCGACGATCGTCCTCTTCCACGACGAACTCGCGAGCGACAACGCTTGAGGTAGGGGTTTTAAACCTTTTTAAAGTTGTTGATCTTTCCTTCGATCTTGAAGGTTCTTTTTCTTTGTCGGCCCTTGTTTCCGAATCTTTTTATTTATTTTAAAAAGATTGTGATGGATTTTCGTTCTAGAAAGGCCGATTGTTATCAATCTAATGCGAGGGGGGTCGGGCCGCACAAACACGGCCGAACCCCCCTCCTTTATTCTTGTTGTTTCTTGCGGATGGAGCGAGATGGCGTGGTGCCGTCGCACCACGCGGGAATCGTACGGCAACTATTGAGCGGCGCCGTCGCGCCGCGCTGTGGAACGAAATCAAACAAGATCGAGACGCCTTCGCGCCACGCCGAGAAAGTCGATCAAGCACGTGACGTCGTCGCGCCGCGCCAAAGAGGCCGCAGATTAAATTAATTTTATTTTGTTCTTGAGCGCAGATTGACGGGCGACGACAAACGAGGCCGCAAGTTAATTTTGAGGCCTCCGCAGTGAAGGTCGGGTCCCAGGATGACCGTAGGCGCAGACGGGAAGCAAATCGGACCACCGGAGCGTCTCCGGTGGCCCGCGGAAGCCGGCGGCGGCGCGGGTCGCCGGCGCGGCGGCGCCGGCGGCCGGAGGCGGCGGCACCCCGCGGGTGTCCAGGGTGGCACCCCGCGGGTGCCGCGGGGCTGTCTGGCGACACCCCGCGGGTGTCGCGGGGCTGCCCGGCGACACCCCGCGGGTGTCCAGCGCGACACCCCGCGGGTGCCGCGGGGTTGTCAGGCGACACCCCGCGGGTGTCCAGCGCGACACCTGCGGGTGCCGCGGGGTTGTCAGGCGACACCCCGCGGGTGCCGCGGGGTTGTCAGGCCGCACCCCGCGGGTGTCCAGCGCGACACCCCGCGGGTGCCGTGGGGCTGTCAGGCCGCTCGGCCGAGCCGAGCCGGACCGGCCCTGGCCGGGCGGGGCCGGGACAACCGGGTCGGACCCGGTTCGGGCCGACCCGGGGGGTCGGGCCGGGTCGGCCCGGACCCGGACCCCCCCCGTTTTCGGACCATTTCGGTCAAATTCACATATCTTGAGCTACATACGTCCGATTGACGTGCCGTCAGCCGCGTTGTGTTCCTCTTAGTGAGACGGAACTTTTGGCATACTCCGCCCGAGGTTTGGACGCAAGTGGAGTACGGTCGGGTTGGTTTTGCCTTAAAAACCAACCGGGCCCCGGGGACGAGAATGACAATAACTCTCAGACCGGGCGTCCGATCGACGCACCGTCTGTTGCGTTGAGTTCCTATTTACGATACGGAACTTTTGACATCCTTCGCCCGAGTTTTGGATACAGATAGTAGTGGCCGGGTTGGATCACACCCGAAATCCAACCGGGCCCCTGGAACGGAAAAGATGATATCTTTCAGACAGGACGTCCGTTCGACGAACCGTCAGCGGCGTTGGTGTTTACGTTTAGTAACGGTCCCTATGAGTATACCCTATGGGAGTTCGGGGTACAGTTGAGATACGGCCGGGATTGGTTTTGCTCACGAAACCAACCGGGACCCTGGGACGAAAAGGCTAATAACTCACAGACCGGGCGTCCGATCGACGCGCCGTCTGTTGTGTTGAGAACCCTGTGACGAGGCGGTCCTTTGAGATACTTCTTCGTGAGACCTTGAGATACTTGGAGTATCGAACAGTAGCTCATGGAGCGGACCCTCCCGGAGACGAGCGTGCAGAGTACGGAGACCGTGTAGCCGGCTGAGACCTGACGACTGCTTGACCGACTCGACTTGGAGTGAGTCGACTAGCCCAGTGGACGGAGCGCCCGGTATTTGGCGACAGACCCACGGCGGACGGAGCGCCCGGTAGTTGGCAGCAAACCCGCGGTACACGACAGGAGGAGTACCTCAGTAGGCTATTTGGGTGAGCGCCCGGTATTTGGCGACAGACCCTCAGCGGACGGAGCGCCCGGTAGTTGGCCGCAAACCCGCAGTACTCGACAGGAGGAGTACCTCAGCAGTCTTAGGTTAGTGAGCAGTACCTCGGAGTCGTGACAGGACCACTGTACACTCTAGAGACGGAGCTCTTCAGTAGCTACGGTTTCGATAATGAAAAATCCTGGTTGAGCTGAGTCAATGAATCTTTGCGTTTCCTCATGATTGAGATGGGTCGCTTGATAACTTAGGTATATGTATGGGCATGTACCTGGGTGATGGTTATCCGTTGATTTCATGATTTTTGTGTATCCTTGTGATTGGATGGGCTACTTGATGAATTAGGTATATGTATGGGCATATACCTAAGTAGAGTCTGATGTTACTTCGTGATTGATGTCTTTGCTTTGTGGATATCCATGTTGGATTTAGTGAGACCTTAAGGGTCTCGGGGTCCCTAATGAGTAGCTTATACTCACCCCTGCACGGGCTATGCCCACACTTCGTTGTGTTGGTTGCAGACGACGGACAGCGCAGATCGCAGTTGAGGCTTGCGGAGCAGGTCGGTACCCGGAGGAGGACCACTGGGCGGACGTACCCGGAGTAGACAACAGGACCCGAGGAGTAGAGGAGCTATCTGTACCTACCCTTCAGGTAGGATCCGTGTTGGACGATCCAGGAGCTGAGCCATCTATACCTACCCTTCAGGTAGGAATCGAGGAGGACGACCCAGGAGCCGCTTCGTTCTTCCAGCTGCTGTTTTTCCCTTTCGAGTTGTACTTTACAGTTGGGCTTGTATTTCCGGCCCTTTTTCTTTTCTTCGCTTGTGTTTACTTTTCTGCTTGCTTACTCTGTGGTGTTTGTTTGCTTTTGTAATGGCAATGCCTTCCCAGTTATCGGGATTTACGCCATTGGTTCTAGTCGCCAGCCCCTGGCCTATGGAAGGCGGGCTTGGGGTAGTCACGGCACGGGCCTCGAGGTCGGGTCGTGACAATATTATAATAACACCATTATCTATTATATAATAATATTTTATTATGTAAATTTCATGGCCTATATACATTTTCTTTTCTATCAAATGGGAAATAAAACTATAGATCGTGTAATTTTTGGAAAATCACCTCACAAACCAATTTAATAAGTTTTCCATTACAAAATTCAAGGATGGATTTAACATTGTATTTACCACATTTATATTATATTTATGATATTATTATACTAATTAAATTTTAATATCACATATACCTTATTATGTAACATTCCATTTTAAATATGATAATTTTTTGATGTGTAAGGCGGACTTCCACATCAAGAAATTGTGATTCGTTTTTCATTGACTCTAAATATGGAATGTAATAAAGATAAAATTAATGAATATATGTGATATATATTAGATTATATTAATTCTTTAATATTAATATATCACCCTCTTTTGTACCCTTTCACTCGTTATTGGAATGATAAAATCACTTGGGTGTACATATGATATACTATCTCCACGAAGCAATGTTATTCATTTATCATATAAAACCTTCATAAATGGATATGAAAATGTATCCAATGAGTAAATATTATTCATATAAAATTATTATTATTATTATTAATATTTATATATATACTGTTCACATGAAATGGACCTTTCATTACAAAATCAGCATGAGAAAACAAGGAAATTAACACTTGAAACTATGAAAATAATGAATTATTGTAAACAAGTAGGTGGAAAAATGTAACAATAGGATCATATATGATATTATTAGTATGAAAAAAATTTATTTTATAAATTAATAAAACTATTAAACCCATTGTAAAATATATTAATGTTTGTTCATCAAAAATAATGTTTAAGGTAAGGGACTTCATCTCAATATCACTTCCCTAAGACATATTCTATTGTTGTGTACATTTTCAATTTTATATGACATAAATAATTCCCCTTTAAAATGTAATATCATGAATCCATCAGAAATAATTTTTCAAAAAATTATAATTTAATCATTTCCACCATTGGGATTATTGATGAATGTTACCAAGTTGTATTGAATTCCAGAACTCAATTTCTTTTCATTGGGTTGTATTACTTCTGTAGATGCCTTTAATATTCAATGATTATGCGTAAAATGAATTTTTATTATATTTTTTTCACATATTATATGAGGATTTATATTTGATAAAAAAAATTTATTCATAACTCTCAATTCAACATTATGATCCTTATAAGTATTTTTTTCTGAATTACCATTTCATTGAGACTTATTTATTATTATTAACTAATTCACTTTCATGGGGTCTATATAATACCCATTGATTTATTTAATAAGAATAAAAATTTATTAATGATGGTTAATGTTTGAAATAAAGGTTTTTCATATTATTTTCATCATGGATATGAATATTTCTTACAAAGTATACCATTCTTACATATATTCATTACATTTAATGTTATTTGATTGATTTTGGAAATATTTATAAATATGATCCCTTTCCTCATAGAAAATACTTGGTGACCATGAAAATTATTCATGAGTTATTTAAGTTATTTTTTAAATTATGATTTCATTTTATATGAAGTGAATGTTATGGAAAAACAGTATATAGCACCTCGATGCATTGAGATGTCTCATGAGACAAATCAGTTATCCAAATTAATTTGGTTCCTACTTATAGTTGTAAATTGTCTTGTGATATTTTTGGAGAGTTGAAGTATTTTGATGTCTAATATTGTGACATTAAATAATTACAAATTTCTTTTAGTTATAATTTATTTTTTAATATTATCTGCCATATTTTTACAATGATATTATCTCTTAGTGAATTTCATTATTAGTTTATTTATTAAATGACATGTTTTTTTCCATATTTACCTTTCCACATTAATTATACTATATCTAATTATTATAACCAAGTTATTGATTAAATTTAATGTCTGTTAGGTTATTTACCATGAAAATGTTATTATTATTTATTGATTTTTGATCGCTTCGACTATATGTAACCCTTACTAAGCATTTGAGATCACCATTATTTTTTTCTTTTCCATGTGATATAGAGAAGAAATCCTTGAATGATTATTTAAGGATAAATTATAGTTTCTTTTGTTATTTTTTATATTTTATTTTTTAATTTAAAATTAGTATCATATATGTATCTATTTATCTAAAACTTATATACTGATTGGTTCTTTCATAATAGGCCTTCTAATATATATGAAAATGTAATAAATATGCATCAACTCTAGGTTACAGGAGTCGATGTTGTTATATTTTGTATCAAATGAAGCTTAGAACCATAATTATGAATAATATTATAGAAAAAATATATTAATGAACATAAAAATATGATAGAATTTGAGGATAAGTATTGAATAACATATTAATGTTTTTGAATGGAGGATATTATATGGTTTATTAATACATATTTTACTAGATATTAAAATTGGATGTGATTCTAGAATAGATGTACATTGGGTTAATAACTCTAGAAATGGTGCATTGAGCTTGACCTAATCATCACATGATGCATGATAGTGCACCTTAATATGAAAATGGATTGACACTCTCTAGGTATAGGCATACCACAATTTGTTTTTTTACAAATAATTATAATGAATTTTAAAAATAATGATATCCCTTAAGAAACCAAGTCAAGGATTCTAAGATTATAATTAAGTCTATTTATAATCTATGTTAAGTGTTAAACCATATCTGTAATTATATATTAGGATTTAAAATTCTATTTATTTCTAATCTATTGTATTTAATTGTTTTTAAGGGGTTCATAAAATATGTAAGGGTATCAATAAACATAGTTACTATAGATATTTTCATACTGAGGAATCCAATACAATTGTTTTTATAATTAAGAAAAGCATAGAATTATTAGGGAATTATATTATGGTTATAAAAAATATCCTTCCCCAGATGGAGGAAACTATTTAGCCACATTATTTTCCTATGATGGATCACATCATGTGTTATAATCCCCTATTATTGGGTGTTAGTATAAATCCAGTGGTAGCTGATAATTTTATTAAGTCACTAGATAATATGTTAATTTTCAAGTTATTTTTTGAATGGGAAATGGATAAAATTTTAGTGTATTGTCTCAAAATAGATGATAATAAATATTTATTTTCATCTAGAGAACTAGGTAGGAAGTGGAAATAGATGTCATTGAATGTAAATAAATTAACAAAACATTCTTTGATATATATTTACCCCATGAAGAATGATCAAATATAAATAGAAATATCCTTATCTTATTTAAAATTGAAAAATAAAGTGTATGTAGGTATAAATATACCATGAAATGATATCAAGTTATTTTATGGATTTCCAATGGGACACAGTTTGAAAGATTAACTGTTTCATTGAAGTTATTAAGACAAGTCTCTAAAGTTGGATGATCTCTCAATAATATTTTCCATGTGATTAAATAGTTTTATGCACCATAAAAATAGGTAAATAATTATCTAGATCTTATTTATTGATTGTAAAACAGGAGAAAAGAGGAAACCTAAAAAACCAGTAAAATAAGAATGAATCATAGAAGATGAGTATAAGAAAAAATATTCAACTATGTGATGATAGTTGATGAAATAATCCTGGGAAATACCTTAAGGGAATGTGATTTTGTTAAATTTGTGGAGATAAGGGTTATCTTCCCCATGAATAAAGGGGGAAGAAATAAATAAATGATGTATATTTCATTAATTATAAATAAATAGGAGATTATTTACACCAGTGCCCCAATAATAAATGGAACCTTCTATAAAATAGGACAATTGGAGAAGGAAAAGAATACATGATCAGTACAAATAAGGTAGAAATTTATAATGAAATAGTTCGAGGTACTATAATCACATCTAAAAAACATAGCTACTTATTCATTTTATTCTAAATCCACACATTTTATTATATCTATCTAATTTGAAAAAAAATATTTTCCACTTCCTATTTATATTAATTTGGTATTTTTCAGTTAAAATGTAACACCACAATATTTTATAATATATTTTTTCTTCAAAGAAATTCAATAACTTGCGCTACACACAACACTGAGTTCGAGCGCACCAAGACTTACCAAACTAGACATTCAAAAAATAGTTACAAATAGTATTAACTGAATTTTGAATTGTATATACTCTGTATAATTTTTTAATTCATATTTTGTGTTTCTTAGACATAATATAAAGAAAAATTTAATTTTTACTATAAATGAAGTATTTTTCAAAAAATGCAATTATTTCGCTTATTTAAAAGATAATCCTTATTAAAACCATTATTTGACACTTTTATATATTCAATTTGGTGAAATTAAATTCTTCATTAGAATCAATAAATAAAAATTTATTTTGGATAAATTTATGATATTTTTCTGATAACATTCATATTTTGATGAATACTGAAAAATACCAAATTGTAATTGAAAAAAACATTTTTAATCAAAATAATATATAGTGTTAAATTATGTATTTGAATGGTATGGAAGTATAGTAATATTATATTTTTATCATTTAATACAAATTAGGTCATTATAAGTAAATTCACATTTAAATTTGACAAAACACATGACAATCTTTTGATAGATTTTACTTTTTAAAAACACGCTTTTTGGGTTTGACAATTGTAATTAATTTTAATATAATTAATGAAACTTCTTTGTTTTTAATTTGTTAAAATATAATGAATTTTTGAATTCAGAATATCACATTTTTCTAAGGGTGAATTTTTGGTATTTTTCTGAAATATTCAATTTTTGATGAATAGTGAAAAACAATGCTTTATTATTTAAAACCGATTTTTTATTTAAAGAATTTTTTACATAATTTTAAGTTATTTTATGTAAAAATAGATAAATAATACATATATATGTTCAATGTAATTCATTTGAGTCATTTTATAATAAGTTTAGATATATAAAATTTTATTGAACTTTTTACCGTCTTTTACCCACCTTCTATCAGCATTTCCAAATATGCATAAAACATAATTTTACCACTTAAGTGAACTGAATTTAAAGAATCCAAGAGACAAGGTTTATATCAATAAGTATAATGCGGTTCAATAAGATGAAAATAGTTTTAGTAGAATAGCAACTTTTAACTTTTATTTACGACAGTTAAAAGTAAATAGGGTAATTAAAGGTAAAAATGATATTATTATTATACTAACACATGTCCTAATTCTATTGGATAAGTATAATTAGACCAAAACAACCTTAGGAATAAAATATGATCCATTTGTTCCACATATATTAGATTAGGACAGTTATTATTATTTTATTTAAAGAAGAGTGAAAAGTGTTACATTCAAAGTTTAATAACTAATCCATTTTTAATATAGGGACAAACAAAATATAAAATTGACTATAAATATTCATTATAAAAATAAAAATATTTACTAACTTATTGTATTTTATTTAAAAAATTTATACATTAAATAATATAATTTATTTATGACATAATGATGATGCAATAATTACATTATTAATGAAATATTAAAATAATTAATATTATAAATAGCAAAATACACTTAAATTGAAACTTCTGATGATTTCCACTAATTTTATAAATTTCTATTATGTTTTATGGTCTATTAGATAAATTTTCTCGATGTGATGAGGTTGTTATGACTTTCACAAAAACAAAATACCTAATAGTGTCAAAATTGACATAAATTAATTTTTAAAACCAATACAATATTATTAGTTGATATCATATTCCTAAAACTCTTAGGTCTGGAAAAATGATTAAATAATAGTTTATATGTCATAATGAACCACTTGGGGTTCTCTTGGATGTTTATAAGAAGTTTAATAACCATATTGTTTAAGAATACAAAAAACACATTAAAAGTTAAACTCTGTAACTAAGAGTTAAATCAAAAGGATAAGATTAAAATGGTAACCAAAACTTGTCTAAAACCTATTGGTTGAGCTTATTTCGACCCATAACCACATAAGGCTCAAATTAAATTCATTTTGAGCCAGTATAAGCCTAATATTATTGTATAATAAATTAATATTCTAATCATTCCCTAAAGTGACTCTCATCCCTCCTAGAAAAGGGATCTTCCCCTTCTCTCAAAATCACACCTACAAAGCCATTTTTATTGACCAAACCCCACACAAATATCCTCCCAACTTCCTTAAATTCTAACTAGAGTACTTACATTGATCAGAAATCCATATTATGGAGCCCTTTTGATCAACTCAAAATAAAACACCCAAAGAAGAGATAATAATTTCACCACCCTCTTTCAAGTTTGTTTCTTCTTCCAATTCCTCTTTTTTGTTGTTTCCCTAGAAAAATAATAACTCCAGTAATACGTAATGTGATTTTATTATAAATATGGTACAACCATATTCGTTATTCAATCCATCCTATAATTAAAAAAGTCACCGTACGTGCATACGTACGGCTTACCGTCTCCACGTCGTGCTGTAGTTTGTTATTCAAACACTTAATTATTTGGATGGGTATAATAATGAGTATAACTGATGTAAATAATAATTATAACATTTTAATGATTCTATATACATGATATAACATCCAATTACATGCAATTTTACTATCAATATAATGATATTATTTCTCATGTGTAGGTACGGATTACCGTCTCCATGAATGCGATGAAATTCATTCCCCATCATAGTCATTCAAGAGTAATTTTAATATTATGAATAAAAATAATTTTTAAGAACTTAATATCATTCTAGATATGATTCAAATAAATCATATCCATAAAAAACATGGCTTACGTAACCAATCATATAAAAGAAAAACAAAGCAGTTAACACCCGTAACGATGATACTGCTAAAATATTATTAAACAAGAAATATTGGAAGATCATACATAATATCATATTTATGTATATGATTATTTTATAATTTAATAAAAATGATTTAACTATTATTCATGTGGTTAACATACCATCTACAAATTAATAGTACAAGGTAAGGGTTAATTCTACAATCTATTCATTATCCAAGGGTTTTTTATGTGAGTATTTTTTGGGACCTCTTCATCATCTACATCCATGTTTCATAAAAATATTTTCAAAAGGAATATTTTATAGTTTTATGGAAGGAAATCATTAACTAGATCATAATTTTAAATGGTTTAAATATTTATTTTTCTTGATCATTATCATTAATGTCCTTGTTGGCAAAATGGTTTTTATGGACTTATTTATATGGACATGAAATTTTTCAAAATGTTAATTCCTTTCAAAAGTTTCAAAGTGGTATAAGACACTTTGATTAAAAAATATTTTTTAATGTATTCCTTCCTAAATTATGTGACTTTTAAATTTCTCATGAAAAAGCTATATTTCTCTCAATCAATTTTACAAATAATTTTCATCAATGTCAACATCCATGGATGGATTTTACACTTGTCTGAAGTTGATTTATTATGATACAAATGATCCATATATTATTAATGGTTTTGTGATATGTTTGACTGTGGATGTTTTATTTCTATACCATTCATGGTTTATAGATTATGTATTGACATTTATAATGAATTTTTTAATATGAATGTTTATGTTATGATTAAAACCTTTCATATAAAGAATGAATTGGACTTAGTATGTGATGGGTGGAGCCCACTATATCACTTCGATGCATCAGTGTGTCTCAAGAGACAAACTAGTGTCTTGGGATATGGCCTTGACAAAATCCTATTTGTAGTCTTGGAACAAGTCCTTGACTATGTGGTTATGATGTCTATCATTATGCATTCCATCATTATAAAATTGGATATTGATATAACATGTGATTATTCAACTAGTATAATATCCATGTAAATAAGTAAATGAAATTATTTGATTTATCTTTTCCATATTATATTTAAGATTAAGTTTAAAATGATTTTTTAGTCTTATATATTGCCTTAAATGTTTATTCTTATTTATAATAGTTCCGGCAATATTGTTATCCCTACTGTGCATCTGAGCTCACCCCTTTATTCTGTTTTATTTTTCAAAAATTCCAACAAGTGTATTGTGATTGATAAGTAGGGTTAAGCTAGGGGATTAATGGAATTATCAATGTCTCATTTATGTTGTGTTTTATTTTCTAATGTGTAATGTGACATTCTTATATGTAATCTATTTTCCAAGACTACTAAACTAATCGGTATTTTGGGACTTGATTCCTTGTAATCATGCCAATGTATTAGAATAATGCACAGACTCTAGGCTTATGGGGTTAGAGTGTTACAGTTGGTATCAGGGGATGTTTAGAAACAACCTTGGAAATAGATTTAGTTTAAAATTGTTTAGAGAACATTAACCTAAGATAGACTTTGAGGATTAGTATAAAAGAACTTCCTAGAATTTGTTAATGTAGATATTTTTTGAATTTTCGAAGAAATACTTCCCTATCTAGATTCGAGCAGGTAAAGTAAGATCTCCCACATATGTACCTAGGAGAAAAAACATTGACAAGGAGTTTCGGGCTTATCCCAGGGTATCCTGGAACATGACAACGGTCCTTGCTGAACTCTTGTTTATGACACTCCCAGGGGATATGATTAGTATAATTAAAATTTTAATTTTAATCCATTATAAAGGATTTAGGAATAAATACTTCCTCAAAGAAAACATTTTATGATTATATATTATATGAATAATCTTCTGAATTTACATTACGTATTTTAATAGTTTGAAATTATGAATTGTGATTCATAAACTAACCTAGTGTATGAAAATGTTTAGAAATGGCACATAATAGAAGGAATGAGAACTCCATTAATACATATGATCCAAAGATTAATAAGGACATATCATTCATGGTATTAAGCCAACATTAAGAAGGGAAATAGTCTACCATGTTTTCTCATTATATGATAACATATCCTAATGTGTTAATAAGATATGTACATAAATATTTGATTCCTATGGCTTTGAAGGGAAATAAGAGAAGAAAAATTTTAAAGAGAGAATGTTAGGTAAAGAGAAGAGGGGAAAGAAGGTTTTTCACATAAGTGATAACAGTCGAAAGAATCTCCTTGGTAAATGCTTGAATGGAATGAGGGATTGTTATAAGTGTGGGAAAAAAAGACTCCAAGTACGGGATTACATGGGTAAGAAAAAGCATTCAAATGTACAATGCTTCATCTTCAAGGAGTTGGGACACTATGGGAATCAATGTCCAAATCATCAGAGTATTCCCCAAATGCTGCTATTGGATAATAATAATTTTATGATACTACCAAAGATGAAGAGGAATGATTAGAGTTATTATTTTGTTAATAAAGTATTGTGTCATTTGAGTAATGTATTAATAATGTACATGTTATAAGAATTATAAAGTATAAAAGGATTGTACTGTAGTACTATTTCATTAAGGACTTGATATTGTGTGGAACTGGGAAAAGTGACTAAATAGGAGGTTAAACGTTTTGGAAAATATATGGTTGAGAGAAAGATAAAACATAATTTAGTTTTGATATTGAGGTAGTGGTTTTAAAATAATTTATTACTCATTTGGATAAATTATATCAGATATTATCGACTACATTGAAACTAATAAAAGATTTGTATATTCCATCATTATTGGAGTTTACAAATTTTTTGGATAGGAGTATATATAGTATTATATATGGAATAAGGGAGCATTAATGTAATCAATAAGGTTTTATGGTAATTCAGGGTGTTATAGTGTTTTAATAGAAAACATTATAAAGGTATTCACATGTTATTAGCTCAAAAAAAGGATCTTCATTGTGTTTACATTCATTATAAATTGTGGACTGTGAGTTTAGACAGAAGTATTTTGTATATGTCTAAAGGTTGGAATCTATTAAATTTGACATTGGATACTATTTTTAAGGTTAAATCATTTCTTGATATTATTTTTCGATAGTCATAAAAAGGGCAACCACAGGTCATGTGACAACTTGTGGCGTTCGACAAGGCCGCAAAACTTGAACCCGCAACCGAAAGGCGACAAGGGTGCATCACCTACCACTAGACCAAGTGACGTACGAGTTTATAAAATGTAATTTTTTAATAAATGGATTGATAAGTGAATAATAAATTCCTTTTTCTAAAACCCTATACGATTAGGATAAGATGAATATTTTTAAGTTCTATTATCTTTTGTAGTGAAAGATGATTTTGTAGTAGAAATTAGTCAATGAATGGTACTCTACATGTGTAATATTCTTTTTTTACTTATTCTATGTATAAATTAACTCTTAACCTTCAGGAAAGGGATTTTAAAACCCAAAATGCGTTATCCTAATACCTTATTATTTTTAAACTGATGATATTTTAAATCATCCTAGATTGATGGCTTTGAGGCCCTCAATTTTACACATGTTTGTGATTGATGACCTCAATCACTACCTATAAATATTTACAGTTTTCCACCAATTAAATGTCTGTAATTTTCCACAATGTTCTTGTAATTGAGATAGTAATTTGGTGGTTACTTTTTCATTTATCTTTCCCTCTTATTTTGACTAAATTTTATTAACCCAGTTTTCGATATAGGTTTTTCACAAATGTATTTTTCTATTTTTAACCTTTTATTTTTGATGAAAATTTTCAAAATTAGATGATGAAACTTATTTAATTAGGGGAGAATTTAACACCAAAATATTTCATAGTATGTTTTTTCTTCAAAAAAAATTCAATAACTTATGTTACACACAACATTGAGTTCGAGCGAACCACGACATACCAGACTAGCCGTTCAAAATACGGTTATGAATAGTATTATCTAAATTTTGAAATTTATATACTATATATAATTTTATAATTCTTATTTTGAGTTTTAGAGACATAATATAATGAAAAATTTAATTTTTTAGATAAAAGAATTATTTTTCAAAAAATGCAATTATACCACCTATTTAATGGATAATCATTTTAAAAACCAAAATTTAACACTTTTATGTATTAAATTTAGTGAAATTTAATTCTTCTTTAGAATCGGGACATAAAAATTTATTTTGGATAAATTTTTGGCACTTTTCTGATAACATTCATATTTTGACGAATAGTGAAAAATACTAAATTTTAATTGAAAACAACTTTTTTAATAAAATTAATTTACACAGTTAAATAATATATTTGAATGGTTTTTAAGTATAATAAGATTATATTTTTATCTTTTAATACATATTATGTCATTATAAGTAAATTGACATTTAAATTTGACATAAACACATATCAATATTTTAATAGTTTGTACTTTTTAAAAACAAGTTTTTTTGTTTTGACAACGTGTATTAATTTTAAATTAATTAAGAAACATATATATTTTTAATTTGGTAAAATAGAATTCAATTTTTATTTTGGAATATCAAAATTATATTAGGGATAATTTTTGGTATTTTTCTGAAAACATTAAATTTTTGATGAATAGTGAAAAACACTGCATTATAATTTAAAACTTTTTTTAATTTAAATAATTAGTTATTTTATTTTATTTCAATATAGATACATAATACCTTTATATGTTCAATTTAATTCATTAAGGTCATTTTATAATATGTTTAGATCTTAAAATTTTTATTGAACTTTTTTCCGTGTTTTACCCACCTTCTAGAAGCATTTCCTAATTTGCTTAAAACATAATTTTACCACTTATGTGAATTGAATTTCAAGAATCTGAGAAACACAGTTGATATTAGAAAGTAAATATGTGGTTCAATAAGATGACATTAATTTTTTGTGAATAGTAACTTTTAAATTTTATTACCTCGGTTAAAAGTAAATAGGTTAATTGAAGGTAAAAAAGATATTATTATTACCATAAAACATGTACTAATTCTATTGGATAAGTAAAATTAGATCAAAAAACAAAATTATGAATAAAATATGATCCTTTTGGTCCACTTATACTACATTACGGCATTTATTATTATTTTATTTAAAGAATAGTTATAATTGTTAAATTCAAAGTGTAATAAGAAAACCATTTTTAATATAGGGATAAACACAATATAAATTAGCCTATTTATGTTCATTAGAAAGATAAAATTATTTACAACATAATGGTATTTTATTTATAAATTTTAGATATTAAATAATCTCATTTATTTATGCAACAATGATGATGAAATAATTACCTTATTAATGAAATTTTAAAATAATTGATATTATAAATATCCAAATAAATCTAAATTTAGACTTTTGAGGAATAAAACTAATTTTCTAGGTTAATATTACGTGATAGGGTTGATTGGATAAATCATGATCTAAGTGATAAGGTTGTTCTGACTTCCAAAAAACAAAATACCTAATAGTGTCAAAATTGACATAAAATAATTTTTAAAACAAATATTATATTATTTGATGATATAATATTCATAAAAATTTAAGGTTTGAAAATGGGCTTAAATAATATTATATATTTCATTAATGTACCACTTGAGGTTCTCTTTCAATTTTAGAGTATTTTTATTAACCATATAGTGTAAGAATACAAGATAACACGGTAAAAATTAAATTATTTAACTAAGAGTTAAATAAAAAAGATAAGGTTAAAATTTTAACCTAAATTTGTCTAAAACCTATTTGCTGAGTGGATTTCAACCCATAACCACATAAGGCTCGAAATAAATTTATTTGGAGCTATTATAAACCTAATATGATTTTATAATAAATTAATATTTTCATCTTTTTCTAAAGTGACCCCCACCCCTCTTATAAACGGGCACTTCCCCTTCTCTCAAAATCACCCCTCCAATACCATTTTCCTCGGACAAGACCTACCTAAATATCCTCCCTACTTCCCTCAAATAAACCTATAGTCCTTAATTTTTTCAGAATTCCATCCTATGTATCCCTTTTTATCAACTCAAAAGAAACACCCAAAGAAGAGGTAATAATTTCACCACCCTCTTTCAAGTTCTTTTTTTTCTTCCACTACATCTTTCATTGTTGTTATTATACCAAATTAATAACCCCAGTACCTCCTACATACTATGATGTTATTATAAATATGGTACAATCATATTTGTTACACTATCCATCATATAAATATTAATGATTATTTATATATGTAATACCATCCAACTACATATATTTTCACCATCAATATAATGATATTGTCGCTCGTGCGTACGTACGGATTACTGTCTCCACGAACGGGATGAAATTCATTCCCCATCGTAATTATTCAAGAATAAATTTTATTTTATGATTAAAATAATGTTTATGAACTTAATATAATTCTGGATATGAATAAAATACATCATATCCATAACAAACATGGGTAATGTAACCAAGCATATAAAGTAAAATGGATCAGTTAACACCCGAAACGATGATAGAACTAAAATATTATTATCAAAGAAATATTAGAAGATCATATATTATATCATATTTATATATATTATTATTTTATAATTTAATAACAATGATTTAACTATTATACAAGAGGATAACATACCCTCGACCAGGGAAAAGTACAAGATAAGGGTTAATTATACAAATCTCTTCATTATTCGAGGTTGTTTTTATGTGAGTATCTACTAGGACCTCTTCATCATCTATATCCATTTTTCATAAAAATGTTTTCAAAAGGAATATTTTATGGTTTTATGTAAGGTAATTTTTAACTAGATCATCATTTTAAATGGTTTAAATATTTATTCTTCTAAATCATTCTCATTAATGTCTATGTTTTCTAAATGGTTATTAAGGATTTATTTATATGGACAAGAATGTTTTTAAAATATTAATTCCTTTCAAAAGATTCAAATTGGAATGGGACAATTCGATTCAGAAATTTATTTGAATGTCGTCCTTTTTAAGTTGTGTGACTCTTAAATATTTACATGAAAAAGGGATATTTCTCTCAAAGAGTTTTATAAATCATTTTCATCTATGTAAAAATCCTTTGATGGATTTCAAACTTGTTTGATGTTGATTTATTATGATACAAATCCTCCATATTTTATTGTTATTTTTGTGATATGTTTGACTATAGATGTGTTATTTTTTAACCATTAATGGATTATGGATAAATTATTGACATTTTGTATGCTATTTTTAATATGAATGTTTATGTTATGTTTAAAACTTTTCATATGAGAAATGCATTAGACATAGTAAGTTATGGGTGGAGCCCTCGATAGCTCCTCGATGCATCGTTTGGTCTCATGAGAAAAACTACTGTCTTGGCACAAGGACATGACCAACTCTTATTTGTTGTATTGGCATAAGGATATGACAAAATCTTATTTGTAGTCATGGCACAAGGCCTTGACTATGTGGTTATGAAGTCTGACATTATGAATTCCATCATCTTGAAATTGTATATTGATATTACATGGGATTATTCGACATGTATAATATCCACGGGAATATGTAAATGGAATTATTTGATTTATCATGGCCATATTATGCAGATTTTTAAGTTTAAACTGATTTTTTTAAGTATTATACATTGTCTTAAATGATTATGCTTATTTATGAAAGCTTCCTCTATATTGTTATCCTTACTGATAATCCATGAACACCCCTTTCATATGATTTATTTTACCTGGATTCCAAGAAGAATATTATGATTGATAAGTAGGGTTAATCTATGAGATTAATGGCATTCTCAAAGGATCATTAATGTTGTGTTTTAGTTTCTAATATGTATGTGACCTTCATGTATGTAATCTATTTTCAATGATTTCTAAACTGGTCGGTCTTTCGGGACTTGATTCCTTGTAATCATTTCATTCAGGACTTGATTCTTTGTAATCATGCTAATGTCTTAAATTAATGCACTGATTCTAGGCTTATGTTGTTAGGGTGTTACATAAAACTAATTGGGGAAGTATCACTACAACAATTATGTGTCAGGAAGTCGCCATTATGGCACATAAATAGTGTCTAAATTTTTAATTTGTTATTATACTCATGGCTGAATTTGATATATTCCATGGTATTGAAATGTTTTGGAAATATAATGAAATAATTTATTTCAAGAAGAAAAGTATTAAAATTCATGATGCAGATATTGAATTCACTATCTTTGTAGAAGTTACCTTATCATCTAATTCATGTTTAGTCACACCCCTAATAGCTCTTCTGAATGAGATTCTTGGAGAAGAAGAAGATAATATTTTGATGGAGAAGGATATCATAAAATCAAGTGTCTTATTATTTTATAGGAACACAATGGTTTATTTATTGAAGAATTTACTAGACATACACTATATCATGAAGTTTATTTTTCTATATATGTAGTCCCAGATGCAATACCTATATCAAATACCCTATATAGAATAGCCACTGTGGAGTTAGTGGAGTGGAAGAAATGACTGTGTGATTTGTGTGATAATGACATTATATTACCTAGTGTCTCATCATGGGGAGCCCATTTTATCTTAATTTAATATAAATATGGATCCCTGTGGTTTTTTATTTGTTGTATGGAAATCAAAACCATTACGATAAAGAACATGTATCCTCTACCTCTAAATTATGAATTGTTAGATCAATGTCATGGAGCCCTAATTTTTTTCAAATATTGACATCTAATCTAGGAATCATCAATTGTGATTAAAGAGGGACGAAATTATAAAGATAGTATTTTGAAAAATGTATGGGAATTATTGAAAGAAATTTGAATTTTTATTAGAAATAAGTGTAAAGACCCATTTAAAACAAAGGAGTCTCAAGGCGGCCTGAAGTGATAAAGGACAAGGAAATCCTCTTGAAAAACAATTTCACATTCAGAAGGAAGGGAACCCACACTATCAAAGAGGATAAGAGGGTCCTCCGAATTACCAACTCATGGTAGGGAATCCACTGAGAAGTTGTCATGACACCAAATGTGCCTCACTATTAGTTCGACATTGGTATTCAAGGAGAAAAATCTGGTGACGTAAAATGATTCCCTTGGAGTGATACATATTCCATGTAGGATTCTAACCAAAATGTCTGAGTCAGACTCGACCTCCAGTGCCTGAATATCAAATATTTTACACAACATGAGACCCATATGGGGGCCCTAACTTCGTCACCCAACGAGCCACCAGAGCCATAGAATGCACTAAAACCGAACCAGACAGAGCCCCTTGAATATTATTTGAATCTCTTAAAGGAAATGAGTAATAGGGAAAATTTAGTAAGTGTGAATTATGTCTTCCTACATTTTCTTTTCATGAACATTTAATCTCCAAATAATTAATAATATTTGATCCCATGAAGCTAAGGGATATTGAATAATGTCCTTCTACAAAAAACATAACTATGGTATAAATTTTCATTGGTTTGGAAGATTACTATCATGGATTTGTTCCAAATTTCACCATGTTGGATAAAATATTAACCGAAAATACTTGTAAGGAGATATGTTCATATAGAAAAGTGAATGTGAAGAATTTTTTATTGAACTAAAGAGAAGATTAGTAAATGATTCAATTTTGACTTTACTATCATAAAATGATTAGTTTTTTATATATAGTGTTTCATAAAAAAATTATTGGGTTGTATACTTATGAAAAATGATAAAATTACTACATATACATCCAAGAAGAATAAGACTCACCAATAGAACTACCTTACCAATGATATTGATTTGGAAGTTGTAATATTTTCATTCAATACATATAGATATTATCTATGTGGTGAAATATGTGAGATATAGAAATACTATAAAATCTTAATAAACATAATTTCAAACAAATATCCCAACATTGAGGAAAGTATAATGAAATTATCTACCCAAGGATAGTTATTTATCCGAACCCTACCAACCAGAGAAAGAAAATAAGTTACTAGATATATTGAGTATGAATTATCTAATAGTTTTGACCTAAACGAGGAATGAGGGGAAGCCTATGTTAATGGGTATAGTAATGACGGGTATGGTAATTATTAAGGAAGGGGATACATCACTCATTTTTCAAATGATTTCATAAAAATATTTTTTGGAAGACATAAAAAGTTCTTAATACGATTATTAGAGTTTTATGAATAAAATATACATTGTGAATGATATAATGTTGGTTGAATTTGATTGTGATGATGCAATAATAAAATTGAAGCCAAATATGGGTTATATGTATATATATCTAAGAAAAAGGTGAATTATTATATTATTTTTGTAGCTCTAATTTATTTATACACCATCGTATCACCGCAATTTATAGGAATTTTATGAATCATTTTTATTGGATAACATGAAGCTGGAAATTGAATACTATGTATCATGTTTCATAATTTTTATATAGCTCAAGACTAAGAGGAAATATCCTATAAGATTCATTCAACCTCTTTATATTCCTATGTGTAAATGAGATGAAATTACTATGAAATTTGTTACATGCTACCTAATAAATCCTATAAGGATTTATGAAATATGGGTTATTGTCGATCACTAGTCCAAACCTGCACTTTTATTTCATCAAATAAAACATTTACCACTTTAGAGAATCACAAGAATCTATATTAATAAATTTATAAGATTTATCTTCCCCCACATTTTATTTTTTATCATGATCCCCATTTTATATCGACATTATGGATGAGTATTTAGAGGGTTCTTGATACTGAGATTAATTATAAAACCACCCACCATCCTTAAATGGATGGAAAATCTAAAATTAATAATCAATAATGTAATAAATGATTGGTTTATGATCATGTAATTTTCATGTTCCGTGGGATCAATACTTATGATTGGTAGAATTTTTTGATAATAATAGATTCTAATCACGTTTTCAAATGCTCAAATATAAAGCATTATATTATAAGAGATGTCAACTTACAACTTCATGGGATGAATTTAGTGAAATAAATTTATTAAAATAAATTTTCTAGATACAAAAATAAAGGTAAATACTATCAAGGATCTCATTAATGAAACATAAAGTAGTAAAATAGGGTTATGGTGATGGTAAAAGAAAGGATTTGGAATTTCATGTTGGAGAACATTTTTTTGTAAAGTTTCCCCATAAAAGGGTGTCATAACATTCATTAAAAAATTAATTTTGAGTCATAGTAACATTATAACCATTGAAAATTTATAATTAATTGAGAATGTTTCTTATAATTTTAAAATTCTCTCAATCCTCTAAAATGTGCATGATGTGTTCCATATATCATATCTAGGGATGTACATGTCAAACCCAATGCATTTTCTCACAAATAATAAAATATAATTAGAATATGATCTATTTTAATATAATGATACCATCAAAATTCCTCATACTAGAAAGAAATTATTGAGTAATTGAATGGATTGACTTGAAAAGGTACTTTATTGGAGCCACAAAATAGAGGATGAAACGTCTGAAATAAATGATGTTTTGAAGAAGAACTACCCTCTTCTGTTTAAAATGTAAAATCCATAAAATATTGTGAATTTTCTTTGAGGAAAAAATATAACACCCATATACATTAAAACTTATTTCCTTTTAAATAGATTTCGTCTCTTTGATATATTAAGATTCATGAAATATTGGGTTTAAACGAAGTATTATACTCTATTAAAATATGACTTAAAAAATGAAAATTAAAGCATAGTTGTTAAATGGGATTTTATGTATATATGATATTATACACACATTAATTGGTTTTATATTTCTTGAAAAATAATAATAATCATTCGAATGTAAAATAGATGTTTTAAGAAAAGTGTATTTTTTCAAAGGAAATGGTTTCCTAGATTCTTGTACATTAATGACAGAATTAGTTTATGAAAAAAATTATAAAATAGATTTGATAAAATCAAATTTAGTTTTAATTATATATATCAAAATTTCCATTGGATTGTTTTTTGATTTCTCAGAAAGGATTCATTTTTTGTAGAATAGTGAATCTACAAATTATTTTTATTAAAACCCACATTTTCATTTATGTTACATAAAAATTTAAATTAAATAATAATTTTTAAAAAAAATTAAGAATAGATCTATTATATTATGATTTCAAAAAATTTGGTAATCAGGATCAGTTTTATCTTCAATTTCAATATGAAATATCTCCATACATATACTAATTTTCTTTTTAGAACACAATTTTTCAATAGATCTATGGGTATAATTTATATTTTATTTTTCAATTATATGAATGTAATTTCTAAAAATTGATTGTATATTTGTAATAGTATTAATTTAAATTATCTAATGAGTTAAACATAATTTTTTACCATTATGAAAAGTAAAATTAGTAAAAATTTATTACCATAGTTATGATAAAAACAGATGTATCGAGGGGTTAATCTTAAAATATAAGGGTTGAATGACCTACCAACTACTACAAAACCAATTTTATGTACATAATTTTTAACTTTTAACCAATAAGTGTCTATAATGACCTATTATTTAGGCTTATATCATTATAAAAACGTGGATGACCTTATTTATTTTATAACATACATCTTGTGTCCTCTCTCCAAATTATAAAAGGCCACCCATCTCCTCCACACATAACACACCAAGCCATTTGGATTTAAAAATACGTAAAAAATCACCTTCCCTAATTTCATCCCATAATACTAAAATGATTTTTATCATAAATACATCCTATGTAGGCTTCTTCTAAAATCATATGGAGGCCATATGAAGAATAGGTAACATTTCTAAATGAGTGTTTTTTAATTTATCCTTCCAACTCTATAAAAGGATATTAAATCCTAATATTATAAAAAATAGTATATTACCTATAATGAGATGTTATAATGTAATTTCCATGACCCCTGTACATCTACTCTTTCATCGAATTGGAGATGCAATTGTTGATCGTGTGTGTGGTGGACTACCACCTTGCAAACTGATTTAATTTGTTTTCCATCACTATCATTCATAAATATATATACATATATATATATATTGATGGATTTAATAAACTTATATTATTTTTATGATATTATTATTTTTATTTAATTTTAATATAATATATACCATTTTACATTTCATTCCATCTAAAATACTATAGCAACGCTCATGTGTTTGGTAGACTATAGTATCTCGAAGTGATGTGGTTAATTTTTCATTTTTGCTTTACATTGAATGAAAGATAAAATTAATGAATATATTTGATATATACGATATTATATTTATTCATTAAAATCAAAATATCACTCACTTACTGTACCTTTTAGTCGTTAAGGGAATGATATTTTTGTTTATGTGTATGTATGTCCTATCGTCTCCACGAAGCGATGTGATTCACTTTCCATGTCCAATATTCTAAAATTGTTCTAAAACTATATCTACTATGTAAATATGTTATTTATAACATTAATACCATTCTGTATTAAATTTATATATATCTTATGCACATGAACTGTAACATTCCTAACAAATAACTCATTAGAGAACAAGGAAATTCACACTCAAAACAATGAAAATAATTTAATATTATTAACAAATGGGTGGTGAACTATAATTAGATGATCATATATGATATTATAATTATGAATATTTTTTTATTATAAACTAATACCATTATTAATACCACTATACATGAGGTTAAATGTTTTTTAACTGTTGGAATGCGTGAGGTAAGAGACTTCATCTCAATTTCCATTTATTGGAACATATTCTATTGTTGTATGCAAAATTTATTTTATATGTTGTAATTAATTACTATTTCATATATATTATAATTAATAATTAATAATTTATTGTACATTATCTTTCAATTTGAATTATTTCATCCGTGTTAATTTTACATTAATATTACCGTGTAGTAAAAATTTTTCTAAATCAATTTCTTTTCAGAGTGTTATATTAATTATTCATTTTACATATAAATTCTATAATTATATGTATAATGAATTTGTTTGATGGATTGGATACTCAAGAGTGGGGTGAATTTACTTCCAATTAAAATTGCTGTTAAAAAACTTTATGATAAAAATCCCCCTATTCAAAACAGCCTAGTCAATTAAGGAAAAAAAGATATAAATGTTTAATTTCATAACAAGTTTTTCTAAGGATTATTAGTCCTTAGTCAAATCAATGAAATAACTAAATCAAATTTTTAAATAGGTTTACTTAATTAAACATATATACACACTAACAAAAACTAACTATCAGAGTTAATGTAAAAAAAGTTTTCTGTCTTTGAAAAATATAAGAAGTGGATAAAATAAATTAGATTATATGAGGATTAACACATCAATATAAAAAAGAGGTTTAGAATCAAGATGAGATCTAATATTTTCCACTTGGTGATCACCTTACAACAAGTTGTTTTTATAAATAAACTTGATACACAACCTATATCGGGGTTTACAACATTTTTTACAAACATTCTAGGTTCTACAACCTCTAAAAAAGTTCTATGTGGGAAACGAGAAACCAAGACACATAAGGCTTCTTCTATAATTATGCATTTGAAACAAAGGTGAGAGAGTTTTGAGTGGATATTTTCAGTATCCCCCAGTTAAGGCAAAAGATACATTGTGTGTCTAAAAAACACACACTGCTCAGAAATGTAAAATAAAGAACACACTAGAGGTAGAGAAATTAGGATGGAGTTTAGAATGCTCTATGTGTTTGAAGATCATCTATGAACTTCTTGGACTTGAGGAAATGAAGTTTTTGTTCTTCTCTGCAAGTTTCCTAAAAAAATAGTGTCACAACTTTTAGGTACTGAATTCTAGGTACGGATATGTTCAACATCTTGGTACAACGGATCTTTTATCCACAGTAGTACAACCTTGAATGTGTTCTTCAAAAATATCTTCGTGATGTTTTTGGATTTTCAGTATATGCACTGGAGTGTTCTTCTTCTTGTTATTCAGTAATGAATTTTTCTTCTATACTATACTTTTTTTTCTTTGTGCCTATATATATATTTATTCTTTGATATTTTTCTCTTTCATACTTGAGTTCTGACAGAAGGAGTAAGTACATCACGTGAAATCATTCTCGTACCTTGTACTATCAAGATATGGACTCCTTATATGTCTATAAAAAATATTAATTAATATAAGATGGATGAAATCAATCATATATGACCATTATAAATATATTATTAAAATGGTTAAAGTATAGAATATGTTATCAATATAATGGTAATAGTATCCTGTCAATCGGTATCATCTTCAGTAGCAAGCTTAATCAGCAGTAGACTTCTATAAGTAGGCGTATCCAGCAGTAGGCTTTGCCAATGGTAGGATTTTCCAATGGTAGACTTCACCAATGGTAGGATTTACCAATGGTAGACTTCACCAATGGTAAACTTCACTAACTGTATACTTCACCATCAGTAGACTTCACCAATGATAGACTTAAAAAATGGTAGTATTTACTAGTGAGCTCTTCCATGGTAGACTACTTGACAGTAGACATCCAGAAATAAGTCTAATAGTGGACTTCAAACAAAAACTCTTTGTAGGAGTAACCTTTTCACAACAGTGACCTATCACATTTACTTAGCGTATGTATGCTTCAGTAAGTACTCCAACAATAGTCTTTACAATATTGAACTTGTACTGGTGACTTCCAACAATAACTTTATAATTGTAGATCTTATAATAGTAACCTTAATTAGTAAGGTCTTCAACGGTGACCTTTTTACCAATGACTTCAAGTGGTAAGGTTCAGATGTATATTTTTCAATGGTGAATGTGACCGTGGCCTAAAAAATAGTGACCTCTTACAAGGAACATTCATAAGTGACCTTTGACTTAGAGACCTTTTATACTGTAAACTGGTTTTAGCAAAGTCATGAGATAAAAATAGATTTAAATAGATTGTCAAACAACATACCCATTATAGAATTAAACATGATTTGGGATTATCAAAATAGATGATTCCAACAATCTCCCCCTTTTCAATAATCACAAATTATGCCATTAAACATTAGAATAATTATAATATTATCAGAGATAATGAAAATCAGAGATATGTTAATAGAATAAATAGGTGTTACAAAAAATCCCATCACACATGCAGTAGCAGGGATTAATAGGATACGAATATTTAATTTTTGTGTTGTATTTTCTCCCCCTTTGTGATTATCAAAAATAAATACAATAAGATACAAAAGAGAATATTTTTATTAATGACATATTTTTACATTACTCAAAGTGCATTATAAAAGTCATATCATAAGATAAAACCACACTCAATCTATATTAGATATAGGTAATGACTCCTTCCCTTTGGAAGAGGAAGATTGAGGGTCTGAAGGTGGTTAAAGAGACTAAGGCTGAGGGATGGCATCAAGGATGATAGGATAAGATACAATAGAAGCTTTAGTGTTTTTAGAGGGAGTGACTCTCAGAGGAATCATTGGAGTCAAGCTTCTGATGGCTTGAGTAGGAGACATCATAGGAGCAGCACCGGCCGAGGCTGAGGCAGTGGAGGCAGAACTTAATGCTGGAGGAACAACAGTGGGTGTACAGTCCACATGGAAGAAGGGTAACTGTAGATTCCTGAAGTCTATGATGATGCTGCCACCTCTCTGCATGGCTGAGATTAAGTCATCCTTATGTTCAATAAATTTCTCCAAGGTAGGAGTCATCTCCCAAAGCTTAATCACTTGATCTTTAATTGCCTGAGTGGCAGGTGGAATCCTCATGTTCTCCAACATCAACATGACATGGCCATCCATCTGATGCTTAGTGTATACCCTTTTGTAATAAAAGTAAACTTATTCTATGATGTCCTTATAATCATGAGCATCTTCCCCTAAATAATTTCCCACAAGGGTATGAATTTCTCTTGTAATAGAAATGACCTGAGAGTTCAAAGTATTATCACCAAAAATCTTTTCCACTTCTTCTCTAAAAATATATCTGAATGCTTCAATGTCAACTGGAGGAGAGGCTGAAGAGGAAGAAGATGCACCTAGACGTACCAAGGAGAAAGTTACTGTATCCTTAATGTATTTAGTCAGACCACTGATCAACCTCTTCACATCATCATCTTGACCTCTCACTTGTGTCTGCATGGTCTTATTAAAATACTCAATCACATTTACCAACTTCTGCATGACACTTTTGACATATTGAATATCCTTGTCCACAAAAAATCCAGAGGTTAGAAGGGAATTAAATCTCACCACTGATTGTTTCAGAAGCTCCACAAATTCTGACAACACACTCATTTGACTCTAACAGTTCCTTACATACTGATGTAGATTAGAGTGAATAATAATGTGAAATCTAGATAACTTAGATGCTGAATGCTACTAAACTATAGCAATATCTTTGTCCATATCAGAGGATCTATCCTTAGAAATTCTATATAGGTCAGATTTCATGTATTCAAGGTTTTCCTTTCTAACGTAGTCTTGAGGGAAAGTGTATTCTGGTGGTACAAAAATGTGGTTCATCACTGAAGGTCTTCTGTTGGTAATTTCATCTTTTGAGTCATCATAATCTAGTCCCAACACCAGAAACCCAGGTTCCTCAGTCCACCCTTCAATTTCATGCACAACAGATACTGATCCTTTGGCAATTGAATGCTCCCCCTCAATTGGAGCTACCAGTTGGACAACTATTTCAGCTTCTTCCAGCCTTGAAACCTCGTCAGCTGTGGCTACTTGATCAACTGAATCACCAGTCTTGAAACCTCGTCAGCTGTGGATACTTGATCAACTGAATCACCAGTTGAGTTAGCCACTTCTTCTATTAAGTCATCCACAATTTACATAGCAAAGGTAGTATATACAACTTATTCTTCATGTTCACTCACTTCCCTTTCAGTGACTCCTCTAATATGACTCAAATTATGTTCTTATCCTTCATTATTCTAATAGCCGCATCCTCATGTTCTTCATGGTCAGAATGACCATATTAATAAAATTATTCATCTTTTGAGGTATCTCTAATAGTGATATGAGCCTCATTATACTATTCTTCAATGTTTTCTTCAAACTTATTGTCCCTTAGGATAGATTCTCTCCATGGTAACTCTCTTGGAGGGTTGGGCTCTCCAGAAGAATTCATTCCGACTAGAGGACTGGCTTGTAGATAAGGATCATTCCTATCATCTATAAGAGTACCTTATTTCGCAAGTTCCACAGCCTCCTCTACTTCTACATCAGAATATACAGGTTCTACCTCATCTGGCTTCAGACCTAGATCCCTCTTATCCTTTGGCCTGGAAGGATTATTTACATGGTTAAACTTCTCATAAATCATCTCTTCATCATTTACCCATTCTCTTCTCTAGGGATTCTAACTAATCTTCATGAACTTGAAGATTATCTTGGAGATACAAAAATTTATCTTGGCTACAATTGTTTCTTCTTTATCTCCATAAATTCCTTTAATCTTCATAATCATAGAAATTGTTTTGGCATGAAATAGAGCATTTGATTTAGAACTTGTCTTAGTCATGTCTTCCAAATAATTCATCAGCAACCCACACAGGTTGATCTTATTTCATTGATTCATTAAATAAAATAAAAATATGTCATAATACTTCAACAAAGAGAAGTAACCTCTCCTAGTACTTATAACATGTTGGATAAACCTAAATAAAAGTCTATCGTCTCTATTCAATTCAGTAGTAATAATATTCATTGTGGTCCTATTTCATGTCAGTTCTTCCAAAGCTTTCTCATAGCCAAAAATCTCACTATCTAGAAGAATAACATCAGAGTAGTAGTCACATATACCCTCACGAGGTACCCTTATACATTCATACCATTTCGTAAATTAAAAGTATACCTATGTTCCATTTACTATTGACACCAGTCGGTTCTCATCATCTGACTTCTCAAATTTTATATAATTGCAGAATTCTTTGACAATCCTTGGGTAATATGGCCCATTATTGCTCACAAAGTACTCCACAAAACCTTGAGTCTCTAGTGCCTCCATCACTAAGGATTTTCTCAAGAGTAACCAATCTTCACTTAACTACTTTTTAGCTACAATTTTCCTATTTGACAAGTGAGGGTTAACATTCTCTGTTGATATATTACTACCACAACTGGACTCGTCTCATGGGCTCTTAGGCCTTGGCGCATCTCCATCATCATCCGAAGGTCGCTTGACTCTTGATATTGAGGTTTGATGTGGTTTGAGGGTTCAGTAGAAATTTAGGGTTTATGGATTTTGAGAGCAGGGATTAGAGAGTGAGGAAGAGAGTGGATCGAAATGTGTTTGTGAACTAATTTTATGATCTCGGGATTCAAACAAAAACAAATCGGGGAAAAGAATACTAATAAAATGTTTCAAATTCCTTCATAAAATACGAAGTACCTGTATAGTCCAACATAATGTTTATTGAATTATTTTGTATTTAAACTTTCTCTATGTGGATTTACATATGAAACACATAATCTATTTTTTTATTAATTTTCACATCAATGTTATGATCATTATAAGGGATTTTTGTCACAATTACAATTTTAATGAGGCTTATTTATTAATCTGAACATATTTACATTCATGTGGTGTATATATTACCCATTTATTTATTTATAATGAATACCAATTTAGATATGATTGTTTTTTTTTCTATCTACTTTTTTGGATATTCATTGTTTGATTTTTTGATTATTTATAAAATTGAATACCATTCTTATAGACAACGTTTACATTGATTTTTATATTAACATGGGAAATTATATAAATATGCATTCGTTACTCAATGTGCATATTTTTTCATAATAATATTATTCATGAATAAAATTTGTTATTTTATATATTAAAAATTCTTTGGAAATGCAATAAAGGATGGGGTCTGGAATTATATTTCACCTTGAATAATCAATTAGTCTCATGAGAAAAATATTTTTTCAAATTAAATTGGTTTATATAGATAGTTTTAATCCTTTATATAAATGGTTTTTATGTTAGATGTGTCATTATTAATGAGATATTTTCATCCAATAATTAATCATTTCTTTCATTAATAGTTATTTTATTATTATAATTCATGTAATTTTTACAATTATATTATCTCTTTATTCATTTCATTCTTATTTTACTGAGTAAATGGAATGTGTGTTCAATTATTTACCTTTACATATTTACTATTCCATATTTAAAAATGATAACAATGTTATTAATTAAATGTTATGTGTGTTTTTTTATTAATAATTACATATTTTATATTATTTATTTATTCATAATATCTTACTTTATATGTAACCCTTTCTAAGAATTTTAGGTCTCCATTATTTTTTCCATTCCCCATGATTTAAAGAATAAAACATTGAATGAGTTTTCAAGGATTAAATTCATTTGACATTTTTATATATTGGGTTTTACTTTCTATTAACAATGTAAAATGAGTATCATTTTTATATCTCATTCTCCAAACCTAATAAATTGTTTGGTACATTGGGATTTAACACCCCAATATATATGTTAATATAATAAATATGCATAGACTCTAGGTTACTTGAGATGGGGTTATTATAACCAATATCTATTTTACTTCTATTTGCTCAAAATATGATCCATTTATTTGCCCAATATTTTTTTCTATGTCATAGTTTTCATAATTTTCGTTATGATTCATTGATGTGATGTATTAAAAATCATGAATAATCAAGATTGTTATAGAATTACATATGTTATATTCACTAGAAATAGGTGATTTCTCAACATTTTCCACTTTCTTCTTGAATGTGATGGATTTATTTTTTAAAATAAATTTCTTATTATTTTATTGGAATAACTTTTATGAAATAAAAATTGTAAAATCATGTTTCATGGTTGGTAATAAAATATTGAATTTTGGGAGATAAAAAATGTTTTCAATGTATACATGATTTTACTTATCAAAATAAATGTTTTAAATGTGATAAAATAAAATGAACATGATGTGTGTGTTTATGTGTTTATATTCATATCTAAAAGTCCATGTGGGATAGATTTTGTTCCAGATAAAATTTCATTGAACATTTTTTTATTACATTGATTGATGACATAAGATTTGATGGAGGGATGCATCTTATATGTTTGATTGTTTTGGAGGGTCATAGAGGTAATGTATTCATTAGTTGCTATTATATACGTGTGGGGGTTCATCCCATGGATGGGTTACTGTATGATTCATTCAACATCCTTATGTAATATATATATATATATAATCATCAATAATTTTCAAGATTCTTCCCATAATTGTTTTAATAAAACATGAACTAACATCTTAAAATTTTAGTTCTATTTGTGGTAATCCTTTGTTTTTCTTACTCTTCTTTAAAATCACACATGCATATGAACATTAGTACATTTTAATACATGCTTTTTCATGTTAGATGTAATTTTATGATTTATTATTTTTACAATGGATCCTAATAAATTTTATTTTATTTATTTATAGAGTTATATCATAGTATTAAAGTTGCATCTTGGAGTCTATAATGGTTCCATATTATTCCCATATGTATTTTAACTTTTGGAATTTTATATTTCGAGATTTATTTGTCCTGATATTATAGTGCCCAATACTTTTTCCCTTCGATTGTTACTCTAAAGATCATTTCTATTTCTGGTGGTGTTTATTCTAGTTTTTTAACATGAATTATATTTTATCACATTACAATAGTCTTCTTAATGTTTTTTCATTTAAGTGAATGTCATCCCCCTTGATTAATAAATCCCTTGAATTGGTTTTTAGATTTTTCTACTATTTGGAAATCACATATGGTTAGTGGTATTATATGACTTCCAAAGTAAATGTGGTAGGTCATGAGTTTACAAATAGTATTAGTATGTTATGGTGCATTTACTGTAATGGTTATAAAGAGAGTATATGTTTTGGGGCATGAAATAAATGTCATCTGAAGGAATAACTATTTTCTTAATGAATAATATTGCATTATAGTTTCTTGTTTTCCTACAATTTTTTTTGGAAAAACTTCTATATATTTCATCACCTAATTGTCGTTGGATTATCCATTTTTTTAGGTATGATGAATTAGTAAAGAGAAATCCAACAATTTTTTCAGAATTCATATTTTCCATAATATTTTTTATTTTTAAATTATATTACTAGGACCATTTTTATTTTTTTTAATATGCATTGTATGTGAGGCTTAGAATTTTCTATTATAACTGAGTCGAAATGGTAATTATAGTACTAGATCAATGTCACGTTCTTGAATACCTAGAAATAAACAATTGTGAGTTTTATAGAATTTTTTTATCCAAGAACATAGTGAGCTAGGCTCTTACTCAGAAGTCTTGTAAAATAATTTCCATAGTTGTAATAATTTTATAAAACTAATTACCCAATAAATACAAACAATAACTACAAATTTCAAAAATAGAAACCAATGATTTTTTTCAAGCGACTCGATACCCGAGGAAACAAAAACATGGAATAATTTGATCAATCATATTTTATATTTATTATGAAAAATGGATGATAATGAATAGAAGATATATTAAAAAATGAAATTAGATCTCACATTATAATGGGGGGAATTACTTTTTAATGCTAAACTCATCCAAGGAATTACATTGGATGGATTTGATGAATTTTTCAATAATTATTTTTTCTAAATACCATCAATATAACCAAAATGTGGGATTTGGTAGTCTCATGAAACAAACTATTTTTGTTATATAATACATAATTATGTTTATGAATGTTTTTAAATTTACTCCAATGTTAGAAGTTGGTAATCATATAAAGTCAGGTTTTTTTATTGAAAAACTAAAAAAAATACTTTTTCAAAGGTATTCATGTTCATGATCAATCATTATATTGGCATAGAAAATAGAGTGGATGTTTTATAAAGGTGATTATCTTTGAATATTAATGGATTAAACACATGTATCTTTATATACATTAGTGGAAACATAAATGATTGAAATAAGAGGGAAAACTACTCTTAGTAATGTATATCAAAAATGAAACTGAACATTATAAAATTCTATTTTACCCTATTTTTCATTAAGGGAATTTTTTTTTCAATATGGACTTTTTGTGAACATTAAAAGTGATTTTATTTTACCTCCACAATAATTTCACAATTATGTATAGAAAGGTCATATAAAACATTATTATACAAAAATGTGATATTAATAGGAGTATAAGGATTGAATTAGTCATAGATATCTCATTCTCAATTTGGGAGGTCTCATTAAAATCATTCTCTCCGACATTGTTTAGATACTCACGATGATTCGAAAAACACCTCAGTCACACCTCCTATACCATATTGGTATATAAGATAGGAATCCTCTAAGGTAGATTACTGAAAACTATATGGATTTGAGAAAAACAATAACTGAAAATCCAAGTCCCTTAATGTTTTATGGAACCATTCTTCTCAATTCCATTCATATTTAAATATATTCAGATTCTTGACAGTCCTAATGATTTTTCTTCTCATATGGTATATCAATTGGGTTTTCATGTTGAAATTATTCCTCATGTCTTTAGAATAAATAAACAACATATCTAACAAGAATATGGATTATTCATGTGTTCACCCAATCACATTATAATCAACGAGGTCCCCTTTCTATGGGAAATTATAGCCTTATAAAACCATATCATCGATATTATCTTCGTAATGTACTCATTGGTGAAATTCAAAATATATGTTCACCATAATTACTTGAAGGTATCCTTCACTTCCTTAGATGGTTTTGTCTATTTATATAAACAAAATCGGTATATGAACACTAAAATATTAGAGCTTTTCAATATTATATAGAACTGTAAATTCTTAGATAATAGTGATGAATTTGGGAGCTATAAAATAAAATGGAACTATGAGAATTCATTTTACAATATATTGATACCCTGATATCTTTCCATGTGAATATTTGAGGTTAACACCTATGTAGGCCATTGAAATTTCTATTGATATATTTAGAGTAATGATAACTATATTCTTTATTTATTATAGTGTTTCAAAAAAAGAATTCGGATAAGTAATGAAAAAATATGGAATAACTGCAAGGAAAGCGATTCATTGTACCATGAACATTAACAAGGGCCACTATGGTCCAATCATAAATAATGAAAATTAATTCTTTAGATTAAGTTATCTCTATCATTAATTGAATCCTGTTATGATAAAAAAAACTTAAAAACATCCTCAAATCGACATCCTTTATGATCAATTAAAGGGATCCAAATGATTCCATAAGATTTTTCGATTGTATAGGTATCACAAACTTCAATTTCTAAAAGAGTAAATTCTAAAGATAAAATTTTGAGGCTGTAATGGTTACTACAATTACAAACTCATCCCATTGGAATGAGAAATCCAAATATATTTTTAATGCATTAATAAATTATATATTCTACAAGTACCTTGAATTTATTTCTATAGTATTTATTGATGATATTATTTTTTACCCTCAAACAAGAAATTACCCTTATAAACACATAAAGAGTTTATTATATATATTTCATGAGAACATAATTTATAAAAAAATATGTAAGTAAAACTTATAGTTATAATTAATTCATTTCAATATCATTTAATTTTTTAAAATTAATATGAGTAAATACTAAAAATATTGATGAAATTATTTCAATGATACTACTTATATACAACATCGATATGTAGAGGATTCTCAGATTATTATGATATTATTTTCTCTTTCTTGGGACTTCATAATACTAAAATCTATAATGGTTACATTGACTAAAAATAAACATATGTTCAAATTGAATGAAGTGTTCTATAGGTCCTTTGTATATAAAAATTCCAGAATCACATCAATACAAATCTTCAACTTTCAAAAACTATTGCAATGTTATATGTGATATTATGATGCATATGGATCTAGATATCAATGTGTTTATATGCAACTAGACCATATGATCCCTTATATATTGATATAATTAAAGATGAGTGGTATAAATTTTCAAACAAATGACTGAAATATAGATATATTTATCCATGTATTGAGATCATGGTCCCACTACATCTTTGGATTAATAATCATTGTGATTATGGATCATGAAATCATTAATCAATTTTTTTTACAAAATGGATTTTACATTAAACAAAGTGATGATGGATGGAATAAATATAAATTATTGAAAATTAGTTGGATTATACTCTATTTTAATGATAATTTCAATGGTCGATTATTTGAGTCCAAAAATAATATAATGAAGTGGTAAGATAAGCTCATCGCCTATGTTATCTTATGGAAGTAAATACAAATTGGAATTTTAATTTCAGGGGAAAATCAAAATGCATTTTTCTTTTCTATTACACTTATTCATTATTTAGAGATATGGATTAAAGAGGTCCAATAATTATACCTAAACTACCTTTCTATGAGGTTAAAACAAATTAGTGGGGAGACCATTAAGTTCTGGAAAGGGGAAAATAATTATATGCTGGGATTTTGGAATAGAATTGCAGTTCTTTCACCATGCTAAGTATAGCTTCTTTCATCTTATAATTATTCCAAATGGGTGGTTATACCTTGAATTCAAAATATTTACTAGTAAATGTAAACCGATTTTATGTGGTCAACTAGAAAATATAAATTGGATTATTATGTTGATAATTTTATTAATTTCTAGTAGGTAGTGTCAGAAAAGAAATGACAATGATAAATATTTTAATTGATCCCTATAACTATATAGAAAAAAATTAGAATGGTATTATTCAACAGAATATCAAAAAATAATCAGAAGTAATAAATTAATTGATTTATTATGGGAGGACTCACCAATTAATCAAATTTTATTCTAATTAAATAGTCCAATATGAGGGGAGATGTTACCAAACTCTATATCTTGGAAGATGTGAAATTACATGGAATTCATATATCGATCCTTTCAACAAGCCCATGTAACTCTACTGAAAATGGTCATTTCATATCATCCACAAATAATAGACCTGTTGAAATGTATCATCCAGAAATTAAATGATATTTTCTAGGCATCAATGTTGGATTATAGTGGTCCACTCAATGAATATTTTCGTATGATGACGTTTTAATATTAAAATATTATTTTCCCTGATAAAATTTTATCTAATAAAAGAATTTTATTTCCATGATGGTCAATATCCAATTTCATAGGATAAAACTAGGGAAACAGAATTTGTTAGACCAAGTATTTTACATGATAATGATAGGAAAATATAGATAATCAGAAAACAGATGGAAAGGGTTTAATTATATCAAGAATCTTATGAATATTATCCCAAAGGATCGTTATCATTTGATTCCATTGAATTCAAATTCTTTAATGTAAACCTTATATTAGGGAAACAATCTTTTAGAATAAAATCAAAATTGGATCATCACTATGTCTACGAATTTGATATATTGGAATTTATTAGAGTGGTAACATATTAGTTATCCATGCCCTTAAGATTAATATTTCCCCATATAAATTTAAATGTATCCTAATTAAATAATTACATTCCTTATACTTTCCAAGTGATATTTTGGGACCATGTTACTGTCGAACTATATTCTACATTAATTTCTTCCTCAATTCACATTTGGTTACAAAATAAATGTTTTTAATAGGTAAAAAATTTCTTTGTTTATAGTATTATTTAATCATGGTTTGAATCCAGAAGAAAGATAGAAATAGGATAATTTCATGTCAAATAAATGACATAAACTCTTCTGGGGGAACTCTAATATCTAAAATCTCAATGATGGAAAGAGTCAAGGTGGGGAGATCATAACACCCATTGTTTTGTTTTTATCTAATATTATCATTTATAATAATGTTATGAAATAAATGTTTTTTTGAATTCTTAATAGTGGATTTTAGATTTTTTAGACGGTTTCAAGAGGAATGTTGTTTAATTATGCTTAGGGGAAACCATACAATGTTCCCCAAGTAACAATGCAATACTAGGTGAAGTCTCCTATAATGGTTCATGGTTTTTAAAGGGTTTTACCAAACTGTCTGAAAACCATTCAACTAGGTTATATCAAGGATATAGTTGATTCACATAGTTAGTGTACTTTTTTCATCACATGTAACTAGACTATGAAATGATATTAATTAAATATAATATATATATTTCTGGTTCGAAACTCCCATGTAAATCATTATTTTTATTCTTATAATCTAGTATCACTAATATTAGCAGTCATCTAATATATTTTTTTGATTTTATTTCTGTTGGTGTTTAGTTTCAATAGAAAAAATAGAGTTATATCTATGAAATTAAACGTAATTGATTCATTCATATTCAATGTCATTAACCCTATAGTTTTTTATAAAGAGAAATAATAGATCATGATTTCCACTCTATTACGAATTAGTTAGATCAAGTTTTAATAAATATTGTTTGGGATTTAATTGAAGTTATAATGTTAGAATTTATGGATCATAGATATCATAATATAATTATTTGTGAAAAACACATAATAGGTTGGTGGATTATCCCCTTTTTCTAATTTCTCAAAGAATGTGAATCCCCACAATTTTAGGAAAAGTTTCTTATTATTTTAGTTGAAAAATAATTTAAAATCCCTGTTAGAAATTAAACATTCATGGTTGGTATTAAAAATTTAATTTTCATGTGACTCAGATATGGTGTTTAGTAAAAGGACTAAATTAATTTTATTTTTAAATTTACATTTTTCACAATGATAACATGTACTAAACATGGTGTTTTTTTATTTATGTATATTCGAAAAGGTATATGTGCATCATATGATTTAATCTTTACATATATATAAAACAATCAATATGTTTTTCAAGTGATCATTTGGGACTATAGGTATGTATAATGATCTTGAGTTGGACTCTTCTAGATGGTACTTCAAGTAACTGTTGTTTTAGTGGGTGTTATACATACATCTGTGGGTTCATGACATTTGTTTTTTCTATTATGTGTTATTTCACTTCCATTTGATATATAAATAAATATATATAACATTTTTCTGTTGTAATTCCTTTATTTTATTTTAAATAATATGTGAGCTAACAAGTTTCTTGTTTTAATTGAATTTAGGGGGAGGAACCAAGGTTTTTCTATATGATTGTATAATAAAACTTTCAAATGAACTTTGGTACTTAAGTAGAAATTATTTATCATGATTTAAGTAAGGGTAAGTTTTCATATTTTTTAGTGTATAATCGTGATGTTGTGGTTTTGGATGTCTATTGTTGGTTCTTGAATAAATTTTAAGTATTTTTGTCTTGAGTGGTTTCACCTTTAAGAATTAGTTTTTTTCCTTGATTCAATTAAATATTAAGTTTTACTTATATTGAAATTTTAATATTCCATTTGTTAAAATCCATGTTTCTAGGAATATCATTGGTTATAAATTATTATTCTAATATTACACCATGAAAAATGTTGTGTATTTTTACTATAGTTTTCTTTTAGGTTGTTTGATTTAGGTTATATAATCCCCCATGGATTTGTAAAGAACATGCAATTTTATCATCCTTTTTCACCATTGGGAAACACCTATTTTAGTGGGATTATGATCATTGCCAATAATTTGGGTTTGGTCGGGATGCTACATCAAATATAATTATAAATACATGACACTAAAACAAAAATTTGAAATATATTTCATATTATCTAGGTAGATCATACTAATTGGATATAGATGATTTATAACAATATGGAATTGGGGAAATGAAATAATTGAAAATTAATCTCACGAAGATCAAACATGTTGACGATGTGTGAAAAATTTCATATGGATTGAACTAACAAGAAGAAAACAAAATATTTTTAGAGTAATTGAATTTTCTTATCTATGTTCATGTGTATCATTCCTTAAATATGATATATTTATCAATGTGTATATATTAATTAAATTACCCTATACATAATGAAATGAATAATTTTTTATGTTTTAGGGAGGAAGCATTCAATTTTTGTGTCATTGGAGGAATAAAATTATCATAATGTTCAATACATCATTTTTTATTTTTCACTCTAGGAAGAAGGTATCTTATGAGACATTGCTCGGATAAATGTTTTATTTTGAAATTAATAGATATTTTAGAATAATTCATGTCTATATAATAATGTCAATAGACGATAAATTATTAATTAAATCATGGTGGAAAAATTTATGCATCCTACCTTATAAGATATCATGTGAGATATGTATGATATTATATATTATGTGTCTATTAGAGGTTATAATAATGTTAAATTTCCCTCATTTCATTACATTCCATGTTGTATTACTTGATACCACTATTATTTTATGAGAAAAACACACTACAATCGATATAATTTCCTATAGGTTCACTCAAAAATGAGTATCCAAATATTAGACCAATATATAATAATTGTTATTTATGAATATTTAAAAAATATGTGATGTGGTTAGTGAATTTAGTATTTTCAATGAGTATAATTAAATTAATTAATATATTAAATAATAAATTTTAATTTTATGAATAATGGTGACTAGAATTATTTCTCATGTTTTGGATATGTTTTTTGTGTTTAAATTGTTAAATATGACAAAACATTATGGAAGTATATTTAATATTCCTGATAAGAAAAAATTTATATGATAAGTATATAATGTAAACATTTTTATTAAATATTATTTAAATGTGTCCTAATTATGTTATTAATTGTTTGTGATGTTTTAAAATGTTAATATGGATTCTATATCTGTCTTATGTAAAAAATAAAGGTAAAATTTCCAATGAAATCGGCATAAAATTAAACAAGAATTAAACCAAATTATAGAAACAAATTTATGGAAAGCATAAAATGGGTAACCCTATTACATTATTTTCCATCCCCCAAATAATCCTACAAAATTTAATGTGGTAAATGAGTGAGAATAAATTGATAGGATTTACTGGGTCTTCTAAGTAGATCAAACATTCTTCCCATGAAGATGCATTCATCATAATTAACCCAATCCATTAATTCTACCACATAGAGATCTTATATCACTAAATTGTAAATAATTATAAATATGTGGATGAACTAGAGGGATCCACACTTTTATATATCAATATATATTTATTGTGATAGGAGTTGTGTAAACTAAGATCATATTATTCCATTAGCGAACAAGAATATTTATTTTCTATAAATAGAATTATATTAACATTATCCATATAAGAACAAAAATTTACTATTCTAGATTTATTATTAAGATGAGTATAAAGTTTAATTTATTTGAAAATAAATGTTTCAAATTTCTCCACCACACCTTGATTTCTCAAAATGGAATTAAAGTGGATGTGAAAATAAATTGGTCAAAAAAATTTCTAATGTTTTTTGATATCAACTAGTGGATGTTGATATAGTCCAAATATTGATACCTATTCAAAAATAGACTTTATTAATCCATAAATGGATCCCCATAAGTGGAAGAATTTGTTTTCAAAACTAGGGGAGGGTATGATTACACAAATAATGGATTCAAACAAGAGGGGTGTTTAATAGGGCTTAAATTTGATTATTATCAATATGAGAATTAATAGCCACAATGATTCCACATATATACTATGAAAATGACCATAGTTTTATAATATCTACATCCATTTTGAATGGAAACATCATTAGAATATATTTTTTTTATTAAAATAATGAAGATATATTAGATAAAAAGCAACCATACCCACAGATGGACAATCCTGGTTTAACAAGGACCAATGAGCAACATAGAACACAACTTAAAAATATATATTCATTTGAATAATTTTTTTTAAAGCATCAGTTTAGTGAATTTTTTTGTGACCCAAAATGTTAGATCCATCCCAAAGATTGGTGGTCTAGGTCCAAATAAACATCCACTATCCAAAAAGAATTTATAGAACCCTTTTTTCAGAAAACTACTATAATAATCAAAAAAAATTTAAGGAATATAATTGGATCCAAATTGCATAATATATTTAACTTGTTGAATTTTTTTCCAACTATTCACTGTGTTTTCTTGTTGTGTAATAATATTCCTTGATTAACTGGTGTGTGTTTTATTTTTTTATGATCTAAAATTAAATTAGTATTCATTTAATGTTCATTATTTATACAATTTGTGTAATTTATTCCTTCTATAACATTAGAAGTGATTTTATGCCTATAACTAAGTTAAAAATGTAATTTTTATATCCCTTTTTCTTGTCACCATCATGTTAATAAACAATGAAATTATAATAGTGTTCACAGTGAGGCTATTTTAGATGATTGTTCAAATGAAACTTAAAATTTAAAATCAACAAATATGAAGAGGGGTACTATAATTTGATTTCATATCAAATATATAGATTTTACCTATTATTTTTATTAGTCCATCACTTGCATAATCTATCAATAAGTTATTATGTAGATAATGATCATGTAGCATTATTTTCATTAGACATGGAAATATTTATTATTATTTAATGTGTGAGTAGAACATTATGACAAATACCAGTTAATGATATTAAAATTATTAAAATGAATAAACTTATTATCAATTATTTCTATTTAGGTATATTTAGTTCTATGATAGAAATAATATGTTAATAATCTTTGATAATACCTAATTATTGTTTATGGGACACCATGAAAGATGGTGTGAATCAATGTTACCCTTCTATAATCTGTTACGTCAAAACAGCCTACATGGTTAATGAATCTTTGGAAAGAGTCATTATTAAAGTTTCAACCTCACTATATATAATAAAAATAAAATAATGATAAGGAACACATTTATTTTACAAGTTTCACCCCTAATTTGGATGAGTAAATACTTACTATGTCTTGGTCAATTTAATGTCAAATATGTATTTTAATATCATAAAATGATTACAAGAATGAAGGTGTCATCTTTCGACATTTACTATATCAAGAGAAATGATTCCTTATAATAGTTATTTATATTATATATATCTAGTTTAAAATATAATATTCAAACTATATAAATTCTAGTCAACCATAGGGTTATAAAAAAGATAAAAATAATTACTCAATGCCTTTGATTTTTAATGAAGAACTAAAGAAATACCCTAGTTAGAGACAATGATATAAAGATATTTCCATGAATTATAAGGAATATTGAAAATCATTTCATTTAAATAATTATTTAAAATTTTCATCATGATTTCTTTAAATGACTAAATCATAGTTTATTTAAATATCTAATAGGATCATGATTATAATTCATAAAATTAAAATATAGAACCATATTTAAACACCATGAGATACTGAATCTAATATTTCAATCTGGTCCAATGTTCATCATTATAAAATACCATAATATATCTTATAAAAATGGAAAAATAAATCTATTTGAATCCTAATCATTCTTATTCATGGATTCCATAAAATATCATATTAATATCTATTATTAAATCTCCCCAAAACATGGTTTTTTCTAATCATAATCCTCATTTAAATATCTATAATATATTCAATTTCATTTCCTCAAATTCATGCTCACATTCACAAATCATCTCATATGACATATCCATTTCCACTAAGTTTAAGAACTCTCATAATATATTAGGTTTTCTATGATTTATAAATATTTTTGAATAATTCCAACAAAAAAATGATTATTTTATTTAAATATTAATTCACTAGACAAAATATAATTAATAATAGATAGATTCCATAATAATTTATTAAATTACATGAAACCACATGTGGCTCACATATATTGAACCAGTTCATATTATGTATACCAAAGAATATAATTATTACTTTTAGGTGTTATTAAATTTAATCTTATGAAAGATTCAAACTCCGATGTGAATATTGTGTTCCATTAGACAACACATACATACTTTAATACTTTTCCATCATTACGTTGAAGATTATAAATATCATATATTGATTATTATATATCAATAGATTATATATAGTTGTTCTTATAGTCAAATATATTATTATTATGCCATCCATTTTCATTCCAATCTCACTATCTATAATATATAGTTGGATTTTTGTAATAGTATATATTGCTTTTTATTTTTTGGAAATATGGAAAATGGAAGGAATGCAATTGTTTGATAAGAATTGGGAATTATATCTATTTTAACCAATGAAGGGGTGACATAACTAAATTTTTTCAAATGGAATTCTTCATTTTCATATTTTATAGAAAATACCAATGGTTCCCACATATTTAATAAGATACATTCTTTCTTTTAAATGGTAGGTGGAAATTTGAGGATTCAGACCAAATGGCATTTAGGAATCCACATTGGTTGATAGGATGATAGGTTAGGCTCATCAAAAACTTTTGGGCAGAATTGTTTCCTACTCCAGGACTCCCTTATAGAATAAGATAAATGATAGAATCTCTTATTCATCAAGATAGTAGACAGGATAGCCTAAAAAATTGATCAAGTGTTGAATATTCTACATGTAAAGAAGGGTTCTATTAATGAAAAAATATATATATATCCATGGTTCGTATAAATTTTCCATTATTTCTTAAAAATTGGTATATTATTATATTTTGAATACATATAACCTTGCACTCTAGTGTTTACAACTAGCCAGAGATTTGGGTGTTGTCCCGACGATGGGATAAAACCTTTGTGAGGCATCCTATGAATACTATTTATGAAATGAATCAAAACCACCATAGTTAATTTGATCCGTGGAGTTTATCATCATGTGTAATGGACATATAAGAGATCACATAGGCCCCAAATATTGAGTTAAATTCTTTGAAAGATGTCATATGTATCATATTTAATGTAGGAATTATAGTCATGGATGTTTGATCGTACCCTTGAAACATACCTTGGATGGAGGGCGTTATACCATTGAGTGAATCATACACACTAGAGTTTATTTATATAGGGAGATTCATGATGTGAATGATATAATTATTTAAAATCTCTACATCCACATGATTTATGATTGGTGTGATAAATAATAGATAACAATTGAACAGTCTCACCACATATTGACATGGTACTTATGAACTCAGGATGATCTATTGGAAGTTTTTTCTATTTATAAGGACTTAGGAATGAATCCTAAATATCTTAATTAGATAAGAAATATAGTTCTTGTAATATTTTTTCTTCTCAATACATTGGTGGATGAGGCAGAGAGATAAACTGATAGAATAAATTGGGTATCGATTATTATGAATGTTAGATACATGGGGGAGATTACACCACAGTGGCTTCCCATGGGAACTAAGGACATAGGAAATAATCCTACTTATCATGTTTGGATAGGAATCAAAATTGTCAAAGTTTTGTTATGGGTTCTCCTAGATATATCAACTATACAATGTTATGATGTTTGATATATCATTCTAACATGTCCTAATGGTCTTCTTGACATGTTTGGGGTTTCTTTATGACATGTATGTGGTGTTTGTATGACATGTATGAAGATATATGGACTTGTACTAGTATTCTAGATGAAATTCATAAATATAATATAATGATCTAGTTCAGTTTACAGAGTACATCACATGATCATGATAACATGTCTATGATGATGTTTCTTAATCAAGGCTTATATATTAGGAGGGTGCTACAAGACATTGATTACATTTTTGTAGATTGTTATAGGACTTGGATGACATGTATGAAGGGGATATTAATACTTGGGTGAAATGTTTGTAAGGATTTATATGAATTTGTTGATATGTCTGGATGATTTCTCAAGTCTTTAATGACATTAGAGGATTATTTCGCAAGACTTTCCTGATATTTCTAGAGGGCTTCGTAGTACTTGGATAAATGCCTATAGGATTTTCCAAGACATGTTTGATATGTCTGGAGCCCATCACAAGACATAGGAGACATGTTCAAAATACTATTTGAGATGTAGTTGGTCTGACCTGATGCTTCCTCATGACATTATTGACAATTATAATGGATATCACAAGATCTAAATGGCATGTTTGAAGGGTGTCTCATTATCAAGGTTGAAATATATGGAGGCTTTTGTGTGACTTATAAAACATTTATGGAAGGAATTAAAAGACATGTATAACATGGTTGGATTTCAACACATAAATTGATTACATAACTAAGGGACATAAAAATATCCAAAATGAATGTCTGGATGGAGAAGTAATACTTGGGTGACATGACATGGTGATAACAATTGATTTGGGTATGTTATGTGAAGTTCATTAAAATTATTGTATCATTATTGGGATAATCCATTCATAATTTCATGTACTTTTCCATTATTTATTTCATATCATCTGCATGGTTTTTAATGAATTATCTTATTTAGTGTTTCACATGACCTAAGAAACATTTAGTAACTTCTTCTCATAATCAGGATATCACATTGGATTTCCATCATGCGATATATAGAGTGATAATGAGAAGAACACATTCATGTAGTGTGATCCCTTATTTCATTCCCTAGATATTACCATGTAAAATAACTTTTATATCACATGAATTTACACTCGACAAATTTAAACATCTTCAAACCCATGTAGCAGTAACCATCATGTGTTTTTAGTTATAATACAAAGGGATTTATAGGCCTCTCATCCTCGTTTATATGAATCCTTTAATAAATCTTATATCTCAACTATGAACTGGATTCAGTGGATGGATTTTTGTTTCATGTACTTCACATTATCTTATATTGTGTCATAAACAGTATCGTATGATAATAATGACCATAAGAATGTTCACTTACCTCTATGTTTATGATACATTGGTTAATCTAAGAGATCTATCCTATCCATGATAACATGTTAAAGAGACTTCAAAAGGTATGTCTTACATTACACTGTGTTTTCACAAGATATTGAAGGCCATATAAAGGATACAAAATGATCAAATAAAACCTATCTCGAGGAATTTAAAAGACTAAGGTGGATTTTTAGGCGGGCCTCCACAGGATCAGGCTGGAACATCAAGGGGTCTTCATGTGATCAATAGTGATTGTTAGGGGCACATAACCCCATTAACATGACGATCAATGTATCTTTTGATCATGAAAATCTTGTATCTTTTCCTCTATTATATACTTCCTTATTTAATAGGGATGGGATTTCTCAGGACGTCTTGCGAGTGCTATTAGGGAGAGTCACTCTCATTACCGAATATGTGTCATGTGATCAATGATATATCTCGAGATGATTCATGACAATTTTCACTCAAAACCCCTATACTTTTCTGTAAGTACATATAGAAATCATATTCTAGAATGGATTTCTCCTAGCTCCCTCATATTATGAAGGTAACATTCCAATATTCTCCAATACAATATGGTTGACATGCCACTAGGGACCCCATGGGGTCTTTTGAATTGTATGAGTAAGTCGCTTGAATATTAATGTACTCTGCATCACATGAGTCTTCTACCTTTATTATCATTTGTTTTGTAATGGTATTTTTATGATTTTATAGGTATCAATTTGTTTACATGTCGCATTATTGGAGGAACTCATCTGGATGCTTCTACATGATCATCAGTTCTTTTCAGGAGGCCTTCTCAAGAATAGTATATCATTTCCAAATGAGATTTGTATGACCATATGTAGAACATTCACACCAAATGACCCATTCACATGACTGGTTCACCAGACCCATCCACATGGCCATTTGGATGGTGTAAAACAATTATAAATATTCTCAAAAAATATCTATTCGGCTCAAATAAATTCTATAAATTCAAAATCTTTTAACACATATCAAATTTATTTAAAAAACCTCAATATTATTATAATGAAATGGGTTTATCATTTGGATCCATTTGATTTTTTTCAACAAAAAGTCAATGTCCCTCTACAAATCATATCCTTATTGAATAAGAAAATTCATAAAACTATAGTACATGATAATGAATTTTCATTGAGGAAATCCATTCCCATAGTCTCAAATAATTTATAGAATATGAAAATGAATTTAACCCCTTATATGACTATACATATTCACAAATATTCTAGAAATAAAACAACAATTGACATCATAAATTGACACTACATATATTGAGTCATTTATCACCTTTTGATAATATAATCCAATGAGTTATGGATCAATGAAAAAATTATCTCTTTTAAATGAAAATTGGGCATAAATATTTATCAATAAACCTTTTATATATCGATTATAATTTTATTTACTAAAATATATAATACCATATCTAGTGTGGAAATATATTCTAGTTTCACATAAACCTTTGAAACATGATTCATCAATAAATAATATTTTATATCATTAAAATTTATATTTATTAAAATGGATGTCTATAAAAAATTTGTACTCTAATTATTATAGATAATACTCTATGGATTTTAAAACATTATATTTAGATCTTCCAATTCAAGTTTTCATAAAAATGATTCATGTATGTGCATGACTAGTATCCTTGTAATCAACATCAATGGTGACCAATGTTACAAAATATTACTTCAAGAATATATGTTTATTTTAATTCATCAAAATCTCTTGAAAAATCCCATTTTTTACACCTCTAAAAATTCAATTCTCACCTCTTATTTATAAAACATCACATCATTATTTTTATTCTATAAATATAATAATTATTTGAACATTAATGTCATGACCCATCCCCCGGGGCCCGTGTCGTAACTACCCCAAGCCCGCCTTCCATAGGCCAGGGGATGGCGACTAGAACCAAAGGCGTAAATCCCTATAAATGGGAAGGCATTTCCTTTATGAAACATAAACACAAACACAACCAGAGTACAAGCGGAAGCAAACACTAAATAAAGAAATATAACAAGTGTGCTGAAAGTACAAAGGGGGCCATAAATACAAGCCCAATAGTAAAGTAAAAGAAAAAGACAAAACAGTAGGAAGGTGTCAATCTACTCCTGGATCGTCCTCCAGAGTCCCTACCTGAAGGGTAGGTACATATGGCCACCTCAGCTCTCTACGTCCATCTGTCACCTCCGGGTACCGTCTCTTCATAGAGTCTACCTCCGGGTGCACTCTCATCGTCACGTCCACCTCCGGGTACCGTCTCGTCATGAAGTCCACCTCCGGGTACCGTCTCGTCTTCATTTCCACCTCCGGGTACCGTCTAGCTCTACAAGCCTCAACCACGATCAGTGATGTCCGCCGTCTGCAACCAACACAACGTAGTACGGGTGAATCTTGTGTAGGGGTCAGTATACGATACTCAGTAGGGTCCTCGAGACCCCCGAAGGTCTCCATGAATCAACAAAGGATAAACCACAAAGAAAATATAAAATCATGAGGAATCATCCAACACTACTTAGGTATATGCCCATACATATACCTAAGTAATCAAATCCAGTTCATCTCTAACTCACGAGCTCAAGTATAATCTGGGCCACTCAGGAAAGTAAAACATAATCCACACAGGAAAGTAAGACCCAATCCACACAAGAAATCATATTCCAATCCACACGGGATAACAATTCAATCACATTGTAGATAATTATTGAAAGTCAAGACATAGCTCACATAGGTATACTACTCACGAAGAGGGGTAGAGATGATTAGATGTAGCCTCTGAATCATCCCCTCTACCGAACCCACATAGGATCCCAGTTTAGTAGTCATCACTGCCAAACCCACAAAGTATCCAAGTATAGTAGTCATTATCGTCGAACCGACGGAGGATCCCAGTACAATAGTAGTCCTCGTCGAACCCATGGAGGATCCCAGTACGGTAGTCATCCTCGTCGAACCCACGGAGGATTCCAGTCCGCTAGTCATCCTCGTCGAACCCACAGAGGATCCCAGTATAGTAGTCATCATCGTTGAACCCACATAGGATCCAGTACAGTAGTCATCCTCATCTAACCCACAAAGGATCCAGTATAGTAGTTGTCCTCGTCGAACCCACAGAGGATTCTAGTATAATCATCATCGTCGTCACAGTCGCAGCCAGCTCAAGGGTTTCTGCACACAACATGCTCGATTCCAGGAGGGTTCGCTCCACGAGCCAAGGGGGATGATACCTCAACTAACACGTAGTCCGTAGTTGATGTATCCCAATGTTTTTTCTTGAAAAAACGAACTCAACGCGACAGACGGCACATCAATCGAACGCCCAGTCTGAGAGTTATTGGCTTTTTCATCCTAGGGGCCCGATTAGTTTTTAAGTCAAAACCATATCGAATATACTCTAACTGAGTCCCAAATTTGAGTGGAGTAAACCAAAAGAACCTTCTCACTAAGAGGAATCCAATAAAGTCGACGGCACATCAATCGGACGTCTGGAGATCATGTTATAAGCATTTCAGCTCCGAGGGTCTAGTTGGTTTCGTTTTCAAACCTACCTTACCATACACAATGTTCTCCAAAACCATGAGTGTAATATACTGAGTCGACCATCTTGATCTGAGGCTCGCATCACAATTGACATTGCGTCGATCGGAGGTCCATATCCCAGGTTATGGGCCTTTGAACGAGGCTATCTAAATTTAGGGGGGTTTTGGGCCCGGACCGACCCAACCCAAGACCCCATGGGTCGGCCCGCACCGGTCGACCTGACCCAGGTCCGGGTGCTTCCCATTAGGGAGCAACCTGGACCGGCTGGTGCGACCCGACCCAGTAGGTGTGGCCTGCCCCGACGCTGGGGTCCGACCCAGCATGGGCAGCCCGACCCGGCGCGTGCGGTACGGCGAGGCGCTGGCGGTCCGGTACGGCGCGGCTGGTTGGCCTGGTGCGGGCGCGACCCGCGTAGCCAGTCAGCTTGCCTATTTTTGTTGAGCGTGAAACGGGGGGGGGGGGGGGGGGGTTAATGGTGTGTTGGGAAAACTGAAGGAGGTGGGGGCTCATTTGGGCCCCACCCCAACTTCCTCACATCTTCCTTTCCCACAACACTTAAACCACCGGTAAGAAGAAAAATAAAAATGTAAAACAATTTTTATTTTTTTCCCGACATTTTAACATCCTCTCCTGAGCAAACGCAACCCCGAAATGGGTACTCTTAAGAAAAACCCAGCGCTGTGATTTCATCGGTGCCCTCATATTTCGATTCCGAGCATCGGTTCAAAAGTTAGAAAAACCCCCTCATTTGTTCACTGAACGTACCAGAGCTAAACTTCGAAAATTGATTTCGGGCACACCGTGCCTTGGAATCAGGTTCCGTCAGAAACTACGTACTCATAAAATCCAAAATAAAATTATGAAAAAATTTCCCTTCAAATTTATGGGTCTTTACATTACTACCACCTCAGGGCTTTACGTCCCCGTAAAGATAAATCTCAAACTAGGGAAACAAAATAGGGTACTGAGCATGCATCTGAGCCTCCAGCTCCCAAGTGCTCCCTTGGAGGTTCCCGTAGTGCCACCAGAGGCACATTAATGGAATCTACCATCCACTTAGGAACCGCTCCTGTCGATCCTTGATCTCTACCGGGACCTCTGCAAAAGTCACCCCATCGTCAATGATATGAGTCGGGTCATGCATGTATCTCCTCATTTGAGATACGTGGAAGTCGGCGTGCACCTGGTGCAACTGAGATAGATGGGTCAAGCAGTAAACCACCTCTCCTACCCTCTTGAGGTCCAATAAGGGTCCGATGAAGCGTGGAGATAACTTTCCACCCCTGCCAAATCTCCGTAATCCACGTCGAGGTGAGACCCATAAGAAAACGTGGTCACCATCCTCGAACTCTTGTGGTCTCTGCCTCCTTTATGTCTTGAACATTATTTGGTCCGACAAGTGCTGCTAAGATTTCTTCTTTGCCGATAAGATAAATCTGGTCTCATCTCCTGGATGAAGCATGTTCTAGGCCTAATACAGTCAATCCTGACATGAATGATACTAATCCATGCCATGGATGACATCGTAAGGCCTCAACGCTACTACCAATAGATCCAACCATTACTCTCGCCTCCAAGGGTCGAGTCACACTGTCGGCAGCAGTGTGTGGTCACTTGGTCTTCTCTAATAGGAATCTTGAATGTGAGGGTCATGTTAATAGTTTTAACCAGAACCACTTAGTACACAAATAGAGAGGAAGAAAACATCACAAGGAAAAGTGTCTTTTAGTATTGCAGCTTAAGTACAAAGACACAAAAATCCACAAGGCCTGAAACAATATGAACAACAGTCTCCATGACTGGATCTAGTCCCGCTCCTGTCCATCAGCTCACAGAGCTCCATGGTCATAATACTCAGCTTCCTAAGGCTGAGCTCTCCCCTGTCCACCCCTTCCCTGCATTTGGGGTGGTCTTCCTAATGGCGGTGGTGGTAGGGCCTCAATGAATCACCCACCACCCACTGCTCAGCCAGCTCCTATGACTCGTCCGCCTGCTCTCTGCGGACCACCATGGTCGAACCTCTGCCTGGGAGGTCCCTCTACTTCCTACAGCTCATCTGCTGGACGATTTAGGCAGTCTCGAGCAATGTGACCCTGCCCACCGCATGCATAGCACTGCCTGCTCCTCGTGTGGCTAGCTCTCCTTCGTGTGCCCCGCACAACTGAATCTTCATCCTGAGATTGCCAATCTGATGGTCTGGCCCACATGGACCTCTACGTCATCTGTCTACTTCCAGCTGCAGAAGACTCCGTTATGGGTCATCCTGTGGAGGGTCCCGCCGCTGGTGACTGCTTGGCGAGAAAACTCTCCACTAGAAGGGATCTCTCCAACACCCCTACCTACGCTGGAATGTTGAGGGAGATTATCGAAGCCCTGATCTCAAGCCTCAGTCCCTGCTCAAAGCTCCAAGCCCTGAAGAACGTGTCCCGTACCATATTTGTGGAGTAGAGTGAGAGATCAGTAAACCTCGCCGAGTACTAGGCCATGGTCATGCTACCCTGTCGCAGCTGTAGTAACTCATGTATGCGCACCGCACGGAGGGTGGATGGGATGAACTCCGAGCGGAAGAGGCTCTCAAAGTCCGTCCAATGAAGTGATGCCTTGTCGTGCACCTAGAGCATCAGGCTCCACCATCTACCTGTTGCCACGTGCAGGAGACTCACTGCAAGGATCAGCATGAGATCAGCTGGTGTCCCCACTAACTCGAAAACTCGATCAATAGCCTCCATCCCATCCTCGACTACCTAAGGGTCCATCTCCCCACGGAACCTAGGCAGTCACTGACACTGAAACTCGTGAAGTGAACTAAGGTGACGTGCACTCTCAGTGGCTGGGGCTAGTGGCATCGGTGGCTCGACGGGTAGAGGTACCGCCGATGCCTCCGCTGTAATGGGGCCCTGCACCAAGGCATTGTCGCTCAGTGGGCTGCCATCTCGTACAACACTCGGAACCCTAGCTGGCTACCATTGTGGGGCCATCCTGAAAAGGACAAGGTGCACCACGGTCAGAACAATATACTCGGTGAGCTGACACAAAGTAATCACAAAGAAAACTTTTGAAACACACATGCAATCAATGTTTTCTTGCACTGAGTCAGAAATCAGAAGTCGGGGTCCAGGAGTATGGATACGTCGGCTGCCACACAAACACTGGAATCCATGGACTGATAACCACACTCAATACCCTTAACACTATGTCTTTACATGGAAGAAAGATCAGAGTCCTGAGTTCTGTAGTAGGACCGAACTCCTCTGATACCAATTTGTCACGACCCGTCCCCCGGGGCCCATGTCGTAACTAACCCAATCCCACCTTCTATAGGACAGGGGTTGGGGACTAGCACCAAAGGTGTAAATCCCTATAACTGGGAAGGAATTTCCTTTATGAAATGTAAAAACACACACAACCAGAGTACAAGAGGAAGAAAACACAAAGTAAAGAAATATAACAAGTGTGCTGAAAGTACAAAGGGGGCCAGAAATACAAGCCCAACAGTAAAGTACAAGAAAAAGACAAAACATCAGGAAGGTGTCAAGATGCTCCTGGATCGTCCTCCAAAGGCCCTATATGAATGGTAGGTACAGATTCTCACCTCAGCTCTCTACGTCCGTATGTCACCTCCGGGTATCGTCTCGTTATGGAGTCCACCTCCGGGTACCCTCTCGTCATCACATCCACCTCTACGTACCGTCTCGTCGTGAAGTCCACCTTCAGGTACCGTCTCGTCGTCACATCCACCTACGAGTACCGTCTATCTCTACAAGCCTCAACAATAATTAGTGATGTTCGTCGTCTACAACCAACACAACGTAGTGCGGGTGAAGTCCGTGCAGGGGTGAGTATACGATACTCAATAGGGACCCCGAGACCCCTGAAGGTCTTCCTGAATCCACAAAGGATAAACCAAAATAAAAAGATACAATCATGAGGTATCATCCAACACTACTTATGTATATGCCCATACATACACCTAAGTCATCAAATCCAGTTTAGCTCCAACTCATGAGCTCAAGTACAATCCAGTCCACTCAGGAAAGTAAAACTTAATCCACACAGGAAAGTACGACCGAATCCACACAAGAAAGCATAGTCCAATCCACACAAAATAACAAGTCAATCACATCAAAGATAATAATTGAAATTCAAGTCTCATCTAACACAGATATACTAATCACAAAGAGGGGTATAGATGATTAGATGTAGCCTCTGAATCATCTCCTCTGTCGAACCCACGTAGGATCCAAGTTTAGTAGTCGTCGCTGCTGAACCCATGGAGGATCCAAGTATAGTAGTCATTGTCGTCGAACCCACGGAGGATACCAGCATGGTAGTTGAACCCATGGAGGATCCCAGTACAATAGTCGTCCTCATCGAACCCACGAAGGATATTAGTACGGTAGTCGTCCTCGTCGAACCCACGGAGGATCCTAGTCCGGTAGTCATCCGCGTCGAACCCACAGAGGATCCCAGTACGGTAGTCGTCCTCGTCGAACCCACAGAGGATCCAGTACGGTAGTTGTCCTAATTGAACCCACAAAGGGTCCACTACGGTAGTCGTCCTTGTCGAACCCACAGAGGATTCCAGTACAATCATCGTCGTCGTCATAGTCGCAACCAGCTCTAGGGTTCCCGCACACATCATGATCGATTTTGGGAGGGTCTGATCCACAAGCCATGGGGGTAGATACATCAACTAATGCGTAGTCCAGAGTTGATGTATCCCAAAGTTCTGTCTCGACAAATGGAACTCAATGCAATAGACGGCGCGTCAATCGGACGCCCGGTCTGAGAGTTATTGGCCTTTTCGTCCCAGGGGTCATGTTGGTTTTTAAGTCAAAACCAACCCGAACGTACTCCAAATGAATCCAAACTTCATGCGGAGTAATCCAAAAAAACTGGTTCACTAAGAGGAATCCAACAAAGTCGAAGGCACGTCAATCGGACTTCTGGAGCTCAAGTTATAAGCGTTTCTGCTCCGAGGGCCTGGTTGGTTTCGTGTTCGAACCTACCCTGCTATACACAAAGTTCTCAGAAACCTTGACTGTAACATAACGAAACTACTGTCTCGAGCAGAGGATTGAATCTCAACTGATGGTGCGTCGATCAGAGGTCTGTAGCCCATGTTATGGGCCATTGAACGAGGCTGTCCAAATTTAGGGCGGGTTTTGGGCCCGGACTGACCTAGGTCTGGGTCCGGCCCATTAGGGCGCGGCCCGGCCCGGATGGCACGGCCCGACCCAGCAGGCACAGCCCGACCCGACGCTGAAGTCTAGCCCAGCGCGGCAGCCCGGCCCAGCGCGGGCGGCCCGGACCGGCACGGGCGGTCCGGCACGGTGTGACCGGTTGGCCTGGCGCGGGCGCGGCCTGTGCGGCCAGTCAGCTCGGCCATTTCGGCCGACCAGGAAACAGGGGGGGTTGGGAAAACTGAAGGAGGTGGGGTCGTGTGGGCCCCACCCCAACTTCCTCACATCTTCCTTTCCCATAACACTTAATCCACCGGTAAGAAGTAACAATAAAATTGTAAAACAATTTTTTTTATTCCCCACTTTTTAACATCTCCTCCTGAGAAAACGTGATGTTATTAATATTTTCATAACATATTATATTCCCCCTTTACTTATTTTATATGAAATGTGCATAATTTGTGTGAAATATTAATGTTTTAATATTAAGTATAATATTTGAGCATTTTTAGAAGTAGTCAAATTGAGTCAGTTTAATGTTTTAATTATAACAATCACTATACTAATCCAAATTCTGTGTTTCTTCTTTTGTAGGATTATCCATTCAATATAAAACATTTAATTAGAAGGAACCATGATTCAATTCTTCCATTTGAAGGGTCATATGGTCCTCACAAACAAGACCAAAAAATCTGTGAACAAACTAGGCCAGCCTTGAAGATTGATTTACTGGGTTCAATCCAGAAGTCCAAAAACCTTAACTCTCCACTATAATTCGGGGTACACTATATGTCATCTTGGATAAAAATTTCAAGGCCCAAATCCAAGTACAAGGGGCCCAAATAAATCTATGAAGTCCAGCCCACCATTTTGGACGAGAATTAAAATCAGTATGATTTTCATGACATATCTCCTGATGTAAGCATCCAAGCGATCTGAGATTTTTCATTGTGAAAGAGGCGATATAGGCGGACTACTTTGGTGAATAAACCATTCGGATTTGAAGGCATCTTAATATTCAAAAACCCTTTCACATTATGGACTTTAAAAAGACTGGATTGAAATGGACAGTTTAAGTTTGTTTATTCAACCGGCCATAACTTTTTATACTTACGTCCCAATGACTCCAAATTTTTAGAGTAGTCGGCCAACATTATTGTATACAACTTTGAAAAAGGAGATATTTGAAGATTCGGCTGTATGAATTGCCAAATTGGTGATCCAATTGGAGGGATAGATTGGGAATGCAAACAGTCCACTCCTTGGGCTATAAATACTCTCTCCTTCTCTCCTTGAGAGGGGTTGGCAATTCAGAAGAGAGGAGATCATATTGGCATGACCAAAGCTTTTCCAAAGGCTTGGGAGGACCTTCCATATCAAGTTTTCACTTGAGATACCTTTCCTCCTCTCTTTGTTTTCACTTACTTTTGTGTTCTTCATTTTTGTAATTTTGTAAGTCCTTTATTTTGTAATTCTGTTTTAATGAAAGTTTCTTCTTCAATATCTCTTATTCTCCTCCACCTTCTGTAGTATAATATTCATGGTCTTAAAATAGTTTGAATCATTTCAAATTACAGTACCTTATCTTACTTCCTCATTCAATCGAAATTCCATTTTTGATTCTCAAAATATTTCGTGTGTGTGTTCGGCACACTACTCTTATCTTGTCCCTTTATTTTTTCTTCTATTCTTAATTTATCGATATCACAAGCTTAAATAACCTAATGATGAACTCACCCCAATCATTATCAACTTGTTAAATTAAACATAATTCATTAAACATTTCAATTAAGCCTTTCAAACAACCCCCCCAATCAATATACAATCAACTAAAAACAATTGACTATTACGAAGTACCATCGCCGAGGATTCGACCCGAGTGCTGCTATACACATTAGCAGAGCACCAGAACTTTGACCGGTCGATTGGCGACAATCGGCCGTGCGTTTAAAATGGCGCCGTTGCCGGGGATGGTGGTTTAAGTAGTCATTATTTTCTGGTTATTGTAAAAAAAACCCAAAAAAAATACAAAAGTTTAAAAAAATTGAAAAAAAAACACAAAGAAAAACCCGTCTTCCTCTTAAAAATCATAAACTGAAAAAAAATACAAAGAAAAACCCGTCTTCCTCTTTCTTCCAAAATCTCTCTGAATGCCCCGAGCCTTCCAAACAATCCCTCTGATTTGTTTGACCCTGAAATTTATAGAACTCTTCGTCGAATTAGGAGGACCATTAGGGATAACCAAATCACCCAAGAACCAATCATTGCCCTACCAATTGAATTAGATATGGCCAATCCTAGGGAACAAACATTGAAAGAACTTGCTGCCCCTGATATGAATTACCAACAACTTGGTATTCAATATCCAAACATTGAAGCTGACTTCGAACTCAAATCGGGTTTGATTCATCTTCTCCCTCATTTTCACGGGCTAGCCGGTGAGGATCCACATCTTCACCTTAAAGAGTTCCAAGTAGTATGCTATACCATGAAGCCTCAAGGGGTTTCTGAAGAACAAATAAAGCTTAGAGCTTTCCCCTTTTCCCTAGAAGATTCTGCCAAGTCTTGTCTCTACTCCCTCCCACCTGGTTCCATAAACTCATGGGTTGACATGAAGATACTTTTCCTTGAGAAGTTCTTTCCCGCTTCCTGAACAACTTCTATCCGAATGGAAATAAGCGGCATCCGTCAATTCCCTAATTAATCACTCCATGAGTATTGGGAGAGGTTCAAAAATCTTTTGGAAACTTGTCCACACCATCAAATCACTGCCCAAATCCTGATCCAATACTTCTATGAGGGGTTATTGGCTATGGAGAGAACACTCATTGATGCCGCAAGTGGCGGTGCTCTTGTTGACAAAACTCATGCAGCTGCACGAGAAATCATAAGAAACATGGCTGCAAACACGCAACAATTCCATACTCGAGCACATGCTCAAGTGAAACAAGCCCAAGAGAATCAATCCATAGAGCCCAACAAGATGACTGACTGGATGAGTTAACTTACAGGTCTTGTGCGTCAACTAGCGGTGGCTACCAAAGCCCCAACCTCATCTTCTCCACAGTCACTATTCCCTGGACCTATCAAGAATTGTGGAATCTGCAACTCTCCATCTCATCCGACTGACACATGTCCACAACTTCAAGATGATCCATCTGATTCATCTAGTCCAATGGAGCTCAATGCGGCATATGCTCCGCGAAACTTCAACCCTCAACAAACAGGTCAGTTTGTTAGAAACTTCAACCAACCCCACTCTGAGCCCTTCTCTTCTACCTTTAACCCATCTTTGAGGTATGGTAATCCCATTTCTCATCCTCCTCAGTTCCCTCATCAAAATCCAAACCAGTTCCAATATGGTCAAAGTGGTGGTAACATCCATCAAGCTTATCCTTTTGTTCCTCAACCCCAAAGGAACAATCCTCCTCCTGGATTCCACTATCCTAACGAGCCTTCCCAATTCCCCACCCAATACAATCGCTTTCCCAAGAACCAAAATCAAGGCCAACCCAATTTGGGACAATCCTCTTCTTCAAAACAACCATGGGAAAGTGTTGTAGAGGATCTTGCTTCCTTCACCCGTTCTAGCATCAAGAACATTGAAACCCAAATAGGTCAACTTGCATCCCACCTTAGCCAGCAACAACCATCCAATTCATCCCAACTCCCAGCTCATCCATTACCCAACCCTGAGGGTAATGTAAGTGCAATTGCACTTAGATCGGGAAAGAAAATTGCAATGCCCCATGCTGATTTCTCTACCTCCCCTTTCGATGTTGATCTAGAAAATGAAAAGAACAAAAAGCTGGAAAAGGAACTTGAATCCACTCCTTCACCTCCTTCCATTCCTCTAAGGAACCCAATTCCTTTTCCTCAAGCCATCTCCAAGCCTAAGAAGTCCTTTGAACATGATCCTGAAATGCTTGACATGTTTAGACGTGTTGAAGTGAACATCCCCCTCTTAGATGCCATCAAACAAATCCCGAAGAATGCCAAGTTTCTTAAGGAATTGTTCACCCATAAGAGGAAACTTAGGAACATTGAAAATGTTTCAACCCAACAATCCATTCCCATGAAGTGCAATGATCCAGGGACCTTCACGGTTCCATGTCAAATAGGGAGTTCCAACTTTTATGATGCACTCATAGACCTTGGAGCCTCAATAAATGTCATCCCCAAATCCATTTTCTCCAACCTTTGTCTAGGTCCCTTGCACCCAACGGGGGTTGTCATTAAATTAGCCAATCGAAGCACTACCAGTCCTGAGGGGATAATTGAGGATGTTCTTGTTTGGGTCAATGATCTTATCTTCCCAGCTGATTTCTATGTCCTTGACATGGAAGGTGAGACGACCTCTTCTCGATCTCCCCTAATTCTAGGAAGACCATTCCTCATGACTGCGAGAACCAAGATTGATGTCCATTCAGGCATCTTATCCATGGAATTCGATGACCAACAGGTCAAGTTCCACATTTTCCAAGCCATGCGATACCCATTTGAGGATCACTCTGCATTCTCAATCCATGATTTTGAGGACACTTCTAAGATTCAATTGAACCCCAATCCACCATTTTCTTCACATTCTAATGACAAAGGTTCTTGTGAAATCTGCATCATGATTAACAATGTCATAAATGGTGAAGTTGATGTGGACCTATCATTCATAGACTCCATCAGTCTAGAGGAACTTGAAAACTCTCTTGAATCCCACATCAACTCTGATCTCTACTGCTCCACCTTGGACAGTGTTGAGGAAAATGATCCAAACCCATCTGGAATCCCTTCTCCTGCTCCTAACTTGTCTAGCTCTCAAATCAAGGCTAAAACTGATCTAAAACCACTACCTTCACACATCAAGTACACATTCCTTTTCCATGATCCCTCCTACCCTGCCATTATCTCTGCTTCACTTTCTGAAACTGAGGAGTCCCAACTTGTTCAAGTGTTAGAGGAAAACAAATATGCCTTAGGTTGGACCCTAGAGGATATTCCAGGAATCAACCCTACCCTTTGCATTCATCACATCCATCTAGAGGAATCATCCAAACCAATTAGGCAACCTCAAAGAAGACTCAATCCACTCATACTTGTGGTAGTTAGGGAAGAGATTACCAAGCTTCTTCAAGCTGGTATCATCTACCCAATTTCTGATTGTGAATGGGTTAGTCCAATTAAAGTCTTTCCTAAGAAGAGCGGGATAACAGTTGTCACAAATGAACATGGAGAATTGGTCACAACTCGAGTGAAAAACAAATGGCGTGTGTGCATCGATTATCACAAATTGAATGCTGAAACACGAAAAGATCACTACCCACTTACTTTCCTTGACCAAATGCTTGAGAGATTGGCCGGAAAGTCACACTATTGCTTTCTTGATGGTTACACCGGCTACATCCAAATTCCAATCGCACCTCAAGACCAAGAAAAGACCACATTCACTTGCCCCTTTGGAACCTATGCCTATAGGCGAATGCCTTTTGGCCTTTGTAATGCTCCTGCAACATTCCAGCGGTGTATGATGAGTATCTTTTCTGAATTCATTGAGAATTTCATGGAGGTCTTCATGGATGACATTACCATTTATGGAGATTCATTTGAATCTTGCTTACATTCACTATCTTTGGTCCTTCAAAAGTGTGTCAAGTGCAACCTTGTGCTGAATTTTGAAAAATGTCACTTCATGGTTTCAAATGGGATTGTTCTAGGTCACATAATTTCTCAAGAGCGTATCCAAGTTGATCCAGCCAAAATTGAGGTGATCCAATCACTTCCTGAACCCAAATCAGTTCGAGACATTCGGTCCTTCCTTGGTCATGTCGGTTTCTATCAGCGATTCATTCAAAACATCCGCAAGATTTCCCTCCCACTCACTCATTTACTTCAAAATGATGTCACATTCAATTTTGATGAGGCTTGCAAGAGAGCCTTCATTGAACTCAAATCTGCTCTCACATCTGCTCCAATAATCCAACCCCCAGATTGGTCCTTACCATTTGAATTGATGTGTGATGCTTCTGATAGGGCCATTAGGGCTGTTCTTGGTCAAAGAATAGAAAAAATTCCTCATGTCATCTTTTATGCCTCAAAAACATTGGATGAAACTCAATCACACTAAACTGTGACTGAAAAAGAACTTTTAGCTGTGGTTTTTTCCTTGGATAAATTTCGGCCCTATCTATTAGGTGCCAAAATCATCATCTTCACGGACCACTCAGCATTAAAGTTCTTACTTAAGAAAAGTGATTCCAAACCAAGGATAATAAGATGGATTTTAATGCTCCAAGAGTTTGACCTTGTGATAAAAGATAAACCTGGAAAAGAAAACCTTGTGGCTGACCACCTGAGTAGAATTTCTAATTCTTCTCATTCTGAAATAATTGATCCTGAATTTCCAACTGAACACCTCTCATCTCTCACTCCAAAGTTACCATGGTATGCCCCAATTGTAAATTACTTGGTTTCTGGTGTTTTCCCTGAATATTTTTCAAAAGAACAAAAATAAAGGATGAAAAGTGATTCAATGAATTATTTTTGGGAAGATAATAAACTTTGGAAAACTGGGGCTGACATGGTAATTAGGAGATGTGTTGATGAAACTGAACAATCCTCCATCTTGGAATTCTGCCACTCAATGCCTGGAGGTGGCCACTTTGGACCACAAAGGACTTCTCTAAAGGTCCTAGATTCTGGATTCTTTTGGCCTTCACTCTTCAAGGTCTCACACGAGTTCTGTCAATCATGTCCCACTTGCCAATAGTTTGGCACAATTTCCAAAAGAAACGAAATTCTTCAAAAGCCATTAATCTTCTGTGAGCTCTTCGATGTTTGGGGCATCGATTTCATGGGACCTTTTCCCCCTTCCAATGGATTATCCTACATTCTCCTTGCTGTTGACTATGTTTCTAGGTGGGTCGAGGCCAAACCCACGAGGAAAGTTGATGCTCAAACTGTGAGTGAGTTCCTCAAAACTCATATCTTCCATCGATTCAGAACACCACGTGCTTTGATAAGTGACTTAGGAACTCATTTCTGTAATAGAACCATGGAGTCACTTTTGAAAATGAATGGGGTTGTACATAAAACATCCACTGCATATCACCCTCAAACAAATGGAATGGCTGAACTTTCTCATAGAGAAGTGAAAAGAGTGCTTGAAATAATTGTTAAGCCCACAAGAAAAGACTGGCCCGATAGACTTGGTGAAGCACTTTGGGCCTATCGAACAGCCTATAAGACACCCATTGGGATGTCTCCATTTAGGCTAGTTTTTGGTAAAGCCTGTCATTCACCAGTTGAAATCCAACATAAGTCATTTTGGGCTATCAAAACATGTAATTTTGATTGTGAAAAATCTGGTGAAGAAAGATTGTTGTTGTTGACTGAATTGGAGGAGCTTCGACTCGATTCGTATGAGAACTCCATTCTCTACAAAGAAAAGGCAAAGTCACTCCATGACAAGCACATTCTTTGAAAGGTATTTCATGAAGGTGAAAAGGTAATGCTCTTCAATTCTCGATTTCAACTTCCCCCAGGTAAGCTCAATTCTCGTTGGGATGGACCTTTTATTATTACTAATGTTTACCCATTTGGTTCAGTGCGAGTCCAAGACCCTTCTTCAAAAAGAACATTCACGGTAAATGGACACCGGTTAAAGAATCACCATGAGAGTCCATTCACTTCAGGTTCCACACCGACTTCCATTGACCCACCACTAGATGGAAACGACGACCCACCAAATCCAACCCGGGGGGCACCTCTTTCCCTTTAACTCTCTCTCTCTCAATCTCTCTTCCCTCTCTTCTTCTCTCTATTTCTTCTTATTCCTCTCTCCATATCAATTTTTTACAACATTCTTCCACAACCTTTTTTCTATTTTCTCTTTTCTGTGGATGTGTCATTAAAAATAAAATAAAAAATTAAAAAAAATTAATTAAAAAAAATGAAAATTAACAAAAAAAAGGGGGTGTCATAATTACTAATCATCCAATATTGAAATTATGTCCAACCGTTTTGGGGAGTCAAAAGGCTTGTTTTAAACTCAAATATATTGAATTGTTATCTCAAACTTGGGTAAACAATTTTGTGTCAATAACAAACATTTTGAATGAACAATTTTTGGTGGAAAATGATTCTCCCCTACCATGAGGAATAACATTAGCTTTCATGCCAAGTTCATCTATGGCCATCTTTTTCATTGTGTGTCTTCACCACTGATTGTGAGTCTTGAGTTTGTGGACCTTCGAGCTGAATTTCCATCTTTTGTGTGCATTAATATGATAGAGGCATTTTCTAAGCCACATGAGAATAAGAATAGCCAAATAGCCTCCTGTCACCCTTACATTGATCCTACTTTTGAAAGCCCCTATGAGCCTATGAAAACCTTTCTCTTGATAGCCACATTACAAGACTAATAACTTTTCCCACCCAACATCTTCATGTATTTTCATTGTAGAATTTATCAAAATTTAAGTGTGGGGGGAATGGACTTCATTTTTGGGCGTACTTTCATTGATTTCCAATGTGTAATCATATGCTTGAGGGCAAGCATCCATTCAAGTGTGGGGGAGAGGTTGTAATTCTGTGTGCTTTGGGGTGTATATGTTTAATTTTCATTTGTACAAAATTCATTGAAAAGTGTTCAAAAAAAATGAAAAAACAGAATGGGTTGTGTCTTGGGTGGGTCAACAATCATTCATCATCAACCTTTGATCGTGTTATAACTACTAAAATTAGTTCCATGAGGAGATCAAGCATGGGTTGGGAGATGACTGTGAGACTTGTTTCAAGCACAACTTTCGAAAAAAAAGAGCAAAAAGAGAAAAAAAGAACACTTGAATAATCTTGTATTGTGTCATTATTGGAAGTCTTCCATGTTGTACATATTCCATCATCTCACCCTATTCCATTTTCTATCTCCCTCACTTTTCATTCATCACGCATTCATGCCCTTGTAAATATGTGTTTCTATTTCCTTTCAAATCAAATTTCAAAAAAAAATGTGCATTGATTTTTCCATGTTGGTGTTTTTATCCCCTCTTTTCCTTTGGACATTATATACCTACCGTCCCATAGCCACTGAAAAAACCCTTAAAAGACCTCTTTATTCTTGTACACATTAGATTTGGGAATGGAAGCTGAGAGCTCTTACAAACTCTTGATTTTCACTTTTTGTTGGTGAATGAGTGAACCTCCTAAAATACATTTTTATCATCTTGAGAGGAGTAAGTTTTGAGTGCCTACATTTTCCAATTCAAACCTTGAACATGAAAAAATGAATTGTTTCTAATGTATTATTGTGAACCAAATTTGTGATGGAATTCAATATGGATGAGTGAAATAGTCTAAACCTCCCCTGATTGGAGAAAACAAAATTTTAATATTTGTTGGTGAGTGAAAATGATTTTGTCATGTTTTTATATTTGTTGCACATGAGGACACACGCAAATCTAAGTGTTGGGGAGTTGATGTTATTAATATTTTCATAACTTATTATATTCCCCCTTTACTTATTTTATATGAAATGTGCATAATTTGTGTGAAATATTAATGTTTTAATATTAAGTATAATATTTGAGCATTTTTAGTAGTCAAATTGAGTCAGTTTAATGTTTTAATTATAACTGTCACCATACTGATAAAAATTGTGTGGTTCTTGTTTTTTAGGATTCTCCTTTCAATATACAACATTTCATTAGAAGGAACCATGATCCAATTCTGCCATTTGAAGGGTCATATGGTCCTCACAAACAAGACCAACGAATCTGTGAACAAACTGGATCAGCCTTGAAGATTGATTTACTGGGTTCAATCCAGAAGTCCAAAAACCATAACTCTCCACTATAATTCGGGGTACACTACATGTCATCTTGGATATTAATTTCAAGTCCCAACTCCAAGTACAAGGGGCCCAAATAAATCTTTGAAGTCCAGCCCACCATTCTGGACGAGAATTAAAATCATTAAAATATGCATGACATATCTCCTAATGTAAGAATCCAAGAGAGCTGAGATTTTTCAGTGTGAAAGAGGAGATATAGGCGGCCGACTTTGTTGAAGAAACCATTCGGATTTGAAGGCATCTTAATATTAAAAAACCCTTTCACATTATGGACTTTAAAAAGACTGGATTGAAATGGACAGTTTAAGTTTGTTTATTCAACCGGCCATAAAGTTTTATAATTACGTTCAAATGACTCCATATTTTGAGAGTGGTCGGCCAATTGTATTGTCTACAACTTTTAAGAAGGAGATATTTGAAGATTCGTCTGTCTGAATAGCCTAATTGGCGATCCATGTGGAGGGACAGATTGGGAATGCAAACAGACCACTCCTTGGGCTATAAATACTCTCTCCTTCTCTCCTTGAGAGGGGTTGGAATTTCAGAAGAGAGGAGATCATATTGGAACGACCAAAGCATTTCCAAATGCTTGGGAGGACCTTCCATACTCAAGTTTTCACTTGAGAGACCTTTCCTCCTCTCTTTGTTTTCACTTACTTTTGTGTTCTTCATTTTTTTAATTTTGTAAGTCCTTTATTTTGTAATTATGTTTTAATGAAAGTTTCTTCTTCAATATCTCTTATTCTCCTCCACCTTCTGTAGTATAATATTCATGTTCTTAAAATAGTTTGAATCATTTTAAATTACAGTACCTTATCTTGCTTCCCCATTCAATCGAAATTCCATTTTTGATTCTCAAAATATTTCGTGTGTGTGTTCGGCACACTACTCTTTTCTTGTCCCTTTCTTTTTTCTTCTATTCTTAATTTATCGATATCACAAGCTTAACTAACCTAATGATGAACTCACCCCAATCTTTGTCAACTTGATAAATTAAACATCATTCATTAAACATTTCAATTAAGCTCTGCAAACAACCCCCCCCCCCAAATCAAAATACAATCAACTAAAAACAATCGACTATTACGATGTACCATCGCCGAGGATTCGACCCGAGTGCTGCTATACACATTGGTAGAGCACCGGAACTTTGACCGGTCGATAGGCAACAATCGGCCGTGCGTTTCAAAATGCAACCCAGAAAAAGGTACTCTTATGAAAAAACTGGCGTTGCGGTTTCATCGGTGCCCTCAGATTTCGTTTCTGAGCACCGTTTCAAAAGTTAGAAAACCCACTCGTTGGTTCACTGAATGTACCCGAGCTAAAATTCAAAAATTGATTTCGGGCACACCGGGCCTCGTAATCAGGTTCCGTTAGAAACTGCGTACTCGTAAAATCTCAAAACAAATTAAGAAACAATTTCCCTTGAAATTTATGTGTCTTTGTAGTTATTATTATGATGTTATTTTTAACCCCATTAATTCCATTTAAATGGGGTTACTATATAATCACTATCTCTAATCATGGATATAATATACTATTTACATAGGTTTTATATATTTTTTTTTGAATTACACATTTCCAAATATTATCAATTCCCATCTACACATCAGTTTTTATGTATTTAAACACTCTTTTTGAGTATTACATTCAATTTTATTTATAAATTTATTATAATATTTTTCTGATCTAAGAAAATAAATTTATTATTCAACATAACATGTAAAACTAAAAAGGATAAAATATATGTAATAATATAAAATTTGAAAATTTATTTTTATTTTTATTTTTAAAATTATTCAGAACCACAATCTTTTTCACCAATAAATAATAATACACTGACATGTTTAACAATAATGAGAGTAAATGTTCTCATATTATACCCATAAGTATTACAAAAAATTTATTCTCTAGAATGAATAATTTAATATTTTGAGTAGTATTCTCATATGGAATAAATATATCTATAGTCCAATTTCAGATGATAAAAGGATTTATTCAAATTTGAAACCATTGTACCATCATTAACATTATATGTATCTTTAATATATTAAATAAATACCATTTCTTCAATATATATAATCATAAAAAAATATTCGATATACCTTTGGAATAATTTTTATATTTTATATTATATAATTGTTGTGATCATTTTTATTTGTTCATTTCTTTATACTACAGTAAAGAATTTATTAAAAATAAACGTTTTTATTATGAGAGTAGGTTTTAAACTGATTTTCCCTTGTTTTATGAAATCATTCCTTTTTATTAGTTTTTCTAAAATAGACATGGGAGAAATAGTATTCATAAAATATACTCTTGGAAACCTAATACTAAGGGAAATTATAAAATAATATGTGTAGATACAAATTTATATAATTTATCTACTTCTTTACTCAATAACATCATTAACCAGTTTCTGCATAACAAATGATCCTACCATTGTTGAATTATTTTGACATTGTCTTCATCTAGTTTAAATAGGAACCTTTTCATTAAAATGATATTTTCAAGTAGATCAATATTTTGTACCTATTGATACAAAAAAATTTATATCACAACACGACATTATCAATGGTTTAATCTAAAAAAATATTATAATCTTTTAATTCACATTCTACATCTTACTTACTGTAATTTGAAAAATTTTACATTCTATCTCTATCATAATATTAAAATTATACATTATATAAGTTGCATAAACATGGATTAATATAAATTATATTAAAATATATTTATTCTTATATAATATATTGTCATTTACTCTCAAATTTATAGCCTCTTCCAATAGCTCAATGTCCCATGAAAATTCCATCCACATACTTCTCAATAAAATTATTTAGTTTTGAAATTTTTATTTTCCTAAATCGTCAACATCCAAATACATTGAAATGAATAACTATTAGTTATCTCATAGAAAATATTTCAATAGTAGTAATTCTTGATTCTTCACCCAATAATAATTTATTTTGAATATGAACAATTGATGTTTTAGGATCTCTCTAAAAGGGTTTCAAATATCTAAATTTAGATTTTAGGATTCTTTCATCCTTAAAAATTACACTTTTCCCAAGTACAACATAATTATAATTAGTTGTATAAGGAGAAATATATTATGGTTTAATAATATATATATATATATATTTTTTTTCATAGAACTATATTTCATTCCATAATCTATATATGTTTTTATAATAACACCCAACTATCTCTTAGATTCCCATTTGAATGTATTGAAAATAACCCTATCAATAGACTTAATTTTTATAAATCTTTTATTCATCATATAACATAATTCATCAATAAATTTAATAAAATAAATTACATAATTACTTTATTAATGTTTCATTAAAATAAATAAACGATAATATAACTGTTCGAGTGACCTACATGATTGAACATCCCCCTCTTTTTATCTCCCATAAACAGTTTTCAAATTTTAATATGTTTCACAAAAGAAAAATCATTCACTATTTAGATGAGGGAAATTCACTCCTGAAATATCTCGTTGATATACTATTTATATTCCATTGAAAGATATTGTATTTCATTTTATTCCATTACTTATTCCTATATTTAGAAATCAAATAGTATGAGTCCCCAACATTATCAAATTTGGATAAATTTCCATAAGTCTGTACTCCTTTGGTGATAATTTTTTAATCTCATATAAACATGATGATATAAAATTCCATCAACAAAAATTAATTAAAAACTCAAAAATATTGATTTCATCGATAGATATAACATGATTGCATTTCAGATTTGGAGTTTAAATCCTTGTTTTAACAAATTATTTAATATTCATAGAGAATTAATTTACATGTGTCATAAAACTCTCTCAAGAAAATCATTTGTATTCATGATTTTTTCAACTCCAATATTTTTGTATTTAAATGAATTATTAAATATCCTTTACTTGATTATTTTAAATTAACTCTATACACTATAAAAAATAAGTGAGTTCATTTTTTTATTTTTCATAAAATTTCTCCATTATAAGTGATATTATTTTTATCTGATAATATTATTAAAACATTCTACAACATAATAAACACCTTGTTAACATATTTTATACATTTCATTCATGAAATTAAATCTGTTTTCAATATTTGGTTTTAGATCCGTCCATATATTTTTTATATGTGTTCAAAATATCAATTACATTACACTAGTTGACTCCCCCTTTATTCATTCACTCTTTCTCACTAAATAAATTAAATTATTACCAAATAGCATAATATTTTCACCTTAATATTTGATAAAATAGGATATACTCCATAAATTTTTACCTTTCATGATAGTACGAATTTTTTCCTGAAAAACAAAACTATTGCAATCAAGAATCACATTGTGTTCTATTTTTTACATTTATTGGGAAATCACTCCAAATAAATCCTTCAAGTACCACTATTTTAGGATTAGGTTTTTCATGTGATTTATCCCGCCTGAAATTACATATATGTATTTTTAAAATCAACATTTCTATATTTAAAATTTTAAACAATATTGAAATTATCATGAGCATCTTATACCTCTTTTTTAGTCAAAATAAAATCAATTTCATTAAATTATTTTAATTTTATTTCAAATCTTTTACTTATTCATAAATTATATGAATTTATTTCTTTTAGTTACAATAAAAAAATATTGTGACTCATTCAACTCATCCTCTTGTGTAATATATTTTTCTACAAATTCCTTTTAACATTTTTTATTTTTCTTAAATTATAAAATTATAAATCATTAGTTATTCACTATAATTAGGTTTCATATTTAATAACCATTATTCGCATTATTTAAATTATGAAATTCTTTCCATATCACCATTATATCATTCTTGGTTGTTATTTTTTCTTAATTAAATCCTCCATCATAGAATTAATCATATATTCTACATAAGTATCAACAACATTTTTTCACTGCATGGGGATTCATTATGTTTTCCAACAAGATATCTAACATTTATAAACCATTTAATAGTCTCTTCAGTATATTCACTACACATAGTGTAATAGTTTTTTACTTCCTTATATTAAAAGTGTCATTATTTTGTTCATGGGAAATTTTGTATTCTCATAATAGGATTCATAATTTCATTAGAGTTTTTGATGAATATATTTTTATTAAAATTTTCTTCTCATCCTTCATCATCGTCACACACAAATATTATTCATAAAAAATTAATTTAAATGTTTGTTATTATACGCCAATTTATAAAGTACAATTTTATTTTACCTTATTATTTACTGTTTAAAATGGTCATGTTAATTGAAATAAGATGCACCATTATATCATAATTAATACCCCTTTATTTAACATTATCATATTCACCTACTGAATCTTTATCAAAATATATTATTTTATGGTTTTTTGTTTTCTTAATTCTATTAATTATTTTAGATTATATTTTTATTGAAAATTATACATCTTATCATTTCATTAGTAATGTTAATATTTTCAAAATCATTACAATAGATTTGAGCCTCTATCATTACTATTCAATAAAATCTCTAAAACCAATGATATGGTTGAAACTATCATATACTTTTGTGAATAATTTATCATTATCCATCCTTAAATCATTGCATTTTTCTCTCTAAATATGTAGATTTCCTTCTGTCACATTATCATTCCCTTCACAATATTTTATTTTTTATATCATATAAATAAAGATGAATTGAGTCACATATCATTGTTATAGTCTTTATAAGATGAGAAAATCATTCATTCATTGCTTTCCCTATGAAAAGTAAAATTAATCTTATGAAAATATGTTATATTAATTTTGTTATCAATTTGTACAAATATAATATTTATATAAATAAACTTCATACTAAGATAAATGACTAATAATAACATTATATTGTTCAATATAAGATACTTTTCACCGTAAGAATATTTCATTACATTAATTTTAACTTAATTATATTTGTAAATAAATTTATTTTCCTTGATAAGTTAATTCGGAAATAATTATTGTGTATCTAATACAACCTAAAGTGATTAGGGGAATGATTGTGTAACAGAGATATGTTAATAGTGAATTAGTGGAATACTTTTATATTTTTTTAAAAACAATGTTTTCTGGTTAATTATTTTATTAAATAATTCATAATTTCATAAACATACCTATATAATTCTTAACATAATGGATTATAAATCAGTAATGAAAATTTTCAAAGTCCACCCCTAATGTGAGTAACACCAATCATGAAATATTTTGTAAATTTATGAACACATTATGTATCCCACATATCATAAAGGGATTATATGAGGGAAATTATTTTTTTAATCCTTAACATCTTAAAATAATAGTTATCTCCCAATAGAAAAATATATTACATGTATCTCAATTAAAAAAGATTGTTTATACTGGAATGAAATGATCTAGAATGATATATAATATGAAATAGTTTCATCAAAAAATATTCTCACTAGAATAAAAATATAATAGATAAAATTAATCTCCACTAGAAAAAAATTAATCATTGTGATATTTTAACATGTAGAAGTATATCTATTGTATCTTATCATCAAAAAATTCTTAAATATTATTATTAAAAACATTTAATTATAATTTATAATCCTTTTTTTAATGCATTACTAGGAACATGTTTGAATTTTATGTAATTAAAACCTAGAAACTCACATTAAATGTGATAAATTGGAACACTAATATTTGAAACTATTCAATCGTTTATTAGATAATGATTCCATGTTCAATCCCTTTATATAAATATATTTTTTCTGGGATCTTCAATAATTTCATTTAGGTATCCCACTAAAAATACATTGAATATATTTTATTTATTCTCCCCATCATTGATTATCTATAGTTTCTTCTATACATTAACATTAATCCTTATCTTATTTTCCATGTATTCATGGAAATTTTACAAAACTTCGCATTTTTTTCTTCCACATTCATATAGTGAAAAAATCATATCTTTTATAATTATCAATATAAATTGACACGATATTTTAATATTTCATAAAATTGTAAATAATTATTTAATTTCAGTATTACTTCACCTGAGTATACAATTTTATTCGTACATGAACTCCCAAAATGATTGTATATATCAATTGAAAGTAGATGTTACAAATATTTATTAACTTAATTGATACTAAATTTTCATGGAATATCACAGTTACTCTTAAATATTGTTAACATTAATCATGTGTATTCTTTGAGATTTTTTTGTTATTAATACATAAAATCAGTCTAATATTGTGTACTATTAAAATTTTACAGTATTATATTTATGAACATACATATCATTATTTTTAATATTTTATAAACTTTGTAAATAGTGTGTTATAGTTAAGAAAGATAAGGTGACCTATATGTATTCTAATAAATTTTCAAAATCATTTTATTCATTCTTTACTATTAAATTTATATTTTTTATAACCATGTCAATATCATTTAAAAAAATATTTAAAGCCATAAATTATACATAAAAAATTCATAAAAATATTTATACTTCTCTAATATTATTGAAATAAAATACAACCATCCTTTAATAATTCCTTCATTTATTTGACTATGTTGAATAGAGTCCAGTTTCAATAGAAAGAAAAATAAAAAATATTACAATATAGTAAATAAAATATTATTTCAGAATCACTTCAAATAAATTTATTAAATTTAAAAAATAAATCCAAGTTTTTATCATATATAACAGTGGTTTCCTCTTTATATAATGATTTTTTAACAATATTGGTTGGATGAAATAACAAAAATTGGATTTAAGAATTAGAAATCATTATCATGGACTTTTATTAGGTATGGATTAAGAGGATTAAATATATATATATATTTATATATATGTATATATATATGTATGTATATATATATATGTATATATATATATATATGTATATTTATATATATGTATATATATATATATATATATTTAGAGGGTTGATAGGACTACATTCAGTAGATTATGGATGTATGAGTTAATTTGTTTGACCATAATAAAGAATACATTAGACTATCAGATTAGTGGTAATCCCATATTTATAATTGTGAATACTGGATGAATGATTATATCCCAATAATTTTATATATGACTAATTTTAGGAATCTAACCATTATGGTTTATTTTAATTTCAATAAAATAGTTGAAGTAATTTTTTATAGAAAATATATATTGTGTAATAATTCATAATAAAGATAAAATAAGTAATATTCTTATTTTCATGTGTTATAAAAATTGTAATGAATAAAAAAAACATATTTTATTCACATTAGGAAATAAAAATGTACTAAATAGTACATTAGTACCAATGTTATATGATTTCTTCTTCTTAAAACAATAAAATTGGATGAATTTTATATTGGAGTTCCAATTAAATAATGATTCACTTCAAGAATCAATAAAAGGTGATGTGAAAGAGTATATGAGAGTGGTAGATGAAAAATTTTATTTTTACATTGTAATTTACTCATCAAAATCTAAAGGGTGGTGAAGTAATTCTTAGGACATAGAATATTAGACCATGTGGTTTCATATTTTATCATTTATTGTAAAAAGTAAACAAAAAATAAACGAGAGTATCAATTCCATAAAAATTTAAATTATATTATATAAACAAAGATGATACTTATGTATAAATGTTTATTGAGTACATATATAAATTGGTAAAATGGATATTGAAGATAAATAAAGAAAATTTGATATATCACATTCTTTCATACTTATAAACCTATTATACAATATACACTTATATGTAACAAATGAACCATTTAGAGAAAAATTGTTAATGTATTTCATATATGGTATAAAAAATATATAATAATATCAAGATAGACATATATTTAGTTTTCTAGTAGTTGAGAGATATATAACTGTATGAGGGGGTGAATTATAGTGTGAAAATTCACATGAAATTATCACCTTTAAAAATTAATTATTATAGTTGAAAAATATAATATTCAATTAAAAAGAAATTTATAAATGCATAACATATATATGTTTTATTAACATAAATAAAAACTAAACTATTGAAATTTATATAATGCATAATAACACATTAAAAAATGAAATTGGAGTATTCTACATAATGTAAGATAATAATAGAATAACTATTAAAAAGTGATTTAATTATTGAATTTGTTACTAGAGATAAAGAATAAAATACATAATATTTTGAAAACGACTATTATTTGTAATCTAATTACAATTTATTGGATCACATTATTTTCTCCAATATGTTAGGAGTATATTAAGACCTATTTCAATTTTTCCCAATTGCACCCCTAGAAGATCATCGACTAAATAAACCATTTGATCGAAATAATAATCCTATACATAGAATAATTTTACCACATTATTCATACACATGAAGGTTTAATAAAATTATGATTCATTAGCTATAACCTTTTTTTGGGATCCATATTCTAATCCCTATAAGCCCTTGATCAACTAGATAATTCAATCCAACTTCTATAGCCCAAAAGACCTCGATCGACCACAAAATTAAATTCATATTATTTCTTGAAATATCTTTAATCATATTGATCATATAAATTACAATTAACACAATATTGTATTAGAACATTTATAATTTAGAAATAAAATAGAGAATCTCTAAGAAAAGGCATATTAAGACAATTCATTCAGAATCACCCAATGAAAACAAGATGATATGAATAATATAAATGATTAAGATATATTTATATTTTTTATTTAAATTATTTTTTTGGTTTAATAATTAATTTTATTTTATTTACATCCATGTAAAAAAATCTAATAGACAGATTTTGATTCATTCGGTTTAATTTTTTATAACATCAAACACAACCTATTATCCTTGTAAAACCCTAATAATTTGGTGAAATATATTTTTTAAGTAAATATAATATTTATATATTTGTAACTAAATTAATTTTTTTGTTTATATTTATTACATTCGATGGAATTTTAATATTTTATTACATAAAATACTAGGTTAGTCTATGTTACACATGATATCGAGTTTTAAACAAAACTCTATTTAGTCACAATTTATACACATAATTTAAAATTATGTTTTCAAAAAAATATAAAATTTAATTAGAAAAATAAAAAATATAATGTCAAAATTAAATTAGGCTTAGTTTCTATATTTTCCCTAAAAATTTTCATTTTTAACGAATAGTGAAAATATTGAAATTTAATTAAAATATTCCTTCTCATTTAAAAAATTCATAATGATATATTAATTTTTTAAATTTTTTAAATGTAATACTAGTTAAATTTTCAATTAATTAATACAATATAGTTAATTTTAATCTATTTCATGTTTAAATTTAATATAAAGTTGCTATAAATTTATATCATTTTCTCTTTAAACCCCTTATTTATCATAGTATCTACTAGACTAATTTGAAATTAAATTTTTTCACTTATGAATTGAATTTGAAAAATTGATCACATATTTGGAATTATAAGAATTTATAATGTTTAATAGAAAATATTATTTTAACCAATTTTAATAGTAAATTTATAAAAACATTATTTACCGTGATTAAGGTAAAAATGGATATACTAGGGTTTTAAACTACAATTATTAGAGGGAAAAAGACATAAAATATCATCTTATATTTTTTTAAATAATTTATTTCAATAATTTCCAAATAAGTTTCTAGATGATGGAAATTCCATGACACTTATGTATTAACATGACCCATATAATAACTTATGTTACAAAAAGGTCAAAAAAGATACTTTTCTTAATATTAATGCCTATAAATCTTTAGGTTAAGGTAAAAACAAAAAAAAAATTATGTCATAAATTTTATTTTTAATTATTAATGGGTTATTTTTATTATAAAAATTTTTATTTATTTTTTATGTTTAAGAAATTTACCGAGAATTCTTAAAAATTTCTAACAAAGTAATTATTTAGTTAATAAAATATTAAAATAAATGATACTAAAAATAATAAAATTAAAGTAAATTAAATTATTTTTTGTGCTAAATTATATTTTAGAATAATATATCATGGTACACAATTTTTAACATAATATATTCTAATTTCAGTATTATAGTTATTTTTTAAATAATAATTGAATAAATGATTTCAAAATTTTCATTAATGTCATATTATAATAAATGTTATTTTATTAATTTATTTAGCATTAATAACAATAATATATTATATAAAGTGATTTATAAATATTAATAAATATAAAATAAGGTCTAATTATGGATGAGTGTTTCTATAAGAACGAATATTGATCAATGATGAGTAAAAACTTGGTTGGTGTAGTTATGGTTAAAGCGGGGATTTTACACATTACATGTGCTTGTATTAAAATTAATTTAAAAAAATAATATGATTTATGATATATATTATATATAATATTTATAATCATTAATCCCAAATTATGAAATAATTATAACTTTAATTTTGTCTTAAAAGAAAAATTAACCTGGTTAGAGAACATGTTATTGTAGTGAATATCCAAAATGGTAGAAATATATAAACATAGAAGTTAAGGAATGGAATGATTAAAACATGTGTATAATATATATTTTCGGTGTTTCTAGACCATATCATCACACCACAACTTTAATAATAATTTTTTAGAAACATTAGGTAATATTAATCTCTTAATAGTGAATACTTTAGAGTATTTACATGAATTCAACTTCTCCTCAACTATAAAAAGACACTCACTCACACCACTTCGTCAAACTTATAAATCCATTTTTATTGACCATTATTTTCCCAAATAAATTCCCAAAATCTATATTCTAACCCTATATATCTTAGTTTTGGCATACATCCATCCTTTGGTGTCTCTAGTTCAAACCCAAGTTGGATACATGAAGAAGATGTATTGTTATTCAACGAACAAATTTATTATATTTAACTCACCACATGTTATAATTGTTATTATACAATTATTATATAATAAAAATATAATCATGAATATATAAAATATTTTTATACTAATGTTATGACATACAACCACACACACTTCCATCAAATGGGTTATAAAATTAGTACTCGTGTGTATTGCGGACTGCCCCCTTAGGAACTGTTATTGTTAATTTTTCTAATACTACCTCCCAATGATGGGAATAAAGATGTAATAATATATAATTGTAATATTTATGTTATTTATGATATTATTATGATTTTTCATTTATTAAATTACATATAATTTTACTCTTTCCATTTTGAGGGAATACGATATTGTCGCTCATGTGTATGTCGAACTACCACCTCACGAACAGATGTGATTCTTTCATGATTTACATGGAAGATATAATGGATGTTCTTTATGAAAATAAATGATATATTTGATATAAAAAATTATTAATTAATGATAACATATCATTTAATTTTCCTTATTTCAATCCGATATGAAAATAGAAACAAGATTTATAAATATGTATGACCAACCGTCACAATAAATGATTTATTTCATTTCCTATCACTAAATATTATGGATTTATATACATACATATATAATAATTGTATATGATATTTATTTCATGGTTTACATTATTTAAATGATTAAATAATTATTAGGGAATTAAAACAAAAAATAAAAAGTCAAATCGTATTTAAAGTACAAAGTAGTTATTACCCAAAACATAACTTTAACAAGGAATTATCAGTAAATGGGTAATAAAAGTCATAAAGAAGTCATATATAGTATGATATATATATATATATATATAATTCAATTATAAATTTATAATAAAATTAAATTTATTATATTGTTGGTTTGATTGAGGTTGATGGAATTCAAGACTTAAGGTAAGAGATTTCTTGTCTCACTTTTTTTGGGAGACTTATGACATATTCACCACACGATTATTTTTTATGATTTATATAAATCCATATGAAAAGATATATCATTAATATATCTCACTTGATTATAATTAATTTTTCTGTCAATGGTATTCTTTCATGGAGATTTTGAATAAATTGTTACCCATGTAGTAATGTATTTTTGTCTTAATTTTCTTTCTCTGATATGTATATTATGATATACACCTATATTATTTTAAAAGGTATATATGTAGACCAATTTACATTTAATTTCATGAATTTATTTGTCCTCATGATATTATTGGTTTCAATTTTTTTGCCAAAAATTGTTCTTACTAGTCATGGTTACCAAAGTGGTATGATTTTATGTTATAATATCATTGTTTATCAGGAATGTTTGTGATTATGTTTTTGAAGATAAATTATTAGGATCTATCTCTCAAGGAACTAGAATAATTTATTCCCATATATTTAATCATTATATTTTCATTAATACTAAAATTTTTACACTCTTTCATACTTATTATAATTGAGAAATTGTTTCTAATAAAACATGGCCTTATTTCTCTCTTCAGTGGGAAATCCATTTTCATCTAGTACAATGTTTTCTAGAATTTTCTTTTATAAAATTTATTATTATTATTATACTCATATGTTTAAAATAAATATTAACCTATGTTTGAATATAAATAAATTTAATGGTTTCTTCAATTAATGTTCTAAAACTATTATTATTTAGATTTTACAAAAAATGTTGAAATATTATTTTTTACATGATCAACATGAGTAGTACTTCCTGATGTCTTGATCACTCAATGATTTCAATCATCCCTTTAATGTTTTTAAAGTTATGTTCAAATAAAATAGTTTCCTAACTATTTTTAATTTTTTATATTCTAAATAAACAACTTAGAAAGGAACTGATTTTTAAAATGGTTAATAGTTTCAAAAGTGGAAAGGATATTTTTATTAAAAAATGTATAAAATTATTTCTAATGATTTATTTATAAGTTTTCATGTTTCTTTTCAATGAAAATTATTTTGAATTTTTTTTTAAATATTTATTTTTCAATGAATGGTTATTTTCCTTATGAAATGTTCAAAATGATCAATCAAAATTATTTTTTCATCTATGATGACATCTATTGATGTGAAAAATTCCATACTAGGTATAAGATCCAAAGACACCATTCTTACGATTACACATAATGGTTTATCATTATTATAGAATGATGTTTATGAAAACTATTTCTCTTTCATGTGTTATATCATAAGAAAATTATTATGAAACCCTTTTCTTTTCATGGGTTATTTTATAATGAAATGACTATGAAATATATCCCTTTTCCATGATTATTACATGATTAAATGTTTATCATATGCATTTCATTTCATGTGTTATGATATGTTAAGTATATTATGAAAGAATGGAACACATATGTATTATTATAATTATGTGATGGGTCAAAACTATATATCTCTCCATTGCATTGGGTAAAAATAAATGATCTATGAGATCACATGGTACATTAGTGGACATCCTGAGGACAAAAATGGTGTTACAGAGGTGGTAATTAATATCTTGAAGTAGGTACATGGGTGGTCATCCCAAGCCTAAAATGTTATGAATATCTTAGTGGCTAGATTTATCCTAATGTTTTCTATTCTTATTTTTAATCCAAAAATAAATGTCTTATGATAAAATTAATCTCTCATGGATTATTTGTTTTATACCATATGATTCACAACTTATGAACTCCCAGTATTTATGACATTAAATATAATTACAATATTCGATGTGTAGGGTATGGTTTCAATTGTTTTGGTCATGTCCTCAAACCCTTATGTTCATGTTATTCGTATGTATCTATATTTTTTACCATTAATGAGAATCTTATCTCAAACTTCTTAATGTTTCCTTTCACCACGTTATGATGAAGTATTTTATGTAAGGTATTTTTGTGAACTGTTTTAGAGGGGAAGATCATTAAGGTGTTTGTTTAATATATTTTACCAGGTTACAAGATTTTTTTTCGTATCATTAAATGAACTAAAATAATATTGTTATCAGAAATGTGTTATTATAATGTAATTAATATTCATAAAAAATGATATAATATACATGTATGATAAGATTGGATCTCAATAGTTGGTATCTGAGGAATGTTTTAGTTATACTTTGGAAAATAAGATGAGAAAACATTAGTTATATCCCTAAGGATATTTCTAATGTCGTGTCTATTGATTTATCTAAAGAAAAGTCTAACGATGAAACAATGTTTAGGGAAATGTCCTTGAATTTTGGTAAAGGTTTAAGAGACTATATTTAATTTAATTATACCCCTTTAAAGAAACTACATGTGGATGTGTCTGTTGAATATATTTTCATAGTGTAACAACCCCAAAAACACTTTATCAAGAAAAAAATGATTGCCATTAGGATCATGAAAATGCGTCTTATTTCACACCATTTTTTACACTCCAATGGGTTATTCCTTGGAAATTAAAAAAATATTTTCAAACCATCATAAAGGATATAAATAATTGATGACATTGAATGGCCTATGATAAACATAATGTTTCATAGGTTAACAACATTTCATGATATAAATACTCTATAATTGTGTTTTCTAGATTATATTTCTCTTAGTTATGATTATTTTTTCTCACATTATAATTTTTGTTTTTTCAATGGTTGAAATTGGAATGAAGCATGTCAATGTTGTGTGTGATGGTAAAGGAAATGATTTTCTTTCTGAGATTAAAATTTTGTGGGAGTTGGAAATAAAAATATTTTTTCTATGATCATAGAACATTCCCAAAATATAAATTATTTGTGATAATTGAATGAGAAAATAATGGAACTACATTTTATTGATTCTTTCATTGGAGAAATTCAACCATCAATTAGAGGATCTACCAATCTCTAGTTTCTGAGAAATGGATTTGTTCTACTGAAAGTATATTTTTTGTTCTTTAATGTTTGGAAAATAAAAAATCATTTACATTCTATAATTTTTGAATAGTAAATGAGATCAATGGTGGAATCCTATTTAATTATATGAAATTTGATTAAATTTAGTATATATATTGGGATGAGTTCAGAAACATATTTTTGTATATGTAAATTAATCTTATTCTTCATATGAATATGGTGAATGAGTTCTTTAAGATAAATAAAAAGGAAAATGTCTTTGTTGTCACCTATGAAATAAAATTTACAATATTTGTGAGGTACTAATATTTTATTATCATCAAAACTGAAATTATGGTTGATCTATTCTTCTATTGCTTAAAATAATGAATCTGAAGGGAATTAGCCAAAGTAATTTTTAGTAGCTATATAGAAATTGTACTTTTTATATCAAAGTAGAAATAGATGTTAGAGTTACATATCAATGTAATGATTTTGATAGTAAAAGGAAGATGAGTTCAAAGGAAAATATATGATCCTTGGAGATAAGAACTTGATAATTATTTTAAGCTCAATTTATAAGAAGATGCATGGAGGGAATTGTCTTAATGGGAATAGTAAATATTTAATGTGTGGAAAGGATGTTAATGGGGCAGTTTAATTCCATTGTTAAGGAAAAAGCTTATCTAATGATTGTAATAATTTGAAAGCATGAATGAATGATTTTTTCACACATTTTGGTTTCTATTGCAATGATTATGGTAATTATTCTATCAATTATAAAAATTTAATGACTAATGTGTTCAATAAGAAACAAAAGCCTATAAATAAAAATAATAAAGTTATATATAATGCTATCATAATGGATAAAGGGAACCATGTTTATTTTTTAACACTTATCCTCCCCTCCATAGATGGGAATTTCATGTTTGATTTTATATGAATAATAAATATTGAAATATTATTGTTCATACATTAGGTAAATTTCATGTTCTTCTATACATGGATTCTGGAATAATTATATCATATATTTTATCTGTGTAAGGATAAACCCATGATTCAATTGAAAATGTGTTTGTATAATCTAAGAGATTATATTAGTAAAAAACAATGAATTAAAATTTATAAAAGTATATGTCTTGATGTAATATTATCATATGTTTTTTGGATTCCCTCATGGGTTTATAGGTATAAGGTTGATAGTATGTTTAAATTCGTAGACACCCAACATGATGTTTTATTTGACAGGAGTTTATTAAGATTACGGTAATGTTAAGAGGCATTTATAGAAACACACCCATTTGGTTTTATCTATGTTTTAGTGCAAAATTAATTTATATAATATAAAATTTAAATGTTGAGGAAATATAATGAAATTATATTCTATGATCCTAATATATGAAGATCCAAAGTGATTGGTATCAACACCTATCCCAGGTTCAATAACTTAAATAAGCATTCACATGAGAATTACAATGGATACTTATTAATACATTAGTGAAATGAATTATTGAAGTCCGATGTAATATATTGAAGTTATAGAAATAATGATATTATAACTTGAGGCAGCTTACAAGATGGAAGAAAAATCTAAAACCCCATTTGGAAACATGTAAGGGAAGAAGAATGTTAACAGAAATCTGATGCTTGTAATCATCAATGAAAATGAAATTTGAATTCAGTGAGAAGATTTTTTTATGAATTACTTTATTGAAGAATTCATGGAAAATTATGAAGTATTTATATTAGTCCCATTAAAATAAATTATTGTACCAAGATAATAGTTTATCATTTTTTGGATCCACAAAACAATGTTTTGTCAAAATTTTAACACTTAGATTAAAGTTAAATATTAACAATTTTAGAAAAACAATGACAATATAAACACAATTTTTGAAATAATAATTTCAAAAAATAACATATTGTGAATTTTTGGGATTCTTATAACAAGTTTTATTTTTTAATGAATAGTGAAAAATACTAAATTTTAATTTAAACTATCTTTTTGTTTAAATAATTTATACTGTTACATTACTTTTAAAATTTTATTTAATTTACTATTAGTTAAATATTATATATTTAAATAGAATTTATGTCATTTTAATAAATTTCATGTTGACATTTATTATAAGGAAATTATAAACATTAGAATATTTTCTTTTAAAAAAATCAATTTCTTATGACATATACATGGCTAATTTTACATTAACCTTTTCAAATTATATGAATTGGATTTTTAAAATTGGATTCTGAATTTGGAATCTGAATAATTTGTAATTTCAGAAAAGTTAAACTTATTTTTTTAATAAAATTATTATGAAATTCAGTATACATTAGTTACCTCTTTTAAAGTAAAAATGGTTATACGAGAGGTTAAACTAGAGTGATAAGAATAAAAATGACCTAAAACATCATCTTTTTTTAATTTAATTAATATATATGTATCTGGGATAATAATTTATTTGAAATATGGAAATTAATTTCCAATTTCATTTGAATATGACCCATATAATAATTTATGTAAAGATAAGGAAAAAAAGATACTTTTCAAACAATTAATATCTATAATGCTTTGGGATAGGTAGAAACACATATTTTTTCAGTTATAAAAATATTTTTAAAGATAAATTAATTACAGTTCTGATAGAAAATCATATTTTATTTTTAGATATTAATTAGTTACCTATAATACCTAACAAATTCGAACGTAGTAATTATTTAGTTAATAACGAAATTAAAATAACTATTACTAAAAATAATAAAACTAATCTAAATTAAATAAATTTTTGTTCTCATTTATTTTAATAGAATAAATTATCTTGTAAATTATTTTTTAAGACTATATATTTTAACTAAATTGTTGTCTTGATATTTTATAATTTAAATTAAATAAATAATATCGAAAGTGACATTAATTTTATTTTTTAATATTAGATATTTTATTGATAGATTTAAAATTAAATGAAGTAATATCTTTAGTAAAGTTACTTAAAAATATTAATTAATATTTACTATATACCATTCATTTACCAGTTCATCAATGATAATAACAACGTTGACCACTAAAAAGTTAAAATTTGATTAGTGCGATTATGGATAAATTAGTGTTTTCAGTATTACATGATCTTATGTTAAAATTAATTTCAAACCCATATAAGATTTATAAATTGTAAATTATTTATCATATTTCGAGTTATCTATTAAAAATAATATAATAAGGATGACTTTAATTTAGTCATCAAGGATAAATGGCCAAGGTTAGGAAACTAGTTACTGGACTAAAAACCCAAAATACTAAAAATAGGTAAACATAGAAGTTAATGAATTAAATGTTTAAAAATTGTTTATCGTTGTGTTTTATATGTGTTTCTAGCCCATATAATCGATTCAAACATTAATTATCAGTTTTGGATCCACTCTATGTAATTCTGAAATCCTTATAGTGAATACTTTTTTGTATTTAAAATAATGTTACTCCTACTCAATTATAAAAATGCATTAACTCCCTTCACATCATAACACATATAAAGACATTTGTACCAAAAAAGTACTTCCCAAATCACATTCCAACTTCCCTCCCCACATCTGAGAATCCATATTATTAGATTAAATCCATATTTTTGAGGACTTTGTTCAAACCTAAGGAGGATACCCAATAAAGATGAAATGTTCTTCAATGAGTGTCTTTATTTTATTTATTTCTTGACATCGTCAAATTATAATTATAACATTGTTATATAATAAACTCTTAATCTTCCATATACCAAGTGTAATGTCATAACTTGGGTGTCACACACTAGTTCCCTAACTCGGTTGATCACATGACCACAGTTGTGCCTCCCTGTATACTAAAGGTTATCGACAAGTATTGATTGTCTAATATATGAAAATGGGGAGACTATAACCTCTTTTTAAAAGAATCAAAACGTATTAAACAAATGAAAAACCTCGAAAACAATAAAAAATAAACAGAATCATAATATTATTAATAACATACCGTCATAAATTACAAACCAAAATAGATATATTATCCAAACTAAATCAGAAAATATGTCATCCCATAGTACGTGTCATGTGTCAAATGAAAAACTAAAAAATAAAGAAACTCAGAACATAAAAAGGGTCCTAAATCTATGTCTTGTTCCCCCATCCATGATTGGTGCCTAATCATCCATCTAACATAGGGATATTTCACTTATTATTCCACAGAATCATAATTTATATTCTAGAAATGATTAGGAAACATGAGTAGGGTGGCAGTACAACTCATTAAGTTACCACCAATGGTATATAAAAAATATCCATTAAATAATAGTGTATAAATTTATATAATGAATAAGTAACAATAAATAATTATACCGTTATCAAATTCTATTATTCATTAATTAAACACACATATGGATGAAGTCATGATAACACCCATGCTATTAATAACATCTTTTCCCCGTGCTAATGTTCGAACTATCCCCATGGGGTATCACATATCACAATACAATAGTTATAATTTCATATTTCATTACATATTATATTATGGAAAATTAGAACCATATTCCAATACCAATCTCAAGGGAATAGAATTTCATGAATAGAACATCATGAGTTTTTTAGAGTCAGTCCATGTCCCACATCTCAATGGAACATGGGTATTGGGAGTCTCAGTACCTTTCCCACAATCACTATCAGAAATGGGTATTTTGAGCCTTAGATCATGTCCCACAACTCAATGTCACATGGGAATTTGAAACATTAGTCCCATTCTTACTCCTTAGTTTCAAATTGGTACTTGGAGACTCAGTTCTAATACTATAAAATAATAATCACATATTTGGTTTTGGATCCTCAATCTGTGACCCACATCTCAATGTCACATTTATCGCATGTATCACATTTAATAGTTTTAATCATCATTAACACCCGTTTTAATATTACACATCACGATATACCATTTCAATTATCAAAAAAATCAACTTCCATCACCTAAATTTACAATAACTTATATGAAGAAATCACTATTAAATCATTTATCATCCTTTGAAAATATAATTAAACAACCCTTGAAGGTTATTATATTTACCCCTTAATTCTCATTAATAAATAAATTTATCATTCAATTAACAAATCAATTCCATATTCCCATCAATTAAAAAAACACTCATCTAAATAAATGACCAATTTCATGAACTTATTGGTCAATCAATTCAATGTAATTTTATTCACCGATTTCATAATCACAATTACCTAATTCAATTTTCCCACAATCAAAGCATTTATTAATCACATAGAAAATAAAATACTCAATTTCATGATTCAAATAATTAATTTTCTAATTAATTAATTCAATTCAAGATTTAATTGCCAAAAAATCCTATTTATATTCTACAAAACATTCACTCAATTATAATTCGAGACAATGGGAATCAAATTTTAGGCCATCTACTTCAGGATCAATGATGGATGCTCACCAATGAAAAATCCTAAATTAAAGAAAAATACTGAATTTTCACAATTGAAAATGAGATCTAGACCGAAAAATTAGATCCAAAATCAAACATATTAGATTCATGAAAACCTATATATGGATCTATTACCATCTAAGGAAAATATCCCTTCAAAGGATGAGGGAATGTATGGGGAGAGTGATGAAATCAATTTGGGTAAGAATCTCATACAAGAATATGTGAAGATTATTAAGTATGGTCTTCAATTCATCATAAAAATAGTTCATACATCCTTAGAATCCATCTAGGAGACTCCAATAATGAGATAAAATATGTATGGTAATTTTATTCGAACTAGGGTGAAGGATATGTGTCTTGAAATTTTAATTCTAATTTTTGGAGGATTAAATATTGCAATCATGGTTTCCTTTGTAGGGGCACATGGTTTTCCAAATCATGTTCCCTATTTATGTGACTCTTTTATAGGTGTTTAATAATTATCATAAGAGGGAGTATTGTTTGAGAACAATATACCAACCATGAAATCCCTCTCTATTATGGGTTAAACGGATTGCTGGGGCAGGGCACAAGGTTTGGGAAAACTATGCACCAACCATGTAATGACCAAACCCCCAAAAAATAATACATTTTACTCAAACACAACCAAGATAAAATGCATAAAATATATACTAAAAACAGAGAAAAATGGTACCATAAAAAGATCTTGATAAATATTTTGATAAAGGTCGGGATCTTACAATATCCCATATTTATAATAGATCATCCTTGAGTTATACTATAAATAATTTCTATGATTCCATGTCCAAAAGGTCAAGCCACTAACACCATATATCCACTTCCGTATCTCATTTTCGTCATAAAAACGCCCATTTTTTCATAATACTCAAACTATAATCATGGTTATTACTCAAAGCACATACTATCTGCGATCCGTAATACATATTAAATTCTCCTCAAAGGACGCTTCGGTATCAAGCTAAATCATCCACATCAATCACATGAGAAGGGATTAGATAATACCTTATAAGTTATGATACTTGACATACATCATGGATATCCCAATACCTATATGGATGATCTAATCAGAATGCTAGAATCCCAATTCTATCATCAACCTCAAATATTCCAACGTACTCAGGCACTGATTTTCAAAGTCCCCAAATCCTACAGTGACCCAATCTAAGTGACACATGAATAAATAAATGATCAACCACTGAAAAATGATGTGTTCTCAAATATCCATTAGTATAAGACTTTCACCTACTATGATCTATAGAGAAATGTTTTTGAATCCGCTAAACATACTCGAACATCTCCTCTACAAGACTCATTACCAACATCTCTGACTCACCACCCTCTATCCAACACAGTGGTGAGTTTCATGGCCTACCATAAATAAAATTTTATCATTTCATATAAATATTTTCCCGATAAATTTTGTTATAGAAAAATTACGTAATTTAGGGTTGCTTCACCCAAGTCCCAACAAAGAATAGAATACACACTTATATAATATCCTAAAACTCCAAAATATAATGTTTCCATTTTCCATTTTTGTGTGTGTGGAATGTTATACTAAAAAAACATGCTTACCAACCATCTTCTATGAGACCTTCCTGAATTGTTATATAAAATGTGACTCATAGAATTGAACTTTTTTATGTAGAACTATTTGTACAAGGAATATCTCTTAAATGTAAAATTCTCCCAATTATTCCATAGATAATTTCTCTCGTATATGTTAGATGTGTGATAAATTTTTCACTGAATCCATAGCCACCCATATAGTATAATTCTTATACTGATTCTATAGGAGACCCACCACAAATTCCATGGTAACACGATCTACTTTATATTCAAGAATGGGAAAGGGATGTAATAACTCACAGGGTAATTTATGCTTTTCTATCAACTATCGATAGGTGTAGCATCATTTCATAAGCCTGGAAATCTCTTTTTTTTCAAGTCTATCCACAAATAAAATGATCATAGTTCATGGTACATTTTCATCAAACATGGATTCATCACCAACTACGAAGAATTAAATAAATGAATTAGCCCCACTCTAATGCTCTTAGGAAGAACAAATTGATTCCTTGATTAGATGATCTTATCATCATATATAGTCCAATATGTAGCTGAATCCCCACAACCAAGGCTTTATATCGTGGAAAAACATTATGTATCCTCGTACATTCATTCCTTGATCTAAAATAAATGTGCCAACTCCACTAAAATAGATATGAGGTTCATCTAATATTATCCCTACTATGCCTCAACATGTATCTTAGCAACCAATGTCATCGACTTCCACTACCCAGAGTCTGAGTTTTCTTGATAGAGTGTCAGCAATACTATTCCCCATCCTGAGTATATGAACTATCATAATGTCAAATGACTGTATAAACTCAAACCACATCTACATACAGAGACTCAAATATCATTGGGAATATATGTAATTTAAGATCTTGTTTTCAGTATACATAGTGAACTTTTCACCCAATATAAAACATCAGCAACACATAAAAAAAATATCAAAATTTAGCTAATTCATGGTCATGAATTGGTTAATTCCATTCATGTAGCCTCAATTTTAATGACCTATATGAAACAACTAGATCCCTATTCATCAAAACTACTCCAATATTGATCCTAGAATAATCACAAAATACAATATATTACTCACATGGCTTGGTTAGGATCAAAATTGGTGCAATTTTCAAGATCTTTATCATGTACTGGAAATAATTCTAATATTATCCCAACCATTCAAACATTATCGCCTTCTTGGTCAATATTGATATGTGTTATTTAAATAGAAATATTCCTCAATGATCCTCATTTAATAGAATGCTAATACCATAAAACTATGTATATCAAATGAATTATTGGTCTCCTCCATAGAAACAGATTTATATACCGTATCTGGGTCCATTAACACACCTTCCTCTATGAATATGTAACCCACAAAATTTATCTAATCTACTAAAAAATGACACCTAGATAGATTTTTGTATAGTCAATGTTGTCTTAGTGTAATTATGCGATGTCATGATGTCAGGCTTGATCATCATGAGTCCTATATTACTCCAAGATGTCATCCACACAAAAAAACTACAAACAGATCCATGTATGGGTGGAGGATTTGGCTCATCATGTCTATAAAAACTACATGATAATTCTTCAGTTCAAACATCATCACAATCCACTCATAAAGGCAATATATACTTCTCAAAGTAGTCCAAGGTATATATGATGGACTCTCAACTAATGATACTAGTATCATAAGTCAATATTGGAAAAATAGTTCCTCTCAACAAGTTAAATAGATCGTTAATACACAATATAGTATCTTGGTTCTCTATAGTCATTTGGTTCAACATTCAATACTCAAAACACAAGAAAAAATTAATGTATCACAATAGAAAACATAAATAATCCCTAACTAGAATATAATAACCAATAATGAGAATCATACTATAATAAATAACACACATGTATAAATTGTGAATCCTAATTGGAAACAATATACAAACTGAATTAGTAAATATGAAATTATATAGTACATATAAAGTGTCATATGAAAACCTAAAATCTATTTCACTGAAACTCCAAGTGGGTCTTGAAACCTTGTCTCGTTCCCTCATCTATACTCAATCCCAAATCAGCCGTCAAACATAGGGAACCTTCCAATATATTATTTCAAAAAGATGAATTTTATTCGGTTACTGATTAGGCAGCCTAAGTACGGTGTGAGTACAATATAGCATGTCACCACCAATAGAGTCTAAAAAATATCCATTTAACTATATTGTATATAGTTGTATAAATACTAAAATACAACACTTGAGTAAATAGTTATCACATTTCATTATTCATTAATTAACTACACAAATCCATCGATTCATAGAAACATTCATACTATCAATACCAACTTAGGATCATGATAAAGTTTAATCTATTTTGATGGGGTATCAAATAGAAAAATATTGTGTTTATCATTTAAAATTTCATTTCAACTAATATTATGGAAAATTGGAACCATAGTTCAGTTCTAATCCCATGGGTGTAGAACATCGTGTCTTGCAACCCATGGGTGTTTAGAGCCTCATTACCTATCCCACACCACAATTACATATGGGTATTTTCCTTCTCATTACATATCCCAAAAATTCTATAAAAAATGGGTATTTCTATCCTTAGTCTCAGTCCTACACCTCAATGTCACATGGGTATTTGGAGCCTCAATCCATATCCCACATCTCAATCTCAAATCGGTATTTTTATCCACGGTCACTATGCTATAAAATATTAATAACATGTCTATACTTAGAGGATCAACCTCTATACTAAAACATAATGTCACATTTATCTAATTTAATAAGGCTAATAATCATGAACCCTATTTTAAACAATTCACATCATGTTATACGATTTTAATTATCAAAAAAATTATTTCCCCTCACTTTAATTCAGACTGAAAATAATAATAAAACCACTATTAAACCATTTATCATCCTTTAATCATATATTTCATAAATCCACCATGGTTAACACAAACATCCCTTACTTCTAGTTAATTATTCAATTTTTACATTAGTTAATTGATAAATTCCCCAATCCTAAGAATTTACCAATTATAAAAATTCAATCAATTGAACAATTTCATACCCTCATTAATCAATAAGTTAAATGTCCCATTATTCATAAATCTCATAAAAACGATTTAAAAGATTAAAATTTTAAAGTTAACTCATTTCATAATCTAATGGAAAATTAAAAATTCAATTCCACGATACCATTAATTAATTAATCAGTTAATTAATTCCACTAAAGATTAAATTTCCAAAATTCCAATTTAAATTCCATAATAAATAAATGTAATTGGAATTAAAGACTATGAGAATTTAAATTTATACCATGTACCTCATGATTATTGATGAGGGATCCCCAGTAGAAAACCCCAAATTTATGTGGAATAATCAATTGGAAAATATAGAACTACATCAAGATCCAAAACCGAGATCCCAAATCAAACTGATTTGATCCATGATGACCTATATGTAGATATATTAACAATTTAGGAACGAATACCTCCAATATATCAGAGAATGATGGGAGAGATGGAGGAAATAAATCAGGAAAAGAAAATCTTTCTGAGATAGGTGCATCCTATTCAATCTGGTTATCGATTCATTATGAATGGAGTTTAGAAGAACTAATAATCCATCAGGGATCCGAAAAAATGAGAGAAACATTTGGGTTCAATTTGGGTGTAATTATGGCGTATTCTATGGAGTTTTATAATTTTAAATGTAATTTTTCCAAAATGAAATCTTACAAGCATGGTTACTTAGGCAAGGGCCCACAGTTTTCTAAACTCTATGCCCAACCAAGTCACATATGTTGTGGGGTTTCATTATTACTTATAATATAGTTAAAAGTTTATAAAACCACTCACCAATTATGACAAATAACTTTTTATAAGGTTTCTTGGTTTTCTATGTTAGGGTGCACGTTATGGATAAAAGTGAATCAATGAAGCACTACCCAAAACCCCTCCAAAAACATCAAATTTCCACCAAAATGCACTTAAGATAAAACCCAAAAAGTATATAATCAAATCATGGAAAAATACTAACTAAAAATATATTTAAAAAATATTAATAAAGCTATATATATTACAATTAGATGTCTTTATATATAGGTTAAAACCAGTAACCACCCACACTACTATTTTATTGGTTATAAAATTATTTTCCAAGTGAACAACAAACCACCACATTATGAACCAATGTGCTTAGTTATTCCAATAACCTCTCTAAAGGGTAGGAATAATTATGGGAATAATATTTAAATTTTATAATTATGTTAATTTTGATATTATTATGCTTTTATAATTATTATACCACACAAAACTCCATGCTTACCATTTTTAGGAATAGGATAACTTGATCGTGTGTATAACAGACTACCCCCTCACAAAGTAATGTGATTAATTAAATATTTACATGAAAGGTATTAATGATGGTTATAATGATCATATGTGATATATTTTACATAAATATGATTATGGAATGTTAATATATCATCTAATTTGATTTCCTTAAATCTGATAAGAAAATGGAAACAATATTCAGGTGTATGTATGTCGTACCATCTCCATGAATGATGTATATCATTTATTATAAATAAATTTTGTAGGTTACTATAATTACATATATATTGAATATATATGATATTTATTCAATTATTTAAATTATATAGATTAATAAATCATAATCATAGTAAGATAAAATAAATAACTAGTCAAATCAAATATGAAAATCAATGTAGTTATTACCTAAAACATATCTTTAGCATGAACTTTTTATTAAATGACTAATAATGTATCATAAGTAAATCATATATTTTATGATATATATATATATATATGTATATTTTTATATTTATTATTCTCCAATATATGTATAATAAACTTCTATTTATTATGTGGGAGGGTTGAACTATTTGATGGTTTTCAATGCCAAATATAAGGGGATTTATATTCTCACATTTCATTCGGAGAGACTTATTCCATATCCACACTCATTTTTTTTGTGGTACATATAATACTTTATTACATGATATATCAATAATTTACCTCATTTAATGATAATAAACGTTTCAATTTTTTTATTATTTCACGGGGATTACGATTCAAAAAGTTACTCAAGTATTAAGGATTTTCATCTTATTTTTATTTATTTGAGACATTAATTATTTTCTACACCTATAATTTTTCACGAGGTGTATATACATCCCATTTGAATTCCAATATAATTAATTTATTTTTCCTCATGATAAATTATGTTTTATATTATGTTATTTTTGCATTTGGCTTACGAATCAATATTACCAAAGTTGAAAGATTTATGTTACAATCTCAAGATTTATCGAGATTGTTTATGACTATATTTCAATTGAAAAAATATTATGATCCATCTCTCAAATAACACATGAATTTTATTCTCTATTTCTAATTTAAAATATTATTATTTAATAATAATATTTTTCTACACATTTTTTGTTTTGATAATTGAGATGTTATTTTTAGGAAAACGCAAAATTATTTCTCAATTTGATTGGAAATCCATTTTCTTCTAAAACCATTATTTATAAATGATTTAATATTTTTATTAAATTATTTTTATTTTTTATTTTACCCATTTTTTACATTTATCGATTTTTTTGAACAGATTCATTATTTCATTTTCTAAAACAATCCCCAATGTATTTTACTGAAAATGTAGAATTCATATTTTTTTTGACATTATTGAAATTAAAATATTTCACAAAATCATGACCACCCAACAATTTCAATATTTCTCTTACATTTTCTCAATTTTCTTTTAATATAAAAATTTCCTTAATATTTTTATATTTCTAGATTTCTAATAAATGACTTAAAAAGGAAATTATGTTTAAAATGATTTAAAAATTTCTTAGTGGGAAGGATACTAACCTAAATAAATGTTTTAAATTGTTTTTATGGATTATTTTATATTTTTTCATGTTTATTCTAAATTAAAATGTTTTCAGGAATTTTTTTAATGATTTATTTTTCAAGGAATTGATATTTCCCTTGAAAATATTCATTATAATTAATAAAAATGTTTTTCTATATAAAATGAAATTCATTGATTCTAGTTATCCCATAATATGGATAATATAAATGTATACCATTCATATTCATTCTCAGAATGGTTTATGTTTATAATGGCATGATACTTATGGAACATATTTCTCTACCACATGTTATATTATAAGATAATGATTATGAAAACCATTTCATTTCATGAATTATTATATAATGAAATAATTTTGAAACAATTCTATTTTACATAATTGATGATATGATGAAATGTTTATGATACCCATTTCATTTAATCGGATAATATATGGTGAATTTTTAGGACATTGTGATAAACACATCTATGATTTTAATTATATCAAGGGTGGGAACTATACCTCCCTCCAATGCATTGGGTATGATAAAGGATTTATGAACTCAAATGGTACCTAGATGGTATGCCAAAGATTCAATTAGGTAAACAGTTGGTCAGATCAAGCCTAAAATGTTATGAATATCTTGGGGGCTGGCCTTGACAAACAATTTTATATGCTTATTTTTATGCCACAAATAATTTTTCTAGCAATTTTATTTTATCAAGGATAATTTTCTTACATACCTAATTATTCATGTCATATGAACTACGATTCATTATTCCATGACATAGAATTATGATCTTTTTATATGTATTTTGTGGTTTTAAAATATTTTTCTAAATTCCCAACGCCCTTATGTTCATTTTATATTTGTGTATATCCAATTTTTACCCTTACAAAGAATTTGGGATCACCCTTCCCTATGTTTCATTCCCCAATATATGAGGAAATATTTTAAGAAGGATATGTTCTTGAAGAGTACCAATATGGGATATCTTTATGGGAGATATTGGATATCGCTCCCTTTTTGGGAATGAATTATATCAACAATTCTCTATAAATCTTACAAATTTTTATTCTCACAATCACTATTGCTTGTTTTACTAATGAAGTTGTGTTAATTATTTTTAATGAATATATTTATTGATAATACTTATCTTATTTATACATTATTATATTTATCAATGTACTTGGATTGTGATTAAGTATTCTAGAAACAATGTTCATACCCAATGATTATAAGTGTAACGTATGGTTCTAGAACCTGATATGTAAAATAAAATATAATGATCATCTAACCTACACTTGTCTAAAACTAATGTTTACCAACCCTACATTTTTATAGAACCCTACGTTTTAGAAAAGGGAAGGTATGGATAAAAACAAAACATTTGTATGTAACCTTATGTTTGAGTAAAAACGTATGGTAAAAAAACACAACTTTTTTAATCAACTGAACATTTCCAACAATTCATTTGGAGTTTTTTCATCATGTAAAGGAACCCTACGGTTGATTATTCATTGACAAAATTTTAACTAATGACATTTTCAATGATTACTAAAATATACTAAATCGAATTAAATATAGTTTTAAATATTTTTTACATCCATTTAAAGGGGTTATTATAGTTGATTGAAAGGGTCATATTAAATGGGATAAAGAATTATGATTTCTACGAGAAGTTATTACTCTATTGAGGGATTTTAAATTTGTTTGATTGTTATTTTTAGGATAAATTCTATCATCCAGTAAAAAAAAATAAAGGAATTTTTTCTATATAAATAGTTTTAGCATTTCACATTTACTCATAATTGTATATGTGAAATATTCTTATGAATACATAATTGATTTAGAGAAAGAAATGGTCAACAAAAATTGTTATTCTGAAAAAAATACACTCTTAAAACACAATTGTTTCAATCTTGTGTTGTGTAACTACTAATGATTATCACATTATTCATTTCTTAAATATCATTAGAAACCAGGATCTATTTAGAGTTATACATTCTTGAAGAATTTTTTTTAATTAGAAGATTCATATTCTTTCAGTTTTTGATGCAACTATTTACCAGAACTTTTTCATCCAATCATATCATGATCTTTTGATTTATTAAAATTTCAACTACTTGGACTTAGTCATGGATGAGTATCAGCTTCTCTTACTATGTTGTGGAGAATCTGGTTCCATATAAAAGAACCATAAGGTTCTATAAAGCCTTGTTTTAAAGGTTTCTTATGCCTACACTTTGTAGTGAATGTCTTATGACATGGTTACCATTATAGTTAAAATAACCAAGCTCATATAGACATAATTAATGGAGTGTAATAGGAGATATGTGTACCCCATCCACTATAAGAATTGTTTTTTATTTTCTGTTTTTTATCAATCGCTCAATCTACAAATAAGATATAATGTTGCATATTTGAATAAATTGAAAATAAATATAAACCCTATAAACTATCATGATTATAAAAAATACACAATTAACCCCCATATGTTTTATCATTTTATTTTTTATGAACTAAAAATTGGTATCAGAGGATTTAATTTTTTAAAAATGAAGATAAGCTCTAGAATGATCAATGTATAAGATCTATACAACGACAAATGTCAATGGATTGTCCTAAATAAGGTATTTAAAAGATATATTCTCAATACCTAAATTGTGATAATAATGTATGATGGAAATATTATATGATCATTTATTAGAGAAATTTTGGATTTAAGGTAAAATGAATATTATCACTCTATAAAAAATTCCTATAATATCAGAAAAATGGGATGTTATACATGAAAATGAGACCAACATCAATTCAATTTTAATGAATTCTGTTATTTTCTGGACTTGTTCTAATTGAATTCAACTAGGTATCTAGATGTCCAACTACAGATGAAAGGTGGTAGATGATTGTTGTTTAATTAGAATAAAATTCAATTTCATACAATTAGGGTATACTAATTCCAAATAGATGTCTGACATAATAAAAATTTATGATAGTTAAATAATTCCCAAAATTAATGTGTTTTTAATAGAAATACAAAATTATGTTGATGGATATGAAACCTAAATTACACAATCAGATCAATCACTAATAGTTTACAAATTAATTCAATCAAAATAGAATGGAATTTATGGTTCTATAAGGAATGAATCAAAATCTAAATATATAACAATGAATGAATTTATTGTAACTCTAAAGATGTATTATGTAGAAATGAAAGCTGAAGATGAAGATTAAAATATAGAAATAATGTAAAATAATTAAAATAAATTAACATCTTATAATTATGAAAAGAAATATAAAGAATATGTCAAAATCTAATAGGATTCAGATAGTTCAAATTCTAAACTGTATTTTTCTCACATAGTGAGAAAATTTATCCAATTTTATAGGAAATTATATGTTTCAAAAAATCCTTCATGAAATATGAAAAATGATCAACATAATTATGATTCTATGAATGCAAATAGATGGGTCATATCAGACCTGATTTCCCCCAGTTAAAGGAATAAAGATGAAATATAGAACACAAAACTCAGAACAAAACTGATTATGCAAATAAAGGTAAAAGATATATGAAGTCTACTTGGAGTGTTTTTAAACACACCTACATCTCTTTGAAATATAACTCAGGAAAATAGCCACAAATTATAATATAAAAGACGTGATTTATATATATGAAACAAGTTAAGGTAAAACATATTATTATTATTATACTTATTATTTTGATAATTTCATAAGTTTAAAAATAGTAATGTATTACTCAATACTTGAAGAGAAATATGTACCTCTAGTAAAAAATAATTTTACACTAAAAAATATTCATATTACTATTTTAGGTGGGAATTTTTCAATTTAAATAAACATCAAGAATTAAAATAATAATTTATAAATTATATATCAAACAATTATATTACTAAAACTAAAATAATAGAATTACAAGATGATATAGAGTCATTTAAAATTGGTGAAATTATAGTAACAAAAGTGAAAAATCTCAAAATACGATTTCAAGAAAAAATGCTATTAAGAAGGGAAAATATGGAATATGATGTAAAGGAGAAAAATAATAGTGGTCAAAAATTATTTCATACCTAGTTCATAAATTGTTTAATTTTTTTATTGTGGAATGAAAGGAAATTATTTTAACAAATATTGTTTTGTAATCCTTAGATAAATGGAATTATGAAAAACTTTATTTCTAAAAGTATTTCTAAATTATGAAATGTAATGTTTGGTAAAATTAAGAAAATATAGATTCTAATATTGTTTCTTACTAACATAACTAAACCTAAGAAAATATGGGTACAAAAATAAATTTTTTTTAAATACTTGGGTAAGTAAAAGGCAAACAAAATAGAAATGTCTTATGTTATACAAATAGTGGATTCTTAATAAACTTGAGTGGATACTCTTAGAATTTTCATATACATGAAAAAATGTATAATGGAAATGTTACATTTATAGAAAATTATAAAGGAGTGATAGTTAGAGTTAAATAAGTTGTATATCCAAAGTCAATTGAAATAGAAAAGTGTTATATGTTCAAGGGATAATGAAAAACCAAATAAGTATTTATGAACATTGTGATGTATTGATTTTTCTAAAAAGTCTTTATCAGTTTTAAAAGATAAACTTCATAAATATAACGTATTGTGAAATGAAAATGTTGTAAACTAGATATTAATTACTTGTGTAAACAATAAATAAATTTTTTAATTTTTGAGACAAATAAATCATTGATCTGGCATAGAATACATATACAACTCAATGTATTTAATTTATATAAATGTTTTATGAACAATTAGTTTCTAATTTTTATGACATTAAATTTGATAGTGATAGCTTCTTTAGTTCATGCCAAATTGGAAAAAGTCCCAAATCATCTTTCAAATATATTACAATGTTTCTAGATATATACCATAAGATTTTGTCATCCCTGATTTATTATGCCATCAAGGTTAGCATGTTTAGTAGGAAAATTATATATTTATGTATTTGTTTAATATTTTTCAATATTTTCATGGGTTTACAATATAAAATTTAAAAGTGAAGTTTTCACAATTTTTGAAAACAGTTTTTAATTCATTAAAAATGAAAATTATTTTTAAAAAATTTCATTAAGATGTTATCATGGTGGAGATTTTGAAATCATGAATTTTGTTATTATTTTTTTCAAAATTATGTATTAAATGCTCATTTTTGTCACCATGAACAACTTAACGTAATGGAATTATTTATATAAGAAATAGAACTATTAAAGGGATAGAAAACACTATGTGTAATGGATATATCCTTCCTAATAATTTTTGGGCAGAAGCAACAAACAAAACTAGTTTTATCATGAGTAGAATTATAATATGACTTCTTAATTGAAAGACGCCATATGATATTTTGAATAATGGACACTCAAGTAATTTAATTTAAAGTATAAAGATACAAGGTGTATATCTTGAATATTGATGAAAACCTTGGTAATGTCGATCTAAAGACTACTGAAGGAATATATATATGGTATTATACTACTTATAAATCCTATATCGTGTATAATAAAAATTCATTGATTTTTCAAGAACTAGTTATTGTGAAGTTTGATTAATGTGATCCTTTGTATAAAAAAATACTAAATAGAAGCAATTGTTGATTCTCTTGACAACATAAGGCCCAAATCACAAAAGTCTGGTTTTGAAAACAAAATAAAATAAATTCAATACAGTCCATAAGATCATGAAGTAGATGAACATGAAAGTGTCTTACCTAGAAAATATTGATCCTTAAAGGATCATCATTTAGAATTTATGATGTGAAATATTGATATATGATTAATAAAAACAATTAATATAGGAAACATATATGAATTTTTTCCTTTTCATTCAGAATTAGAACCTAAGATGATAAAATAATATTTAGAGGATAAAATTTGGTTAATTAGGATATAATAATAACATAATAAATACAATATAGATATATTTTGGGTATTAGTTTATTGACAAACAAATTATCCAGTAATAGGAACTAAATGGGTTATTAGAAATAAAAAATATGATCATGGGATAATTACTAAAAATAAATAATGATTTATAGGGAAAGGATACAACCGAGAAGAGAGAATAAACTGTGATGAAATTGTTTCGTAGGATTATAGATTAGAATCAATTAGAATCTTCTAATATAGTCATATAAAATAAATTTTAAATTATATTATATGAATATAAAATATTCATTTTTAAATTTGTGTTTAATATAATAAGTTAATATTGAACAACAAGAAGGTTTTGAAAACCCTTGTCTTCCAAACTCAATTTTCATACTTACTCAAACTTTTTTTGGCCTTAAACAAGCATCTGGAGCTCATTATGAAATATTAAGCTTCTTTTGATATAAAGTTTATTTTCTATAGGGTTGGAAGATTCTACCCTTTTTTGGAAAACCATTTTTTCTAATATATTATTAGTAAAAATTTGTGTAGATGATGTTATTTTTTTCCAAAAATTAAAATTATTTAAAAGGTTTTTTAAATCTTTTGAGAAAATTTTTTAAATGATTATAATGGGAGAATTAAATTTCTTTCTAGGATTTTAAATTAATCACAAATAATATATAATTGTTTTAAATCAAAGATAATAAATTATTGATTTATTGAAAAAATTAATTTTATAACATAGTACGAATTATACAAATCCCATGTGTACTAATGTAAAAATTAATTTAGATAAAGATGGAAAACAATTTGGAAACATGTTAAAAATTATAGATAGTCTATCACATCATTCAACTAGATGATAATGAATAATTTTTTCTATATTTTTATAAGATAGATTTAAAATAATCTCATGTTACATATGTAAAAATAATTTTTAGATATTTAAAAGATTCTATTTTTCAATCTCTACATTACCAAAACACATCTGATTTTGATTTGACTTCATATTCAAAAACTGGTATTGGTGGATGTATATTATATTAAAAAATCACATCAAAAACCTGTATAATTTTATAAAATATCTGCTATTAAGGTCATGTACGAAACAAAATTCAATTTCCCTATAAATAGATGAGTCAGAATATATATCTACTAGTAGTTTTTGTGCACATGTGTTATGGATTTGACACACATTATTGGAATTTGCACTTATTTTTAATATTATTCCATTTTTATGTGATAATAAAAGTCAGATTAATATCTCAAATAATCATATTATTCACTCATGAACCTAGAAAATTGATATAATACATCATTTTAAATTATATCATGTTCTTAATAAGGATATATCTTAATAATTTTTTAGCATGAAATATTAACTTGAATATATTTTCACTAAAACAATTCCCACTACTTGTTTTAATTTTATTTAGGGGTAGTTATGTATATTATATTTTAAACAAATGATTATTAATTTTTTTATAAATTTTTTGTATTAATAGTTCTATTGTATTTGGTTATTGTAAATTAAATTTTCATTTAAATTTAATAATAATTTATTTCTTTTTTGAAAATGATTTTGTTTTCAAATAAAAAATTAAATAATGATTACATTATGTAGTTAGCATAGGAAACTAGTCTATCACCACCAATGCCATAAAAAACCCTCTATATCTTTAACATTCACTTTCACACTCAGTATTCAAAACCATTCATCTTCTAGATCACTCATTTTTGCATTCAAAAAACTATAATAAAAAACCTTCAACCATCACATTATTAAAACTATTGATGATTAAGAGAGATAGTAGTGGAAAAAAAGTTGATCTAAGTAAAAACACATCAACAAAAAAAATAGTATTCATGAAATGTTAATATATTTCGAATGGATCCATCATAAAAATAGTCATTTAAGGAATTAATATTCTTTTCATATCCTATAACATATTTATACTAAAGGAAAAACAAAGTTTATTTTCGATATAGAAGGAAACAATTATGGAAAAATTCCCATTTAATTTTAGGGGACATAGAGGTCGTCATCATATATTAGATAAATGATATAGATTTTCCTATATCATTAGTTGAAATAGATAAAATGATTCAACTTCCACATGAAAGAGTTTTTCATTTTCATTTTTATTTAATATAAAATCAAGAACATACAACAAACGATATTATGTCATTTCTATTCAACTCCTCTCAAATAAGAACAGATCCTATAAAAGATCTTGTGGTGGACCAAAATGTGTTAGTCAAAATTATTCAGTCAGCAATAATTCCTATAATATTGAGCTCAAAAATATTTTTTATCCATACATGTATAAATTTTTTTAATTATAAGTGATATTATGTTAAATTTCACAATATAAATCTTAAGGTACATTTATCATTATTTCTATAAATAAGAAAGAATGTATTGTTTCATTATGGAAGGTTAATTTCTCTATATCTCTATAAAATTTGAATGAATCAAGATGTAAAAATGCACATCAACTGTAATCATAGTAACATTTTAAATACTACAACTCTAAAAAAGTTAGGTTTTTTTATGGTGTAGAATAAATAAAATTGTTACTTGTTTGTGTGAAAGGATAATAAAGATCTGATCCTATTGATCATGGGGAGAAATTAATTCCGGGATCATATAATATAGTACAAATTCATGAATAATTTGATGTATAATATAGAATAAATGATGCAGTTAAAACAACGATAAACTGAATCAGATTTAATATCTCTAATCTAGAGGCTACAAGACATGTCCCTCAGTCTCATGAAAAAATATATAGGAATAAAATGATGGGGTTATCTTAATCCAGCCTATATAAATGGATAAACCTGCAGCTTAGGCTACTGTGGTTTAGGAACCAGAAGCAAAGGCTAATGTGATTGGTGAAGTTTCTCAAACTGACATTAGAGAATTGCAAGAGGCTCCAATAAAAAATAAACATGAAATTCCTGAGAATGAGTAGCCCAAGGAAAATTAAAATCTAATAGATCCGGTGGTAAAAATTATAAAAATACTAAATTATATGAAAAATATCATCTAGTAGTAACTGACACTATACTATTACCTAAGAAAAAATCAATTTCTATTACAGCTAATTCCATTTACAAATGATATTTTGAAACTATAGAGACTATAAAGGTTCTTGAGGTTGAATTTTCCACCTCTAGTGAGGCCGATATTGAAAACCATTTAAACATTGATGATAAAGGAAAAACAACACTATATCAATAAAATGAATATTTTAATTTATTAATCAATTGAATTAAAGTATTTTTTTGCTCATTTTAACAAACAACAATTAGAAAATTCAAGTGTTCACATTGAAATGGATGCCAAAAGAATATAATTGTATGTAATTGTTGAGAAACTCTTGTTTTTCAATGATACATAATATTTTCATTAAAAGGGGTGATTTTTGAGAACAATAATCTATCTTTATGAGGATTTTGATGCTCGAAAATAATTTTTGGATCGAATAAGTAGATGTATATGTATATTAGATGGAACAATACCATAGGGGGGTGAATTGTAGGTTTAAAAACATTGTGTTTAAACACTTAATAAATTGTTTCAAATTGTCTTAAACTTATACAATTCACAACAAAAACAAACAACCACAACTGTATTGAATATAAAGGTATGATATGATGTAATACTATAAATAAAGGAATTGTATTCAAGATGAATATAATAATCAGAGTTATACAATAGTGAAGGATTCTATCATAAAGCGTATGGAATCAATTGATACAATATGTAATAGTATGATTGTAATTGAAACAATTATAAATGAATATGGAATGAAGAAAGGAAAACAATATAATTCCCTTTGTTAAAACACAGTAGAGGAAATGTAAAAGTATTACAATTCTTTTGACCCAAAGAGAAGGGTTATACTTTCACCTTAGATAAGAGTTCTGTCTTACCACCACCTTGGTAAGCCCTTGTTATGATGATTGGTACATCTATCTGCCTATCCCTGGCAGCCCTCAATACGATGATCGGTTCGTCTATATACCTATCCCTGGTAGTCCTCGATTTTGTATGTAATCAGCACCTCTGTCATTCAATCACTTGAAAGCCCTCGATTCAATGATCGGTCTCACAAAGCACAAAGAAAGCACTTATAGAAATACAAAAACTAAGAACGAGTCGTTCACGTTTTGTAGTTTCAAGGATTCGCATGAATCAGGAGAGAAGTCACAGTATCTCTCTCTAGAACTTGATAGAACAAAAAGATCAGTCTCATACACACACACACACACACACGTCTTCTTGACTTCAAATGACCTCTTATTTATAGGCCTCAGGTTCCAATAGTCATATTTCCTCTAATGGTAATATTTCTCCAAAAAACTCGGAGGGACTTGGACACCTGGCATTATAACAGTCATATTGAAACAGAAAACATGACATCGTTTTGATTAGTTTACAACTAACTCCATGAAATAATTTTGGTTAAAACAAGAGATATATTAAGATGATAAACATGAGTACGATTAAAATGGAACATGTGTTTTTGAAAAAGTACCAAAACAAGAAAGTGATGTAAACAAAGTATGAGTACTAAGTATTGCTGTGTAATGTTTTGAAATGATATAAAGTCAATAGATTTAAAAGACTTAGTACAAATAAAAGACTCAATATAATCAACATGGTCAGTATGATCAGCATGGTCAGTACGATCAACATGGTTAGTACGGTCAGCATGGTCAGTACGATCAGCATGGTCAGTACGCTCAGCATGGTCAGTACGATCAGCATGGTCAGTACGATCGGCATGGTCATTACCATCTGCATGGTCAGTACGATCAGCATGGTCAGTACGATCAGCATGGTCAGTATGATCAGCATGATCGGTACGATCAGCATGATCAGTACGATCAGCATGGTCAGTACGATCAGCATGATCATTACGATGAGCATGATCAGTATGATCAGCATGGGCAGAGGCATTTGTGATTTCCAAAACAAGATATAAAAGTCAAAAGAGAACATTTGACTCAACAATCTCCCCCTTTTTGGAAAGCACAATACACAAAGTATAAACAAAAAAAAAACTTCTCTCCCCTTGAGTTTTTGGAAACTCTTCTGAATATGAAATTGAAAACAAATAACTCCCCCTAGGCATATACTCTCCTAAGGATTGTATTCATAGCTTTTCCTTGATTTTGAATTGTATTCTTTAATACAATCCTTTATAAAACATTCTCAACCTTTGTGAAACATTCTCCCCCTTTGTGATTTAAAAAAAGAATGGGGTAATCTTTAGTTGCCTGAAAGAGTTAGAGAAAAGAAATGCAGGACAAAGGAAATGGTAACATAAATGCCATTACAAAAACAACAGCTTATTGTAAAAACAAACACAAGTCACTTGTTTTCTCTTTCTTTTTCCTTTTTTATCAATTCATGAAGAACAACTTTCATCTTTTTGATTTCTTTATTGTCTTCAGATATTAAATCACCCTATGATCTCATAATCTATTGTTGGTCGGCGAAAAGCTAATCCAGATTCTTGATGGTCTCCTCATGGACTCTGATTACTTCTTCAAGAGTATCAATTCTGTTTTACAAATTCTTGTTATCTTTGGATAACACATAATTTTGTTTCTTCAATAAATCTATTTCATCTTTGAAAGATGAATCCTTCGAAAACACAGACTGAAAAGCATTCATTCTCTCTTGAAATTCTTTCACTGAAGGAATATCGGCTCCATGAGTTACCTTATTTTGTCTCTCAACAGTTTCTTTGTCATTTTTGTTGAAAGCAATAGCAAGATCATTTGACAACCTCTTTTTGTCTTCAATTTCTATCTCATGGTCATTCACTGAGCTCTCTGTTTTTTATGACCACTTGGTCATCCTATTGCAAGCCTTCTTATGAGCAGCTGAACTTTTAGATAGAACTATCAAATCGGCTTCAATTGACAAAACTTTCTTTCTCAATTCTCTTACAGAGCCGAACTTCTTTCTTTGATTCTCAGTGATAAAATCAATTTTCCCTTCGATCCTGGGGAAATAAGGAATAGTCTTTTCAACCCTCCTTATAACATGAACAATGTAATCACTCCTCTTGAGAGATATTGTTTGTTTTGAATCAGTATCTTCATCGTATGAATGCAGTTCATTTGATCATCTTGAGTCAACAACAGGTTGTTTTCCTTTTCCTTTTTCATTCTCCTTTCTTTCTTCTTCTATTTTATCACTGATGACAATAAGTTTTTCTGTCTAAAGGGATTGAGCACCTTTCATTTCTTGAGAAGAGATTTTATCCGGATTTTCAAAAGATTGAGTCGGTTCTTGATCAACACGAGGGGATTGTTGAATACCTTAACTTTTATTTTGGTAAGATTCTTCTATAATCTTATTCAAACTTCGAAGGAATTCTAAAAGAAAATATACTTCCTCTTCTTCAACTTCCGTTATTTCGTCCAACATATGTTTCCCATTTTCTTTCTTTGGAAGACTTTGTACAATAGGTTCTTGATGTACTTCTTATGTTAGTTGAGCACTAACATCCTCAACCATTTTTAGGACTTTAGATATATCAAAGTCTTGAGCCTTTCTTTTCAAAAGAGTCTTATTTTTCTATTCAGCTTGAAGGGTTTCCTCTACCCTTATTCTTTCTGCAAATGCTTCAGCTTGGTGAAGACCGAACATCGGTTCACCTTCTTTTCTATGTTCTTTATCGTTTCTCCACTTGGCCACAACCTCCTTATTGTACATCGGTTTCTTCTTAGGCTTTGAACTGGTTTGTGGATCTAACTTTTGAGGAGCACCAAAATAAGGATTGTCTTTGATAGGCATAGGCTCCTATTGATTCTAAGCTGAATCATATTCTAAATCTTTTACAAAAAGAATTGAATTATGATCAAAACAAACATTAAACTTTTTTAATTTACTCTTACTAATACTGGATGGCTTCAGATCTACCACATTTCCTTTCAATGGAATATTACAAAACATCATGCTCTCGAGAATAAAATTTGTAAGAATATCTGGATAAATAATCAAATGGGATTTGATTGCTCCAGACTTGATATTCTTAATTGTTTCAAATATGTATCCCAGGAGATTTACTTTTCTCATGTTAACAAGATAGTCCAACATGAAGATATCAAAAACCTTCAAATATTATCTATCCCCTTTCCTTGGGATAAGAAAACCTTGCATCCACAGTGTCACAAATCTGTTATCTGGAGAAATATGATCTACTTTCCTATTTTCTTTATTTATAATAAACAAAGACATTTCAACACTTTCCTTTTTAAACATACCTACTTCCTCTGGTAGTTTATGAGATGGACAGAAGGAATCACATATTATTTGAACATTTAGAAAATGGTCTTCTTGTTTCAAAGACATATATAACTTTATTTTGTACACAAAAATGTTGATAATAATGTTCTTATCAAATGATACAATTTTTTAGAACTGACTGACTTCATCAATTAGAACCGGATCTTGAGAAATAGGTTTTTCAACACAGAAATGCTCCCATCCTTGAAACAAAATGATTCTTCTGATTATAGAATCTTATGAATCAAAAAAGTCCCGAGAAACTAACCTTTCTCTGAAAAATTCCTTCTCTGAAAAATCCTTTGAAGACTTTTTAGTGTGATTATTAGCAAAGGACTGAGACATATAGATGAAGCCGATTGAAGGATCGTATGGAGTCTTAAATCGATGTGGCAGAGGTTCACGAAATATCCTGAAAACCCAGTGTGGGTTTGAGGAGTGGGTGGGCTATTTATAGGAGACAAATAATTACCATTGGTCTTCTACGGTTGATATTTATAAGAAAATAAATCAACGGATAGGATTAAAATGAAGAAAAAAATTTAAAAAAATTGAAATGTATGTACCTGATGGAGATCGTAAGGTAATTGTTGGTTTAGATTGTATTAATAGTGAAATAAAAACACAATTGTACGAAGAAAAATAATACCATCAATTATCATGCTGATAGAAAACAAATTCATTACCATGAACTGACAAATCGATGGAAAACAGACTTGTTACCATGAACAGACATGCCGATGGAAAAGAAATTCATTACCATGATCAGACATGCCAATGGAAAAGAAATTCATTACCATGAACGGACGTGACGATGGAAGAGAAATTCCTTACCATGATCAGACGTGCCAATGGAAAAGAAATTAATTACCATGATCAGATGTACCGATGGAAAAGAAATTCATTACCATGAACGGACGTGCCGATTGAAAATAAATTCAATACCATGATCGGACGTGCCGATGGAAAATAAATTCATTACCATGATCGGATGTGCTGATGGAAAAGGAAAGATAAAAACTGTAACTAATCATCAATATGATAAAAAGAAAAGTAAAAATAGTCAATAAGATAAAAAGAAATGTAAAAATAGTCGATACGATAAACAAAAAAGTAAAAAACACAAATCAGAAGAATATACAGATAAAAATAATATTACGTAAATAAATTGTTCTCCCCCCATTTTTTGAGAAGAGGTTTTTAATGTGAGGAGAGGTAGAAAACATGAAGTAGTCATGAACAATTATTTTAATGTAATTATTCCTAGATTCTGTTTTATAAACACAAATCTATCGGAAGATAATTGTTTTGTAAAAATGTCAGCAAGTTGTTCTTGTGTTCCAATGAATTGTAAAATAATATCTTCTTTTTTGTGTGTGATCTCTAAGAAAGTGATGCCTAAAATCTATGTGTTTTGCATGAGATTGTTGTGTTCGGTTCTTACTATGAACTATAGAACTAGTGTTATCACATAGAATTTGATTTTTGGAAAAACTCAATCCATAATCAGAGAGTGTGTGTTGAATCCACAACATTTGAGCACAACAACTTTCAGCTATTACATATTCAGCTTCAGTAGTGGAAAGTGATACTGAGTGTTGTTTCATGCATTACCAAGAAACTCAAGAATCTCCTAAGAAATGACATGATCCAAATGTACTTTTTCCATCCATTCTACAGCCACCAAAGTCAGCATCTGAAAAAAAATTTAAAACAAAATCATTTCAAGAAGAGTAAAAGAGTCCTAAATCCATAGTTCCTTTTAAATACAGAATGATTCTCTTTACGTCTTTTAAATGAAACTCTTTTGGATTTGATTAGTATCTTGCACATAAGCATACGGAAAAAATTAGGTTTGGTCGACTAGCTGTCAAGTATAGAAAAATTCATATCAAACCTCTAAAAATTGTTTGATCTACTAGTTTCCCACTTTCATCAAGATCAAGTGTATTTGATGTACCAATTTGGGGTGCTAATACTTTTAGTATTGTTGTAACCATACTTTTTAAGTAAATATTTAACATACTTATGTTTATATATATATATGTTCTTTTTGGTTTTTGAGAAATTTGAAAACCTAAGAAGAATGTTAACTCACCCATCATACTCATTTCAAACTCATATTTCATTAAATTTGAAAAAGAATCAGTTAAAGATTGATAAGTTGATCCAAATATGATATCATCAACATAAATTTGAACAATAAAAACATTTTTATATTCCATTTTTATAAAAAGGGTTGTATCCACTGTACCTTTTGTATAATTGTTTTGTAAAATAAATCTTGTAAGTCTGTCATACCATGCTCTAGGGGATTGTTTAAGGCCGTATACAGCCTTGGTAAGTTTAAAACATGATTAGGATGTTTTGGGTCTAGAAAACCAAGGGTTTGTTCAATAAACACTTCTTCTTGAACAAAATCATTTATAAAATCACAGTTAACATCCATTTGAAATAGTTTGAAATTAAAGTATGCTAAAAATGCTAATAGATTACAAATAGATTCAAGTATAGCTACCAGAGAATATGTTTCTTCATAGTCTATTCCCTCTTGTTGGTTATAGCCCTTAGCAACAAGTCATTCTTTATTTCGTAAAATGATTCCATTTTCATCTCATTAATTTAAGAAAACCCATTTTATGAAAATTTCAGTTGTTTCATTGGGACTTTCAACTAATGTCCAAACTTGATTCCTTTCAAATTCATTTAGCTCATCTTGCATTGCTTTAATCCAATATTCATCACCTATGGCCTCACATAGACTTTTAGGTTCGGATTGAGAATGAATGGAAAGATGTTCTATTTCATTTCTTAAGGAATTTATGGTCCTTATAGGTTGATTTACATCACCAATGATGTTATCACTAGGATGATTCCTAAGAAACAATTAATTCGGGTTTTGTAAAACCTGTTCATCAACATATGGTATAAATTCTTCTAGGGTACATGTTTCAGAAGTATCTTCTTAATCATTTTCCTTATCAGAAGGATCTTCTAACAAAGGTTGATAATCAGTTTTTGAAAACACATCTGAGGATGTAGGTTGGGATGGTTTAAAAACAAAAGGATTAGTTTCATAAAATTTTACAAATACTATTTCCTCAACAGTACAAGTGTTTTTATTGAAAACTCTATAATCCTTAGAAGTTGTGGAGTAGCCTAGAAAGATTCATTCATCAGATTTTTTTGCAAATTTTTGTAGATTATCTTTTGTATTTAGAATGAATACTTTGCACCCTAAAACGTTGAAGTATGAAACATTAGATTTCCGTCCAGTCCGTAATTCATAAGGTGTTTTATTAATAAATGGTCTAGTTAAAACATGATTTATAGTATAACAAGAAGTACTAATAGATTCATCCCAAAAGTGCTTAGCAATTAAGAATTCGCTCAACTTGGTTCTTGTCATTTCTTGAAGAATACGATTTCTTATTTCAAGAACACCATTTTTCTAAGGAGTTCTTGGAGCTGAGAAATTGTGATTAATACCTTTCTTAATAAAAAAAGTTTCAAATTCATAATTTTAAAATTCACCACCATGATCACTATGAATAGATATCAATTATAGGTTTCTCTCATTTGTAACTTGGTCTCTAAAAGTTTTGATATAGGAAATGACTTTAGATTTCTTTGATAGAAAATAGACCCATGTAAAACTAGTAAAGTTATCAACTAAAAAAATACAGTGTATTTGCCTCTAATGCTTCCAGTTTGTGAAGGACCAAAAAGATCCATATGCACTAGCTATAATTCATTAGAAGTTGAAGCTTCATTGATTGATTTAAATATAGTTTTATATTTCTTACCAAATTGACAAGGATCATAGGCTTTTAGAGAATCATATCTAAGATCTTGATGTCCCTTCACAAGACTTTTCATTGAAAGTTTACAAAGGTTTCTCAATTTGTAGTGTCCTAGTCTTCTATTCCATATCCATGATTGGTCCTATATTTCACATAATAAGGGTAAATTTTGGCTCCTAAGGTCATCTAGGTTAATAATGTATACATTATCTTGCCTATGGGATGATTGAATGAACTTATCCTTGGATTTGTGAACTAAAAATTTATCATTCCTAAAATTTACAAGGTATCCTTCATCACATAATTGTCTTATGCTGATGAGATTGTTCTTAAGACCATTAAAAAACAAAAAAAATTATATAAGAACTTTTCCAAGAAAAACAGTATTACCTATCCCAACAATCCTTCCATGAGCATTATCTTTGAAGGTAACATTTCCACATTTTGTTTTGATAATCTTTTCAAAGAAATATTTTTTTCTGGTCATGTGTCGAGAACAACCACTAACCACGTAACAAATATTCTTGTTGGTAAACTTCTCATTATCCTGAAAAAGAAACAATTAGTTTTTTGGAATCCAAACTTGTTTGGATCCAGAAGAGTTAGAGAAAAGAATTTTAGAAATCCACATTTGTTTTGAAAAATGAGATTTATAAAATCCTAAAGACTGAGTTCTATTATGAGAAGTCTCTCTTTTCCAGTGTCCACCACATTGACACTTAGAACAAAAAGGGTTATTTTGAGGAAAAAAATAGTTATTACTAAAAACCGGTTTGGAATGAGTACAACCAAGTCCAGAATGATTTCTCAAAGGTCAAATTTGAGAATACATTTTGTCAAAGTTATGCTTGTCATAAGTAAAGTTTGACATACATTTTTTCAAGGAAAAGATTTCTGTACTTAGTTTTAAAACTATATTTTTATCCCCCAAAAAATTTGATTTTAAACTGGAGTTTGGCTCAAAAACATATTTCATTGAAATTGCATTTTCTAGATTCTTAGAAAGTTTATCCTTAACAGATTTGAATTTCTAAAGTGTATTTGAAATATTTTCAAAATCAGAAGTTTTCGTATCAAGATCATTAGAAAGACATGATACATCTTTAGTTAAAATGAAATTCTAGAATTTTCTTAATCAATATTTTTCTTGAGTTTATAATTTTTATTCTCAAGTAAGTTAGCAAACCTAGATACTTATTCAAAAGAAGATAATGTATTATCTTCTGATGATAAAGACTCATCATTTGAAGATTCATAATATTTATTATCAGTATAATTTACATTCAAGGAAACATTTGTAATAGCTTCAGTATTGTGTACCTTATCCATGATACAATGATCATCAATTGGTAGTCTAGCTATAAGTCCAATATTCCTTTGTCCCGAGCACTCATATTATGAAGAATTATCTAATGAATCACAAAAACATGAACTCCAAGTATCATTTTCCTTCAATAATTTATTTGTCTTTATCTTGTAGTACTTTTTCTTATTTCTTTTAGAATGTTTCTCCTTTCTGTATTTTCTCTTCAGTAAAGGAAAATATGGCCTTATATGTCCTACTTTCTTAAATTCATAACAAGTTACCTCGGAATATTTCTTGTCCTTCCTGTCTTTCTTTTTGAATCTGTATTGGAAGTCTTTATTTCCCACAATATTGTTCATCCTTCGAGCATGATTGGCTAACTCATTATCCAAGTGATCAATATCACTTGATTCTGATATAACAAATTTCATGCATTTGGATCTTGTTATCTTTTCAGGTGTTTTAGATTTAGATGTATTAGTAAAAGCTACAATTCCATTCCCATTTTTCTGCTTATTGAAATTAGCATCTCTCTTCATTCTTGTCTCATGTTGTAGAAGAGTTCCAAAGAGTTTATCAAGAGTAATCTGGGAAACTTTTCTATTTTCATCAATAGCAATTCTTTCTGACTCCCATTCATTTGGAAATATGTCAATAATCTTATCTACAAGAGCTTTATCATCAAGACCTTTTTCTCCCATAGATTGTAAACTATTGATGCTTTTCATAAATCTTTGTTGCACTTTAGACACTGGCTCTCCATAAGAAAAAATAAATCCATGATACTCTGATCGAAGCATTGCTCTTCTTGTTTCGATAACCTTGGATGTACCAAAATGTGTAACATCCAACATCTTCCAAATAGAGTTCACTGCTTCACAAGAAGATATCTGGTTGTATATATTCCTGGTCATAGAACATAATAAAGTATTGCGTACCTTTTAATTCAGTTGATATTCTTGCTTCTCTTGGTTAGTGAAAGTACTGACTTCTTTGTCAAGAATTTTGTAACCTACCGTAAGCATAATAAAATTGTCTACACTAGTATTGATAACAAATGTCTTCATTCGATCTCTCCAGTACTCATAATCATTCCCATCAAAGATTGGTGGTCTAGAAAGATTTAGATTGTCAATTGACCCAATATTCATTCCTTCCATCTAATGAAACAAAATCTTTTTCTCTCCACATGTTAGTGTAGTAAATAATGGAAACAGAAATAAGATCGAATAAGATCTAGTAGTACAAATCAGTGGAAACAGCCTCAGATACCAATTGTTGGATTGAATATGCAGATGTATATGTATATTAGATGGAACAATACAAGAGGGGGGGTGAATTATAGGTTGAAAATATTTGTGTTTAAACACTTATGAAATTTATTTAAATGATCTTAAACTAATACAATTCACAACAAAAATTAACAACCACAATTGTATTGAATATAAAGGTATGATATGATGTAATACTATAAGTAAAGCAATTGTATTCAAGATGAATACAATAATCAGAGTAATAAAATACTGAATGATTCTATCATAAATTATATAGAATCAATTGATACAATATGTAATTGTATGATTGTAATTTAAACAATTACAAATGAATATGGAATGAAGAAAGGAAAGCAATAAAATTACCTTTCTTAAAACACAGCAGCGGAGATGTAAAAGTATTACAATTATTTTGAACTAAAGAGAAGGGTTATCCTTTCACCTAGGATAAGAGGTTTGTCTTACCACCACCTTGGTAAGACCTTGATATAATGATTGGTATGTCTGTCTGTCTATCCCTAGCAGCCCTCGATACAATGATCGGTTCGTATGTCTGCCTATCCCTGGAAGCCCTCGATTTTTTAGGTAATCGGAAACTCTGTCTTTCAATCACTTGAAAGACCTCAATATGATGATTGGTTGCACAAAGCACAAACAAACCACTTATAGAAACAGAAAACAAGACATCTTTTTGATTAGTTTATAACTAACTCCATGACATAATTTTGGTTAAAATAAGAGATATATGGAGATGATAAACATGAGTACGATTAAAATGAAACATCTGTTTTTTGACAAAGTACCAAAACAAGCAAGTGATGTAAACAAAGTATGAGTACTAAGTATTTCTGTGTAATGTTATGAATGGATACAAAGTGAGTAGATTAAAAAGACTTAGTACGAATAACAGAGTAAATATAATCAACATGTTCAATACGATCAGCATGTTCAGTAAAATCATCTTGGTTTGTATGATCAGCATGGTCAGTACGATCAGCATGGTCAGTACGATCAGCATGGTCAGTACAATCATCATGGTCAGTACGATCAGCATGGTCAGTAATATCAGCATGGTCAGTACGATCAGCATGATCAGTACGATCAGCATGGTGAGTACGATCAGCATGGCCAGTACGATCAGGATGGTGAGTACGATCAGCATGGTCAGTACGATCATCATGATCAGTACGATCAGCATGGTCAGTACGTTCAGCATGGTCAGTACGATCAGCATGGTCAGTACGATCAGCATGATCAGTATGATCAGCATGATCAGTACGTTCAGCATGGTCAGAGACATTTGTGATTTCCTAAACAAGATACAAAATTCAAAAGAGGACTTTTGAATCAACAATAATCTTAATTATTTTCAAATGATTATTTTTAATTATATTTTAGGAATTTATTATTTATTTTTTTATTTCTGAAAGAAATTTTTATGTTCTTGAAAAATGAGATTTAATTGCTAAAGTATTTGCATTAACATGTTGTAGAAACACTGTTCATGCTCTACATATTCGGTAATTACTTATGAATGTTTTGGAAACACTATTCATACCCTACGTGGAGAAACGTAGTGTAAGGATGAAATAGATTGTATAATTTTTGAGATATTAGAAAAGAATGGTTAATCAACCATACGTTATCAGAAAGGTATGGAAGGGGAACCCTACATTAGGAAGGAACCCTACTTTTGGGTTATTGATAAAGTATAGAAGAAGAACTATACGTATGTTTTAAATGATACATTTGTTTCTAAAAGTTGTGGTTCATCAACCTTACTTTTGTAAGCAATCTTACGTTTCATCAAATGTATGGATCATGTACCATACGTTTGGAAGCTTATATAAGTATGGATAATTTATCATATGTTTGATTATTGAAAAGAAAAGTATTGTTCATTAACCATATGTTTGTTATCAACCTTAAGTTTGAAGGATGCAACATCAACCCTACGTTTGTGTTCAACCATACGTTTGAAAGATTCATGCTATACAGTTCAACCTTACGTTTGGCATCGGAGAATTAAAGATGATATTATCATGCAATGGTCTGCTGGTGGATTATTAGTCTAATTTCAATCTGGATATAAAACTAATTTTAAAGCGCATATTTGATTGATTCAAAGCCATTTTATCAATTATTTAAAGGATCAATTTAAAAAGAATCTTATTATTCCAAATCTTCAGGGAAGTTACGAATGCTCTGTTATTTTTAATTTTTGATCATCACAAGTCAGAAGGTGGCTTTTTTGGATCTAAATTTTCCAGAGAAGTGATTGTTGTTATTATATATATTTGATATTTAAACAGAGAATATATACGTGTTTTTCTGAACAGCAACATCAAACATTCTTAAAAATAAGGAAAACAATGTCTATAAAAAACATAGAACTATTGATTCAAAAGATAGAAAAAGCTCTGTTTATTGAAGAAGAAGAATCAAGATAGAAGATTCACTCATTCTACATCGAAGATACACTATTAAACTACTACTGCTGAAGTTCTTAATTTAATTTTTTTATCTACTGCAACATGATCGACTCAGAACAACTGTTATTTAATGATCATTATTTCTGAACGCTGCGATACATCTAATGTCAATTTCATTCTATTGCAATTGTAATGAACAAATAGAAAGTATTTTCAAAGTACAAATATCTTTTTTTCTATTTATGAGTGATCAGATTCTCATACTAAGCTGTATAGGTTCTATGAGTGAACCAAAAGTTTTTTTTGCCTTAGATTGTAAAGGTGTCAACTTCCTATAATTAGTTTTGGAATGTTCTATTGACAAGAGGACCAGATAGTGAAAATCACTATGTTCATGGAGTAGAGAGTTGGTGGAGTGGAATATGGGCATTTTGTTCCCTGAACCACTATACATCGTGTGTCTCTGCTATTTAAATTTTTGATGCATTAATTCGTCTAATTGAAAGTAAAGGGAAAAACATGATCTTTCAAATAATTTTTAAAAGACACAATTCACCCCCTCTTGTGTATATTTGTTATAATCCAATCCAATAATTGGTATCAGAGGTTGAGCTTTCTGATAAACCCTTAACTAGATGAAAGTGATTATACACAGAGAAAGATGACTGATACAAGAGAGGGAATGTCTATGGTTAGAGCACCATACTTCAATGGAGAAAATTATGGATGTTGTAAATCAAGTATGATAATATATCTGAAAAACATGGATATAATTTATATTCAAAGATTCTAACTCTTTATGAAATAGCTGACAAACCTGAGACCTAGAGTGGAACTTCTGAAGCAGAATATGATATGAACTTGATGGCAATGAATGCTATTATATGTGGTCTAGGACCCGAAGAATTCAACAGATTATCTCAACGGCCAACAACATATGAGATGTGGAAAACTATTTATGTTATTTATGAAGGAACTGACAATGTTAGGAAAATGAGATATGTTACTTCTAAGCATAAATTCGACACATTTATAATTTTTGAAGGTGAAATAATTACTCAAATGAATGGAATATTGACAGATATTTTCAATAATATAATAGATTTAGGAGACCAAATCAAATAAGCTGATTAAACTTAAAAAGAACTAAGAGTAATGCCTACTAAATGGAATGGAATCTCTACTGCAATCAGACAGTCAACACATGTCAAAGACTTAACCATGAGAGGGTTTAGTGGAACACATATGATGTATGAAGCTGAGACGAAAGATGAAGAAAATGATAAAAAGGTTCTGATCAAGAGATAAAACATTGCCTTAAAAGTGTCATCTCAAGGGAAAAGTAAAAATATAACGAAAAATGAAGTAACGGTGAAATCAGAAAGTTCTCATTCATCAAATTCTGATATAGAACTAGTTCAGCTAGCCAGAATGTTTATTAAATTCTTCAGAAAGAAGAAAGGTTTCAGAAAAACTTTCAAAAAGGATGAAAAAGAAGTCATATGTTATGAGTGCAAGAAGATTGGTCATATCAGATCTGAATTTCAATAGTTAAATGAAGACAACAAGAAGATGTTCTTCAAAAGGAATGATTATGATCAAAAAGACAAGAAAGCAATGAAAGCTACATGGAGTGTGTCATAAGTATCCAGCAGCTCTTCAGAATCAGACTCAAAGAAAAAAAAGTAAATATGAAAGCCAACATGTGAATTATAGCAGAAACAGATGAGGTACAAACATATTACTCTTCTAACTCTGACTCTAGTTCTAAAACAAGCTATTCTAATGAAAAACTTTCAGCCTACTACAACATGCTGGATGAAAAATATGACTCTATTTCTAATAAACATAAGTCATTAAAGAACATTCACATGGCTCTTTAATATAAAAGATATACAATACTAATACAATTTAAGGAGTTAACTGATAAGTATAATTCAATTAACATTGACTATACAGATCATGAAGCTAAAATAAAAACACTACAAACAGAAGTAGAAACATATAAATGTGTAGAACTTATTTTTATGAATGGAGAAAACTACTTGAATGAAATTCTTGAAAAAACTTTTATTAAGAATTAATGATTTGGAATTGGCAGTAAAAGTGAAAAACCTAAGCTATACATGAATTATTTTGTTCCATGATAAAAAATATTGAATTATAATTACTGTGGAACAAGGGGACATATTTCTAAAAACTTTTTCATAATAAAACCTCAAATAAGTGGTATTAAGAAAGGTTTTGTTTCAAATAATTTATTTGATTCTGTTTATTTAAAAAAAACATGAAAGTCTGGATTTCTAAAACATTACTGGCTAACACAACTAGACCCAATAGAATATTGGTACCAAAGAACATTGTTTAAATGCCTTTGCAAGAAGTAGGTTATAGAAGAAAAAAGACAATATTGTATATGAACAGTGGCTTCTTAAGGCATATGAGTGAAATCTCATCGAATTTCTCTACACTCACTCAAAAATATGCCGAACATATCACTTTCAGTGATAATGCCAAAGGGAAGATCTTTGGAATTGGAACAGTTGGAGATCCAGAAGCTGTCTCAATCAAAAAATTACTTTATATACAAGGATTGAAACACAATCTGATAAGTATATCTCAACAATGTGATGATAGTTATGCTGTTGATTTTTTATAAAATTGTTGTTCAATTTTTAAAAATAAACTTATTAAATTCAGAGTACCTATAATTGACAATATGTATACTCTGGATTTAAATTCCTTATGTAAAATATTTGTAAACTGCTTAACTGCAAAGATAAATGAATCTATGATCTGGTATAGAAAACTTGTACATTGAAATATATATGATTTACATATATTATCTAAGAAGAAATTAGTTTCTGATTTTCCTAGTCTCAAGTTTGAAAGTGATAGATTCTATGATGCATGTCAACTTGGCAAGAATCACAAATCATCCTTCAAATATGTTAACAAAATTTCTATATCTAAACCTCTAGATCTTATCCATATGGATTTTTTCGACCTTAATGAGTATCAATATTGGCTGGTAAATTATATGTATATGTTTTTTTGATGACTATTCGACATTTACTTGGATTTTCTTTTTAAAATATAAAGATGATGCTTTTAAATTATTTGAAATTTTTTTAAAAGCTATTCAAAATGTAAAAGGTTTTAAAATAATTTCATGAAGAAGTGATCATGGTGGAGAATTTGAGAATATGGAATTCAATTACTTTTCCTCAAATATGGTTATTAATCAAACCTTTTCTACAGCAAGAATGCCTCAACAAAATTGAATTGTTGAAAAATTAAATAGGACTATTCAAGGAATGGCTAGGACTATGCTAAATGAATACACTCTTCCTACCTATATTTGGGTAGAACCAGTAGGCACATCCTGCAATATAATGAATAGAGTTTTAATTAGACCAATTTTAAAAAAAAAGACACCCTATGAACACTAGAATAACAGAAAACCTAAAGAAAATTACTTTAATTTTTTTGGATATAGGGTTTACACCTTAAACCCCGAAGACGATCTTGGTATGTTTGATCCAAAATCTGATGAAGAAATTTTATTAGGATATTCTACTGCTTCCAAATCTTATATTATTTTTAATAAAAAGACAAGGGTTGTTAAAGAATAGGTTCATGTGAAATTTGATGAATCTGATCCCTTTGAGAAAAGGATAGATCAAATGGATGAGTTTGATTGTAAAAATAACATGATACCTAAGAACCTGAAAGATGATTTTGAAAAATATATGAATGAAATTCAGTCTAGTCCAGGAGAACTTGGCACTAAAGAACCTATAATTGTACTTCCTAGATAGTCAAATACCCTAAAAAGCACCCTTTATAAAAATTAATAAGAGACATAGAAATAGGAATAATAAATAGAAGGAACATAGGAAATCTTGTTGAGTTTTCCAGCTTTCTATCCCAATTATAACCAAATTCTATATAAGAAGCTTAAGATGATGAATATTGGATGATAACAATAAAAGAATAACTAAACTAGTTCAAAATAAAAGGAATTTGAAAATTAGTTGATAGACTAAAAAATTATCCAGTTATTGGAACCAAATGAGTTTTTAGAAATAAAAAAATGATCAAGGAATAATAACTAGAAATAAAGTGAAACTAGTAGCTAAAGGATATAATCAAGAAGAATGTATAGATTTTGATGAGACCTTTGCACCTGTAGCTAGATTAGAAACCATTATAATCCTCTTAGCATATGCATCTCATATGAATTTTAAATTATTTCAGATGGATGTTTAGTATACCTTTTTAAATGGTTATTTTATGGAGGATGTTTATGTTGAGGAACCTCATAGTTTTGAAAATTCTCATAAACCAGATTCTATTTTTAAACATACTAATGATCTTTGTGGCCTTAAACAAGCACCTAGGGCTTGGTATAAAATATTAACCTCTTTTCTTTTGAAAAATGATTTTACTATTACAATGGAAGATCCAACACTGTTTAAGAAAACATTAAATTCTTATATATTTTTTGTTCAAATTTATGTTGATGATGTAATTTTTGGATTGACTAATAAATCACTTTGTCATGATTTTTCAAATCAAATGATAAAATAATTTGAAATGAGTATGATGGGAGAATTAAATATCTTTTTGGGACATCAAATTTATCAAAAAAAATTTAGAAATTTTTTAAATCAAAGCATATACATTACTGATTTAATATTGAAATTTGGACTTGAAAATATCAAGACATATACAACTCCTATGTGTACTAATATAAAACATTATTTGGATGAAACTGTAAAATCAGTTAACAACAAGTTATATAGAGGAATGATTGGGAGTTTATTATATAATACTGCTAGCAGGCCAGATATAATGTATTCAATATGTCTTTGTGAAAGATTTCAATCAAATCCTCAATAATCCCATTCAAATATGATTAAAATAATTTTTAGATATTTAAATGGAACTGTTTTTCAATCTCTTATTTATCCTAAAACGTTTGATTTTAATTTAATTTCATATTCAGATATATATTTCAGGAGTTTTAGATTAGATAGGAAAATCACTTTAGGTACTTGTCACTTTTTATGAAAATCCTTAGTGTCATGGTCAACAAAGAAATAAAACTTAGTTGCCCTGTAAAAAACCGAGGCATAATATGTATCTACTGGCTGTTTTTGTGCACAAATTTTGTGGATGAAAAACACACTTATGGATTTTGACCTAAATTTTAATAGCACACTTATTTTATGTGATAATACTAGTGATATAAATATTTAAAAAATCATATTAATCATTCTATGACTAAGAATATTGATATCAGATATCATTTTCTAAGAGATCATGTTCTTAGAAAGGATATATATTTGGAATTTGTAAGTACTGAAATTCAATTAGCAGAAATTTTTACTAAACCACTTCCCACTACAAAGATTGGTTTAGTTAAGGGAGATCTAGGTTTATTTGATTTTAAATAAAGTTTTATTTTATTATGTTGTTTCTTTATTTTAATACTATATAAAATAAATTAGTTATTTATTTTTTTAAAAAGATTAAGTTTTTTTGTGCGAACAATTTTATTCGTTTTTAAAATCTATGTAATAATTATTGATGACATGGGAATCAAGGCTGTCAGAAACCTTTCAAATTCTGAAATGTTTCATTTTATACCAAAAACCCCTTCGAACCCGCTGCGCTTTACCGCTCAATGCCTATTCAAACCTAAACCTTTAAAGAATTTTTTGACAGAAATGGCCAAGACCAAGAAAACTGATAAAACTGAGACCAGAATAGCAATGAAACAACACTCTGAAGGAAGATAATTTTTTCAATGAATGGTCATAGACCTCGAATGGCTATATCAAATGAATCTTCTATTGAAAAAATCTCTCACTTTTTAAAATCTATAGTATAACTTTAATTATGAGAAGTATGAGGTTCTGTATGAGATAGAACTATAATATTTCTTTAAGTCGATACAATTTAGTCTGGGAGAATATGAGGATACTATGGTAGTGAAGATTGATGATAAAGATGTTTCGATATCCTCTATAGAGATCGGTCAGATTCTAAACTTCCCTCATAAGGGAGTTTTTCATTTTGATTTGAAAAATATATGAGATTCAGTTCATAAGTCTAAAGATATTGTGTCTTTTATTTTTTGTTCTACTCATATAATAAAGATGTTGATAACTGACCTAGAGCCAGATCAGAAAATCCTAGTGAAATTTGTGAAAACAGGGATTTCACCAAGGATATATGAGTTGGAGAAAATATAGTATCCATATATGTGTATAATGTTTCTGTTAATGAGTGATATATTTCTTAATTTTCCTAGGTACATGGTATGGTATCTTTATTATTGTTGTCAATCAGAATCCCGCATGAATATTTAACTATTTGGTAGATTCATTTAAAAAAATTTATTCAAAAAAGATATGGTGAGGTTGGTAGAAGCCAAAGTTAGATGTCATCTTAGTAACACTTTTAGTGCTGGGACCCTGAGAAATATTGGTTACATATGGAGAACATTGAATCGAAAAAATTTTCCGGTAGGGGCTGAGGAAGAAGAAGAGAGTTCTCAATCATAGTATGATAAAGTCCAAGGAGGGACATGATAAATCGAGAGTGATTACTACTGTAAAAAGAATAATATTTGAAACTGATGAAACTCAAGAAGAAGGAAGTCAGGAGGGACTTCAGATTCAAAGAAAAAGAATTTCTAATAAGGAACTTGTTTCACCTATTTTTACTACAAGAGATTTAATCTCTTATATATTTGTCAGAGAAGAAGTTGTTGAGAAGCCACAAGAAGAGGATACTACTCAAATTACAATGACTCCTCAATTACAAACTAAAATTGAACCTCCAATTGTAATTGAATTTGAAATTACAATAGAAAATTAAAATTAGGCAGTTCCTAGTGAGGAATTGTCCAGTCCTCAGGAAAATCAAAAAGATATTATTTTTGAATATCCAATGTATTAACTAATTAAGGATATTTGCGATGATAATGTTTACGAAGTTCAAACAGAGGTAATTATTGAGGATTTTTTTGTGGAATAGTCTGGAAAAGACTCTGATGAAAAGTCTATGGACCAGCCAGTTTAGGAGGACGAAAAAGAAAAATCTGATGCAGACTGTTTTCCATTAGTACTGATGCATCACATTGAAGTTGAAAATGAGAATCAAGCACAAGGTGCCTCTGATTCAGTGAATAAGGAAGTAGAAGCGTTGTACATAAAGTTGTCTAATTTGGAATCTAAAAATGTTACTCGAGGAGATCCTTAGAAAAAGAAAATTTTAAATTTTAAATACATAAAGGAAGTACAGTTTTCCAATAGGAAGTTGAAATGTTTTATCAAGATATGTTGAAAGAGGTACACAAGATGAAATCAGAAATGGTGATGAAGTCAGATCTGTCAGAATTAAAAACCTATATGGAGACACAATTTGCATATATTAGAACTGGTGATGCTATTGAATCGGGTACTTCACCTAATTTAATCATAAGATTTTAGGCTATCATAGTAGTAATGAAAAATATGAATGAAATATTGCATGATTTTCAATGCAATAGTTCTCCACAAATAGTTTTGTTAGATAATCAGAAGTTTTTGGTTGACCAGTTGACCTCAAGTGAACCATGTTTTAGAACTATGATGACTCAGTTCACAAGGAATTTAACACTGTTTATGGAGAAGGAAGAGAGACTTCAGGAGTTTTTCAGAGTAAAATTGATATAAGATATTCATATGACTTAGGAGAATCGAGATCTTATTATCAAATGAGGAGATGGAAAGATGAAAAGGCTAAGGGAGCAGTTGAAATAAATCAGGATAGTAGTTTATAGAAGATAAAACCTATCTAAAACTCTTACCATACCTTGATTCCTATGACCATCATGATTTTACATTTTCAATTTTTTCAATGACATTTTGATTCAAATTATCTTTGTATGTTTATATTTTTTATTTTTTTATTTTTTATTTTTCTTTGTTTAGATATGTGAGTAATCCATGTTCAATTATTGAAAAATAGTTAATAATAGAATTTACATTTGTTTAGTGCTACATCAAATGTGTTCTATTCCATATTCAATAATTCTTTTTGATATCGCAAATGGTGGAGAAATTTAGATAAACACAACATCTTATTTTAACCTTTTCAAATATTAGGAGTTATCTTAATCATTTAAGGGTGAGAAATTGAGTTAATTCTAATATTGTATTTATCATTGGAAAATTTAAAACTATATTTATTTAATTTTGTATGTTAATTTCATTGGTTATTTTCTGGGTTTTGTGATCATACAAAAGGGGGAGATTGTTGAGAAAGTGTTGTTTTTCAATGATACATAATATTTTTATTAAAAAGGGGGAGATTTTTTAGAACAATACTATGTCTCTATGATGATTTTGATGCTCAAAAATACCCTTAATTATTTTCTAATGATTTTATTTTTTAATAAAAATTTAGGAATTTATTATTTATTTTTTTATTTCTGGAAGAAATATTATAGTTCTTGAACAAAGAGATTTAAATGCTAAATTATTCACATTAAAATTTTCTAAAAACACTATTCATGCTCTACATATTTGAGAATTACATAATCGTGTCGTGGAAACACTGTTCATACCCTACGTGGAGAAACGTAGAGTGAGGATGAAATATGATGTATACTTTATGAGATATCAGAAAACGTATGGTTAATCAGCCATACATTATCAGAAAAGTATGGAAGAGGAACCCTAAATTAGGAAGAAACCCTATGTTTGGGTTGTTGAAAAAGCATGGATGAAGGACCATACGTATGTTTTAAATGTTAGATTTTCTTTTCTGAAAAGTATGTTTCATCAACCTTACTTTTATAATCAATCATATGATTCATCAAATGTATAGATAATGTACATTATTTTGGATGCTTATAAAATTATGGATCATTTATCATACGTTTGATTATTGAAAAAAAATTATGGTTCATCAACCCTACTTTGTAATCCACCTTATGTTTGAAGGATGCGACATCAACCCTATGTTTGTGTTCAACCTTATATTTGAATGATTCATGCTATACAGTTCATCCATACATTTGGCGTCAGAGAATTAAGGATGATACTATTATGCAACAGTCTACAAGAGGATTATTAGGCTAATTTCAATACAGGATTTAAAGCTGAATTTAAAGCGTATATTTGATCGATTCAAAGACATTTTATCAATGATTTAAAGGGTCAATTTAAAAAGACCTTTTTATGCTAAATAGTTAGGGAAGTTATGAATCTCTGTTATTTTTAATTTTTGATTATCACGAGTCATAAGGCGACTTTTGTGGATCTAAATTTGATGGAGAAGTTATCGTCGTTATTATATGGATGTGATATTTACATAGAGAATATATGTGAGTTTTTCCGAACAGTAACATTGAAAAAACACAAAAATAAGTAAAACAAAGACTATCGAAAACATAGAACTACTAATTCAAAAGAATGACAAATATCTGTTTATTGAAGAATAAGAATTAGGATATAAGATTCACTAATTATACATCGAAAATCTACTGTGAATCTTCTACTGTTGATGTTGTAAATTATACTTTATATATCTACTGCAACAAGATTGACTTATAATGAATATTATTTGAATATAATTATTTCTATAGGCTATGATCCATCTACTGTCAATTGCATTCTGTTGCAAGTTATGAAGAACAACTAGAATGTATTTTTAAAATAGAAATACGATTGTTTTCTATTCTTGAGTGATTGACTTCTTGTACTAATATGTATAGGTTCTGTGAGTGAACTATAAAGTTTTTTTCCTTAGATTGTAAATATGTCAAGTAAATGTACTTAGTTGTGGAATGGTCTGTTGATAAGAGAACCAGATAGTGAAAATCACCAAGCTCGGAGATTAGAGCGTTGGTGGAGTGAACTAGGGGTCTTCTATTCCCCAATCCACTATACATCGCGTGTCTCTGTTATTAAAACTCCCACTATACTAATTCATATGATTAAAGTTAATGGGCAGAACACGATCTTGCAATGAATTTGTAAAAGACACAATTAACCCCCCTCTTGTGTATATTTGGTATAATTCGATCCCGCAATAATAAGAAGTAAAAATATTCCTAATACATTCATGGGAAATTGAGAAATCCTAGAGAAATTTTAGTTTCATGTAGAGAATTTGATGATTATCATAGAGATATGAATGATCAATTTATAAATATCTAAATAGAGTCTGTTAAAAAATATATTTTGAAGATTTCAGAATATATTTTAGGGGTAAATTTGAATATGTCAGAATTTGTTCCAATATGTCCATATAATCTATATCGGATACTTAAAAAATAATGAGATTTAGTCAGGATGTTTGAATCAATCACAGATATAATGTCCAAATTTAATGAAATACATCCTTCACTAAATTATAAAAGTTCACTATTAAATGTATTTTGGACAACCAAAGAGATCTCATTCAAAAGATAACATTACCATAACCCATCATAATTAATTTTCTCAATTATTTTGGTACAATGTTGTCTCAGTTTATTCCACAAGTAGAAATAGTTCAAGAATTTTCAAAGTTGAATTTGGTTGAATCATTAAATATTGATCAATATAAAAATTTTTAATGAAACAGTTGGTTGAGAATATTACTATATATTTATTAGAATCCATGTAAGAATAAAAGGAATTTCGTCATGATTTTTTTTATTTTCACAAGAATTTTACACCTCTTCTGAACAAGCCCTCTCAAATTTATAAAACCACACTTTTTAACCATCTCTCAACCAAAATGATTCATGTAATCATAAACATATTTTCAATAAATTATTTTTCTTATTATATTTTTCTTATTATTTATTATGTCCATTTCTACTTCTATAAAACATATAATTTAAAACATGTTCATATTATAAAATTCATTACAGTAATATTATACATTTAATGTGTTCTAATTCAATTTTATTATCATTATTTTTGATATCCTAAAGGGGGAGAAATTGGGTAAACAATACATTCAGGATTCAATTACCAAATTCAAATCTAAACTAAAAAGAATGGATTTTCTTGTGTAAATTAATCAATTGTATTTATAATTACTGTATCTTTTATAAGATATTATTTCATTTGTTTTTATAATTACTATATTTTATATAAGTTATCTTATGGGTTTTGTGAACACCATGAAGGTATAGATTGTTGAGTATGTATGGTCTCAGCATTAATCTATAAAAATTATTAATTTTGATACTCAAAAAAACCATTTGTTTTACTAATGAAGTTACTTTAATTTTATTGGGAATATATTTATTGATGATGTTTAACATTTTGATTAGTTATAAAATTATTTATATTATTATGAATTTGTTTAAGTATTCTAGAATCATTATTCATACCCTTTTTTTGTAATAATAATGTGTGGTTCCAGAAATCTATATTTAAAACAGCACGTATGGATCATGTGTCCTATATTTGTGGGAAGGTATTTTTATTAACCAAAAATTTGGATAGAAGCATACATTTGAGAAATGGGAATGTATAGATAAACAACCCTATGTTTTAATGAAAATATATATGTGAGGAAACATTTGTACGGTACAGAAATCATACTTTTTTAATCAATTATACATTTTCAAACTTGATTTTGGTGATTTTTAATCATACAAAGAAACCATACATCTGACTATTCAATGGTGGTGTTAAAAATAATTATATTTTTTGTGATTTCTACAACGGTATCAAAGAAATTAAATATAGTTTTAAATCTATTTTATTACCAATTAAAAGGATTATTAGGATGTATTCAAAGGCTCATATTCAAAAAATAATGTTTTTACTGTTTACAATGAACGTTAAAACACATTTTAATGGTTCTAAATTTGAATGATCACTATTTGCAGGAAAAGTTATTGGATCTACTCATTCAAAATAATGAATCTTTTTTGTATAAATATCAAGATTAGTCTCTCTTTACACATCACCGTATATGGAAATATAGTTTTGAATACAAAACAGATACAATGAACCAAAATTTTAAACAACTTTGTTATTCTATAGAATCTACACTGTAAAAACATGCATGTTTCAATTTTGTGATGTGTAACTACTGTTTTTTATTAGTTAATACTTTTAATGAATATAATTCACAACTAGGATCTCTTCAAAGTTAATATTTCTTAAATACATTTATCTTTGAATAACTATATATGTATTCTGTAATTTTCTACTACAACTACATATAAGAACCTGTTCATTTAATCAAATCAGACTACTTTGATTTATTGTTTCATTGGATCATTGAAAATAGTTGTGGAAGAGTATTAACTTATCATACTAATATGTAGACAATATAGTTCCATTTGAAAGAACCAGATGTATTTTTAATTCCAAAAGTTAATGGTTTAAACTTCCTGGAATCAGTTGTGAGGGTCTTATGATAAGAGGGCATTTCTAGTGGAAATAACTAAGCTCATAGAGAGAGCATTAGTGGTGTATAATAAGGGATCATCATGATCCAAACCACTATAAAAATATTTCTGTTCTTTTTAAAATATTATTTTATGGATAAAATATATAAAAAAGATAATGTTTCATATCTACAACAATCATAATGAATTGAAAAATCCATAATTTTTCAATATTATTAAATAGAAAAAAATTACCACCCATCTTATGTATCATTATGTTATTAGAAACTAGCATCACCATGTTAATATATTGTGTTTCCAAATTTCAAAAGGCATTAAATTATTACAGTCCTTGGGCTTGTCTTTTTAGAATGAAATGAATATCCATAAAAATTGATCAAATATTCATGTATGAGAATCTTTGGTTACTATAATACACTTATGGATTTATTCTCAATCATTATCATCCATGATGTTTCTCTTTGATAACCATCACAATAAACATTCTTAATTATAGTTGATATATATATATGTTATGCACATTAGAATATTATATTAAAACACTAAATCAATAAACAATAAAACAAGATCAAATTTCATAATGTAATGTTAAAACACAATATAAGTGTAAAATATTTCATTAGAACTATGTATAATGAAAATAATCGACTAAAAAGACAACATTTTTTGACAATAAAAAACACAACATAAAAAGTATTGTAAATATTTGTATGAAAAAAAATTATAATGGAAACTCACTAAAAATATACCTATCTAGTTAAACTACACCAAAAAATGTTGTATGATATAAAATCATTTATGAAATTACATTTGTTTTATAGAAAAGTTAATCTAATTTCATTGAAAACCATACTCAATCTATATTAAATTATTTTCATTTTTTTATAAAAATTATAAATAAATTCACCATAAACAACCCTAAATTTTCCCTTCCATATTTTTCCCTTTATTGAAATTTAATTAAATTCTTTAAAATTAATGAAAATATATAGACTAATAATATACTTATCCCTTTGTGTGGTAAAAATGAAAAAACAACAGAGTTATAAAATAAAATAAAAAAGTCAATAATTGTATATAATATTACAATTTCTATATTATCCATGAAATTTAATGCCTTTAAAAATTAATGGATAAGTAAATAAAGTGATAAAATTCAAAAATTATACGAATAAAAATATTTCACGAATTGGGTTCTATTTTAGGATACCTAAGGATTATATTTTTGTAATGAATATGGTTCTAGAGAATGTTTGATATCAACTCACTCGTCTTTAAAAAAATTATTTTAGTATACTACAAATGAAAATATACCTCACATAATTAGAGGTTAAAAAATCTTTATATAGTAAGATATAAATAAGAGTTACTCAAGAGATTAATTAGAGTAATTATTAGATAAAAAATATAAATTCATTATGAATATAGATAATATAAAAGAATAAAATCATGAGGCATGTTGTAAAGTTAGTATAGTTGTATATCATAGAATGCAATCACCTCTTCTAAAGGATTTATTCAATGTAAATACTAAAAAATTATAATTTATTTCAATTGATCATTTCTATGCTCTTTTTAATTTCATTATATTAATTTAAATTTATGGGTATAATTCAAAAATCAATAATTATGTATCATATTTCTAACATACTCAAGAGTGATATATAATTAATATTCCTAGTTTTTAAATAAGGGGTGTTTTATGTTAATGTGATTTTCATGTGAGTGATGTTTTTGGTATATATATAATATTATTATTCTAATGAGATAAAAAAAATGAATATTATGTAAAAAAGAAAAAAACTATTTGACTTTTTTGAATCATAAAAAACTAAGAATAAAAAAATATAGAACCCATATATTTGGATTTAGTGGTGGAAAGTAAATCCAACTATTTTTTAATTATAGAAAATAAAACTAAATACCCTCATAAGAAATAAAAATTTCTAAAAGTTGAGTTATAAAACATCTCAAATCAACTAAATTCAGGAATAGAATAACACTTAATAGTACTATATATTATAGATGAGTAGAATAAAGAACTTCTCGAAGTTATATGAATTTTATCAAAGATTATATTGACTCATTTGTGATGTAATTATTTTCTATATTCATTGTATCTAAAACACAATAATATATTTCACATAAATTACAGTCTACTAGTCTTTCAGTACAATAAAAATAAGATCATACCTATGAATAACATTTGACCAACCAGTATATTCAATTAAATCGAATTTAGAATAGACATATATAGAAGAATTTAAAAATTAATAATTTTCAATAAAAACAAATTTAAATAAAACTTATATATATATACAGGTTTAATTTTATTCCATTTAGTTTTTAGAAAATATGGACATATTCTACCATATAGTAGAAGCTATATCATTTAGGTGATCTATAATCTATTTTTTATTACATTTTATTTTTCACCAATGGTAGGATTAGTTCTATTAGAGGTTTATTACAATGCTTTCCCTATGTGATGCATCTAGTGTGCTAAATTGAGTGCTCTGCATCTGTTGACTGGTCTCACACACTTTATTATTCATTGAACTCATTCTTTGAAAATTTGTATGGATTCCATATTTTAGGTTGATGATTTAGACTCGTTGATTAGATTGGTTTATGGTATATTGACACCTGCTTCAATGGATTTCTCTTTGGATCTCCTAGAAATTTTAAAATTACACAACTCATTTCCATGATTGGGTGAATACATAATGTTAAAGCAGATGATGATGTTTTTTATGAGATTAATTATGGATACAATGAATCTATGAAGGTCATTGTCATTTAATATTTTTATGTAATATTATATTAATGTAATAAGGGATCATAATTTTAATACACGAGGAATCCAATGATTGCTACACGGAAACAAACAATCATTACCAAATGAATCATAGGCTTTTAACCTAGTGAATCCTTTACTCATCACACATAAGGAATCATGTTTCTTTACTATTATGTCATTAGTTTTTTTAGCTAGACTAAGAAACAAATTCATGACACATAGGATTTCCAAATAATTCCACCTAATTAATCTCATTATCATGACATGTGGAAGGGTATTCAGATTGTCACTTGAGCATGGATAGAGGTTATAATCTTATCATATACACCTCTTAGTCTCATAACCTAAGGATATATAGTATCTTCATTGGAAACTAGGGATTTTTTTCCTCTAGTTTTTTCATATATATATATCTAACTAATGGTGTTTTACATATTTAAAATATAGTTTGGGTACTCCCACATACACATGTCATCATGGAGAGAAATATCAACGCCCATAATTTTTAAAACCCCATGTGTTTAACCATATCGTTATTTGGTCATTTGACATGACATGACCATGTACTTTAATTTCATGAGATAGGGACACATGTTTCAAAAAATCAATAATAATTGGAGGAGTGGTGATTACACATAGATATATCCTATAAAATGGTGGATGTTGTCTCATTCACATCACATGAGGCCTTTAATTCTAATCCCCTAAGATATGAATAAAATTTAGTATCATGTACGATGAACATTGGCATATAGTTTAACATCATGTGACTAATATGTTGTTATATAGTTTAAATTAATGGGATTAGGAAACAAGTATATGTAGTTTAAATTCTTGTATCTCATCCTTTATGGAATCTAAATGTAATGTTTTCAAGATCCAAATTTTGTTCCATGGTGTATAAATTCATATATGTTAGATGTTAGTGCTTTGCAGTGTAAAGTATAATTGATCATACATTAGTGTTATGAAGTTTAATTTTTTATATATGATATTTTTTTCTAGGATTTTTTAGATAATTAAATAAAAATATTGTTTGAGGCTTATTCATTAATGATTTATGGAATTTTGAGGGTGTTGTATCATACTCTTCACATCAGGTATCCTTTGATAATCATAAATCATAAGGCAGCTATTTCATGTCATATTCTATGGATCCTATCTCGTTCTTTAATATTATGGTACTATTGGGTCCTGAAAACATTTATAAGGGAATGTAAGTACTTTCGCAAATTTGGAAAAGGTATGATGTACAAAAGGGAAAAGGATTAAAATAATACTTTTGAAGAAAGAAGTTTTGGAAAAGAAAAATATTGTACCATGAACCATAATCCCTTCACGGACCACCGCTCACCCTGGTGGTGTGTGGCCCCATGAAGCAACTCTAAACAAAACAGATCATGGAGTAATGATGACGACATATACCCTGCAAATGAACAAAGTCATTTTTGGAATGGATTTGGAAAATTATTCCCCGCATAATAGACACCCCCACTTGGGAACTAAATGGTTATTGATTGAGGAAAAATTGAAGACCTCCTAGGAATGAAATGATGTCATTGGAAAGAGCGAGGTGGTGATTATAACTGTTTTGTATGACAACACCACGGACCGAGTCATAAGCTCATTGGGTTTCCCCATGTGGGCTTCTAAAAAGGAGTCATGAAACCCATAAATTTAGATCTTATACCATTTTATAAAAGTACCCTGAGGGGAGCCTAGAAATTAATCATATTGGAGGATTACAAAATTGAGTTTTTTAGGAGGATCCTTTGGAGAAGGGTTTTTTAAGAGATCGATCAAGGAAGCACATGCTCCTTTGGACGATCCCCTACAGGTATGGCTTGCTGTGTAACATTAATGAAGAAAATATAATTTTGACTGGCATACTGTGAACCTGATCCCTTTTTAGGTGAACATCTTTCAAAGAACACATCCAATGTCCCTTCTTCAAATCCACACCCCACATAGCACAACGCTATGAAGATGGAACCCTATTCTATGTAGAAACTCTCTACACAGTTGTATCCCAGCACCACGTAGCACCATGCTACATGGATGGAATTCAACGCCATGTACCACCATGAATTGTGGATAGAACTATGTTCCGCGTATAAAAATGCTACATGGACTACATTTATGTTTTCATACCACCACAGTATGTGTATGACCCCTACATCTTCATAGAAAAACACAATGAGGAGAGGTCCCCATCCCTCATGATTAAATGGTATGCAGAATGGGGTTACCGTGGGCATCCCATCCTTTTTCATTGATTCCCTCATTTTGTTTTTGTCACCTCAACTACATTCCCTCTACAAATCAGTCTAATGTAATTAAGCCAAACACTTTTCTAATTCCACTGGACTAGAATGATAAAACTGGAAGGTGCACCAGCTCACCCTTCTATGTTTTCATACCCAAGATAAGAGGAATCATGTGGGTAATCTCCATAATTGTTCACACCACTATAATAACCATAAGTATAAATTACCATGGTAACTAGGGGTCCAACCATGGGATAAAAATGTGATCCTCCCAAATTTAGGGATCACGGGTAATCACTAGCCTTTCCCTTCGATGAAGGTGAGTGATACACAAGGTAAATCACTCTTTCTTTTCCATTTTAAAAGAATCAATATCTGTACCTTTTCCCAAAACTGATTAGAGGCTATCACTCCTAGAGTAATCCCTTTTGATCGTAGGTGTCGGTGCCCTCACCTCGGCCTCTTATATTGATTTCCTCCTCCTTTTACATTATCAAAGAAGAGAACGTGGGTGGATTATTGAATCTTTCACATTTTACTATGTTTTTAATAAATAATGGCTTGCGTGTGGATAGAGGCTAGTGATGATCACAATACCCACACAATACACTTCTATAAATGAACTATGAGGCCTTTGACTCTGACCAAAACAGGGATACGTATGATGCTTGTCTAAGACCTTATCACAAAGGGTATCCTCCTCAAATGATAAACCTAATCGTGAATACTAATTCATAAAGGCCTCCTATGTGGTGTAAGTACCTTCTATGATTTAAAAAGATAATTATATACCAATGTAATCCCCAAATCATTCCTCGTTTACATGAAACTTTTATGAGTAATCCCCATTATACCAAACATTGAGGTCTTTGATTCCTAACCAACTAGGATACATACAAAACCTCCAGGTGGACTAAAATGGACGTCGAAACATTCCAAAATGTTTTTTAGGCCATATTCCCGATAGGTTCGCCCTTTACCATGAAGACTATATCTCATCAGGGTACCTTGGGCAGCCTTAGCATATGTCCCACACCAAATATTGACTAGGCACCTTATGCTTAGATGTCCTTGCCAGATGATGTTAAAATAAAAGGATAGATCCTTGTCAGATGACCTTAAATGTTGATGTGTCCAAATAAGTGGCACCGAATTGCATGGGATTTCATTCCTCTCATGAGGATATGTAGGAATCATATATTATGGGTTCAACCCCAACATCAAAACAGTCTCTACCCCCTAGATGATGATAAATTCTAGAGTGCCTCATCCTATGGCTTAAATCATCTTTGTCTTGGAAAAAGACCATATAATCCTTAATGTATCCACAAAAGGATAACATTGATGAAGAACCTCAGATAGATACATATTTATTCATAAATAGAGAACCTTGTATACATATGGATGATTCTAAACCCATGCATAATTATGAATGATCATGTGACTTAAGAGTAATTTATTGACACATTCTTGGGAATGAACCAAGGATTCACAAATATGTGAAAATTTCTTATATCTACAAGAGAGTGCTGAAATAGGATAATAATTCCACCCAAAAGGGGGTGATAAGACTGACTATCCATCCCCTTGTCCAATGTGAGTCCTAAAGTTTCATTGGAAAAGTCATCTTGATATCACCTACCTTTGGAAAGAAGGTCCATGAATCATGTATAAGAGGTCCAATGTGTGTGTTTTTATTTGTGAATAAACCCATTAGAGACCCTCGGAGGACATATTTTCCAATTTTATTTGATTTCACAATGTCATAACCCCCTGAAATCACCTGATGGGACCACTCAACGAGAGAACCTAATTCGTAACACATTAAAGGATATACTTTCCAGTCCAAGTGGGACCATATCAGCAACAAAAAATGGGCCATGATGCAAATATGGTCGAAAATAAATTTTAAACCGGAGGTGAATCCATAACCATGTTGGCAGTGTTACCACACATTGAGCCCCATCAAATTAAAAAGGAAGAGGGTCAAAAAATATCATCAATTATAAATGTGGTCATGAGATGCTAATTTTAAGGTGATTTTCTTTAAATTTCACATATATATTATAAGAATTATGCAGCACTACCTTCAATCCAATTGAATCCAAACAATTTGATCTGACAAGCATGGTCCCAACATAATAGGAAATTGGGTCCTTAATGATGAGTAGGACACCATTACCCATCCATAATCCTCAACACTGGGTTTCAAATGCTCTGATTAAGGAGTACCATCAAAACAACACTCTCGCTACAATGGAGGAAGAAAGGAAATCCCTCTGGACCCTAAATCCCTACTAGTATCCCAAAACATTTTGACCAGTAGTCCAGAGCTAGGATGCCCCACTTGTCATTAAAAATCATTTCAATAGCTTATCCCCCAAGCATGATGAGTACCCTCTTTATCATAGGGGTGTATATGAAGTCAACATTGATGACATCATCCCTGCTACATAGGGGACTCGTGAAAGAGTCCCTTATGAAAGGCATATCCAAAAACAACATGTGACCCAATATCCTCTTTCTAAAGAGGATATCACATTGAGGGACACTGCTAATGTCCAACGGACACTGGCACTTAGGGGGGGGGATGCGAAAAGCATAAACATGTAATCTAGAGTAAGTCATCGCCCTAGTTTTTTGGAGGATATCTTCCATAAAAACATGTTATCATGATATGGGAAGGTATAATATCCTACTCCCTCTTCGAAATCCTACCATAAATATATGGTGGCACATTACGAGCAAGCATAAATTTGTTCCAAATCTTATCAGCCTCTATGTTCCAATAGAGTATAATATTTCATGAATTTTAAAATCCATGTTGATGCATAAGAATCCCACAATCTAAATAGAGAGGCCAATAATGGGAAGTTACACAACACTGCCATTGCACATGATTCCCTATAGTAAAATACGGTGGAAATAAATAGGCAGATTCAAATCCCTTCCTTCCACCAGGATTCCCATTAGTCAAATACGGTGGAATAAAAATATAAGAAGTGTTACAATCCTAAAAACTCATACCAATAACATTATCAAAATTGGTTGGAAATCTCTATGTAGATGCACATCCCTACTGATGAATATGATGACCACCAGTAAAATTCTGTGGAAATCAACATGAAGAGTCAATTTTCTTTTTTCCATAAAAAAATCCCACAATTCAAAATTGTTTACATGAAAATATTAGCATATTTAAATCCAACCTATTGTATACCAATCGCTTTATCCATATAGGGCATAAATATATATAAATATCACATATATAATGATGAATATGAATCCCATCATTCAAATATGGTGTTAATCAATAGGTAGAACCAAATTCCTACCTTCTACAAGAATTAACAATAGTCAAATTTGTGGTATGAAAAAACAAGCAGAGCCAAATTCCCGAAGATTCATATCAAACCCATAATACAAATACAATGAAAAATGAGCTGGTAATAATTCCTTCTCAAAAATATAAATCTCAATAGTAAAATATAGTGGAATATAGATAATTTAGCTAGTTTATCCCAACTACAAGTCAAGGGACGACTCTTTACTCTACCCTGACATAGGATAAATACCAGTACCCACTAAAAACATATGGAGGATCAGAGAAGGCACAAACTCTTGCTCTGATATCTGAATGAGAATTTATACCCATTCATGATAAAGACATATCTCTGCACATCCGATAAATAATGGAGGATCAAATGTTGATTCCATATCATATAATCTAAACCTGTAAAGATGAAAACATGTTTGTGAAAAAGGAATGGAATTGGGCCCATGAACCCATCTCTCTAAATGGGGTGATTCATCTTAGTCACTATAGAGAAGACCGGTACCCCTTCTATATTCCAAGAGGTTCAATGACCATATTCCATGATACAAGAACAACCATATCATAGAAAAAGCCGTATTCCATATGGGTGACACCGGTCCAATGTGGTGGTCACTCTAGGGTAGACATATATCCCTACCATAACTCATGATGATCATCGGTGTATCCTTGAAACATTTTAAAAACCAAACATATAGGGACCTATATATGAAGGCCATTACCAACGACATGCAACCATAGTTTCTTACTTGGGATATAATGCCGCCAGCCAACTCTTTTGGACTCCGGGCTTGAAAATGCTATGTATTTGTTTTTATAAAAGAAAATGAACAATTAAACAAAACTTTAAACAAATGATGTCCTTTTACAAGTCTAGGTTCTAGAGTATTAGGCAAAACTATACATTTATCAGAGTTGCAAAAATAAAATGATTGTCAACTACGCTTCCGCGGATGCTACACAAAAAACGTTCAAGTCTGATTTACAACTTCAATGATTCTTGTGAAAAACATTTAAAAACAAAGGTGTGAGCATTCAATTGCCTAGTAAAGTGTTTTCAAAACATTTGATAACTCTCATTAAATATATCACATTGATAATACATTTAAAATATTTAACTAGAAATACAATTGTAAAACATCCTTTAAAAAATACTACAATTCCTTGATAATTAATTATATTTTAAAAAATCTTTTAAAATAATCCATCGATTTAGTTGAAGATATCAATCAAGCCCTTAAAAACAACTAAGGCAACTAGTAACTATGAACGTTTTCTTGGGCCTAACCACTTGAGCGATGGATTCATTATCTAATTCCCTATCGTATTTACAATGTTCGAGTACTAGTTTTCATATAACATTTTTGTATTATCTTTCCTTATATACATATAATTTTCACTAGTGTTTTAGCTTCGAAAATATATTTTCAATCATGCTTGGAATAAATAAATACTAATCTTTACTGAAAATTATATCTTCGACATGGTAAAATCAAATATCATGATACGTGATGTTGCATAATCACATGATAAATTAATCAATATCCATGCACTTAAAATTTCATCCATATTTCCATAAAAATATATTCTATAATGTTTATTTAATGATCATGTATATATGTATATAAATATATATAAATGTGTATTCATGTATGAAAACTTATATATATATGTCCATAATCATGATATGAGTATGACATGCATATAGATCCATAATTTAAAATCATAATATTCTATAAATAATCGATTACTATATATTTTTAATTAATAATTAATCAAAATAATAATAATAATTATAATTCATATGAATCATAATCTTGATCATTGAAAAATAAGTTCAAAACATAAAATCATAATTTTGGATTAAATAATATCTCATTAACATTGGAGAATAAAACATTTTAATTATAAAATGACATAATTTAACATGACCAATAAAATACATGTGGAAAATATGGACAAATAATTTCAATATAATTGATTGTTGCAAATCATAAAAATAGATGCCATGGAATAAAGAACTTCCTAATAACCATATAAATTAATATATATATATATATATATATTTCTCTTTAAGAAAATAAATTCCATAATTTTGAAATAAATAAACAAACAATTATTTAAGAAAATAAAATGAAATTGAATGTATAAACAAAGCATCTAAGAATATATAATCCTATACAATATAAGAGTTCAAATAAACATTGACATGAAAATAAATATTTCCCTATTATGAAATACAAGAAATCAATATTAATGTAATCTAATTTTTTTTATCCGAAGGGAATAAACATTTAGAGTAAAATAAATGTTCCCTTACCTCTAATTGAACATTAACAAAACATTAATAGGAATAGAAAATGATTTTGGCTGGATAACAGTTTTTTTATCATGAAGAGCACCGTTACCCACTCAAGGTATGCCAAGAACACGCGACACTCAAATTTAGAGGGTGGAGATGAAGTACTAGTATTCTATTTATAGTCTTACAAGGAATAATTTTACTATTTTGTTCATATTACATGACAAGATGAAATATATATATATATATATATATATATATTATTGTCTTCATTCACTACATACATTAAATAGATGTAAACATGAAAATGAATTTATACATTTTTTTTGTTTCCAACTTACTCGATAGATGGTTTGGCTAGCGGTACAATAAGAGATAATAAATCTATATTCAAACATTAAATTTGAGGAGAATCTGTCAAAGAAGAATATAGATTTAGTTGAAATCAAGTAGTGAAAATAACCAAACATTAAAAAAAATTTGAATATGTGGTGCTAAAAGACTGCTTGTCGGGAAATCTTGTACTCAAATTGAATATATATATATATATATATTGTTTCAACTGATTGAAACAGAATAATCCAAATTTAATATAGCTAAAATAATTGACAAATTTATATCTTCATTAATCATATCACCCATAACACTCAAAAAAGACAACTATTTGTCCATAGATATCGATTGACAAGTGAAATTGAAATCAAAATCTATAAATACAATAAAAAACGTTTAAGAATGAATCTAGATCATGATTTTGGATAAAAAAACAAGTAAATACATGCCTACTTGCAGATCTGGACAACCAAAAGGACAAACTCAAAAAAACGGGGCAAAAAATCAATCGAAACTTCACGCAACCCATTAGACATGAATTGAACCTTGGACAAAGATCCAGACCCAAACCTATACATCCTTGATCGACTTCAGCCAGAACACATCCGTACCTATCAGTCCAACTCAAAACCACCCTCATTGGCATGACACGTCACCCACAGCCGACGGTGACTCCCAGATATGAAGAAGGACCCTCACCGATGAAGCCATCGACCAAAACCATCACACGAAACCTAGCGTCACCCCGTGCTTCGGCTCTCACAACTCGAACAAACCCACCAACTCAAAACTAGATATCAGTCATCTGAAAAACCCTAAACAAATTACATCATTTTTCTAATTAGTTGTATTTTTATTATTTCGTTTCATCATACATATATTGTTTGCATTTTTTTACAATATTAATATGATAATTAATAAAATTATGATAAAATATACTACGTTAATTTTATAATTTAAAGGAATATTTCATATATAATGGTGGAATATAAATAAAATTTATTTTGTAATATATATGTATAAAAATTTCATTATTATAATGTACTTATAATTGAAAATAATACTTATATATTACCTTATAATTCATTCTTAAAAATAAAATATTATTCCCTTTCTTTTATAAAAATATATTATTGTTGAAGACACTAAAATATAACAACATTTAAATATTAAATATCATTTCTTTAAAATAATGATTTATTTTTTAATAGTATTTTAAATTTAAATAAAATCATATTTGATGAATTATTGTTATAATTTATTTATTGATATCATTAAATTATAATTCACTACTCATTCAATATTTTTTTAAAAAATAAAATTGATTTATTGTTTAATTAAAAAAAACTATTAATTAATTAATTATTGATTTATTTTTACTAAAACCGATGAAGTTATATTTTCCCCACTAAAATGAATTGCGTCCTCGAAATTCATTAGTCGAACCTAATAAAAATTCTGATTTTTCATTTTACAATTAATTAATTATTAAGAGGGATTAACTATCTAAAGAAAACATTATCACCTAGATTTTATTCTCCTCAAAAGAAAACATCAAATCCCCAAAGTTTTCTAGTTTGTTCCTCAAATACAAATTATAACGCCTCAATACCACTCATTTGGACTCAGTGCTTGAAAATGCTATGTTATTTTTTATTTAAAAGAAAATGAAAAATTAAACAACACTTTAAACAAATGAGGAACTTTTACTAGTCTTGGTTCTGGAGTATTAGAAAAAACCTTACATTTCTCAAAGTTGAAAAAATAAAATGATTGTCAAATACGCTTTTGCACAGGCTACAACAAAAATTTCGAAGTCTGATTTACAACTTCTATGATTCTGGTGAAAAACATTTAAAAACATAGGGGTGAGAATTCAATTTACCAGTAATGTTTTCGTAAAAACTTTGATAAATCTCATTAAAAATGTATCTTTGATAATACATTTTAAATATTAAACTATAAATAAATTGGTAAAACAACATTTACAAAACACTAAAATGCTTTGAAAATTAATTATATTTTTAATATTCTTTTAAAAAAATCCAGTGATTCAGTTGAAAATATTAATCATGACCTTAAAACAAAACAACTAAGGCCATTCGTATCCATGAAGGCTATCTTGGGCCTACCCACTTGAGGGATGAATTCACAATCCAATTCCATATCATATTTACAAAGTTCAAGTACCTATTTTTATAAAACATTTTTGTATTATCTTTCCTTATATACATATAATTTTCACATGTGTTTTTATTTCGATAATATATTTATAATCATGGTTGGATAAAATAAATACTACTCTTTATTGAAAATTGTATATTCAACGTGGTACAATCTAATCTACTGATACATGACATTGTGTAATCACACGAAATATTAATCTACATACACACACATAAAATTACGTCCATATTTCCATAAAAATAAATTTTGTAATGTTTATTTAGTAATCAAGTATATATGTATATACATATATATATATGTGTGTGTATCCAACTATGAAAAAATATCTATATATGGACATAATCATGATATGAGTATGACATGCATGTAGATCCATCATTTAAATTCATAAAATTCCATAAATAATCAATTGCTATATTTTTTTGATAAATAATTAATCAAAACAATAATAATTATTATAATTCATATGAAACACAATCTTGATCCTTACAAAATAAGTTTGAAACATAAAATCTTAATTTTGGGTTAAATAATATCTCACTAACTTTGGAGAATAAAGCATTTGAATTATAAAATTACATAATTTTACATGATCAATCAAATACATATTAAAAATAAGGAAAAATAATTTCAATATAATTGATTATTGAAAATCAGAAAAAATAGATGGCATGAAACATATAATTCCCTAATAATCATAGAATTAAATATATATATATATAAATATTAATCTTTCCGAAAATAAATATCGTAATTTTGAAATAAATAAACAAACCATTACTTAAAAAAATAAAATGGTATTGAAAGTATAAATAAAGCATCTGAGAATATATAATCAATTAAAATATAAGATTTCAATTAACCATTGACATGAAAATAATTTTTTCTCTATAACAGAAAACTAGAAATCAATATTAATGTAATTTTAATTTTTTTATGAGAAGGAAATATAAATTTAGAGGAAAATAAATGTTCCCTTACCACTAATGGAAAAATAATATACCATTGATAGTACTTGAAAATGATTTTGGTTGGATAATAGTTTTCTTTTCATGAAGAGCTGTAATACCCACTCAAGGTATGTAAGTAACACACGATACTCAAATTTGGAGGGTGTAGAAGAAGTACTAGTTGACTATTTATAGTCTTGAGGAGAATTATTTTATTATTTTTTTCATATAACATGGCAAGTTAATATATATATATATATATATATATATATATTATTGTCTTCATTCACTGCATACATTAAATAGAAAAAGATAGAAAAACGAATTTATATTTTTTTATTCCCATATTTTTCAATAGATCAGTTGTCTTGCAGTACAATAAGAGATAATAAATCCATTTTTAAACATTCAATTTGAGAAGAATTTTTCAAAGAAGAATCTGGATTAGGTTGAAATCATGCAGAAAAAAATAACCAAATCTTAATAAAAGAATAAGAATATGTGGTGTCAAAATACTGCTTGTCGAGCAATCTGGTACTCGAATATATTACATATATATATATTGTTGCAAATGATTGAAACAGATGATTCCAAAATTAATATAGCTAAATTATTGACAAATTGATATCCACATTAAACATATAAACCATAACACTAGAAAACAACAAATATTAGTCCATGGATATTAATTAAAAGATGAAATAAAAAAATCCAGCAATATGATGAAAAAACATTTAAGAACGAATTTGGATCAGGATTTTGTATAACAAAAACAAGTAAAGACATTCCCAATTGTATATATAGACAACTAAAAATAAAAACTCAAAAAATTGGGTCCAAAAAATCAATTGCAACATCACGCAACCCATTAGACAAGAATTGATTGTCAGACTTAGATCCAGATCCAAACCTGGATATCCTTGATCGTTTTCGGCCACAACACATCCGAACCTCTCGATCTAGCTCAAAACCACCCTCGTCGGTACGACTCATCACCCATAGGTGACCTTGACTCCTGAAAACTAAGACGGACCCTCAACGATGAGTAAATCGACCAGATCCTTCACACAAAACTTGGTGTCGCCCCGTGCTTTGTCTCTCGCGACTCGAATGGACCCCCCAACTCAAAACTAGATAACACCATTATGAGAAACCCTAAACGACTTCCATAATTTTTTATTCATTGTTTTTTTATTATTCCGTTTTATCAGATATATATACCATTTTCATTTTTTTACAATATTAAAATGATAATTAATAAAAATATTATAAAATATACTACATTAATTTTATTATTTAAAAGAATATTTCATATTTAATAATGGAAAATAAATATAATTTTGTTGGTAATATATATTTCTAATAATAGTATTATTATAATGTACTTATAATTAAAAATAATACTTATATATTACATTTTAATTCATACATTGAAATAATAAATTATTCCCACTGTTTTATAAAATTTTATTAATATTGAAGACATTAAAATAAAACTACAATTAAATATTATATATCATTTCTTGAAAATAATGATCTATATTTTAATTGTATTTTAAATTTAAATACATGCATATCTGATGAATTATCATTAAAATTTATTTATTGATTTCTTTAATTGATAATTCAATACTCATTAAATGTTTTTTTATAAAAAATAAAATTGGTTTATTGTTTAATTAAAAACAAAAAGTATTGATTAATTAATTATTTATTTATTTTTACTAAAACTCAGGATGTTACATGGGAGCACCCAAAAATTAAAGGTTCCAAAGGTAGGTAGAAAATGAATATCACATTCAATATTCTTCTCTTCTAGAATCTAGGATTCTTGATGCCGAAAAACATTTATCAATATCAGCTCATGATCATGTCAATCCATTTCTTAATTATCAATGTGGATGTAGCTGTTGTGAGAGAGATGCGCCCGTAAAGGGCTCTCCCGGTCTAGGGTTCTCCTCTCGCCGCTGCCGCCCCTTCGCTGCGGACGGCGCGACGTTTCCCTCTCGTGCTCGGTGCGTCGGTCAGGATCTCTACGGCGTCGCGCGGATCTTCCCTTGCTGTGGAGCTTTTCTTTGGGATTCGGTAGTGGATGGTTCGGACCTGCGGGTGTAAGACCGGTCCCCGACGACGGCATACTCTTCGGAGCGCTCCCGGGTTCGTTCTCAGCAGCTCGCCGGTGACCTGCGGTGAGCTTCTCAGCGTCTGATGGTCGTGCTCTTGCTTCAGCGTGCTTGGGGTCCCGGCCTTCCTCAGGTGAGTGCGGTGGGTTTCTTCGTGTCTGAAGCGGTAGTGTTGGTTGGTGGCGGCGGGATCTTCAGATCCAGGACTTGGCGTGTGTGGTTGGGTGACGGCTGGGTTTTTGACCCTGCGGTAATGGCGTTGAAGTTGGAGATGGCGATGGCGTCAGCGGTTGGCTCTCGTCGGTGATTTTGTTGAAGGTGTGAGGATGTTTGTTCCCGCTGTGTTTCCGCCGGTGGTGATTTCGTGGTGTTGTCGGAGGGACGTTGGCATTGCGGTGTCGACGGATGCCGGAAAACGGTCTCGCGGCTCGCGATGACGGACGTTCCCGTCGCCGGTGAAGGGTGGCGCGTGACGGTGGCTCGGACTGTCGAGTGGCCTTCGTTTGGCGTGCGGACTGACGACACGGACTGATGTGGCAGGCGCGCGGCATGAGGCCTGTCATCGCAGACACTAGGGTCGCGGCTCGAGGCGAAAGGCGGTGAATGGGATTTTGTGTTTGAATTTTGAAATGGGTTTCGGCTTTGGATGTGGTGAAGTGTTTTTCTGGGTGTGATGAAATGATGTATGGGTACCGGAAACCCTTAAACCGGCCTTATGAAAATGGAAAAAAAAATGATTTGGCTGTTGTGATGTTCCTCCCAATAGTGTTACTACAAGAAGATTTGAAGATCCTCCTCAGAGCACCCACGAGGGCTAACATCATGGGAAAGAAACAATTGATCATGATATCCTATCTTCTGGTGATTGTAATGGTGTCCCTCCCCATGACCAAAATATTTAATAGAAAGAAGGTCATCAGCATGATATTTTACGCCCTATTGGTCCTTCCCTAGATATATGCTATAGAAATTATCCTTGTAGTCAGATTTCTAGTTATGATTGTGTTCCTCGCCATGATGGTTATCATTACGACGTCCCTCACCATAGTGACATCATGCAATGAGAAGATCCTCCCCTAATTGTAGGTCTTCTTGATTGTCCCCCTTGGAACCACACTGTCGATATTCTCCCTGCGACTGGATATCAAACCACGATGGTAGTCCTTTCCATGATGGAAATTGTTGCGAAGGTCCTCCCACAATGAAAAATAATAGAAAGAAGGGCCTCCGCTTTCTTAGGTCCTAGCTGAAGATCCTACATAATGTAAACTCTATATAAAATCACCATGTGGTCGGATGCTAAGATGTGATGGTAGGCCTCTCCAACACAACATCGACTATGAAGTTCCTTCCCCAAGAACAAATTCATATCAACATGATGGTACTCTCACCGGGTCAAATAAGATAAAGACATCATAATGGAAAGAACATGGAATGGTGGGGTCAGATCTTCTACAGACCTTTTAGATGACAAGAAACATTGTGTCTCATCCAAGAGATGGCTCAGGGCCACGCTCATCCTCTAAGACACCCCACACCATTCCAGCATCAATGAAATACCTACCATCCATTCCACATAGGATAAATTAAAAAAAATATTATATATTAGGTACACCAGGTAGAGTATACCTTAGAGGATAAAAACATAATTTCTTGATTGTGAGAATATAGCTAGTTGGGATGACATACCAATTTTTTCTGGCCCACTACCACTTCTCAGTTCAAAATTATAAGAGTGTTTTCAGAATAATGTATCCAAAAAATTCTTCATAATATCTAGACCACTCTCCATCGGTTGAAAATTAAATTTCTTCCTTATGATGGGTATGTAGGCCATGTTAATGTATTTTGGGAGATTAAGATGAAGATTTACCTAGAAGACCTTTCTTCTGTATGATATCACCAATTAGAGAGGTGAATGAAAGACCTTGAACTGGCCTACCTCCAGGTGTTGCAGAAGTTTTGAGGACTTTTCAAGGATGACCCATCTGGTGTTCATATATGACTGTGGGGAGAACATGGATCTCTACAGTTCACCCACATCCCGCCCATTTGAACCAAATATAGGTTAAATATTGCAATTTTATCATCCCATTATATAATTAGAATGTACTCTCTATTCAAGAAAGGTGGAATGCATGACCAGAACCAACCATGAGAATGTCAAAAAAGTGTCAGGCCAAAGGATAGAAATCCATTGAAAAACTCCTGAACCTAGATACTGAGAACCTTCAATAAGATTTTCCCTTAATTTAATATTATCAACGAGCATTGATCAAGTCATAAAAAGGAAATAATTCCTAAGTATATCTGGAACAATTTCTAGATCATGCCCGCATGGGAATCAGCAAGATCAAGAATGTTGTAACAAGAGAAAAAACTTTTTCTGTATGAGATCATCCATATCCCCTATGGTTGGGGGAATTTTTAACTCAACAACCCTTTTGGTATAATTTATCCTTTTCCTACCTGGGGAGGACAATGTATAGAGAGGTTACACATTCTATCCTATCTCATGACTGATGTCCCCTAAAAATGAGATGTACAACCCAGTCTTGTTAACGACCCATTTGAGTTACCCTTCATCAAGAAACCCGAAGAGGACCCTAGACTAAATGGATAATATCCAATAGGGCATGAAAGAGTATCTCCAACCATTCACCACATGGTATGCTGGCCCCAATGTGGTATGCATAGGTGAGATTCATGCAAGTTAATTCTCTGGACCTCCTTGAAAATGAACAAATAATGAGGATGTTGGAGAAGATGGCTCCCTCCAATAGGTTTTCCACACCATGCCTGAAGGTGTGCGTACCCATAACCAGTGAAACTCTCTAAACTTGGGCACTCCTTTATCCAGTCCATCATTTCCTCCCTGTCGTTTCGCAAACAAATAGAAGAATAAGTTCAATGCCATATATAACCCACCTCCTCCTCCTCCTCATGAAAACACACCTATGATGATCAAATAGTGTTTTTATCAATAGGATGAATAAATTAAATGTCTTAGGTAAATCAACATTGAGCTTCTTCAATTGATTTTTCATACTAGATATGTTCCTCTGGAAGAGCTTCCACATACAATTCTAACATAGGTTCCTTGACCATGAGGGATCGTCACTATAAATAAATTAAGGATTAGATGAACATCCAATCTTGAATTAGGACCATCAATATATTTGACTCCATCCACATAAGGATATCAAGATTACCCTCCATTGAGGAATCAAATAGAGCAGATCTTGGAAAATGTATAAAGGGTGCCCCCAATTCGATATCCACTTCAAGTACCGACATATCCAGCATGCCCCATCTGGCCTCATGATATACCTACCAATTATCAAGTGAAACAATACCCACATCATGGGATTATTAATACCATCAATTCATTGAAGCTCGATTAGAATCCATGGAAGGGTGGTCTGCTCAAATACAAAAAAATTGAAACCACGCCCACACGGTGAGAAATATCTCACTACCTCCAAATTTAGGGAACACCATATTCCTAGTGTTCAATGGTTATGGTGAACCGAATCAACATATAATGCATTAAACATCATACTATGATCCCATGATGGGAACCCTAGAACAGAAGGAGGCAATGATGATCAAATTCATTATGCGAAGTATGTAAGGTTCATCCTTTTCATTGTAGACTAGTTTTCTAGCTAACTCAAAAACAAGGTGGAAGGATATATAGGGGTAAGTCGGGTCAAAAACCCCTCCCCAAAAGGTGTACCCCTCATAAGACATAATTGTGAGAAGGTTAATAGTGACCCCCAAGTGCCACCCCCATAGGCCCCGATTTGGACACTAGCACCGAGGGTATAGAATACACACAAATGGGAGGCATTACCCTATAAGAGAACACATGCGAAAGAGAGAGATAAGAAATACACCCACCAACTCCAAATTATAATGCAATATAATATAAAACACAAGTGCACATATGTAATTTCATGAATGAACTAATACAACTGAAGGGAAAAACTGGAAGTACCAAAACAAAGTAAAAATTGCAGCGACCATGAAGCTCGAACAACTCCTACAACCTTAAGACAGTAATAACCAGCCTGATCTCTAACCTTATACAAGTGACCTGAAAATAGTTTACATATACAAAGTTTGAGTATAGAAGTATACTCCTTAGGATCCTCCCTAGAGCCTCTCGTGCAAAAGTAATGAAAGAATGATAAATCACAGTGAAAAATGAGTGAAACTAACTCATCAACTAAAAAGATATACTATGTTCCCTGCCTCACCATGGATACACTCACCAAATATCACATAAAAGAGTATATAATATAAAAAACAACATCAAGGGTACCCTACTACAACTTCCCCAATAGTTTGCCTCTTTTACCCAATGTTGCACATCATAATCCATCTCTCTCAAAAAAGGCATGCTATCAGACACCTGGGCATAGAACCGCAACCTGAACATGAAGTAACAAAACCACAATGTACACAAAACAAAATTAACCATGTAGTTTTTGGGAGCCTCCATTCTCACGTAACGTGTATCATATGATGGGTATTAATCCTCAAGCCATTATAACCCATACACTGAGTAAGGATCCTCAAGCCATCACAACCTATACAAGTTAAATCCATATTACTCCGTAGAAAACTATATCTAGAATATATGTGTGTGAATAACCACAAGAAATTAAATACATTTACACACATATATGGGGAAAATTAACTATTGCTCTTACCATCATAGGTAACTACCATGATAAGAGAGCATGTCCAAATGGGGTTGTCATCCACCATCCTCCCACAAGAATGATGGGGAGAACACCCTCATGATGGATCAAAATCCCTGGGGTGTCAGTCGCCATAACAGATAGGGTGGTGTTGCATATAGAAACACAAAAAATTACATGTTACACTATAGATCACAACCACACTATGGGAATAACCTTGTCTTAGACTCAACTGCAGCTAATGTCTCTTGAATCATTGCTGCCACTGCTAAGAATAGGTATCCTATAAGCACACATCTATTTAAAGAGCTACATAATATTAATTTATCACTTTTTATCACATTTAATTTACATTAATTTATTCATTATACATTAATTAACTATTATTAATTCCACATTATATTTCCTTGTCATTCCACTAATCTTTCATTCCCCATGGGCATAACCAAACCAATTCCATAGCTTCTTTGAAACGTTACCTCATCATTGCATCCTATCATGCTCAAGTCCCATGGTTTATCATCATTTATTCATTCATTTATTGACAACATTATAACATTCCCATATTCTGAGGTAGTCTAGAAAAGAATTATATTCTACTAAACACCTGGGGGTCAACACAGTGAGTAGTTGATCTACCCTTCATGTCTTTTCCACCTATAAAAAGTGTGTAGACCCATCCTCCCTTGAGAAGCTAAACACGGAAAGCACATGGAATACCCCACACATCTTCATCCCTTTAGGAAGGAGGGTATGAAATACCAATTGCCTTATGTAGTAGGATATGTAAAGTAGATAAACAAGCAACAATATTTCTCAAGCATCTAACATTCACATCCAACATTTTTCATCATATATGGTTTCTTCCTCCACACAGACATGCATAATATGATGCATCTCTCAACTCTAGTAATCCACTATTTCCACAACCAATGGGCCTCCCTACCCCACTTGTCACAACATCCATCCAGGAACACATCACAACCCAATAAGTAGGAAACAAACATCATATACACTAGGACCTTGGCCCTTAAACAAGTCATTCTTTCATCACATGCAATGAGATGTCACAACTCAAATCATAAGTCTCTTGGCTTATACAAGAAAGAGGCTAACATACAACCCTACGAGGTATTTTATTTTTTCAAACAACCTGTTATTTAATACATCTTATATTAACTTGTTCCTTATTAGTAAGTTCCCACAATGGGAATCCTAAATAGAATGCTATCATAGCTATCAAAAATAATTAAATATTCTTACAGCACCAATTTTACTAAAATAAAATTTCTACAATAACAATAGGATTCATTTACATTCCACATTTATCATAGACAAATAATTATCAAATAACTCCATCTTTATGTTCACTACCAATTTCATCAAGAATTAAATGCTAACATGAAAAGAAAAACAATCATACTATCAATAAAAAAAGAAGCAAGAACATATGATCGATACCAATTTATATATTCTAATCAAATATTTATTATGCCATTTAAATTAGGATTTAGAGGGATAAAACTTGCTAACTCTACAGTTTCATGTAAAATAATAGAGAATCCATGAATCCCCTACCACAAAAGGTTCTTTATGTTATTTATAAGAGAACATTACACATAATAGATTATGATCGCCAACCCCCATGACAAATATATCCACCCGAGGATGATGCGGCATGACATCACTAACTGACACCCAAGAAAACTTTATTTGAAGCATGAAGATCACATGCCATAACGTGGAAAGGATAAATAGGAGAATAAGGATCCAAGAATACACAAGAACAGAGGTATATCATACCTTTTATCGATGATAAATCGACACTTGATACTTGCACCAATATAGGGAATGCACATAGAGCTCAACGAATCTTCAGGAGGAAATGATGCAAGGATTATGGTTCAATCAAACCACTCCTATGGGAAGAGGGAAAGGATTCAACATCTTGCACCAGGGAAAAAGAAGGTAGAACATGAAAGGAATATATTTTGACCCTTTAGATGATTTAACATATCGGTGGTTTAAGATACATTGTATTTTTCATTAAAATTGTATCATATTAAAACATACAGTTTGACCAAGTAATGGCATCCTGATCCTTAAGAAAATTCATATAGGAGTTATGGGATTTGTATCATCCTTAAATCCCCTAAAAAATCCTTGAATGAATTTTTTGTCAAAGAAAATGATAAAGGGGAGAAACTATATGAAGGTGGAAACACTGTAAACAAATGAATAATCAACAAAAATATTCACAAATGACGCACCAACATCACTGTTAATAAATGACTCACCGATATCATTGTTCACAAATGAATCGCCAACTATGATGTTCAAAAATGAATCAATGACATCCCAATTCACAATTGACTCAATGAAAGTACTATTCACAAATGAATCATTGATAACATTATTCACAAATGATTCACCAAAAGCACTATTCAAAAAAGTCTCATTAAAAAAACTGCTCACAAATTGCTCTCCGATAGTATTGTTCAAAAATAACAAACCGAAAGCATTATTAATAAATGACTCACCGATAGTACTGTTCTCAAATGAATCACTGACAGAATTGTTCACAAATGAATAAAATACAGAACTGTTCACAAAGGACTCACCAACATGACTATTCACAAACAGCTCACCGATAACACTGTTCACAAATGACTCACTGACATCACTGTTCACAAATGAATCACTAACAACACTGTTCATAATGGCTCGCTAAAAACACTACTCAAAAATGACTCATTGACAAAACATTTCATAAATGACTCATTAGCAACATTGTTCACAAATGAATCACTGACAGAACTATTCAAAAATGACTCACCAACAACACTATAAACAAAACTGGAAATAATATTCATAAAGAAATAAATTTGGAAAAGTGATGGAAATAAGTCTCCTTGATATCCGAGAACAATCCAAACCCCATATTTTCACAAAAGGATAGACTATTCTGGGAAATTACATCATATACCTCTGAAAACATTATCTTCCTCAAGAATTCAAAACCCACCCAGAAAGGAAATAGAAAAAGGGTTCTGAACAACCACCATTCGAGATACCTATCGAGGTTCTTACTACTAAAGGAGTTCAACCTCTTAAAATGGGGACACATGAGACTGATCAACCACTATAACCGACTCCAAATAACACTCCTGGTGGAGATACCTCTCAAATAGAGAAAAATTCACAAAAAAAAAACATCTGATGGAATCCATTTCATAAACATGATAGGTTTACAACTAAAATGAGAACATCATTACATGAGAAAATATACTCTTCAAAAAACTCGGGATACTGAGTGTATATCTCTGAATCCCGATCCTAGGTAATCTCCTCCACACCATTGTGTCACCAAAAGACACGAACCAAGGGGATAGTATGCCCACACATCTCTTTGAAATCATGGATCTTACAGGCCACTCCTCGAAGGTCGAATCATCATCAACGTCAATCTCACCCCAATCGATGACATTAGAGTCATCATAAATATAACGACGGAGCTCTGATACATGAAAAACATTGTGTATCCAGATCATCTATGGGGGAAGTTCTCCCAATACTCCATGACTCTAACATGATCGAAGACCTCAAAAGTCCCAAAAAACCAAGGAGAAATATTACCTCCATGAGCAAACCATTACTGCGCATGATTGGGAGTCACCATTAGAAACATCTGATACCAAAAATCAAACTCCATAGGTCTCCTCCATTAATCAGAATATGATTTTTGAATATCTTCTGCTGCCTTCATCCCATCACGAATCATCTAAACCATATATGTCGTATTCTTCACAAGTTCCAATCTAATAATTGCTGACTCTCGGACCTCGGTCCATCACAATAGTGAATGTAATAGACGTCCATAAAAGGCATTAAGTAGAACCATACCGATGGTGGAGTGGAAAAATTTTTTGTAAGAGAACTCCACCAAGGGTATATGACTCATCCATTAACCTCCAAAATCCAGGACATTAGAGTGCAACATATCTTCCATAGTTTGGATGGTCTGATCTATCTAACCATAATTATGTGGATGAAAAGTTGCTCGAAGTCATAAATGAGAACCAAAATAATGCTGGAGACCTCTTTAAACCCTATAGGTAAAATGAAAATATGGATTAGAAATGATTGTTCTCGGGACTCTGTAGAGTCTCACCACCTACTCTAGATACTCAAAAGAAACCTAACACTAATCTTTTCACACGAATGGTTGATCCATTTTGGTCATTGTTGCCAGAGGAGTCACAACCCAAGAGAAATTAACTACAACCCTCCTTTAGTAGCCTATGAGACCAAGAAAATGTAAAACCTCTTTCACAGTATTGGGGGATACCTATGAAAAAACAGCTTCAATATTCAACGAATCTGTATCTACTCATTTTTTTTGGGACTCAACTTAACCCATGAAACGAACTTCTCGAGCACAAAATTCACACTTCGTAAAATTCCCAAACAACTTATCTTTACAAAGAACTCTTCAAATGGAATGTAGATTCTCTGCATGCTCCTCCTCAGACATGGTGTATATAGGGATGTTATCATTGAAAACCACCACAAAATTATCTAGTAACTCATAGAACATATAGTTCATGAACCCCATAAACACACCTAGATAATTCCTCACCCCAAAAACCATTACATCAAAATCATAATTCCCATGATGAAAACATAAATCAGTATTCAGGATATCCTCATCCTTCACACGCATTTGTTAATATCCTAAACGTAGGTCGAACTTGGAGAACCAACATTCACCCTTTAGAAGATCAAATAAATCCTCAATCTACAAAAGAGGATAGTAATTATTTACTACCACTTTGTTTAAGCAACAATAATTGATACATAGCCACAAAATGACATCATCCTTCTTCACAAAAAAGCTGGTGCACCCCATGGTGACAAACTAGGATGAACAAAAACACACTATAATAGACTATAGATCTTTATATTTAGCTCCCATAACTCATAAGGGTCTATTCTATATTAATACATTTATATATGAGAATATCTTATTTTATCTCAACCCCAAACTCAATCTCTTGTTAAGGGGGTTATTCTAAAAATTGTTCTACAAATAAATCAAGTTACACTTCTATGACCCTATGGAACACCAACTGCTAAACCTTTTAAGAACTCAGCATCAGCTCAACCGTTAAGGATGACAAGGTCGAATCCCGCCTCTGACCCATCTGAGGGCCACGTTCTCCAACAAACACATTGTGTCTGCATTAGTTTCAATGAAAACCACCTTCCTTTGGAAGAAATAAATGGATGTCTACACCAAATACAACCAATCCATTCCTTGGATGCCATTGTATTGATTTCTCTATAAAAATAGGAATTCTCCCCATGAGTGGTACTTACCCTGCACTAGCTCATAGTCTCTACATACATCAAACAAGTCAGCTCGACCTCCAATTGGCATATTCAATGCCAAGGGGACTAGAATCCTCGCAAAATCATGTCCCAAATAATGGAAAGGTGGAGGTGATATGAAGGAGTGTGTTTATTTCGAATCAAACAAGGAATACACCCATGTAAAAAACAAGGAGAGAGTACCTCGAACGATGTACAGCTTGCCTGGTTCTTGTAATGTTGAAGCATGAAGCAGACCATGACAGGCTTCATGAACTCTATGACCTTGATGATGACCACCACCATGGCTATGATCTTCTCTTTTAGGATAGGGACCATCATGGGGCTGCCCTCTACCCACCCCATATGCAATCTTCTGATCTAAATCTGGTGTAACATGCTACTACTACCTCGGATAGAACTGCCTCAATGGAAGAACTTAGAGAGGAACTCCTAGGGCATGACGAACACTCTAAATGTCCATGAAACCTAATTGCGGATGACCATGACCTCCAAAAGAAAAACAATTTTTTGATCCCTTGTTAGAGGCCTGAGATTTTCTGCCCCTGGAGAATCATGATGTAGAGGTCTAAGACCTACCCCCGGTCGAATAGAAAATCTTCTGCCCTGAAAACCGAGAACCACGGACCATAGCTACCATTCATTAGGAATCCTGACAACTCCCATCTCATGATGATCCAGTTCTGGATAATGTACTCTTGTCAAACTATTCCCTATCTTGCGCCTAGAGAATTTTCTATAGCTTATACGGGGCGACCTAGTGCGGGATATCTGGATTAAATGACTCCTCAAAATGTCTCTCCCTATTATCCTCATCTGAAAACAAGTACTAAGCATATCATAATAGGTTTCTGAAACAAATTCTAAACTCTTGCACACTGGAACTCCACTATTTAAGGTCAAGTGGGTCCCTGCGATTGGAAGCCTTCGTGGTTACTGAAATACACATTACTCGGAACTTGTCTAAAAACTCCTCCCACGAGATCACCAACTCATTTAGATCCCCAAGGAAAAAGAACCACCACTGCATCGCTACCCCATGAAACATCATCAAAACCAAAGACAGCCAGTTCTTTTTTAAGCATGGATCGAACTAAAGGCTATCTCAACATCCTCGAACAAGTCTTCTGTGATAGTATTTTGAAACAGAGCCATCATAATTTTGTAGACTCTAATTCTAAAACTCTTGGAGAGTCCTCCTCTACGTGTTGTCACCATCAACCTCTACCCTACAATGATCTACTAGAACAACCTATTTGACATCCTCTACATGAACCTGATGATGACGTCAACTCGGAGCCATACCTACAAAACAAAAAATAGTTACAGCTCCTAAACCTATAATATGGAAGACTCAAAATTAATTAATTAATTTTTTTCTTTTATTAATATAGGGTTACCCTCTCTCAATTTCAACCCATTAATACACGAGCACAAAGAATAATTATTCATGATACTTTCCTAGGTCTCAACTCTACAACCAGTATCACCTCATTTAGTATCCACAACAAATTAATGGTTCGTGCAACAGAACAATGGGGGAACATAACATGTATGTTTCAGCAGGTATCTTGTGCTTACAGCACTTGAAAAACTTGACTACCACTGTTTCCCTACCAACCCATGAAAACTCCCATGTTCCTAATACCAAATCCCATTATATCCCTCATCTATACCTCTGATACCACTATGTCACAACACCCTCCCCACAACGTGTGCACCTCTTAGGCCAAAAATGTGACAAGGGAGATAGTGACCCCTAAGTAACACCTCTAGTTGGCCCCAGGTTTGCGACAAGCACCGAGGGAATAACAAACACACAAATGGGAGACATTACCCTCTAATAGAACACATGTAGATGAGAGAGTTAATACATACAACAACCAACTCCAAATTAGACTGCAATATAGAAGAAAACCCAGGTACACATATATAATGTCATGGACGAACTAATACAAATGAATGGGAAAAAAGCAACTGCCAAAACAAACTAAAAGAATTCAGTGACCATGAAGCCCGAATAGCACCTGTAACACCAAGCTAGTAATAAACAACCTAATCTATAAGATTCTATAAGTGACCTGAAAAATAGTTTTTTATATACACAGGGTGAGTATAACAGTATACTTAGTTGGAACCTCCATGGAACCTCCTGTGCAAAAGTAAAGAATGCATGATAAATTACAGGGAAAAAAAATTAAAACTAACTCATCACCTAAACAGGTGTACTATGTTTTCAGCCTCACCATGGATACTCTAACCCAATATCGCATACAAGACTATGTAGTATCATAAAAAATATCAAAGCTACCCCGCTACCACATCCCCATTGGTTTTCTGCTTTTCCCTAATGTTTAACTTCATAATCCATCTCTCTCCAAAAAGGATTTCCCGCAAACACCTAGGCATAACACTACAACATAGACCTCAGGCAACAAAACCACCACATCCACGTATCCAATATAACTAGTTAGTTTATGACAGCCACCACAACTCCCATAACATGTATCATACATCGAGTATTAAACATCAATCCATTATACCCTATACACCAACTATGGTTCCTCAAGCCACCACAACATGTACATGTTACACCTATAGTAGTCTATAGGAATCTATATCCAACATTTATGTGTGTGAATAACTACAAGCCATTATAGCCCTCTACACACATATATGGGGGAAACTAACCCTTGTGCCTTCCAGAACAAGTAACTACCAAGAAAAGAGAGTGGGGCCCAATGGGTTAGTTATACAACCATCCTTTCATCAGAATGATGGTGAAAATACCCTCCCCATGGATTATAAATACTTGGGTGTTAGTCTCCATAATCGATAGGGCTGGGTAGCATATAGAAGCCCAAAAATTATATGATATACTATTTACCACAACCAAACTATGGGAATAGCCTAGTCTTAGACTCAACTACAGCTAACGTCTCTTGAATCCCGACTTCCACTATTAAGACAAGGTATCCTATATGAACACAACCATTTAAATAGCTATGATATATTAATTTATCCCTTTTTATCAGTTGAACATTATGTTTATTAATAATCTAAAAATTAATTAACAATTATTAATTTCACATTACATTTCATTAGCATCCCAAAAAAGTTTTCTGCCATCTACGAATAACCAAACCAAGTCCAAGACTTATCAAAATTATTACCTCATCATAGCATCCCAACAATATCAAACCCCATGGGTTAACACCATTTATTCAATCATTTATTAACATCATTATTACATTCCCATTTTTCCATGAAATCTAGAAAAAAATTATAATCTATTAATCACAAGGGGGTTAGCACGATGCATAGTTCAACTACCCATCAAGTCTTTTCCACCTATAGAAAGATTGTAGACCCATCCTCCCTTGAGAAACAAAATGCAGAAATCACGTGGCATACCCCATGCATCATCACCCCTTCTAGAAGGAAGGTAAGCAAGACCAGCTACCATGAGCAGCATAGAATGTAAACCTGATTTACAACCATCAAGATTTATCAAGAATCCAACATTCACATCCAACCAGTTTGATTATCTTTGGTGTCCTTGTTGACACCCACATGTATTAACCAATGCATCTTACCCCTCTAGGTGTAAACTACTTCCACAACCAATGGCCCCCCCTACTCCCACATATCACAACATCCATCTAAACTCACATAACTACACAATAACAAGGAAATAAACATCATGTCAACTGGACTCTTATTCCACAAACAAGGAATTATTGCTTTACATTCAATGATCTCTCACATCTCCAAGCATATGGATCTGTACCTTTACAAGGAAGAGGGTAACTCAAAACCCTACAAGGAATTTTCTTTTATCAAACAACCAATTATGTAATCCACCATGAATTAACCGATTCATTAATTGTAGTTTCAAAGTATGTGAAACCTAAAAAAAGCTATCATATCTATAAAAAATAATTAATCATCTTTACTGCAACAATTTTATTAACATCAAATTACAATAACTACAACAAGATTTATTTACATGCCTCTTTTATCTTCAATAAATAATTATCAGTTAATTGTAGGTTTACCTTCTTTACCATTTTCATCAATAATGACATGCTAATAAGAAAATCATATATATCAAACTCTCTATAATAAATAAGATTCAATAACATACGATCGATGCCAATTTATTTATCTGGTTCAAATATTTATTATGTTAATTCTATTGTGATCTAGTGGGAGAAAACATGCTAACTATAATGTTGCACATAAAATAATAGTGAATCCACAAATCCTCAATCTCAAAGGGTTCATGACGTTCTATATATGAAAATGATCTATGCAAGATCTGAGGTAGATCATACCTTCTATCGATGACGGATAGACACTTTCTACTTGCACCAAAATAGGGTTGAGCATGTAAAAGGTAGAAACATCAAGGGGATAAGATCCATGGATTATGGTACGATCACACCAATCCTATGGGATGAAAGAATGGTTACAACATCTTGCACCAATGAATAAGAAGTTAGAACAGGGAAAGAATATATCTCATCAATTTAGATGATTTACTGGATCAGTGGTTTAAGATACGCTGGATTATCCATTAAAACCAGATTTCATTAAACCACGTTGTTTGACTATGTAAAGGAATACCGAGCCTTAGGAAAATTAATATAGGAGTAATGGGATTTGAGCCAACCTTAAATTTCTTAAAACAAAGCCATGAATGCATTTTTCATCAAATAAAATTCTAAAGGGGTGATACTACAGGAAGCTAGAAACACTATTTACAAATGAAAAACCAACATCACTGTTCACAAATGGCTTACCAATAGCACAGTACACCAATGAATCATCGACAACACTGCTCACAAAAGACTCACCAAGATCACCATTCAAAAATGACTAACCAACAAAATTTTTCACAAATGGATCACTGACAACACTTTTCATAAAGGACTCACAGATAACATTCTTCACAAATAACTCACCGAAAACACTATTCACAAATAACTCACCGATAGCAGTATTCACAAATGACTCACCGAAATCACTATTCAAAAATGACTCACAGACAACACTTTTCAAAAATAAATCACTGATAACACTGTTGTAAAATGACTCACTGACATCACTTTTCACAAATTACTCACTAATAGAACTATTCACAAATGACTCACTGACATCACTGTTCTAAAATGACTCAATAACAATGCTATTCACAAATGAATTACTAAAAACACTATTCACAAAGGACTCACTAACAACACTATTCACAATGGACATACCGACAACACTGTTCACAAACAACTCACCGACAATGCTATTCAAAAATTACTCACCAACAACACTGTTTAAAAATGATGCATTTGTAGTACTATTCATAATAACTCACTAACATCACTGTTTACAAATGAATCACCAACACCATTTCTCACAAATGACTCACTGGAACCACTATTCAAAAATAACTCACCAATAACATTATTCACAAAACTGGAAACACTATTTACATAGTTGGAAATTTGGGAGTGTAGGAAATACGTCACCTTGACCACCCAGAACACACTAGACACAATGTTTTCACTAAAGGATGGACCAAAGAGGTCCATGACATTAATGTTTTTATTACAGTTCAATTCAATTCTTGTAAATACTATAATAAGTGACCTCATGAACTACAAACAATGAGAAAATTAAAGAGGCTCGGACATAATTTCCATGTGGAATGGTCTAACCTACAATCTAAATAGACCACTCTAACTTTATGAGATGTTATCTATATGAATCAACAATCACCACGATGAGCTGTGGACAATACTAATCCATGTAAAATATACAAGTGGTTTCATTAATTCTTTCCCATCACCCATTGAATATAATATTCTTTACAGAGACTAATATCAACTCATAGGAATCCCCGTTAGAGCCAGGAAAAAGAGTGTGAAGAGTTGACGAAGCTTATTTTATGCATAGGCCACCCTTTTCACCAGATCCAGTTCGAAGGCCTTCACCAAACCATGAAGGCCCCCTAGTACATCAATTGATTCCTTACCTCAACTAGATGAGTGACACGTAGCCAAAATAGATCAATTTGAGGAACTAAATAATAGTGTTTACTTTTTCTAAGAGGATCAAGTATGTGGAATAATTGTAGCCACTGTGAATTGAATCATTCTAGAAATTTTGATCTAGGACCACCTCCAACATAAGTTACATATGTTTCCACCATTGACGCAGATGAAGAAGGGAAGTGGAAAATAGTTGTTAGAATAAGGGAATACGTGTTTGATAGTTGGATAACTCAAAATATGGTCAAATTATCCCATGGAATACACCAAATAAAGTTTAAGTAATCGATTTTCCCCTAATAGATCCTGATGAAAAATAGACGACATCCTCAGACCCACAATCCTCCAAAGGGTGATCTTCTGAAAAGCAGTCTGACTAGAAAGGATAAAATAATGCTTAAGAAGATAAACATGAACCATCATATAAGCATGATTTGACCCTATCATATTTCATTCCATAATATCTAGAAATATGTGAACTGCCCCTCCAAATAGCACCAACAGAGGTCGATGATGATGTAGAGTCATCATCAAGTGAGGTATGGATTTTTTAATCCATTATTGTCATACACATAATGTCCCCATTCTCAGACGAAGAATATATTTATGAACTCAAGTTCCCAACAAAAAACCAGGGAGCTATAATAAGAGTTGATAGAAAATGCGGATATCAAGGGAAATGCAGTCATTATAGAAATCAAGCTTACAGACACACCCCCACTCAAAATGTCAACATTACAGAAACTCATAGAAGTGAAATCCATCGAAACCAACATGAAATGAAAGACTCTCTCGCACCTACATGAAGAAACACTAGACCAATCATTCTAGAATATATATAAAGAGAATAATAGATGATTAATTTCCCTTGGAATGTGGAAAGATCTACCTAGCCCAATACACAATGGATATATGATCCTCCAACTCTGGGCCCAAGGGTCGACCCATCATTATCAAATTCTGATGCTCCTAAAGTGACTTCGAAAGAGCATCCCTGATCAGGGAAGCACCGTCCCTTAGATCATAAATATGATATTCTGAAGTATCTAGCCTCAGTACCAATCAATATTTCAATAATAGAATCCTTAAATCTTCCAGAAGATCTTAGGGAAACACTCATAGAATCTTTGCTAGGTCCTCATGAGTTTGAAGCTGACGTAGCAGTGGTGAAAGACTTCTTGATGAATACCAATCCTACAAAATTCCAGGTGGTTATCTCTTTAATGGATCAATATGAAGATGTCATCATGAAATAGAACCTTAAACCCCTATATGTGTCTATTATGACAATTGTTTTCGATGTCAACAAAGTATCCATTAATAACATCTTTGGATTTAATCTCTTCCAAGCACAGACACTTCATCAACTGGTATATAGTGAAGATGATCTTACGCCCTGAACCAAATCATTTTTGGGCTATGAAAAAATAAATAATATGACAATGGGACAAATCAAGATCAAAATATGGCTTGCTGACCTCCTAGCTAACTCAAAATTTCTGCTGGTTCAGAAATATATAGCCTTAAATGTTCTTATAAGAAGCCCCTAGCTACATTAACATGCATAAATTCCATCATGATACCATTAGTGCATCAAATATTACATTAATGTATATAATTGGAAATCTTATATTGATAAATCCCCATTTGAATCATATGAGTCACACTACTGATGCATGGTTATATGAGTCAGGAGGGATGAACTCATCGCCCGACTCAAAGAATCCCCTCCTAGATAATCCAATGGTTGGACTCATCGCCCGACTCAAATCCTTTGAAACTCGACAGGTGGAAATCCCGCCTGATGGCAAGCCTTATCTGGCATGGGTGGATGATATGACATCACCCCTAGGTTTCAGGAATCCCATATTTTATCCATTCAATGGGATAGGGGACCCACCACAGCACCTGGACTACTTTATCTCAAGGTATGGCCCCATGTTTGGAACTCCAGCACAGCAGCAAGCCGCCAAAATCGGGTGATTCGTATAGACATTGGAAGGGTCGGCGTTCGCCTGGTCCAACCAGCTTACAATCGGGTTGGTGGCCGGCTGCAAGGACCTTTATAGGGAATTCCTCTTCCAATAATGTTCCACCACTTATTAGATGAGTATCACAGAACTCATCAAGTGAAAGCAGATGCATGATGAGTGCGTTGCAGACTTTGTCTCCCGGTGGAAAGGAATCACATATTCCCTTGACATGCTGATAAATCAGGTGAAATTGATAATGAGGTTCATAGTGAATGTCAAGATAGAACTGATCTGCTATCTGATCACCCAAAACTACCTTGGGGGATTTCTATACTTCTCTAATAAGGCCCAGCGCCTAGAGGATGTCATGCTGTAGGCTAAGCAGGAATGTCCATTGCCTCCTGCAATCCCCATGAGAAGCGATGCTAGGGCTGATCCTACCACAATGTCTCAAATAGAGGACCCCATACAACTAGACTTGTTACCAGTGGAGTATCCTCTATAGCCTCCCAGAGGACCTCCACCTCAGGCGTAGCCTAAAACTCAGCAGTTCCCACCTCAGAATCCCCCCCCCCCCGTGCAATGCACCGTCAACACCTCAGTGAGATAACCATTCACCACGTCCTCAACAGGATCCTCTAGCCCCTCATCAGGGTTAGGCTCTAAGGCCCCCCCTTCCTAGATATGAGGAACCATACCTACTCGTTCAGTGAGCCATAAGTGCCTGGTTATTTCTAAAGTCCCATGGAGCAGGGGATTGTACATTTTCCTGAGTGAAGGAAGAAGGAAGATGTGAACCTCACTGATCTCCCTAATTACTTCCCCTACTACCAGATCTTGGTGCACACCCTAAAATAGTCCAATGTGATCAAATATTGGATTCAAGACTAGGTGGATAACAACATAGTCTAGTTGGGCCTATCTCTAGCACATGTGGCATGCATCATCATGAGGTCAGATAGTGGCAGCGACAGTGAAGGATAGTGGCATCAGGTTTCTAGTCATGGGTCCCAGAATTATGATGACTGGATGACTCATAAAATAGTCTCATGTGCCCATTGTGGTCTTTTTTCATGACTGAATCAGCTAGAGCCTTCAAAAGACACAACTACTACTTCTGAATCGTCATCTCAGTTGTCCTCCTCCTAGAAGAAAAAACACTGACGGTGTAAGGGAAAGAAAATTCCCCCACCAATTCCATCATTATCCCATAATCTCGGAGAATTCATTCCCCCAGAGATGGCGATCCTTCCTGGAATCTGTCCAGTAGTGGGAGACTCTTATAGTGACGGTTAAATATACACCTCGTTTAATACCATAGAGCTGGTAAATACCAACATGATTATTTACGATGGGAGTGCCAGTAAAATCCTCCCAATGTCCCAAGATGTAACCAGTGTCGAGGGAGCCACAAAAATATTGGTCATCGAAGTGCCTCTGTTAATACTTACAGCTAAGATATTCATGTGACCGAATCCAGACAGCAGGGCAATCACAGGGCTCAACATATGTCGCATTCTCATCTAGTGACATCAAGCCTTCCATTTCCTCCATTCATATTTTTGGATAAGGCAAAGCCACCTCGACCGTGTCGTGAGAAGTCACGCTTTGCTACATGTCGGTCTCAGTCATCTGGACCTCATTCAGTAGTCACTGCATAGGATTTGAGTTGTGAGTAGCGGGATATTCCTAGCACCCGTTAGCCACTAGCCTAGCCAGCAGGGCCTACCATACCTCTGTTCCAAGAGAGAGCTATTTTAAGTAGAAGTTCAAACCTGGCACAAATGTATGATGTTCTCAAACATCTTTCCTGAATTCCAGCAAAGATCTCCATCCTGGAGTCCCTTATCCAATCATCAGATATGTGTGAGGCCCTCAGTGAGGCTTTGAGAAGCCCCATCTAGTTTGAGACAGAGATAGAAGCTGTATAAGCCTTTCATGTTGAGGCATTCGAGAATGATGAATTCCTGGCCATCATCCTGTTCTCTAGAGAAGAAGAATGTTCTATCATATAGGGGCACATTCTCCCACTATACATCACTATCCCGTTTAATGGCGTGGATGTTCGTTGTTGTCTTGTCAACACGGGCTGTAGAATCAACCTAATCCTGACCTGGACACTGAAAAACAGGGATTTTTTGAGGATGATATGAGTCCCTATGACCAAGGAATAAAAGGTTATGATAGGACATAACAGACACCTGTTGGAAAATCCTCTTGAAGACCTAGTTCAGTGGTATAATTTCCAGCATCGAATTTATGGTTGTCTCCTAGGACACTGCCTACAATGCGTTGATGGGAAGGCCATGGCACCGCCTGTATGCAGTGGTTCCCTCATCATATCATCAGTTCCTCAAGTACTCCCTTAATGGTCGATTGGGCATGAATCAAGGGGACATGTCTACCTTTACCGCTTGTGAATCCCACTATTTGGATGTTGACTACTACAATAGCAATGATAAGCAGATTCAGACTAACGAGGTTGAGTATTCTATGATTGTGATCGACCCAGTGTGTTGATCTGGATGATGCATACATCTTTCCAGTCCATATATTGGAGGATACAACATACGACAAGGGGAAATTATTCATAGTTTTTTAGAATGAGGGAGAGGATATTCCCATTCTATGTGATTCCAGAAGATCACCTCATACACCTCCAAAAACCAGGGTCAGGTGATCCTGGAGTCTCCTCCTCCCATAAGGTATCGAGATGTACACCCCATGGCAATGGAAATACATCATAAATTCTTGTTTTTCCAGGCTAGAATTAACTAGCTGAAGACAACATACCACTATTGCTTCGATATCATCAAGCATGGCCCCTTGGGCCGAAGGATAGATGGGATTGGATCAACAACCTTCATCTCTATGGTTGTATCAGCAAAGGACTTCTGTGATGCAGTGTCCACTATCACTCAGGCTGGTACCGGCCTCCAATCAGGAGCTTCCAACTCAGAAGAAGAACCTCTTTCTGAGGATCCTCCCTCCACAGGGGAAGAATAGGATTTATATGATGCTCCCCGCCTTTCAAGATGGTGTCTCTACGATGGTGGATGACTTGGTACAGGTGAACCATGGTAGCAAGACAGACCCAAAACCCACATTGATTAGTGTCTCTATGCCTCTCTAGGAGAAACAATTGTACATAGAATTAAAAAATAATGTGATGTATTCTCCTGGAGTTATGATGATATTACAAGACTATATCCTTATGTATAAGTCCACCGCCTCGGTCTCCCAACAAATCATCGCTGGTTCAAGAAGCCTCCTAGAATGATGAACCCTTATCAAGGTTCCATGGTTTAGGATGAATTTGATAAGCTAATAGGCGCCAATTTCATTAAGGATTTATAGTACCCCAATTGGATGGCCAACATTAAACCAATAAGGATGAAGAATAGATAGATCAAAGTATTAATCGACTTCCGAGATCTTAATCATCACTGTCTGAAAGATAATTTTCCCCTTCCTGGGATGGAATTATTGATCGATGCTAAAGATGGGTTCCAAGACATTTCTTTTGTGGATGGGTACTCCTGGTATAACCAGATCCGAATGGCCCCTGAGGATGAGGAGTCTACAGCATTCATGACACCCCAAGGTACGTTTTGTTACCAACTCAGGCCCTTCAGTTAAAGGATTGAAGGTGCCACCAATATGTGGGATATGAATCACATATTTAAGCCAATACATGGCATGTTGGTGGAATGTTACAAGGATGATATGGTGGTCAAATCGCACTAGCTTCAAGACCATCTCAAAGACCTTGAGAAACCTTTCGTCTTCCACCATTCCCATCACTTGAAAATGAACCTGTTGAAGTGTTCCTTCGGGGTCACCTCTAGAATGATTTTCATCATTATTTCTAGATACAGGGGCATTGAGATCGACCCAGAGAAGATCAAGGACATCATCCAAATGTCTCCTCCATGCAACATTTGGTAGCTTCGATGCTTCCAAGTACACTTAGACTACATACATCAATTCATTGAAAATTTGGCCAGCATGTCTATGCCCTTTTCTCATCTCATGAAGAAAGGAATCGTCTATGAATGGGATGATGAGTGTCAGACTACATTCAAGGAAATCATGTAGTATCTGCTCCAAACTCTGGTCTTAATGCCTCCCATCTTAGGAAAGTTGCTGGTTCTTTATGTGACCTCCCTAGAGAGATCTCTTGGCGCCCTTATCTCCAAGATGAATAACAAGGGAATGGAGAATAGCCTCTACTACCTCAGCCGCATGATCCTTGATAAAGATACTAGATACTCCCCTATCGAGAAGATCTTCCATGTGATCTTATTCATAGTAAATAAGTTGTGATATTACTTGTAGCACCATGAGGTAAAACTAGTGTCCCGAGTAGATTCGATGAAGAACATACTAAACCACCCCATGATGACAGGTCGTCTAGCAGGGTGGGTCAGGATTCTCTAGTAGTTTGACATTAGGTTTTTCCCTCAGTAAGTTATTAAGGGGAAAGAATTGGTATAATTCCTTGATTCTCATCCAACCCCCGCAGACCAGTCTTCGGACCTTGATTTTCTTGATGAGTCAATCCTCTTAGTCGACCAAGCCATCCCGTATTGGCAGATGCAGTTCGATGATGCATCCCGGAACCCCACCTATAGAAGGCTCAGTGACTCCATGCTCAATAGAGTAGGCCTGGGTATCATCTTAATTAACCTAGCACAAGCTATTCTAATGTAATCATTCCTGTTGTCAGATGGCTGAACCAACAATGAGGCCGAGTATCAGGCTCTCATTACTAACCTAGAGCTGGCCGTGGAGATTGAAATCCCCCATTTTCATGAGAAAGGGGACTCCGAACTAGTCATTAAGAAGATCAATGGTGAATATGTTGTCAGAAATCCAGAGCACATACCATTTTTGGAATGCACTCCCCAACAAATGGACCAGTTCACCTCTTGGCCAGATGTAACTCATGTCCCTCGATCACAGAACGGTCATTCGAATTCCCTAGCTATCCTTGTTGCATCACTTGTAGAGCCCAAACATGATGATCTGATTATCCACGTGGCACACATGAGATTCATTTCTCCCATCACTCCATATGATGGTGATATCCCACTGATATGCCACCTTACTGTCGGAACCTCCACGTCAGGACCCCTAGGTCCCCCGGATGCAGTGATTGAAGTAACTCATGACTAGAGAAACTCCAATATCTAGTACCTCCAAAATGGTAATATCCCAGTAGATCTGGATGAGTGAGAGCGAATCCAATGCCACACGCTACAGTTTACCCTCTAGAATGACCCTTACCATGAGAAGATCCTCTAAAAGTGTGGGTTTTATGGGTTCCTACTTCTTTGCATTCAAGGAGCTAAGATTTCTCAAGTCATGCAGGAAGTTAATGTCGGACCGTATAGGGTTCATCAGACCAGGCCAAAGCTATCACAACAGATCGAGAGAATGGATTAATTTTGGCCCTCTGTGATCCATGACTCAATAAAGTTCTCCAAAAGGTTCCACTCATTCCAGATTCATTCTATCATCATGCATCGACCACCAGAGCCTCTCCACTCCACCATGTACTCTTATCCATTTTCATTATGGGGACATGATGTAATGGGACCATATCCACCAGCGATAGCTATCCTGTGCAGATTCATCCTAACTGCTACATATTTCATCTCCAAGTGGGAATAGGTAGTTCCACTCAAGGAGGACACAGCCTGTTCAGTCGTTGACTTTGTGAGCTCCATCATCATATAACGATTTGGATTACCTAATGCTATCCTCACTTTCAACGACACGAACATCCAGGAAGTTGAGTTGAAGATATTTTACACTATGTTCAACATCTTTTCTAACCATACCTCCTGTAATCATGCGAATGAAAATGGATAGATCGAGGCATTCAATAATACCCTCTCTAACATCCTGCAAAAAGATGGTTGGTCTGAACAAGAAGATTTGAACAAACAAGCTTCTCAACGCCCTTGAGGATTATCAAAAAACAAATCGTAATTCCACCCAGGTGATTCCACATTCCCTGGAGTATGGGACATAGGTCATCCAACACATCAAAATTTTTTCTCCCTCATTGCGCACAACTATCTATGATCAGAAAATGCCAGATAATATTGCTGAAATCTATCTGGCTGAGTTGGAAGTGCTCGACGAGAACATGCTTCGTGCCATGCACAATCTGGAAATTCATTAGTACAAGATAGCTAGATCATTCAACAAGAATCTTCACCTACTCTTCTTGCAAGGAGACTTGGTATTGTCCCTTAGGGTACCAATGATACCTGGCAGGAAACCACCCATGTTGGAATCCAAATGGGAAGGACCTTACATCATTCACAATGTTTACTCCAATGGAACATACTCACTGGTTAGCATCGATGGTGAGTGTATAACTACTCCCACCAGTGCAATGTTCTTTAAAAATTACTTTTCTTGAGTCCCCATAGTCCTACATGACCTTAAACTATTCGGTCCAGTATGACCACAAACTGCAGAATGGTCTCGCATGACCCTAAACTACATCAGGGTCCTACATGACCATAAATTGTCTGGTCCTACAAGACCTTAAATAGTGAAATTTCCCCCATGACATTAAATTGTGAGCCATCCTTCAAGAGGTTAAACTATACCTTTAGAAGTATATATGGCTTGATTACCATACACATGGGATGCGTAAGAATTCTCAAACACCTCATCCTGAGTATAGCACCGCTCTCTTCTCCTTTGGCTACCCATCATGGGTGTAGTTCACTCGGAGGATCTCATATGACGTAGCCTAATCTTCTTTGTCCCCACTCATGGAATGATTGCAAAGGTTTCCCCATGCGCCACTCCCCGTTTTTCTAATCCTCCCACATCCTTACCGCATGATGTTAAACTGCATGACCCTTTCAGAAATAAATATGGCTTGATTCCCTTACTCAAGGGATACGTAGGACTGCTCAGACATTTCGTTCGTAGGCCCAGCCCAAAACATCAGGACCTCCCATAGGGACGAAACACATGGTGTGGTTCTGTATTTTTCCCTTATTCACATCGAGTTCATCATGACTATACCATGTTACACGTTGTGGATTTTTTGCATCAAATTTGTTCAACAACCATCCTTTTTCATTTTAACTACTCCCATATATCCAAAACATGGATTGTAGTGGTTCATTCTGCCCCACCATATCTCCAAAAATTAGTCTACCTCGAGTAAGAGTGTGATTCCAGATGATGGTCCCTTATGTGATGGGGAGAGCCTAGTCCTACTCCTTGTTTCACAAACTGAGCATTACTCCCATTGAATTTGGGGTTATGATCAAGAAATCCCCTCCTGAGAGGTCATATGGCTATAGTTGGACATGATGCACAAACCTTAGGTCCCTCGGCATTTTTGACCCCCCAGGACCAAGTTACCACTTAGGAATGTGCGGTGTGGTATGGACTCATGTCCTCATTCACATTGGGCTATTTTTCGATGCCACACATGTCCCTTTGAGGCATCCCTCTTTCATTTATCTTATTTTCCATGAGTGAAGGCCCCACCATGATTTGCAAGCCCCATCATTTGGGTTCTCATCATCTTCTATATCCAATAGAACCCCCAAATTCCATGGATTCTTGGACCAAGGGCTCTCCTACCATGACGGGTTGATGACCTCAATGATTTCAAGAAACATGTTGATACAAGTCACGTGTTACTAATACGGTCAACAGACAACGCTCAATTACTTTTTCCTAGACTCTGGTCTCAGGAGGGATGATACTATATTTCAAACATGGTCAGAAGTTATCCTAGATCCTCATTTTCATCATGTGTTTTTCCACATAATAGGCGTGGTGATTTACCCTTTCTACCAATATGTCCCGTGCACATGACATTAAACTGGTCATCTGTGGTCTGAGATCTATGACCGTAAACTAAGATCACCAGTGTCCTCACTGGAAGATGTTAAATAGAAAACTGGACGTGACTTTCCATCCATAGCCCATACTCAGGTCCCATAGCCTTTTCAGCACCCTTGACTATGTTCTCACTTAGTATTATATAGTGTGGTATGGGAATATATCCTCATTCACATCGGGTTATTCGCTCTAGCGTACATATCTCTCTTTGAGATACCTTTCCCCTATCTTCATCCTTACTGCATGACGTTAAACTGCATGAACACTCCATAACTATGTTTGGCTTGATTATCATCCTCATGGGATATGTAGGAATTCCTGGAAATTTCGTCTTCAGGTCCAGTACCATCTCTTAGAAACCCCCTATCATTTTGGCCTCGTGGCCTTTGTTTTTCCATGAGATGGGTATATAGTGTGGCATGGACTCCTTTCCTTATTCACCTCAGTTTAATAACAACCATGCCGCATACCTATTTCTCCTTCAACCCTCTTTGGTGATTATCCAATGTTCCCATGAGTACTCTGGTCTAGAGCCAAGAGTGTCAGATTCTTACTGGACATGCTTTCACCCATTTTCAGGCTTCGGGTTTCCCTTAATTTGGGATTACATTATCTTTCTCATTTGAAGGGACCCCCCAAATGGAATTGATGATTTTCATAAGGGCTATCTGACCATTACGTGCCAACATCCTTGAGGGATTCAGACAACAAATTGATACATGTCCAGCATTGCAAATATGGTCAGCAGTCGACACTCATATATTGCTCTCATTTCAGGCCACATGATATGGATGATGTGTTTTGAACACGGTCGACGGTTATCCTCCTTCGTCATGCTAACCCATTCAATCTTTGAATGTTGGTCACATGACTCACATCACTTTCCACCCCATCAGGTCCTTGTAGAATTTCTTCATTCCTAGCACTATCCCTCAGTGCACATTTTCAGATTAGGAGGACAAAGTTGTGGTAACACTTCATTCGGAGCTCCGCACAAACTTCCCTTTTGTGTGTATTTCATGTGTTGAAAAAACCTCTTCTGACCTTATTTCCCACACCATGTTTGACTCATGTGGGATTAGTAATTGGATTGAGGTCTGCGTCTACTCAGAAGAGTTCCACTTTTCCATGGTGTATTCATTGAGACCTTAAAATAAGATCCCTTATACGTCACCCTCTTTAGAACTACATATGGATATATTTCAATCCTCATGGGATACATAGCAATGCAGAGACATCTCGTCTTTGGGTCCAACTTGAGTTCCACTAATTTATCTCTTTTTTATTCCTTTTAGGTCCCAACTCTTATTAGACTGTGTGATGTGAAGTGTTTGGGCTTATGCCTTCATTAACATTAGGTTTACAATTGATGCATCATATAATACCCTTCAAGGAGATAGTCCCTCATACATCCTACCCCAAATTATGTAACCATTTCTGGACCCCCTGGACCAGGTTTATTTCATGGAATCGCACGCATATGGATATGGGATTATGTCCCCGTTCACGTCGGGTATGCTTTATCACGCTGTGCACATTCCATTTTGAACCTCATCTTTTGTGTATATTGTTGAGCCATATGACTTTAAGTAATGATTCCTAGTACTACATGACATTAAACTTTTACATATATACAAAACAACATTAAAGTTAATGGTTCGTCCCATCACATGACCCTAAACTGTGACATTGCCATCCTGGTCGCACGACAAAAAATTGAATTGCATCATGGTGTCCTCACTCGAGGGGACATCATTATTCATATAAGTCACACAACATAACATTTTTCGAAGCATGTACATAGATTTATTATTGTGGTGATTCCTATACATTCTATCATAGGTCCATCACTTCAAAAAAAAAAAAACAAAATACATTCATATTAAAGGAAAAAAAAGATCTATCAAATGCCTCTTTTTTTGGTGAAAGGGCCAGACCCGCATGACCATATTATATCTTGCATTGGTATTTTACTGTTACATCCCTAAGACTACATATGGATTTATTCCTATCCTCACAGGATATGTAAGAACACCCAAGAATCTTGAAACTGGGTCCATCCCCATGAATCGTAAATCCGGTTCCGCCTTTTTTTAGGCCCCTTCGCTCGAAGTCATTCGGGGAACCCTGCAACTGTAGATTTACCCAGAACATGTCTGGGGTGCCCTACAATAATAATGGGATGCATCATCTTCCTCACCAACATTCTCATGTCTTGGAGTAGGAATGACCCATAACACCCCCCTAATGTGTTTCCACCACAGTGGTGAAATTTCAGGAGCATTGAATCCATCCAAACAACCCTTCGATCTATAATCTACGCTTCATGTTACCTTTATTCGGACCCTCATCCCCTTTCACTTCTGAAGGAACCCCCTAATAGTATGGATTCTCGGCTTATGGTTCACCTACTGTCCTAGGCCAATGTTCTCGAAGACTAATGGATTACATTCTGAGTCAGGCACTGTGTTTCAATCATGGTCAGTGGTCAACCCTCATTCATCGTCCCCATATCAGGCTAATACAATATGGATGCTATGTTTCGAACATAGTATACAGTGATCCTCTATTGTCATGTCACCCCCACAATGTTCTGAATCAGGGGTATTGTGATTCACACATTCCATACACTAATATTCAGATTGATTTCAAATTCTATGGGTGTTATCCCACTCATAAACTAGAGCACATTGCGAAGACACCACATCAATGGTTTTAAGGTCATCATTATCAAATCAGGCCTCTCCCATTTCTCCCTGTAAATATGGATTGGTTGGAAGTCTTACACTCACATGAATTAATAGTTCTAACATCCCTTGTTTCTCACATCAGGTATAGCCCACATGAGCATAGGAATGGATTTCTATTTATTTCAAGACTGTGGTTAAATGTATTAAACTAAATAAACTAGTCAATAATCTATTGATACATGTAGTTCAGAACAAGTGTTAGTAACGAAAAATATGTTTATTATTTCGACCAAGACAATACTCTTAAGGATCACCATTTTGTTTGAATTACTCAAATGTTCCCAACCTATGGTTTGTGGACTCTAAAATCAATGTTCTTACCCTCAAAACCCTCTCATCATTATTGGCCACAGTGCACAGCTCACTGGCCCTAGCCTATGATCATGCCATTTCAGATTGAAGTTCGTTCATTTGGTGACTCACTTCCACTATGTGCTCTTGGGTGTGTGCTAGCGTGGACCTCAATTGCTCAATGAGCTCAGAGCAGTTTGATATGAAGGCCTCATATTCTTTCGTTTGCTACTCAAAACGTCGAACCTCCTACTCTGACTTATGAAATTCCTGTGTATTCCCTAACTCTTTCGGACACCGGGAAATGTCGGAGCGTTGGTTGTCCCCCTGTATCTTTTCAGCCATGTAGTCGTAGATTGTTAGATGAATTTGATGAGCATCAACCCCTCCAGCATAGAGAAAGCGGAACCAGGTTCGGAGTGATCCCATCCACATTATCCATTCTAGATGTGGCTTATTGAGGAAGCATTTATTTTACATCCACCATATATGTTTCGTCATCCGAATCTCATCAGTTGCTTCTGAATCAGAGTCATCCATCTCCACGGGGTCTGCAGGTCGATAGTCGGGGAAAGTAGCAAAGAGATATACTACATGGTTTTATTCTAGTACACTTAAGAGATTAGACTCCTCGACATGTGGGAGGCCTTCCACTCTCATGTCATCCCCGAAAGATTCACCCCCACCAACTTCTAACCTCACTCTGGCATTGATATCGCCAATATCCACAGATCCTTTCTCACTAAGTTCTTGGGACAGCTCGGCTCAAGGAGTGGGTCCCGAGTGGGTTGATGTGCTCACCATCAAGGAATATGCGGATGGCCTAGATTCAGTGGCCTGACAAGCTTCTGAGGGTGGGTTTACTGCACTAACAATTAACACCCTGATTAGCTAACCTCTCTGATGATAAATACTGGTGTCTATGTGATGAACTTACAAGAGTCGAAAGCATTAGCCTATGATGATCCAGTGGCTACAAGAGCTGTCATTTTAGGGGATCCCTCTCGTTGGCTAGCTCTAACAGATGCCATGTCAAGATAGGTGTCCATGATCCATCTCCCCGAATGTCCCCAATCAAAAGGAATTCATCATATTGGTTCCCATCCAAAGAGATTCACCCGATGCAATGAATGTCCCAATGGATAATACCAACCTCCCCATGGTGGAGATGGTAGGTTTTGATATCAAGGGACCACTGAGTGAAAAAATCTGGCCCAGGTTCATGTTGGCGGAAGAAATGGATCTACGACGTCCACACTGCCTTGAAAAACCCAATGTACCACTGTTCGGCCCCAAATTGACCACATGTTTGGCGTACCCAATACACATTGGCCCGATCACTTGTCAAATTGCCTCCAGAACTCATGTCCCAATCCTGAAGCCAGCCTTTAGTCTCTTTAGTGATACTCTGTCGAAATGTACTTGTGTAGCGGGCCAGAGAATCCTCCGTGACCGGGTCACTTCCTAAGATGGTTATGTTCTTGGGATTTAGGATGTAAACAACCATCTGTCTAGTTTCTATGGTAGGATGGTCATTGTTATTGATATTATACCATAGGAGGTCTTCTTCACGAGTGACCCATGACCATGGGGTATCAACTTCGAATAGTAGCATAGACACCTTCTCTAGAATACCAAAATCCCATATCGGTAGGTCATCAGATATAACATACTTCTTCTGGGTGGTATTCAACTTGTTGAAATGAGTTGGGATGTTAGAAACAAATTTTTGGGATCCATAAACATCAAGGATCACAACCATCTCAGCCCTTCAGGCAGTGTACACTGCTTTTGTCACAGAATTAGCCTGATTAGCAGCCATCCTCTTTCAGTGAGGTCCAATGGATTCCATGCAGAATAACTAGTAAGGAATGTGAAAAATCAAGAGTCGGTGCGAAAAACAGAGGTAGTGGCGCGTAAAACCCTCATTCTGTGTGTAAAACCACGATCAAACATGGGGAATTACCCGAAATGGAAATCCAATTACAAACAAAACAAGGTATTTTTTTCATGAATGATAGCTTATAACTTATCACGCGAAAAAATGAGTTTGAGATGAGGGACCCTAGGAGAGTTTTTATAGTCATAGAGAGGGGTTTTTGTGCCCGCAAAAATCGATTTATGTGCAACATCACTTTTCTGACATGCGACTTCACTTTTTTTATGCACAACTGTAGTGTTTTGTGTGCCCCAAACCCAGGAGGATAGAAATCTCATTGTTTCCCTCAGAATCCAACCTTTGTGTTCCCTCGCCGATCCAATTTTAAGAGCGGGCATTTTTAGAAGCCGAAAAAATTCTCAATGTCGAATGATGGTATTTGCGGATAAAGTGAAGGAATATTTCAACTCGGTGATCAATTATGGGAGGAATGGAAGGAACACATGAAATATCCAAAATGGTGCGTGAAAAACTTCTATGGCGTGTGGAAAACTATGGGATCTAAAAGAGTTTTCTGCATAGGTGCGGAAACTTATGCACGAGAGACATGAGCGCGGAAAGTTGCACACAACCACCACCCCATGCTGAATCTTTCACGCCGACACCACCAGGTGCAGAATATTTCACACCAACCAACTTCCGCATCGACACGATGGAATCAAGTGCCTATAAAATGATGGCCACCCTTTCGGCTTCTAGTAGTTGAGGAATCCAAACTGTCTCCCCTAGGAGCAATTCATTTCCCCCACGCCAAAAAAGATGGATTTTAGGTACGGTATGTTTTGTGAGAAGTCTCCCAAGGGTCCACCATCACACGACACTACTCAGGATTGGCCCTCACCCAAGTCCCTTAAGGTTGGGGATTCTGCACAGAATCCATTTCTCCTGCGTGGAAACGTCCGAGAAGGCTTTGTGTGACATTGCTCTGACTTGCGCACCCAACCTTGCGTGTAATCCCTTCAATTTGCGCCCAAAACCTCATCTCCCCATTACGGGAAAACCTCTCGAATTTTTCACACACCCTATCATTCCCATGTAGTTATTCCCATTGTGTGCTGATTTTGCACAAACTTCTTAAATAGCATGCAATCCTCTAGAACAACCCTCCCCAGCCTCTTCCACGCAACTACTCCATTTTCACGCATGCCCTCCTCTTTGTGAGTACTCTTTCACACATTTTTTATGTCCCTCTTTCGAATATCATCTTCGGGAACTTCTTACGCCCAAACAATCTACGTTACACACCCTTCTCTCATATGACACTCTAGGATCATATGAAGAAATTTCAAAATTCCTTGGAAGATGCTTCCTGTTGCATAACTTTTCCTCATGCTTTTTTGCATAGGCATGGTAAGGGATATTACTTCTTTGTATAGACACACAAATGTGGACCCCTCAATGGATCAGTCCATAAAACACTTGCACCATGGAATTGTAGATTCCTTCCCTTCCAAATGGGGTAGTAGGTATTAGTTATGTAAGTCCTAGGGGTGTAGAGAGAACCCGCCATCGTCCATGCTTATGGATGTCAAACTGCCAATCACCATTGTCCTCAGAACATGTTGTTAAGATGTGGCCTCTCCCCATGCATTATACAATGGGTACCCCATATTAGAAATTCAATATTTTCATTGGTCTCCATGGGAGTGAGATCATTCCTCACATGAAATGAGATCCTCATTATCATAGTAGCGTTTATCCATGGGGAAAGTGAAATCACCTTGGTGTAATCCCTTATCTTTCCTTGCAAGAGATAGCATACATGCTCCTCCTCTCTTCCTTGGTTCCAAATACCTTTGGGATTTGTCACCACCCAGGCCTCCATCCTATAGTAAGTCCCAATCCCCATCACCCAGTGATGCTAACCATGCATAAGCCCATGCTTCCTCATTGGTTTGCGGATTACGTGTAATCCCCTATATCCACCTTGGGATACTAACCACATTTAAGACCCTATTCCACTTCCTACAGACACATGTTTCATGACGTGATCGTCATACCTTTTTTGCCTCTTGTTTCTCACACCGAACATGACTCACGTGGGCTTAGAGTAATCATTGACTATGACATTCTCCTGGCAGCCTAGATTGTAAGCCCCAAACCCCATCCTAAACTATGGTGACTTTGATCATAGCCATGGAAAGATACATAGGAAGCCTCCCAAAGGTTCAAGACCATCATCCATTGGTTATGACCCCCTTTATGTCAGTTCCCACTCCACCTAAACTACCTGGTATTTGATCCTTTCCAAGAAATGTTACATAGGAAGCCTCCCTGAGGTCCAAGCCCGCTAACCATTGGTCTCGAGCACCTTCACGTCGGTTTACCAATCCCAACCTGAACTATGTGGTCTTTGATCCATTCCAAGGCAAGGTATGTATGAAGCCTCACTGAGGTTCAAGCCTGCAAACCATTGGTCCCGACCACCTTCATGTCAGTTCACCAAACCCAACATAAACTATATGGTCTTTGATCCTTGTAAAAGAAAAGTACATAGGAAGCCTTGCTGAGGTTCAAGCCTATTATCCATTTGTTCGTACAACCTTCAAGTCGGTCCACCCTCATCCTACATGACGTTAAATGCTATGCCCCCTTTTTTCCCACATGACACAAAACTCACCCCATGCAACGGTAAGCCATTGTGACCCCATTCTGCGATAAGCTGTTGTGACCCCATTCAGCGGTAAGCCGTTATCAACCACATTCAGTGGTAATCCGTTGTCATCCCCATTCATTGGTAATCCATTGAAGTCCCCAATTGATGTTAATCCATTTTTAGATGAACTATGCGGACTTTCATTCTTTGCCACATGGATATGTAGGAAGCCACCGCAATGTTCTATCCCATCACTCATGTCTCATCCTGATCTCTCCCTCAATCCCATGTGTTCCAGGAAGATCATTCCCCAACCAGGAGGTTCTATTTTCTCCATATCCCATCCATGCGTCCTTTCTCATGGGTTCCCTCCTCAGGTTTCCCATATGGGTATACATAGGAGGTCTCTTCAAGGATCAATCCCAACATCATTGTTGTCTTCGAGTTGACTCCATATATTTCTACATCCACCTCACATAACCATCAAGTATCCATCTTGATTCTTACCCAGGAAGCCACATCTTCGTGGGATCATGTCACCTAATTCCCTATTCCATTTAACAAAAATCAGGTAGCTAACCAGGTGTTATCCCAAACATCAGTGTTCCCTCTAGGGGTTTCACCCTTATGATCCACGCTAGTCAGTGTTCCGATGATTCCAATCTGTCTCCACTAGATGATAAACTCACGGTATACCCTATTTTATACATGGGACGCTGAGGAATACCTCATATACATGCCTAAGGAATATTATTTCCCACGTTCGATGTAGGATTCCTCGGGCTTCCGTGCCCTCGAGAACCCATATAATAAGGGGAAGAAACCCAATCATGCTGGTGTCCTAGTTTCCAGACACCCCAGTGATGTTCAACATGACTAATCCCATGTGTAACACCCCAATCTTCCATGGTATTTTTTGTTTTTAATAATATAATAGCTTGTGTTGTACGCAACTTCAAGTTCAAACACACCACAACCAATCAAACTAGCCATTATGAATAGTAATACTCATTTATTCATTTTTTATAAATTTTATCATTCAAAATGGATTCATTTTTGGATTCGGAATATCAAGATTAGCTAAGTGTGAATTTTTGGTATTTTTCTGAAAAATTTCAATTTTAGATGAATAGTGAAAAAACACGACGTTATTGGTTAAAACAGACTTTTTTATTTATCTAATTAGCTATTTTATTTTATTTTATTTTAGGTCAAAATAAATACATAATACCTATATTGGTTCAGCATAATTCATTGGAGTCATTTTACAATATTTTTAGACATATAAAATTTTATCGATCTTTTTACCGTCTTTTACCCACCTCCTAGGAGCAATTGTAGATATATATAAAACATAATTTTACCGCTTGTGTGAGTTGAATTTAAAAAATATGAGAGACACGATTAATATTAATAAGTAAAATTTGGTTTAATAAGATGACAATATTTTTTGGTGAATAGTAACTCTTGACTTTTATTTACCACGGTTAAAAGTAAATAGGGTAATTAAGGGTAAAAATGATATCACAATTTTTCTCTAACACATATCCTAATTCTATTGGATAAGTATAATTCTACCAAAAAAACCTTAGGAATAATATATGACCCCCTTGGTCCACTTTTATTAGATTAGGAGATTTATTATTATTTTATATAAAGAAGAGTTAAAAGAGTTAAAATTCAATGTTTAATAAATAGATTTCTTAATATATTCATATACATAAGATAAATTTGACTATAAATATTCATTACAAATATAACAAAATTTCCTAAATAAGCATATTTTATTTATAAATTTTAGACATTATATAGTTTAATTTATTTATGACATACTAATGATGCATAAATTACCTTATTAATGAAAGATTAAAATAGTTGATATTATAAATATCTAAATAAATCTAATTTTAGACCATTGATGAATTAAACTAATTTTATATGTTAATTTGACATGGTAGGGTTTGTTAAATAAATTTAATTATAAGTTATACAATTTTTATGGATTTCAAAAAATAAAATAAAATACTAAATAGAGTCAAAATTGACATAATTGAGTTTTTTAAAAAAATATTATATTATTAATTGATATAATATTTCTAAAAATATAAGGATCAGAAAAAGGACATAGATATGGTTATATATATTAATAATGAAACTCATGGGGTTTTCTTGACTTGTTGTAGTAATTTTATTAACCATATAATATAAAAATACAAAGAGACATCGTAAATGTCAAACAATTTAACTAAGAGTTTAATCTATAAGACAAGGATAATATGATGACCTAAACCAGTATAAAACCTATTGGTTGGGAGTTTTTTGACCCATACCAACCTTAACCGTTAAATCATTCATTTTTGAGCCATTAGAAACTGAAAACTATTTTACTATAAAATAATATTTCAAGATTTTCCTAAAGTATCCCGCACCAATCTTATAAAAAGGCACTTCCAATTCTCTTAATTTCACACATCCAAATCCTTTTGGCTCGGCCAAACCCTTGAAAAATATCCTACCATAATTACAACCTTCATTATTGGGTCCTTAATTTTGGTTAGAATGCCTATCTATGGATCCCTTTTGATCAACTCAAAAGGAAGAACCCGAAGAAGAGGTAAATATTTCATCACCTCTTTCAAGTTCCTTTCTCCTTCCACTTACTCTTTATTTATTGTTTCCATTCTGAAATAATAAATATAGTATCTTATATATAATTTAATGTTTTTATAAATGTGGTACAACCATATTCATTATTCTATCTATCCTATAAATGACAAAGACAACATACATGCATACGTATGAATTACCATCTCCACGTCGTGGTGTAGTTTGTTATTCTAAAACATCATTATTTGGATGGGTAAAATAATGAGTAAAACTAATTTAAATAATAAATATAATATGTTAATGGTTTTTTATATATGATATAACTTTTAATTATATAATATTCCATCATTAAAATAATTATATTGTTGCTCTTGCGTAAGAACAAATTACAGTCTCCACGAACGCGATGAGATGTCACTCCCCAACGTATCCATTCAAGACTAAATTTAATTTGATGATTAAAAATTATTTCTAAAGACTTAATATCATTCTGAATCGGAATAAGATACATCCTATCTATGAAAAATATTACTTACTTAACAAATCATATAAAGGAAAATGAATCAATTAACACCAGAAACGATAATACTACTAAAATATCATTAACAAAGAAATATTAGAAGATCATATATGATATCATATTAATGTATATGGTTGTTGTATAATTTAATAACAATTAGTTCACCATTATACATAACGTTATCCTACCATCATCCAAGTAAAAGTACAAGGTAAGGGTTAATTTCAAAATCTCTTAATTATCTGAGGTTGTATTTACGTAAGTATCTACGGGAACCTCTTTATCATCCAAATCTGTGTTTTCTTAAAAATTTATTTCAAAACATTTTCACTATTTACTAGACAATGGGTTAGATTCATTTATACCCTTATTTGACCTTATATGTTTTGAAAGTAATCTTTCCCTCATTTTCCAAACAAGGTACTTTATAACCTCTTCGACAAAATTAAATTAAGAATGTCTTTTTTTAACTTATATGATGGGTGCAGATATTATAGGCCATTATAAAACAATCAATGCTTCCCTTACAAACTTATAAGAATTTTTTCAAAATAAACGTTCTCTTTAAAAATTATGTGACTCTTAAATGGTTTAAATATAGATAGTGGTTTTTATTTCAAATAGTTTTCATTTCATCTATGTAAACATCTTTTGATAGATTTTAAACTTGTTTTAAGTTGATACAAATCATCTATATTGTATTGAAGGTTTTGTGATATGATTGACTATGGATGTATTAATTTTATACCATTCATGGTTTATGGTTAAAGTATTTACATTTTGTATGCTAGTTTTAATATGAATGTTAATGTTATGTATCAATCTTTTCATTAGAGGAATGTATTGGACTTAGTTTGTGATGGGTGGAGCCAGTTATAGCTTCGCGATGCATCAGTAGGTCTTATTAGATAATTATACATGGAATTGGCCTAGGCCTTTACCAATTGGATATATGGTTTTGGCTGAGGCATAAATCATTTTTAAACGTCTTGGCTGAGGCCTTGACAAGATATTTGAGAATTTCTGACATTGTACATTACCTCATTATGAAAATATTATTTAGGGTTAATGATGTTATTTGACTAGTAGAATACCCATGTCTATGTTTTATTATGTCATTATTTACAAAACTCATATTCCTTCCATAAATTGTTCATGTTTATTATTTATAAAGGCGTGTATTTTCAATTATTCACCATTCCTAATGTTTATGTTATCTTCCGCTATATTTATTACCCTTACTGAGCATTTTAGCTCACCCCTTTCATATGATTAATCTTCACTAAATATGAAGAAGTATGTTATAAGTGACTAGAAGGCATAATCTAGGAGGCTTGGATGATTATAATGGAATAAATTAGTGTTTTATTTCTTCTCAAGTTGTAATGTTGAACTTCTATAGGTATCTTGTCTCCAAGGGAACTAAACTAATTTGTATTTCAGGAAATGATTCCTTGAATCATACCAATGTTATGTAATAATGCACCAAATCTGGGTAACTGTGGTAAGAGAATTATAGTTGGTATCTGAGGAAGTTTTGTACAAACATTGGAAGCTAGATTTAGAAAAACATTGATTAGAGAACATTACCATAAGATAGACTTTCAGGATTAGTAAAGAATAACTTCCTTGAATTTTGGTACTGTAGAAATCTTTTGAGTTTTCCAAGCAATACATCACTATCTAGATATGAGCAGGTAGTGGCGGCTCTGGCATAGATGTACCTATGAGTAAAACTCGAAAACACCACTATGAACTAGAATCGAATGGGAACTAGTGCATGACAATGGGCCTTGCTATACTATTTGTTACGACACTCCCAGGGGATATGCCTCGGTTAATTATCATTTTCATTACAAACCATTGTTAAGGGTTTATGAGTATATAATTCCTAAAAGAAAACATTTTTATGATTATGGATTATATCCATAAACTATTCAATTTATGTTAACTGTTTTCCATGATTGGATTTATGTATTTCAATTGATAATCTACTCTAGCATATGCCATTTTTTAGAAATGAACCCTAGTGAATGGAATGGAAACCATATGAATGCATGTAATCCATGTAGGTATTACCCTCTTGATAAATATAATTATAGTGGTGCTAGTGATGCAACTGGTTCTGATCAGCTTATCACCATTCTGGGAAAACTCACTCAGGTTATGATTAATAACCTTTCCCGTATGGAGCACCCTAATCAACAATGTGAAGGATCAATGTTAGAACACTTCATGAGAAAAAAAAACACCAACATTTAATTGGAATACAAACACATTTGTAGCGGAGAAAAGTATATGTTCCTTTGAGATAATATTTCGATCTTTGGGGAGTAGCGAAAGGGAAAATGTTTTCAGGGTATTTTACTGCCTCCTAGGAGATGAAAATCAATTGTGGTAATTAATTCAAAACAAAATGAATGATGAACAAGTATCAAGAATGAAATGGAGAGAGTTTAAAATGATTTTCTTAGAAAAATAATTTCCTCGTGACCATCGAGCAGATATGGAAAAACAATTTCTATGTCTTACACAAAAGGAGGATGAGAATGTCGCAAAGTATGAATCTAACATTATAAGGTTATCATGGCATGTTGCTGATTATATATGTAACCCAAGAAGTAATATTGATGGTCTTACAATGTCGGCACATTTTCTTGTTATAAGAGAAGATTTAACACTTGAACATTTAGCAAGATTTTATATTAATGATGTTGTAGGACTTCATGGATTACCCTTGTCGATTGTTTCTGATCATGCTCCTCATTTTACATCAAGATTTAGGAAATGTATTCAGAAAGACCTAACTACTAAACATCATTTGAGCACTTCCTACCACCATCAAACTTATGGACAATCAGAATGAACTATTCAGGCCTTAGAAGACATGTTCACATCTTGACCGATTGACTTTCAAGTTATGTGGGATCAATATTTACCTCTGATAGAATTTTCCTACAACATTAGTCTCCATTCAAGTATTCAGATGGCACCATATGAAGTGTTACTAGGAAATAGATGGTGCACACCTACTTTTTGGGATGATGTTTGTGAAATAAATCATGTAGGCCTGTAACTTGTTGAGGAAACAATGGAATAGGTGAAGGTTATCCCAACCCACATCAAAGCAGCCCAAAGTTGGCAAAAGAGCTTTACTGATAACTGAAGGAAGGTTTAGGAATTTCATGTAGGAGATCTTGTTTTTTTTTGAAGGTATCGTCATGGAAGGAAATTATATGATTCAGTAAGATTGGTAAATTAATTCCCTGACACAGCAGACATTTATAAATTCTTGAACTAATTGGGGTTGAGGCTTATCGTTGGGCATTAATGCCAAGTCTCTCCAAAGTTCACGATGTAGTCCACATATCACTATTGAGAAAATACATACCTGGCCCAACACATGTAATCACCTATGAAAAAATTGAATTGGATCATGATATGTCTTATTGTGAAGATCCTTTCATGATTCTGGATATGAGAGAACAAGTGCATAGAAACCATATGACTCGTTCGGTAATTTTTCTATGGAGAAACCATAAGATGGAAGAGGAAACGTGTAAACCTGAGGAACTTATGATGACGAACCATCCAAATATTTTTATGCAGTAATATTATAGAAATTTCAAGGACGAAATTAATTTAAGGAGGGGTGAATGTAACACCCCAATCTTCCACTGTACGTTTCTCTTTGAATAATAAAATAGTTTGTGTTGTATGCAACTTCGAGTTCAAACACACCACAACCAATCAAACCAGCCATTATGAATAGTAATTTCAACTTTTTTAAATTTTATAAATTTTATCTTTCAAAATGTTCAATTTTTTTGAATTTGGAATATCCAAATTAGATTAGGGTTAATTTATGGTATTTTTCTAAAAACTATCAATTTTTGATGAATAGTGAAAAAACAATGTGTTATTGGTTAAAACCGACTTTTTATTCAAATAATTTGTTATTTTTTTAATTTATTTTAGGACAAAACAGATACATAATACTAATAGATTTTCTACGTAATTCATTGGATTCATTTTATAATAAGTTTATATATGTATAATTTTTTTCAAACTTTTAACTCTCTTTTACCCACCTCCAAGAAGCATTTGCAAATTTGTATAAAACATAATTTTACAACTTCTGTGAGTTGAATTTCAAAAATCTGAGAGACATAATAAATATCATTGAGTAAAATATGGTTCAATAAGATTAATATAACTTTTGATTAATAGTTACTTTTGAATTTTATTTGCCATAGTTATAAGTAAATAGTGTAATTAAAGGTAAAAATGATTTCATAATTACCCTAACACAAAACCTAATTATATTGGATAAGTATAATTTGAACAAAAACAATCTTTGGAATAAAATATGATCCCCTTTGGTCCACTTGGATTAGATTAGGATATTTAATATTATTTTAGTTAAAGAAGTGTTAAAATACTTTAAATTCAATTTTTAATAACTAAACTATTTTTAATATAAGGTTATACATAAGATAAATTATACTTTCAATATTCATTATAAAGATAACAACATTTACTACATAATGGTATTTTATTTCAATTTTTTTGACATTAAATAATTTAATTTATTTATGACACAATGATGATGCAATAATTACTTTATTAATGAATGATTAAAATAATTTATATTATAAATATCAAAATAAATGTAATTTGAGACCATTGATAAAGTAAACTAATTTTATAGGTTAATATGACATGTTTGGGTTGGTTTGTAATGGTCCGGACCTCCCTGGTCCATTACTTTGTGAAAATGTGGTGTTGGAGGTGTTCCGGGAGGACAAGGTGACTTATCCCCTAGCTGCTGCTTACCGGTAGCTCGGTCTACCGGTAGCTGCTGATTACTGGTAGCTCGGTCTACCGGTAGCTGCTGCCTACCGGTAGCTCGGTCTACCGGTAGCTGCTGCGTACCGGTAGCTCGGTCTACCGGTAGCTGCTGATTACCGGTAGCTCGGTCTACCGGTAGCTGCTGCCTACCGGTAGCTCGGTCTACCGGTAGCTGCTGCCTACCGGTAGCTCGGTCTACCGGTAGCTGCTGCTTACCGGTAGCTCGGTCTACCGGTAGCTGCTGATTACCGGTAGCTCGGTCTACCGGTAGCTGCTGCCTACCGGTAGCTCGGTCTACCGGTAGCTGCTGATTACCGGTAGCTCGGTCTACCGGTAGCTGCTGCCTACCCGTAGCTCGGTCTACCGGTAGCTGCTGATTACCGGTAGCTCGGTCTACCGGTAGCTGCTGATTACCGGTAGCTCGGTCTACCGGTAGCGGCTGATTACCGGTAGCTCGGTCTACCGGTAGCCGCATCCTACCGGTAGCTCGGTTTACCAGTAGCCACGACATACTGATAGCTCGGTATACTTGTAGCCGCAGTCCAGCAGTAGCTCGGCTAATACTTTGCCAAATTTTGAGTATGTGAACAGTGTTTCCAGCTTCGCAAATTTGACGTTTTCTTTGACGTAAAATACTTTTAAAACCTTATTTTAAGGACTTTAAGGCCGATTCAAAGGCCATAAATCCTATATTAATTATTCCTAAGGTCGGGATGTTTTTACCAGGTCAAACCACGTGGGTTAATGCGATCCGTTTTTAATGGAGAATAAACCGGATCTTAAACTGTCGCCTCTCTAATTTTTTTAAAAAGGAACGAGATATCATTATTCGTTGTTCTTCCTCCCGGTTCTCATCTACGAGACGCTAGAACCTTGCAATCATTCTCGTAGTCAAACGTTACTCAAATCAGTTCCGTTCTGTTGATGCAACCAAGTTGTGTCGATCGTTCTTCGATATAAGGTATGTTTTATCATCGTTCCTTCGGGGATCACCTTCTCTTGTTCTTCCTTCTATATTAGCATGTAATCTCCATGGTTCTAATGGGTTTTCTTGGGGTTGGTTAGTACTGTCGTACCATGGCATCCTACGGTGGATGCAGTTGTCATGAGAATAAGAGGACTGTGACCCGTTGTGTGGATAAAGGACGTCAAGAACTCTTCGACGTAGGGGATTCATGGCTTCTCTAATTTTATATGTGCAATCGTAGAATTAGCATGATTTAGTCCTTTGGATCACAATGAAATTGACCTAATTAAATACTTGAACCGGATTAAAGGAATTGGTTGATCGCATGTTGTTATTTTGTACCGTGAGAACGGTTTTCCTCATGTTTTCCTAGATAGAGTGATATCTATGTTTTCTTTAATTTGTTGCTTGTTCATGATGGAAATTGATAAAGAACGTATAGCCAGAATTATTTGTTAAATAATTGGCTAAATATAAAGAGGCATGTTAATGAATCTGTTAATTCAAGATGGATTAAAGAACTATTAGTTCGATAATTTCAAAAGGGTTCTGAGTTACCCGCTTGCTTGTAAGGCTGAATGCCTTGTGGTTTGGAGCTCTAAGTGCTCATCTTGTATGAAGGCTGAATGCCTTGTTAAAGGGCCGAGAGCCCATGTTGTGATCTTTGATTTCATGCTGCTTGTGTTTTGATGTGAGCCTGGATGGCTATTGTGATATGTGGAGGCATGGGGACTTGTGGTTGTGGCAGTAGATGACGCCTAGTGTGGAGAGATGCATCGGTTTATGCATATTGGTGTCGGGGAGGACACCAAGGGTGATGGTATGAGATGAATGTGATGGTTTGATGTTGGTGGTTTGGTTTGGTTGCTTATCTGATTTACTTTTCCCCACTGCTCAAGGCAGCTGGTATTGCTTACCCTCTTTCCGAAGGAGGCGAAGACACGCGGGGTATGCCACGTGCTTTCCGTGTTTAGCCTCTCGATGGAGGATGGGTTTATGCTCTTTCTATAGGCGGCAACGACTCGACGGGTAGTATATCTACTCACCGTGTTGATACTCCTTTGTGTTTAGAAGCATAGGATGTTTTTATAGAATGCCTGGGAATGTGGAAAGTAATTCTGTAATGAATGTTTGATTAAATGGTGAAAATCCACGGGGATGGAGATGCTGGAATTTAAAGGTGATGTGAATCTTAAAAAGGAGCAGTTTTTTTTTGAAAGTGATTCCATTTTAGTTTAATGTGGAAAATTGTTCATGGTTAATTAATGTTTAAAGAATTAATTAACGTACAGTGGAACTGATAAAATGAGTATAGAGTAATCTAATAAAGCTCTTCAAATGGTTGTGTGCTTATAGGATACCTAGTGTTAGAAGTAGCAGCCTGGAGTCTGAGAGACGTTAGCTGCAGTTGTGCCTATGACTAGGTAATTCCCATAGTGTGGTTGTGAGCTATATATATTCTGTACTTTTTGTGTTTCTATACGCTACTCCACCCTGTCGGTAAGGGAAACTGACACCCCGGGGATTCTGAGCCCTGGGGGGGTGTTTTCCCCAACATTCTGATGGGAGGTTGAATGGCTGACTACCCCCTTTGGCCCCGCTCTCTTCTCTTGGTAGATCCTTGTGCTGATAGGCCCAGTGGTTAGTTTTACCCATATATGTGTGTAGAGGGCTGTAATGGCTTGTGGTTATTTCACACACATATACTCTGGATATAGTATCCTATGGAATACTATAGGTGTAACGTGTATAGGCTGTGATGGCTTGAGGATCCTTACTCGGCGTATGGGCTGTGATGGCTTGAGGAATAATACTCGACGTATGATACACGTTATACGAGCTATGGTGGCTCCCGGAAACTACCTGGTTACTTTGGTTGTGAGGACGGTGTGGTGCTTCGCCCAGGTGTCTGCGGGCAATCCTTTGTGGTGCATGAGGTGCAGATTGTGGAGCTTAGCCCAGGTGTCTGCGGGTAAGCCTTTGGAGAGGGATGCACAGGACGTATGTCGTTGGGGAAAACTGGAAAACCAGTGGGGAAGTAGTAGCGGGGTACCCTTGATATTATTTACTATATGCTATATTCTTGTATGCGTTACTTGGTGAGAGTAGCCATGGTGAGGTTGGGAACATAGTATACCTGTTTAGATAACGAGTTAGTTTCACTTGTTGTTCACTGGGCTTTAGCATGATTTATTTACTTTTGCACGAGAGTCTTGGGGAGGATCCTACTGAGTATACTGTTATACTCACCCTATGTACATATAAACTGTTTTTCAGGTCACTTGGAGCAGGTTGGAGATCAAGCTAGTTACTACTAGCTTGCGGTTGGAGGAGGAGCTGTTCGGGCTTGTGGTCGCTGTCATTTTTCTTTCTTTTGGGTACTTTTAGTTTTCCCTTTTAGTTGTAGTAGTTTTGCATGACATTTCATATATGTACTTGGGTTTCTTTTATATTTTCAGTTATGAGTTGGAGTTGTTTGGAGTCTATTCTATCTCTCTCTTCTGCTTGTGTTCTCTTAGAGGGTAATGCCTCCCATTTGTACGTTATTATACCCTCGGTGCTAGTTGCCAACCCGGGGCCTACTGGAGGCGGGACTCGGGGGTCATTATCTCCCTTTTCACATTGCCGGCCTAGGAGGGGTACACCTTGTGGGGAGGGGGTCGTGACAGAGTGGTATCAGAGCTCTGGTTGAGGGATAGGATGGAGTTTGGAGTTAGGCACAGGTGAGGATGCATGGGATGGTAGGGCAACGGTGTCATTCATGTTTAGCATGTGGGGTAAACACTGGAGACCGGCAGAGACATAGGCGTTCAGGGCCCCCTATGATCTGTTGCACAGACCTTTAAGTTTACGATGGCTACTAAACCAAGTGATACTGGTTGCAGGGTAGACACCTTGTAAAGGATCATGCATCATTATTCTTTGCGCCTGTGTTTGAATGGGTAGACCTTGGGATAGGTAACCTAAAATTAATAAAACAAAATAATTAATTAATTAAAGTTGAGTCTTCCATATTCCAGGCCTAGGAGCTCTAACAGTTGTTATTTTACAGGTATGGCTCCAGGTCGACGTCCTCGTCAGGTTTGCGCAGAAGGTGCCCAGCAGGCTGTTCCAGCAGATCGCCGCCGGGTAGAGGTTGACGACGATGACACTTGGAGGAAGACACTCCGAGAGTTTCAGCGCCAGAGTCTACAGAAGTACGAGGGCTCCGTTTCAGATGCAGTCACAGAAGACCGGTTGGAGGAGGTCGAGATAGGCTTAAGTTCGATTCGTGCTCGGAAGGAACACTGGGTGTCCTTGGTTGTGACGATATTGCGTGGAGCAGTGAGACAGTGGTGGTTCTTGTTCCTCGGGGATCGTGAGGAGTCAGCGATCTCATGGGAGGAGTTTCGAGACAGGTTTAGAGTCGAGTTTCTTTCATCGACTGCGAAGGCGTCCAGTCTCCAGGAGCTTCCTACCCTTCGACAGGGGAGCTCCAGTGTTCGGGAGTTTGAAATCCGTTTCTGGAACCTTCTACGATATGCTTCAGACCTGTTACCAGATGAGGAGGCCAGGGCGAGGCATTTCGAGGAGGCTTTGCGTCCAGAGATCCAGCGCCAGGTCACCCCATTTATGCTGAAGACATATCTTGAGGTATTGGCGAGGGAAGATGTTGTTGAGAGGACTTTGACCAGGACCGGATCGTCACGAGAGGGGAATCGTCATGATTCCTCACGAAGCAGAGCTGTGGTCCGGGGTTCCCGGTTTTCAGGACAGAAGAGTTTCCGTTCACCTGGGGGTAGGTCCCAGCCCTTCTCATCTCGTTTCTCCGGAGGTAGCAACTCTCAGACCTATGCCAAGGGATCAGGCGCTTGTTTTTCTTGTGGTGGTTGTGGTCATCAGCAGCGGGAGTGCCCAACTTTTCAGAGCAGTCATCGTGCACCAGGCGCTCCACTCCAGGTTCCTCCGTTGAGGCAGTTCCAGTCGAGGCATCAGCAGCAGGTTGCACCAGCTTTAGATCACCAGAGGGTAGATGGAGCAGGCAGAGGACAGCCCCACGACGCTCCCCGTCCTCAGAGAGCAGAGCGCGGCCGTGGTGTTGGTCGTCATCAGGGTCAGAGAGGCCGTGGAGGTGGTTGTGGTCAGCTTCATGCTCTAGCGTTGCCAGCTCCAGGCGAGCCAGACGTCGTCCGAGGTACCCATTGCTTGTTTTTTACCTTGGTGTATGCCTTGTTTGATTCAGGAGCGACACACTCCTTTATATCCCCTCCCTTTTCCACGCTTTGGGACTTGAGGTAGAGAGGCTTCCAGTGCCCTTGGCGTTGACTACACCAGTTGGAGGTCGAGCTAGCTTGTTTGAAGTATGTAGAGACTGTGAGCTAGTGTTGGGGCAGCACCGCTCTTGGGGAGATTTCCTATGTTTACGAATACAACCATATGATTTCATCCTCGGCATGGATTGGATGTATTCGGTGCAGGCTATTGTGGATTTCTACAGGAAGAAGGTCGTTTTCTTTGATGAAGACAGAGAGGAAGTAGTGTTTGTTGGTGAGAGAGATCCTCGGATGAGTCATAGACGAGTTTCATCCTTCTCATCCATGATGACTGGGATGATGCTGAGTTCTTCAGAGGTTCAACAGTTGGCGTTTCCTAGGGTCGTAGAGGAGTACCCTGATGTATTTCTATAAGAGGTTGTATCCTTACCCCCTCAACGAGAGATCGAGTTTGGGATCGAGCTACAGCCAGGAGCATCTCCTATCTCTATGTCTCCGTACAGGATGGCCGCTTCTGAGTTACGAGAGATACGTATTCAGCTCGATGGTCTGTTGCAGTGTGGTTTTGTTCGGCCAAGTGTGTCACCGTGGGGTGCACCAGTTTTGTTTGTGAAAAAGGCTGATGGCAGTTTGCGGTTGTGCATCGATTATCGTCGCTTAAACAAAGTGACAATAAAGAACCGCTATCCTCTCCCGCGGATTGATGACCTATTCGATCAACTGAAGGGTGCAAGTTGGTTTTCAAATATCGACTTGCAGTCATGATATCATCAGATGCGTGTAAAGGATGAGGATATCCCGAAGACTGCTTTCCGCTGTCGTCATAGGCATTATGATTTTGTTGTAATGCCAATAGGCATGAAAAATGCTCCAGCTGTTTTCATGGGGTTGATGAATTCTGTGTTCCGTGAATTCCTGGAAAAGTTTTTTGTGTTTTTCATCGATGACATCCTTGTATACTCCACATCAGAAGAGGAGCATGCAGAGTATCTACGAGCCGTTTTGGGAGTTCTTCGCCAACATCGGTTGTTTGGGAAGTTGTCCAAGTGTGAGTTCTGGGTTCAAGAAGTTCGTTTCTTGGGACATGTTGTGTCCCAACAGGGAGTAGCTGTGGATCCTTCGAAGATAGAAGCAGTGGTGTCTTGGCCAGCCCCCAAGACCGTGTCAGAGGTGCGAAGTTTCCTTGGTCTCGCAGGCTATTACAGGAGGTTTGTGGCTAATTTCTCCCGAGTTGCGACTCCTCTGACAGCTTTGACCAGGAAGGATCAAGCGTTCATATGGACTGATCAGTGTCAGATAGCTTTCGAGTATCTAAAGGAGAAGTTGGTATGTGCTCCAGTCCTTTGTCTTCCAGCGGAGGGAGTCCAGTTTGATGTTTTCTGTGATGATTCACATCTGGGGCTAGGCTATGTTCTCATGCAGCAGAGGTCCGTTTTTTCTTATGTGTCTCGACAGATGCGTCCCCATGAACGCAACTATGCCACCAATGATCTTGAGTTGGCAGTCGTGGTGTTTTCTCTGAAGTTGTGGAGACATTACCTCATTGGTGAGCACTTTGTGGTTTTCACTGATCATAAGAGTTTGAGGTATGTTTTCTCCCAACGCGACTTGAACTTGAGGCAGCATCGGTGGATGGAGTTCTTGCAGGAATACGACTTCGAAATATCGTATACACCTGGGAAGGGAAATGTTGTTGCTGATGCACTGAGCCGAAAGTCACGTAATGATGTTGTGCGTGAATATGGTGATTCCTGGAGAGTGATGGAAGAGCTATCAGCTTTGCATCTTGATATGGGAGAAGTTGGGGGAAGAGGTTGTCTTTTCCAGATGACGGTGCAGTCATCCCTGATGCAGAAGGTGGAAGAGTCTCAGTTGGGTTATCTAGAGGTGGAAGTTTGGAGAGATAGATTTGTATGTGGTGAGGCCCCTGATGGTTGGTCGGAGGATGAACAACACCGAGTGTTGTATCATGGCAGGCTTTTTGTTCCCTTGGCGATGCACGAGATGGTTCTCCGAGAGTTCCATAGTTCACCCTTGGCAGTACATCCTGGTGTGACGAAGATGTACCGATCCTTAAGGAGTCAGTTTTGGTGGCCTGGGCTAAAGCGTACAGTTTCAGAATGTGTGTCTCGATGTTTAGTCTGCCAGAAGGTGAAGGCCGAACACCGTGTTCCTGGTGGTCTTCTCCAGCCCTTAGAGATTTCTCAGTGGAAGTGGGAGGAAATATCAATGGACTTTGTTATAGGTTTACCTCGAGCTCCAGGAGGACATGATGCTATATGGGTGGTAGTGTATCGTTTAACTAAATCGGCCCACTTCATAGCAATCAAGGAGTCGAGCTCAGTGGAGGTTTTGTCGAGGCAGTATCTGGAGGAGGTGGTGAGGCTTCACGGAGTACCTAGGAAGATCATTTCTGATCGAGATCCTCGTTTTACCTCTAGGGTGTGGAGAGGTCTCCAACATGCTTTTGGATCTCAACTATGCCTTAGCACTGCTTTTCATCCTCAAACGGATGGTCAGACAGAGTGAACCATCCAGACTCTTGAAGACATGTTGCGCTCTTGTGTTCTTGATTTTGGAGGTTCATGGGTGAAGCACTTACCCTTGGTAGAATTCGCTTACAATAATAGTTTTCACTCTACCATCAGTATGGCGCCGTTTGAAGCCTTGTATGGCCGGACATGCCGTTCTCCGTTGTGCTGGACTGGGGTCGGAGAGTCAGCAATCCTCGGACCAGAACTAGTGCAGAATACAACAGAGATGGTTCAGGTGATTCGTGAGAGGATAAAGACAGCACAGGTTCGTCAGAAATCATATGCTGATCAAAGAAGGAGACCGTTAGAGTTTAATGTTGGGGATCATGTGTTTCTAAAGGTGACTCCCAGTCGTGGGCAGCGATGGTTTGGTCGTGGAAGTAAGCTTTCTCCCCGGTTTGTTGGGCCTTTCGAGGTGTTAGCTCGTATTGGATCTGTGGCGTATCGGGTAGCACTTCCCCCTCAGATGAGTTGGATACATGATGTTTTCCATGTATCACAGCTTCGTCGTTATCTTCATGATGAATCGCATGTTATCGATTGGGGAGATATCGATATTGACGATGATGCAACCTTCGAGGAGCGACCTGTGGAGATCCAAGACCACAAGGAGAAGGTGTTGCGTGGGAGTTCTATCCTCTTAGTTCGTGTCCTGTGGCGACACGGTGGCATGGATGAGAGTACCTGGGAGCGTGAGTCACACATACGTGCTCAGTACCCAGAGTTGTTTAATGTTTAACTCTTTCCATGTAATGATGTTTCCTCTCTGGTTAGACCTTTCATGTTTTATTTTTTTGATGTGATGTTGTGAATGAATTGTTTGGGTATGGATTGATTGTACCCGGATTTCAGAGTTTTTTTCCATCTTTCGAACAACTCATGGTGGTTTTCCCCTGAGAGGTATCTTATGGGGTGGTTGTTCGGACCCCACTTTTCTTCTGGGTTGGTTTTTAATTCTCGAGGACAAGAATGTTTTGAGAGGTATCTAATGTAATGGTCCGGACCTCCCTGGTCCATTACTTTGTGAAAATGTGGTGTTGGAGGTGTTCTGGGAGGACAAGGTGACTTATCCCCTAGCTGCTGATTACCGGTAGCTCGGTCTACCGGTAGTTGCTGCCTACCGGTAGCTCGGTCTACCGGTAGCTGCTGATTACCGGTAGCTCGGTCTACCGGTAGCTGCTGATTACCGGTAGCTCGGTCTACCGGTAGCTGCATCCTACCGGTAGCTGGGTTTACAGGTAGCCACGGCATACTGATAGCTCAGTATACTTGTAGCCGCAGTCCAGCAGTAGCTCGGCTAATACTTTGCCAAATTTTGAGTATGTGAACAATGTTTCCCGCTTCGCAAATTTGACATTTTCTTTGACGTAAAATACTTTTAAAACCTTATTTTAAGGACTTTAAGGCCAATTCAAAGGCCATAGATCCTATATTAATTATTCCTAAGGTCGGGATGTTTTTACCTGGTCAAACCGCGTGGGTTAATGCGATCCGTTTTTAATGGAGAATAAACCGGATCTTAAACTATCGCCTCTCTAATTTTTTTAAAAGGAACGAGATATCATTCTTCGTTGTTCTTCCTCCTGGTTCTCATCTACGAGACGCTAGAACCTTGCAATCATTCTCGTAGTCAAACTTTACTCAGATCAGTTCCACTCTGTTGATGCAACCAAGTTGTGTCGATCGTTCTTCGATATAAGGTATGTTTTATCATCGTTCTTTCGAGGATCACCTTCTCTTGTTCTTCCTTCCATATTAGCATGTAATCTCCATGGTTCTAATGGGTTTTCTTGGGGTTGGTTAGTACTGTCATACCGTGGCATCCTCCGGTGGATGCAGCTGTCGTGAGGAGAAGAGGACTGTGACCCGTTGTGTGGATAAAGGACGTCAAGAACTCTTCGAGGTAGGGGATTCATGGCTTCTCTAATTGTATATGTGCAATCTTAGAATTAGCATGATTTAGTCCTTTGGATCACAATGAAATTGACCTAATTAAATACTTGAACCGGATTAAAGGAATTGGTTGATCGCATGTTGTTATTTTGTACCGTGAGAACGGTTTGCCTCATGTTTTCCTAGATAGAGTGATATATATGTTTTCTTTAATTTGTTGCTCGTTCATGATGGAAATTGATAAAGAACGTAAAGCCAGAATTATTTGTTAAATAATTGGCTAAAGATAAAGAGGCATGTTAATTAATATGTTAATTCAAGATGGATTAAAGAACTATTAGTTTGATAATTTCAAAAGGGTTCTGAGTTACCCGCTTGCTTGTAAGGCTGAATGTCTTGTGTTTTGGAGCTCTGAGTGCTCATCTTGTATGAAGGCTGAATGCCTTGTTAAAGGGACGAGAGCCCATGTTGTGATCTTTGATTTCCTGCTGCTTGTGTTTTGATGTGAGCCTGGATGGCTGTTGTGATATGTGGAGGCATGGGGACTTGTGGTTGTGGCAGCAGATGACGCCTAGTGTGGCGAGATGCATCGGTTTATGTATATGGGTGTCGGGAAGGACACCAAGGGTGATGGTATGAGATGAATGTGATGGTTTGATGTTGGTGGTTTGGTTTGGTTGCTTATCTGCTTTACTATTCCCCACTGCTCAAGGCAGCTGGTCTTGCTTACCCTCTTTCCGAAGGAGGCGAAGACACGCGGGGTAGGCCACGTGCTTTCCGTGTTTAGCCTCTCGATGGAGGATGGGTCTATGCTCTTTCTATAGGCGGAAAAGACTCGACGGGTAGTATATCTACTCACCGTGTTGAGCCTCCTTTGTGTTTAGAAGCATAGGATGTTTTTCTAGAATGCCTGTGAATGTGGAAAAGTAATTCTGTAATGAATGTTTGATTAAATGGTGAAAATCCACGGGGATGGAGATGCTGGAATTTAAAGGTGATGTGAATCTTAAAAAGGAGCAGTTGTTTTTGAAAGTGATGCCATTTTAGTTTAATGTGGAAAATTGTTCATGGTTAATTAATGTTTAAAGAATTAATTAACGTACAGTGGAACTGATAAAATGAGTATAGAGTAATCTAATAAAGCTCTTCAAATGGTTGTGTGCTTATAGGATACCTAGTCTTAGAAGTAGCAGCCTGGAGTCTGAGAGACGTTAGCTGCAGTTGTGCCTATGACTAGGTAATGCCCATAGTGTGGTTGTGACCTATATATATTCTGTACTTTTTGTGTTTCTATACGCTACTCCACCCTGTCGGTAAGGGAAACTGACACCCCGGGGATTCTGAGCCCTGGGGGGTGTTTTCCCCAACATTCTGATGGGAGGTTGAAAGGCTGACTACCCCCTTTGGCCCCGCTCTCTTCTCTTGGTAGATCCTTGTGCTGGTAGGCACAGTGGTTAATTTTACCCATATATGTGTGTAGAGGGCTGTAATGGATTGTGGTTATTTCACACACATATACTCTGGATATAGTATCCTATGGAATACTATAGGTGTAACGTGTATAGGCTGTGATGGCTTGAAGATCCTTACTCGGCGTATAGGCTGTGATGGCTTGAGGAATAATACTCGACGTATGATACACGTTATACGAGCTATGGTGGCTCCCGGAAACTACCTGGTTACTTTGGTTGTGAGGACGGTGTGGTGCTTCGCCCAGGTGTCTGCGGGCAATCCTTTGTGGTGCACGAGGTGCAGATTGTGGAGCTTAGCCCAGGTGTCTGCGGGCATGCCTTTGGAGAGAGATGCACAGGACGTATGTCGTTGGGGCAAAGCGGCAAACCAGTGGGGAAGTAGTAGCGGGGTACCCTCGATATTATTTACTATATGCTATATTCTTGTATGCGTTACTTGGTGAGAGTAGCCATGGTGAGGTTGGGAACATAGTATACCTGTTTAGATAACGAGTTAGTTTCACTTGTTGTTCACTGGGATTTAGCATGCTTTCTTTACTTTTGCACGAGAGTCTTGGGGAGGATCCTACTGAGTATACTGTTATACTCACCCTATGTACATATAAACTATTTTCAGGTCACTTGGAGCAGGTTGGAGATCAAGCTGGTTACTACTAGCTTGCGGTTGGAGGAGGAGCTGTTCAGGCTTGTGGTCGCTGTCGTTTTTCTTTCTTTTGGGTACTTTTAGTTTTCCGTTTCAGTTGTAGTACTTTTGCATGGCATTTCATATATGTACTTGGGTTTCTTTTATATTTTCAGTTATGAGTTGGAGTTGGTTGGAGTCTATTCTTTCTCTCTCTTCTGCTTGTGTTCTCTTAGAGGGTAATGCCTCCCATTTGTACGTTATTATACCCTCGGTGCTAGTCGCCAACCCGGGGCCTACTGGAGGCGGGACTCGGGGGTCATTATCTCCCTTTTCACATTGCCGGCCCAGGAGGGGTACACCTTGTGGGGAGGGGGTCGTGACATGGTTAAATATATTTTATTCTATGTGATATAGAATTTATGTTTTTCAAAAAAATAAAATACAAAATAGTGCCAAAATTGACATAATTGAGTATTTAAAACAAATATTATATTATTAATTAATATAATATTTCTAAAAATATAAGGATCGACCAAAGGTCTTAGATAAGGTTATATATATTAGTAATGAACCACTCTGGGAATTTCTGGCTTGTTATGGTATGTTTATTAACCATATAATATAAAAATACAAAGAAACATGGTAAATGTAAAACTATTTAACTAAGAGTTAAATATAAAAGATAAGGTTAATATGACACCCTAAACCTGTCTAAAACCAATTGGATGAGAGGTTTTAAACCCATCCAAACCTTAAAATTTAAATAATTCTTTTTGTATCTATTATAAACCAAAAATAATTTTATTAAAAAATAATATTTCAAGCATTTCTTAAAATAACCCTCACCTCTCTTATAAAAGGGCACTTCCACTTCTCTTAATTTCACACCTCCAAAGCATTTTGTATCTGCCAAAGACTTCCAAAATATCCTCCCAACTTTACTACCTTTATTCAAGAGGCCATAATTCGGTCATGAATCCAACTTAAGAATCCCATTTGATCAAATCAATCGGAAGAACAAGAAAAATTGGTAAATATTTCATCACCTATTTCAAGTTCTTTTCTCCTTGCACTTCCTCTTTCTTTGTTGTTTCAATTTTAAAATAATAACTCCAGTATCTTATATATAATGTGATGTTATTATAAAAATGGCACAACCATATTCATTATTCTATCCAACCTATGATGGGAAAAGTCACCATATGTGTGTACTTACAGATTACCAGATCTATGTTGTGGTGTAGTTTTTTATTCAAACACTTAATTATTTGGATAAGTATAATAATGAGTATAAATAATGTAAATAATAAATATAACATGTTAATTATTATGTATATATGATATAACATTCAATTATATACGATTTCACTATTAAATAATGATATTGTCGCCCGTGCGTACGTACGGATTACTGTCTCCATGAACGCGATGAGATGTCATTCCCCATCGTATCCATTCAAGTCTAATTTTGATTTGATGATTAAAAATAATGAATAAAGAATTAATATAATTATGAATATAAATAAGACACTGCCTATCAATTACAATCATTTCTTTTGTAACAAAGGTTATAAAAGAAAACGAATCAGTTATCACCCAAAATGACAATACTACTGAAATATCATTAACAAACCAATATTAGAAGATCATATATAATATCATATTAATGTATATTTTTTTCTTGTGTAATTTAATAATAATTATTTCACCATTATACATGTGGTTAACCAACCCTTGATCAAGGAAAAGTACAAGGTAAATATTAATTTCATAATCTCTTTATTATCTGAGGTTGTTTTATGTATGTATCTACTGGAACCTCTTTATCATCCACATCCGTGTTTTCTTAAAAATGTATTTCAATTTTTTTACTATTTACTAGACTATGGGTTGATGTAATTTATACCCATATTTGACCTTATATGTTTTTAAAGGAATCTTTCCATCGTTTTAAAACAAGGTACATTATAACAACTTCGACAAAATGAAGGTACGAATGTATTTTTTTAACTTATACAGCGGGTGTGGATATTTTCAACTGTTATAACATAATGGAAGATTCCCTTACAATATTATAAAAATATTTTTAAAATAAATGTTTTATTTTATTATTCTGGGACTTTTTAAATATTTAAAAATATAAAGAGTTATTTCTTTCAAATAGTTTTCATTTCATCTATGTCAACATCCATTGATAGATTTTAGACATATTTTAAGTTGATAAAAATAATTTATATTGTATTGAAGGTTTAGTGATATGATTGAATATAGATGTGTTAATTTTATACCATTCATGGTTTAGTGTTAAATTATTGACATTTTGTATTCTAGTTTTAATATGAATGTTTATGTTATGTTTCGACCTTTTCAAGTGAGGAATGTATTGGAATTAGTATGTGATAAGTGGAGCTCACTATAGAGTATCGATGCATCGGTAGGTCACATGAGAAAATTCAAAATGGTATTGGCCTAGGCCTTCCCCAATTTGATATATGGTTTTTTTAGGTCTAAACCATTTATATATGTCTTGGCCGAGCCCTTGACAAGATATTTCAGAATGTACGGCATTATACATTCCCTCATTATGACAATATTATTGATGGTTAATGTGTTTATTGAAATAGTAGAATAATCATGACTATGTTTTATTATGGAATTATTTACTCAGTTCTTATTCCTACCATAAAAGTTTCAAGTTAATAATTTTTAAAGGCATGTGTTTTAAATTATTCACCATGCCTAATGTTTATGTTATCTTCAGTTGTATTTCTTACCCTTACTGAGCATTTGAGCTCACCCATTTCTTATGTTTCATTTTCCCAGGATATGAATAAGTTAGTTATGAGTGACTTGAAGGCATAATCTTTGAGGCTTGGAAGTTTCTAAGGGAATAAATTATTGTTGTATTTATTCTCAAGTATAAATGTTGAAATTATGTATGTATATTGTTTCCAAGGCTACTAAACTGATCGATCTTCCAGGAAATGATTCCTTGTATCATGCCAATGTTGTGTAATAATGCACCAACAATAGGTAAATAGGGTCGAGGAATTACACCCTAAATGATGGTCGCTGCCCTGACCGGACCCCTTGGAATGTCCTGACAGAAGTAGTGTAATTAACCAACATCCATGAAGACATGACACTGGGAAGAGTTTCACGAACAATGTCTTAATCAATAATGGAGACCCGAACTAGTGTTTTAATGAGGAATCCCTAGAAGGGAGAAAAGACATCCCATTATCCCATTTCTATCAAGAGGAAGACTTCCCTAAATAAGCAACAGATGTCACCCTCCATTGGAAATCGTGAATACGGGGCCACAGTTGCACGTCCTCGAAAGACGGATGCGCAGACCCCAGCGAAAGCATCAGAAACATAGTATTAGAAAATATTATTATCTGTAACAAAATGGTTATTATATTATTAAAAAAAACATTATTTCTTATAAATTTTATTTAATTAATATTTATTCATTAATAGAATGATTAGGTAGTATTCAATTAGAATGAAAAAGGCCTTATTTTTATCCTAGATTGATTTTTGTGCATTATATGTTTTTTGAAATATTTTTTTCAAAATAAATAAATTTAAAGTGAATGAAATAAATTCATTTTTTAATTAATCATGTCGAAATTACCTAAGAAGTGTGTTTTTTGTATTTTCAAAGATTTTTAATTTATTCTATAAATTGAGAAAATAATGATTTTTATTAAAAACTAACTTTCCATTTAATGAATTTAAAAAGATATATTTTTAATTAAAATTGTATGGAAAAATTTATCAAATAATCTTATATATAATCCAATTATAGACTATAAATATTTTATATCCATTAATTTTTTATAAAAAAAATTTATACTTAAATTTTTTTCTTAAAAACTATTTTTTAGTTTGTTTTTCGAGTATAATTTTAAATAAAATTATTTATATTTTGTGATTTTAATTTCGTAAAATTGATTTTATATTTTGAATTAGAATAATTAATATTAGGTAATAATATCAAATTAACTTTTGGTGATAACAAATTGAAAATAATAATATACATTTCCTACCATAGTTAATGTAAAACCAATTTACTGTGAGGTAAAAAATTTGAGATAAGTTTTAAAACAAAAAAACCTGAATAATTTATATTATATAGATATATTTCCACCCTATATCATCTAATATTAAGAAATAGTTCATTTCAGATCCATTTTAAATAATTATGTCATTAATTTATTTTATTTTTTACAAAATCAAAGTGTGTTATAACCCCCATATAAAAGGCCACCCCATCTCTTATCCTCTCCACACTTCATGAGACTTTTGTTTCATCGAAACGATAAAACAATATTACCCAAAAATTTTATATACATTTTCATGAGGATCGTGTATTCCAAAAAGAAAAATATTTTGGTCCTTAATAAGCGATCCTAATTAAGTTTTCCTAACAAAACCTAATTTCATTTTCCAATATATTTCTTTTTATTAATTTTTTTACAACCTTAAAATATATTATAAAAATTAAAATATATTAAAAACATTTTCTATAATATAATGAAATTTTATTTTTTATATGATATAATTTTTATCCATATCCTTCTCTATCAAATGGGAAAGAAAACAATTGCTCGTGTGCACGACAGTTTACCTCCTCAAAAATTGGTATAATTTATTTTCCATTACTGACATAATAGATAGTCATGAAGATGAAACCAAAGAATTTATATGATAATTTTAAAATAATTTTTATTTTTAAAATTTGATTTTTCTTATACTTATTTATCCTTTCACTCATTAAAGAATCGATAACATCACTCGTGCATACATACGACATATCTTCTCCATGAACAGTTTAATTAATTTTTATATATCTATCATTCAAGAATGATTCTAAATAAAAATAAAATGAGTTTATAGGAAATTAATATCATTATTAATTTTATGTAAATGATTTAAACATGATCAATGTGGAAGTACCAGTTGAATGAAAACATACATTAAAAATAAAGTTGTTATCTCCCGTAATAGTTATTTTAATAAATAATTCTTATGAAATGGATTATAAATGTTAAAAGTATAAAAATATATGGAAAGATATATATAATAATATAACTGTAATAGATGTTTAATAAATAAATATTTATTATACCGGATGTTCGAACCCAAATGATGGAATTCAGACTTAAGGTATGGGTTCTTCATCTCCAATTAACTTCTTTTAGATATATGTTTTGTTATACACCCTTAATATTTTATGATTTTTCTTTACTGCCACTATGTTACATTGTGTAATAAAAATATTTATATTCATAGTATTTAATTATACAATTAAATTTATTTTTATCATGGGTGTTATGATTCGAATATTACTAAAGTGGTAATGGCATGTTTCACAATTTCATTATTATTCAGGATTGTCTATGTTAATGTCTCCACTTAGTGAATTATTTCACCTTTCCATAATATATGAAACATATTTTCTTTTCCTTTTTCTATTTTTTGATATTAATATTCTTTCTTTAATCATACTCTTTTTGTGTACTCGGAATTATAAAAAATGTTTTATGGAAAACCGATTTTTTTTATTTAGTGGAGAATATGTTTCATTAATGTCTATATTTTTCATTGAAACATTTTAAATAATTTTTTTACTAATATATAATGATTCAATAATTTATATTTTATCCATTTTTTATTTTTATAAAAATATATCTTTGGAATGTTATTATCATTTTCCAATCATGGAATATTTTAACAATGTTATGAATTGAATATCTATGTTAAAATACTAATCATTATAAAAATTTCACTCCATCATGAATGTTTAATGCTTGAAATATTGCTTTACAAGATTAAAATGTTCTTTTAAATGGTAATTTATTTCCTAATATATTTAAATTATTTATTTTTTATAATTTTATTTCATTGTGAAAAGTTTTTTTCCTCAATAATATTTAATTATTTTATTATGGTGTTTCCATTAATCAATAAGAACAACAATTTTATAATATAAAAATGATATTTTGTAATTATAACATCATGATTAATTTTATAGATTTTTCATGATCAGTTTGACTGGGGAATTTATTTTCATTATGAATTCAATATCTTCCAATATGGAGATTTATTTATTTTTAAATAATTTCATTAATTTGTAATGTTTATTCATATAAAGAATTTGTTGGACATATTAAGTGATTGATGGTTCCTGGAATAACATAGCACCTTGATGAATGAGTAGAAATCATGAAAAAACCTGGTTGGATAGAATTATTTCATCGGTTTTTGGGTATAACTACCCATAGTTTTAATGGTCTCAGTATAAGGCCTTGATGGTAAGTTTCACATGTATAACATTAAGTAATCCAAAATTATGAAATTAGTTAATAATTTCTATAAAATAATATTAAATAAAATCCAAGGATAAGATTTATTATCATCTGATTTTTTATCTGATATCATTTCATATTTATTTAAACTACCATAATATTCTTCATTCTCAATTTTGAGATGAAATTGAATTAGTTTATATTTATATACCCTGCCATAATTATTATGAATTTGTTACTCATGATAGATTCTGTTATACACAAACATTATTAAGAATATGATCTCACACATATTTTATTTTTTCCCCAATGATATGAAGAAGGTATTGTTGAATTGTTTAAGGAATTCTGAAAACATCAATCTATTATGTTTTATACATTATTTTTGATTTAATTGGGGAATAATTATAGTATATCGTACTTAAAAATTACTAAACTGGTCTGTAATTCATGGTGTGAGGCCTTGAATCCTATGTCATTTTTTATAAAGTTGACACTACATCTGTTTTACTATATTGAAGATCATTACCATTTGTATCATAGGATGTTTAGTTGACACCATTGAAATTTTATTTTAAATGAACACAGAAAACCTATTTATTGGGATAATATATTATTGTATCTCTAAAATTTCACCATCATAGGAATTTTTTTATGGATCCATATTCATGATCATTATAAGCTACCATACTGTGTTAAATTATTTAATGATGAGAATTAATTTAAGAGAGATAATCAACAATTGTATAAAATTATTGATTGATATACTCAGTGAGCTAGTATTTATGGTATTATAATGGAGCATATCATGTTCATATAAGGGCATCTCTCTCAGGATGTAATGAATAACGATTCTCTAATGTCTCAAAATTTTGTTCCTTGGTGTGATTCTTCTATGTTGGATCAATTCATATGAGATAAGCCCCATAATTTTATAGAACCACAAATCTATTGGTGGCAGATCATTTTATTATGTCTCATGAAAATATATTCCTCACATTGGTATATACTATAAATGAAACAATTATTCTAACATTTTATTATTCGAAATGAGATCTAGAAATTTTGTGGTCAATGATCAAAAAATCGGGTAAATAAATAGAAAACTTGGAATGTAAAATATTTAATATAATTTTATTTGAGAGACACTTTCCTCAATTTCATCAAGGTAAAATAGAGTTGAAGTTCCTAACAAAAATGAATAATAATGAATAATGTGTGGAAGAGTATGAATCTAACATTTAAAGATTATTCATGCACGCTTCAGAAAACATATGTAATTTTTAATGTAATATTAACCTTTTCAATTATGGGATGAATACGAGTCTCAAATGGAAAATAATTCCTCAAAACATTTCATCATATGATGATATAGTTTGTTGCTAAATTAATATAGATAATTATGTTTATATATCCTATATTTTCAAGGGAAATTAGGAAAATAAATGTTTGACTGAAAACTACGAAAAACTGTATTGGTCAATGGAGACGAAGAGAACGAATCAATTTATAACATGTGATATTTTTTGAAATAAAAATCATTGATTATGACCGAAGGGAATGGGAATTTATTACAAGTGTATATATAAGGTTCATCTAGATAATAAATGTATAATAAATAAATATTTCACCACTATCTATTGATTCTACCATAAATGTTAGGGGAATTTTTCAAACCAATGTCCTAAGAATCAAGGTAACTTTCCATAGAAGAGGATAATGGGAGAATTCTAAGCTTATGAAAACAATAAATATTATTTTAATATTCACAAAGATGTGGTGGATAGTACTTTAATAATAATATAAAATTAAGATAATATTTTATTTTATTTTTAAACTTCTCACATTTTATATATTCAATGATTCATAATAAAATTTGATATTTTCTTATCAACATAAGAAAAAATATTTGAGTCAAAAAAACTTATATATTTCTCCCTGCAATGTGGATATGTTAGGTAGTTCCCATTATGAAAAATAAACATTTCATGTTTTAAGAATTTACTGTTATAATTATGATTCAATTTTTTATAATCCTTGGTATGGACTATATTTCAGAAGATGATGCAATATTTTACATTAAATAGATGTTAATTATGATTCATGCTGATGTTATGTAATTATGTATCATCAGAGGGGAGACTTCATCATATAATTCATTTCAAGATCCAAGATTAGTAGATCTACTAAATTATATTATATGGGAGGAAGGGTAAAAAATGATTTTGATTGGAAATGTAATCATAATATTAGGGATGAATATATTATATATGAGTACATTGATGGATTTGATGAGGAATTACCTAGACAGATACTAGATCATGAAATTATGTTTTCCATTAATTTAATCCCAAATTCCAGACCTATATCAATGAATCTGTATTGAATTTACACTATGTAATTAGTGGAGCTAGATAAAAAACTAGAGCAGTTTTTCAATAAGTTATTTATATACCCAAGTGTTTCATATTGGGTAGAACCGAATATTTTGATTATGATTAATGATGTATCAATTATACAATGCATAGATTATATGGAAATATATTCTATTATGATGAATATATAATATTTCATACCAAACTTTGTTGACTTATTTCAGAAACATCATGGAGAATTTTTTTTTAAAATATTGACCTTTGTTATGGGTGACATCATTTTTGTTAGAAGAATTAATATATTGAAAATAAAATATTTTATATGAGGTATAGACATTATAAGATTATAATAATTCCATTTCAATTGAATAAAGAACAGTATGATTTTATTGATCTTATTAAGATAGTATTCAATGAACATCTTGTTAATTTTTATGTAGTGTTTATTATTTATATATTATATTACTCAAAAAAAATTATGATCATGATAATAAATTTCAAATCATTCATGATACACTTATATGAAAAGAGTTATGTGGGAAATTTATTATGTGTGAATTCTGGCTTCAGAATGCTTCTTTTTATTTATGTTCTCCCAATGTATGGAATCTCAGTTGATCCTAAAACGGAAAAGGATATAAAAGAATTTATTACACTAAGTAATATACATGAGGTATGTAGTTTTATTGGTTTGGGAGGTTTCTGAAGGTTATTTTTTGAAAACATTTCACAAATGGAAACACCAAAAACCAGGCATACAAAGAATGGGGTTATGTTCACATGTACACATAAATTCCCTGATTTCATTAGAATAATATAAGAGGATATTTCAAATTTATACTATTTTGACTCTACCATTATTATGTGATGTATTTTTTATTTATAGTGATGTATAGAATATGGTAATTGGTTGTTTCCTATTGCATTATAATGATAAATTTATTTTTAATGTGTCAATACAGTTAAAAATTTGTGTACAAAAATATCAAACTCATGATCTTCACATGGAAGTTATTATAATTTCTTTAAATATATGGAGACAAAATTATTTTATATATTCATAAATCTTGAGAGATTAAAATTTATATTTTCATAAAAATTATCTCAATATGATGAAAATTTGTTGGATCTAGCTACTCAAAGTTTATGCATTAAAAATACACTACCATCTAGAGAATGTAAATAATGTTATAGATACATTAAGTAAAAAATATCATAGATTTATGACCAAAATGTGTTTTGGAAGGCATAAAATGTTCATGGTTCTAATAATGATATATAGGTTAATAATTTTTTAAGTGGAGGCATCAATCATTTTAAAGTCATTTCCAAAACATCTTTATTCGAAGATATAAAAACTAGATAACCTAATTATAAGTATTTTCAATAGAAAAGTACTGATGAGAATGACGTAAAATTGGTAGGCATTGTATATAAATACGGTTTTCTAAAATATAGAAATAGGATACTTGTTACATCTATGATTAATATGTAAAGGGATTACTATGATTATTCACATAGTGTGTAATTATCAATACACCCTATTATCCCCATGATGTGAAGGGATTTGATAGAACGTTTTATGTGGGATACTATGAAGAGATAAATTGTTGATTATGTAATAACATACGTGGATTGTAAATTTTTGATGGTTGAGAGATAGTAATTTTTTTGATCGAGATAATCAATAATTTTATATAATTTTAATATAAATGATGTCTAGTCATGATCCACTATTTACATTAAAATTATAAAAAATTCTTCTGATGGATATTTATATCGAGATTCATTTGGGCACTACCTATTATACTCAAACTAATGGGTAATATAAAATGACAATTAAAATATAGGAATTCATTTTCAAATAATATTCAAATAATATTCATGATATGTGTCATTTGTATTTATCATTGGAAGAGGTTTTATATAATAATATTTTAAATTAATTTTTTATAATGGAACATTTTAAATAATTATCTTCAAAATGATGTCATACTCTAACATGTTCAGATGAAGTTTATAAAATAATGATTGTAGTCCAATAAAATATTGGGTGAATAAGGAAAAATTAAAGGTTATTTAGATTCAAATTATAGTATGTCAATATAGTCCAAATATCTTTGCATATAACTGATGGATTGAATTGGAATATCTTGTTGGATATAATGATTTTTTGAAATATTCTATATGGAAAGGTGTTGTAATGTTCTTAAAGTATGGGAAAATGAGAACTAGATATATAATAATATAAGATATTTTTTGAATTAATTTGTTCCATGTACTACTATTTTGAAATTCCAATAAGCCTATCTATAGTTCATTATGTGTTCTATATCTCATTTCTACAGAAGTACATGCAAGACACAACACATATTCTTGTATAGGAAGAAATACTATAGAAACTTAATCTATCAGACTATCAAGAGACTATAGATATTTATTACACTAGAGAGAAATTGTTAGTGCATCCGATCAATATAATAGTAATGGTACTTTGATGAAATCAAAAAATAGAAGAAGAAACATAGAAACATAAAGATATTATAAATAAGAACTACCCTACGTTTTTTAGAAAGTAAGGTCTATGAAAATTTCAAAGGATAATGTTTTATTATGAGGGATGAAATTATAAACCTAGGTAATATTAGAATAAACCATTTTCATGTCTTATAAATATTAATTGATTATATATTAGATAGTTATAAAAATATTTGACAAATTTTTTGTTAAAATGAAAAAAGTTTTATTTTTACACAAATTGGATTTTCATGCATATTATGGTTTTAAATATAATCATGATTAAAAACAATAGAACTTTAATTTTTCAAAATAAAATAACCTATTGAATTAATCTTTTCAAAAATATATTAGGGTGTGTTTTTTATATTTTTTCTAATCATTTTATTTTTCATTTAATAGTGAAAATAAAATTTTTATTAATAATTGTCTTTTAATTTTCTGAATATTGAATGCAATATTTTCATTTAGAATTATTTCATTGAAAAAGTTACACAATTATATTAATTATAATAAAATTTTGGTCTTTGGAAAAAATTCTATACTTGAGTTTAATATAAAAAAATTTTATAAATAAAAACATTATTCCGAGACACTATTTTTCATTACATTTTTCACAATTAATTTGAAATTAAATTCCACCACTTCAATGAATTAAAATTCATAAAATGAATTAAATATATGGAATAAAAATAATTAATATTTTATAAATTAATTTTTTCTTAATTAGGAGTAAAACAAGAAAAAATTTATTCCAACAGTTAATGTTATAACCAATTTAATAGGGGTCAAACAAATGAGATAAGGGTAAAAATACCCTAAAAGTTATGGTTTCTATTTTATTGAAATATTTATACCCTTTATCATGTAATATTCTAAAATTTACCTTTTTAGGTAATTTTTTATGATTAATGCAATAATATTTTTTTTTATTTTTCAAAATCCCATGCCTTCACACTCCCAAACATAAAAAACGAAACCCTCTCTCCTCTCATAAACACACTGAATGAGCATTTTGGTTCATCTAAACACTGAAAGAATATCTTCACAAAATAATATTACATGATATACTAGTTATGGAGCTCCCAATGCATCAATAATAGGGTCCCCATTAATTATAATTGTCTTCACGAAGACCTTTCTTTATTACTTCGTCTTATACAACATTCAATTATTTAATAAAAATTACAATATAAAATATATATACCATATATTAATAGTTTATTATACTGATGGTATAATATTTATCCATCTCCATGTTCATCTTATTTTAAACAAAACCATCACCCATGTGTACAATAGAACACCTCCTCAAGAATAAATGTAAATTATTTTCCACCATCGACTCACATGGATCGTCATAATGATAGAACCAATGAAAACATATAATAATTTTGAAATAATATTTATTATATGAATTTATTATATCTCTTAATTATTTACCCTTTTATTCCATTAATAAAATGATAATTTCTTTCATATATACGTACGACTTACCATTTACATGAATAATGTCATTCAGTTTTCATTATCTTCCTTTTATGAATAATTATAAATAAATATAAAATGAATTTATATCTTATTTTTGTATAATTATTAATATTATAAAACTTATGGAACCATTATTTGATTACAAGGACAAAAAATAATGAATCAAAACATACATAAAAATGGCATAGTTATCAACATGAACAACAATTTTAGCACATAATTGTTACTAAATAAGTGATAAAAGGTTATAAGTAAATAATATAAAATATGAAATATATGAATATGTTTCAATAATATACATATATAATATATATTCATTATATAGAATTTCAAAACACATATTAAGGGTTTTATACATAAGGTAAGAGTTTTTAATCTCAAATTGTTTCATTTAGGAAGTATTTTATCGTATACTACTATATAATCTTATGTGGTGTATAAAAAACCATTTGATACATAATATCATGAATATAATTTAATAAATGGTATGTAATGGTTAATTTTATGTTATTTATTTTATAGTGGTAATTATTCAAATGTTACCAAATTGGTTAGGGATTATTTCTCAATCTCATATTTATTTATTAGTTCTTACGTTATAGTCTACATAGGTGGAATTATTTAAGCGTTATATATTATCCAAAAATAATATATTATAATCTATTTATTTCTTGATATTCATTTTTTCCTATTTATTTTCTTGTTTTTTCATAATCAAAAGTCTAAAATAATGTTTTATGGAAAATTGACTTTGTTTTAAATTTGTTCAGGGATTTTTTTAATCCATATCCATATTTTATTTGAAATTAATTTCCATTTTTTTAATATTATCAAATGATTTGTTAAATTAATTTTTACTGATGGTTTAATTTTTTTAAAAAGTATTAATGGTAATATTTTTTTCAATTTCTAAATGTGGCACATTTTATATAAATTAGAAATAAAATCTTTGTTTTAATATACATGGTTGAAAAGAATTTCCTATCTTCATGAATTAGAATTCATTAATGATCAACTTACATTATCACATGGTTATAACAAAATAAACATTATTTTAAAATATTTTGGAAATTTTTTATTTATTAAAAGTCTATTTCAAAGTGAAAAGTGTATTTCCTTGAAGAATGTTTTTAATGAAATATTTATGCTATTTCCTTTCATAGAAATTAAAAATACTTTTATTCTACATTAAGGATAAGTTCAAATGATACCATACTTCTTATTTATTTGGATGAACTATGATCAATTATACTAAGGAATGTACTAGAATTCGATATAATAATTTATCCAATATAGTCCCTCACTGATTTTTAATTCATATTTATTAATTAATATTGTTATTTATTTTAATGAATACATTTGAATTATTAAGTGATGTGTGAGGCCTCAAATTACATATCCCTTCTTCATAATGATATGTCTCATGAGAAAAACTAGTTTCCCCCCAAATTAAAAAGTTTTTTGCTTTATATATATACCCATAATTTAAATTTCCATTGCACAAGTCCTCAATAGTAAGTTTTATATGTCTATAATTATGTATTCAATCATTACAAATTAGTTAATATTTTCCATGTGGTTATGTGTAATAATATACATGAATATGTTTCAAGATCATTTGATTGTTTATATTATATAATTTGATATTCATTTACTCCTATCATATTATTTTTCATGATCATGAGATTAATCACAAAACATTTGCTTTCAATTATTCTCTATTGAAATCGATTTTACCATAATTACTTAGGATATATTCCAATATACATAACCCTTAATGAGAATCTGATTTCAAACATAATTTATTTCCTTTACTAATTATATGAAGAACCAATCCATGAATTATTTAAATGATTTTGAATATTTACATTTAATATATGTTTTATGTTTTCAAAATTAATATGGTTTCAATTATGTATCTTGTTTACCAAGACTACTAAACTATTCAGTCCTCTAGAATGTGATCGCTTGTATCTAGTTCCAATGTAATTTTGTATCAACAAACTATGGTATACAAGGGTTGGGTTCATTACATTATAAATTTTAAAAATTGAATAAACATTTTATTTAAAATTTATAATCATTAGTTTTAAAATATATAATATGTAACTTTTGATTTTTTTTATAATGTATAAAATACCTAGCTAAAGATTACATACCTTAGTGGAAACAAATTGTAAATGTGTAACCAAAGAATTAAAGGTCCAAACATGTATAAAAAGTTTTTATTGAGTGGTTGAGGTGTTTAATAAACATATCACATGTCGTCTATAGTATTTCTAAATTTTAGATCCATTTTCCTTGAGAGTGTCAATCTATTATTGAGTATTTATTGTATCTAGAACAATGAAACCCATCATTACATATAAAATGGTTTGTTCTATCCACACATACCCTCTCACCATTTCCCTATTAGTTCATCTAAAACACTAAAAAATTCCCATCAAAACTATTATCCAGTTTTTGTGGGTTTTTTATTCAAAAAATACAATTCATCAATGGTTTTAACCTCTTCCCAATAGAGATAACCCAATTGGTCAGTTCTATATTTATAACTATTTTTTATTCTTTTATTATTCATTATGTGAATATCTTATTTATTATATTTTTCACCTTCTAAATCAGATAAAATTGTTATCCTTATTATATTCTTAGTATATTTTGATCAGGATACATGCTTTAACTACACATCCCTTTTTCCACTGAAATGAGAAAACAACATTTATTTGTATATGAACTACTGCCTCTAAAAATCAGGATTTTTTTCTTTAACGACTTTATAAGATTGGTAATATTTTAATATTTTATAAACAATGAAGATATTAATAATTTATTTTATTAGAATAAATGAAAAATCTTATTAGTCATTTCTCTAGTTCTATGGATAAGGTAATCACCAACCATATGTTCGAGTGCACTACCCCCGCCATTGGATGATTAATTTCTTTTTTTCATTTCAACAACTCCTTAAACGTATTGTCTTGAGAATGATTCAAATAGATAAATATTATTTTTATGTTATCATTAAGGTTATGATATGAAAAAATTGAATTTGATATAATGATATGGTCAAAAAAATTAACATTTATTTAATCATTTAAAAAAATGAAGACGAACATATTTTGTTCAAATTATTTAGTATTCTATTTTCCATAAAATATTATTATATATAATTTATAATTATGATATATAAATTAATAAACTATAAATTATATAATTATTCTACTTTTTTAAAGATGTCGTAACTAAATCACCAGAAAATCATCAATAATCATGGTATATACTCATTTCGGTTGGTTTAACAATCAACATAAAAAAATATTTTAAATTATATCATGGATGATTGTGAAAAACATAATTAATTATATACTATGAAATAAATAAATAAATATTTATTTATTCTATAAATTTTACATTAATATTTATCATGTTAATTATAAAAACACCTATTGTGGGATTAAAATCAACAAAAAAATCGTTGTTGATGTCATATTTTAAGATAAATAATAAAGTTATAATGAAAGGGAATGTAACCTTAATAAATAATTAAAATTTATAATTTATTGAAACATTAATGATAATTTAATTATTGAATTTTTAATGAGTAAAAAACCGAAACTTATCCAATGAGACTAGTACAAACGGTAAAAACTATAAACACCCTATGTGGGGAAATAGGAAAAAGATAACGAATTTCCATGTTTAAATTGATTGTCAATGAAAACAGTAAATAGTATTAGGAATGAGTATATATATGAGATATTATATCATTATAGTTATGTATTTTTACCAGATGTTATATAACATTCAAATAATAATTGAAAAAATATGGGGTTCATTTCTTCCAATTTAATTTTGGGAAACATATTTTTTATGCACCATGATTCCTTTAATATTGTTTTGTTACTTTATAACTTGTTTTTCTTACTATATTCATCGGGATTTAATATACATATCATATAAATTCAGTAAATTTGTATCTTTTCAAAATATACACACAATGAAAGTGTTTTTAATCAAAATGTCATATAAACCATAATGGTTTCATTTCCATTATAATTGTCTAGTCAAGAATAATTCTGAATGATAATCCTGGATGGTTAATTTGTAATTTTTTTATGGTTTTATATGTTTAATTAATTTTTCATTTCCCCTTGAATCATATTTTAACTGACTTTTTTTTAATAAGTTGAATTGAACCCCTTTCTTCTTTTTGGTAGGGAACCTTCATTTTTCTATGCTCGGATTCAATGAAATATTATTAAATTTTCCTTATATATACCTTAATAATTTAAATTCTATTGATTTCAAGTGGAAATAATAATTATATATTATAATGAGTGTTGTACTACATTTCCTTACTATACAATGAATCAATGTTTTATTTCATGAGAAAAGTAGTCACGAGTACATTTTTGTGATTATATGAACTGAAAAAGATGGTGTGGGTCATGAATGTGATGTTCAATATAATAACGTTTTTTCCAAAGTTGATTGATGTTTTATAAGATTATGTTTATTTTAATGACTATTTATATCTCTCTTGGCTAATTATCATTGACTCATCTTTCCACATTTTTTTATTCATTTTTTTTCCAAGACATATTTTGTTAATATCTATACATTATTGGGTAAGAATTTTCTTATGTTTCTTAATTATATTGATATTATCATCTTGTATTCACTAATGATATTCAATTTTTATCACTTATGATTACACTTTTTAAGCATATGATCTGATGCCTTTGTTATGTTCCCATTTCTCTACATTATGAAGATAAATATAATGTATTAAAATCATAAGATGGATTATAATGTGGATCAATTATATTGAAATTGTCACAAGGTTTGTAATATAATTTTCTTACGTATCTAGTCGTCAATGATAAAAGTAAATCCATTCATGGGATACTATAATAATTTTTTAGATATAATTTTTACCTTGTTGATGTGTTATATTATAATTGAATGCCTAGCCTAGGAATCATTATCTGATGTTTGAGAATGGCTTCATATTTTGGGAATACATATATTTTATATTTGAGATTAGTATTAGATAATATTAGTTTAAAACCTATAGATGAGTCTAATTGTTGGATAATGTCCTAAAATATTTGAAACGTTTTGGGTTGCTGGTCTACCTAGTAAAACATACCATTATATATATAGCCTTGTGAATGCGTCTATAGTATATATTTACCTTCGGTAAATCATAGTGAAAATGGTTTTCTGATAGATTACTTGATACCCAACCATATGTATGATGAGTGGTGCTAATACTAAACACCTAGATAGAATCTAGTTAGGTATATAATTTTATTTCATACAATATCTTTATGATTAATTACATAGGATTTATTTCTATGCTACGTTGATGGGGTTTCATTAGTAGTATAATATAGAAAAACATAAAGTAACATAGGATAATATATGATTAATATGGTTTGAAACTATGTATCTATAATAGAATGTGATAATATAAATGAATAAGTAATTTTATGGTTGGAATTCCTTATTTAATTATGGTATTTCCCCTATATTTTTAATTCTTTTTCACTCATGTCAATCCTTTTTGTTTTAGTAATGGCTAGAACTAGAGTAATCGATGAGAGTACTAGACAATTGTAGAGATTACCTCAACAAACAAACTATCATAATAAAATAATGAATGATAAATATTTTGTTTTTTTCAGAATTTATCATGAAATTTGATTATGAATGTGAACATGGTTGAAGTTCCGAACACTCTAAATAAGAGAAGGATAGAGTATCATAAAAGATCATTTGATAAAGATGAACATATAAAAAAATTTATTTTCGTATATATCACAAATGTTAGGAGAAAAATCATGGGAAGATCCTCAAGGGGACTATATGTTGTTTCACTTGTTGAATAGGATGTATTGAAACATAAAAATACAACAGAAAATGAATTTTTTGGTTAACAAAAATTAAATAAATAGAGTTAATCATAATTTACTATTATTAATTAAATGTATTATGTTTAGGGAAATTGATTATTATCCATTTAAATTCACAAAAAATTGGAATAACCAATATGGGGAGATTCACTTAGATATATAAATAAGTGGTCAATATATTTCTTATATAATGACTACACCAAAAGGGGTTCCTATTATTTTAAGTACATGCATCATCTAATCTAGAGTTTTATATATCATATTGAAATACGATACTAGGAACACTATTATATTTAATATGTTTTCTTCTATCATTAAATCTCCACCCTGATTAACTAAATGTTGATGAAATCATCTAGTGGCGTCATTATTGATTTCCTAGTTGAATTTGGTAGGAATCAACCTCGTATAAATGTTATTTCCACCATGTAGATACATTTAATGAAATTTAAGTGATGTATTATTCTCCTCCACTTAATTTAAAAAATATCTTCAGTAATAAAAATAAATATAATTTTTACCTATGATATTCCACAAATGAATGTTTGATGATAAACACCCTCCAAAAGATTTTATAATATGTGACTTTATTCCTAAAAATGATAGAATATTTACCCTAAAAATTAGATATAATATTATTAATAGGGGAATATTTTTCTATGTATATAGATATGTTTCCTAAGTTTATAATATTGATATCTCTTTTAAAATTGCATCCTAAGTGGCCTTCATAATTTTTATTACCTTAGATATATATACTTGTTTGTAAAAATTAATATTTGAAGACTCAGTTTATTTACTAGGGGATAATGTAACGCCACATGTTTTAGGATCCATTATTATTTATTTTTGTAATTTTAATGAATGTTTCACTATTTTATCAAAAGGATTGAGAAATTCATATAAACGATTCTTTATAATATATGAAACAAACTACAGATACATTTTTCATTCTTAAGTAGGGTATTACAAATAATTTAATATATATATATATATACAGTACATACCCTTTATTATTACTCCTCGTTGATGAAATACATCCATTAAAATTCGATAAATCAATAAGGTAAAACTGATAGGAAATAATAAAATCAGAATGACTTGAAAATATCATGGATAATATTAAATATTGGGGAACACCAATAGCCAATAATAATAAAATGGGGAAGAGAAATACTAAAGTATAAATACCAAAGAATAATATCTAATATGAAATAAGTACTGTTCCTTGTAATGTGAGTGGAATTAATGAATGATTTTCTAATTTCATACACTGTAATGAAATATGTTTTATATAAATAGGGTCATTTTAAATATGTTCATTTCAAATATGGTAATTAAAAATTTGGGCAAGGAAAATATGAAATTTTATATATATCAAATAGGTATAATTATTTTGTGTATTTTTATTTCATAAATTTAAAATACTATAACTAAAAATAAAACAAATCAATCGTATCAAAATATTATGAATATTATTATATTTATAAGTCACATATAATTATAATTATTATTATCATTAAAATATTATATGACATAAAAATATAATTCAAAAAAATATTTTTATATCAATGGATTAGTAAAATTAAATTTTATAATGTAAATGATATTAATTTAATGGTATTTTTTTAAATAATATATAATTATTTTCAAATAATGGTTTGGATATGTATTGAATATTTTATCCAAATATATTGAATATAAAACATTTAAAATATTATTATATATTAACTAACATATTAATCTATTTAAAGTTATAAATTTATATAAATTATTGTTAAGAACACTTGTTGGTTAAAAACTACATTTTTCAATAAATTTTTTTACTATTATTTTTTATTTTAAATTTATAACAAAAATAAAAAATTTACTAATCTAAATTAAATCAATATAACTTTATTTTTAGATATATGATGTAAATATTTTCTTAATATTAATTATTTTATATTTTTAATAAAAAATTAATTTTTGGTCAATAGTTTAACATACGGATACTATGACTTGTATAACACTATTAGTTTATAACAATGAAAAAAATACATAAAATATTTTTCAGGATTTTTTAATTTATTATTTAAATTTTACATTTTTAAATTTTTATTATATTTTAGAGAACTATGATTTATATTTTTTTATTTGTATAATATTTTTCTGAAAAAATATTTTAATAAATTATAATTTTATTATTATAAAACTAAATTTTATCACCTTTAGAAAATTAATAAGGAAAAAAATTAAATTATGTCATAATTAAGTGAAAACTAAATAATAAGGACTATTTTTTGGGAAAATGATAAATTACCTAGTTAGAAACTGGTTATTATTTTGAAAACCATAATGGTAAAAATGAGAAATATAAGAGGCAAAGGGAAAATATATTATAAACATGTATTATTGGATTATATAATATGTTTATATACTATATATATTAAACTATCTAATATTTCCCAATTTTAGATCCAGTTTTCCTGATAGTGGGATTCCATTATTTATATTTTGTTGTGTATTTGGAAAAAATCTACACATTTTCACATAAAAAAAGGGAACACCTATCATCCCTTACCCTTACCCAAAATCCCCTTAGTTTAGAAAAAAATATCCCAAATAAATCCTAAAAATTGTCAACACTATGATGTAATTATATTATTCTCAAAAGGAAATCCCACAATGGTTTTTTCCCCTTCACAAATGAGAATTTCAAGTAGTGAGGTATAAATTTATAACATTTTTTCATCTATTCTTATTCCTTATTTTCATTAATTTTTTTTTTCTGAAATTTACTTTCACCATATAAAATTGATAAAATAATTATCCTTATTATACTTGTATATTATTTTAATGATATCAAAATTTTTTAACCATGCTCCCATTTTTTAATTTGAAAACAAAAATTAACATTTTTTGTGTAGACTACATCCTCTACAAAATTTCATGTTTCATTTTCCACAATCCCAAAAAATTTATTATCATAAATTTGAAATTATTAAATAGGTGTGATATTTTTAACACATTTTATTATTTAAATTTGAAAAAATAATCATTTCTTCCATTCTATTGAAGGGTAAATCATCAATAATGCATAACTGTGGACAATAGCCTTCATGTGATGATAGATTTACACTATTCTACTCATCACATCCATACATGGATGGAAGTAATAATTGATTTAATAATTAAATATTTTTTTATGATATCATAAAATTTATTTGTTGAAATATTTTAGAACCTATTGATGATACAATCGATAAATAATTATTGTCAATTAAATCATTTAAAATAAGAATACTAGTTGAAAAGTATTAATTCCATTTTTGAAATATTATTTTATCCATTAATTACTCTTCAAAATCCTTTACAATTTTTATATATAACACTAATAAAAACATGATGAAATCATTATGCTACTAGTGTAATTGTATTTTATATAAATTACACCATGGGCATTCATATTCCTTTTATGTTGATGTTTGTTTCGATTTGACCACTTTGTTGAATAATGTATTGAAATTCAATCATTGGTGATTATGAAAACTAATTAATTAGTATAATACGATATTAATATATTTATAATTATGTTGGAATTATTCATTAGTTTTTCTATCAATATTTATCATGTTAATTAAGGGAAAACGTTTTTTAGGTTAAAAAACACCATAAAATATTCATATTAGATTTATTATTTTTGATATAGATTAGAGTGACAATGAAATAAAATTTAAACATGATAAGTTATTAAAATCAGAAAATATATTGAATTTAATTATATATAAATGAATAATTATGGGAGAATAATTAATTATGAAACCTCCCCATTGAAACTAGTACAAATAATCAATAAATATAAACTTCTAATGTTGTAAAATTGGAAAAACATTCTAATATACCTGTAGACCGTGATTATAAATGAAATTTATATTTATTATTAGGGATGATCATGTTTATTATATAGTTTATTAATAATATAATTTTTTATATAGTAGGATATAGTATATTGATCTACGTGGGACTAATGGCCTGGTTTTCAATGTCATAATTTTAATTTCAGGGGTCTTATTTCATAAATTTCACTGTGATACCCTTAATGTGGTGTGACTAAATCCAAATAAATGTATTGTAAAATATTCATGGTTTTTATGATTGATATAATTGAATTGAATTAAATGGAAATAGATTCAGAATATACCACATTATAAAGTTTTTTTTATAAAAATTTTACTAATTCTATAATAGATTCAATGACGATATCATTTTCAAATCAAGATTTTTTTAAAAGATAATCCATCTCAATAATTTTTATTATTTATAATACATATAAATATTTACATTTTACTTCCATGAGGTACTATTTAATGACGCTAAATCCAGTATCCAAGAAGAGTTTATGCTTTATTAAATTGGAATATATACAGGGCTTTATACCAAGAAGCACACATCAGTTATGCAGGTTTGGAGAAGAAAATATATAAACGATACCCGTATTACATAGGGAATGAAAATAAAATTCATAGTAATGGAAAACATTTGGAATCCTTGAAATCATTCAATGACATATTTTTCATATCCTTGAAAAAGGAAACAAAATCAGGGTTACCTGAAATCCTCTATAAGGATTAAATACAATATAAGCAATCATGGATCAGTAAGGCACAATCAATATGGAATGATATATCATAGAAACCACTTTCCATTTAATAAAAAAAGCTAAGAATGAAATGCATTATGTGGTAATAATAATGCTAAACTATCATAGATATTAATAATAACATAATTATCCATTTATTGAATATTATTTGTTGGAAATTATGTTCTTCAACATAAAGATAACTCCACTTTCAAGAACATTCAAAATAATTTTCAAAAATACATGTAAAAACCCATCAGTTTTTGGAAACTAATTTTTCTTTAGGTGACCTATCGATTAATTGAGGGGAAGTGTTTTTATTGGTCCAACCCATCATTTCATGTCCATGTAATTCCTCATATATCAAATAATCAATTTAAATAATTAGTAACATTATTTGGAAACAAATGTCCACATTGATTTAATAATATTAATTTGTCAATATATACTTGGTTAATATAATAACATTAAAATTAGACACTATATATAAAAATGGTATATAGTTTGATAAATAATAACACACCTAACACAATAAACTATATATTTAAATAAATGGATCTAATGAATGATAAACGATATGATTCCTTAAAAAATTGTAAAAGTAATCCCAAATAATGTGAGATTGGATAATATATTCTTACTTCTTTGGTAACATTCAAACTATAAACCCTTGGATTACATATCACCAATTGATACATAAATTACTAATATTAATGAATTATTCATGATATAACATGTAAAATGGAAAAAATATACACTATATAAAACAAATTTGTGAATAACATTCAAATGCTCCACAATGAATGTAATTTGAGACATAATCTTATACCTAATACTTCCCTTTTGTTTAATTTTATCTATCCTTATGTCTAATGGTTTTTAGAATTTTTCTAATTCATACCCAAACTGTATTCATATTTTGTATCACATGTTATCCTCTTATAACATTTTACCACTATTTATTAATAATAGGTCTTTATATTAATTATTTTCGGTGTTAATTGCCTTGTTTTTTCATGAATGTTTTATGATGAATGGTTATGTTATTATACATACGATATAGAAAAATAATCTAAAAAATTATATTAGGGTTAAAAATATCATATTTAATATTTATTTTTATTTTTTATTATTCTTGATGGTTTTACCTCGATAATGAATCACACCACTTTGTGGAGACAATAGTTCGTACATACGCATTAGTGATGATATCATCCCCTTAATGGGTGATAGGGATTGACATTGGGTGATATAATAATTTTATAGAATCAAAATAATTTCATATATATATATATATCATATATTCATTATTTTTTTATTACCTTCCATGTAATGTATATGTGCAAAATGAATCACATCACTTCGTAAGGTGGTAGTCTATAGTACACATGAACGAAATTATCAAATATTAAACAGAATGGAATGTAATAATTTATATTTTATATTAAAATTAAATAAGAAAAACACTATCACATAAATTATATATATACGCCAAATCAATAATTATATTCATCCTTGAGAGGTTTATATGGAAAATGAGTTACATATATTCTTGTGGTTGTAATCCACCATACACACAATCAATGATTATGTTTCCCATTTGATGGAAGATTATATGTATAAATATTTTTTCACAAAATTAATAACATCTCAATATATTAGATATTATATTTTTATTTTTTATTTATATTATGTCATAATTTATGGTTTTCAAAAATAATGAAAAATGTTGTGCTTTGTTAAGACGATAACCTTCTCTCACGGAAATATCCATTGGATACCATCTTAAAATCATTTTTTTGGTATTTTAGTTGGACCATGATCTCTTTAAAGTGTTTATAGATTCTTGGGACAGATTTGGGTATGTTTTTGTTGATAAATAGGGAATGAGTGGTGCGATGAACTGAGGGGAGTGATTACCTATTTAGAATTTAGGAGTAGTATTTTTGTAAATACCCAAAAAGTATTCAATAATTGGAAGAAACACCCACCACATGTTCCTAAAAAAATTATAAATAATAGTTTAGTTTGAATGTATAGTTAATCTAAACCTCCACCATAAAAAATTAGCAAGTTTTAAACTATTCTAACCTTTCCCTCTATGTTTACTTAATTTTATCATTTTAGATTTCATTATGGTAAATAGTTTTTAACCAAGGTAATTAATCCATTATTTTTAAAACAATATGATTATTATTATATATTTTTCACCAACTAATTATAAATATTATATCAACTTTATCAAAAATAAATTTTATGTGTGGAAAATTTATTTTAACTCAAGAACATGTAATTCACAAAACATTTTTTCACCTTAACCAACACACTTAGTTTTTAATGTCTATTTTTTCTTGATTAGTCCCCCATGGCTTGTTCTATGACTACCCCATGCCGAACTACAATTGGCCAGGGGATGGAGACTTGCACTGAGTAAGTATATCCCGCAATGGGAGTCATTTTCCTATGTACATATATAGATACTCACATATCCAATATAATGTGATGACCTAGAAAAACTAAGTTAACATCCATGCATACCACTAAGATACCCACACAAAGTAAAAATACAAGATTCAAGAGTAATGGAGTCTGAAATACAAGCCCAACCAAAAGGAAAAGTACATGCTCATGAAATTCATCCATAAAAAACCCTACCCAAAGGGTATGTATAGAAATATATTTCTAATGTCGCTGAAGCACACCTCGTATGTTGGGAAACTCTCTAAGAAACACCTATCCCAATCCACCAGGGACTCTCTCAAAGTATCGATTGTCTATACAATACATTACACATACGAGCATAGCTCATGTAGGGGTGAGTAAAAAAACTCAGTAGGGACCCCAAAACCACAAAGAAAAATACCATTAAGAAATACACAATGTATACCAAAACTTATAAACATTATGTATGGCACAAAGGAAACACATAAAGTGTATTCAAGATATCCATCTCACACAGTTATAATTTTATGTAATGGAGAAAAAAATTTCAATTTGTAGTACAAAGATCTCCTAGAGTTCAGGATAATTTATGTGATGATGGTGCATGGAGTGTCGATGGAACACAGAGTGTCAGAGGTGCACAAGGTGTCAATGGAACACAGATTAGTAGTGGTTCCCATAGCGGAAATGGTTATCAGGGTGTTTATGGGACTTGGAATTTCTATGGTGCATAGAGTGGTGGTGGCGCATGGAGCATCAGTTTCACACATATTGTTGATGGAACACAGAGCGTCGATGGAATATAGAGCATCAGTTGGACACAAAGATAATGTTATGCATGGAGAATCCATGATTCATGGAGCATCGATGGATCATACTTCCCTCAAGTCACATAGTCACCATGGTCACATAGTCATAGCCAATCGCAAGATTTTTCTCATAGTGCACTTATTCAGGGAGAACCTACTCTTCAATCCATTAGGTTGTAAATAATACTTCCACAAAATCTCCCTTAATGTGCATCAAAAGGATTGTGTCATCACAAGGGACCCAATTCCATAAACATCTCATCCAATAGGACCATAGTTTAAATGATATGAACAAATTAGTAAAAAAGGTCTCCTCCGGTCCGGGTCCGATCCGACCCGGTCTAGCTGACCAGACAAGACTCGGTTCCACCCGGCCCAAAACAGGTTGGCCCACTGAGCCTGCTAGACCTAGACCATTGGGTCGTTAGAGTATACCAGCTTCCTCGGTCCATCCTGCCATGTGAACATTGGGGTGTGTGCACCAGGCAGATCCCGCCCTGGTCATGTCAATCTAGACAACACGACACAAGATCGTGGTCCACACGATTATCCCTCCTTCCTCACATGCACGAGTGGCTCCACGGTGGCCCCTCCTCTAATGCAGATTTAAGCCTTGTCCCAGCTATACATCAGCCTCTTAATATGGTCATCTAGTCTTTTCCCTTGGCTCCCATCACTGCGGGACCTATGCCATGCAGTATCCATCAGGGTGGCCGTCCTACACTATCACAACCACACACGACCACCGCCGTGTAATACAGGTCACCGCACTATGATTCCACCAATAACCATAGTTCTAAAGGTCTTCGTCGCTACTCTAATGTTCTTTTTTGTAATCATAAACACTTCTCCGATCCTTGGGTTGTATCCATCACTGCCCTTGTCCTTCATCTTCCATACTATAACTACAAGGGTTCGATCACATTTGGAACCTCTCAAAAAATAGCATCGTGACCATGAGGGTCCAATGGAAAGGAACGCTAGGTATGTGGTCAGAAGGATCACATATACACCCAAATAATGGGTTTGGCCTTGTTCATGCTAGCCTTGATCCATTTTTCTTAGAAAAATATTAAATAAACCAATAGCATATTAATCATCAAGATCTATTCCCATTAATCCAAAAAATAAATATCCCTCCCACAAGAATTATTGAACTATTGATCAAACTGTTGATGTGTTTTTCCTTGTTCATTATTTGATTCTAACAAGGGGAAAAGAAATCAGTAAGATATTGACACCCTACTAGATGATTAGATAAGTCATTGATGATGGATGGAGGTCAGTGTCATTGTCAATCCTCGATCCGTTGACATTCTTCATTAGGAGAGAGATTCATTATCTTTGTCTTATAGTAATTCCAGGGTTATAGAGATAAACCTGAGTTCATATGACATGGATTATTGAAATGGTAAACCACCTCTACTTTGAAAGATAATGTCCAATAAATTTTTTTATTAGATATTTTAATGACATCTAAATCCAAAATATAACTTTCACCCTCGACTAATTATTTTCAAGGTTAGGCCCCACATAATGTAAATTCACTATTCTCGATGCAACAGTTCTCTCAGAATTCTGATCTGGGAACCCCATTATATGTTATTCTTGTTTAAAGAAGAAATCTATAACATGTTTTATTAAAAACCTAACAATTTTTGACGTATCATCTCAGGCACATCGGGCCTCAAAATTTCACGCTGTCTCTTCTCATGGCCTCAAAATTTTTCCAATTAATTTATAAAAATAAAACAAGTGAAATTTTGAGTCATGACATTATCCCTACCTTTGGGTTTTATGTCTCCAATATCCAACACAATGGATACTAAAAAATATTAGGGTACTAGGAATGAATCTGAGCCTCCGGCTCCCAATTTCTCTACAATATATTTCTTTGTTTCCCCCAAACACACACTAAAGGAATCAACTATCCACTAATGATCTACTCATGTCGATCCTTGATCTCCATAGGGTAATCCACACAAGTCTCCCCATCATCAATGTCTATCCCATCCCAATCGATGACATACGATGGATCATGCATGTACCTCCTTCGCTGCAACACATGGATGTCATTATGAACCAAATGTAGTTATGGGGTAAAGATATTTGGTATGCCACATCTCTAAATCTACTCCGAATCTAAAAATTTCCAATGTCTCTCAGAGAAAACAAGCCTCCTCGGCCAAATCTCCACAATCCCTATCGAGGTGAGGCCTAAAGGAACACATGGTATTCCTCCTTGAACTCTAAAGGCCTCTACTACCTATTAACATAAGACTTATGACTTCTCCATGTAGTCCTCATTTTCATTTAATGACATTAACCTTCTCTATGGTATTCCATACCAACTCTAGACCCATGAGTACTGACTCTCTTGGGCCTACTCAGCATAGTGGTGACCTATAGGTTTTCTCGTACAAGGCATTGAATGGTGCTATACCGATGGTGGAGTGGTATATGTTGTTGTACGTGAACTCCAAAAAAGGTAGGTGATCCTCTCACCTATGACCAAATTAATCTATATAAGCACATAGATTGTCATCAAGACCCTAGGTGGTCCTCTCTATATTGTCATCCATCTAGGGATGAAATTCCATGATCCAGCACAGCTGAGTCCCAAATAACTTTTACAGTCACTTCTGAAACTAGGATGTTAAGACAACATCATGATCTAAGAATATCATCAATGGGTCTCCATGGAGTCGAACTATCTTCTGCACATAGAGGAAACCCATGATTTCAACTGATCTATGCTTAAATATTAGTAGGAAGTGGTCTAAATTGTTGAATAAGTCGATGATCACCCAAATGGTATTGTGTTCACAAGACATTTCTGATAAGGCTTTTACGAATTCCATTGATATCCCATCCAATATCCATACGGTCACTTTAAATGGTTGGGTCAATCCAAATAGAACTGGGTATTCTACCTTCCCTTGATGGCATGTGAGGCACTGATAAACAAACTCTTCCACTACAATTTTCATCCATGGTCTCTAGAACTGATGTTAGAGGTCCTGATACATCTTTTTCACTCCTGGATATACTACCTAAGGGTATGTATATAAATCCATCAATACCCCCCCACAACGTCATAGTTACTACAGAGTTCCATTTTAAGATAATGATGTGATCCCCACTATTTGAATATCCATCAAGGGCATGCCCTATGGACATATGAGCACATAAAGTCATGTACTTAGTGTCTCAGATCTATACCTCCCTAACTCGTTTAATGAGTGGTGTGGTAATGAACATCGACTAGATATAATATGCTCTATTTATATCTACAAAGGATATATGTAATGAATCCAACTCCTCTAATACACAATCATCAACTGTAAGCTAGATCTCTACCTTAGAGAATTTTCCACTATGTTCCCCTTACCAAGAGTATTGAAAATATCAATGTCACAATCCTGGAAGAACTATAGCCATTGTATCTATCTCAATTTCAGATCCTTTTAAGATAATATATACTTGAGACTCTTATGTTCATACTAAAATGTAAAATTATCTCCAACCAAGTAGTGTCTCCACATTTTCAATATGAAGACTACAACTGCAAGATCAAGAACATGGGTCACGTAGTTATTCTCATGCTACCTCAACTAGTGGAAACCATAGGCAATCACCAATTTCCTCTACATTATGGAACAACCAAGACGGATCCCTGATGCATCCGAAAACACCATGTAATCAACATTATCCCTTGGTAATCTCAGGATGGACCACTCGTCAATATCTTCATCATCCCTTGAAAGCACTGCTGGAACTTATTTGTCCGCACAAAAGGATGCCCTTTCCATGTCAAGGTCCTCAAGGGTGCTGATACTCTAAAAATTCAATTACAAAACTCCGAGAGTTGTTGATTAAAAACATGTTTGGACTTTCCCACCGATCATTTGTTTTGGAAATAACAAAACACACATATTTTAATCATATATTTTTTCCATGTGTGATGTTTCGCAATGTAATCACTCACATTGCCTTTATTATATGTTTCATCTGCATCATAATCATGCATAGTAACCATTTCAGGTATCGTAACTAGTTCATGTAGTTTAACCAGGTCATTCATTTTAACCAGGTCATCATAGCCATGAATATCATGATGAGGATAAGTAACATATCATAATTATTTATCGTAACCAAGTTAAGTGTTGTATCATAGTATTAATCGTTACCAGGTTATGATTGATATTCTTATTTATGCATTATATTCAAGAATCATAAGCATATTAAATACCATTCATCGTAACCATGTCAAGAATCATAACAATTTTAAGAATCGTAACAATGTTATAAATTGTAATATTGATATGCATTGTAATCATGATTATCCTGGTAAAAAAGTTATGTATTATACTTTTAAAATGAAATAAATTCTTATCATATCTCATATACCCATTGAATGTTACTCATAATAATTGTTTCATATCATTTTACATACTATTTTCAAACCAAAAATGATTTTGTTAATTTGTTTTTTACCAATCGAAATGATGTCATGTCCTCTATTTGTTTTGACCGTTGTAATTCCAGTTTCCCACATACCTCTGATATTTACAGAGAAGTATGACCATTGGATTAAATATGATTATTTGAGCATGATGCCTATAAATAAGACATTATTCAAACAAGATTACAAATTTTTCTTCTATCAGGTTCTAAGAGAGATGATGTGACTTCTCTCTTACTTCATGCGAGATCTATGAAGATAATAGAAGTGATCATCTTGTTCCATGTTCTTGTATTTATATTTGTACTTTGTTTATTCTTTCTATGACCAATCATTGTGAGAACGATCAATGGCTTAGAGGATAAGAAAATGAGATGTCGATCATCATATCGAGGGATTTCAACTGCATGAAATATAGAGGTTTTGATTACCGTCTTCAACAAGGTTTTCCAGGGATAGGAAGATAGTCATTCCAATCATCATATTGAGGGATTACCAAGGTGGTGGTAAGACATACATTTTATCCTAGGGGAAAGGGAGCCCTAATCTTTGGGATAAATGAATTTTAATACTTTTACATTTCCACTGCTATTTGTATTAGAAAGGGAATTGTATCATTTCATCATTCTTTTCACATTCATTTCAATTGTAATTATTTAAATTGTGATTCTTTCACTAAATATTGTATTAAGATATTCTATATGCTCTATGGTAGAATAATTTACTTTTGTATTATTCTTATAATTGTATTTAATTAAAATAAAATTATATTATATTATTTATAGTATTATGTCATACAATATCAATCAAATCTAAGACCTATATAGTAAATTGTATTGATTATTACTTTAATTAGTTTATGACTTCTTAAACTAAATTATTTATTATGTGATTAAATACAATGCTTTTAAACCAACAATTCACCCCCATATTGTATTGTTTCATCGAATATACATATAAATCTATATTACGATCCAACAATTGATATCTGATGAGGTTTCCACTGATTGATCTTGCTTGATTTATTTATTTTGGCAATATAATTTTATTTATTTTACAAATATTTTGTTTTTAACTACATACTACACTAATGCGTCGAGTGGAAATGTATTTTTTTATAAGATGGAAGGAATGAATATTTGATCAATTGACAATCTGAATCCAAAAATTCCACCAATTTTTGATGGAAATGATCATGGGTATAGGAGAGATGGAATGAAGAATTTTTTATTAATACTAGAGTAGAAAACATTATCATGACTACTAGAGGTTACAAAATCCTAGGCAAGGAAGTCAGTACCATCCCTAACCAGGAGAAACTAGAATATCAACTAAATTACAATGTACATAATGAATTGTTGTGTTCCATGAAAAGGAATATATATAGTAATATATCATCTAGTGAAGAAGTATATTGTATATGGAAAAAAATTGAGGTCACACATTTTGTTACATCTAAAGTTATTGAAACAAGAAGAGCCATGCTTCGAGCAGAATATGATGGGTTTATTTTTCCTTATAAGGAACCTGTATGTATGGTGCACCAAAGATTTATAAAAATTTTAAATAATATACAATATTTTGGTGAAAAGGGTATTTATTATTATGCTCCTATGGACGAGATAATTGATATAATTCCTAATGAATGGGAATAAAAAATGACAGCTATAGATGAAAACAGGAAAGTTACTCAAATCACTCCAGATGAGTTATTTGGTACTCTCTTACTATATGAGAAAAGAATGATAATAGATGCTAATTTAAATAAGAATAATAATTCTAATGGATGTGTAGCCTTTACTACTAAATCCAATGTTAACACAAAATAATGAATAACGAGACCCAAAGCTAAGGAATATATTGTCATATCAGAATCAAGTGATGGCGATCACTCAGAAAATGAGATTTCCAATCTTGATTGTAGGATGAACAAGATTGTTAAAAATAATGACTTTCAATACATATTCAAAAATAAATATTGGAAGGACAATAAATACTCATATGTAACAAGTAATGAATGTAAAAGAGCAGGTCATATCAAACCAGATTCTTCATTTTTAAAAAGAAATGATAGGAAGGATAAACATTCTAAAATAAACATGAAATTGTATTACAAGTCAATCAAAAAAATTTATTGAAGTAAAATGATACATGGAGTGAAATTGGTGGTAATTAATCACATTAATCCTCATAATACAAATCTTATGGTCCAATGAATATAGGACACATAACAAGGATACCTATTCACAAACATTATTTCATGGATAAGGTACACAATTCTGAATCTCTTACAAATATATCTTTCAATGCAAGTTAACCTAATTAGGGAAATTCTACCTCTAAGGATGAGTAATATTCCTCAATGGAGGAAAGTTTACCATCATTTGAAGAAGTATCCATATTTAAAAAATTAAATGAAAATGAAAATTCTAAACTCAAGAAAAAGCTTGATAAGGAAAATTATAGAACAACTATTCTTACCAAATATGTATCAGATCATTAAAAATATCATGATAAGAAAACTCTTGAATTTGAAAATTTTACAAACCCATTAAAAAAGTATGTTCTAAAATTGATAACATTTCTATGGATTTTGAACAAATTTTTTTAATGAAATATCTATTTGAAACTATAATCAATTCCGAAACAAATTCTTATGGGAATGATAATTTAGTCATTAGAATAAAATTAAAAAAAACTCTTATGAACCTTTTTTCAAAATTTACTATTGCAAGAATGGAATTTGAAAAAATATATTCTCAAAATTTTCATCTAAGGAATGGTTTTGGAATTGGTTACACTCATATAAAACCAATTTTTAGTCATAACTATTTTTTCCACAAAAATATTATTTCTACACCAAATGTCAATGTGTTGGGTTTTGATATAGAAATTTTCTCCTAATAAAACTATATATTTAGGATTTTATAAAGCTCATTTTTCGAAAAAAATGTGGATTACAAAAATTATTTTTTCTAACATTTCAATATCCAAACATGTTTGGGTTCTGAAAAACACATTTTTTATTTTTCAGGAAAACATGAAGTGTACCAATAACAAGAACATTTGGTACATGGATAGTAGTTGTTCTCGAAACATGACTAAAAACAACTATTTCATAGAAAATATTATTTAAATGATTGTTGGGAGAATAACCATTAGAGATAATGCTCAGGGAATGATCATTGGTATAGGTAATATTATTCTTTCAGGAAAAGTTTTAATTTCAAATTTTTTTTTTTAAATGTATTAAGCATAACCTTATCATCATAAGTCAATTATGTCATAAATTTACCTTGTGAATTTTAGGAATGGTAAATCTTTTGTTCACAATTCCATGAATAGATCAATTATTTGTTCCCATAGGCATGATAATGTATACACAATCATCATAGAAGACCTTAGAAACCAATAATTACATTGCTCAAGTGAAATGTAATACCACTCTTGGTTATAGAATATAAGGTTAGGACAATGTAATCTAAATAAACATTGTAAACTCTCAAATAAAAGACTTATTAAGGATCTACCAGATCTAAGGTATGATTCTTATAATGTTTGCAACACTTTTTCAATATTGAAAACAACATAAACCTAGAATTATGCCAATCAATGAAGTTTCAACATCTAATTAATTACAGTTAGTTCATATAGATCTTTTCTGTCCTATAAAAACTGGATGCATTGGATTCAAATACTATGTATTTATTATTGTTGATGACTACACTAGATTTACATTAGTCTATTTTCTATCAATGAAAGCTGAATCCTTTTCCTATTTAAAAAATTATAGAGCCCATGTTAAGAATTAGAAACACCTACCACTGATAACTATTTGTAGTGATCATCGTGGAGAATTTAAAAATTTGGATTTTGAAACCTTTTGTATTAAAGAATGGTATTGATCCCAAATTTTAAACTCCAAGAACCCCTCATCAAAATGGTGTTTTTGAGAGAAGGAATTGTATTCTTATGGAAATGACAAGAACCGCATTGAGTGAATACACAATTGCTAAAAAGTTATGGGCTGAAGCTATTAGTATTGTATATTATGCACTAAATCTTTTTTTAAATAGACCTTTTATTAATAAAACACCTTATTAATTTTGGACATGCCAGAAACCTAAAGTTTCTTACATTAGTGTGTTGGGATGCAAATTATTCACATTTAATACAGAAGAAAATTTATATAAATTCTCACCAAAATTCGATGAAGTAATCTTTATATGTTATTACACAACTTATAAGGCTTATAAGGATTTCAATAAAAACTATTGTAATGTTGAGGAAACATTGGATATCAAATTTGATGAATCTATCCCCTTTGTTTTTAAACAATATTTACCTACATCAACTGATGTGTTTTCACAAACTGATTATCAACCATTAGTTGAAAACTTTTCTAAAAAGGGAAATACTCAAGAAAATGTTTCTGAAACAATTACCTTAGAAGAGATTCTATCTTATATAAATTATCATGATTTAAAAAACCCAAATAAATTTTTTCTTATGAATAATCCTATTGATAATATCAATGGTGATGTAAATAAACCTGTAAGGACAATAAATTCTTTGAGAAATGAAATATAATATCTTTCTTTTCTATCTCAATTCTAACCAAAAACTTCTAATGATTCCTTAAGTGATAAATATTCGATTAATGAAATGTAAGATGAACTAAGTGAATTTGAAAATAATCATGTCCAGACATTGGTTGAAAGTCCTAAAGAAACAATTTAAATTGGTGTAAAATGGGTTTTTAGTAACAAATGTGATGTAAATGGAGTAATTTTATGAAATAAAGCCAGACTTCTTGTTAAGGCCTATAAGCAAAAAGACATAATAGACTATGAATAAAAAAATTCTATGGTGTCTATACTCATATCTCTTTGAATTTTATTATCCTTTGTAACATAAATTAATTTCAAAAAAATTCCAATGGATGTAAAATGAGATTTTCTTAATGGTTTTGTATAAGAAGAAGTTTTTCTTGAACAACCATCTGGTTTTATAAATTCAAAACATCTTGATCATGTAATTAAACATACCAATGCTTTATATTGTCTTAAAAAATACCCTAGATCATGGTATGATAGACTCACAAGATTTAGTTTACAAAATAATTATGAAAAAGGTACAGTTGACCCAAATATTTTTTTTAAAATGGAAAACCAACAAGTTTTGATTGTTCAAATATATGCTGGTGAAATTATCTTTGGTTCAACTCAACAATCCTTAACTAAATCTTTTTCAAAACTAATGAAATCTGTGTCTTAAATGAGTATGATGGTTGAGTAACATTCAATTTAGGTTTTAAAATATCTCCAAAAGTTGAATGAACCTATATATATCAGTAAAAGTATGTTAAATACTTACTAAAAAGTATGGATATTACAACACTTAAAGTATTATCACTCCAATAAGTACCTCAAATATACTTGATCTTGATAATGCTAGGAAACTAGTGGATCAATCAACTTTTAGAGGTATGATAGAAAACTTGTTATAATTGAAAGATAGTCATCCATAATTGATGTTATCAGTATTCTTATGTGAAAGATATCAATATAATCCAAATGAATCTCATTTAAAATATGTGAATAGATTTTTTCGCATCATAAAGGAAACTTTGGATTTTGGGATATTCTATTCTTCGAGAAATGATTATGTTTTAAAATGTTTTTTAGATGCTAAATTTTCTGGATGTAGAATTGATGGAAATAGTATATATGGAACATTTCATTTCATGGGAGGTTATTTAGTTTCTTGGTCATTCAAAAAGAAACAATCAGTAGCACTTTCCACTGCTGAAGCTGAATATGTATTAGCTATAAGTTGTTGTGCTTAGGTGCTTTGGATGCAACACATGCTTATTGACTATTGCCTGAATTTTTTTAAAACTCAAATACTATGTGACAACACTAGTTCCATTTATCATAGTAAAAACCCATCATACAACTCACATGAAAAACACATAGATATTAGGCATCACTTTTTTAGATATATTACACAAAAAAAAGATATTGTTTTATAATTCATCGGAATGCAAGAATAACTTGTTGTTATTTTTACAAACCCATTATATTCTGATAGATTTGAATATATTAAATAGAAACTAGGAATGATCAATATAAATTGATCATTCACCTCTATTTAATTTTTAAACCATCTCTTTATATTATTTTACTTCTTTTCAAATGGGGAGTATACATATTTTTATCGGTTTCACCTTTCAGTTTAAGGTTTATCGGTTTTACCCTATATGTTTTTTCATTTTATTTTATCCTTTTATACTTATTAGTTTATTATATATCAATTTACCATGAATTTTTTTGGCATGATTTTTTTTTCTATTAAACAGTTTCACATATTTGTTTTATAGTTTATCAGTTTCACTATAATTTGTTTTAGTCTTTTGTTTTTCACTGTATCGATTTCATAATTTTATCAATTTTATGACTTTATCGTCTTCATGATTTTATTGGTTTCATTTTTTTGTCAGTTTCATGTTCCAGTTTCATAATTATCAGTACTAGATTAAACTATTGATATTAGGATACATTATCAGTACTAAATTATCAGAATTGAAATATTGTATCAGTACTGGATTATCCGTTTTGGATTACCTTTTCGACACTGAACTATTGGTTGTGGATTATTCTATTGGTTCTAAATAATTGGTACCGGACTATTTGACCTTATTAGTTTTAGAATTTTTATCATTTTTTATAAGAACAATATATTGATTTCAATACATCTATTTTGGTAATCTGAAAGGTACAATTTCTAAAACGCTATTTTGGTGGTTTCAATGGTTGTTTCTCTTTTCATTCCATTAATTCATAATTTTTTCATTCTGAATACGATTTTCATTTAAGGAAAACCTCATGATTTTGAAATCATTCTTGAGCATTGGATCTTTCTGATTTAATATTTACCATTAACTTCTTTTTAAAAGAACCCATCCCAAATCAAAGTCATCTATTTTAATCTCAAGATATATTTCTCTATAAGTAGTATGAATGGTTTTAAATCAATTCCTACCTCACTTTTCTTAATCAAAGATCTAATCAAAATTCGTAATCAACATGATCTTCATAGTGTGAGCTATTATTTCATAAATTAGTCCACTTATTAATATTTGAAATAAATGGATCCAAAATAATTCTCCCCCATTCCTTTTCATGGTGAAATGTTAGTCTCCCGATACATTTATAAGTCTTTTGATCTGTCTTTTAAAAGGATTATAAGTATTTAAGGCTAGGCATCAATTTGTGTGAAAAGACCAGCTCTTGATCAAGATTATATCTATCATGATGAGGTTTTACAATTTTAAGAATCAGAAGGGATAGACAATGATATTAAGATTTATTTTAGGTTGTATGACAAGTCATATACAACCTCCTCAAAACATGAAGCTACATTTCTATGTGTTCCAATTGAGGTAGATGCATTACGTCCATCTCATAAGTTATGGAAATAAGATGGAACTTTTGATAGGTCTAAATTTGATGAAACGCCTTGAGAAATCCATGACAACAAGAGAAATGTAAGTCATTTATAAGGTGTTAATAGACTTATAGACCTTTGGATGCAAGGGTTTTTTGTGCTAAGAAATGATGACAAGGAAAATTTGAATGTTTTAGATGTATATGTTCTTGATTACTTGGTGAACGTGAGGATGTTTAACCTTATGGGTTTTATATTCTAGACTATTAAGAAGCTCAAATATGGTGGTATAAAATCATAGATGATCATGTGTCCTTCCATTATTAGTATGTTTTTGTAATAATGATTGGCCTGGTGTAATATTGCAATCAAGTTTGATCTCACTTCCTTCAAGGAGCTCTTAATTATTAAGGACAAGATAAGGAGGCTCAAGTTATGATTGAACCCTTAATCGAATTTTTTTAGAAACATTCAGATGATGAGAAAGAAAAGGAATTTGTTGAAGGATGTGAGAATCATTTAAATCCATAAAAAACAACATAAAATAAAACAAAGATATTTAATACTACCACAATAAATCATTCAAAGTAACAAAAGGCTGTATTCGATGAGGTTGTTGCTAAATCTAGAAAAAAAGGAAAGAAAGGAATGAAGGGGATCCTCAGTTTTGTTTGGATCATGTTGAATCATTGGATTTGAAAGTAAGCTAAGATGAAACCCTGAAAGAAGATGATAAAAAGAAGAGATTGAATAAGGGAAATGACAAAGCTATTGACCTTGATATTCTTCAAATAATAGTCAAGCAACTAAAATCTGGAATTTCTATAAGGGAACCATATGGTGAGATTTAATTGGTTCTATCAGAGAAAGGATAGGAAAAACAAGTCTCCCAAAAATTAGCTACACAATATCTTAATCAATAATATGATGAAGAGGTAGAAGAACAAGAATAAGAAGAGATAGAAGATGTTGATCAAGAATAATAATGGGAAGAAGAATAGGGACATGAGAAAATAGAAGTTTCACAATAATAAAGATGAATACAAAAGAATTCACAACACATATTCATCTGAAGTTCCATAATTTGTTTATCCATCTATGTATCCTCATCCCGCCAAGAGAGTCTCTGAAAATGTTTTCTCCAAGAGAGTCATTCATATTTCTTATAAATAATTTGAATAATATGAGTACGAATATGATAAGAATCGGAACTAGCCATCCCTAGTGATTGACATTGAATCCCATTTCAGTGATCTACCACAATACACTGAAGACACAGTTTATGAGAGAACAATCACTGTGAAAGGAGTTCAGTACATTGAACATGCCTTGAATAGATTAGATATTTTTTACCATTCTTTCCAAAAGATGAAGCTAGGCTAGAAAATCATTCAAAATCCCACATTGATAGAATGGATTCTTGTTAGGTTTTGGTGGACATATTTCTAATCCTTGAATAAAATTTCAGGATTTTCAAGGAATGTGCTACTAAAAATAGTAAGGCATGGAATGAAGTTGGGAAGTGGTATTATAATGTTAATGATAGCCTTAAAAACCATATAGTGAAGAAAGATGATTTGCAGCATTGGGTAAATGTCCTCAGAAACATTTATCAAAAGTTGTTTCCCGATATGAATGAAAATCATGAAAACATTCAAAGACTCAGTACTTCAAAAGTAGTAACCTCAGAAGAGATTCAGAGTTTAAAGGATATGTTTTAAAATGAATGTAACAAGATTTTTTCAATTTCAAATTGATTTTTTATCTATGAAAAATATTACAATATCAGTCGGATTATTTCAATAACTAAGAAGAAAGGCTAAAATCTCCGGAAGTAAATATTAAATCCCAAGAAGAAATCAATTGGCTTCTACATGAAAGGCTTCAGAAGCAAGAAATGGTTACTGCTAAACAAGCTGTAAAGTTAAAGGATCAACAAGAAGTAATTAAAAAACTCAAGGAAGACAGAAATGAGTTCAAAAAGATTAAGCTCTTGATGTTTAATCTTTGGGAAAAACAAAATTGAAAAGAATGATATTTGACCTATCCCACCCTGACATGTTTATTATTTTTATTTTATTATTTTCTTTGGTTTTAAAAATATTTGTCAAGGATTGGGTTGAATCCCAAACAATATTTTTTAGATTTTTTAAAAAAATGCACGTTTTTGAGTTGATGTCACTGGACACACAGGCAGATCACATTTTAGAAACCTCATATGGCTTTGCCCATGAATCAGCATGATTCACCTGCATTTGGAAAATTAAAATGAGTAATGATTGTGATTAATTGTGTTATTTAAAATTTTTATTGTTGCTAATAATTTTATAATTATTAATGGAGATAAAATGATGATGATGATTATTATTATTATTTTAGGCTGGTGCGTAGGCACAACATGACAAGCGGAAGCTATGTGGTTGGTCTGGGTACAGAGCAGTTACGATATTTGAATTGGCAAGAAAAAGATTAATTGAATGAGTTGAAAAATTAAAACATATTTAAACATATAACTCACCAAAGTATGAAAATATTACCTTGTCATGTATAATAATGTTATTTGATTATTAAAGAGTTGTTATTATTAAATTAATTATTGATTATCCTTTTCACGTTAATATTAAAGTTGTTTTTATTATTGTTAGGTTTATTATTAATATTATTAATATTAGTATTATTATTATAGATTAAAATTATTAAAATTATTTTCATTTATTATTATTATTTGGTTTTTATTTTATTTTTTTATTTTTTTATTTTTACTTCTTTTTTCTAACCCTAGCGGCCCCTCCATGTTTTTTTGTCCCTTTCTCGTAGCCCTACATCCCGCCCCTATGTTTACCTTTCCCCGTTGTGTCCCACCATCTCTCCCCCTTCCTCTTGTCAGTGTACTACCACCCCCATCATGCTTCCAACCAGCTGCCCGACCCTCCCGCAACACCTCTCCCCATGCGACACCCTGCCATCCTCCCACACAACAACCTGCCTCCATTATTCTAACTTACAGTGGGAGTATGACCTCTAGCTGACTTCTGCTTCCTAGTCTGGAACCCTCCTATCGGCCAACACCCCCTTCTTCCAGCCTCGCATTTTCTCTGCATCCCCTAACACCCTCCGTCTCTCCTGTAATGCACCAGGCACACCGGCTCGATCCAGCCAGCAACACCCCGTTGAAGTTCCCCTGCCCAGCACCACCAGCACACCCCCTCCTCCCCTTCTCTTCCTTGTGCAGCACAGACATGTTGCTCCCTGTTCTTCACCATGCTTTCTATTGCATTGCACAACTAACCACCTCCATCCATCCTTGGTCTGCCTCCCTTAGGCGCCTCTGCCTCCGGTTCTACCCTCAACCACTCGTCCGTCTCACAAACCCCTGTCGAACCTGCGGTCTGTGCGCCACCCAACAGGCATGCATCACCCCAGCCATGCAGCCTTTCACCTCAACCCAACTCGTGGATTCCTCCAGCACAGACCGCCCTCTCCCCATCCCCTCTCCATCACAAGCCCCTCTTCCCCCCCTTCGATAAATTTTTTTCCCTCCTCCATGGTTATGGTTAAATTTTTGTACTCTAATCATTACATTTTTTTCAAATTTTTGTGCATTAGGTCAGATTCAGCATCCCACATGTGCGTTTGAGGCGTTCTCGGTGTTTCACACCAATTTTCGGTGTATCGTTAATATTAATATATTATTTTTAATTTTGAAAATAACTATTTTGGAAGAAGTTATGCGATCTTGTTGATAATTTTATTTGGTTAATTGTTTCACCTAAATTATTGATTTGGAATATTTTTTGATTAATTTTTGTGGTGCAAATTTTAGTTTTGAAGGAACTTTGTTTTCATATTTATATTTTATAGTGCACTCATGTGAATTAAAATGCATTTTGATGAAAACCAATTGCGTGCTATTTAATAGCTTTTAATAATTTATACAATTTGATATTTTTACTATAAAAGTAGTGCACATTCTAATATTGTGTGTATGGTTCATGTTTAATTATTAAAGGGTTTTTGAATAGGTTTCGGTTGTGTAACTTCATGGGGTTCTCTTTGGAATTGTTTAATAAATTTTAAAGTGGATTATTAAATAGGGCAGATGGTGTGAACTGTGTTTTGAAAACATTACGAGGTGGTTCATTTGCGTTGTTTGTTAGTTTGGATTGTTTTAAGTCCGTGTTTACGTGTTTCATTTACTTCTATGGTTTCAACTCATTTAAATGTTATTTCCATGGTCCTGCGATCTTCATCGTGCGTGTTCTTGTACACCCGTGCGAGTCGTTTCGCGTCATCGTGATTGGTCTGCGAGTCGAGGTTGGTCCCCCAATGTACTTGCCTTTAAATTCAGAGTTTATTAATTGCATGATATTTTATTAAATTTAATAATTGATAAGTGTTATATGATAATTATTTTTTAAATGAATATTCATTGTGAAAAGAGCCGTTTATTTTATACACGACACATGAAATATTTTCTTGATGAACAGACACGCAGTAGTGAAAGAATTCACATTTGGCCTTTAAACATAATTCAAAGAATTTAAAATTTAGTTCTAGCTTATTGATAAAGGATTTCTTTTGATTCATGAACAAGTGTTTTGGTTATCTTGAGAATTGAGGATTTTCTTTAAAATTGGGGAAGACCCGTTTGGCAATTTAATAAAATAAATTAATTTGGAAAACTCTCTTTAGGGTGACTCTGGGGTGATCTTTGGTGTACGTTGACTACATGAGTTATGTGTGATGTTTTTGCTATATGATTGACTTTTTTTACTCATCCCTTTCCTTTTTATTATACGTGTTTACATGAGAACATTGCATATTATGTGAATCATCTGAGGACGATTGTTGCACTAGTTTTGATTACGCACTGTCTAGTGGCCCTTATCATGGATTATACTCTGGTAGGGGATTGGGTCGCTCAGTTATTCCATGTAGAGAAACACTGAGTGTTAGGGTGTTAAGAATTCATTGAGAGTAGGCATGCCTTTAGAATGAGTCACATGTATGATACATTCTAGATTGTTCATGAGCTCAGAGGTTCGACCCATGTTTCCTTTACTATTTGTTTGTATGTGGAAGATGATTGAGAGGTGTAGTTCGATTGATATCCCTAGTGTGACACTTTTTTCATTTCCCTTAGTCTGTGTTGTGTGTGGTTTTCCTTTTTACTATCAATTGAAAATTTGGATTCCCAAATTTTTCGCAAAAATGGTTTAAAATTAAATGCACCTGCTTCTTTCAAACATTAAACTTGTTTTTAAATTAAAAAGGGAAATGGACCATTGCATGTTTTAGAAATTCAAGTGTGTGTGGAAACTAAAATTTTATATACTTTAGTTCAATCCTCAAATTAGTAAATTTATTTATTTAAACGTAGTGCATTGGGAATCATTTGTTGGGAATGCCTACTGAGTTTTAATACTCACGCCTAAAGTGTTTTCCTTTTTTTATTTTTTATTACGAGTTTGACTGAAGCTTGCTCATCATGGGTGAGAGTTGGTTTTGGACTGTTGAACAACTCTCAGAGTCGAGAGGAGTTTTGGTCATGGCTTGGTTACTTGTTTGTCACTGATCATTCTCTCTTTTCATTTACATTTATTTACATTGTGTAATTCTACTGTTTTCCCTCTACTTTTTTTATTTTAATTGGTTGAAATAATTCCCAATTGTCCTCTATTGCATCCTGGGCGCTTTTCGCCAACCTGGGATGATCGGGAATGCCTCTCGGGCCTTCTTGTGGATCGGCTCAGGTGATCGGTTCAGGGCCAACCCGGGATGGTTCATGAAAAAATTGTATCATAGGTGGTAGGCTCTTGAGATGAACTTGTTTTCTAGAGTGCATGTTGTTATTTGGGATTTTCATAGTAGAAGGAGTAGGATTTTAGTGGATATAGGTGATGGTATGGGAAGGACGTCATGAACCCATGCTCATTCTGAACCATGGGTTACCATGGGTTATTCGGGCATGTTGGCGTCCGTTGATTGTTGTGATTTTTTTGGAAATGAAAAGGGATTTGGGAAATTACCCCCGTGAGCTCACTGTACCTAGAAATCCATGTGGAGGGAGTGTCTCTACACTAAAATTTTCTCACTAATGGAAGCGTGATAAGCGTGTGGCCGCCAATCCCATCAAAAGTAGTTTCCCTTGGTGAATTGTTTTTGTCTTCTTTAATTCTAAAAACTGATTGTAAAGTTTTATTTTGGAATTTGTGGAATATAGGATTTGAAATGGCAGTGACCATGTTTTGATCCTGCTTCTTATTTTCCGGTTCCTTAGTGATCTCCCCCACAATGGTTTGATGGATGCCCAAGGTTCTGCTTCGGGTGATACATCCTTAGAAAATCCTCTAGTTGATCAAACCATAGATTTCGTCCTTGAGTTTTGGAAGTTGAACCCTCATATCTTTTATGGAAATGTAGAGCCCCTTGAGTTAGAGGAGTGGTTGCAGAATATTGATATGAACTTCAGTTTCATTGGGTTTCATGAGTCATTGAAGGTGAAGTTGGATAACATTATGCTTGAAGGTCCATCCTCGAAATGGTAGAAGTATATGTCTCAATGCAATACTCGAGAAGATCTGACATGGGAATTTTTCAAGTCACCATTCATTGAAAAATACTTCTATAAGTTAGTGATGTTGAGTAAGAGGGTGGAGTTGTGTTGTCTTTAGAAGGGCGTTGAATCCGTCCTGGAATTCTATTGACATTTCATAGACCTGGTTCCGTACAACCAATTGTTTGTTGAAAATTATCCTTGGAAGGCTCGACACTTTGAGTCTGGAGCTTGACCTGAATAGTGATCAATAGTGGAAGAACTCAACCTAATCACCTTCTCAGATATTGTGGGGAAATACTTTTTGGCTGAAGTTGGGTTAGTAGGAGGACATGATATGGCGAGTCCTCCAGCTTTGGGAAGCAGTGCAGATGATGGTGATGAGAAGAAAGGGAAGCGACCTGATGCTGGTGATAATGGTAGATGAATCAAGAGGCCTTCAGACCTTTAGTCATCTTCCTCCCAACACAATGCCTAGATCTGCCACCAATGCGGTATACGGGGGCATAAGAGGTCGATGTGCCCGAATGCTCCAAGGCCCTGCCACACCTATGGATGCCTGGGTCACGTGCATCGATTCTATTGAGGTGTTTCCCATAATCGTATTGGTGCTATACCTGGCTCGTCGAAGGTCACCTCAGCTCGTCAGTTGGAGTATTATGGTTTTTGGGGATCAGATTGAGGTTTTATCTTTGTAGTGTTTCTTGTATGTAGTATTCGTTACCTATACCGTTTGGTGTTGCCTTTTTTCATTCAGATGTAAGAATGGTTTTGGATGAACCTCTTTGAAAACATTGTTCCAATGGATGTGCATTTTGTAAAATTCTGGTTTATGTGTTATGTTTGGGAAATTTTTGAAGCCTCACTATGAGGTAGGAGATGCTTCAATCATCGGTGCTCCAGACATAGGCCCCAGAGTGAAGCTGGTGCATAGTCAGGTGATCCCCAATGGTGAAAAAGGGCCTTCATTTAATATCGATCCTTACTGTGTTGTGGTTCGTGTTCAATCAAGGGCATACCGTTGTTGATATGATTACAGTGGGCCCTTCCCCTCTCCACTTTAGGGTGGGGGTTTTTGGTCCGTCCGAAATGTTTTCAAGTTTGGTTAATCTCATTATTCTTTTTGGTGGGGAGACCCTTCACGGGTCGCATTGAATTCAGTTGGATTGTTTATTTTAGTGGGGAATCCATTTGGGGCTCCCCTTGTCTGAATCAAAGTTTTGTTTTGGTGGTATTTAAGGTGTCAATGTTTTGAGGATAAGTTCCACGTAATGGGACTTTGGTGTTCGTGTCAATCGATCAACTGCAAGATCTTATACATTTGGGGGTCAGTGACACTTAAAGAGTTTCTTCTAGGGTCTAGGTCTTGTTGTGGATTTCCAGGGATGGGAATCATTATGGTGGGGATAAATGGCACACTCTAACCTGTTTGTTAATTTTATTTTATTATTTTCCTTGTTTTAAAATTTTTTGTTGAGGTTCGGTTGAATTCCAAACAATATTATTGAGTTTTGTCCAAAAAAATCTACGTTTTTTAGATGACGTCGCTGGATGCACTGGCAAAGCGCGTTTTTGAAACCCCGCACATCTTCACCTAAGCATCGACACGATTTTCCTGCCTTCGAAAAATTAAAATGAGTAAAGATTGTGATTTGTTTTGTTATTTAAAATTATTATTGTTGTTAATAATTTTATAATTATTATTAAAGATTAAATGGTAAATATTATTTTTTTATTTATATTTTAGGTCATTGTGCAGGCAATGCATGGCTAGTGGAATCTGTGTGGTCATCCAGGCTACCATACAGTTACATTATTTTAATTGGTGCAATAAATATTAATTGAATGAGTTGAAAAATTAAAACTTAGTTAAGTACATAACTCACCAAAGCATGAAAATACCACATTATCATGTATAATAATGTTATGTGATTATTAAAGAGTTTTTATTATTAAAGTTATTATTTTTTTATCAATTACATGTTATTATTAAAGATGTCTTTATTATTATTTGGTGTATTATTAATATTATTAATAGTAGTGTTATTATTAATATAGATTAAAATCACTATGATTATTGGCATTTAGTATTATTATTATTTGGTTTTTATTTTATTTCTTTACTTTTATTTTCTTTTTCATTTTTTTATAACCCTAGCACCCCCTCAACATTTTTTATACATTTCCTATAGCCCTGTACATCGCCCCTTGTTTCCCTTTCCCTACAGTGCCCCACCATCGCTCCCCCCTTCCTCCTAACAGCACACTACAACCCCCTCCTTTCTTCACACTGGCTGCTCGACCCCCCCCCCCCTGCAGCGCCTATCCCCACGCGATGCCCCTTCCATCCTACCACGCAGCAACCCACCTCCCTCCTTCTCCCTTGTACCATGATCAGGACCTCCAGCTGGCTTCCGCCTCCTGGTCTGGTGCCCTCCTAACAACCAACACCCCCTCCTTCCAGCCTCGCCTACTTTTCAAGTCCCCTACCTCCCGTCGTCTCCCATTCCATGCACCAGCCACACAGGCTCCATCCAGCCTGTGACACCTCGATTCAACGCCCCTACCTAGAACCACCCACACAAACCCTCCTCCCCTTCTCTACCTTGTGCATTGAAAATAGGTTGCTCCACATTCCTTTCCATGCCTCCTATTGCAGCACCGAACAAACCACCTCTATACATCCTCGGTCGGCCTCCCTTAGGCGCATTTTCCTCGGAAGCTACCCAACACCCCTCACTGGTCTCCCAAACCCATGTTGCACCTGTTGTTCGCGTGCCACCCACCAAGCTTGCATCTCCCTTGCAACACACCCTTTCACCTCAAACCAACTCACAGATGCCACCAGCCCGCACCGCCCTCTCCCCATCCCCTCTCCAGCACGAGCCACTCCTCTCCCCCATTAGTAATTTTCCCCTCCTCCTTGGGTGTATAGTTATTCCATGGTTATGGTTTCATTTTTTTACTCAAATCATTAAATTTTGTTAACAATTTTTGTTCATTGGTTCAGATTTAGCTTCTCACATGTGCATTTGAGGCATTCTCGGTGTTTCAAACCGATTTTCGGGGTGTCGTTAATATTAATTTTAAATTTTAATTTTTTAGAATATCTATTATAGAATAAATTATGTGATATTGTGGATACATTTATTTGGTTAATTGTTTCACCTAAATTATTGATTTGGCATATTTTTTTAATCTTTGAAATTTTTTATTTTTACTATGCGATTAGTGAAAATTCTAATATGGTGTGTTGCGGTTTCATGTATAATTATAATAGGGGTTTTGAACATGATTAGGGTGTGTAAAGTTGTGGGGTTCTCTTTGGAATTGTTTAATAAATTTTAAAGTGGTTTATTAAATAGTGTAGATGGCGCGAACTTTGTTTTGAAAATAGGTCAAGGTGGTTCTTTTGCACTTTTTTTCATTTGGATTGTTTTAAGTCTGCGTTTAAGTGTTTTATTTATCATTGCAGTTTCAGCATGTTGACAAAATTTTTCCATGGTCCTGTGATCGTCAACTTGCTTGTTCTTGTGCGCCCGTGCGAGGCTTCTCACGCCGTCGTGATTGGTCTGTGAGTCGAGGTAGGTCCCCCACTACACTCTCCTTTAAATTCAGAATTTATAAATTGATTGATATTTTATTAATATTTTTAAATGAGAAATAATATAAGATAATTAATTTGTAAATGATTATTTGTTTTAAAAAGAGCCATATATTTTATACATGACACTTGAAATATTTTCTTGATAAATGGACAGCTAGTAGTGAACGAATGCTCATATAGACTTTAAACATAATTCACAGAATTTAAAATGTATTTCTGGTTTATTGATAAATGATTTCTTTTGAAGCGTGAACACGTATTTTGGTTCTCTTGTGAAATGAGGATTTTCTTTAGAATTGGTGAAGGCTCATTTGGAACTTCAATAAAATAAATTATTTTGGAAAAATCTCTTCGGGGTGACTCATGGGTGATCATTGGTGTCTGTTGACTACATGAGTTGTGAAAGATGTTAGTGATTTTTGATTGAATTTGTTGACTCACACATTTCATTTTTATTATACGTTTTGACATGGTAACCTAGCATAGTAAGTGGATCTTCTGAGAATGACTGCTGCACTAGTTTAGATTACGCACTGGATAGTGTCCCTTAGTATGGATTATACTCTATTAGGTGATTGGTCCCATCATTTAGGACATGTAGGGAAACACCGGGAATTAGGGAGCTATGATGTCATCGAGTGTAGGTATGCCTTCAGGATCAGTCATGTGTATGTTACATTCAGAATTGGTCACATGCTCCTAGGTTCGACCCATGTTTCCATTAGTGTTTGTTTTTATGTGGCAGACGATTGAGATGTCTAGTTCTATTTCTGGCCCATGTGTGCCACTTTTTTTCCATTTCCGTTAGTGTGTGTTTTGTGTGGTTTTTCGTTTTACTAACAACTAATATTTTGGATTTCTAAATTGTTTGTAAAAATTTTATAAAATGAAATGCACCTGTTTCATTCAAACATTAAATATGTTATTAAATTAAAAAGGGAAATAGGCCATTACTTGTTTTAGAAATGTTAGTGTGTGTGGAATCTAGTATTTTATATACATTAGTGAAAATCTAGAATTAGTAAATTTCTTTATTTAAAGGTCGTTCATTGGGAATAGTTTTTTGGGCAGGCCTACTGAGTTTTAATACTCATTCCTATAATGTTTTCCTATTTTTAGTTTCTATTGTAGGTTTTACTGGATCTTGCTTGTCATGGGTGAGAGTCAGTTGTGGACTGGTGATCGACTCTCGGAGTCATGAGGAGTTTTGGTCGTGGTTAGGTTAGTTTTTTATTGTTGATCGTTCTCTATTTTAAGTGACATTTAGTTAGTTTTCATTATTCTACTTTTCTTTCCACATATTTATTTATTTTCACTGATTGAAATCATTCCAGATTGACCTCTTTTGATGCCCTGAAGCTTGTATCCAGCCCGAGAGGATCAGGAATGACTCTTGGGCCTTGCTGTGTACCAGCGCAGGTGATTTATTCAGGGTTAACCCAGGTTGGTTTGTGACATGAACTCTTTCTGTAATGATATTTTGTTTAAAGTAACACTTATTTCGTCAAAATCAGTTTCTATAACCTTTGGAAGGAAATAAATACATTCTATTATTCTTTTTGAATATCACTATGGGGGAGAATGGTTGGGAAAAGAAGAATTCTTATAAATGCCTTATTAAAAGTGAAAATTCAAGTAAAATTAAAGAGAATACGATCCCTTGGGAGTTATTTTAAACCAATGGTGGAATGATTTGTGTTCACTATTAGTTTCAGAAAAGCTTTTAAAATTAGAGGGACATATGTTCTTTGTAGATTGTTCTTGTTTTTTTCTGCTTTCCAAAAGGGGGGATATTATTGAGTGAAAATGTATTTCGACTTTCCCATCAATCATTTTTTTTAATCACAAACCACACATATCATAATAATATATACTGTTTTTCATGTGTGTTGTTTCAAAATCGTAATAACTCACATTGGCTTTATTATATGTGGCATCTGCATCATAATCTTGTATCGTAACCAGGTTACGTATCGTAACTAGGTCATGTATCGTAACTAGGTCATCTTAACCATGTGAATCATGTCTAGGCTATGTACCTTATCATAATTATGTATCATAACGAAGTTATTTATTTTATTGTAGTCATGAATTATTACTGGGATATAATTTTTATTCATATTTATGCATTGTATTCTTGTACTGTAATCAGATTAAATATCATCCATCGTACCAATGCCAAAACAGGGTTATAAATTGTAATATCGATATGCATTATTATCATGATAAGACAAGCAACAAAATTATTTATTTTAATTTTAAAATGCATTACATTTTTCTCATAACTCCTATACTGAATGAATTTTACTCATACTCATTGTTTCATATATTTGTATTTAGTATTTTCTAACCTAAAACAATGTTATTGAGTTGGTTGTTTATAAATCAAAATGATGTTGTGTATTCTGTTTTTTACCATTGTATTGCTAGTTTTCAAATTCCCTCTGCATTTTTCTAAGAAATATGACTATTGTAAGAAATGTGACCATTGGAACCTAATGCCTATAAATAGGAGGTCATTCAAACTAGATCACAAAATTTTCTTCTATCAAGTTCTTTAGATAGATGTTTTGACTTCTCTCTTACTTCTTTCAGAAGCCTTGAAGATACAAGAAGTGAACATCTTGTACCATGTTCTGGTATTTCAATAAGTAAATTGTTTCTTCTTTGTGAGATCGATCATTTTGGTAATGATTAAGGGCTTACGAGGATAAGATTTCAAGTTTCCAATCATCATATTGAGGGATTTCAATTGCTTGAAAGACAGTGGTGTCAATTTCATTCTTAATTGAGGTCTTCGAGAGATAAGAAGACATTCATGTCGATCATTGTATCTAGGGATTACCAAGGTGGTGCCAAGACAAACCATTTATCCTAGGTGAAAGGATACCCTACTCTATGGGATAAATGAATTGTAATACTTTTAAATTTCCACTGATATTTCTATTATAAATGAAATTATGTTGTTTCCTCTTTCTTTTCACATTACTTTTTATTGTAATTGTTTAAATTATGATTCCTTCATTACATATTGTATAAAGAGATTCCATACTCTATATAGTAGAATCATTCACTTTTGTATTACTCTGAAAACTGTATTTAATTCAAATACAATTTTAGTACATTACATATAGTATTACATCATACTACATCAATCGGATCCAATACCTATATGGTAAATTGTTTTGATTGTGAACTATATTAGATTACGACTTCATAAAATATGTTCTTTCAAAAGTGTTGAAATAAAATGTTTTTAAACCTACAATTCACCCCCCCCCCCAATATAGTTCCATCTAATATACATATACATATATATTATATTGCAACAATAGTACCCCTGAAATCCCAAGAATCTATGAACCTCAGTATCACTTTTCTGTGGCTCCCAAGCAATCTCTACATCAATATTCACCAAATCTAATTCAACTATAGCGCCATAAATTAATTGTCCTAGAATGTGGACATCTAGAATCTAGAACTGACACATCAAGAGATTCCCATTAAAATGGTGCTCTTGGAGTGTGTCCAGGCCCATCCTCAAGTGTATCGTGTGATCCTCTTTGGACCCAGAGTACACTAGGATGTCGTTAATAAAGACTACAACAAAACAGTTTATGTATGGATACTATATCCTGTTCATGAGTCCAATGAGCACTTCTGGGGTGTTTTTCATGAAAAAAGGCATCACCAAGTACTCATTGTGGTTGTACCGACATCCGAGGGCTATCTTTGGGATGTACTAACCCCTTACAAGAAGTTGGTGATAGACAGATCTAAGTTTTATCTTCGAGAACCACCTCTATCCATTAATCTGATCAAAGTGGTTGTCAATCGTTGTTAGTGGATACTTATTCTTCATGGTCACCTAGTCCAAGTGCCGAAAGTAAACACATAACCTCAAGAACTCATCTGAATTCTTGGAAAACAACAGTTGTTCTACCAAGGGTGTGACACTGGACATCAAGAATCCCTTCCTATGAATGTATTCCGATTGTTCCCTTAGATTAAGAAGAACTATGGTTTCCATATGATATACAAGTGTAGATATCAGTTTTTTCCAGGGGTATATATCAATGAAGAAATCTCCCTCCCTACAAGAAGGTATTCTTGGAACACCGTTGAGAATAATGTCTTCTTACTCCTCCACCACTTCAAGAAATTGAAGACCCATCTCATCCATAGCACCATGGGTGAGGCTAACCAACAAGTGAGTGATTATATACAACCTTATATATGTGAATCTACCCTACACTGCATGTGTTTATTTTTTTCAAAAAAATACCAGGAAAGTCTGAACCAGGCATAAACCTGGTCTTGCAAATTTATTAAAAGAAAAGTGCAAGTAAAGTCAGAAGAAAATAAAACGCTACATAACATCAAAACCATATGCATCCTTCTCCCCATCATCAGATAACTCATCACCAGGATCAGATGACTCCCATTCAGAAGATTCGTATTTGCGCATCATCTCAAGGTACATATTTTTCTTCTGCAGTATTTCCTCAGACAACTTCTCTTTGACCGGCCGTTTTCCACTGAGTCCTTTATCCCTCTTCGGGGACCCTCCTCTTCGTTTTCCACTGTACCCATTTGCAATGACATTTTCTTGTGACGCTCCAATCTTGTGTGTAGACCTTGTTGCCATTGGTTTGGGTAGATCCGTGTAGTCTCTCCTTGGCCTCCTCTTTGGTGGCGCAGTCATGACACCTTCACTTTCAGAAATCTTTGTTCGACCACCTTAAACAATATCACTATATGAAGGTCTGTCTGCTCTGCCACAATTCTCTTTCCCACTATCAGATATATTCCCCCATTTATCAGTGATATTCACAGAAACCAAACTCTTGATTCCAACACCTTTCTTTCCCAAGACATCATCTGAGGTTTTAATAGACTCTCCTCCAGCCTGAGAGAGCATGTTATGATCAGACACAACAAGGCAATGAGGGTTCATTTCACCAACAACACCAAGTCCCGGGTTATTAGGAGTCCCAAAATCCTGCCGATCAGCCATCCCAGTGGGTGGCTCCTCCTGCTCCAGCCCTGAAAATCTATTGCCAGAAGAGGACCAACCAGCTACGGTCAGATTTTCTTTATCAAGTCCACCTCCTTTATCCCCCATATTGTCAGAAATAGGATGCACTTGACATGAATTGACAGCAACCTCCCTCAAAGGTGGATCTCCAGCACCAAGATCACTTTTAAGGCGGTCAAAAACCTGCTTTACTGTTGGATGTAAGGCCTCCCGAACCTCCTTCACGGCACAAGCACGCTTATTCACCTCGATGCCTGTATCTTGCCATTCCCCCTGCTCCATGTTTGCAACATTCAGTGCATCATCAGTGCAAGGACTCCCCCTGTGATTAAGCAGAACCTCAGAGTTCTTGGCCCCCCGACTAGCAATCCAGCTGGAGTTAATATCCTCCTCTCCCACTGGACCTGCAATCAGCTCCTTCCCCAAGTGTTCCTCTTGCCTATTCTCCGTAAGCACCTCATCTTTCTTGTCCCCTGTAATGGTATCCTCCGGATCCTCAACCATATTCTCCACTTCAAGAACCTCAAACCTGTTATTCAATCACATGAAAGACTTGTCCAGGGGATCCAGGCCTTTAGTCTCCTTCGGACTGGCTGTGACAACTGCATCCACAGAGCTGCAATGCCTCTCCTCTCCAACCTGCTCCGGACCGACAGAGCTGGAATTCCCATTCGTGGGATTCTCCTCAGATACAAAAACACAGGAACCTGATTTTAAGGACCTCACCAGCCTGAGGACCCATTCCTCTTGCAGATACCCCTTTCGACGCCAAAGCCAGGGTCCTCCTCAAGTCCCTTTCCACTTCATTGAGCCTTAAACCTTCCTCGGATCCCATCCTAACATCCTTACCGCTATAAAAGGTCCTCCTTGTTCAGAAACCTTTAGTCGAGTGGCCCAATCGGTTGCAGAAACCACAAAAAACCAGCCAATTTTCATATATAACCCGCTGCTTGACCCTGTATTCTTCCCCTATCGTGATCCAGATATGATCGAACAGAACGCGTGACACGTCGATTTCAACACACACCCGCGGATTGACCGGGTGGAAAACCGCCTCTGTGCGATAATCCAAATAGAGATATCTACCTACCATATTGCCCAAAAGACGAAGAACAGACGGAATTTTATACGGTAGAGGTAATTTGGGAAAACTTACCCAAACAGCGGTAGACGGAGAGTCACGGTTCATATGCAGATCAAAATACCAACGCAAAAGGATAAAACGATTACCTTTGAAAGAGAGAGGTGCCCTAGACCAAGCCTGAATGAGATCCATCTCGGAATCGAACCTAATCATAATTTGCTTACTATCCAGTAAACCCACAACCGCGCGTTCGCGAAGATCCCACGATCCAAAAACAAAGCGGTCGAATTCATCCACCGAAGGTCTTATATTCTTGAAACGAGCCACCAAAGTGAAGTTCAGCAAAGCCGAAGACTCTGTGAACTCAGATACAGAGAGGGGGAGATTCGGTGCACCATCAAGCAGATCAGGTACCTTAGGGTTAATCGAAATTTTTGGGAATGGGGGGAGGAACTCCGGGTTGGAGAAAGGGCAGAAAGACCGAGGTCTCTCATGAGACAGCGATTCCCCCTCCCCCTCAAAGGGGGGATGAGTCGACACCGCGGCCTCCGTCATCACCGAGAAGAGAGCATCGCGTGGTCGCCACCGTCGTCTCCCTCCTTCTCAATTTTATTATCTAATTTCTTTTTCAAAAAAATAAATTCTTATCCCATATCTATGGATACACTGCACTCTGCACCTAAAATAATCAATATCGGCACGAACTGTAGATAACCAGTCCATACCAATGGTGACGTCATAAGTCACTGATGCTACCACCAAGAAATCCAAACTAAAAATCTCACCTACAAGAGTAAGAGAACATTGTCAGAGCTGATGTTTGATCATTGATCCTCTACCCTTAAGAGTCTCTATGCATGGGGATCAATTCAATGGTTCCACTTTGATCTCCATGTCTCTAACAAGGATCATGGTGAGAAAAGAGTAACTAGAACCCGTGTCTAGAAAAAATATTTCTAGGGTAGAAAATACATATATCATATCTATAATAATCTCTGAATCACTAAGGTCATAATCCTCCATCACTTGATGATGACCTCATCTTTATACACCATCTTTCTGTTCCTATGGTGGACCACCTAGGGGTGGTGGTGGTAGTATGTGGAACCTATGACCACCTCATACTCCATTTCTATCTCCTCTTCCATGATTTTTACCTACTGGACAACCTTCTTCTTGGATTCTTCTCTTCCTCATCAACCCCTTGACCATCTCTTGATCGGCCATACGATGGGTCAGAAAATATCAAGCTGGATGTCCTTTATCGATGCTTGAGTAACACAACCTGTCCTTCAGCTGAATCACACTTCTTCAGGATCCTAGAACTATTGAACCCATGTCCTGGGGCCATCCCCTAAAATATCTGATCTTCTTCTATCACTACGTCAGCTATCAACAACTTGTTTCCGATGATTCAGAAACTTGATGCTAGGTGGTAGCTCCAACTATGGGTGTATGCTCCTCCAAAAATCTCACTACTAGTATATCTCACTCCATTACCCTGTCAATTATTAGAATGATAAGGGATATCATTGATCCCATGATATCCCAGTGTAGTCCCTACTCAAATGTCTGGGCCATGAAGAATGGGTCCAACGCCATATTCATGGTGTAGTGAAAACGATATGTAAATATCCCTGAGTACCCTATGACTGTCTGAATACTTATAGAGAAACTATTTTCAATTAAATTTACATTTAATTTCATTGTTTTAAACCCTCAAAAGTGTTACTTTTAGATGAATTCATGTATTTTTATGATCTTGGTGTTATTTTGAGATGAATAGTATAAATGTCCCATTTTTGTATTTTTAACTATTTTTAATTATATCTGTATTTTGCCCAAAAAAATTTCTATGCTAATCCAAATTGCAAAAATTATTTATTTTCATGATTATACACATCTTGGGATTTATTTCATCCTATTGTACCAAAAGATAAATCTACCATATGGAATCTCAAAAGAAGCTCACAAGTTGGACCAGGAAAATTGTTTAATGATCAGTGGGGTTTTGGTGTGGGGTCCATATCTTGTCTATGGTGGGACCACGTACTCTGCAATTCTGTTTAAGGATGCCAAAAACATTTTAAAACAGTATTTATGATGGCTAAGACACATGAATTACCCATTTAAGGGGTCATTAATGCATCCTAATTTGGAGGTTTGCGATTTGGAGATTCTAACTAGACAGAATAAATGGTTGGTATAAAACAAGATTAACTCTCGAAATATTTTTCCAAATCCACTGAGCTTTTGAGGGAAAACTTCCATAATAATTATGAATAACATTCAAGAAGGGTGAAATGCATGATGATTTCATTTAATGGGGATACAATGTGTCAACATTCGAGGGATAAATTATGCCTATAAAAAGGAGGAGAGCTCCTCCCTCTCAAAGAATCTCTCATTCCATCCAATTGATTCTGAGACACCAAGGATGAGAACTTTTAGGTTTTCAATTTCATTTATTTTCTTTTCCATTGTTTTTTAATTCCTTCTTCTTCTACATTTATATCTATTATCCTTACCGTGGTGGGGTAAAGATATGGAGTGATTGTGGAAGGGTTGGTTTTCTATTTTGTAATGCTTGGGTTCTTGAACGCGATTGAATGAAATTTATTTCTTCATATTTTTTTTTTCAATTTCGTATAGAGGATTCTATAATCAAGTGAAATTGTTCATAAATATTAATTCTGGTATTGATTTTTTCCTTTGTAAAAAAATCAATATCTCCCTGCACTAATTTCTAGTTTATATACGATCGAATAAACCAGGGTTTAGTGGTGAAGTACTCAATGATTGTCAGTACGTGTAAAATGGGTAGTGAATGTTCTTGATTTTTTGGGATAAACAAGATTTGATCGGGTATTTCCCATGTCAATTTAGGATATTCAATATAACTATTTTTCACATGGTAAGAGATTTGACCAAACTTAGATCTTGGTAAAGTTTTCTTTCACCATCATAATTTCACTAAGGAAGTGAGAGGAAATGATTGTGGAAACTCATTTTAGTCAACTAAGAAGAAGATGTTTGAATTAAATTAAACAAGGATATCATTAAAATTGGGAAACCAAACCCAACATAATCACCCTATTTAATAATATAATTTTTCAATCATTTGAATTTGAATTTCTATTCAATCATTTTCTTATCAAAAACACCATTTTTACCCTCGTTTAAAAGTGAAAAACTATTTTTGTGTGCACTCCTCTTCATGAGACATCCTTGGTCAACCACATTACTAAATCTTAACTTAGGAAATAATCATGTTTCCATGCCCTATGACAGGCGTGTTTCAAATTTGGAACCATTGTTGGGGAGGTAGTGCAAAAAAAAGTTATTTTCAAAATTGAATGACCCGTAACTCAAAAGAACAATTAATTGAATTTGATCCAAAAATTAAAGGACCATTAACCCAACTAAGAAAAAATAAACCCACCAAAAATCATTTACGAAATAGATCTCTCAGGTTCACGTGAAACTCATAGTGTTCACTATGAACCTTAAATCATGGTTGTAAATCCCAACCCAGGTATACGTGATATATGTGCACCTCAATTTTCCATTCAAAATTACCAACTCATTAGACCCACTGAACCAAATGATTTTAATTTATGTGTCAATATGATTATTGTGCTTCCAATGATTCATGGTCTTGGAAGAGAAGATCCAAATCGCTGCATGCAGGAATTCCGATACACTTTTTTAAGATTCAAGCCAAGAGGAGAACCCGAAGACCAATTTCATCGGAGGGTATTCCCATTATCCCTCAAAAGAGAAGCTAAAGAATTGTTGTACAATCTATATCTTGGAAATATCATTGATTGGGAAGAACTAATATGAAGTTTCATGAAAAGATCCTTTCCCACATCGAGGAGCACGAACATCTTGAAGAAGATTTACATAATACAACAATAAGCTGGAGAAAACCTCTATTAGCACTGGGAGTGCTTCAAGAAAAATGTTCCAGCTTCCCACATAAATAAATGGAGGAACACCAATTAATTGTGGTCTTCTACCAAGGCCTTATGGATAATGATCAAATTATTATAGATGCCTCATTTGGGGATCCTTGATTGACAAGTCTCTAGTAGATATCAAAATACTAACTGAGATGAATGCTCAAAACTCACAAAAATTTGGAAGAATAATAATGCGATCCAATGGGACTCATGAGTTAAAAACATCTGATTCATCTTCATTGATTGAAACCAAAGTTGATGACCTTGAAAGGTTTGTCCGTCAAATGGCTGTAACTCAAGAAAATGGAAACAAGATTCAGCTCAGTTATGTGGTGTACGTTATTCTTACACTCATTATACTGACCAGTGCCCTGAGATACAGGGGAAAAAATAATACGATGTTTCCTTTCAACAAAGAAAATTACAATAAAATAACCTACATCAACCCCAATCCCAACAAGTATACAAGATCCAACAAAACCAAATGACATCATTTAATCCTAACCATCACCCCAGTCAACCTCCTTACCACCAACAACAATATAAAACCCCCCCTCCATTCTATCAATCCTATAAATAGACCTTCCAAAAACTATAATAATTTCAACCACCGCCATTCCAAAAAAGACATATGAACAACCATCCACTAGTAGACAACCTTATGTGGAACAACTACATTCCAAATATGAGGGCCTAACAGATAAGGATGAAAAAATGGCAGACACATTGGGAAGTCTTGATGAAATCATGTCATAGAATCCAGGGATGCTTCCAACCCAAATAGTTCCAAATTCTAAAGATAATGTTAGTGCAATCATAATAATAATTGGTAATGAAATCCCACCTCTATACAACATTAAAACTGAAACAATACCTCCTGTTCTGAGGGAGAATGATGTTATAAATTCAGAAAATCTTGTGAAAATAAACTATGAAGATGAAAAGTAAGAGGAAGAGGAGAAGGATAGTCCACATAATAAGATACAAGAAACACCAATGCCACGGGAACAAAGGGAGGAGAAAGACATACCCCCACCATTTCCAACAAGGATGATCGAATCAATGAAATTTCATAAAGAAACACTTCAAAAATAAATTCTAGACAATCTTCAAAAGGTGGAAATCAATATCCCTCTACATCAAGCTATCAAACAAATTCTAAGGTATGCAAAAATTTTGAAATATTTTTTCTCCATAAAGAGAAGACTTCATGGGAATGAATGAATATACTTGGGGAGAATTTCCTTAGCACTAATCACACTGCAGATTCGAACCAAATGTCATGATCCAGGGAAGATTTCCATTCTATGAAACATTGGTTCATTATAATTAAAGAATTATATGTGTGATATAGATTCTTAAATTAATGTATTGCATCACTATGTATACACTTCTTTGCAGATGGAAGTCTTAAAGCCCACAAAATTGGTGGTCCAGCTTGCAAACAGATCCAAAGTCTTCCCAGCTGGAGTTCTAGAGGATGTCCTAGTGAAAGTCAAAGATCACTTATTCCTAGTGGACTACTATGTTCTAAATATAAAAGAATATAGGAGCTCGTCACACTCACCGATCATTTTGGGTAGCCATTCTTTGAAGATAGATAAAACCATCCTCACTGTTCATGAAGGTACCCTCACCATGGAATTTGGATATAACACTGTCCACTTCAACATTTTTGATTCCATGAGGTAGCCATCAGATGACCACTCTATCCTTTCAATCTACCATGAAGTTAGTATAGAAACCATTTAATAATTAGGTATGTGAAATGAATTCTTGGACTTATGAGATAATTATTCCATTAATGAGGATGTGAATGCCCAAAACACTGAAAGATCTAATTTTATGTGATAAGAAGAGGTGAATTTTGATTTCTTTGATGATTTTTTGATTGATGAGGAATATGATATTATTTGTTATGTGAAATTTGTTCACCCATTAGAAGTGGGAAATGTCAGTTTAATTTCATCCCTTGAAAATCCTCCTAAACATTAATTAAAACCACTCCCCAATGAATTAAAATATGTGTACCTTGTGGAAGGAGATAAATTACTAGTGGTAATCACAAATAATCTGTCTAAAACACAGAAAAATAATTGATTTAGCTTTTGAGAGAGAATGTCTAGGAAATAGGGTGGAGATTAGTTGATATCCCAGGAATAAACCCAAAAATATGCTCACATGGAATTTTTCATGAGGGAGATTCCTAACATGTTAGACTTCCCCAGAGGAGGCAGAATCCCACCTTGATGGTGGATGTGAAGAAGGATATTGAGAAGGTCTTGGAAGAAGGGATCATCTTTCCCATTTCATATTCATAGTGGGTCTACCCTATTCATGTCGTTCTTAAAAATTTGGTTTTACCACTATAAGGAATGAAATGAATGAGTTAATCCCTATACGAATTCAAAACTTTTGGAGAGTATGCATTGATTTTATGAAATTGAAGCAGGATACTCAAAAGGTTTATTTCCCCATCCCCTTCATTGACTAGATGTGAGAGAGATTGGTAGGGAGAACTCATTATTTATTTTAGGATGGATTTTTAGGTTACTTATTGGAACTCATTGCTCCTGAGGATCAAGAGAAGACGACATTTACATGTAATTTTGGTACTTTTTTATATAAAATAATTCCATATGGATTATGTAATGCTCCAAGTACCTTTCATAGGTGCTTGGTGAGTATATTTTATGATCACATTGAAAATTGGTTAGAATATTTTTTAGATTATTTCACAGTTTTTGGAGATTCTTTTGATAATTGTTCGAAAAATATGGAAAAAGTTTTGAAAACCTGCATTGAAAAAAATCTCTCACTAAATTTTGAAAAGTGTCATTTTATGGTTAGAAGAGGATTTGTACTTGGTAATGTCATTTCCCAAAATAGATTTGAAGTGGATAAATCATAAATTGAAGTGATAAATTCATTGCCTTACCCTACCTGTGTGAAACATTTTATATACTTTTTAGGACATGCACGATTCTATATGAGGTTTATCAAATATTTCATTAAGATTTCTCCCCCTCTCTCAAGATTAATTTTGAATGATGTTGATTTTTATTTCAATGGTGAATGTAAGGAATCCTTTTATGAGTTGAAGAAGAGATTGATTTTACCCCTCGTGATGCAGCAGCCAAATTGGGAAGAACCATTTGAGCTACTTTGTGATGCCTCCAACCAAGCAGTAGGAGAAGACCTTTCTCTACAAATTGAGGGAAAACCACAATTCATTTCATATTCTTTTAGTACTTTAGATGCGCCCAATTCAATTATACAACCATTGAAAAAGAGTTCTTAGCAGTTGTTTTTTCTTTATAAATATTTAGAGCATATCTTATTAGAACTAAAATCACTTTGTTTTTGGATCATCCAGCTCTGAGGTACGAGATGAAGAATGATAATTATAAACTGAGGTTAGTGAGATAGATGATACTGCTGCAAGAGTTCAATAAAGAAATGAAGGATTAGAAGGGATCTAAGAACCAAGTGTCTGATCACATAAGTAGACTGCCAAACACTGCTGAAATTGAAATTCTAGAAAGATATGCACTAAAAGTTCAAATTCTAGGAGATCAGTTGTACTTGATTGAAAGAGAAGTGCCTTGGTATACTGACATGGTCAATTTTCTCATAACATATCAGGTCTAATCTCATTTCAATTCTTACCAAATTCAAAAACTGAAAGCTGAGTCTAGGTATTACTTTTCGGATGATCCATTCCTTTGGAATATTTTCAATGATCATGTAATAAGAGGATGTCTGCCTGAAAGTGATGTAAAATCTATCTTTTATTTTTATCAAAATTTAGCTTGTGGAGGACACTTTAGACATCAAAGGACAACAAGGAAGGTTATAGAATCTGGAATTTATTGTCCCACCTTTTTTAAAGATTCTCATGTATTTTGAAAAATATGCGAAAAATGTCAGTTTTTAGGAAATATTTCAAAGAGACAAGAAATGCATCAAAATCCATTGAATTTTTGTGATATTTGATGTTTGGGGGATAAATATTATGTGCTCTTTACTTATTTAATTTTGGAAATTTTTATATCTTGATTGATTTTGATTATGGTTCCAAATGGGTGGATAAAAAATTCACAAGGACTGATGATGCTATAGTTTTCCATGATTTTGTCTAGTCATACATATTCTGTAAGTTTCGAGTGCCTAAAGAAATCATCAGTGATCAGGGGAATCACTCATGCAATTGAATAATGGATACTCTAAATAATAGAAAAATTACCTATACTAATGGTTTGGAACTATTGGTATAGGTCCACAAACCATTGGTATAGCCTATACCAACGGTTTGGGAAGCCGTTCGGTGATTTGGTGTGGGGAATGACCTATAACATCAATTTTTAAACTGTTGGAGTAAGTATTTCCCAATGTATTGGAAAATCATTGGTATAGGTCTTTTCTAACGATTTAGGGAAACCATTGGGATAGGTATATATATATATATATATAAGTTGCATCGGAGGTTTGAACCCACAACCTCCATGTTATATATCAATGAATTTAGCACTATCATAGAGATGGATTTGGGAATATATTTGGATATATATATATATATATATATGTAATTTATATATTGATTCATTTGATGATATTTGATAAATGTACTAATAATAAATAACGATTCCTATCCCAATGGTTCTCAAAAGCTTTGGGATAGGCCTTTCCCAATAGTTTTGAGAACCCTTGGGATAGGTACCCACTCTTTCCCAATGGTTAGGCCAAACCATTGGAAAAAGTGGCATCAAATTGGGATTTTACCAATGGTTTGGCCAAACCTTTGGGGAATCCATACCCTTTCCCAACATTTTTTCCAAACCGTTGGGAAAAGCGGCCTTAAAGTGGACTTTTCCCTATGGTTTGGACAAACCGTTGGTAAATACACTCCATTTCCCAATATTTCTAGAAAACCATTGGGAAAAGTGTCCTCAAAGTGGTCTTTTACCGATGGTTTGGCCAAACCATTGGAAAATCCATACCTTTTCCAAACGGTTTTGGAAAACCATTGGGAATGTAGCCTCAAAGTGGGATTTTTCCAACGGTTTGGCCAAACCATTGAGAAATGGGACCTATACCAGCGATTTTTACCAACCGTTGGTAGAGATGTCTTGGTATAGGTCCGATTTTATTTTATTTTTTTGATGAAGTATGGGGTGCATCATAAAACATAAAATCCCTATCATCCATAGACTAATGGGAAAGCTGATGTTTCTAATAGAGAAATCAACGAATTTTTGGAATTTTTTTATTCTGAATAGGAAGGATTAGAGCCAAAGGTTGGAAGATATATTATGGTCTTAGAGGACAGCCTACAAAACCACGATTGGAATGAGTCCATAAAGGTTGATTTTTGGTAAAATATTCCACCTTCCTTTGGAATTGAATCATAAGGTATATTGGGCTTTGAGGAAAATATATTTGGACCTTGAAAGTGCTGGGAAGGAAAGAATATTGAAGTAACAATGGTTGGAGGAAATAATAATGGAAGCATTTTAATATTCCATGATTTACAAAGAAAGAATGAGAGTGTCCCATGACATGCTAAGCTGATCGAAAGACTTCTATCCTGGAGACAAAGTGTTTTTATTCAACCCAAGACTCAATCTGATTCCTGGTAAACTTCGTTCCAGAAGGGAATGACCATTTATAGTTACTCATGTATATACTTTTGGTGTTTTGTAGATTATGAAGGATTTAGAGAAGGATCCATTCACTGTGAATGGGCACAGGTTGATGAAATTCCTTGGCACCCTGCCATCAGAGCCTGTGGGGGAGATCACACTCCTCCAACCTATTTATCAATAATATCCATCAGGTCATATTTCCTATTTCTATATTCTTGATTGTTTAGATCATTATAAAATATTCTTACATTTTAAATCCATTTGAATGCACTGAGGACAATTCATCATTTATGCATGGGGGAGATAACCTTTTTAGTTTAGGGTTTTCATATCTTGTTTGGTTTACTGTTTTTATAAAAAAATCCAGATATTTGTGTGTGTTTTTTAAAATGTAGTTTGTTTTTTAAAATTTTGAGCTAAAATGATTATCATTTCTATTTTTGAAACCCATGTCAATGATTGATCTAATATATTACATGAAACTAATCTTAAATGAATGCTGAAATGACTTTGTTTCAGGTTCAAATCTTTTGGAATTCATCAAATGTACTTTAGATTTTAAAATCCCATGACACATATCACTGTCTCTATTTTTGAAATCACATTCATAAGCGGCTTCTTTACAATTTTTTTCATATTCTTTACATTCACCTCATTTGATGAAGGAACTAGACCGTTCTTTCTTTGACATGAATATGATTTATTCCTTTCTTTACATGAGGGTTTTAGGTACATTTGTTTTAAATAATTGAGGAATTTATTTAGTTTTATGTCCCCTTTTCAAAATAATCATTTTATTCCCCACCTTATATATTTATCCTTCATTATCCCTTAGAATCTATGAATTTAATTATATGTTTAATATTCATTACAAGAAAAGTTTCCCTATCAAACCTGCTCCTGAAATGAAATTGCATGATCTAGTTGAACTAAAGTGTGGGGGAAGATGACTTGTTGTGTACTCCCTCATTTGGTGATACTTTGGTTGGAATATAAATTGTTATAGAGATGATGTTTCTATTGAAGAGTTAATTTTGTAAAAATCGTGTGCCTTTCTGGAGATTTCATGTTAAAAGAAGCTGTGTTTTCCTGGAGATTCCAATGTAAAAAAAAGAAAGGTGTGCTTGTCTGATGAATTCAAGAAATTAAATGTATTAGAATAATTTTATTCTGGTAAAATGCTAAATGTCAAGATAATTCATTTATTTCACATGATTATTAAGCTTATTTTCAACAAAGGGGATGACAAGGAGACCATTCTTGAGTGAAAATTAGAATTATGCAATTTTACTTCAAAAAAGATCCAAGCCCTCATTTTTTGGCCTCAAAATTTTTAACATCTAAATCCTACCAACCGAATGCCACAGAACAAACTAAAAAATTCATCATGAGAGTCCCATGTCTTTGACTCACATCAGGTGGAGAAGTAGAATTTATCAAGCCTATGGTGACTCTTGTGTGAGTTTGGATGAGAAAAGCCTTGTCGATCCTTTATATTTGTGAGATGAGAGAAAATTATTGTGAGATATGTGTTTTGTGTTCATGGGATAGGAAATGAAGTGGAGATATATTATATTATCTAAAATGTAGAACATGAAATAATTGTATTTTATGAGGAATTATATCTTTTTGTTTCTTAGTATTGAATTGGTAGATCCCATTGGTATGTGTTTTGGATTTTATTTGATTTGTTTTTGATATTTACTTGTCCTGGAGTTCAAGTTCTAAGTTTGGGGGAATTGATATATAAACGATTTTCAATTAAATTTACATTTAATTTAAATTCTTTAAACCCCCAAAATTGTTACTTTAAGATTAATTTCTTCATTTTTATGATCTTGGTGTTATTTTGAGCTGAATAGTAAAAATGACCCATTTAATAATATTAACTATTTTAAATTATATATATATTTTGGCCATAAAATATTCTACACTAATCCAAATTGTTAAATTCTTTTTTCCCTGATTCTAAGAATCCAGGGCTTCATTGCATCCTTTTGTACCAAAATCTGAATCTAAAATATGGAATGTAACACCCGAGATTTTTATAATAAATATTTTTTTTATGTTATATAAATAATCAAATGTATCTTTCACTACACACAACACTAGCTTGGCTTTCTGTACAGGTAAATGTGGCCTTCCTCGATAGCTTGCGTCGTACGTAATACCAAGTTTCACTAAACAACGATATGCTATTTAAATATTATTAAAAATAGCCTTTATGAATAGTAATAACCACTTTTTGAAATTTTATAAATTTTATTTTTCAAAATGGACATCATTTTTGGATTCGGAATATCGAAATTAGCCTAGGGTGAAATTTTGGTATTTTTCTGAAAACATTCAATTTTTGATGAATAGTGAAAACACTGGATTACTATTTAAAAACCGACTTTTTATTTAAATTATAATTTAATTTATTTAAATTTATTTTAGGTCAAAAATGATAGATAATATCTATATAAGTTCAATGAAATTCTTTGGAGTCATTTTATAATAATTTTTGATATATAAAAATTTTATTGAACTTTTGACCGTCTTTTACCCACCTCATAGGAGAATTTGCAAATTTACATAAAACATAATTTTACCACTTCTATGAGTGTAATTTTAAAAATTCGAGAGACACGGTTGATGTCAGTATGTAAAATGTGGTTCAATGAGATGAAAATAATTTTTGGTGAATAGTAAATGTTTACTTTTTTTTAGCACGGTTAAAAGTAAATAGGGTAATTAAGGGTAAAAATGTAATTAATATTACCCAAAAACATGTCCTAATTCTATTGGATAAGTGTAAGTCGACCATAAACAACCTTAGGAATAAATTAAGACAATTTAGGCCCACATGGATTAGATTAGGACGTTTATTATTAATTTATTTAAAGAAGGGTTAAAATAGTTAAAATCAATGTTTAATAAGTAAATAATTTTTAATATAGGGTTATACATAAGCTAAATTCGACTATAAATATTAATTATAAATCTAGAAATATTTCCTACATAATGATATTTTATTCGTAATTTTTAGACATTATATAATTTAATTTATTTATGACACAATGATGATGCAGTAATTATTTTATTAATGAAATATTGACATAATTGATGTTATAAATACCCAAATAAATGTAATTTGAGACTTTTTATGAATCCCAATAATTTTCAATGTTAATATGACATGATAGTATTGATTTATTTCACTTTTTTCCAAATAATATTTCTGTTATGATTTTCACAAAATTCAATTACTAAATAGTGCCAAATTTGACATAAAATAGTTTTTAAAACAAATATTATATTAGTAATTGTTATTTTATTCCTAAAAATCTAAGGTTCGAAAACATGACTTAGATAAGGTTATATATTTTAATAATAAACAACTTGGGGTTCTTTTGGCTTGTTATAGTATGTTTATTAACCTTATAGTGTAAGAAAACAAGAAGACACGGTAAAAGTAACATTATTTAACATAAAGTTAAATCTAAATGATAAGGCTAAAATATGAACCTAAAATTGTCTAAATTCTATTGGATGAGAGGATTGAGACCCAAACCCACCTTAGCATCAAAATAAATCAATTTGGAGATATTTAAAACCGAATATGACTTTATAATAAAATAATATTTTGAGTTTTTCCAAAGGTGCCTCTCTCCTCCCTTATAAAAGGGCACCTCCTCCCTCTCTTACTCACACCAATTTGAGCCTTCAAGATCGGCCAACCCCATCCAAATTCTCTTCTCCACATCCCTAGAAACATCATAGAGGTCTTGGTCTTCTTGAAATACCAATTTTAGTGCCTTAAAAAGATGCCTCAAAGAGGCGCTTCAAAGAAGAGGTAATATCCGTTACCGATTCATTCAACTTTATTTCTTCATACACTTATTCTTCTTTAGTTGTTTCATTATGAAGTAATAACATCAGTGTAAATAATATACTGATATGTTATTATAAGTATGAAACAACCCTCTTTTATCATATATCCATCCTACAGAAAATGAAATCACCGTGTGTGCGTACGTACAGAATACCATCTCCACCCCGTTGTGTAATCTATTTTCCACCACCATATTACATGGATGGGTATAATGGTGTAAATAATAACTATAAATTATATTGATTCTGAAACAGTATACATACACTCCATTACAATTTCACAATCATGGGAACGATATCATCGCTTGTGCGTACGTACGGAATAACGTCTCCACGATGTGATGCGACCCATTCTACATGATCTTCATTGCATAATGATTATATAAATGAATTGAATGAATTGAATGAATTAATATGATATATATCACACTAATAACATTCTGGAAATGAGTTATATATAACCCAAAAAGAAGAATAAGAATATATTTGACAAAACACAGATAAGAACAAAAAGAAATAAACACCCGAATAACAAGTAACAATGAAATATTACTAATAAGAAGCTAAAAATATGACCATATATAATATCATAACAATGAGTATGATTCTGTATTAAGTCAAGGACATTATTTTAATCATTATTAAGGAGTTTCAGACACTTATGAAGCAAATCGGACCTAAGGTGAGGGAAAATCTCGCAATCTCAATTGTTATCAGAGATTCTTTATACTTCAGAATTTTCTGGGGAATATTTATCATCCACATCCATGTTTCATCAATATATAATATATATATCCTTATACAGTAGTTTAAATCCAATTTTACCCTTCGGTGAGTTTTTAGTAAAAGATATGAACGGAATCTTTTATCATTTTTCGTATGAGGTACTTTATAACTTTTCCGAGAAAAGTACGAGAAGAATGTTTTTTAACATATACAACATGAATGGATTTTTAAATCAATATTTCCATGAAGCTTCCTTTACATGTTTGCAAGTTTATTTTTAATCATCTTCTTTTAGTTTAACATTGTATGACATGTTAAGAAAGGAAAATTGTTTTTGAAGTAGAAAGGATATTTTCCTCAAGAATGGAGTTCAAGTGTTTTATCAAAATTATTTTCCATCTAAGATAATATAGGGTTTTGTTTATATCCCTATTTTTAAATTGATTTTATTATGTTATGATGGAATTATTTTTATGATTTCCTTTTATATAATATGGATTATGTTATGATGGCATGATTTTTAATATTCCCATTTTTATTACATGGGTTATGAAATGATGTATGATTTTTGATTTTGTGGCACACATAAGAATGGTATCATTATTATATGGGTGGGACCTATATCTCCCTCCAATACATTGGGTAAAGATTTTATATCTCATGAGATAGACATAGTTGGAACGACAAGTTATATCGGTTCAGTGAAACAGGACTGAAATGAGGAATGAACTCGGTTCAGAAATGGACTTTGTCCACTAAGATAGTCTTGTCAACGAGTCTTGACTAATAAGAAATGATTCTATATGATTATGTGTGTATGCCACAATGTTTCATGTTTTAAGATATGATTATTGGGATTACGTTTCACTACTATGATCTATCCCATGTTATGAAATTATGATCTCTTTTGCAGGTTATGATTTCCAAAATGTTATTTTCTTATGAATATGATGTGATTGATATTTCTTTTGTTTACCCTTACTGAGCATTTGAGCTCACACTTTTCTATGTTTTCTTTCCCCAGGTCAGGAAGAAGGTTATTAAGTAGGATATGCCAAAAGGGACTCTAGATATGATGAAATAAATGGGAGGCAATGTAGATGCTTTATGAACCAGTTGTTTATGTTTCCCAGTTTCTAAAGACATTATACCTATATGGTCCATTCATTGTTTTGTTATATGTTTTAATAAATATGATTAAATTTTGAAGTAATAACCATGTATGTAATGTATGGGTCGTTATAGTTGGTATCAAAGGAAATGGATAGTCAACCTTTGGAAACTAGGATGTGAACGCCTTAGTAAGAATTATATGGATAAGTCTAAGAATAGAACAAAATCTTAGTGTTTTAGAAATGGCCATGAATAACCTAGGATAAGACCTTAAGTGTGAAATTTTATTCTTGATTATGTGGTTTTCCAATTATAATTAGTGTTTCTCACACTATTCTTCTTGGTTTTAGTCAATGGCTGGAACCCAAAGGAACCGTGTTAATGCAGAATGCGACGGGAAATGCAATGATTGTCCCCCTGAGCAACCAAACGTTATGGGAGCTGGAATGAAAAATCTTGTAGCCATGCTCATACAACATTCTAAAGCTATGAATCATACAGGACTTCCAAACGAGCAAAGGAAGGAGAAACATTCTGTTGAATCCTTCATGAGGCAACGTCTACCTTCATTCAGCGGGTCTACTGATCCATTAGTTGCTGAACATTGGATTAGTACTACGGAAAAATATTTTCAGTTCTCCAATGTTCTGAACAGGATAATGTCATCTTAGCAGTGTACCATTTGGAAGCTGATGCTGATCAATGGTGGAATCTTATCAAGAATACGAGGAAAAGAGATGAAATTGAGTCCATGGAATGGGATGAGTTCAAGAAATTATTTTTCAATAAGTACTTCCCTCGTATTCTTCGAACAAAGATGGAGAAGGTGTTTCTTGAACTAAAAAAAAGGATGATGAACCTGTTGGTACCTATGAAGCAACTTTTACATGACTTGAAAGGTATGCTTCTGGTATTATTATCCAACGTGAGAGTAAGATCGATAGATTCTTTAGTGTCTTAAAACCAAGTCTTCGAAGGGAGTTAGCCATAAGGAACTTCCATAGCTACGAGGAAATCATTCGATGTGCTCTCAAAGTTGAGATGGAGATTGGAGTAACCCATCAGTCATATAGGTTTTATAAGAAGAGGAAAATGGAATTCAAAGGAAAATCTAAAGAGCACACTGAAAAGAAGACGAGTTTTCCTGTAAGCTCAATGTGTGGAAAGAAACATGGATGGAGTTATCTTAAAGGGACAAGTAAATGTTTCAAATGAGGAAAGGAATGTCATCGGGCATTTGAATGCCGCAATGATTGGAAGAAGATGTCTAGTGATTCGAACAAATAAAAGGCTACACAGAGTGCACCTCCTACACTTCAATGTTACAAGTGGAAGGAGATGGGGCATTATGCCAATCAATGCCCAAATCCAAGGGTTGATGATGATGGTCGACGTCAACAAACTCTTAAGGCTAAAGAAAAGGAAAGTCACATGCAATTTCTATCAGCGATGTAGATTACGATAACGAAGTGGTGAAAGGTACACATACCATCCACTCTAATGTAGAAAATGTTTTATTTGATTTTGGATCCACCCACTCTTTTATTTCTGAAAAATTTTCTAAGGGTATCACCGTATTACCGCAACAATTAGATGTTGAGTTAGCTGTGACAACCCGTAATGGCACAATAGTCGCATCAAAAGTTTATAATTATTATCCAATTGATGTTTGTGGGAAAGTGCATCATGAAAATCTTGTGATCCTTCCTATAGTGTAATTTTATATGATTCTTGGCATGGATTGGCTTTCTCTATATGGATCTCATATCAATTTCCAAAGAAGGGAAGTCACATTTCATATTCCAGATCAATCTCTGATCGTCTATCGATGCAAGGATGAACATAACCTTCCATTGAAAATTTCATCCATCTTATGGGTCTTGATTCCACTAAATAAAGGTTATTTATCTCAAATTGTTGAGGAGAAAATCACGATTAAGAATATTCCCATTGTACAGGATTTTGACGATGCCTTTCCGGAGGAATTACCGTTTCTTCCACCAAATCGTGAAGTTGAGTTTTCAATAGAACTCGTACCGGGCGCTTGGACTATTTCAAAGAAACCTTGTAGAATGTCCCCAATTGAGTTGAAGGAATTCAAGAAGAAACTCCAAGAGAATCTTGATAAGGGATTCATACGCCCTAGTGCGTCACCTTGGGGAGCACATGTTCTGTTTGTTAAGAAGAAAGATGGATCAATGAGACTCTGCATTGATTATCGAGAACTTAAAACGATCACTATCAAGAAAAAATATCCTCTCCCACTCATTGATGACCTATTTGACCATCTACGCGGAGCTCAATACTTTCCCAAGATTGATCTCTGTTCAAGGGTATCATCAATTAAGGGTCAAAAGAGAGGATATACCAAAGATGGATTTCCATACAATGTATGGACACTATGAATTTATAGTGATACCATTTGGTCTTACTACTGCCCCTACTATATTCCTGGATTTGATGAATAGAGTCTTTAGAGACTATCTTGATCAGTTTTTGGTAGTCTTTGTAGACGATATTCTTGTATATTCAAAGAACAAGAAAGAACATGAAGATCACTTGAGAATTATATTGAAGACCCTGACAAAGGAGAAGCTATATGCCAAATTTACCAAGTGTGCATTTTGGCTTCAAAAAGATTCAATTTTGAGTCACATAATCTCAAAATAGGGGATATCTGTGGATCCAGCAAAAACAGAGGTTATTGAATGATGTTCGAGACCAACAATAGTAACTGAGATCCGAAGTTTTCTTGGTTTGGCTGGATATTATCGACGTTTTGTGAAATATTTCTCACTATTATCTAATCCACTCAACAAGTTGACTCAGAAAGGAGTTAAGTTTGTTTGGATAGTGGAATGTGAAGAGAATTTCAAGGAGTTGAAAAGAAGGTTATCCAGTGCACCTGTACTCACACTTCCTTATAGTGGAGAAAGGTTTGTGATCTACAGTGATGCATCCAAGAAGGTATTGGGGTGTGATCTCATGAAAAATGATATGGTGATAGCTAATGCCTCATGACAGTTGAAAATACATGAGCAAAATTACCCAACTCATGATTTGGAGTTAGCTGCGGTAATCTTTGCATTAATGATTTGGAGGCATTATCTTTATGGAGAAAGGTGGGATATTTATACTGATCATAAAAGTTTAAAGTATATTTTCACACAAAAGGAGTTGAATATGTGCCAAAGAAGATGGTTGGAGCTGATTAAGGATTACGACTGCTCAATCCATTACCACCCTGGGAAAGCAAACAAGGTGGCAGATGCATTAAGTCGACAAGACCATTCTAGTTCATCCATGATGAGGATCACAAAAGATCCAATATTTATGGATTTACAAAGTATAGATCTTGGAATTATAATGGAAGGGGAAAAATCATATCTTTCTCAAATGAATGTTGAACCATATATTCATGTGATGATTAAAGGGGAATAGAAAGAAGATGTGGTGTTACAAACGAAGGTGAGAAATGTTCCGGAATTCAACCTTGATTGTGATGGGATAATAATGTTCAGGATTCAGGTTTGTGTTCCTCCCATCCCCGAATTAAAGAAGGAGATGCTGGATGAGGTTCATAGTTCTTCATTCTCTATTCATCCTAGAAGCACGAAGATGTATAGGGACCTGAAAGAGTACTTCTGGTGGGATGGCATGAAAAGAGATGTTTCTAAATATGTCTCTCGATGCTTGGTTTGTCAGCAAGTTAAAGCTGAGAGACAGAAGACTAAGGGAATGTTACAACCATTACCCATACCCGAATGGAAATGGGAAAACATCACTATGGACTTTGTCACCTGACTTCCTAAAACATCCAAAGGAAATAATGCTATCTGGGTAATAGTTGATTGTCTTACAATGTCTGCACAATTCATTGCTATTAGAGAGGATTTCTCTCTCGATCAGCTTGCCATGATATAGGTAAAGGAAGTGGTAAGATTGCATGGAGTACCAATTTCTATTATATCTGATCGGGATCCGAGGTTTACCTCAAAGTTCTTGCGAAGTCTTCCGAATACTCTGGATACAGAGTTGAGTTTTAGCACTACTTATCATCCTCAAAAAGAAGGTCAATCTGAGAGGACAATTCAAACTCTAGAAGATATGTTGAGAGCTTGCTCTATGGATTTCAAAGGGGGTTGGGATGAACTCCTACCTTTGGTGGAATTTTCTTATAAAAATAGCTTTCACTCTAGTATTCAGATGGCTCCTTATGAAGCTCTCTATGGAAAGAAATGCAGGACTCCAACTTGCCGGGATGAAGTTGGGGAAAGAATGCTATTAGGACCTGATCTTGTTGATGAGATGGCAGAAAAGGTCAGATCTATTCAACAACACATACGAGCATCTCAGAGTCAAGAAAAAAGTTATTCCGACAACCGAAGAAAAGACATAGGGATTGATGTGGGTGATAAAGTGTTCTTATGAATATCTCCTTGGAAAAGAGTAATGAGATTTGGAAAGAAGGGAAAGTTGAGCCCTAGGAATATCGGTTCTTTAGAAATACTGGATCGTGCTGGGAAGGTAGCTTACCGATTGGCACTTCCACCGAATCTCTCTCAAGTTCACGATGTGTTCCATGTATCTTTCCTGAGAAAGTACATACCTGATCCTTCACATGTACTCAGCTCATAAGTTGTACCGCTGGAACAAGATCTTTGTTATGAAGAACACCTGATAGAGATTCTCGATCGTAGTGAAAAAGTAATACGGAACAAGACCACTCGCTTGGTGATTGTTTTATGGAGGAACCACCAATTAGAAGAAGCTACAAGACAGATTGAGGATATGATGAGGGAGAGGTATCCTCATCTGTTTGTTACAAGTGACGAATTTCGAGGGTGAAATTCATTTTAAGGGGGGGTAGAATGTAACACCCGAGACATTTATAAGAAATATTTTGTTTTTATGTTATATAAATAATCAAAGGAATCATTCATTACACACAACACTACCTTCTCTTTCTTTACATGCAAACGCGGCCTTCCTCGATATCTTGCATCGTACACAATATCGAGTTTAATTAAACAATGATATACTATTAAAATATTATTAAAACTAGTCGTTATGAATAGTAATAACCACTTTTTGAAATTTTATAAATTTTATTTTTCAAAATGGGATTCATTTTTGGATTCGTAATATCGAAATTATCCTAGGGTGAAATTTTGGTATTTTTCTAAAAACTTTCAATTTTTGATGAATAGTGAAAACACTGGGTTACTATTTAAAAACCGACTTTTTAATTGAATAATTATTTATTTTATTTAAATTTATTTTAGGTCAAAATTGATACATAATACATATATATGTTCAATTAAATTCATTGAAGTCATTTTATAATAATTTTAGATATATAAAAATTTTATTAAACTTTTGACCGTCTTTTACCCACCTCATAGGAGAATTTGGATATTTACATAAAACATAATTTTACCACTTCAGTGAGTGGAATTTCACAAATCCAAGAGACACGGTTGATGTCAGTAATTAAAATGTGGTTCAATGAGATGAAATTAATTTTTGGTGAATAGTAAATTTTTACTTTTTTTACCACTATTACAAGTAATTTGGGTAATTAAGGGTACAAATTTTATTATTATCACCCTAACACATGTCCAAATTCTATTGGATAAGTGTAGTTCGACCAAAAACAACCTTAGGAATAAAATATGACCATTTATTCCATCTTGGATTAGATTAGGACATTTATTATTAATTTATTTAAATAAGGTTTAAAATAGTTAAAATCAAATTTTAATAAGTAAATCATGTTTAATATAGCTTTATACATAAGATAAACTCAACTATAAGATTTCATTAGAAAGATAAAAAGATATCCTACATAATTATATTTTATTTGTAATTTTTAGTCATTAAATACGTTAATTTATTTATGACACAATGATGATGCAGTAATTATTTTATTAATGAAATATTGACATAATTGATGTTATAAATACCCAAATAAATGTAATTTGAGACTTTTAATTAATTAAAAAAAATTATATGTTAATATGACATCTTATTATTGATTTAATTTACTTTTTTATAACTAATATTTCTGTTATGAGTTTCACAAAAATCAATTACTAAATAGTGTCAAAATTGACATAAAATAGTTTTTAAAACAAATATTATATTATTAATTGTTCTTTTATTCCTAAAAATCTAAGGATCGTCCACGTGACTTATATAATGTTATATATATTAATTATAAACAACTTGGGGTTAGTTTTTCTTGTTATAGTAAGTTTATTAACCTTATAGTGTAAGAAAACAAGAAGAAACAGTAAAAGTAAAACTATTTAACTTAAAGTTAAATCTAATTGATAAGGTTAAAATAGGAACATAAACTTTTCTAAATTATATTGGATGAGAGTATTTTGACCCATCCCCACCTTAGCTTCTAAATAAATCAATTTGGTGCTATTTAATACCGAATATGACTTTATAGTAAAATAATATTTTTAGTTTTTCCAAAGGTTCCCCTCTCCTCCCTTATAAAAGGGAACCTCCTCCCTCTCTTCCTCACACCACATTGAGCCTTCAACCTCGTCCAAACCCTGCCTAATTCTCTTCTACACTTCCCTAGAAACATCCTAGAGGTCCTGGTATTCTTCAAAGACTAATTTTAGTGACCAAAAAGGAGGTATCAAAGAGGTGCTTCAAAGAAGAGGTAATGTCCGTTAATGATTCATTCAACTTTATTTCTTCTTCCACTTCTTCTTCTTTAGTTGTTTAATTATGAAGTAATAAAATCAGTATCACTCATATACGGATATGTTATTATAAGTATGAAACAACCCGATTTCACCATATATTCATCCTATGGAAAACAAAATCAACGTGCGTGCGTACGTACAGAATACCGTCTCCACGCCGTGGTGTAATTTATTTTCCACCACCACCTTACACGGATGGGTATAATGGTGTAAATAATAACTATAAATTATATTGATTCTGAAATAGTATACATACAATCCATTACAATTTCATGATCATGGTAATGATATCATCCCTCGTGCGTACGTACGGAATACCATCTCAACAATGTGATGCGACTCGTTCTACATGATCATCATTGCATAATGATTATATAAATGAATTTAATGAATGAATATGATATATATTACACTAATACCATTCTGTAAAAGAGGTATATATAACCGAAAAAGAAGAATAAGAATTTATTTGACAAAACACGCATAAGAACAAAAAGCAATAAACACCCGAATAACATGTAACAATGAAATATTTCTAATAAGAAGCTAAGAATATGACCATATATGATATCATAACAATTAGTATGGTTCTGGAATAAGTCAATGACATTAGTTATATCATTATATAGGAGGTTAGGACACTTACGAAGCCAATCGGACCTAAGGTAAGGGAAAATCTCGCAATCTCAATTTTTATCCGAGATTGTTTATACATCAGAATTTACTGGGGAATATTTATCATCCACATCCATGTTTCCTGAATATGTAATATTTATATACTTATACAATATTTTATATCTAATTTTATCCTTCGGTGAGTTTTTGTTAAATTATATGAAAGGAATCTTTTGTTGTTTTTCGTACGAGATACTTTTTGACTTTTCCGAAGAAAGTACGAGAAGAATGTTTTTTAACTTATAAAGAATGAATGAATTTTTAAAACATTATTTCCAAGAAGATTCCATTAAATTTTTTCATGTTTATTTTTAATCAATTTCTTTTAGTTTAAAATTGTATGACATGTTAAGAAAGAAAAATGTTTTTGAAGTAGAAAGGATATTTTCCTCAAGAATGGAGTTCAAGTGTTTTGTCAAAATTATTTTACATCTAAGATAATATAGGGTTTTGTTTCTATCCATATTTTTACATTGATTTGATTATGTTATGATGGAATTATTTTTATGATTTCCTTTTATATTATATGGATTATATTATGATGGAATGATGTTTAAGATTCCCATTTTTATTACATGGGTTATGAAATGATGTATGATTTTTGATTTTGTGGCACAAATAAGAATGTTATCATTATGAGATGGGTGGGACCTATATATCTCTCCAATTCATTGGGTAAAGGTTTTATATCTAATGAGATAGACATGGCTGGAACAGAAGGTTAAACCGGTTCAGTGAAACAGGACTGAAACGAGGAATGAACTCGGTTTAGAAATAGACTTTGTCCACTAAGATAGTCTTGGAAATGAGTCTTGAATAATAAGAAATGATTCTCTATGATTATGTGTGTGTGACACAATGTTTCATGTATTATGTTTTGATTATTGGGATTACATTTCACTAATAAGATTTATCCCATGTAATGAAATTATGATCTCTTTTGCAAGTTAATATTTCCAAAATGTTATGTTCTTATGAATATGATGTGATTGATATTTCTTTTGATTACCTTACTGAGCATTTGAGCTCAACCTTTTTTATGTTTTCTTTCCCCAAGTCAGGAAGATGGTTGTTATGTTGGATATGCCAAAATGGACTCTAGATATGATGAAATAAATGGGAGGCAATGTAGATGCTTTATGAACCAGTTGTTTATGTTTCCCAGTTTCTAAAGACACTTTACCTATACGGTCCTTTCATGGTTTTTTATATGTTGTAATAAGTATTCTTCAATTTTGAAGTAATAACCATGTATTTAAAGTATGGGTCGTTATATGGAAGCTCAAAAAAAGCTCACACGTTGGAATAATAAATTTGTTTACAGATCTGCCTAGTTTTGGTGTGGGGTCCATAGGTCATTCAAGGTGGGCCCACATTCTCTGATGATTAGTGGAGGGATGAAGAAGACGTTATAGAACATATTTAATGAAGGATATGATGCTTGAATTGGCAGTTTAAGGGGTCATTAAATCATCCTAATCTAGAGGTTTGTAATTTGGAGAATTTGACTGGAAAGAATAAATTTTCAGAGTAAAACAGGTATAACTATCAGAATACTTCTCTAAATCCACTAATATTTTGAGGGGAAGCTCCCAACATAATTATAAAAAACATTATAGAAGGGTTAAACGCGTGAAGATGTCATTTAATGTGGCTAAAATGTGTCAACATTTGAATGAAAAATTTGGTAAATAAAAGATGGAGAGCTCCTCCCTCTCAAAGCATCAGTCATTCCATCCCATTGTTTATGGGAAACCAATGATGAGAAATTTAGGAATTATATTTTATTTCTTTTCTTTTCCATTTTCTAATGACTTTTTCTTCCCCATTCATCTCTATTACCCTTACCACGGTTGGGTAAATATATGGAGTGATTGAGGAATGTTTGGTTTTCTATTTTGTATTGCTTTAATTCTTGGATGTAATTGAATGTAATTTATTTCTTCTTCAAATTTGTTTTCAATTTCATATAGTATATTTTATTATAAAGTTTTATCGTTCTTGAATTTTAATTTCGGTATTGATTATTTTCTTTGTTAAATTAATCATTAGTTCCCTCCACTAATTTTTTTTATATATGATAGAATAGACCATGGATTAGTGGTGAAGTACACGATGATCGTTATTATGTGTAAATGGGGTTGGTGATTGTTCATGATTTTTTTGGGATAAACAAGTCCAGATTTGGTATTTCCCTTCTCAATTGAGGATATTGAATATAACTATTTTTCACATGGAATGATAGTTGACAAAACTAAGGTACTAGTAAGGTTTTATCTCACCATCACAATTTCACCAAGGAAGTGAGAGGAAATGATTTTGGAAACTCACTTTAATAAAATAAGAAGAATATGTTTCATTTAAATTGAACAAGGATAACATTACAACTGGGAAACCAATCCCAAGATAATCACCCTATTTAATATCATTGTTTTTCAATAATTTGAATTTGAATTTCCATTCAATTATTTTCTTATCAAACACACCATTTTTACCACCATTTGAAAGTGGGAAACTATTTTTGTATCCAATATTCTTCAAGAGACATCCTTGGTAAACAACATTACATCATTATAACTTATGAAATAATTTTTTATCCACGCCATATGTCAAGAATGCGTAAAATGAACTATTGTATATGCAGTAGCTCATTTATACCCATGAAGTGTAAAGTCACTGGAATGAACTCCACCCTGAAGAAATAATCAAAGTCTCTCAAATTGAGGGTCATCTCCCCATGCTTTTGGATCACTATTATACACTATCTCCCCACTGACCCCTGAATAATACTCACTGGTAGGACTGCCATCTGGTCAAGAGTCACCCTAACTATATGAAAGGCATGTGCAACTACCACTAGCCAATCCTCAAATACATGGGGTTGTGGCTCACTTCTCATCCTAGGAGTTCACTTCCTCAAGAACTCATTCCATGAACTCATCCCGTTTAGATCCTCTACTGGTAATGATGGTATTATATGTTTCTCTCTGGGTAGTGGTATCACTAGTACACCATCCTGGGGTGCTGTCTCTGGTACATGTCCTTGTATTGATGCCTCATCACTAGGAATATTATACTCGTGATCACGCAATGGAATCCTTGATGGCTTTCTATATGGAGGCATCCGTAAATAGACCAAGATGTACCACATTCAATAGAGTTAACTTGGTGAGCTGACACTGAATCAAGATAGACCTGAAAAAAACCTCAACCTTATATGTTTCATGTATAGTTATTTTCCCTACAACAAGTGTTTTAATGCACAGAGTTAGGAAGTAGAATTCAGAGTCTTCGTTTATGGATAGATCAGCCACCACACCAACACTGGATTCCCTAGCCTGAAATATGTACTCGAAACACTCAATCCTTTTACCCCAAACCAACATCACAGACTATTAGTTAATTATGTATAACCAAACTCCTTTGATACCATTATATCATGACCTGTACCCTAGGGGTTTTTAGTGACTATCCCAAGCCTGCCTCAAATAAGAAAGGGGCTGGTGACACTTAGTCAGTATATCCCACAAATGAGTGGCATTTTCCTAATTACCACTACACACACACTCACACATAAACATGAAAATGTGATAAAATTAATACACTAAGTAAACATGAATGTATACAAATAATATACCCACATTGAGTAAAAGTAAAAGACTGAAAAGTAAACAGGGTTAGAATACAAGACACACCAAAAGGAATAGTTCAAGATCCTAAAATTCATCTATAAAAAACTCTAACAAAAGGGTTGGTACATAAATAATTTTCTGAATTCATTGAAGAACACCATGTCTTTTGGGCCTCTCTCTAAGAACCACAATTCCAGGTTATACCAAGGACTCAGCAAAATTCATCGATTGTCTACACAAGACCTGACACGTGCATGCATTGCTCATGCAAGGGTGAGTAAAATATTACCTAGTTGGGGCATCAAAACCTCAAAGGAAAATACCATTAAGAATTTTTTCAAGTATAAAAAATATGAAAAAAATAATTACACCACAATGGAAACACACAAATTATAGTAAATATAGTAATCTTTCACAGTTATATGTCTAAAGCATGAAGAGAATGATTTCTAATTGTATTCCATAGATCTACGAGTCTCCAAGACACTAGAATTGTCGATGGTGAACAAGGTATCAATGGTACACAAAGAGTCGATGGCGTATGAAGAATTAATGGCCCACAGAGTTTTAGTGTCTCCCAGAGTGTAAATGGTGCTTTGGAAATTGATGGTGAAAACATCATTGATGGTGTAAGGAATGCCGGTGGCATAGATAGCGTCAATTTCACAAGGAGTAGTGTTGACTCATGGAGTGTTAGTGGTGCATGGATCGTCAGTTTAAAATGAAGAGTTAGTGGAACATAGAGAGTTTATGGTTCAAGGATCATTTATGGGTCATGCATCCCCATGTCACATAGTCACCATGATCCCATAGTCACAACCAGCTACAAAATTATGCTTGTAGCACGCTCATTCTAGGAGAACTTACTCCTCAGTCCATTAGGTCATAAACTATACATCCAAAAATATCAAATATAGTATGTCAAAAGTATAATCTCATCATAAGGGTCACAAAACCTTAAAGTTATTATCAAACATACACATGGTTTGAAAGATATAGACAATTTAGTAAAAAGGGTCTCGTCGGTCCGACCCAATCGAGCCCAGCCCGCTGGGCCACATGGTCCAGCCTGCTAGGTCATTGGCTCCAGCATGCTCGTCCATTGGAGTGGACCAACATCCTCAATCTGGCACATTGTGTGTGGGACAGTGGGTGTGATGTAGACATGGCGCACCCTGGTCATGTCTGTCCAGTAAATTCAGTGTCGTATTGTTGTTCATGCGACCAGCCCACCAACCTGCATGCACCTGTGGCTCCGTCGTGGGTCCCTCATCCAACACATCTTTGAGAAGCATCCCTAATCCACCATGTCCTCCAACCTCTATGATCACTACAATATCCATCCAAACCTTCTATATGGTCCGGCCACCACCGCTTCCACAGTCACCACCAGGCCAACCACCTTTCTCCACTAAATCCATAAGCGGCCGAAACCGCGTGCCAGCAGGCGCCACCATGCGTCGCCAATAATGATGGTGGCTCTAGTTCCATAGGATTCCACTGCTAATCTGGATCACAATTTTTTTAAACGAATCCACTTCTATGATACTTGGGTTCATATCCTTTACTTCCCTGGGTCTTGATCTCCCATGCTATCACTTTGGGGGTTTGATCTGATTTGGAGACTATCAGAAAATTGGGTTGTGACCATGAGGGTCCAATGGAGAGGAACTCCAAGAATGAGATAGAAGGATCACATAGAACACCCAAATAATGGGACTTGGACTTATTTTTGTTTTCCTTGATCCAATCATGTTCGTAGAACCATGATGAAACCAATAGTATAATAATCACCAAGATATAATCACTTTAATCCTGAAATAAATTTCCCTCATAAAAGAATGATCTAAACATGGATCAACCTTCTCATGGGTTAGTCCACATTCCTCATTTTACTCTTATAAGGGGAAAATAAATCACAAATATATCAATTCCCAAACTCAATGATTGGATCAGTAGTTTATGAAGAACAATGGTATGTGTTGTCATCGATCATCCATCTTCCAACATTTGTTGTTGGGTGAGATCTTCCTTATCCTTCCCTCAGAGTAATTCTAGGGTTATGGAGATAAAAATAAATTTCTATAACTAATATTTTTATAAAGGGAAACTATTTATGTTTCAACACATAATGTTCAATAAAATATTTTTATTAGATATTTTAATGATGTCTACTTCCAAAATCTAACTTTCACCCTCAACCGACATTGGTAGAAGTTAAGCCCCTTCTATGTTAATGTAATTGTTTGGAGGAAAATATGCCCTCATATTTCTGATTTGGGCACCCATTTAGATGTTCTTCCAATTTAAAGAAAAAAATTCCAATGTGTTTTATTAAAAACATTACAATTTCACCATTTTTTTGGGCACTGTGGCGTTGAAAGTTCACAAACTATCAGGGCCTGTTCTCATAATTTCAAATAATTAGGAAAAAAAATCAAGTTTAAATTATTATATAATATCAAATATTATGATTCCTAATATTGAATTAATATTATTAAATTCAATTCACTGAAGTATTAAAATGATATTTTAAATAATCCTATAACTTATTTCGAAAAATTGTTTTTTTCCGGAAATGCATCTTTCAAGCATAAGATGATATTATATTAACTATATGGATAGTAGTCATCATTATATGGCTTTAAATACATATATATATAATGTTTATATTTAATATAAATAATTCATTAAAATATTTTAAATCAATTATTAAAAAAGGATTGACATTGTTCTTTAATAAAATAGATTCATAAAAAATAGATAATTTCCGAAAACAAATATATCTTCTTACCTCAAATTGTTATTATATTAATTTTTATAAAATTTATAGTTAATAAATTTTTATTTAAAAATATTATAAAACATTATTATAAATAATATTATTAATAGTCTAATACTATATTTTTTATAATTCATAAAATCTTATTTTATAGGAATTTTTTTAAATAATTCTATGATTATTTTGACCAATTAAATTAAAAAAATGATATTCATCCATTAAAATTTGAATTTTTCTTCCCTGAAATATTAAATTATGAATTGTATTATAGTTTTGTTGAATTATTATCTTCACTTTCAAAAATTAAGGCTTTTTTTCGAGTATCGCAAGCTTTCAAAAAGAATGGATTTATTTAAAACTAAATATATATTAAAGTATCAGGCTGTAAATTTATTCCCTCATAAAAAAATATCATCCTCAAAACATCATTTCTATTATCTTCTAAAAACATGATTTATGTTATTTTTCATAATATGATTTTGTTGCTACATTTATACCTCCATTTTATGATTTATCTTAAGTAACATTACTGGTCAAGTCATTTGATTCCTCAGTAAATTATCTCTAGTATGAAGAATATGGAAGCTATATTCACATTAACATATTTGAAGTTTCTATTATATCTCTTCATTGGTGATCAGATTTTTTCAGTCTGAAAATTACATTATTGGAAATGAAATATGGAAAACACCTTGTTGTTTGCAGAGTTATGCTGGAGTTTCATGTCGATAATCCACCAATACAATATCTTCCAATATTTAAACGGTTATATGTACATGGAAATTATTTTTCCCTACATACTTATACTTATGATGCCCATCCATAGAGATTCGGTCAAGGAATAAATAGTCTCATATTTTAAATTATATATCCTTCTTTTGGTATTCCACAAAACTATTTATTCTACTTTGAGATAATTTTATATAAGTCATTATTTCATTACCTTTGTTATTGTATATTCAACATGTTTTGGGAATAATAGTTTCCTTTTACCAAAATTCTCTCAACATGTTGAAGTACAATATATCTTTCCATATAATCCTTTATATTGATTAATTAGAATACCTGAATAGAGACCATTCTTATAGATGAAATACACCAATGGTAAATACTAATCACATGTTCCTTGAATTTAAAGTGAGAAAGACCTCAACATTTATCCCAATATATGAATGTTTTTATCATACTTCCCATCAATATGAGGATAGTATTAAATGCTTAAATTAAGTTTTATTTTAAGAGCCTCTTGAATAAAATTCAATAATTTTTATGTAATAAGGGGATAAAGATTAGACACAATCAAAATAGGCAAACCATGAATTCTTATAACTTCATTAACATAGAATCATGATTCTCAATCAAGATGTTAGTCATCTTGTATAAATATGTAATGTGGATGTTTGGTAAGGTGATCCACAAAAATTTTTGTATTCCTCATAGCATTATTTATTAATCTAGTGAAGAAGTCTATACTAATGGCATCCCATTTCCACATAGGAATAGTAATAGGGTACAGATCTCATTTTTTATGTTGTCTCTTAAGATTAAATTTTTGAAAAACCAAACATCAGGAAATAAAATTATTCTCTTTCCTCTTCATGTTATTTAAACTAAAAAGTTTTCTCAATTTCTTATAAACTTTTGTGATACCATAGTGTATAGAGAAAATATAACTATGAGATTTATCCAAAAATTCCATATTTCTCTTTGATATAGATGGATCACATAATCTCTATAAATGATGTATGACAACATCACATTATTCATATCTATTGTTTTATTCTGGAAATTCTCATCACCATATTGAGAAATTTTTAACTCTTGAATTAAAGATCATTTTTTATTTATTTGAAAATGTAGTGATATATCACATTCCTTAATAATTCCCATATCTCTATTTACTAAATCCATGAAGATATGATCCGTCTCAACAATCATTTGGATCATAACAAAATGATCATTCCCAATAAATTCATACAATGCCTTATTTTATTTCCATAGGTGGTAGTGTATTGAGAAATCAAAATCCATGAAAATAGGATCCCTAAATTAAGCTATATATCAGTATAATAATGATATTCATTCGAGAGATAGTGTGTTAAGAATTATTAGTAGTTCTTTCTAGTGAATGGTAGAGTGTGGTGAGTGGGTTCCCTAGTTCCAATGATTTTTTATACTTTGATTAAAATTAAAAGTATAAAATTATATATATACATGTGTTTATTCTGAGAATAATAGTATTGATAGTTATAAATTCATTCTTTACATGGTAATGTCCATAGATTTATGTTTTATTAAAAGGTTATAGTTGTTCTCATTAATAATTAGAATCTCAAGATACTATGAATCAGATATTAATCATATTTCATATGTTATAGATGCATCAAACTGATAAGAAACAGATGCTATCCGAAAATAACATTATGGGGGCTCATAAGAGCTGATATTTCTTCTCAAGAGTTTTTCACTTAGTGATCTTGAGTACTAAATATCATGGGGACTCTCTAAATAATTGGAACACCGCCTGTTTTGGCTGTCTTCGGTTATTCTTATCAATGATCATGCTTATTAGTCTCTTTAGTTGACATAATTTTCAATGTGTGATATAAAATTGAGGACATTGATCCATTAATAAAACAATGACATTGAATTATTGGTGTGGTATTTTTTGTTGGATGAATCATTAGAAGTTTGGGATTAGCTGATCGATCATGATATAAAATTTCATATACAATTTGATGAAGAGAAATCTAATGGTTTGGGATTGAAAAACATGGTAGTAACTTTATTAAATACACGGTCATGCTAAATAATGTTAATTCTATCTAGTATGCTCATGAAATATATAAATAATTAAAAGAATTATGATACAACTTTTCACCTTGCAATATGAGATATCGTGAGACAATGAGATAATATTATATAGAATGTGTTCAGAGGAGGTAGTCATGGCTATTGAATTATTTATCTCCTTTGGGTCCATGATTGTTTTCAAGAATCATCTATTGGTATACAGGTTAGACACACATCTATCAAGATAAATTCCTAAAATTTAACTCACTAATTGTATAAAAAAGTTCCCCCTACTCAGTTGAATAAGAATTTAAGATGATGTTGGCCCCATGTATGGGGGTCTGTGAACACGTGAGTGTGAATAATCACAAGTAACAAAGTTCAATTATAATATTTAGGATTATAGTAATGGATATTTAATTTATTTCTAAAAGAATTCACAATATTTTTGATAATAAAATTTAATATGAGAACATTTAATTTTATAAATAACTATAGGATGTTCAAGGTTAGATAATTATTATGGTAGAATACAAACATAGTAAATGGTTCTTATTCTATCATATAACATATTAATGATTTTCATGTGAGTAATACAATATTGCTGACATTTATGAAATTTGTATTAAGTCATAAGTGTTTTAAATGGTCTAAAATGAAGGTTATTACATTCCATGATCGTGGGTGAAATTTTGGAATGTATAACATTAGTGTAAAAGCTTATTTTAGCCTCTTGAATAGTGATATCCATCATTTTTAAGAATATATAGAGATGAAATCTCCTATACACTCTTTCCATTATCTTAGTGAGGTATTCTAAATAATGAACATGGTAAGAACAATCTGGTATTCTTGATTCATTCCACGTTCTTTATGCAATCAATGGGGTGTCATAATGATCTGGGATTTCCCATAAAGGCACCTAATGTGGCACAGATGTGGATGATCCTGAGGAAAAATATCATTGACACCTCGATCCATGACACACTTAAGGTGAGGGAATAAAACCAGTGATTTCAAATAAACAATGTAATGTCTCCACTTTTTCTCTTTTTTTGTGAATTAATTGAATTTCATGTGATCCTTTAAGAAATTAGGGAAACAGTTTTGGTTAATTCAGTGTTTTTAAAATCAATATCAGTCCAAAATTTTAAATTCAAAGTATCTCAAGCTTCCTCAATACAATAGTTTCTTTCATTAAGGTCTTTTAATTATCCTTCTCTTATTTTTTTGACATTATTTAACTTATTTAACCTTTCCACGGTGATAATATTTTAATATGGATAATCTTCAAAATGAAAGAATATTAAAGGGACCATTTTTATAATTTTATACATCATAATTTCAAATATTCAATCCATTTTTCTGAATTCATTTTCTAGATGATGTAGAAATTAATTTATGATTAAAATGAAATACATAACAAAAAATAGTTTTCCAAAAAATTCCTCTTAAGTATAAAAATGATATTTATACCCAAATTAAGAATTAAATTCAATCCAAATACTATAATTGGTATAATTTTATTCAAAAATAACTACTAATATATTCAAATAAATATAAAATAAAAAATGAATTTGTAATCACTTTAATAGATTATACTGTTTTAATAAAAAACAATAATTTTAACAATTATTTAGAAGATAAATCCCCTAAAACAATAACAAAAAACAACTCTAAGATAATTTTGACTGGATTATTTTGAAAATTATTTATATTTAATTAAATAATATTTCTAAAATTTCAAAATAAAAATTATAATATTTTCTCAAAAAGGGAAGTAAAAACAATTATAGATGAAAAAATATTTTTAAAGAATAAAATGATGTTACAAAAAATTTAGTGATTATTTAGTAAGAATTTATCAACATTTATTAGGAACTTTAAATATCTTTAATAAATTAGTTAATCATACTCATACCCACTAATCTTATAAGAATTTTATAATCATCATATTTACATAACTATATGTCATGTTACATTTACGCATGGGAATGCATGTTGTTTATAATATCAGTAATATTATCCTTTCTATAATCTTAGGGTGTTATATTATCATACATTTAATAAATTAGTTTTTATATATTTGAACATCATCTCAGTATTCAAGGGTTTGAAATCTCAATTTTTTTTTGAATCCCCACATATTAAAAATGGTTAATAAAACATCCACTTGGAAAGAGTAAAAGGTAAGTACATTGGTCATCTAAAATTGCAAATACAAGGTTTTCAAATAGGTGAACATTAGTGGGAGGTGAAAATGTGTAAATTGAAGAAAAGTTTATTTTCCAAATAATAATGGTGAGTGAATGAGATCACTAATCGTAAGAAAGTGAATTAACATGAGAATGTAAACAACCACAAAACCATAAACCAAAGATGATTGAAAAAGACTATTTATTCATAAAACATGAATGTAATATGATGATATTTTTTGTTTCAATATCCTTTTACAAGATTTAATTAATTCATTTAACATCTATAATAAATGAATAAGAAAATATACAAACTTGACAAGAATAATTTCCTTATTTGATAAATTTCTTCCACAATATCATCTTTTTCTCCAACTGATGAGTATTAAAGATAGATTATTCCTTCATCAAGCACTAAAATCGTCATTTTATTGGATAAAATAATTCTAAAACATGGTAAAAAACTATTCATCCAATATTTATTAATTAAACATAACAATAATTGTTAGTAAAATGTAATATAATAATGAAAATGAATAAACCTACAATGTAATAAAACATTAATATTCCAAGACTCAACAATAACAACCCATATTTTACTTGTATGATTTGATAAACAACTATCCTTAAAACTCTTCAAAATATACGAGAAAGAATTTTAAATAAAAAATATGAATTAATTGATTAATAATAATCTATATATTAATTTAACATTTATCCCCAATTAATATTAGTCACTAATAAAGTCATATATCCAAATATTTATATTCCCTATTAATATAATCAACAAATTATACCTATCATTTCAGTAAATAACCTTAATCACTATAAAGAAACATAAAAAATTATTCATCTAAAAGATAAGTTGGCCATTATTCATCAAGTAAAATCATGTAATATTCTATTCAACATAATCTTATAATTCACCCAAAAATAATAGTGATCCTATTTTTAACTAAAATTAATCCTTTAGTCATAAAATCACTTCTAAATCCCATGGTTATCTATAAAATATATCATAATTTCATGAATTTTGATAACACAGAATTACCTCGATTTTAATGATCATACAATAAATAATTATTGTCAATGATTTTAAACTTTTGGCACAAAATATAAAATAATTCATCCTCATACAAAATTTTCACTAAAACCAAAATAAACTAAAGGGTTATTTTAACATCAATGTATCTCAAATTAATCTTTATTGAATTATATTTAAATTACTCAAAACCGAAAAAGGGGTGACTGAGAACTTAATCATTTGATAGACCATATACATATAATATTATAATGTTATCCATAATACTTTTGTTATCCTTATATGAAAACATCCTTATCATAAAAGATATATAAACCTTTATTGCGATACTAATCATGAGGATCAAACCATAAACATTACATAGTCCTTATTTTTAAGTCATGAATCAATTTTCTTATATACTAGGGTCTTTGTGGTCTACTGTTTTATAGAATTATTTCATAAAAAATATATAAAACTATATTATGTCAAAATGTGTAAAGTAATATATATGCTCCATTTTTTCTACACACAGAACCATTTATGAGGTACTATGTTTTATTTTAAATACACATCTCTGTAATTTTTAGTCTGATATAGTCATTGTCCATACCAATTCCCTATGAATTTTTCTAAAAGGGGTATGAGAAAAAACTTTCTTATTAAATGTACATTTAAAAATAATTAATAACCATATTATTCTAGAAACACTCATATAAACGTTCATTTTTCATGATAAAAATTCATATCACAACAAAACAATTACCCAAGAAATAAACATCTCTACCAAAATCATTTCAAAAAACATTTAATAAAGAATATCAATGGATAAAATAAAACTCATAATGGTTTATAAGATTAATTAAAACTCTTTAAAACATTTCCAAAATGTTATAAATTTTATCCTTAAGAAGTGGTATATACCTTACTTAAAAAATATGATAATTACTGCTATTTTCTAATAATAATATTTTCATTAAAACAATAGATATAATAAATAAATCATATAGGAAACTTGATACATCATATTTATATCATTTATTAAAATGGAATAACAGACATTGCATACTTCCATCATGATCATTACTTAATGCATTAGTGGGCTATAATAGACCCACCCATTCTTGATTTACAATGTAACCACCCATTCATTTTTTATAACTAAGGCACCCATCCAGAGTTTATAATGGATCCATATATCATTGGTTTATAAATGAACCAGTAGTCAAGGGTTGATAATGGAACCAACCATCCTTGTTTAATAACAAAACCACATGTCATCATAAAAAATTCCCACTAACCATAATATAATCATAACAAATAAAATATTTCCTAATTACAAAAATATTTCTTACACTGATAAGAAATGTTTTTCAATATATATACAAATTCATTCTCTTTATAAAGATTTATTAAAATACCTAGAAGTTAGGGGGAAAGGATTTTTGAAATTCCATTGAATTATTTTTCTTTAAAAAATCCTTGTTTACCAACTAACCAAACATGTTTTTTAGTTAGACCATGATTGGGTGGGTCAATATGGGATTTGAGACATTTTTGGGTTGTTAAGAATATTGTTTTGGGATTTACTACCAAATATGGGGATACCACAATGTATCCTACGTGGATACATTACAATAGAGCTACCCACACCCTATAAAGAAGGAACGTGTCAAAAGGTTTATGTTCGTAGAGTATTCAACATGCTTGTTTCTAGGGTAGCAGTGGTTGTTGAAGGCTATACCATGGTTTTATTCACCATGACACAATTCCTCTTCCCGAATTAAAAATAATACAATTTTCTAGTCTTTATTATTTTGGGGAAGTTATATATTTTTAAGATAAATTGTGAAATGTATTTAGATAAATCTATGTATAATTTTATTCCATCACACCCTCCATGTTACAACTTCTTCATTGTATTGTGTAGACTCCGAAACATCGAGAGAGATTTCATACTTCTTAATTATCCTTTTGGACCTACATTGATTATTCTCTTAGAAGGGTAAGAATTGGTTCAAAACCTATAAATTGTTTCTTAAAACATTTTTCTATATCCTTTTACATGTTTGATTGTTTTTGGTGAGGAAATCATCAACAGACCCCGACATTGACACTGGAAACATGAAATTAGGATGTTCTATAATTTTTAAACTCACATTTACACTTTTTCCCATAATGATTATTTGAGTTAGGTTTATTGATTTATGTTATTTATTGAGATCGCATGTGGGCGTGTGTGTCATGACCCCCCCACCCCCCAAAAAAGTGTACACCTTCTTGGGCTATCATTGTGAGAAGATAGATAATGACCCTTGAGTCCAGCCTCTACCTGGCCCTATGTGGGAGACTATCATTGAGGGTATAGAAAACACACAGATGGGAGGTATTACACTCGAATAGAAAACATACAGAAGAAAGAGATAAGATATACGTCAAACAAATCCTGTTCAGACTACAATATAAAGGAAATTTCATGTACGCATATGTAATGTCATGAAATAACTACAACAACTGAAAGGTAAACTATATATACCAAAGGAATGTAAAACGACAATAACCCTGAAGCCCAAACAGCTCTTTCAAAACACCCAAGTGAGTAGTAACCAGTTGGATCTCAAACCTACTCCATGTGACCTAAAAAATAGTTTATATAATGTATGGTGAGTATAACAGTATACTCTGTAAGATCCTCCTTGTAGCCTCTCGAAAAAAATAATGAAAGGATGCTAAAGCACAGTAAACAAAAAGTGAAATGAACTCAACTTCTAAATAGGTATACTATGTACCCAAAATCACTATGTCTACTCTCACTAAGTATCACATATAAGAGTATAATATATGATAAATTATTCCAAGGTAACCCTGATAAAACTTCCCCATAGGTTTTCTACTTTTCCCCAACATCGAACATCTTTAGCATATCTCTCCAAAAAGGTTGGCCCAAAGACACTTGGGTGAATCATCACAACCTTCACCTCATGAAACAATCCACCACCTCATACACATAACCAAAAGTGACCAGGTAGTTTCAGGGTGCCACCACAACTTACATTGTGTGTATCAAACGATAGGTATTTTTTCATGAAGCCACTATAACCCATACACCAAGTAAGTATCCTCAATCCATCACATCCTATACATATTGTACCTATAGTAGAATATATGAATGATATACATAATATATTTGTGTGATATAACCAAAATCCATTCCCACCCTCTCCACACATATATTTAAAAAACTAACAGGCATGCATACCCACACTAGTAACTACCATGAGATGAGAGATGGCCCAAAGGTGGTAGTTAGCCATCAATCCTCCCACTGGGATGTTAGGGAAAATACCTCTAGGTATTATAATTATTGATGTGTCTGTTACCCTAAATAAGAATGTGGTGTAGCATATATAAACACAAACGTATAAGATATAATATTTCTCACAACCATAGTATCGGAAAATCCTAGTCTTAAACTTAACTATAGGTGACGTCTCTCAGACTCATAGCTTCTATAACTATGACTAGATATCCTATATGAAAACAACCATTTAGAGAGAAACATTAGGATACTTTATCCATTTTTATGAGTTTCACATTATGATAATTAACTCATTAACCATTAATTAACCATTAATATTTATCACGTTACATCCAATTACCATTCCAACCAAGATCCATGCCCTCCATGAATAACCAAACCAGTCCCATGACTTCTCAAAAATATTACCTCAGCATTGAATCCCACCAAGATCTAACCCCATGGGTTAACATCATTGTTTAAATCATTTATTAACAACATCATTTATTTTATATAATTATAGGTAGTCTAAGGAAAAATTATAATCTACAAACATAAAGGGATCAACACGTTGAGTATATGATCTACTAATCGAGTCTTTTCCTCTTATAGTTGGAGTGAAGGCCCATCCATAATATGGAAGATAAACATGGAATGAATGTTGAATACCCTTCCCATCATCATGTATTTGTGAAGGAGGATAAGAAAGGTCATATACCACAAGTAGTAAAAAAATAATATAGATAAAAAAACATCAGATTTAACAATAACTACTTCCATATCAATGGGTAAGCCCAACAAGAACCGATTCCATCATCCCGAGTGTTCTCCCCAACACCCTCATGCATAAACTGATGAATCTATCCAATCTAAGAGTCAAGTACTGCCATAACCACTGGGCCTCCCATCCCCCTCATACCACAATATCCCTCCAGGATCAGTTATCCCATGTCCAAACCACAACAAAAGTAGCTGGAAAATATAACATATCAACTGGGCTCTGATCTCTTAATAAGGAATTCATCCTTCACACAGAACAGGCACACACAACCCCAATGCATAAGGCATTTGGCCTTTACGAGCAATATGGTAACTCAGAACCCTTCACTGAATTATATTTATTGACCAAATGGTTCGTTATTCCATATTTAATTAACCAATCCATTATTCATAGGTTCATACTATAGGTAACGTAAGAAACAAGAAATGATAAGATGTCACAAAATTAATTAAGCAATTAATTTATCGTTTCTTTAACTCTTTTATAAAAAAGAATCAACATGATTTAGGTTCATAAAAAAAATAAATTATTCATACATATTTGCATCAATTTGATTATAATAAAATTACAATAACAACAACAAGATTCATTAAACAAGCCTCTTTATCTTTTAGCCAAATAATTATCAATAAATTCTGGATTTAAATTCTTTACTAATTTCATTCAAGAACAATATGATATCCAATCATGTCATATGTATCACACTATCTATAAAATAAAGATTCAAACCATTATCTATGTATAAAAAAATAACAATGCTATGCGATCGATAACAATTTCTTTAATCTAGTTTATATAATTATTAGGTCAATTTAATTTTGATCCAAGGGTATAAAGCATGATAACTCTAAAATTTCACATAAATAAATAGAGAAGCAGTGAATCCCCTACCTGAAAAGGTAATTAATTTTCTTTTCATGATAACAGATCAAAGAATCATATCATAATCACCCCTCCTGAAATAAATTTATCCACCTGAGGTCGTCGTGACACAACCGCACCAACCAAAAAAACAAAAAAAGTCCATTATAAAATTAGAGATCCTGTGCCATCACATGGAAAAATAAAATAGAAGGTAAAAGATCGGAGAAACCTCAATGACGGAGGTATATCATACCTTATATTGAAGACATATCATAATGGATATATGAAGGGAATGCGGGATTGTTCCTTGATGAAGGAATTCCCAAAATGACGAGGAGAGGGTTGCTACGTTACATGGAGTCAATGAATATCCACTATATACATAGGTTTGACAAACCAAATTTGTTGGAAATGTTTTTAAAACAAAAAAATCATGGAATTACATGATTTGTAATGCCCTTTAATGTTGTTTAATTCCTTGAGTTCGATTTCCGCCGAAAAATATGTCCCCTCGGCATTTTATATATTTTTTTCGAACCCCAAAATACATCACCCTATGAACCCCTATATCGTGCCATGAAACAACCTCTGAAATAGGATTTCACATTGTTTAATGTAGTTTTACAATGTGTAATCACCTTTTCCTATCTTTTACATAACAAAACATCTCCAAACTTCTTCTAAGCCACCACTGAGCACCTTGGCCTTTGAAAAAACAAAAAGGCTCAATCCATGAAAATTTGGGCCCTTATAGAAGATACCTCTCAAAAAATTTTCATCCCCAATAATCCAAAACATTCCTAGATAGGAAAAATAAAATGAATCATACGAAAAACCATTCCATGAGATACTTCTTAATATTTCACCACCATATTAGATCACCAACTCACTAGTGGAACAAGCCCAAAACCATGCATCAACAACAACAAGCTCTTAAACACTATATTAGGAAAGATACATCTCAAAAGTGAGTAATACACTACAGGAAACAAGATAAATCCATATCAAAACCACAAATTTACTACAATCAACAAATGAACAATGTTAAAAGAAAACATCTAATCATAAAATAGCTCAGGGTACTAAACACGTATCTGTGACTAAAATTTCCATGTACACTCCTCCACACCACCATTCAACAAAAAGACACAATCCAAGGGGATGGAATTCTAGTGAAACACCTTTTTCTTGCAGTCCAAGATCTCTAGGGGTCGCTCCTTGAAAGTTGCATTATCTTAAACATCAATCTTGCCCCATTTGATGACATGAGAGTTATCATGATGATAAAGGCAGTGTGATGACACCTAAAAACACATAGTGTTTCCTTCTCATCATCAAGGATAGTGCTACCTGATACGCCACATCTTCAATATGATCCAAAACCTTGAAATACCCAATAAACTACATAAAAATATTACACCCATGACCAAACCTTCACATCCCATGATAGGGAGTTGCCTTTAGTAACACATGATCCCCAACTCTAAACTCCGAAGGTATCCTATTATGACCATAATAGGAATTCTGAAAATCCTATGCTTCTTTCATCCTCTTATGAATCACTCAAACCATCTCTCTCATGTTATGTACCAGTTCCAACCCGAGAATTGCCTACTCTCTGACCCCATTCCATCAAAATGGAGAACAGAAGGGTCGTACATACATGGATTCAAATGACACAACATCTATGATGGAGTAGAAACTATTTTTGTAAGGGAACTCTACCAAGGGTTGGTGCCTCATACAAGAACCTCAAAAATCTAGGACACATGATCCCAACATGTCTTAAAGAGTCTAGATGATCTGTTCTGTTTGATCATCCGTCTGTAGATGAAAATTAGTTTTAACTAATAGATGATAACCAAAGTAATGTTGGATACCTCTACATACCTTGGAAGTAAAATAAGGATCTGTATTGTTAATGATCATCCTTTGGAGTCTGTGGAGTCTCACTACCTCCTCAAGATATTTAATCAACAAAACATCCAATGATCTTGACTCCCTGATCGCTATTAAGCAGTCCGATTTCCTCAAATTATCCACTACCACCCATAAAGCGTCATATCCAACTTGAGAATGAGGTAAACCGGTAACAAATTCCATTGAGATTTCTTCAAAATTCCACTGAATAATATCTAATGACTGTAGAAACTAACTGAGAACACGATGCTCGACAATCACCTTTTGAAAGAACAAACATAGAGACACAAACTCTACAACTTCACACTTCAACCCAGGCAACAAAAAAATACTCCTCAAAGATAGGTATATTTTTTCATGCTAGGATGTACTATGAAGAGAGAAATATGTATGTCTCTAAGAACAATCTGAAACATCATCAAAGGATTAAAAATTATTCCCTAAAACAATAGTTTATGTTCTTTATCCTTTTACCAAAAATTACGGGCCTCGTCACAAACAACTGAGTATCTCCGGACCTTCACTACGGGAAAAAGAGGTTTTTGCGACAGGTTATTTGAGACGAGGGTATTTTCCCGTCGCAAATAACCATTTATTTGCGACAGGGAAATCTCACCCGTCGCAAAAGGCCTGGCGCGCAAAGCGCGCCAACCCGCGGGAAAGTCATTTGCGACGGGTGGTTACCACCCGTCGTAAATGACCAGCGGCGGTAAAAACTATTTGTGACGGGAATATACCCGGTCGCAAATACCCGGCGGTGGTAAAAACTATTTGCGACGGTAATATACCCCCCGTCGCAAATAGTATGTTGGCAGGTTAATATTTGCGACGGGACCCGTCGCAAATAACTATTTAACCGTTGATCGTGATAAATGCGGGATCACGTATTTGCGACGGGACCCGTCACAAATAATACTATTTGCGATGGGTATCCCGTCACAAATACTCCCGTCGCAAATAATCTAACCTATAAATACCCCCACCCGTTTTTTTCCATTCATTCTCAACTTCTCTCAAAACTCTATTTTTAGAGTTCACAGTTTCTTAAGTTTAATTTTTATTTCCAGATTTGATATTGATGTCTTCAATAATTATCGGAGATAAACCTCATATCAATTTTAACGGTATTTATTTTCTTTTTAATTTAATATTTAATTTAAATTTTTTGTTAGTTTTATTTATTTTTAATTAGTTGTAATTTAATTGTGTTTATATTGTTTTGTTATTTAATAAATATAAATTATTAGTATTAATTGTTCATAGTTAATGGTAATTAGTAGTAATTAATAATAATTATAAATAATTAATAATAAATTGGAATAAACCTCCCCCATGCGCGCATTAACCTTTACAACTAAGCCATTTCATTTTTTTATACATTTAATGATCTATCTATATATATAGTTATATTTATTCATATATTAATATAGATTTATACTAATATAAATATATTTGGTTATATAAATATATATATATATATATATTTATTTGTATATTAATATATATTTATTCTATATATATATATATATATGTAGTTATAAGTTTTTATTCGTATATTTATTTGTATATTAATTAATATATATTTATAAGCTTAGTTTTAAATAAATTTATAAAATATGGGTTTTTATGTATATGTATAAATAAATAAATAAATACATATATACAATAGATACACACACACACATACACAAATACACACACATATATATATGTATAGTTATGAATGAATACATAGGAATGAGGGGGTGAAAATCCACCGAGAATGTTAAAACAGCTATAACTTCTAATCTGTAAGTCCGTTAAAACTCCACAACAAGTCAAATCGAAGAACATGAAACGATCTTTGATATGATATGCGGTACAGGCCAAACGGACATCCGGATCGGATGTTATAGCCATTTAAATGTTTAAATGACAATAACTTCTAATCCAGAAGTCTGTTTCAGCTCCACAATCAGTCAAATTGAAGAACATGAAACGATATTCGATATGATATATGGTTGAGGTTTATCGGACATCGGGAGCAGAAGTTATAGTTGTTTAAACGGTGAAACATCGGGGTACCCCGACTAAAAACTCAGTTTTGGAGGCCTTCTGGGCCTTTATTGGCCTTGAAACAACCTTGGACGGGTTCCACCCATCCATAGCGCTGTAGAGCTCATCGCAGGCTTCGATTTGATATGCTTTGGAGCTCAAACGGATCCCGGATCAAAATTTATGGCCGTTTGAAGTTTGTGATTCATTTTTAACTTATTTTCCATCTTTCATTAATTTTTTTATTTTTTTTATATTCCAAGTGTTATTAAATGACTATTAACTGATAAAAATTACATAATTACTAATTAAAAATATTTTTTAATTTATTTTATAAGCCTCTTTTACTGAACATCTCATACATTCATATTTGATTTTCATTCTTCCTTTCTAAAACATATTTAAAAAATAAATATTATATTTATATCAGTATAAATAGATTTATTGATTTATATAATAATAAATAAATTTTTAATTTTTTTAAAATTTTTATATTATTATTTGCGACGGGACCGTCGCAAATACCCGCTTCGAAGCAACCATTTGCAACGGGAATATGACCCGTCGCAAATACTTTTTTGTGACAGGCCCGTCGCAAAAGAGTTTTAAAAAAAATTCAGAAACCTATTTGCGACGGGTCAATTTCCCGTCGCAAATACTTGTTTTTGCGACGGACCAGTCGCAAATACAATTATTTGCGACGGCATTTTCTGCAACGGGCGATTTGCGACGGGGCCCCGTCGCAAAAGGCTATTTGCGACGGGATCCCGTCGCAAATATCTATATTTTCCGTAGTGCATAACCTCAAGATCCACTAACTGGCACTCTTCCTCCTAATGCACTAAATATGACTACACCATCATGTGAAAAGAACAACCATATCCCCCATCTTATCCCATATCTCTATGTAATGTGTAAAGTACTTCCATCACTCTCTTAGAATATCCCAATTATCATACTGCATCATTTTGAGACTTCCTGCTCAACACATCGTCAATGATATTTCCCTTTCTAGGTGTATATGAAATCTCAAATTCATAATCATTTAAGAACTCTATCCACCCATATTTTTGTATGTTTAGGTCACTCTAGTATAAACCATAACCCAGGATCTTATAATCGGTAAATACTAAAAATTTCTCCCCAATGAGGTTATGTATCCACAACATATGAGGAAACAACACCACTACCAACTCAATATCATCGATGCAATAGTTATGCTCACAAGGATGAAAATACTGATACCGATATGAAAGGATTGATCTTTGCTACATCAGAACACAGCTTGACCCTAGACATGAAGCATCACATAAAACCTCAAACTGAACTCCTTATACTTGAAAACAAATAACTAGAGTATTTACCGTATTCCCCGTCAGACACTCAAATGTTAAATGACACTCATTATTCCATATGAATGCATGATCATTTTTAGTCAATGTTGTCAGAGGATTCTAAAATGTAGAGAAATCATATATGAACCTCTGGTAATAGCCTCCAAGACCAATGAAGCCTCGCGCCTCTGCCAATGTCTTGGGGCATACCCAAGACACAACTGCTTCTACCTTCAATAGATCAAAATATAATCCATGTCAGGACAAAACATGCCCCATGAAATGGAATTCTCAAGAACATAACTCAAATTTCATAAACATCCCAAACAATTGATGTGGATAAAGAACTCACAAAATAGAATGAAGATGATTTGAAAAATCCTCCTCTGACGCAGTGTACAGAATGATTTATATGAAAAATATTCCCTTTATTACATAGTTAAACATTATTTATTAAATAAATCTACACTTAAGGTCTCTATGTTGATCGATTGGTCTATTATCTTGGGAAATTGGGAACATTACATAAAAACTTAGAACATAAAACATAATATATTTATTGGAAACTTCTTTTAAATGACCACAACATTCCTCCTTGCATAGAATTGCATGGGATAACCTGAGGACATGCATAATAAAAAGGTGATATATAAATCCAACTAAGGGAGTAAATAATTTATAACATAAAAATTTTAGTGCATGTTAGGAAATAGAAATATCAAAGGAGAACAAGATAATCATGAACATATAGTCATAATATAACATGATTATCATAACATGGAAATGTGGAAAAAAATTAGCATTATATTATCATGAGCCAAGGTTCATTTCACATGGAGCATGTGTAAACCAAAATTTAAATTTAATTAGAATTATTATACCCTTATTTCAATTGATGTATCATGATACAAAACTTTAACCAATTTATTAGAGTGCTATCAGGGCGAACACTTCATAATCATTTAATTTCATGCATAAGTGTGCCACATGGATCATATAACATGGAATCATTCAACATAATCATTTATACCATGATAAAGGAATTTAGAATAAATACATGAAACTTTATAATAGATAAGTAAATGTGTGTGAATTTTAATAACCTTGATATAGAAATGACCATGGTATTCACTACAAAATTACTTTCTCTTGGAAAATCATGGTGCAAATTGGGTACCATAACGAAGTGACATAAGAATTCATAAAAATGTTTAATGAGAGGGAAAGGGGTATCTCATCATATATACTTGAAATGTTCATTAAGGGATTGTATAGTTACATGTCCCAACATATTTAATTTAATTTAGTTATATAATATAAAATAATTCCATGAATATAAATGAGGAGAGAGAAATCCCTTATGGAATTTCGACATGGTAACGGGTGTACATGGGACACATTAATGAGAGATAAAGGGGACTATAATCATTAAATAATTAGGAGGTAAGTATAGGGGAGGACTAAAATCATAACCCAACATTTACAATTGAATATAAAAGGTCATAAAAACATAAAACAATTTGGAAAAAAATAAGGAAATAAGAAATCCATTACATGGACGTGTGATCCCAATGGACTGGGAGTGTATTGAAAGGGGATTTTTCAGAGATTAGGGTGACTTGGGAGGATTATATATAGAGGAGTTCAGAGGTTGGTCAAGCTCCAAATGGTTTCAGTGAAGAGGAATGGGATATTGAGTGAGTTTATATTGGAAATGAGAGAGAATTATTTATTATTTAGGTTTTGCACACCACACATGAAACTAATCAAAACCGCCAATCATCCCATGGGGTTTTCCCATGGGTTTTTCCATAGTGTAAACAAAAAAATTATTTTATAATTAAAATGGCCAAACTTATTAAAATATTAGGCTTGATTATTTTGAGGTGAGTCACACTCTCAAGGAAATAATTTTAAAATGTTAAAATGTTTTATAAGTCTTTGAGGGTCTAATAAGGATTTCTAAAATAAATAAAACAAACATAAAATAACATTATTTTAAATTTAGAAATATATTGGCAGAACATAAAATTTATAATATTTTATTACATCACTATTGGGTCATTATGATGTCATAAAACACATTATATATTTTAACGATATTTAATTTTTACCCAAACATTTTCCTGTCTCAGGAAATTATGAAAAACACACCATTAGATAATTTTAAATTCTTGTTTCTGAAAAAAATATCCATTTTATCTAAATAATTTTATAAATATGTGAATTTTTACTTTTAAAATAAAAAAAAATGACATTTATTTAAAATTTATTTCGTTTTGACAAAAACAACTTTCAATCCATAACAGAAATTACAATTATATTCATTAAAATAATACGATGATATTTAATAAAAATTAATTTTTATTAATATTTTATTAAAATATTATTTAATTTAAAAATCCATTAATTCATCAAAATAGATTTCTTAATTGAATATTAACTAAAAATATAATTTTTTATTTAAAAAATATTTAAAAATAATAAAATGAATGTATATTCTTTATTCTATAAAAAATAATGCACATAATCATAGTGCTAGGGTATTTTTATATAATCACTTATAACACCCACATATGACCTAAGTGTAAGTTTTGTGATGGTTATAGACTCTTGGGCGGCTTAGATAATATCGCTCAGGTGGTAATCTCTATAAACATCCACTTCTCCTGTATGCAGTTCCATCCAACCTTAACGTGTAGAAACTTGGCTTGGGATTGGTCAGGAGTGAATCTTTGTGATGCCACATCCTTTCCAAGATCCAACAAATGGGCTTTATACAAAAAAAATTCTACTAGATGAGGTCATCACTTCCTTTGACTAAGTAAATTAGATTTGTTCAAGCCCTATATTTATACTAGTCATTTGGTCACTATTTAATGGATATATTAGCAATGGTTAAAATTTATAACAATATATTAAAGTCCAAAAACCATTTTATATAATAAGACATTTAATTAGATCAAGGGTAATTTTCATTAATAAAATTCAGGGTTGTTATAATCATCCCCTCTTAAGAAATTTCTCCCTTGAAATTTCCTTTTCCCACACTAAAATAGATTAGGGTAACTCAGCTTCATCACATCCCTATAATTCCCACTTTTCTTATTCAAACATGTGGTTTCACCATAACACCTTAACAAGGGGCATTGTTTTATTTTATAGAACATTTTCTCTATGATATAAGATCTTTATAGGATTCTCTTCATAGGATAGCGCGTTCTCCAATGTTACCACCTATAGATTGAGTAAATGATTAGGGTTAGGTATGTACTTCCTCAAGAGTGATACATGGAATATATCATGTTCTTGAGATAGGTTTGGTGGGTGTTTGAGTCAAAAGGACATTGTTCCAATGCGGCCAAGGATCTCAAAAGGGCCAATGTACCTTGGACTAAGCATTCCCTTCATACCAAATCTCATAACTCTCTTCCAAAATGATATGTGGAGGAATAACATCTCTCCAACATCAAACTATGGTTCTCATCGGTGATTATATGTAGATCAATTTTGAAAACTCAGAGCTACATTAATGTTTCACTGGATAGTCTTAACCCTCTCCACCATTTCATAATCCATTTCTAGACCTAAGAGTTTTTATTCCCCAACTTCATCCAAACATGTATGTGTTCTGCATCTCTTCCAAAAAGTGGATTCATAAGGAGGCATTTGGATGATTGAGTGGAAACTGTTATTGTAAAAGAACTCAACTAGATAAATATGTTGATCCAATACTCTTTTGATGTCCATTGAGCATACTCTCAACATGTACTCATGTGTTTGGATTGTCCACTCATATTGGAACATCAATTTGAGGATGATAAGCCACATTGAAGTTCAACTCAGTATTCTAATCATGTTAATGAATCTACCAGAACTTAGAGGTGAATCTTAGATCTCGATCAGATACAAAAGATAGTTTTACTCCATGCATCCTTACCACTTCTCTTATATATATATATATGAGCCAGTTGATACAATGTAAAATCTTCTAAAATTTCAATGAAGTTTGTAGTGTTTTTAAGATGATACCCAATAATCCAGATAAAATTAATTCATTTGGATGTCTCTGGATGTCCGGTGACAATGTCCATAGTGATGTTCTCCCATTTCCATGTTTGTATGGGTAATGGTTGCATCATCCCCATAGACTTCTTCCACTCATCCTTCTCTTTATAACATACCAGACACATTGATTTATACTTAGTGATATCCTTTTTCATGTTATCCCACCAAAAATTCTCTCAGAGATCTTGATACATCTTGGTGATTCCTATGTGAATGGAGGAATTCAAACTATTTTCATCATAAAAAATTTAAATCTTTAACTCTGGATTTGATGGATCACATATTCATGACACTAATCTGACAATTTCTTCTTTATTAAAATTAAACTCTAACGGTTTCCCATTTTTGATTGTTTCCACTTTCTTCTAAATTCTCACGTCATTATTTTGACCATCCTTTAACCTTTCCCGAAGATAAGGTTGAGCAATAATTTCTGAAAGGATTGATGATGTTATCTTATTTATGACTCCCATTTCCATCATCATCAAATCTAATAAGATTGGATCTTTTAAATTCTCATAAATGATAGAATCACTAATACCATTGTACTGAGAGAATATGTTACCTTTTTCAGTTTCCCAAAGTGGTAATGGATTGAGATGTCATAGTCTTTGATCATCTATAACCATCTTCATTGGCGCATGTTCAAATACTTTTGTGTGAATATATACTTGAGGCTTATGTGATCTATATATATTTTACCCTTCTCCAAAAAAAGGTAATGCCACCAAATTCTCAATGTGATGATTACTACATCCCAATCCAGATCATGTGTTGGATAGTTTTTCTCATGAATATTCAATTTACATGAAGCATAGGTAATGACTTTGTCCTTTTGAAACAACACAAAGCCCATGCCATTCTTTATAAAAAGTTGCCTAATTTTGGGTAGTGTGAGTACAGGCGTAGTGATAAACCACCTTTTAAAATCCTTGATGCTATCTTCTCATTCAATAATCCAAGAAAATTTTAATCCCTTCCATGTTATATTGGTATTAGATTTTAACAATCATAAGAAATTTCTCACTAATCTGCGATAATATTCAGGTAACCCCAGGATGCTACAGATATCCATCACCGATGTTGGCCTTTTCCATCCCTCTACAGCAGCTATCTTTAATGGATCCACATATATCCCATTTCTTGTGATGATATGTCCCATGAATGATACTTAGATCAACTAGAACTCACAGTTGTTTTACTTTTCATATAGATTATCCTTTATCAAGGTCTCTAGTACAATGCTTATTTGCTCCTCCCTTGTTCTAGAGTATATTAAAATATCATCTGTAAAGACTACTACAAATTTTTTGAGGTACTATCAAAAGAATATATTCATAAATTCATTACATATTGTTGTCAAATTATAGTGTCTGAAAGGAATAACCATAAATTAATAGTGCATGTACCTTGTATGAAAAATAGTCATGGGGATATCCTCCTTCTTCACCCTTACTTGATAATATCCTGACCACAGATCCACATTGGAAAAGTTTTTTCTCCATGTAGCAGATTAAAATAGTCTTTAATTCATGGAAGAAGATACTTTTTATTTATCATGGTTTTTTGGAGCTCACAATAATCAATGAAAAGGTGAATTTACCAATCCTTATTCTTGATGAAGAGGATAGATACACCCCATGGTGAAGTACTCTTGTGTATAAACCCTTTATCTAGATTCTCTTGTAGTTGTTTATTTTTCACCTAAAGCCCACAACAACCATTATATACCGATTCTAGGATATTGGAAATGCCCCAGGTAAAGATCAATTGAGAATTAAACATCTCTTCTAGGAGTAAGACCATTAAATTCCTCAGGAAACACTTCAGAAAATTCCTTCATAATAGGTATTTTGTGAAGGATGGTTTCTTCCAAAGACTCAATCATCTGATCAAGATACATGTGATCATAGGGTAGTAATATCCTTGCATGAGATGAGGGCGATAAATAAGATTCATCATTTTCCTGGCACTTATACAAAACCGGGGGTCGATTCTCCATATAAAGAGTGATTTCCCTCTCAGGGAAATTTATGATGGCTCTTTATATGGAAAGAAAATCCATTCTAAGAATAGCATCAAATTCTAGAAGAGGGAGTTTGATGTGGTTCTACAAGAAGATAAAACCACAAATTTTGATAGGGGAGGAGTTATATTCATGAGATGCAATGATTACCCCATTTTCTATTCTCACAGACAACTTTACTTCCAAGATTTGTGGTAGTGTTGGTATTTTTCTACTAAACATTCCGAATACAAAATAATTTGTAGAACCAAAATAAAAAAGCATGTTCTCTATTCTTGAATTAATAACTACCATACCACTCACCACTTTAATTTTGGGGTTTTCTATATTGGTAGTGATGAAAAAACCTCAACCTAGTTTCCATGGAGGTAGTTGGTTGCCTTCGAAAACCCTTGGCTTAGGGCACTTGTTTGAAAAGTACCCTAGTTATTTGAAGTAGAAGCAACGAACAATGTGTTTTTGGTTTAATAGAGCATTCCTCTCCACTACCACAATAGTGGATTCTTCCTGCCGACAGTTAATGGTCAGGTGTCCTTTTCACCCACACCTAAAGAATTTCCTCACCCCCTTCAGGAAATTTCTACGGTGATTCTTTTTCACCTTTGGAAAGTGGGGTGTTTGATTTTCTTATCACCATTGGGTTTATCCATAGAGCCACCAGAATTAAATTCCACCTAATACTTCTTATCCCCATGATACTCCTGAGACTCTCTAATCTCCATTTTGACTTTGAGGGCACATCCGACAATTTTCTCATAGGTATCAAAATCACAAATCAAAAGGTCTTTCTGTAGGATAGATTTTATCCCACCAAATAGGTAGTAAACCATAAATTTGGTGGTAATGAGAAAGATGGAGGCATATCATGAATGCCTTTTGATATTTTCTTCATATCCTCTAATGGATTCATCATATTGTTTCTTGAGAGAAATTAATTCCTTTTCCATCTTAATTTTGAGGGTAAGTAGAAAATATTTATCAAAAAACATTTTCCATAAATACTTCAATTCCAAAACCATGATATCTTCCACAGGATTTGTAATTTTTATAAATGTCCATCATTGATTAGCTTTACCCTCTATATGAAAAGCACCTAGAAGAACATTCTCTTGTTCAAACTATTTAATGATGGAGAATATCTTTTCAATGGAGTTGATTCATTGTTCGGTGATTGAGGGATCTGTTGATCTATTAAAAGTAAGAGGACTTTATCTCATGAATATCTCGATTGAGGTATGTTCTTTCTTAGGTGGGTTTGGACAGTCCTCTTGGCACCTATTTCTATTCAAAACATTAGTTAACTAAAAGAGTATCATGACAAAGTTTTCAATTTTCGCTCCCATCTGATTGAGAATCTCATTAGAACAATCATCACATTGATCATTGCATTGTTTTTTAGCCCGAGCTCTCATATTACCAGCCATTTATAGAATAAAAGGAATGTTAGGGGTAACACATAAAGTGTAATCCAATGGAAAAAAGATAACTTATAAAGTAGATTTATTTCCATAACTTATATATGTTATCCATGATCAAATTCCAAACATATATTCTTAGGGGAATTTTTTAATTCCCTTAATAATGGTTCATACTATGATTATGAATTTACCAAATCTTATCCCCCAAGAGTGTTGTAATAAAGAGTGAAGTAGGAACCATCTTCATGCACCAATTCTCATTCGAGTGAATCTTAATGTGTTGTTTTCGTGTTTTACCCCTAGATACATATGTGCTAGAGATGCCTATACATGCAGTATCCAAATAGGGATTTATTTTCTTGATAAACTACATACTCAATACTCACTAAAGTTTAGAGATGTTTTTATTATACATAGTCTTATTCTTAAGGAATTCAATAGGGTTTTCTAATCCCAATATCAAAAATAACTAAACCTATCCTATGATAGCAATTATAATAAAACCCACTCTTTATTACACACTTAAACATGATTTATTATATAAAACATCACATAAGACAACTCTGAGGATCAATAGGTATAGTGTATTGGGAAATTATGAACATTGTATAAATAAATATATCATAAAACCCAACATCTGTATTGAAAATATATTTTACATGACAAAACATCTCTTCATATATAACATTGCATGGGATAACATTAGGACATTCGTTAGAAAAGGTTGAGATATAAATCCCATAAATGGAGTAAATAATGAATAATATAAAGAATATAGTACTTGTTAATAAATAGTAATATCAATGTATAAAAATAGAAACACGAACAAAAAGTCATGATATAGCATTATTATAATAACATGGAAATGTGGAAACAAAATTTAACATGATATTAGCATGAGCTAAGGTTCATTGCACATGTATCAAGAGTTAACCATCATTGAAATTGAATTATAATGAGTAAAACCTCTTTTAATTTGAGGTATCATGATACTAATATTCATCCAATGTATTGGAGCACTATCAGGGTGTACCCTTCTTAAATGTTTCATTTCATGCTTCAGTGTTCCACATGGATCATACAACCAGGAATCATTCAAAATCATCATTTATTCCAGGATAAATTAATGTGGAATAAATACATGAAACTATATAATTGATATGTAAATGTTCATAAAGGAGAATAACCTTGATGGTGAAATGGGCATGGTATTCATGACACAATGACTATGGCCTGGAAAATTGTGGTACAAATTCTACAGCATAATGGTGTGACATAAGAATTCCTAAAAATGGATTATGAGAGAGAAAGTGGTATATAATAATATGTTCGTTAAATGGAAAGTAATGGGGACATATAGATACATGTCCTAACATATTTATTGGAATTTCTATGGAACATATAAAATAATTACTTGAGTGTAAATGAGGAGAGATAAACCCCTTATTGAATTTCAACATGGTAACATGAGTACATTAGAGGCATTAAAGAGAAATAAAGGGATACCTAATCATTTATAAAAATGGAGGGAAGTAAAGGGGAGTAGAAAAACACCAAATATTTTAATTGAAAATAAAATATCAGAACATCATAAAGAAATTTTATGAAAAATGAAAAAGAAAGAAATCCCTTACATGGAAGTGTGATCCCAATGTCTTGGGAGAGGCTTGAGAGGGGATTCATGGGAGATTGAGGAGCATTGGTAGGATTATATGGAGATGAGGGAAGGAGTTTTTTGAGATACAAATGGTTTTAGTGAAGAGTAATTTGATATTGAGTGGGTTTATATAGGAAATGTTAGGGAATTCTTTATTTTTTAGGTTTTGGACACCACACCTTAAACTAATCAAAACAACAAACCATACCATGGGTTTTCCAAATTTTTTTACAAAGTTGAGTGTAAAACATTATTTAATAATTAAAATTTCCTAAATTATTAAAATATTATGGTTTTTTATGTGTAGGGGAGTCACGCTCTTAAGGAAATCATTTTAAAATGATTAAATGTTTTATAAGTGTTGAATGGTCCACCTAGGCTTTGTACAATAAACAAAACAAAACTAAAGTCACATTATATTAAATTTAAAACATATATTAGACGAACATACCATTTATAGTATTTTATTACATCACTATTGGGTCATTATAATGTCATTAAACACATCATATTTTTTAATGGTATTTAATTTTTAAAGCAAAAATTCGATTGTCTCAAAAAATTAGGAAAAACTAACCATTTGATAATTTCGACATACTGATTGAAAAAAAATATTCATTTTATCTAAATAATTTTTAAAATATGAAATTTTTTACTTTTAAAATTACAAAAACAGACAATTATCAAAAATTCACGGGGTTTGAAAAAAAATAGCTTTCAAACATTAATAAAAATTAAAACTGTATTCATAAAAATTATATGATGGTTTATATTTAATAAAAATTAATATAGTAATATTATTTTATTAAAATTTATTTAATTTAAAAATACATTAATTCTTTAAAATATGTTTTTTAATTGAATATTAACTAAAAATATTATTTTTTACTTTAAAACTATTTAAAAGGTAACAATAATAAAATGAATGTATATTTTTTATTATATAAAAAAATAATGTACATAATCATATTATTTGTTCTTGTTATATATCCCCTTATAGTACCCACATAATACCTAATGGTAAGTATTTTGATGGTCACAGACTCTTAGGGTGGCTTAGATAACATTGCTTGGGTGGTAATCTCTATCAACTTCGACTTCACTCATAGGTGGATCCGTTCAACCATAACATGTTGAAGCTTGACTTGGGCTTTGTCAAGAACAAAGCCCAGTGATGCCACCTCTTATCCGAGATCTGATAAATGGGCTTCACATGAATAAATTCTACTGGATGAGGTCGTCACATCCTTTTACTGTGTAAATTGGATTTATTAAAGCCCTATATTCATACTAATCTTGTGATCACAGCTCAATGACTATATTTTCAACGGTAACAATTTGTAACAGTATTTTAAAATAAAATATCCAATTTAAATAATAAATATTTAAATAAGATCAAGAGGAATTTTAATTAATAAATGTTTTTGTCGTCACAATGTCTCCAATGGATACCACCATGAACATATCGCGGAACTCATGAAACATGGCATTCATTAACCCCATGAACACAACTAGAGCATACACCACACCAAATGACATTACAATGAACTTGTAATTCTAATGAAGAAAATAGAAATATTATTTTGGATATCCTCATCCTTCTCACACATATGAAGATATCTTGACCGCAAATATATATTCAAGAACCAATTTTCACCCTTTAGTTGATCAAATAAATCATCAATCCATGAAACAGGATGATGATTCTTCACTGCCACCTTGTTCATGTGATGATAATTGACACACAACCACAAACTGCCATCATCCTTTTTCACAATAAAAAAACTGGTGAACCCCATGGTGACATGCTTCACCGAATGAAATCCCACTACAATAAAGCATCGAGTTTTATACATAGCTCAAACAACTCCGAAGGTTCCATCCTATGTAGAGACATTGTGATATGACATACTCATGAATATTGATCGATCCTGAACATGATCTCATATTGAGAGAGTAATGGTACAAACTCTTCTTGAAAGATATTAGGGAAATCCTCCAGAACCATGGGAAATATCAACCATTGAACATCTGATGATCATAGCATCATATCTACCATCAAAGATGACAAGGAAATAACACACCTCTGACCCATCTGAGGGTCTCAATTTCCATCAAAAACTAATGTCTCTCTATCAGCATCATGAAACACCTCCTACTTCTTGAATAAATCCATAATATCCTACACTGAATACAACCAATCCATGCTAAGGATTACAATGTATGGTTGTATCCATAAACAACGAAAATCTCCCCAAGAGCGGTGTTTCCTCAACACTAGACCAAAGTCTCAACATACTTCAAACAAGATAGCTCAGCCTCTAACTAGCGTAGTCAATTACAAGGGAACTAGAAGCCTCTCTACCACAAGTCACAAAGCATGTATAAGGATAGGTGAACTAAATGAGTGTGTCTCTCCTAAATCAGTCAAGGCAAGCACCCAAGTATAAAATAAAAAAGGGTACCTTGAACATTTTATGTATTGTCTAGAACTGGAAACAATAATGCATGAAACTATCCATGACCTTTTCCACAACCGTTCTAACCCTAACATAGACCACCTCCATAATTGTTCTTTTCTCTCATAGGACGTGGGGAATTCTCGGGTTGTACTCTTCCTATCCCATCTGATCTCTACTAATCCAAATATGGTGCAACCTTCTACCACTTCCTTGGCTATAACTTCCTTAATGGATAAACCTACAGAAAAACACTTAACACATGCCGATTGCTCGGAATGTTTGAGAACTCTCACTATTGATGACCTCAGACTCCACAAGAAAAATATGATCCTAATCCCTTGAAATATTGATGAGAGCCGCTAGCCCTGCATAAATAGGATAATGAGGGTTGGGACCTACCTCTGTCCAAACAGAAATCTATTATAACCTGAAAACCAAGAACCCCATACTAAAGCTCTTCTTTTTAAGGAATCCTAATGACCCCCTCTCATGATGATTCAATTCTAGCTCACTTCCACTCAATGATCACTGCTCTCACCAACACCTTGAGATATGTCATCAGTATAAATATGGTGATACTGTACTATATCATTGGATTCAAAGCCTCCTCAAAATGCCTCACCTTGACCTACTTATCTAGAAATAGGTTTGAAACATATTTAATAATGTTTCTAAAATAGATTCCAAACTCTCACATAGTAGAGCCCCCTATAGAAGTTTAAGCAGCTCTTGGAGACTGGTCACCTTCGCTGTCAACGAAGGAAACTCTACTCTGAACTATTCTTAAAACCTATAAAATGATGATGTTGACTCCTCGTGATCCCCAAAGAACAAGAACCACCACCACATCACTGCTCCACACAACATCGTCAACACTAATAATATTCAGTTCTCTTTTCGAACACAGATTGAACTGAAATATATCTCAAACTCCTCAAAAAAATGTCATCTCTGAATGCATCTGAAACGGAGCCCTTGTACTTATACAGAATCTTGTGCTGAAACTCTCAGAGTGTCCTCCTCTATGTGCCATCATCATCAGCCTCTACTCTATGATGATCAGTTGCCGTAGTCTTTTAAACATCTTTTGTACGATCCTAATTAGTATGTCATCCTAGATCTATACATACAAAAAGGATGAATAGTTAAAACTCTTAAACCTAGAATATGGTAGACTTTAACATCAATTAATTTATTTTTTTATTCATTTCAGGTTAACTTATCCCAAGGTCCACCCACTGAAATACAGGCACAAATAAGAATAATGCATTATACATTCCAAGGTATCAAATATAAAACCATCATTACTTCATTTACTAGCCACTATAAGCATAAGGGTCATGCATCATATCACAGGGGGCCCAAAATACCCATTTCAATGCTAGTTTTTAGTGTCTATAGTGACTTATAGTCTTAGATTACACTATTTCTATACCAACCCATGTGACCTCACCTATCCCTAACTCAATAATCCATCATATCCCTTAACCAGAGCCTCTCATAGAACTCTTTCATGAACCCTACCCACAAATTGTTCCCCTACTAGTCTGGAAATGTGAGAAGGGAGATAATGACCACCGAGTCCCACCTCCAGTATGCCCCGGGTTGTCAACTAGCACCGAGGGTATAGAAAACACACCGATGAGTGGGATTAATATCTAAGATAAAACATGTGGAATAGAGAGATTAGATTGGCACAAACCATCTCCTGATCATAATATAATATAAATGAAAACCCAAGCACACATATGTAATTTTATGCAATAACTAATAAAACTGAAAGGGAAACTACAAGTACCAAAGGAAAGTCAAACGACAGTTACCACAAAGCCCACACAGTTCCTATAAAACCACCAAGAAAGTAGTAACCAGCCTAATATCCAACCTATTCTAAGTTACCTGAAATATAGTTTATATAACATAGTGTGAATATGATAGTATACCTAGTAGGATCCTCCTTGGAGCATCTCATGAAAAATGAAAATAAAGCATGCTAAAGCACAGTGAAGAACAAGTTAGATGAACTCATCAGCGAAATAGGTATACTATGTTCACATCCTCACCATTTATACTCTCACCAAGTATCTCATAGAATAGTATATAATATAATAATTAATTCCAAGGGTACCCCTATAATACATTTCTATTTTTTATCCTTTTTCCCCAATGTCGCTTGTCTTGAGAGTCTCTCTCAAAAAATCTTTGCACAAAGACACCTGGGTGAAGTACCACAACCTACACCTCATGCAACACAACAACACCACATCCACATAACAAAAAGTGATGAGTTATTCTCCGAGAGCCACCACATATATCAAACATTGGGGATTATACCTTAAGACTCTATATCCCATAAACCATGTAATGATACTCAAGCCATCACATTCTATACACGTTATACCTAGAGTAACACATAGGAAACTATATCCATAATATATGTTTGTGAAATAACAAAAAGACATTAAATCCCTCCACCCACATAAATGTGAAAAACTGACTACTGTGCATACCCAAACTAGTAACTACCAAAAGAAGAGTGTGTGGCCAAAGGGGGTAGTCATTCATCCATGCTCCAACTGGGATATTGGGGAAAACACCCCACATGGCTCAAAATCCTATGGTGTTAGTCACCCTAACTGATAGGGTGGAGTATCATATAGAACCATAAAAGTACATGATATAATATATATCTTAGTCACACTATGGAAAAACCCTAGTCTTAGACTGAACAGTAGCTAAAATCTCTTAGACTCTCAGTATCCACTACTAAGACAAGATATCTTATAAGCACATAACCATTTAAAGAGATAATTTGGGTTACATTATCATATTTTATCAGTTTCACATCACATTATTTAATTATTTAACCATTAATCAATGATTAAAATTTACCACATTAAATCAAATTAACATTTAAACCATGATCCATGCCCTCTAGGCATAACCAGCCTGGGTTCATGATTTCTAAGAAATACTACCTCAAAATTGCATCCCACCAAGCACCAACCTAATGGGTTACCATCATTTTTTCAATAATTTATTAATAGCATTATTAATTTTCCTTAATTCAAAACCCTGTAGCGAATCATTCTATGATATAAAATAACAATATTCTGTACACAGTGAGTAGAAAAACTACCTGTCGAGAATTTGGAATCAATAGTAAGAGCGCATGCCCATTCATCATCGAGATTATAAATACAGAGAGCATGTGGTATACCTCATATGTCTTCACATATTTTGGAATGAGGGTAAAAAATACCATATATATAAAGAAATGGTGAAATTAAATCAAATAAAAAAAATATCATATTCAATAACAACCAGTTTTATATCAATGGGAAAGCCCAAATTCAACTTTTTCCATCAACCCTGGTGTCCTCCCCGAAACCCTCATGAATAAACTAATGCATCTCTACACTCTAGGTTTCAAATGATTGTTCCAATACTGGGACTCCCTAACCCCACATACTACAATAACCCACCAAGCATAGCTATTATAGTCTCACACCATGACACAAGCAGTAGGAAAAAAACAACATCACAACTGGGATCCTTTCCCTAAACAAGGCATTTAGAATTAACACACAATGATCACTCACTGATCCAAAAAATAAGGTTCGTGGACTTTTTCAAAAAAGGTGGTAACTCATAACCCTTAATGTAATTATCTTTAGTACCCAACCAGTTCTTTATTCCATCTTTATTTAACTGATTCATTATTCATAGGTTCCAACTATTGGAAACTTAAGAAACAAGCTATCTCTAGCTATAACCAAATTAATTAAACAATTAATTAATCATTCCATTAACTCATTTATAAAAAATCATCAAAATACATTAGTTTTATAAACCAATTACATTATACATTCATATTTTCATAAATTTTATTATCATCAAATTACAACAACAAAAACCAGATTCATTAAAAATGCCTCTTTATCTTTTAGCCAAATTATTATCAATTATTTTCAATTTTACATTCATTTCCAATATCCATAAAAAATAATATTCTAACCATGAAATTAATAGATATCACAATATCTAGAAAATCATGATGAAAACCTTTATCTTGGTATAAAACAACAACATCACTACATGGTAAATACCAATTTCATTAATACGGTTCATATAATTATTCGATCAATTTAATTCTGATCCAAGGGGGAAAATCATGCTGACTCTGTAATTTCACATAAATAAATAGTGAATCATTGAATAACCTACCTCAAAATTTCTTTGAAATTATTTTCACAAGAAAAAAAATGAAATTGTTCACGATCACCCCTACCGCAACAATTGCATCCACCCGAGGATGCTATTACACAACTGTACCAACCAATAACCAATAAACCTCCATTATAAACATGGAGATCACATTAAGTCACATGGAAATGAGAAATGGAAGTAAATGGATTGATGATAACTCAATAACTGAGGTAAATCATATCTTATATTGAATACATGTTGCTACCGATTGAAGAAGGGAGTGAGGGATCATTCTTTAATGAGGGAAATCTAAAAATGATGAGGAGAGGGTCACCAAGTCTCATGGAGTCAAGGGACATCCATTGTAACCATAGGTTTGATGAAACCCAACTGGATGGAAATTTTTTTGAAACATACAACATTGGATAATTATACGATGTGCAATCCCCTTTCACATCATGTAATTCTTTGAGGTCGATTTCTTCCAAAATACACGTTGCCTTGGCATTTAATTTATTTTTTTAGACCCTAAAATACCTGATGCATTTTTCCCCTCTTTCATGCCATTAAAACTCTTGAAACAATATTTAACCTAATTTAATACAGTTACCCAATTTATAATCCCCACTTTCTGAATTTTACTTAACAGAACTTCTCCAAAATACTTTCGACCCACCTCCAAGAACCTCGATCATTGAAAACAAACAATAGGTTGATATATGTGGATATAATACCTTATATCATATGTAATATATGATAATCATTATGAAACTTGTTTCCATGAGTGATACTACAGTACCTGGTTTCCATGTTTGATTATGATCGCATATTATTATGTGTATTGCTATATAATCATGATGATATGTCATTCCTACCTTGTGCACTTACACTATATTTGTGTTTCCATGACATGGTGTTAGATAGTGGATCTTGAGATTGGTGGACCATTGAGACATACTTATCCCATAGAGGGGGAGTGTTCCTATCATTAATGATAGTGATAAGGTAACTAGGAATAGAGTGCATTTATAAGGTATCCATGGTGCCTTCTTGAGGATTAACTCAAGGAATCATTAATTTTCCATTTTTTATTTACCATAAGGTATCATATATTACAACTAGAAGAAATTGGGTTTCATGATTCTCTTGAAGGAAGATGATTCTTGGTATCACGTACATACGACACTATGAAGATGTTGTGTGTGTGATAGTTTGGTTAATACCAAATTATTCCATTATCATTTGATATAAAGATGATGTAGGTATAGCCATGGGTTTTCCGTAACATGGAAATCACATGACCAATATTTTTTTAATTTTTTTATACTCATAACACAGTTATTGTTAATATGGGTTACACTTTATACTTGAGAACACTATGTTTAGTACTTATTGGTGATGTCTTGCAATGTCTTGGGCTCACAAACAACACAAGAATTTTGGTGCACTTATATATATATCATGTGGGATCTGGTGAAAGAAAAGGGACATATAGAAGATAAATGAGCATAGGATGATGGATCTAGTAATAGAATATGATAGAATCTAGAGGACCCAAGTTTTATTTTATTTATTTATAAAATTTTATTACTATAGGAATGCTTGCAACATTGGGAGATACATTATTTATTTTACGCATATTCCATTTATTTAGTTTCCCCATGTTTACTCTTATTATTTACTATATTACTTATTGTTTTATTATTGATCCAATAACATGATATTGCGGGTATATTCTCTACAGTAATGAACACATAACCTTGTTGATAGTCGGTACCATCATACGTACCACAATGTGTGAATGAGGTCAGATGAAACTTTAGTTCAAACCGAGACTTTTGTGTCAGGTCATTAAAAAATTGTTTCATATAAGAAGGATTAACTATCCTATTTTATTTATTTTCTTCATTTTGGGGTTGGATTAAAAGGAGTTATGATGGTTGAGACTTGGATAGGGGAACTATGACAACATCTGACCAGCACTGTGTAGTGGTCTACCGAGTATCCAAAAAATTAGAAATTATTTATTGCAATTATAGTTGATTAAATTAGCATGGGGTGATGTAGAAAATGTGGATATATGATTTAAGAGATGTTGGGTGCATTCACACATCATGACTAGGAAAATAAGTTCAAATGTCATATAAAAACCTATTATTGTGATGTATAGTAGTTCTATAATTAAATTCCTTTTTTTGTTCTATTTGTTACGGATTATTTATTTGCATGATTTTTATGGGTTGGGTAATATTATAATATAAAATTATTGGAATTAATTATTGGTAATAATCATTCTAATGTGTTAGTATATATATGATTAATGTGACTAAAAAGATTGGATAATGAAATTGGTTCATTTTTTGGGGGTATATCATGGGTTAAGTGTAGACTCTTAGAAAAGCGTTTGTGTAATCCAATGGAGTGGTTAGGGCATGGTTTTGTTCCAAATGATCATTTTATTATTAAATATTCCACCTCAAAGATGTCTGATGGGACTTCCAGTAGATCATGTAACTATAAATCACATCGTTACGCCTTGCCCAGTGGTTTAGGTAGTAGTACCATTCTATCCGCCACTAAAAATCATGGATGACTACGCCATAGATTTCAAGATCCACCATCTGCTATCGTTGCAGGGAATGCATGGACCATAAGATTATGAAAACCTGATAGAAATCATCAAGGAAATCATTGACTTCAACAAGATGTCAATAGATAGAACAAAAAATCTATTTGTGTTCATGTAGTAAGTACCTGTTAGATATTGGTGGGGAGTTATGGTTTTGTGAAAATGACAAGATGGACCCTCATAAGAGGCATTCAAAGAAATATTTTTGGATACTTTTTTCAGATAATTATAAACATATATCAAGAATAAGAGTTCATATAAATACATTAGGGATCCATTATAGTAGTATCATACTACACATGTTTTACTAAGGTCCCCTTCTATTTAGTTATTTTTGCTATTAATGAAGACCGTGAGGTAAATAATTTTTTTATTTTACTTCGACCCAAATTTATATGGGACGTTTAGATAATTGTACTAGGTTCTTACCTTGAGGTTTTATGGAAGGTTCTGAGAATTAAAAGAATACTAGAGGTGAGAAAAACTGATGGTATTTTATAACTCTCCACTACTTTTATAGGAGGAATTCATACTGAGAAATGAGTTCCTTTTCTAATGATATAAAGGGAAAGGCTTGGGAGAAGTAGTAGACTAGTTGGATACACTGAAAAGAAAATTTTAGTCCATTTATTTCTATCTATATGTTACCCATAGTGATTAAACTATTGTATGTTTGGATACTACAATCAGGTATACCCGACACCCCAGATTAAGTGCCAACGATGTAGAAGGATGTGATATATCTAATAGTTTTTCCCAAATATTTATCTCAGAGGTGGAGACAACCACAACCAGGGAGCTATAGGTCTAGATGGAGTTTCCAACATCATTCCCAAACTATAAAAACATCTTACAGATATGATCATAAGGAATTGTACAATCATGTTTATATTGTGGATCATATTCAAAAAGATGATGTAGATGGGATATATACCTTTCTTGGTATGGTTTTGATCAATACCACCTTATGTACTTCTATGTTCAATGAATTTTCATCCCATTTTATCATTTATGTATAAGTGAATAATGAAATTCCCAAATGGTCATGTTATCCTCCAAATAAGTATCTCTTTGTAAACTATTCGGCACAAAAGTGTATCACTTAAAGTGATGCCTGAAGATTCTTATACACGTCATTATCTATGGGAATTTATTTGAGTTCATGATTCTAGATATGATGACTATTGATGAGATTAACGGAATGTACTAGATGACTAGCATCTGAGTTCACATTTATTAGTAGTATAAGTGAGTGTATATTACATTGTTGAAGGGAGATAGAAACATTATCTCAAAATAGTAGGAACTAAAAGAAGGGAGAGTTGGACTATATTTGAGTCACCTATGTATAATTAAAAAATAGATTGAATGATTGTCTCTCTAATACATATAATAAATAACCCACTAACCACTTCCACCAATCTTAGAGTTATATAAGGACATCTTCTGGATAACATTGTAGGACTCCCTTCAAAGTGAGGATTTTAAATTGAGATTGATCTCATAGAGGATACAAAACCCATTTTGATACCCCTTCATCATATAACACTAGAAGAGATAAAGGAACACAAGGTGCAGCTAGATGACATGGAGTAAAAGGTCTTTATCAGTCCATGTACATCACCATGTGGTGCACAAATGTTGTTCACCAAGATGGTGAATTTCATTCTTCAACTATTTTTTGATTATAGGATGTTAAACATACAAATGGTAAAGAATAAATATCCTTTCGTAGGATTGATGAAATATTTTATCATCTAAGTGGATTGTAGAGGTTCTGTAATATAGATATTCAAGTGGGCTATCATAAATTGTGAGTTATAAATGAGGACATGTTGAAAATATATATTTTGAGCACCTATGAGTTGTATGAGTACTTGGTAATTCTATTTATAGTAACAAACATGATGATAGTGTTAATATATCTCATGAACAAGATCTTACGCCCAAAAAAATACTCATTCATCATGGTGTGTATCGATAACATCCTAATCTAATCACTTAAACTAGATAATCATGCTAGAAACCTAGATATAGTCATGATTAGGCTTTTTGGATAAAGGTGTTATGCCATGTCTTCTACCATTGACATCTAGATTATATATTTGTTGTTCCTAGGATATTTAGTTTCTTAGATGGGTGTATCCAACCACCAAGAGAATGTTGAGGAAGTAATGTTATGGACACAATTATAGAATTTGATTGCGATCAATAACACTCTTGGATTAGTAGGATATTACTAACAGTTTATCCATTACATCTCCCAGTGATCAATAAATATGATAGTGATAACAAAGAAAGGATTTAAGTTCCAATGGTAAAACCGGTGTGAGGTGGCATTTCATTAGATGAGTGGGATTTTAAAGACATATTTGGTATATATTATCATAGATCCTAGGATTTTTTATACAATATACTGTGATTTATCAAGAATTTTTCTAATAGCGGTACTAATAAAGGAGATATTTTCAGAGATAATGGGTTACATCCACTATAGACCCACAAGAGGAAGTACCCTACACATGGCATGAAGACGGGATTAATAGATCATTATCTACGGTGTTAGAGACACTATAATATTTGTGAAAGATTTATTTTCAATAATAACCAAAATAGCATTCACTATATCATCACAAAGAGGGACCTCGACCCGAGAAAGAGGCATTGGGTTCAGTATCTATAAATTTTTTCATATTTATGGGTTATTCAATTGGGAAGATAAACATAATTTATTATTTTCAAATAGATAAGATTAAATCTGAGAAATATCTTATAGAGTGACCATTTGTGGAGTAGTGGAGATTAATGAGCTTATTGGCTGATTCGACGATGGATACCTCAAAGGACTATGGTTCAATAAATTTGGTCCCTTGGATGTCATATCACCTCTTGTGTAATAGGTAAGAGATGTAAAAAAGTAATACTAATAGTATTTTGTGATTAGGGAACAATAAAATAGGCAAAATATGATACTCATGTGGTCTTCAAGAGATGATTATGTGATCATGGTAAATGGGAGAGCAGTAGTCCCTATTTCCCTATTAGAGGATACGATGAGGGAATTCCATTATTCTAGATAGGTAGTTAATCCTACATTAATGATGATATAGCATAGATTCATGTGATAGTTATGGTGTCTAGGGATGAAGAATGTCATTATAGGGTTTATCTTTTTTTCCCTTACTTATCATAGGGTGAAGTATGAGGAACAACATCTTGGTGGATTTCTCCAACAACTTCATGTTCCCATGTGAAAATGGAGGAATTCATAATAGATTTTTTTGCAGGGTGACCAATCAACCAAAGGATTCATGATTATTTTTCTATTATTTATTTAGGAGATAAAATTTTCCCATTTTATCCAAACAAAGAGACTCACTTAATGGATGATCTGAGAAACCTCTTCATATATTAGATTGAAAGCATACATCGAGTCCCATTGGGAATTATTTAATATATTTTTATACATGTTTCATATTTTTGATCACTTATAGACTTATAGAAATAACTAGGGACTCAATTGAGGATGATAACAACATACTATCCTCAAACCAAAAGACAATTTGATAGAACTAAAATCATATTGTAGGATATGATTTGGACTTGTATGATAGACATTGTTAGATCATAAAATGATCATTTATCTACATTTATTTAATTTATAGTATCCATTTTTATAGTTTAATTCAAAAGACACCTTATAGGCCTCTTTAAGGGGAACTATTTTATTCACCTTTCTTTTAGAATAATGCATGAGGGATAATGGTTGTGGGGTGATGAATGGTTCAAGATAACATTAGGAGTGAGTAACTTATTCATAAGAGGCCAATAATCATTTATTGTACAAATATATCTTGTATAAACTGGAGCATGATACCTTTGATTTTTTTAATAGGAAAGAATTTATTTTTGACTATGTCTCCTTAGTTAGGATACAGATGTCTTAGGAAGCAATGAAAGGAAGAGCATTGTTTATTTTGACCTGTTATGTTCACCTAGTTGATAGGATAAGTGGCAATAAATCTATACCTTTTTCTTTATTATCGTGGTAATAACAATGTGTTCCATGTGTCACACCTTCATTGCTACATTACCAACCCTGCACATTTCTAAATTTCAAGGACATTGAACTTGAGACAAATGCATTTTATAAGGGGGATCCGATGTCGATTATAGAATAAAGTGAGAAATACCTATTTATGAAGTTCACATGACCTGTATGGATTCGATGGAATCATGGGAAGTTGTAAGAGGATATTTTGGAGAGAGATGGGGGAAAATTTTCTTTCTTAGTGGTTGATGTTGTTCATTTAGGAACCCTAGATATGATTCAATAGTATGAGATGTCTTAGAGGGGTAAAATTTTAAAGCCCTATAATTCTTATACATTAATGATATCCTTTTCCCCTTGTATTATCCATCTTTTTTAGGTTCTAACATATTTTAGAAGACGCTTTTGGGATTTATGAAGCCTTTTTATATTTAAGGACGAGTTTCATGAATATATTTCCACACAAGGGGGTGTCATGCCATAGAATATGTGGAAACCCTATATAAGGGATCCCTAAATTGTTGATATAAGGGTTCTTCATAAGAATTTATATTAACGTAGTTTCCATTGTAGCCATAATTTTGTTGGTGGTGGTGGTAGATGATAATGGTTGTGTCATGGTGTCTTTCACCACACCGTAGTGCCTCATTCTAGGTAAAATACATATAGTTATCGATTCTTCTGTATTCATGGAAGTTATATGTTTTAATATTTTATTATGCAATTATTTTTTGGAAATATATTTATATTTAATGAGGATCATTAAATTCAGTTTTATTAGTATTAAACTGTGAATCCCTGTATTGATGGAACAAATTAAGGATTGTTATAACAATTCCTTAATCCATGATTGAAGTAATTACAGAACTCTAAAGGAATACAGATGTGCCTCTACACTACATACCAATAAAATACAAATGTAATGGTTCACATTGAATCCTAGTTCTCCACCACATTTTATCCATCTTGTACTGTGGTGGTACTTTACATAGTGGATCTATAACAAAGCTCTATAACCTGCACTGTAGTATCATTCTTTAAGTTCACCCTTCATTATGGTGCACCATGACTATGCCATGGTGTCTATTCCAATATAAACTCAATAAAATAATGTTCTCCTTGTGTTGTACTGGCTCTTTAATTTTTAGAGATCTTTCATCGTCCATAAGTGTCGTTGTTAACCTCCCTCGATGACAGTTGACCCTGAGTAAGAATTGGTTCTACACCTATGACATGTTCCTTCAAGCATTAATCTAGTCCAACTGTTATTTTTTATTAGAACTGATTCTAGTCTATATTTATTGGTGGTCATTTTCTGGTTGGTGTGAGAAAATTGTTAAGGTGATGACATCTTAGTTTAACCCTAATGTTGACACAGATAACCACATGGTTGGAAGTTCTATACATTCATAGGTATTATTTTACACAATTTTACAATACTATTATATATTAATGCTTTTTTAATAACCATGATTGATAAATATTTCAATGTTTTTCATGTGTAACCTATGATAACCATTGTGAATATTAATTCCACGAGTGATACTAGAGTATCTTGTGTCCCTTTTTTATTGTATTCACATGTTCTTATGTGTGTTTTGTATACTCATGATGATATGTTATAACTTCCTTGTGTTCTCTCCCCTTATATCTGTTACCCTTACATGGTGGTTTCTAGTGGTACTTGAGATAGTTGAACTAGTTTTACAAGCATTCCCCTTATTGGAAGAGGTCATTTTGTTTGTGATGATAACAATAAGGGACCTATGTACAAAATGGTGGTATGAGGTAGCCTAGGTGTTGGGTTGAGAATTATCTAGAGGTAGATTTATTTTTTAATGTTTATTGAACCATGAATTATCCTATTTTACAACTATATGAGTATAGGGGACACATTAATATTGAAGGATATATGATACTGGGTAGCATGTACATGTGACATCGTAAGGAAACCATCTAGTGGTAATTATGGTTATTGAAAACTTATTCCACTATCTTCCAGAATGAAGCTGAACCTCTTATAATTTGGGGATTATGGTGGATTATAAATAACATGACCACTCTTTTTTCTATGGTTTTATATACCTGTTAAATATTATGTTTTATTAAAAAATAAACATGCATACTTGAGCACACTAAGTTGAGGATTCTTAGTGGTTTCATATTGATTCTTGTACTCACACACTACTCAGAAATTCTAGTGTTCTTGTAGATTTCATAAGGGATCTAGAGAATGGAAAGGGCCATATGGTTGATAGCTGAGTGGAATATGATGGATCTAGTAATGTACCATGATATAATTTTATGTTCCCCATTTTTCATTAATTCATTTATCATATTTTATAACTCTAGACATGCCTGAAACAATAGGAGTTTCGTTATTTATATGAAATGTGTTCCTAATAATTTCATTTTCACATGTTTACACTAATTATTTAATATATTTTTATTTATCTTATTAATGATCCTATTTAGTGATACTATTCATATAGTCTCCCCACAAATGTAATAATACCTTCTCTACTAATCAAAGTCCTCTTTTCAATCGGGGGAGACATGTGGTCATGTGACACTCTACTTCGGAAATGGTATTTAATGTCTATAGTTTTTCTATAAACAAAACACGAATCACTATAAAATATAACTAACATAAAATAATGGTTCAAGTGATAGAAAAAAAATCTAGCTCTGTATACATTAAAACATAATATCTACTTTTTCTTTTTTAATGAAATTGAAAATGTTCTATAAAAAATATTTCATTTTAAAATCCTTTGGAGAAAGTAAAAATAGACATAAAATGTCCTATATAAATATTTTATCTCTATGTAAGTACATAAAAAAAGTTTATTTTTTGAATTTTTAAATAAAATATATTTATGTAGAAAATAAATCATTAAATCATTCAAAATGAAGTTTTAAAAGTAAAGTGTCCCATGCCTTGAGTGTGAGTAACCATGTACATTCATTATCATTATGAATAAAAAATTTATATTACTTATTTTCTTTCATAAGGTTAATTTTTATTTTTATTATTCCTTTAATTTTATCTATCACCATATTATATTTTATTATGTAATAAATTAAGTGCACATCATACATTTTGATGATATATGGTTTGTATGTCTAGAATGACATCAGTATATATACTATTGTAAAACATGTCAATAATTCATAATCAAAATAATAATAATCATCAATTAATTATTATATTAACTCATTAATTATACTTTTAATACAAACCATGAGACATGTTTATGAAAACTGAATATGTTATAATCATGGAGACTGTAGGTCATACATATATATGAGTCATGTTTCCATTTTTCAACGATCATGATGGAAGTAGTGTAATTAATATTTTTATATTTCTATAATTATAATTATACCATAAATATGAGTTTATTTATTTAAATTTACTAATATATACCATAGATGTGATGTGGTAATGAAAACTAGTTCATGTTGTTTTATAGAGGAAGTAATCTACACGTACAAATGATCGATGTTATCAGTTTTCAATGAATGGTAATGTATGAAAAATATATGATATATTAATTTAAAATAATGATAAATATTTCATGAATATAATATATATATATATATATATATATTAAATCCATAATAATGAGAATTTGTGCGTGGTGGGTATGATTAAAAAATTAAATTAGTTTGTGAGTCTGTAGTCCACCACAAACATGGCCGATGGTTTCATTTACCAATAGAAGGAAGAAGAGATAGTTGCAGGTTATGAAATTAAAATAATAATAAATCATTTTATGTCGTATAAATAGTATATTATGTCATCATGGTTGAATAATATTTTGGGGAGGTGTAAGAATAAATAACACCAAAATATTATTTTAAAATCCATACCTATCTTTGAAAAATATTATGTTCTTTAAACCTTAATCCGTATACTGTTTCTATTATTCCTATAAAATACCTCTAGAATGAGTTGAGGGTTTATTGGAAGTTATTTTTTTAGCTATTTCCTATACCAAAAGGTATTTAATGTGTTGTGAAAATAAAATAGCATGTACAATTTTATAAGAATGAAAATGACACTCTTGGAATTTCATAAATTATTAAATAAATATTAATTATTTCACATAGAAAAATGGATCCAAAATAATATAATTCGAATATTAGATAACGAGGATTTCAGATAATCTCATCCAATATAAATTTGAAAAGTTTATAGAATTATGTTACACATATATTTATATTTTAAACAACCATTAACCTTTTTACAGTCATAGTGATAACAATGGTTTTTTCAATTTAGGGTTCAATATATTAACTATAAAATTATAGTTGGCCCATAAATGGACCACAATTGATATTTTCAACACTATACAAATTATTTGGTAGAATAAAATATTTTTTATCCATCTTAATTCATTTATTAAAATATTATTTATTATAAAATCTCATTTATAACAATTTATATACTATTCATTTAATTTGACTTTGAAAACAACATGACAACAAATGAATTCACAAAAAAATCCATTCACAAATACCAATTTTTTTTTAAAAATCTAAAAATTTAATTTATTAAAATAATTCATTCAAAATATATTAATTTTAATATTTTATGAATTAATTATGTTATTTTTTATTAATTGAATAAATATTATATCCAAATTGTGTAAGAATATAATATAATTATTTCATCACTAAATATTAAAAACTTTAATGTGATAATAAATTAATATATCACTCTAATAACAATTTAGAATCAAATATATCTTCTTTTTATCCCTATTTTAAAATGTTAGAGTTAATAAAACAAAGATAATTACATTTTTACTTCTCATTATAAAACATTATATTAAGGAACAAATCAGAGAAATTTGGAACCATGATTCCATATATTGAAAACATGGATGGTAATTGATGAATTAAACTCATCAAATAGGATAAAGGCACATTTTATGGTCATCGGGTTTCATATAACATTATTTTAACCCTAATTTCTTGATTTACCCTTACTATGGTGTCAATTATTTGTTGTGGTTATAATTCACAAGGACCAAACATAAAATAGACATATTTTCCAAATATTTACTTCATGATTCAAAATATGGAAACCATTTTTTAATAATAAATTTCAATAAACATTCAAATTTAATTTAATATTTAAATCAAAACACAATGAAAAATTGTTTTGTAGAAAAATTTATTTTTATATAATTTGTTTTACCAAAATATAGTAAAAAATCATTAAAAATATTATTATTTTATTATTTCTCATCCTATGAAACTAATTATATTTAAAAAAATATAAAATTGCATTTTTCATTATAGATACATTTAAAGAAAATAAGCATTCCAAGAAAAATAAGTATTGTTAACTATTTGATGGAAAATAACTATTTTATGAAAAAATCAAAAAAAATTACACTATGATAATTTTAGAAATATTATTTAAACAATTATATCCCTTTTATCAAATACAATTTCAAAAATTTCAATAAATTATATATAATATTTTCTTAGAAAAACAAACAATAACTATTTTTCATGAAAACATGTTTTTGACAAATAAAATAATTTTTCTAAAAATTGAGTGGTCATTTACTAATTAGTTATCAATATTGGGTTGTAGATTTATATATATTTCATAAAATAGATTTTTGTATTTATACACATTAACTTTACAACATGATTATAATGGTCATATTTAAATAATAATATTCCAATGTCCTTTTAGGCTCGATGTTGGGTGTCCACTGTTCTATCAAAAAATGGTTTTATTTTTAAAACCACACAGTGTTATATGTATCATATATATTCTTACCATCACATCCATTGAAAAATGAAAACATCATTTGTGCATATGGGTGGATTACCACCTCCATAATGTGATATGATTTATTTTTCATCCCCACATCACATGGATGATATATATATATATATTAGACAAGATAAAAAAGTATTTATGGAATAATCTGCATTCGTGAAGGGTAATATAATACTTTATTTATTTGAAAAAATATATTTGAAAAATGAAAACATTACTCATCCAAACAAATGGCATACACTTCCCATGATTGTAATATTGTTCATTTTTCATAAACATATTTCATTTTTGGTTTTAAAAGTATAACTGATATATAAAAACCAATAGTATGTTATTATTATTATAGATATGGTTGAATAATGAACACTTTGACTATAGTAAACCTAATAAATACATTTTTGAAAAAAATAATATGAATATCATTATAATTTCCAATGTGATATTAATAGATCAAATAATTTGGTATAACATAGTAAAATGAATAAAAACATGAGAATGGATCTTTTTAAAGTAAATAATAAACTTTTTTTGTTAATAAGGTAGATATGTAATGTATATGATTAGTGGGACTCTAGTTAAAGGATAATTTACTTAAAAATATCATTATTAATGTTTTCAAAAAAATGTATAAATATTTTCCTTATATGTCAATAATTGTAAAAATATATTATGGATGAATTTATAAATAAGTTATTAAATTATAAAAGAAGTTTTACGTCACTTTTAATTTTATTTCAATGGTTTTAAAAGTGAATATTTTTTTATTTTATAAAGAATATTTTTTGCACTCATTAAAAAAGGAAAATCTGAATGTTCTATTTTAAAATACAGTGAAACCAATTTTTTCGACATTGTAACTATTATTTTTTTGGGATTATTGATTCTCACACATTTCAAAACATTAACATTACATAACTTTGTCATAACACTATAAAATTATCAAAATAGATGCCAAAAGACAGTAGTTGGTATAGTGCCTTTGAAAAAATAGAAACGTAAAAACCGGTACCTAAGGGAGAAACATAATCTCTCACTAGGTTCTTCTTGAATAGAACCCTTCTTTGAGATACCAAACATAGTAAATATCATCATAACTTGGGGTAAATGAATCATAAAATCTGTGAGCTGAAATGCTCAGTAAGGGTAAACAAGGGAGACATGTAAGTATAATCATGAGTATAAGTGTATGAGAATGTGATCATGTAAATAGAATATCATATTTGGCATATCAAATATCATATACATGAATCATGGAATAAATATTTGTAATTCATAATACATGAATATAAATGAAGTAAATACATATTCCATGAAATAGTTACATAGGAGTAAGACATGGATTTTTGGAAAACACATAATAATATAATGATTTCCATAGTATTCAAGGCATCGTTTACAAGATTATCTTAATATTTAAGATTCACCCACATGGCCATCTTAGTAAGATGAGTTCACTCCTAATACAATCTTATTATTCATTTTTCACTCAGATGGCTATATTATTAGTCAAGGTTCATTCTAATACCATCATAGTAACATAAGGTAACTCCTCATACCATCTTAGTCTATCTCATGAGATATAAAAATTTACCCAATTCATTGGAGGGAGATATTGGTCCCACCTATCACATGATGATATCATTCATACATTTTTCATAGGATCATAAATAATAATATTATAACCTCTTAAATAAAATGGGTATCATAAACATGTAAAATTATCATAGCTTGTGGAAAGTGAAAGTTTTTATAATCATTTCAACATAAACATAACTCGTGGAAAATAACATGTTTCATAAAAATGTAACATGTGAAAGAGAAACACATTTCATAAAACCATCAAATTAAGTATAAACCATTCTATGAAAGGATGTTATTGGATCCATTATATGATTTCCAAGAAAAAATGAGTAACATAAATAGATTTCATCATAGATGTAAAATAATATTTAAATAACTTTTAAAAACATTTCTTGAGGAAATTGTTATTTCTTATTTGAAATGTATTTTTATTATGTAAAAAAATTAACAAATAATTTTCTTCAAAAATACCTTGAATACTAATAAGGAATAAATTAATTCATTTTGAAAACATTTTTCCTTGAAAATTTATAAAATGAGATTCCAAATATTTTAAAAACCTTTTTCAAAGAAAAAAAGTCTAAATAATTTAAAAAAGGAATGAAAAAGTTTTGAAAACCATTTCGTTGAAAATACATTGACAACTTATAAAGAAATATTTATAAAAATATAAAATATCATTTTAAACATAATACATTTTTTAAAAACATTTTCTCTAAAAATAGATTTGAAAAACATAAATCATTTTTGAAATCATTTTCCTTGAAAATGAAATTCAATGAAAATTTTAATTGTTTTTGAAAACATTTTCGATAAAATTTTTGAATTTGTTTTGAAATAATTTATTAAGAACTTTTCATGAAAACATATTTTCTGAAATAAACAGATTTCTGACCGAAGAGAGATATTGGGTATGATTTTTCGTAAAAACATTTTCATAGTTATATTAGGTACCAAAGAGTGATAAAGTGGTACTAATACAAGTAGATAGCCTAAATAATAATAGTATAATTAAACTCATGAATATTATTTAGATATGGATTATAATATTTCATCAAGGGAATCAAAAATATAAATAATCCAACATTGTCTTAATAAACTCTTATAACTCGGTATGTTGGGATAATACTCTCCATGTATGAAAAGGAAATTACATGAATCTTAAAACATCATGAATAAAGATAATTCATGATATAACATGTAAAATGGAAGCATATACACCTCTAAAAAGAGTTTAAATCCATAACAAAACTTGAATCTCAAAGAAGGCCAATTGAGACAAAACTATTTTAACAATTTGGTATGTTTTGAAATCTAAACTCTATGAAAGATGGATCATAAAATGGGAATGTGAATGCCCATAAATATAATTATAGTATACATAAAATAAAATCATAGTAAATTGTTTAACCACACAAAAGTAAATATTTGTGATAATAACACGAATCTCATTGAAATTAAAAGTGAGATGAAATCCTTATTACCTTGTGTATTGACTCTCTATGTACTCATACATGTTTCATGTATAATAAATTTGATATTATTATATATTTTCAAAATGATAATTTTCTTTTACATAGTATGATATATGGTTTTATTATGACCTTATATTACCTTCTTGTTAAGGATCCTATGTCAAATTTTCACTTTAGATAAAATTCACTTTGTTCTTCGAATGTGTCTTAGTTTGTTACATATTTGGTCCTTATAAAAATATCATGTTTCCAGAATTTAAAACATGATATAAATATCAGGTATATAATGTATATTTTTATTATTACAATCTATATAATTTAGTATTATCAAATAGAATACATTTTCCACGGAGATGGAGATCCCTATGTACGCATCAACGTTGTTTCCATATTTATTGTCATATTGAAATAAAATATGTAAACGTTATATATATATATATATTATTGAATAATAATTACGATATCATATATATCATATAAGTTCATTAAACACATCCTTAATACATTCCATGTGGTGTGTGAATGAATCCCATCACTTTGAGGGGGTGGCAGTCCACACATCCTCAAACGGGATTGTTGTTTTCACACCGAATGGAAAGGAAAGAGAGGTATGCTCTAAAAAAATTACAGAAGCATAAATATATAATAAATATAATATATTAAATATATTAAAAGAGTTCCATCATAATTTCCACCATGATTGGTTTTAAATTTGAAATGAAGAATCATAATTTCTTGAGGCAGTAGTTTGTCGTACAAAAAAACAAAATGTTCAACATCCATTAGATGGAGGTGTGTGTAAATACATGTAATAAAATTTTCAAAAAAACATCATAGTATATGAATGATACTTTTTTCACAAATTAATGGAATAAATTGTGTGGATGGGCAGAGAAAGAAAATAAATAGAAGGATATTGAACGAATACATTACCTCTAAATTGTGTTACTCCTTTTGATTTGTGACAAATGGATTCCTTGGGGATCATTCAAACCAAAGGGTATCCTCAAGGATAAAGGGATTATTTTTTAGGCTACATGTGTAGATATTGAAAAAATATAAGGGTTTGAGAGGTGTGGGGAATGGGTAGAGGTGGTGGCATTTTATAGGGAAGGAACATGACTCACTTGAAATTTTTATAAACAAGTCAGGTGTGCACATGTTATTATATAAAAAATGGCATAATAAAAAAACTCAAAAATTTAAGGTTTATGGATAAACTATGGATATAAAATGGGTTTTGTAAAATTTTTATTTTATTTTAGGCTGTAATTTCAATGATTAGTCCCTAATTAATCATATTTTGGCCATAACTATTTTGACTAATTTTAATCACTTTTAATAATCATTCTGGTCAAAAATTAACACGGACTTATTGGACTCTAATATTAGTGTGAACAAAATGGTGTAAGTTGGATTTCTGAAATTAAATTCATATAAGCAGAAAAATTTAGAATATGGTTAATCTCATAGACAAGATGAAATAATGGAGTTTTAAAGGAGTAAAAAGTTCAAAATCTTGTTAAGATATTATATTAAATATCAATGTAAAATTTATTCAATTGAATTAAATTCTATTAATATATGTAATATTTATCAAATTTTGTCACGAACCATCCCACAGGGCCCGAACGTGACTACCCCAAGCCCACCTTCCATAGGCTAGGGGTCAGTGACTAGCACCTGAAAGCTTTTCCTGACCATAGAAGTAATTAACTCAGAGATCTGTAAACATTCAAAATTGGAAAATAAACTAAAAAATCACCAAAAGTATAGTATAACCAGAAGAGTAAAGTAAAACCACACATACCACTGTAAACTAAAAACATTGGGCCAGAATAAAAGCCCTAGAAACTGAAAAGAAAGTAAATAGCTGTCGCATCTACCCTAGGGCTCCACTTGGATGGCAGTAGCTGTAAGTTTGAATTCGAAGAAGATGATATCGAATTATCTCATTAAACCAAGATCCACCGAGCCACAAACCTCCAAATTATTCCTCAGAGCGTCACTAGTCTACACCAGACACACACGTGCGGGCGGAGCCCGTGAAAGAGTGAGAATAACTGCACATTAGGGGACCCCGAGACCACCAAAGGTATCTCAGTAAACAAAAAAGGAAAATATTTCTCAAAAAAAAAATTTAATATCACAATCATGATATAAATCATGAAGCACAATGAAAAAGATACCACTCAATCTAACAGTATAACATTAAGGTTACTGGGATAGGGATGACTTTTCATAAAGCCAAATCATTCTATCTATAATAACTATACTATTGTCCGGTATAGGTCACTGTATGCTGGCCCATATTGCTTGCTAGATGATTACCCATATTGGTCACTGGTGTTTACCCGTATTGGTTGCTGGTGAGGACCAGTATTGGTCATTGGTGTTGACCCGTATAGGTCGATTCTGCTGACCTGTATTGGTCTTTTGTGCTAACCCGTATTGGTTGCTAGTGCTGACCAATATTGGTCACTGAATTCTGAACAATATTGATCGATGGATTTAGACCCGTATTGGTTGACGTTTTAGAGGCTGTGATGATTAGTCATGCATCTAGATCATCCTACTTTGAAATTTCTAATGCTGACCCATATTGGTCGCTCTTTTTCATTATATCATAGCCAACCACTGGATTCTCACACGAAGCACACCTGATTCTAGGAGAACAAATCCTAAATCCATCAGTTGAATTTAAATCATCATTATGTACCACGAATAAGTAACCCGATTATCTGTCACATCATGTTTGTTCCAACGCAATAGATGGTGCATCAAATGGATGCTCGGTCTGAATGTTATATGCTTTTTAGTGATGAGGGATCGATTGGATTCAGGTACTATCCAACCCAGCCAAACTCACACATTCTCTGAAAGTCACGTGTAGTATCTAAAAAGGACTTCCTCATCCCGAGGGTCCCAATTTCTCAAATGGCTCGTCAACCAGATGAACGGTTTGCAAGATATGAACTTTTTAATAACCTGGGGGCCGGTTGCGATGGGGCCCAGTCTGACCAGGTCGGACCGACTTGACCAACCCGGCCCGGGGGGTTCCACACACCTCGTTTCATTAATATCTTCTTAACCCAACCTTGTGTGGGTCGAGTCCAGTCTGTTCTGGCCTGGCCAGTGGGCCAGGCCCATTAAGCATCGCTGGACACGACACGATTGGTCGAGGGTCCAGCCCTCCTAGTCGCCCGACGACTCGGTCTTGTCATGCCCGACACGAAGTGGGAACGGTTTTGGCCTGCTGGTGTGGGTCCGGTCGTCCGATATGGTATGGCCTACTGGCCTCAGGTCTGGCCCGTTTGGTGCTTTACCCTCCACCCTGTCCACAAGAAACAGACCTTTTCGCTTTGCTGGACGCGGGTGGGAGACACGTCTGTCGGCCGCCTTCGCCCTATATGTCACTGCGGGATGCCTCTTCTAAAGAGTTCAAGAAACTGCGGCCCGTTCAATGGGACATGGCTCGGTGCCGCATCCACTTGTCTCCAGCATGGTCGAGCAACCGAATCCACCTTCTCCAGCTGCCATCTTGGCCGGTTTCCCCTCCTGATGCGTCGTGACCCATCCTTCAGCAAGTCATCATGGCGCACCAACAGATTCATCTGCGAACAACCAGGTCCACACCGATGGTCCGTTATTCATGTCGATTTCACCTGCAATATCCAGGGATCATCCTCTCCACCGCGACATTCTCAAAACTACCTTGTCATCGATTAGAATGTTTGGTCATGAGGACCACCCATGGAAGAGGGGCTTTGGCCTTGTTCATGTCATCCCAGGACATTTATGTTAGTTGTTGATAAAAAACGGGAGGTTTGGGGATTTTAAATTGTACAAAAAATAATTAATTCCCGAATAACGAATCCCCAATAAAATCACCCTCCCGCAAGAATGCACTATCCACAAATTAACATTTTCGTTGGTTAATCCATGTTCATCGTTTTGAGATAAAAATAGGGAAAAATTAAAATCAAACAACCCCTACCTCTTGATGTTCAGTGTTGCACATTCGTTTTCAAGGGGGTAAGACGTCATGGTCACTTCTTGGTTCTGATATTTGAAAGTTGTCCAAGAAGAATAAGTTTAACCAGTGTTCTTCATTATTCGATGTGGGTGGAAGTTTTTGAGAGGTTTTCTAGATAATACTTCAAATTTCTAATCCATATTTCCCCATCATATCGAACTATAAATAAGTGCACACCATAACGTTCCCATTATAACGTGACACCTTGTCGTTACATTGTTTTATTTAGGAAATAGTGTCACAGTTACATTCCATTAAATAATATTTACGTTTTGAGATAATGATTCATTTATGAGTCTCATTGACGTGCATCATCACCACCATTCTGCTTCCCCACAGCGTTGTCTTCCTCCACTCCAAGGTGAGAAAGGAAAGAAAATAATTTATTTTATTATTTTTATTATTTTTTCCAAAAATTCCAATAAATAACATTGCTTCTCTTCCCTTTCTGGATGATGTTTAGTCAATACTATGTGAATCCTGGAATTCTAAATTCAACGGTTCTATCAGATTTTCGATCCGAGCAACGATTCAAAAGATAGAAAATCTTGTGTGCACATTTTATGAACGTACCACAATAAAAGTTCAAAAATTATTAACAGTCTCCCCCAACCCATGCCGGTCGAGGATAGGCTACGTCTAAAGGGAACATGACCTCATCAGCTCAATGGTACTCTCAAATTTTCAATCTAGAAGTTAATGATTTTAAAATAAAATAATGTTTGATTAATTATTTTATTTGCAGCCAAAAACTAACTTCCATTGGTGGCCCGCGTGGGCTAATGTTAGTATCTACCAAATGAAATAATATAGTCACGAGTTCATTTGTAGTCTCATATTTTTTATTTGAGTCACTATTTGTGAGTTTAAGAATTTTAAAAATAAAATAATTTTATTTAATTCTTTTTTACGTTTATACCATTTTCATGTTTTCTCACTGGGGGCCTACACTGACTAATGTTAAGTCTTCCATGGGGTAAACCAGCTACTTGAATGCAACTGTGACCTTATATTACTGATCTGAAAAGCTATTTATGAGTTATTCAACTTTTTCAAGAAAACTACTTAAGCATGAAATTTTTAGATTAATGAATTTTTGACGGATAATTCCGGGCACTCTGGGCATCAGAATCATGTGCCATCAGATTTTAAGATCTTGAAATAATTCCATATGAATAAAATAATTACACAAAAATTCTGGGACATTACATTATCCCCACCATTAGACTTTTCTTCCTTGAAAATACAAGGATCAAACTCACTCGATGAAACTAGGTCCAACCAATGTTCTTGCACTACTTCTATGCCATAGAAACTAGGTCCAACAAAGGTTCCTATGTTGCCTCATCAAGGAAGTCATAAGTGCTACTACTCTGGTGAAATAGGGCATGAACCAAAAATGTATCCTGCTAACCCAAGTAATCTCTACACCTCAGTAACACTCCTATGTGGCAATCAAGAAAGTACTACCTCGATCTTCGCCAGATCCATTGCAACTCCAGCCTCTGAGATGACGTGTTCCAAGAATTGGACATTTTGTATCTAAAACTCACCCTTAGAAAGCTTCCCATATAACGCGTGCTCTCGGAGTGTGTCAAGAACTATCCTCACCTATATAGATTTTTCTTCCTCAAACGTTGAGTACACCAAGATTTCATTGATTAAGATCGCTACAAACCGTTCTAAGAATGTCTGGAAGATCCTATTCATGAGACCCATGAAAACTTTGGGGGTGTTTGTCATGACGAACAACATCACTAGTTATTCGTAATGTCCATACTGACATCTGAAGGTCATCTTTGGGATGTCCACATCCTGCACACAAAGCTGGCGATAACCTAATTTGAGGTCCATCTTCGAGAACCACATTCCTCATTTTAACTGATCAAACAGATCATCAATCCTTGGAAGAGGATACTTGTTCTTCACAGTCACTTGGTGTAGGTGCTGGAAGTCCACACATAGCATCAAAATTCTATATGCCTTCTTGGAAAAAAACACAGTGGATGCCCATGTTGAAACTATGGGCCTTACAAATCCCTTCCTCTATAAGTCCTCCAACTGTACCATCAGCTCCTAGATCTCTATAGGGGACATTCGATATGCTGGTGTAGATATTGGTGTTGTTCTTGGGTAGAAGAAAATGCAGAATCCTACCTCTATATGATGAGGTAGTCATAGGACATCTTATTGAAAGAAATCCTCATACTCATCCACCACTACAGGGAACTGTAGACTCATCTCATCCATCACGTCGAAGGTCATGTAAGTCAGTTGATATGTCATCAGTTGTACTATAATGATCAAAATTCCATCCCGTGTGGTACTTTTTTCCATCTCACCAACAATGGAAAACTTTCCTCCATCTCTATGCGTACATCACACTGTATGTCTCAAGTAGTCAATTTATGTGTGAACTACTGATAGCCAGTCCATGACTAGAATGACATTGTAGGGCTTCAACGCTGCTATTAGAAGATCCCTTCTTAAACTCTCTCCGCTGAGAGTAAGATCACAATGTCTTACCCAATGTGTTGCCACTGAATCTCTTCTATTAGGCATATCCAAACACAATGGTTGAGCTAAAAGATCAGTAGAAATATCATTGTACTGAACTAAGTTTTCAGAAAGGAAAGAATGTCTAGCACCTGTGTCGATAAAAACTACTACTAAAATAGAGAAGATACAGATCGTAACTCATATCATCTTAGGGACGTCAGGATCGTGAGCCTCTTCTATCTATAGTTGGGCCTTCCCCTGTCCATCTCCTCCATAAGCTCATGGTGGACCACCTATGTGTGTTGGTGGATGTGCCAGGTGACCCAGACCACCTCCCTCTGCACATCCTGCTCCCCAACCTCATCTGATTCCTAGATGAAACTCTTGATCCTACTATTGCCGCTCCCTCAGGGGCCCCTCCATCATTTTTCGATCATACTCATAGGGAGTTGGGTAGTCACAAGCTATGTGACCATGTACCCAACAGGAAAAACAAATCATGACTCATTAGTGGCTCCCTCAGCCTCTCAAGCCTCTCACCTCTAACCATGTATCCTCGGGTCACCCTCCGGATGGTCTAGCCCGCTTGGGCTTCATCATCATCTGTATACTTCCAGCTGATGATGAATATAAATCCTATCATCTGGTAGGGGCTCTCACTGTCAGTGCATGCTCTGCAAGGATGCACTCCATTAGAAAAGCTCACTCTATCACCCCAACCACCATCGGGATTCTGAGAGAAATTTTCGCAGCTCTGATTTCTCTTCGGATCCCCTACTTAAAGTACAGAGCCCTGATGAAAGGGTCTCATTCCATGTTAGTGGAGTTTAGGGAGAGGTAATTAAATAACATTGATTACTGAGCTGTAGTCTGGATACCTTACTGCAGATGCAACAACTCTTGAATACACACATAGAGTAGTATTGTTAGCACAAACTCCACCATGAAAAGTATCTCAATGTCTATCCAGGTGTGGGTTGTCTACTATAGCACAAGAATCATCCAGATCCACCATCTTCTTGAAGATCCAAGAAGAAGTATAGAGGCCATGATTTCCATCTTCACAGTAGGTGTCTCTACTAAGTGAAAGATCCGTGAAACTGCCTCAAGCCATTCCTTCGTATCCTAGGGGTCTGTTTCGACTTGAAACCTCAGAGGCCTCTGTCATTGGATCTCATGCAACACGCTCATCTGGAATGTGTGATCCACTGGTATAATTTCTTTCTCAATGGTTGGTGGTGTTGTTGGTACACCACCCAATGGTGTCGTCAATAAGAGTGGTCCCTATACTGACACCTCATCACTTAGTGGGCCACCATCACGATCTCTAACTAAAATCCTGGCAGGCTGTCTTCATGGATGCATCATGTAAGTAACAGATGTTCCATAGTCAATAAGTTATACATGGTGAGATGACTCAAGAAACATCAATAATACTGTTCAAAACACTTGTAACCATTGTTCTCATGTAACGATTCAGAAAACATAATTCAGGGTCCTGGTGTATGTATACATTGGCCGCTACACCAATACTTGACCCCCTACACTAAAAAACAAAATTCAAGACACTTTACACCATTTCCTCATTAAACGTAGAATTTTTTTCCTATGGAAGAACTGACCGCCCTCTGATACCACTTTGTCACAACCCATCCCATGAGGCATAGACGTGACTACCCCAAGCCTGCCTTCCATAGGTTAGGTGTTGGTGACTAACACCTGAAGGCTTTTCCCGAATAGGGAAGGCATTTACATAGAGATCTATACACACTAAAAATGATAAACTAAAGTAAACAAACAACAAAAGTGAGGTATAACCATGAGAGTAATGTACAACCACAAGTACAACTATAATTTGAAAATAGTGGGATAGAATACAAGCCCAAGAAACTGAAAAGAAAGTAAACAGTTGTCGCATCATCCATGGAGATCAACCTGGAGGGTATTAGATGTATATATGAAGTTAAAGGAAATGATATTGAATAATCCCATCACACAAAGCACCACCAAGTCTCAAACCTCCAAATTCTTCCTCGAATGTTCAGTAGCCTACACTAGACACACACGTGCGGGTGGATGCCATGCAGGGGTGAGTATAACAACTCAGAAGGGTGCCCTGAGACCCCATAAAGGTCTATGAATAATCAATATATTAAAAAATCACAAGAAATACTATAAAGGTAATATCACAAGCATGATCGAAATCATGAATCACAATGAAAAAGATACAGCTGACTCTAATGGTATATCTTAATGCTTACTGGGATAGGGATGACTATTCATAAAGCCAGATCGTCCAATCCATAGTAACTATACTTTTGACCTGTATATGTCCCTATATGATGACCATATTGGTTTCTATATGCTGAACTATACTGTTCGCTGGTGATGACCCCTATTGGTCACTGGTGCTGACCCGTATTAGTCGATGGTGCTGCTCGTATTGGTCGCTGGTGTAGACCCGTATTGGGCGCGGGTGCTAACCCATATGCAGAGCCATATTTTTTGCTCAATGCAGACCCATATTGGTCTCTTTTATAGAGGTATGTATTATTATCCATACATCTATATCATCCCACTCTAGAGTTTCTTATGCTAACCTGTATTGGACACTCTTCTTCTTCATGTCATGGCCAGTCGCTGGATTCTTGCACGAAGCATGCCTGATTTTGGGAGAACCGCTCCTCAATCCATCGATCATATTTTAACTAACACGAAGACCCACATATAATTAACACGATGATCCTTTACATCATGAGGGTTCCAACACATTAGATAGCATCGGACGAGCGATACGAATGTTATAGGCATTTTAGTGTCGATGGCCCGATTGGATTCAGATACGATCAAACCTAGAGAAACAATAACATTCACTGAATTTCATGTGGAGTATCTCAAATGGAATACATTTTCCTGAGGGTAAAAATGCTATAATCTTCTCATAAATCAGACCTGTGTTTTGCAAGATACATACATTTTGGTAAATAGGGGAACAATTGCGACACGACCCAGTCTGACCCGGTCGGACTGACCCAACCAACTTTCCACGGGGGTTCCACATACCCTGGTTCATTAATATAGAAATAACCCAACCTTGTGTGTGTCAAACATGGTTTGGTCTAGCCTGGAAAGTGGGCCAGGCTCAGTTGGCATCGCTGGACCATGCCTGATTGGCCGAGGGTCCTGCCCGCTGAGTCTCCTGGCAACTCGATCTTGTCAGGCCTGGTCGAAAGAGGGTGTGGTTTCAGTCTACTAGCATAGGTCTAGCCCGCCGTTACGGTCCGACCCACCCATCTTGGGTCCGGCCTGCTAGGCAGTTGGTTTGTCCCTACCCGAGGTGCTACACTGCGGGTCCAAACCTTTGGGTGATTCAGCCCTACATGGTTCTCAAGAGGCGGACTGGTCCGCATTACTGGAAGTATCCGGGAGCCACGTCCGTCTGCCTCCTTCGCCCCGAGGGTTCTCGCAGGGCGCCTCCTCCAATATGGTCCAGCGACTATGACCCATCGAGAGGGACGTGACTAAGTGTTGTGTTTGCTAGTCTCTGAGGCGGTCGAGCAATCGCGTCTGTCACTTCCAGCAGTAAGCTCGGCTGACAGCTCCTACTATTGCATTGTGGACCTTCCTTCATCAATCTATTCTGGCATGCCAACTCCCCCCCCCCCCCCCCCGCGGCCGCCACTACAGGCCACCACTACTGAGGGCCACCTCCGGCGCTGGTGTACCGGAAGATTCTTCCGTGGACCACTGGGTCCACACTAGTGGTCCATTATTCTTTCCTCTTGTACATGCATTATCGAGGGATCATCCTCGCCACTGTGATGATCTCAAAACTATATTTCCATCAATTCGAATGTTTGGACAGGAAGAACACCCATGGAATAGGTGCTCAGGCCTTGATCATGTCGGCCCGAGCCCTCTACGTTAGAAGTTTACAAAACAAATGTGGCCTAGGGATTTTAATATGAATAGCAATGATAATTAAAATCTGGATAAAGAAACCCTAAAAAAATGTCACCCTACTAAAAGAACGCATGGCCCACAAATTAACATATTCGTGAGTTAATTTGTGTTCGTCATTTTAAAATAAGAATGTGTAAATTTTAAAACCTAACAACCCCTACGTCATGAAGTTTGTTGCCGCATGTTCATCCTCAAGGGGTTAAGATGTCGATTCCATTTCTCAGTTCCGATATTCAAAAGGCATCGAAGAATGAGATGTTCCACCAGCATTCTTTTTTCTTCACTAGGGGTTGTTTCTGTCAGAGGTTCTTTAGTAAATCATCCAAATATCAAATCCATATTATCGAAACACATTGAACTATAAATTAGATCACGTGTAAACATTACCATTATAGTGAGACACAGCTTCATTATGCTATTTTATTTAAGAAATAGTGTCACGGTTACGCACTATTAAATCATCATTACTCTATAAGGTAATGATCCATTGATGAGTCTCATTGATGCGCATCACCACTACCTTATTCCTTCCCCACAACATCTCTATCGGCCACTCCAAGATGATAATGAAATTAAAATAATTAATTTCATTTATTTCATTATTTTTCTTGATAATTACGAAAAATAACATTTTCGCTTGACCCTTTTCGGAAAAGTTAAGTCATTCCTAGGATAATCTCAGCGTTTTGAATTCAATGGTTCCATTGTAATTTCGATCTGATCAATGGATCAAAGGATATAAAATACAACATGTTTGTTTACTGAAAGTACCTTATGAAAAGGTAAACAATTATTAACATTCTCCCTCAACACGCGATTGTCGAGATTAGGATTCACCTAACGGGAACACGACCTCATATCCTCAACAGTACTCTTCGAATTTCAATCTGAGTTTCCATTTAGATGTTATTGATTTTATAATAAAATAATTTTTACAATTTTTTTTATTTACAGGGAAAAACTAACTTCCACTAGCAGCCCACACTGAACAATGTTAGTATCTACCTAAGGAAATCATAAACTCATGTGTTCAACGGTGGTCTCATATTTTTAATCTGAGTCAGCGTTTGTGATTTAAAAGAATTTGAAAAGTAAAATAATTTTATATAACAATTTTATTTATGGTTTTTCCATTTTAGTTTTCTTTCACTAGAAGCCTTAACCGAATAAACTAATTTCATACCTTAGGTAAACCCACTCTCCTAAACACAATGATGCCCCCAGATTTCAGATTCAGGCACCCGTTTAAGAGTTATTTTACTTATTAAGTAAAAATACTCACGTGCACTATTTTAAGCTTAAAATTGTTTCGAAGGATCATTATAGACACCCTGGGCCATGAGTCACATGCCATCAGATTTCACAGTCTCAAAAATATTTCCGTATAAATAAAAAAATACATGTAAATTAAGATTCATTACAAATGTGACATTAAAAAGAATTTATTATTTAATTTATAAGTAATAATTAATTATAAAAAATGTATTTTTAACTAAAAAACATTATTTTTCTCTATTCATCAAAAACAGAATTTTCTGAGAAAAATCCCAAAAACTCACCCTATGATAAATTTGACATTTGGATTTTAAAAATTATGTTTATTTTAATAAATTAAATTTCTAAATGTGTCTAAAATTAATTTTATTCTGAAAAATTGTTTCATTAAAGAAAATGATATTTTTATCAAACAAGGACTCTACCAAAAATATCATCCTTAATTATCAAGATGTTTTATTTATATAAAAAAATTATAAATTTTTTTTGGAAAATAGTTATTATTATTCCTATAAAATATTTTTATTGTTAGGTTTTAATTATCTCATTTAATTAATTGTATATATATAATATTTTTCATAGAAACTCAGTTTTTCATGCACTGTATGCCAATTCGGTGTTTCTTGTAGTGCAATCCAAGTAAGTATTGCATGTAGCATAGGCCAATTTTGTATTATTTGTTGCATAATACATGTTGGTATTTAATGTGAAAATAATATTATACTTATTAATTTAATATATATATATATAGAACTATTTCTAGTGTCTTGTGAAATGGAAAATATTGAAATGATAAATTAATTCGAAAAAAATAATTCTAAAAATATCAGAGTGTTATATTGCCCTCGAAATTCATCTAGGCTATCAACGGTTTTATACTTGAAATTTTCATTCATAGAAACATATGTTGTAAAAATGGATACTAAAACATTCCCTAAAAAGGGAAATTTGGAACCACAACAGTTACCTAATGTACCAGATAATTGAATTTCCTAATAAGAGAACATAAGTACGGTGTGGATATTGGACATGGAAGAAAATCATAAATATTTATAGGGACTGATTCAGGTCATCAATCACAAACAATTGAATGATAAAAGGAATGTGTAGGGCCTCAGTTTCAGAAAATTTTGATGATTTAAAAGTCCATCAACTAAATTAAATTAATGGTATTAGGAAAACAATTTTATGATCTCATTTAGAATGTTGAGTAATTCTTGATAAATTTATATAAAAAAATTTCATTCTTGGGTCACCCTTTGAAAAATATCTAATATATCAATTACCTTATGGAATGAATGTCTATAAATAAAATTTGATGAATAAATAACTAAAATAAACTTTTAATGGATCTTAATGTTGGAACCATGGTCTTCTATGCATGAATTGGAGTATGGTTTGTGTTTCTTGTCAATCCTCAATGGAAGTTTAGAATGTGCACCAGCAATGTGATCATACAGTTCAAGCACACAACAATATTGAAGGTGGAGATGTTTAAATTAAGGAGAGGAAACATGCACGCCATGTACTTTAAGTAGAGGAAACTTGCGTGCCATATGTGTTTCAAGATCTGAACATGGAAAAATTGAAAAGGGATAAGGGTCGCACTTGTTTTGGGCTGGTCGTACAAGTGACCTGCGCGCTGAGAAAGGACTTGCGCGCCGATGCCTTTGATGTTTGGAAACATTTACCCCAGTTGTTCTTGATGATCAAAACGTCAAAATATGGAAAAGGAAAGAAGGTGGCCAAGGTATTAGTGTGCTCGTGCAAGTGAGTAGCACAACAGAGGATAAGGTGATTGGTTCTGTGCACTGGGACATGCGCACGGTGAGGACACTTGCACGCCACCGCGCAGGGGGTCCACATTGCCTATAAATAGAGGACCACCACTCCTCATTGGCAACGAATTTCAAGACATAGAGAGATTTTTAGCTCTCTTCGTTCAAGTGGTAGAGTCGTGAAAGTGGTAGTTGGGTCGCGCAAGTAGAGGTTGCACACAGGTTGTTGGCTGCACAACCAAGGGGGTTTGGGAGTTAAAGGTGCAGAGTCACACAAGTTTGGAGTCGAAGGAGCCAGTGTCGAGCAATTGTGTTGGTTTCACCTGTGTGACGTTTTTGTACTGCTCAAGGGACTTTCTCACCGTTCTTGAAACATGGGCGTCGGTCTAGGAGAATCTCTCCAGGTGAGGTTGTTGTATGCCTGTCATTTTGGAGCTACACGAAAACTAGAAGATTGCCTGATACCTTCAGTGCAAAGTGGGATTAGTATACGAGTGAAAGTTTGACTTCAACAAAGCATCTATATTCAACAGAGGATGCATTATTTTTTAATGAATAAGAGACCATCACATCTATAAACTCAGTGTGACTTCACCAAGTTCAGTGAGCCAGGGGAGTCAATGGGAGTGACCCAAGGGAAGCAGTGAGCTTTCCCTGAACCTTTGTAATGGCAGTGAGCCTGGGATAGAGTGACTATTCCTACTCCATTGTAATCCATAACTAGTGATGATTAATGGAATTTTGTACGACAGACAACTTTTCGGCGTATGTTCCTTGGACATAGCCCTTAGTAGTGAACCAAGTAAAAATTGTTGTGTCATCTCTTTGCATGTGAATGTTTCATTGCTGATCATATTCATTATATAGGTTTTACTAGTTCCTACCAGTGTGGGATCATTATAATTTTTTTTTAAAGAAAACATTGGCACCCTGATTCACCCCACCCCTCTCAGGGTGTCCCGGGGTCTTACAAGTGGTATTTGAGGTAGATTATTGGTGTTTAATCTGTCCTTTGTCATCATGGAGAATGAAGTCAATGTCAGGGGAGTCCCTCTCTTCGATGGAAGTAATTTTAAAATTTGGTAGAACAGAATGAGATCTCATCTAAGATACCTTATATTGGAAGTTGTTTTTCCACTGTGCAAGGTATAAATGTCAATGATCCAACATGGATGGCTATGAATGAAGCACACATGAAAATTCTTGATGTAGATTCTAAAGCAAAAAATGCACTCAACGTAGCCCTTTATGATCTGATATATCTAAAGGTAATGAGTTTAATCTCAGCAAAATCCATGTGGGATAAACTCGAATAAATTTATTAAGGGGATAGAAAAGTGAAGGAGGTAAAATTATAAGTCCTGCACAATCGGTTCGATGATTTGAAGATGCATCCATATCAGAATGCAGGCTCATTCTTCAATCGAATTACTGAAGTGGTTGGAGAAAATTGGGGACTTGGTGAAGAAATCATAGACATTGATATTGTATGGAAAATATTAATAATCCTTCCACCCATGTACAATGAAAAGGTGTTATCCCTTTAGGAAAGAGATCTTTCCAAACTTTCTCTAGATGATCTACTGAGCAGCTTGGTAGCATATGATGTGAGAGTCAAACCAGAAGATGCAATGACTCGTTTGAGCAAGGAAATGGCGTTCAAGGCCATGGATAAACTGAAAATTTCAAAAGATATTAGTGGTGAAGATGATGAAGAAAAATAAATTCTTTCCGTCATTGAAAAGAAGATCCATAAGGGAAAAGGGAAATTTAAAGGGAAGCTACCTCTCACATGTTTTCATTGTGTAAAAGATGGGCACATTGTCTCTCAGTGTTTAAGAAACATCGATGATAAAGATAGTGAAGATGAGAATATCAATAAGCCTCAAAAAATATTTTTCAAAAATAGAGACTTTAAATCTAGAAGGAAAATACAGAGGAAGAGTTTTCCTATGAAATGGAAGATGAGGATACTGAATTTCGTGAAGAATATGAACCCGAATTTAAAATGGGAAAGCATGCTTCCATGATGGCAATGGTTGAAAAGTCAGAACCCTTGATCAATAAAGACAGAGGTAATCATATTACTTATAGTGGTGATTAAAAGACTCAAATTAAGGATGTTTTTTCCAAGCTTGAGAATAAATGTAAGAGATGAAATAAGTGGAAGGAAATGGTGGAAGAATCATCAAAATATGTTGATGAGCTTGAAGTAGATAATGAATGAATAGAAGAACTAGTGAGAGTTCAGTATTCAATCCATAAAAGCACAAATGATGCTGTAGAACAAAAGCTTAAAAGTGAAGAACAAGAAAAGGCCATAAATGAACTTTCATCCAGACTGGAAGAGAAGTCCAAGACTGTTTAGGTACTTTAGGATGAAGTTATTACTCTTAGAAGTAAAATTGAATGTCAATCAACGACAAATGAGGGCAAGAATAAAATTCATTTCGGAGGATTCGTAGATGCATAATTATTAGCAAGAGCCAAGTGTGGTTTAGATGTGGTTGGAAAAATGTTAAGTGATCAAAGACCTGCTTGCATGGGAAAGAGAGGAATTGACTGTGAAGCTGAGACATCAACAGCTGGAAGTAAAGAGAGCAAAAAAAGACAAGATGAAAGTTGAACATGCAAAAACATTACCTGAAATTCTGAAAAAGAAAAACTAATTCCAAACTAAAAGAAGAACTGGAAATTATCCTCTAACTTTCAGAAAGGACGTACAGTTCAAATATTCTCCCAAGGAAGAAGGCATGAGGATAAATTCAAGTGAAAAGTCATTTCCTCTCATGAAGTGTCAGTTCTATGGTTATCTAGGCCATACCGTGTCATACTTCAAAGAGGAAATGAGCTACTTGAATGGGGATGATCTAGGAAGTCAAAAAAGGAGACCGATTTAATATCCTCCATATTATAAAAGAAATAGCTTCTATGATTACTATTTAAATTGTTCTAACTTTGGCCATAAATCTATGTATTGCAGACAGAGGTACGATAGGAGAAATTCATACAACACTCAAAGACGGGACAGTTTTCATCCTCCGGATTGTGTTGTTCTCACAAACGGTTTTCACCTCTGGAAGAAGATTTTGGTTATGAAGAATCAGATTATGTGGAAGAAAGTATTAAAAGCCCATCAGTATCCTATGCTCAATACAATATCTCATGGAATGAAAAGAAGAAGATTGAAAAATCCAATCTTTCATAAGTACCCTCAAAGCTAAAAAGTGCAGCAGCACCGGGATCCTTGATAGTGGATGCTCTTCCCATTTGATGGGAAATGCTGACCTTTTGTAGAACATTGAAAGGAAGGTTGAGGGAACAGTACAATTTGGTAATGATGGGTCTTTGAAGATTAAAGGTAGTGGGAATACTACTCTCACCAATGGAGAGCTGAAGATGACTGAAGTTCTTTATGTGGACGGTCTAAGCCATAATATCCTCAGTGTAAGTCATCTCTGTGACTGAGGGATCATAGTATCATTCAATCAAAAATGCTGCACTATAAAGGGAAAACAAGGAATTCTCTTATGAAAGGCTGTAGAACAGATGGAAACTTATATCAAGTTGACAACAAAGTGAACTCCTACTATCTGTCTTTTGAAGAAGAAAATAATTAGTGGCATCGAATGCTGGGGCACATTAACCAAAAAGGCATGGGAAAGATTTCTAAGATGAATATAGTAATGTATATTCCCATTCTAAAATGTGAATGGGAAAAGTCTTGTGATTCTTGTATTCGTGGGAAGCAGGTATGTACTTCATATTAGCCGAAGAAGAAATGGGAATCCCATATTCTTGATATCATTCATACAGATGTATGTGACCCAATTAATGTTGTTTTAACCCATGGAGAATGGTACTTAGTCATTTTCATTAATGATTATAGTAGAATGGCTTGTGTATTGGTGATTCATAGGAAGTGACAAGTACTTGATTGCATGAAAAATTATCACTGGATTTCTGAGAATGATACAGGACAGACAATAAAAGTCCTGCGATCTGACAATGGAGGGGAATACACATCCATTGACTTTGAAAATTACCTAGAAAAATATGGAATACAGCATGAGGATGTTGTTGTGAGAACTCCACAAAAAAATGGAGTTGTTGAGTTTCAGAATCGACAGGTCAACAATATGGCCAGGACTATGCTGATCGAGAGTGGTATCTCTCGCCATTGCTGGAAGGAAGCTATTAAAGCTGCAGTGAACACTCAGAATCGAACAAGGTTTCATATGGGAGAAAAGAAGATACCATATGAATTGTTTCTTGGAAGGAAGCCTTCATTGAAATACTTTTTGTTTTCGAAAGCAAATGTTTCATCTGAAACAAAGAAGGAAATCAAGGAAAGTTTGGTGAAAATGCTGATGAAGGAATTTTTCATGGGTATCCAATGAAAAAAAAAGCCTACAAGTGTTTCAGCATGTGATTAGGAAAGATTGTAGTAAGCAATATTGTTAAGATAATTGAAGATAAAACAACAAATTATTGGAGGACGTCATATTCATATGTGATAGAAAGTGAAGAAGAAACTAAACATGGAGAAAATACAACTACATAAAAAGAGGAAGTTGTACAAAACACTCAACAGTCATATCATGATGTTTACTCAGAAGAAGAATCTAAAGAAGAGACTATGGCTGGAGAGAATGCAAGTGAACCACACAGGATAAATCATAAAGCTGAGATTGATCCATCTAACATAATTGGAGATAGGAGTGCACCCACACAAACAATGAGGTTGAGAAATAACATGCAGTCTGCATTTCTGTCAGTTGTGGAGCCATCCTCATTTGTAGAAGCTACAAAGGATGAATCATTGGGTGAAATATATGAATGAAGAGTTATATCAGATTGATAATAATCAGACATGGGATCTTGTCTAGAGTCTCATAAGTCATAATGTGATTGGTACAAAATGGATCTTCAAGAACAAGTTTGATGAGAATGGAAGTGTTATTAGAAACAAGGCTCGAATGGGATGTAAGGGATATTCACAGATTGGAGTTTTTGATATTGAATAATCCTTTTCTCCAGTGGCTATACTTGAGTCAATCAGGATTTTCCTTGCTATAGAACTCCAAAGAGGATATAAAGTGTATCAAATGGATGTCAAAACTGAATTCTCAAATGGTGTACTCAAATAAGAAGTCTACATTGAAAAACAAGTGGGTTTTTTCTTAGTAATGATTAGATAAAGGTTTGAAAACTGTAGAAATATATATATGGTTTGAAGCAGACACAACAGGCATGGTACTCCTGGCTGGAATCATATCTCAAGAATCTGGAATTCAAAAGAGGAGGATCAGATCAGAATCTATATGTGAAGAAATATCCAGAATATCAATTTGAGGTTCTTGTCTACATTGATGATATCATATTTGGTGGAAGCAGTCAGAAATCTGTGAATGAATTTTCTAGTGACATGAAATAAGAATTTGAAATTTCTATGATTGGAGAGCTCACATATTTCATGGGACTGCAGGTGATTCAAAAGAAGGATTACACTTTCATTACTCAGGAAAAATATGAAAGAGATTTACTGAAGAAGTTTAATATGCAAGACACCAAACCAATGTCAAATCTGATTGCTGTTGGAAATAAACTTGGAAAACATGAATATGGGACCTCTATGGATCCCACCATGTTCAGGTGGATCATTTGGAGCCTACTGTACCTGACAGCGACACGACCAGATATTGTCTTTTCCACATTTCTTGTTGCCCTCTTTTAGAGTGATCCAAAGGAGGAACATATGGAGGCAGTAAAAAGAATCATGAGGTACATTCAAGGATCACATAACATTGGGTTATATTTTTCTGTAGGTGAGGACAATGAGTAATCAGAATTTTCTGATGCTGAATGGGCTGGTGATGTAGTAGACAGAAAGTCCACCAGTGGTGGATCATTCTATATTGGAAATAATTGTGATGGATGGTTGATAAAGAAATAAGAAAGTACTTCTCTTAGTACTAATGAAGCTGAGTATATCTCTGCCACAAAGGCGTGCACTCAACTGCTATGGATGAAGCAACAACTAACAGATATTGGTGATTAGGAGGAGGAACCAATGGTAATTTACTGTGATAACAAGAGCGCAATTGATCTTACGAAGAATCCGATTCAGCATTCTCGTACAAAACATATTGAAATCAGGTATCACTTTATCAAATAAAAAGTTGAGCAAGGATTGACTCAAATGGATCATGTTGGAACTGATGAGCAAGTGGCTGATATACTGACGAATCAACTATCAGTGGTGGGGTTTGAGATGCATCAGTTGAACCTCAGTGTTCGGCCACCTCCCAATGCATAAGGAGGTTATGAAAATCCCCTCTTCCCAATTATGATAACTTGTTTTATCTGTTTATGGATATGATGTAGGTTTGTGGGGGAGATACAATCTAGGGGGAGTATGGTCTGAGCTGAACATTGAACAAATTACCAGTCTTTGGGTTTATTGTCAATGGGGGAGAAAGGAATAAATTCAGGCAAGTTCAGGCATGTTCATGCATGTAATGCTTCTGTGACACGATAAAAATTCAGTGCCAGTGATAGGATGAGAAGGATAATAAGGAATACATCGGTCATGTAATTATTTTTGGGCATCATTGAGAATTCCAAAACACTGGAACCCAATTCAAGCTTCCTCTCTTGTTTTCTACACCGAGCATTGCTCATGTAGACTTAGAGTGTTGGCTGATTTGATTCTTGTGTTTTTGTTTTGCACATGGACGAGGATCTATTGAATTTATTTTATGATTTCCAACAAACCCAAATGGGGAGATTGATGGAACAATGGTCTTCTATGCATGAATTGGATTATGGTTTGTTTTTGTTTCCAATCCTCAGTGGAAGTTCAGAATGTGTACCAGCAATGTGATCATACAGTTCAAGAAGACAAATGGATAAAAGTGTTTTTCGCAAAGAGAATTGTGTGTTGTGTACAAGAAGGAGAGGAAACATAGACACCATATGTGACTCAAGATTAGAACATGAAAAATGGAAAAGGGATAATGGCCTGGAAATTATTGGGCTGGTTGCGCAAGTGACCTGCGCGCTGAGAAAGGACTTGTGCGCCGATGCATAAGAGGTTTGGAAACTTGCATGCCAGTTGTTATTCATGACCAGAACATCAAAATATGGAAAAGGAAAGTATGTCATGCATCTATTGGTGTGTTCAAGCATGTGAGTAGCATGATAGAGGCTAGGGAGATTGGAGCTGCGTGTCGAGAATTGTACGCGGTGAGGACGCTTGCGCGCCACCACGCAGGGGGTCCAGTTTTCCAATAAATAGAAGAACACCCCTCCTCATTTTCAATGAAGTTCAAGACATAGAGATTTTTAGAGCTCTCATTGCGCAAGTCGTTCAGTCACGCAAGTGGTAGTTGGGTCACACAAGTAGAAGCTGCGCGCCGATTATTAGCTATGCGACCAAGGCAGTTTGGGAGTCAAAGGTGGAGAGCTGCACAAGTTTGGAGTTGAAGGGGGATAGTGTCATGCAAGTGTGTTTGTGTCACTTGCGTGCCGTATTTATACCGTGCAAGTGACTTGCACACCGTTCTAGAAACTTGCGCGCCAGTCTAGGAGAAGCGCGCCAGGTGAGGTTGTTGTATGCCGGTCATTTTGGAGCTGCACGAAAACTAGATGATTTCCCGATACCTTCGGTGCAAAGTGGGATTAGTATACAACTAAAAGTTGGATTTTAACTGAGCATCTACATTCAATAGAGGATTCATTGTTTTGTAATGAATAAGAGACCTACACGTCTATAAACTCAGTGTGACTTCACCAAGTGCAGTGAGCCAGGGGGAGTCAATGGGAGTGACCTGAGAAAAGTAGTGAGGTATCCCTGAACCTTTGTTAAGGTAGTGATCATAGGACAAAGTGACTGTTCCCGAACCATTGTAATCCACAAATAGTGAAGATTAGTAGAATTTGGAATGACCGAAAACTTGTTGGTATATGCTCCTTGGACGTAGCCCTTAATGGTGAATCATGTAAAAAATGATGCGTCACCTCTATGCATGTGAATATTTCATTGATGATCATATTCATAATATAGGTTTAACTAGTTCCTACCAACGTGGGAACACGATCCTTGTTTTTAAAAGAAACATTTGTCACCCTGATTCACCTCTCCCCTCTGAGGGTGTCCCGAGGTCCTACACTTAATACCAATAAAAGAATAAACGTTCTCACTATTTTTTTCATAAAAAAACAACATGCATTAATCTATAAAAATAAAAATTAACACTAATAGTTCATCATAAATATCTATTCATTAAAAATAAATATATATTAAATAGGACATCACATTTTCCAAGGCCAGGTGTGAAACCCTTATCATCCTTCAACCACGGGTTTAAGACACATGGGCTCACCGGACATGATTGGATATCACCTGACATACCTAATGTCCCTTTTTAAAACTACACTAATATAATATATAAGATGGACGTCCATGAAATATGTATTATTAATGATTAACTTTTAATCATTTTTTTCAACACAAACTCAGTGCACCTATACATCCTCCAACGTTTTACCTAATGTTTTCATGAATAGTTAACCTTATAACCCTTCTCAAACATTAAAAATCTAAAACATTAGAAAAAGATCCAAAAAATCATATTAACATAGATTCCCCTATATATCACGAATTTGTTCTTGGTTGACACATTCCAAACATGTGAATACCCTCATCAAATATTCTCCTGAAACATGATAACAAAATAAAATACTATAAAGCCTTTTAGAAAAAATCCATCCTTCCACATTCTATTGTATATTGAATTAACTCTTTAAATGAAAAAATGTTGTAAACTTCATCAGTGGTATCATAAACCACCTAATAAAAAGTCCTCACATAGTTTCTAGTTAATCAATATTGTCAAACTTACTAACTCATATCCCACATTTCTTTATCCATACAACATTATCTTATCAGAAACAACATATTAAGGGATACCTTCCCTTAATCGAAATATCATATTGTAATTAAATAACCTCACCAGACCATAGAGAACATTCAATATAAACAAATAAATACTGACCAAAAAACATAAGTAAAACAATCATTTATTATTTCATCATTCATAACTTTTGAATATAAATACAAAAATACTTCTATTACTTCATCCTTAATCCATTGAAAACAATACCTCTTTCTGTTAACATTTCATCCGAAGTCTCCTCATCATCCAAAATGATACCATTACTCACACAATATTTCATATTCTCTTCAAGAAAATTCCACTTAGTAAATTGAGTATCATAAAGACCATTTTCTATACACATAAAACACAAAACCATCGATGGTGACTTTGGGAAGAAAAAATACCCATCCATTTCATTAACTGAACTCTACATTTTTCCTTACAATAACTTGATTTTTACAATTCATTTCCAAAGCCTAACCCATCCTTGTTCCTCTAAGACATACACATAGGTGATTATTTCCACATTATTGAAATAATGGAAACTGAATCATCTTTCTTCTGTGGTGTCCATTACCCGAACTCTCAACAAACACCTTTTTTGTCTTCCTTGGTGAGTATAAGAGTTTTTTTAAGGTAAAAGTTACTATTCATGTTACATGAAAAATATTTAGGCTTGATCACAACATCTTTCACTCTAGTTATCATTCATCTTGATTTCTCACCAGGAAATCATTCATCACATTCAACATTCATCCAATTCCATCTGGTTTCTTCTATTGATTGAAACTAGATGAATAGTGTGAGAAGTACTTATCATAGCATAAAAAGACATAGTCATGAATATAATTACTTATATGATGTCTAAATCATGACACCTTTCATAATATAGGACTCCTTGTCATTATACAAGTTTTTCCATAGCTAACTTATATCTAAATCCTTCATGATGGTTTGTGATGAGTTTCTGAATTCCCAAATCATATCCCACCAAGGAGTGTCAAACCAGGTGTGAATCAGGGCCCATTTTCAAGTACCAATTTACACCAAGTCATGTCTGGAACATCATTTCAGAGTTGTTACCACTAGGTAAATCAATGATAGAGCCACATCCACCTGTACTTTATAGAACGGGATGTATTTCATATAAACCACTCACTCAATCCTTTACCAAAATTTTAGAAAAATTTCCATATCATTAACACATCCTTATATATATCCATAGAGACATCCCTTGAAATATACTTCGAAATATACATATGGATATCACTAAGGTTTTATCATCCTACATTACAAAGGTTTAATATACCTTTTATTAGATACAAACTATAAGGACCCTCAATTGTCAAAACATTAACATTTCATAACTTTTTCATAATAATTAAACATTATAAAAATAGACGCCCAAAGACCGCAGTTGGTATAGTACATTTGGAAACATGGAAACATAAAAACTGGAACATAAGTGAAATATATAATCTCCCACTAAATTCTTCTTAAATACCACCCTTATTAGACATATCAAACAAATTACATATCATCATAACCTGGGGGAAAGGAAACATAAAAGGGGTGAGCTCAAATGTTCAATAAGGGTACAAAAGGGAGACATGTAAGTATAATCATGAGTATAATGGTATGATAATGTGATACTGTAAATAGAATATCACACCCTGCATAACCAATATCACATATATAAATAATGTTATAAATCACGGTCATTCATAAGAGTTGAATTGAAAGTAATTAAAATACATAATCCATGTAAAAATAAAATAGGAGTAAGACATGTAATTGTGGAAAACACATAAGCATATAATGATTTCCGTAGTAGCCAAGGCATCACCATCAAGACCATCTTAGTAGTCATGGTTCATTCCCATGGTCATATAAGTAGCATGATTTCACTCTTAATACCATATTAGTAGTCATCGTTCACTCACAACGACATATTAGTAGTTAATGTTAAATTCCAAGAGCATCATAGTAGCATGATTTCACTCCTCATACAATCATTGTATATATAATAAGATATAAAACATTACCCAATACATTGGAGGGAGATATAGGTACCACCTGTCACATAATAAAATCAAACATATATGTGCCATAAGATCGTAAATAATCTTATCATAACACGTGATATGAAATGGGTTTAATAAATATGTAAAAATATCATAACATATGAAATGAGACAGGTTTCATAATCATCACATCATAAACATAACCCATCAAAAGAAACAAATTTCATAAACATATAATGTGTGAAAGATAAACAGATTTCATAAAGACAATGACATTAATAATAAGCCATTATTAGAAAGGATATGAATGTAACATTTAGATAATTTCCTAGAAAGGCATGAGTAACATTAATAGATTTCATCTTAGATGGAAAATAATTTTGAAATAACTTTTAAAAATGCTTCCGGGGGGAAATTTCCATTCTTTTCTGAAAAGTATTTTTAATACACAAAATTATTTAAAATTTATTTTCTTATAATATACCATGAAATTTTATAAAGAAGTCATGATATCATTTTGAATACCTTTATCTTTTCAAACTTATAAAATAAGCTTCAAATCATTTTAAAACATTTTTCATTTAAAACACATAAATATTTTTTATGAAACGATTTAAAATGTTTTCGAAACCATTTTTTAAAACACCATGAAGACTTAAAACAAATTATTGAAAAATTTAAAATACCATTTAAAACAGAAAACATTTTTGAAAACCCTTTTCATCAAAAATAGATTTGAAAACATACAAATGAAGCTTTGAAAACCAAAAAAAGTTTATGAAATAATTTTTCCTTGAAAATGTTCTTCAATGATCATTTGAAATCATTTTTAAGAAAAAATTTGCAAAACATTTCTTTAGAATATGGTTTTTCAAATTAAAGTGATTTCTGACCGAAGAGAGAGATAAAATATGATTTTTCATAAAATATTTTTCTTAATTATCATAGGTTCCAAATAGTGTAAATGTTGTAATAAAACATGAGGATATCCTAAATAAACATAGTATAATAAAATCAAGAGTATTCTTGATATATGGTTCATAAGATTTCATAAAGGGAATCATAAATATAAAAAATCTCAAAAAGCAATGAGATTATCTCAATAAACTCTTATTAAGAGGTAACTTTGTATCATAATCTCCATTTAATAAATTGAAATTACATGATGATTAAAATATCAAAAATGAAGTAAATTCATGATATAACTTATATAATTGAATCATATACACCTCAAATAATATTTTATGTTCATAACAAAACATGAAACTCAATGAATGAAAATTGAGACAAAACTGTTTTACCGATTTGGTAAATTTTGAAAGATAAAACCCATGAGAGAAGGATAATAAACTGGGAATGTGAATAAAAATAAATTTAAGTAAAATATACATAGAATAAAGTCATAGGATTCGATTACACCATACAAAAGTAAATATTTGTGATCATAACATGAATCTAACATATGTTAAAAGTGAGATGAAATCCCCCTTACATTGTGTCTTGAATATCTCCTTACTCATAAATGTATTCTATATAATAAATATTGGTTTATGATAAATATTTTAAAGAATCATATTATTTTATATAATATTGTATATCTTTTTGTTATAACCTTATATTACCCTCTTGATAACAATCCTAGGTTAATGATTTACTTTGGGTAAAATTTACTTTGTTATTCGCATGTGTCTTAATTTGTTACATCTTTGGTCCATAAACATATATCATGATTAAAAACTTTAAACCATGATATGAATATCTTTTATATTCTGTATATTTTTATTATAATAATCTAAAGAATATAGTAGTTTGAAATGGAATACTCTGTTCACGAAGATGGTAAGCCTTACATATGCATGAACATTGTTTCCATCTTTATTATCGTATGGAAAGAAAGTATGTAAATGAGAGAGATATATATATATATATCATTATTAATTTATAATTAGTATATCATATATATCATATAATTTCATTAAATACACCCTTAATAAATTCCATCTTCTGTGTGAACGAATCACATCGCTTTGAGGGGGCGATAGTCCACACTTTCTCAAACACGATTATTGTATTTACACCAAATGGAATCTAAATAGATGTGTGTAGTAAAAGGAATATAGAATAATAAATACATAAAAAAATAATATATGAAATATATACATATATTTTCTATCACAATGTCTGCCATAATTGGTGGTAAATTGAGAAATTAATAATCATCGTTTACTAAGGGAGTAGTTCGCCCTACACAGAAATATTATGTTCAACATCCATTAAAAGGAGTTGTGTGTAAGTGTACGTAATAAAATTTTCATAAAAACATTCTAGTATATTTAGGATACTAGTTTTTTCACACATGAATGTAATAAAGGGACTGGTGGGGTGGAGAAGGAAAAAAATGGAAGGAGCTTGAGAGAAGACGTTGCCTCAAAATCACGTAACTCCTTTTGGTTTATGCCAAAGGCTTCCTTTGGATTATTTTACCCCAAAGTGAGGATAAAAGGGAGAATGAAGGATTTTTTTTAATATTTTCTCAGATATTGGATTAACATAAAAGGTTCGAGAGGTTTTAGGAATGGGTTGAGGTGGTGACCTTTTATATGGAATGGAAATGACTCATTTGGTATTTTTAGATACAAGTTAGGTGTGCACACGTTCTTGACTAAAAATAGTTATATAAAACAAACAAAACTCAATAATGGACGTTTTATTTTATAACTATGTAATTAAAAATTGTTTTTTAATGTTTATAGCTCATTTGGGGCCTTAAATTTAAGGTTTAGTCTCTAATTAAGCTATTTCTGGCCGGAATTGTTGTGGTTAATTTTAATCACTTTTACTAACCATTTTAGTCAAAAATTAACATTCCTATATTAGAATCTAAATATTATACTGAATAAAATGGAATATTTAATATTTTATAAATTAAATTCACAGAATAAGAAAAAAAAATTAAGATTAGTGTTAATGCCGCAGATGGGAGGAAATAACGTGGTTTTAAAGTATGAGATGTTCAAATGTTTGATAAGATTTTATATTAAATTTAAATGTGAAATTTATTCTAATGAATTAAATTATATTAATATATTGTATATTTATTTAATGTTACTTGAAAACATATTTATAATATCATTTATCATAAAAAATTAGTTAGAAAAAAATTAATTTTTAAATAAAATATAGTATTTTTCACTATTTATCGAAAATGATGTTTCTTAAAGAAAAATCTAAAAAATCACACGAGGATAATTTTGAAATTATGAATTCAAAAATAAAGTATATATTAAAAATTAAATTACTAAATGTGTCAAAAATTAATTTTATTGTTATATTTTTCTCAACTCATAAAAATATTATTTTTAACATAAAAGGACTTTACAAAAAATCTCCTCTATCATAATCAATATCTTTTATTTTTATAAAAAAATTATAAAAAATAATTTTAAAGTAGTTATTAATATTCATATAACTGTTTTTATAGGTTATTTTATAATTATATCATTTAATTAATTATATATATATATATTATGTTTTATATAGACTCAGTGTTGCATGCATCGTACGCCAAGTCGATGTTACTTATAGTGCAATACAAATTGGTATTGCATGTAGCGCAATAAAAGTTAGTGTTACATGTAGCATATGACAAGTTGGTATTTCATGTGAATGGAATGTTTGAATTTTTTTTAGTTTATATATAAATCAAGAACTATTTACCGTGTCACGTGAAATGAAAAATATTGAAATGATAAATTAATTAGAAAAATTAGTTCTCCAAATATCGGGGTATTAGAGGAATAAATTAAAATATTTCATGGTTTGTTAAACAAAACAGTTATTTCCCATTTTTCCGGGTTATTTAAAAATAAGTTTTTAATCAGAATAGATATTTTTATATCCAAAAATTATTTTCTTATGAGAGAAAAAACACTTTTTTATAATATATCATGTTTTATGGTTATGTTATGATTCATGGGAATTTTTATAATGATGGATGGTTTTCTAATAATTCTAGGATAGTGGTTCCCTTATAAACCCTAGACAGGTACATATTTTATAGGATTCCATTGCATTTGGTAAACAATATATTTGATGTTGACAATATTGGTTATTCCACTAATAAAATTGAATTTAATAGTGATATAAAAATGATGTCCAAATTTTCCAAAGTGATTTATTTTTGATTTCAATGTGTTTTTACTAACATTTATGATTTTAAAAGATAATTTAATGATAATATTTTTTAACTCCATTATATTCTAATTCATAATATTGAAATGTATGACATTTTGAATGAGTTATTATGAGTTTTTCAAGATTTTAAATAAATAATTATGATGTTTAATATTACAATAAAATATGTAATGAAATGTTATATGAAAATATTTCGCTATATAATATGATTTATTAGGTAAAAATTATGTTGATCCAAATATTTATTTTAAATACGGAATGTTTTATAGGTATTCAAGAACTAATGATTTTATTTATATCAATTTATATATTTCTAAAAGATCATTTTATACTCATCCCAAAGATTAAAAAATCAAAGGTTCTTTTCTGATGAATAATGAAAATGATGAGGTGAAGATGAAAATTTTGTTGATATATCATGAAATGAAAAATTGTTATATCATAAATGTTTTGTATTGTAGGATAAATAGATATTGAGTGTTAGTGTCAAATTTTTAATGTAATATATATTTATGTAATCATGATGCAATAATTATATATAACTCTAAACCATAATGTGACACATATGTAATAGAATAAATACATGTCTAAAAATTCAAGAATATGTTATGTTTAATGTGATTTCCAAATAGTGGGTATTAGAGGAAATGTTTAATTATCTTTTCTGGTTTGGATGTTATTTGGGATTTTGTATAAGTCCTCTACAACTATAAATATTAGTATGTTAGGGATAATTGTAGTTATTTTTGATAAACATAAAGATTTGAATATAGGATAAAATGTTAAGGGATTTCTTATTGATTATCCTCTTCATAAGATGGTTTCTTATGATTTTACTGATATACATACTCTAACTATTTTTGTGGTTTTTTGTAAATGGATGGAAGTAGTATGAACCAAACAAAAAATATATGTGGTGAAAAATGTGGTTGTTTTCTGAATGTGTAATCGAATGGAATGGTTTATGATGGGAATACTTTTTTGGTTATTCTTAACTAGATATCATGACCTAATAATAATAACATGAACCAATTTGAGTTTCTAGAGACATCAACAAATAGATAAACTAAGTTTCTTGGGTATATTCAGTCATTAATATTTTAACGGTAAAAAGATAAAATCTCCTAAATTTCATTAATTTTATAAGAAGAGCCTAGGTAAATATATTAAAACAACTAGTTATTGTTTTTATGTGTTTATGGAAGGAATAAAAGAATAATCTTCTAAAGAAGCTAGAAGAGTTGAGCAAAAACTATGAGGTGTGGTAATGTTCTTCCCAACAAATCAATTGAATTTTTAATTGTGGGATAATGGGAATTATGAAAATTTATGTACTAGGGGGAAATATAGAAAATGTGATCTATAATAACATGTAAATAAATATTTACTAAAACCCAATTATATTATCATTGAAGATGATGAAAATGATAATGAAAAATGATATTTATAGATTATATTTTGGTTTTTGTATTAATTTTGTTGAATCATTGAACATTATTTATATTTGTGTTTCTAGGAAGTATTAAACAAATATTGTGGGAAATAATGTTTAATGGACTATGAATAATGTTTAATGATTAAGGTGTCTACATATAAGGATTCAATATTTTTTATGTAGTGGAATATTTAAGGACTATCATAATTTAAATATCATTAATACTATTTTGATTTTTTATGCAATGCGAGTACCTTAGAGACCATTTTTTAGTTTTAATATTAGTTAATGGTATATGCTAGCCTTATGATTAACATGTTTTTTATGAAAGTTTATTTTTGGAAGACTGGTCTTTTATGTTTTAGACATATGATGAAAGTTATTGATTTCCTTTATGGTTAATAAGATCATTGATGATCAGTTAATTATTTATAATTGGGATAAAAGAGTTATATAATTTTTTAAAGTTATGTTATATGATAAAAATAACCATTGGATTGGAAATTTATATTTTTACCATGTAATTAATATTATTTTGGAATAATTTTTCTATTTTTTGAACCATATATGATTGCGATGAGTGGAAATAATTTTGGATTTGATAAGATTTTATTTGGGGGATAAATGTGTAATTATCATCTAGAAATATATATAATTTTATTTCAGATTTATTGTGACTCATTTTAATTTTTTAAATTATTAGAATAATTTGGAAACTATATGTTCAAGGAGAATACATTTTTTGGTGTATCACATTATGAGTGACAAATGCTTATCTAGGATAAATGATAAATTAATCATGGTAGAATATATGATAAAATAGTTATGATATTTAGATATATAAATTTTTAATGTACATCTTTAATAATATTATGGTTTCCTAATTTTATAATGTTTAATTTTTAAATTTCAACATTAATATTTAATTTATACGATTAATTTATTATTTCCCCATATGAATGTTTAATCATTTTTAGAATTTTTGGGATCTTAGCTAACCATATTTTGGGTTGTTTAATGTCCACATACATAAGGAATGGAATTTGGATTATTTTATCTATTATAATATGAGTTTAGTTTTCAAGGAATGAATAATTCCCCATGAAGACTCACCATTTGGAGAAACATATGATATGTTGGTTGACATTGATTAAGGGATAAAGCATTACTTATCAAGCTAGTTAAATTCCTTATTTTCTTAGTCTTGATTGTAAATGAATTATTAAAATCTTGGAAAAGGATCTTGAAATAAATAATTTATCATATAACCTTCATTTTTGATGGATCAATTGTTTTTTCACATCTCTTTAGTTTATGGTTTTATGGTCACTAACATACTCATGATCATTTACTTTTATGTGATCAATAATCTCTATCACACACCATAAATATTTTGAAATTAAAATTTTCTTCAATGTATATATTTTCACTTCACACTAATGTTTTCATACTTATAATCCTGGTTTTATGTTATTCTTAATATCTTTTTTTACTTCCCTTTCCCACTTTTCAAGAGAATGTTTTATTAATCCTTATTATGATCTGGGGTTCAAAAATAAAATTTTCAAATGTAAAACACTTTATTATCTAGAGAACTTTAAAATTATGGGAATAAAATTTCTTAAAGGGGGTGGGTGTGGGGGGTTAACTCCCCATGGTTTTAATATAATACTATGATTTCTCACTTTATTGACATGGAAACTGAGCATTATGTAAATTGGGATATATAATAAAAAATTGAATATTTTAATTTGACCATTATAGCATATCCATTGAATTAGATAGTATGAATATGAATAACTATATTATGAAATATAAATAAATTCAATACTCAAATAATGTATTTATCAGTTATTAAGAAATAAGCACTCAATATTCAGTAATGTTATTTTATACATTCAATATATGTTTTCCTTAAAAATGATATTTATTTATTTTTTTAGAATATATTATAATTAAAATAAAAAACTTTAAGAAATTTTATTTTATAAAAATGAAATTAATTTCAAACTCATCATATCAAAATTACATTAGGGGGATATTTTGGTATTTTTTTAAAAAGATTTATTTTCATATGAATATTAAAAAATACTAATTTTTATTGGGAACCATATTTTCCTTTCAAATATTAATAAAGTCATATTTAATTTTTGTTTATTTTTTAAAAAATATAGTCTATTTTATTATATATATAATAAAATTATCTCCTTTTAAAATAATTTATAGTGAATTTGTTATAAAAACATATTTATAATTAAAAAGGTAATTTTTTTCTAAAATAACTACTTTTCATCTCATTTGGTGTGTATAATTTTAATTTTCATTCTTTCATTTATATAAATTTAATCCTAAAAAATGTATTTAATGTTGGGAACTTGGTGTTATAAATATAGTAAATAATTCCCTTTTTTCATTATAAATAGAACCCTTAGTATTTTGTTGTTACCTCGGTAATGGTAAATTAGTATATTAAGTATGAAAATAATAGTATTATGACTAGAAAATTTCACTAACATGTATTTTCATTTCTTTTTATGACACTATTTTGTTAATAATCATCCAATATTCTAAAAATATTACCTTTTGTTTCAATTTGACCATGTTATTGTCCTTTATAATATTTATGTAATGGATAACTGTTAACACCATTAATGTGTACATGTGGACTACCACCTCTATGAAGTGACATGATTTTTTTTTATTACCACATTACATGGAGAATATATATAAGTTTGTTTACAATGGTAATATGATATGTGTAATATATTATTCATTATTTAATGACAAAATGTGAATTTATTTCTTTACATAATGATTGCTTAAAAATAGATAACTTACTCATGCGTACGTACGAAATATCATCCCCATTATTTTAATGTATTTCATTTTTCATATCATTATTCCAGGTTTTGTTTTAAAATTATAACTAATATATAAAAATGAAAATTATTTCATGATTATTATTCTATATATTGTGGAATAATAACCTCTTTTAACATAGTCAACCTACTGAAGTCATTTTAGAAAATGAGCTGAATATTGTAAAAATTAATGATGTGAACTTAATTGAATATGTAAATGATTATAAATTTTAAAAATGGAAGATACACTTGACAAAGTTTGTTAATAAAGTAAATAATTAACGTACTTTATTTATTCATGATGATAAGGATCGTAAAATATGATTAATACTTTAGGTAAGGGACATTTTACTTTAAAAAAATTCTTTTAAATGTTTATAGGATTTATATTCTATATCATTTTATTCCATGTCCATTTTCACTAAATAATATTGTGGATGAATTTATATGGAAATTATTGATTTCTAAAAGATGTTTTATGTTACATTTTTTTAGTTTAATTGTTTTCAAATGGAATCTATTTGGATATTTTATACAAAAAGTTTTGACCTTCATTGAAAATGGAAAAAATGAATGTTCTAATTTAACATATACATTTTCAGCATGTTTTCACGTAGTCATAACCCGCTTGTTATGTTTTGATTGCTCAAAAAGTATTCAATTTTTCTCCAAATAAATACCCACTTTCTCATTCATTCTGGTTTTTTTAATGTGGTTTTGAATTTAACGGATATCTTAATGTTGGAAAATGTTTTTCTTATTGGTGAATATAATATTTTTTTATAATATTTCATATGCTTCAATTATGTCATTGATCAGCAATATTTTTTATGATGATTGGAGGTTTTGTTATAAATTCATGATTGTTGTTCCATTATAAACCAAGGATGGGTGGTTCTGTTATTGACCACCAATACATTTGGTAAATATTATATTGGAATTCGACTATATTGGATATTACCATTTTAATAGTGATTTTTAAAGTGATATAAAAATTATGTACCAGCTCAAATTCATCATTTATTTATTCTTTCTATGGGTTTCTACGTAAATATTATGGTTTCACAAGGTGATATAAGGATCTTAGGTTTAATTTAAAATATATGATACTTCTTTAGGGTGAAATTTATTACTTTATTAAAAGATTATTATATGTATTTTAAGACTCTAAGGAAACCGTTCTGAATTTCCTTATTCCATTAAAATTTATTGGGAATTGTATTAGGAAAATATTTTGGTTGATAATATGATTTCTTGGTTATGAGAATGTTTATTTTGATCGAAAATATTATTTTGGAATGGAAAATTTGTATAGTTAATAAATGAAAAAAATATTCTTTTTTTATTTTTATATGTCCCTTACTATGTTTTTTGGGCTCATCCCATGATTTTAAAAAATAACTCAGTTTTAAATATGAATAGTGAAAAAGGAGAGTTCAATACGTTAATTGTGAAGAATTTTATGGAATATAAACCATTTTATATTAGAAAATATTTTTATTGTTGGACAAATTGATTCTGAGAGGAATTTTTTACTTTGTTGTGTCATATTTATTTTTTGTAAGGATGTTGGAAATATTCTATAACACAAAAAACTATAAAGATCCTAAAATTTATTAGAATTAATTTTTGACATGATTCCTAAGATTATTTAATGTTTATGAATGGGTCCTTATATAGGAGGCAATCCTATATGATTAATATTTATCTTCTATTACCACTGGCTCCTACGTGCGATTAATTGGAAATTAAGTTTTATCAACACAAATCATTAAATTAATTTCATTTATAGTTTATAAAATGGTACATTAATAAGATATAAATGTTCACTCTAAGAACATATATTTAAAATAATTACTATTAATTTACAGAACCCCTAGGGAATCTTTTAAATTTCTAATCATTGATCATTCCAAGAACACTTTAAATAGTGAACATAGTCTTTTCTCAATGATCACTATTGAAAAAATTGACATTCACTTCAATTTTCATTCTAATAATATTTAATTTTAAACCATTAAAGATTTTTTCCATCAATTTTGTGCATCATGGAATTCAGTTTCATTGAGAATTCAATTATTTCATTATTTTAAAATTGACTATAATTTTATTAAGCCCCCATGAAACCCATAATTAAAGGTAGTTTAAATCCCTAATAATAAATTAATTATTGTAGTTGTTATTTATGATGTGTATTCATTTAATAGTAATTACCATTGAAAAGAATGGTTTGAAATATACAGATATAATACAAACCATTCCAAATACTTTTCTTGATAGTTTGGAGAATTCCAATTTTTAGTGGTTGTCATATTTTTATGGCATGTGGTTTATACCACAACTAAATAACACACATTAGTTTAATTCTATGTTTTTCTTTTTGTGCCACTATATATGAGTATATTAATTTTTAAATATAGACCTAAAATTTGGCCTCTTATGCAATAAAATTAGATCATGGAACTAAAAATAAATGAAAAAATGGAATAAACATTATAAAAACAGCTTAAATAATATTACAAAATTTTATCAGATAAAACATATTAATTATGTAATATTTTAATTAAAACCCAGTTAATTAATACAAATTTCATAAAATGCAAAAGATACATCAACATATAAAATTACACATCATAGACCATTGTACATTTCATCTACACCACTATTTTTTCCTCAAGATGATATTCACTCCTACTACTAATTATTTAATCCTTAATTTCCTAAAATTATAATATTTAGAAACATAAATTATATTATATTGATTAATTATATAAACAACAAAATCAAAATGTTTTTCCCTTATTATACAGATGCTTTTAACAACCTTTTATTAATGTGAACAATACCGTCTGATGCATGAATCATACTTGATGGAGTTGGGACAATGACCAATGGTGTAGTCTCTTCAATGTATATATTATTTCAAAAAATAAAAATACATTTTTTCCGAGTCAATGTTTCAATTAAATAAAATATAAAAAATAAAACATTTCAAAATGATAAAACAAAATTAAAAAATCAATATTTACAATTTCTAATAATTTACTGGTATTTGAATAGCTTATTTCATGGTTAAAATCCCTAATTCATGTTATTAAAGGTCAATATTATTATATATAATAACTAATCTATGCCTTTTTATTTTATATACATCTAATTATTTTTTACCCTTTGAATTCAAAATGGAAATTATTTTACACCAATAGAATTAAAAATTAATTTTTTATTTATGATATTTCCAGCATAATCATGGTGCTAAAATATCAATATTTTTATGTTAAAGTGAAAATCATTTGTATTTTATAAAATATTTTAAATGGTCACCAAATTTTTAACAAAAAATATAAAATTGTTTACTATGTTAAAGGAGGTTTTTAAGAACAATAGATTTATTCATAATTTATTATCAACGTCCATCAATGACATTATTTCCTTAAACTCACCATCTTTTATAATACTAACCATTACAATGCTGTTGTGGAGAAATATATTAGTCCTTCCTTATTGCTAAGGTTCACTATCAATAAACCAGTATTTAATGTCTCACACATATTATATATATATATCTTGATTTCCCATAGACTACGAAACTCATCCCATTATCAATTTCATAATCAATATAATATACCATTGTGTAATGTGAATAAAAATATATGGATTATTTTTCTTTACACTCAATAGTATCAATAAAATTACTTAATATTTCATTAAAAAATTATAATGAATATTCATTTACACGTCAATGAATATCGGTGCACATAAATTTGGATAAAACAATATAAAAATGTCTATGATAATTGTATTCAATAATATGAGTAAACTTTTAATAATATCCAAACTTTATAAATTTTTTAATAATTCCACATTTTTTTCAACCATTCATAGGATGAATTAGTGAAAAACCTAAAGCTATTAATATTGTAATCATTGAATCACCTAAATTTCTATAAATTACCATTATATAAATATAAAAAATTATCATACAGTTCAAATAGATTATCAAAATTTAGGATATATAAAAATGAATAGAAAAATATAAGTTCTAATAAAATATAACGTTCATCATATTTTAAGTATAAAAATGATTATGAATATTCAGGATTTTCAAATAATATTATATTATCTCTGTTCACATTTTTTTTATTTTATTCACATTTAGAGTTCACAACTAAATTTTCTCATTTTTATCTTCATTTATTCAATGTAAGCTTTAATAATGTCATATGTTTTTTAAAAACAATCATTATGCATGTATGAACTTCATATGGGTTTGTGAACCTGAGGATATCATTCCATCATGATTTCTATGTGTATTAAAGATTATTGATTTACGGGAGGATGAAATATAATTTTATTTATCTTTAGTATATTGAAATAGATTTAATATTGTCTCAATCCCAACAAAATTCCTTGAATAGGACATGAGAAACTCTTCGACCAGGTAACATTATATTGTATCATCTTTTGGTTGAGCCTTGTTCATCACATAAGACATAAAATGGCCAAAGAATTTAATATATAAACACATAAAGAAAATATTTATAAAAAATATATAATTAAATAGTGAAGAAAATTTTAAAATAAAGTACCTATATATGGGATGCATCCATCTATACTGTACAAGACCACAAAATTTAATTTCCTCATACAAATTCACAGTCTATAGAATAATAAATGTGAAAAATTATTGGATAACTGTTATATAAATGTTAAAATATGTTCTTATTATTATTTCCTATAATTTTACAATCACATCTGGGATTGATGTTTTCTCACAATTTTTTTTGATGAACATGAAAATCTAAATTATGCCTAGTGTTATTTTATCAGGTAAAAAATTTCATAGTTCTAATGGTAAGAACATCTCCATTGAATTATGTGAGTCATAAATTTCCAATCCATATAACCTATGATTTATTAATTCAAAAAATTACTATATTTTAGAAGAATGTCGATTTTGAACATTAACATTTTTATGTCTTGAAATGAAAAAATAATTTTTATGACTTTTTAGAATAATATTATTTTCTAGATACTAACCTTTATCATTTTCTAAAATATCACATTATATATTTATTTCTTCTCTATATTTAGTTGAATTAAAACGATCCTTTATTTTCTCATTTTCAATATGTATTGTCAAAAATAAAATTATCACGCACATTCATATTAGTGTGTATAATATAAAGATTATGATATAACAACTACAGTTCCCAATAATGAAGATTAAATAATATTTTTCTTTCTTCCATTTTTTATACCAATTTCATATAATGTGTTCAATCCCTATTCCATTATTCTATCAAATAATAATTTCATAAATTCTTCAACAAAAGTAAATAATTGCCTCATAATTTCTGACATAAATAACAATATTTTATGGGATTCAAATCAGTTTGTCTATAAAATGATGAATTATTAAATTAAAACCAATTTCATGAATTGAGAAATTGGTTCTAAAACATACATAAATATTTTTACTAAAAGTTATTCTTTTATAAATAAATTCAATATAAAAAATTAGAAATTCAAAACCAAAATGTATAAGAACCTAGATCATTATTTTAGGTATAGATCTTTATTTAGAGTTGTTTTTTTAAAAAAAATAAATAATTAGGAATTTTCTATGTACATGTCATATACTTTTGGGTACACACCGTGTACCCAATTGCTCCATATAGCTGTGTACTAGCCATGAAACAACCAAGTACATGGACTTATAGGTGACATGGAAGACTGTCTAAAGAGGGGGCCAGTTGAGGCTAGTACACAACATGTACCTTAATAGAAAACGTCATGTAATTTTATTTTTATTTGATTAATCGAAGTGGGGTTTTGTATCATCTAAAGAATTCCCTTATTTTTCCCGTGTTTCATATAAGACAGTGATGAGATGGCCGAGAACTTCATGTGCCTATTATTCCTCCATTCGAGCTCTGATTGAGACGCAACTAGGTGCATTGTATTCCCACTTGTGATTTATCTCTTTCCCTAGAGCATATCTTCATGTTTTCTCTCTCTTGAGTTATACAGGGTTGAATGTCTTTATAATTTTTGTAGACCTACGTCATTCTAGGTCGATTCAAGGGCCGATGTTTAAGAGTGTTTATCGTACAACATCGAGGTTGGTGGTTGTTCTTTTATTTAATGGTCTTTGGATTATTTGTGCACAATGTGATGAATACCCAAGTTTGGGGTATTGCGTGTTGTGGATTTTAGACCTATTATATACCTTCTAGGGTTTAATTGGTTAAAAAGGGGTTGTAGCTGAAACACCCCGAGATTTTATGAGATATATTATTTTAAATTTCGTTGATTTCTTCTATTATACACAACACCAAGATTTGTTTTTATTATACCCAACACTGTATTAGCTTACAGTATACGCAACACTATTCTTGGCATGTGTTGCACAAAATTTGAAGTTCGTTTTGTGGAAATTATTCTACACAACATTATGTATAGTTTCTGTTTATTGTTTAAATGAAATAAGTTTTTATTATGTTATACGCAACACCAAACAGAGCATTCACCACACGCATCCTTGACTTCGCTTGCATTATATACAATCAAGACCTTCTTCGATAGTGTGTGTAGTACGCAATACCAAGTTTCACTATACGATATATTATTATAATATTATTATGAACTAGCCGTTATGAAAAGTAATACCCACTTTTTGAAATTTTATAAATTTTATCATTCAAAATGGACTTCATTTTTGTATTCAAAATATTGAAATTACCCTATGGTGAATTTTTTGTATTTTTTTTTGAAAACTTTTAATTTTTGATGAATAGTGAAAACACGTAGTTACTATTTAAAAACCGAATTTTTATTTAAATAATTATTTATTTTATTTAAATTTATTTTAGGTCAAAATTTATATATAATACCTATATAAGTCCAATGTAATTAATTTTAGTCATTTTATAATAATTTTAGATATATATAAATTTTCTCGAACTTTTCACCGTCTTTTTCCCACCTCCTAAGAGAATTTGAAAATTTACATAAAACATAATTTTACCACTTCCGTGAGTGGAATTTCAAATTTCCGAGAAACATGGTTAATATTAAGGAGTAAAATGTGGTTTCTTAAGATAAAAATAATTTTTGGTGAATAGTAATTTTTTACTTTTATTTACCATGGTTAAAAGTAAATAGGATAATTAAGGGTAAAAATGATATAATTATTAACCAAACACATGTTCTAATTCTATTGGATATGTGTAATTCGACAAATAACAACCATTGGAATAAAATATTACCCTTTAGATCCACATAGTTTATATTAGGACCCTTATTATTATTTTATTTAAAGAAGAGTTAAAATAGTACAAATCAAAGATTAATAACTAAAACATTTTTAATATAGGGTTATACAGAAGATAATTTAGACTATAAATTTTAATTAGAAAGATAAAATGATTTCTTACATAACAGTGTTTTATTTATAATTTTTAGACATTATATAATTTAATTTATTTATGACGTGATGATGATGCAGTAATTGCCAAATTAAATAAATATTAACATAATTGATTTTATAAATACCCAAATAAATGTGATTTGATACTTTTTATGAATTCCAATAATTTTATATGTTAATATTACATGCTAGTATTGATTCGATAAATCTTTTTTGAACTAATCATGTTGTTATTATTTTCACAAAATTCAATTACCAAATAGTGTCAAAATTAACATAAAATAGTTTTTTAAACAAATAATATATTATTAATTGGTATTATATTCATAAAAATCTAAGGTTAGGAAAAATGACTTAGATAAGGTTATATATTTTAATAATGAACCACTTGGGGTTAGTTTGGCTTGTTATAGTATGTTTATTAACCATATAGTGAATCAAAAAAAGACGACACAGTAAAAGTTAAATTATTTAACTTAGAGTTAAATCTAAATGATAAGGTTAAAATAGTAACCTAAACTTGTATAAAACATATTGGTTTAGTGGATATTGACCCATGCCCACTTTATCATCGAAAGAAATCAATATGGAGCTATTATAAACCGAATATTTCTTTATTATAAAATAATATTTTATATTTTTCCAAAGGTGCCCCTCTCCTCCCTTATAAAAAGGGAACCCCTTCCCTCTTCTCTTCACACCCTTTAGAGCATTGAAGCTCAGCCAAACCCTGCCAATTACTCTACTCAACCTATCTAGTTATATCATATAGGTTCTTTTCTTCTCAAAAGACTAACTCTAGTGCCCTAAGAAGACGTTTAAAAGAGGTACGTCGAGGAAGAGGAGGTTCAGATATGTAAGAACCATATCAGACCTAAGGTAAGGGATAATTATTCCAGTCTCATTCTTATCATAGATTGTTTATTCGTAAGTATTTATAGGGGTTATATTTATTTTCCATGTCCATATGTTCTCTAAATGTTTTCATAAAATGTTCACTTTTCTTCCATGTATGTTTAAATTCATTTTTACACTTTTTTACTTTTACCACATCGTATGGAAAGAATCATTCTTTGGTTTACCATACAAGGTACTTTTTGACTTTTTCGAAAAAAGTAGGAGAAGAATGTTTTTTAACTTATACGAAATGAACATATTTTTATGGTTTTATAACTCCTTATTTTCATGAAGCTTACTCTACAAGATTTCATGACTATTTTCAACTAAATACTTTTCCTTTAAAATTGTATATCATTTTGTGAAAAGAAAATGATTTTGAAGAAGAAAGGATATTTTACTCAAGAATTTATTTCAAGTGTTTTATCATAACCATTTTCCATTTAAGATGACATTATTTCATATTTGTATGTTTCAAGTATAATTGCTATATGATTTACATGGTTTTACATTTCTTATGATGAAATGATATCCATTTTGTTTTGTATGGATTATGGTATGATGGGATGATGTTTATGAAACCCATTTTATACTTTGGGTAATAATTAATGATTTATGTTCATGTTGTGATACAAGTAAAAATGATTGAATTATAAGATGGGTGGAACCTATATATCCCTACAATGCATTGGGTAAAAATTTATATCTCATGAGATAGACATGTATGGAAAGGTAAGTTAATCTAGTTCAGTGTTACAAGACTCAAACGAGGAGTGAACTTGATTCAGAAAGGGACTTTGTCCACTAATATGGTCTTGGTAGTAATTCCTTGGCTACTACGTAAATCATATCATGTGCATACTATATTTCCACAATTAAATGATTTATTCCCAAGCTATTTTGTCATGATAAATGTTCCATTATGACCTATGCCTTACGTACACCAAGATTTATTTCACAACTCAAGATTTTTATGTGTAAAGATTATGTTCATGTTTTGAAGTTAAAATGTATATGGTTTGTTTTAATTTCTCCATGCTTACCTTTAATGAGAATTTGAGCTCACCCTTTATAAGTTTTTTCCCCAGGATATAAATAAAGGCTTTAGGAAATAAAACAAAAGGGGAAGATCTTTATGGGAGATGTTGAAGATCTTTCACCATGATTAGAAGTTTATGTTTCGAGTTTCCAAAGACACTAAACTATTACGTTCCTTGTGTGTTTGTTTCTGTTGTGTATTAAGTATTCCGAAAAAGTAATGTAATGTCCATGTATGTCATGCTTTGGGTCTCTACAGTCGGTATCAGAGGAAAAGATTTGTTAACCTTCGGAAACTAGGATGCAAAAACATTAGTGAGATCTCTAGAGATATTTCTACGGTATGTCTATGGATGTCCCTAAGGTTAAGTATAAGTATAGGTTATAGTCATAGATTTACGGTAAAAATCATAGAATTAACCATAAGATTTTATATATGGAATTTACTCCCCCTTTATTATGTTGTTTTCCCTAGCATGATTTTTGCCTCTCACACTATTCTTTTTGGGTTTTAGACGATGGCTGGAACCCGAAGGGTCCTTGTTGTCCAATGTAATGGACAATACAATGATTTTCTTCTTGAAAAAACCAATGTTATGGGATATGGAGTGAAAAATATTATTGTTATACTTATAGAAGCTATGTATCATTCTATATTTCCAAATGAGCAGAGAAGGGAACAATATTCTATTGAGTCCTTCATGAGGCAACACCCACCTTCTTTTAGTGGGTCTTCTGATCCACTTGTTGCTGAACAATTGATCAGTACCATTGAAAATATATTTTCCATACTTCGCTGTTCAGAACATGAAAAATTCATTCAGGCTATTTACCATTTAGAAGGTGAAGTAGATCAATGGTGGACTCTAATTTAGAATACAGGGCCCCGAGATGAAATTAAGTCCATGGAATGGGATGAGTTTAAGAACTTATTTTTCAATAAGTACTTCCCTCATATTATTCGAACAAATATGGAAAAGTATTTACTTGAGCTTAATAAAAAGGATGATGAATCTGTTGGTATATACGAAGTGAATTTTACAAAGCTTCCATGGTATGGATCTGGCTTTATCATCCAACCTGAAAGTAAAGTTGATCGATTCTTCAGTGGCTTAAAAACAAGTCTTCGAAGGGAATTAGCTTAAGAGACTTCAGTAGCTATGAAGAAATTGTGTGTTGTGCTATTAAGGTAGAAATGGATGTTGGTGTTACATATCCATCTCATGGATTTGAAAATAAATGAAAGATGGAGTTCAAGGCGAAATCTCAGAATATTGGTGAAAAGAATATGAATGTTTCTTTATGCTCAATGTGTTGAAAGAAGCATAGTGGAGATTACCTTAAAGGGTATAGAAAATGTTTTTATTGTGGAAAATAATGTCATCGAGCATATGAGTGTCGAAGTAATTAAAAAGAGTTTCTAATGATTTGAATAAAGAAACGACTATAGAGAATGCCCCACCAACACTTCAATGCTTCATGTTCAAGGAAATGGGGCATTATGCTAATCAATTCCCTAATCCAAGGGTTAATGATGATCAACATGAGCAACATCTTAAGGAAATGGAAAAAGGGAATTCACATGCGATCACTATTTTTGATGATCAGTATGACAATGCTGTTGTGTAATGATTTAGTTTTTATGTAATGGGATTTCAAAATAGTATCATGGAATCTCATTTATTGCATCATGGAATTTTGGAATATCTATGTATTGGTTTTCAATAATAATATGGTACTGGTAACCATAACAAGTGATTGAAATATTTTTGGAATGAAGATGATATGCGCATAATGAAGTGATAAAGAAAAAATGAAACAAGATCATGACTGATATAAGGACAATGTTATATCATGGTTTGAGTATATAAAAATTTTGGGATTTTGGTATATGGAAAGTGGTATATTTTGGCAGCAATCATGGTTTCACTAAGGGTAAATCGATATTCATTTTTCAAGAGAATACATTATTAAGGTATTCACATGTTTTTAATTTGACCAACATGATATATCATATGATATATGGCGGATAAATGATGGTATTCACAAGCTTGGAAGATGACATTTCTAGTAATTTTTTTTCGTTATACTTTGAGCTTGGATAGAAGTATTTTGGATAAGCCTAAATATTGGAATGGATTATGTTGGAAATAAGTTAGTATTGTTTAAGGATACAATTTTTTCCTATATTATTTATGGAATGTTATAATAATGTAGTTTTAGAAAAAGTACAACCTGCAGGATGGGCAACAACCCGTCGCATCGGACAAGGGTGTGGGAATCGAACCCACAACCAAAGTGTGACATGCCTTTATCGCCTACCACTGGCCTACATTATGTCCTTGGTTAGTAGAAACTAGTTTTATTATATTATGCAGTATGATATATGAAATATATATCCATTTTAGGAACCATATATGATTAATCTCACTAATTACGGACTTATGTATTTTTGATAACATATTCTAACCTTTTGTTTGAGACAGATGGAATAACCCATCATTCTATCACATGAGCTACTAACACATCATGAATGAAAAATTCAACCTCATTTCTTTAATAGATGAAGTGGAAATTATCCATGTAACTACCAATGGTATGATTGTACCAAAATCAAGTACCTATTTCTCCTAATTCCAATTTCTTCAACTATAGGGAAATGATCTTGAAAACCAAAAATGATGTCCTAGTGCCCTTATATCTAATGATTTAGATGGTGCCTTAGATCATAAAAAATTTATGGCTTTGTGATTATTGGTTTTTTCATAGCCATGTCTTCTACCACTCTCCATCAGAACTTGATGGTTAGATTTCTCTTCCGTATCCATATTTTCACATATATTCTCGTATGTGGAAGCCCAGTGATTATTTAATTTGAGTAACCATTACATTTCATAATTTTGTTTTTTAATGTTCATTTTTGGTATTCCTTTTTATGATGTGGGTTTATATGAAAGAAACTTTCAAGTAGAAAACCATTTATAACCCCGATAAATTTCGAGGGCGAAATTCATTTTAATGGGGGTAGAATGTAACACCCTGAGATTTTATGAGATATATTAATTTTAATTTCTTTGATGTCTTCTATTATACACTACACCAAGATTATCTTGTACTATACCCAACACCGTATTAGCTTGCAGTATACACAACACTATTCTTGGCTCGTGTTACACACAATTTCAAGTTCGTTTTGTGGAAATTATTCTACACAACATTATGTATAGATTTTGTTTAATGTTTAAATGAAATAAGTATTGATTCTGTTATACGCAACAAAAAACTGATATTTCACTACACGCAACCCTGACTTGGCTTGCATTACACGCAATGAAGTCCTTCTTCGATAGCGTGTGTAGTACGCAATACCAAGTTTCACTATACGAGATATTATTATAATATTATTATGAACTAGCCGTTATGAATAGTAATACCCAATTTTTGAAATTTTATAAATTTTGACTTTCAAAATGGACCTCATTTTTGGATTCAAAATATCTAAATTAGCCTAGGGTGAATTTTTGGAATTTTTCTAAAAACATTCAATTTTTGATGAATAGTGAAAACACTAAGTTACTATTTAAAAACCGAATTTTAATTTAAATAATTATTTATTTTATTTAAATTTATTTTGGATCAAAATTGATACATAATACATATATATGTTCAATTTAATTCATTTGAGTCATTTTATAATAATTTTAGATATATAAAAATTTTAGTGAAGTTTTCACTGTCTTTTACACACCTCCTTGGCAATTTTGAAAATTTACCTAAAACATAATTTTACTGCTTCTGTGAGTGGAATTTAGAAATTCCGAGAGACACGGTTAATATCAAGGATTAAAATTTGGTTCAATAAATAAAAATATTTTTTGGTGAATTGTAACTTTTTTACTTTTATTTACCACGGTTAAAAGTAAATAGGGTAATTAAGGGTAAATAAAATATTATTATTACCCTAACACATGTCCTAATACTATTGGATACGTGTAATTCGACCAAAAACACCCTTTGAAATAAAATATTACCCTTTAGGTTCACTTGGATTTGATTAGGACACTTATTATTATTATATTTAAAGAAGTGTTAAAATTGTTAAAATCAAAGTTTAATAACTAAAACATTTTTAATATAGGGTTATACATAAGATAAATTAGACTATAATTATTCATTAAAAAGATGAAACTATTTACTACATAATGGTATTTTAATTATAATTTTTAGTCATTAAATAATTTAATTTATTTATGACACGATGATGATGTGGTAATTACACCATTAACAAAATATTAACATAATTCATGTTATAAATACACAAATAAATGAGATTTGAGACTTTTTATGAATTACAATACTTTTATAGGTTAATATTACATGTTAGTATTGATTAAATTAACTTTTTTTGAACTAATAATGTTGTTATTATTTTCACAAAAATCAATTCCCAAATAGTGTCAAAAATGACATAAAATATATTTTTAAAAAAATATTATATTATTAATTGATATTATATTCCAAAAAATATAACGTTCGGCCAAATGATTTAGATAAGGTTATAAATATTAATAATGAACCACTTGGGTTTCTTTTGGCTTGTTATAGTAATTTTATTAACTATATATTGTAAGAAAACAAAAAGACACGGTAAAAGTTAAATTATTTAACTTGGAGTTAAATTTAAATGATAAGGTTAAAATAGTATCCTAAACATGTCCAAAACCTATTGGTTGAGAGGATTTCGAACCATACACACTTTATCTTCGAAATAAATCAATTTGGAGCTATTATTAACTGAATATAACTTTATTGTAAAATAATATTTTATGTTTTTCTAAAGGTTCCCCTCTCCTCCCTTATAAAAAGGGTACCCCTTCCCTCTTCTCTTCACACCCTTTTGAGCCTTGAAGCTTGGACAAACCCTTAAAATTTCTCTTCTCAAGCTCTCGAGTTGTATCATAGAGGTTCATGTCTTCTCAAAAGACCAACTCTAGTTCCCTATGAAGAAGTTTAAAGGAGGTGCGTCGAGGAAGAGGAGGTTCGGATACATACGTAGCATATCAGACCTAATGTAAGGGATAATTATTCCAATCTAATTCTTATCCGAGATTGTTTATTCGTAATTATTTACAGGGGTTATGTTTTTTATCCATGTCTATATGTTCTCAAAATGTTTTCATAAAATTCTTACTTTTCTTCCATGTATGTTTAAAGTCATTTTTACCCTTTTTTACTTTTACCACATCATATGGAAGGAATCTTTCTTTTGATTACCATACGAGGTACTTTTTGAATTTTCCAAAAAAAGTATGAGAAGAATGTTTTTTTAACTTATATAGAATGAACGGATTTTTATAGTTTTATAATGCCTTTTTTTTGAAGCATACACTACAAAATTTCATGACTATTTTCAAAAAAAATCCCTTTCTATTAAAATTGAATACAATTTTGTGAAAAGAAAATGATTTTGAAGAAGAAAGGATATTTTCCTCAAGAATTTATTTCATGTGTTTTATCAAAACCATTTTCAATTTTAGATGACATTATTTCATATTTTTGTGTTTCAAGTATAATTTGTCTTTGATTTACATGGTTTCACATTTCTTATGATGAAATGATATCCATTTTGTTTTGTATGGATTATTTTTTGATGGGATGATGTTTATGAAACCCATTTTATACTTTGGGTAATGATAAATGATTTATTTTCATGTTGCGGCACAAGTAAGAATGATTTCATTATGAGATGGGTGGGACCTATTTCTCCCTCAAATACATTGGGTAAAGATTTATATCTCATGGGATAGACATGGCTGGAACGATAAGTTAATCCGGTTCAGTGATACAAGACTGAAACGAGGAGTGAACTCAATTCAGAAAGGGACATTGTCCACTAAGATGGTATTGGATGTAATGCCTTGGCTACTATGGAAATCATATCATGTTCTTAATGGTTTTCCACAATTAAATGTCTTATTCCCATGCTATTTTATCATGAGTAATGTTCCTTTATGACATTTGCCTAACGTACTTCCATGATTTATTTCACAACTCAATATTTTGATGGGTAAACATTATGTTCATGTTTTTATGTTCAAATGTATATGGTTTATTTTATTTTCTACATGCGTACCCTTACTGAGCATTTGAGCTCACCCTTTATATGTTTTCTTTTCCCCAGGATATATAGAAATGTGTTAGGTATGAAAACAAAAGGGGAAGATCTTTGTGGGAGATGTTGAAGATCATTCACAATGATTAGAAGATTATGTTCCGAGTTTCCAATGACACTAAAATATTACATTCCTTATGTGTTTGTTTTTTTATGTTTTAAGTATTCCGCAAAAATAATGTAATTTCCATGTACGTCAAGCATTGGGTCTCTACATTAGCATATGAATATGGTTTTATACCTTGTTTATGGGACACCCCAGGGGTGTGTTCCCTTGTGTGACTGATATTGGTCATTTGGCCTAGGTTTCCTATGAGGCATACTGTGTTTCCATGCCCTGAGTTGTTTAGGATAGAGTTGTTTGGTTACATGTGATGCATGTTTTTGTGTTTTTATTAATGTTGATCCATGTGATAGTTTTTATTTCATGTAGAGCATTTAAAGAATATTGTATGCATGGTGATCTTCCAATGGACCATGAGTTCCTTGGATTGGGAAAACTATATGGGTTTCCATGATTATTTATATAGGACCATGAGATACTTCATGTAGATTTTTACCCAGGGGGTATTGACTATGGGAGCTACCTAGAGGTCATTTATGATTATTTATACTTTGTTGACCCAGGGGTATTGACCATGAGAGCTACCTTGAAGTTGCGTATAAATTATTGATTCCATGTGGACCCAGGTGTATTATCTATGAGAGATGCCCAGGATTTCATTTTTTAGTGCTATGCTTAAACTAATGGTCTTAGACCCTGAGAGACTTCCCAGATGGTTGTTGTGAATGATTGATTTTTGTAGTGATGAGTCTGCCAAGACAAATCACTAGCTTGGACTCGGTCTTACATGGTTTCATAGATGGTCTTCTGAGATGTCTGTTATTACTATTATGTGGAGGGACACATATCCCAGTCTAGATCCATAGATTCATTATTTTATATTTTTAATAATTTAATAAATGAAAATTAATGTACTTGAAAATAATATGATTGTTTACTTTTGATTATTTCCTAGTTAATTTCATTATTTATGTATATCGCTCGCTATATATAATCACTGATAGTTAGGCATATATATTTTATTGGTTTCCTATTGGGATTTCCCTAAAACCCTACTTGGGTAATTCTTTTGGACCAAAATAGATTATATTTTTTAATGCATAGATAAGGGAGAGCGCCCTTCTATATCATGTACTTGATTGCCATCAGAGCTGCAGAGTATGAGACCGAGCCGAGGCTTGTGATGCTGTTGGAGTTTACTATTTTCATTACTTTGTTTTTAGTTTTTTATTTATAGAATTGTTACTTTCTTCAATTCCTTCCCAGATACACATGACATTCATCATTTATTTATATATGTTGTAATTGTTTATATTATCATTCTTCCATTGTTTACTTCTATTGTATGGTATTACTATTTTCTCTACTGTTCATTATTTGATTCCATTGTGTCACTTTGTAAATGAGGGAATAGTTTCCCCACTATAACACCCAAGTACCTCACAGCTAGTCGGAAGCCACTAGTATTTGGGTAAATCCTCTTGAGGCTATGTGACGAACATGGTACGAGGCACCTTTTTGCGGCACCCAGAACCGGGATGTTACAAAGTGGAATCAGAGGTGAGGTTTTGTTTTCTTATTTGTGTTAACATTTATATCCCATATATAGGGATAGAATGTAATGGGTAGTTGGTAATAATCAATGAGAAGGAGTAGATAACCCGTGTACAGGTAAAATGAATGTTACCTCAAATATTATAATTTTTATGGTTTTTCTGTTGTTACAGTTAATTTAATTTCACCATTGGGTGAAAAACTTGTTTTGTTCTATTATCATGGATATTATTGTGGTTATATTTCTATTTCAATCTAATTATATTAGGTTATAACATCTCATGCATCATTTAGGAACTTTATAGAGATCACATGTCATGCATTTTTTCCATTCAATTTAGGGTGCATTACTGATTTTATGCAGTTGTGATAGATATTATGCTAGATAATAATGTTATTGGGATATATTGATTTATATAACTTCATCTATTGTGATAGGGTATTATAAGTTGTAATGTTTCATTAGGATTCATTCCAAACATTGGTTCCTAAGGTGTTATGGGCCCTCTGGGATCAGATTTTGGTGGCTCGTGCATTATCAGTAATTGAATTCTGTCATGTTATGATAAGATTAAGGATTAAAAACAATGATTCGTGTGTGTATAGGATCTCATTGTATGGAATTATAATTTCATAGACCAAAATACATGTTTTAAGGGTTCTAGAGATGTTTTAGAGTCTTACTATCCGGAAACCCAGATAATACGCCATTTTGTGTTATGAACACACACCATGTTTTCTTCTATTATAAAGAAACACACTATCTTAAGTACATGTCGTGTACTATATATATACATCATGTAGTATTTAACAGTGTGACTGAATTTTCTAGAAGAGACATGGGTTTGGTAAACTTTGGTAGAACAAACCATGTTAGGATTGTACACGCTGTGTTGTAATGACCATGTATCTGATCTTGTGACAAACAACACAGGTGGAAGAAGATTAGGTTGTACACGCCTTGTATCAATTTTCATCAGCATGAAGTTATCAAATGTGTATCCGAATGTGTGACTAACTTCCCAGGAAGTTAGAATAAAGGTAGTACACATTGTTTCGAGGATGAAAACACCATTTAGTGTTACCCGAGAGAGAACCGTGTAGTTCTAGCCATGTAAAAGTACTTGGGTATGAGAGATAATTAATGTAAACACTGTTTCTCAATATCCACATGTCATGTGTAAGGGGTGTTTCACAACCAGGATTGGAAGAGGTACAAACCCCTATAAGGGTTAAAGGAAACACACCGTGTGGATGTTAGACACACCATGTAACCCTATTTTATAAAACATGATTTTTTCTTACCCAATTGATTTATTGCATTTATAAGATGTTTCCCTTGATAATCATGAACTAGGGTGTGTTATTTACCTTTCATATTTATTTCATCATGATATCCTCCAGTTGTACGATAGATAAATGGAAATGATCAGACACCGGAAATGGTAGATCATGGACTACCAACAGATCCTCTTGTCATGACAGTATTTTCACCAACAATATACCGGGCACAGCTGTTGATTCACAGTTCATTGAAGTATATATAAGGAAGAAGTATACCTTTTAGGGATAACCACATCCTTCCCCATCTATGGTGATGTTGATGTGGGTTATCCAGCAGAAGCATCCTCCCACTTTTCAAGGAAAAGAGGACTACAGGCTGCAGAGTCATCATTGGAGGCCATGTATAACAACCTTACTCTTTATTACAATCCTAAACAAGATTTATTACATAAAAATTAATGTAATACAACATAGAGTATTGATAGGTATGGATTATTTTGGGAATAGTAACATTACATCACAACATAAAACATAAAATGAAACATCTTATTGATTACTTTTTTTACATGACCACATCATTCCGTCATACTTAGCATTGCATAGGATAACCGGAGGACATGCATAAAAAATGTTGATTTATAAAGACTACTAAGGGAGAAAAAAAGGCAGAAAATGAGGAATATAGTACATTTTAGGAAATAGTAATATCAATGGTTCATAAGAGATACATGAAGAAAAAGGCAAGATATATCATTATTATCATAACATTGAAATGTGGCAACAACATTTAACATGATATTAGCACGAGCCAAGGCTCATCGCACATGGAGCATGAGTAAACCCTCACAAAAATTTAATTAGAAAGAGTAAAACCTCATTTCACATGATTTATCATGATTATAATCTTTATCCAACCCATCAGAGCGCTATCTGGGCACACCCTTCTTAATCATTTCATTTCATGCAAAAGTGTGCCACATGGATCATATAACACGTATTTATATAACATAATTATTTATTCAACGATAAAGGAATTTTGAATTTATACCAAAAATTATACACTCAATAGGTAAATGTGAATCAGGGTGAATACCCTTCATAGTGAAATTGACATGGTATTCACTACACAATGACTTTGGCTAGGAAAACCGCGGTGCAATTTCAGCAGCACAATAGTGTGACATTAGAATTCAAAAAAAATGTTTATGAGAGATAAAGTGGTGTCTCGTCATTTTATCATGAAATTTACAGTATGTGGGTCATATAGATACATGTCCAAACATAATTAATTAAATTTATATTCATAATACAAATGAATTGTTTGAATGTAAATGAGGAGAGAGAAAGTCCTTTCGAAATTTCTGCATGGTAGTGGGTGTACATGGGAGTAATTTATTAGATAGAAAAGGGAATATCATTATTAAAAAATAATGATGTAAGTATGGGGGAGGTTCTAAATCATAACAAAAATTTATTAATGGAAAATAAAAGGGCATAACAATGTAACAAAATTTGGACAAAATTGAGAAAGGAACAAATCCTGTACTTGGACGTGTGATCTCAAAGGCTTGGGAGAGGCTTGAGAGAGGCTTCATAGGAGATTGGGGTGCCTTGTGAGGATTCTATAGTGAGGAGTTAAGTGTTTGGTCATGCTCCAAGGGATTATAGTGAAGAGGAAGTGGGATCTTGGGTGGGTTAATATAGGAAAAAGGAGGGAATTCTTTATTATTTAGGTTTTGGACACAACACATAAAATAATAAAAACCACAAAAAATGCTTGGTTTTTCCATTACATTTTTCCAAATGATAGTGGAAAACATTATTTTATAAGGACAATGTCCTAAATTCTTAAAATATTAGTCTTTCTTATGTGGAGGTGAGTCGCACTCTCAAGGAAATTAATTATAGAATGTTAAAATGCTTTACAAGTCTTGGAGGGTCTACTAATGATTTTTAAAATAAATAAAACAAACCTATAATAAAATTAATTTAATTTAAAAATATATATTTTCTAAAAATATCATATATTTTATTTTATTACATCACTATTTGGTCATTATGATGTTATAAAACACATTATATAATTATATGTTATTTAATTTTTACCCAAAAATTCAACTGTATCAGAAAATTAAGAAATATTTCATGTTGGATAATTTCAACATACAGATTAAAAAAATTATATTCATTTTATCTAAATATTTTTCTAAATATATTAATTATTAATTTAAAATAAAAACTGACATTTATCGAAAATTCCTGGGTTTTGAAAAAAATGGCATTTAAACATTAAATAATTACAATTTTATTCCAAAAAATTATACAATAATTTATATTAAGTAAAAAATAATTTATTAATAATATTTTATTTAAATTTTATTTAGCTTAAAAATCCATTAATTTATCAAAATAGATTTCTTAAATTAATATTAACTTAAAATACTATTTATGCTTTAAAAAATATTTATGAAGTAATAATAATAAAATGATTGTATATAATTTATTCTACAAAAAAATAATGCACATAATCATTGTGATGTGGTCTTGTCACATAACCCCTTATAAATCTCGCATAATACTAAAGGGTAAGGTGTGCGATGGTGACAAACTCTTGGGGTGGCTCAGATGACATCGCTCGAAGGGTAATCTCTATCAACTTCCACTTATCCCATAATAGGTTCCATTCAAGAATAATGTGTTGAATCTTAGATTGGTTTTCATTAAGAGTGAATCCCAATGACTCCACCTTCTTTCTGAGCTCCAAAAAGAGGGATTTGTATGTGGAAAGTCTACTGGATGAGTCCATCACTGCCTTTTTCTGAGTCAATTGGATTTGTTAAAGCCCTTTATTTATATTAATTGTTTGATAACTGTACAGTGGATATATTATCTATTGTCGCTATTGTTAATGGTATTTTAAAATCAAAAAACATAAAACAAATTAATTTCATATGTTTTACATAATAATTTATCATAATAAGACATTTATTTATATCAAGAAGAGTTTTAATTAATCAATGTCTGGGTTGTTACAATCTTTCCACCTTATGAAATTTTTACCTCCAAATTCATTTTTCCCACAATAAATTAGATGAGGGTAACTCTACTTCATCACATCCTCTCACTCTGATGTTATCACTTCAGACTTTTGTTTCTCCACAACACAATGATGGGGGCATTGTCTTATTTCATAGAAATTTTTCCTTATGATCTACAATCATCATCGACTTCTCTTCATAGGAGAGGCCACTCTACAATGGTACCACCTATGGATTGCGTACATATAAAGGGTCAGGTATGTACTGCCTCATGTGTGATACATTAATACATCATGTGCTTGAGATTGGTTCGGTGGGAGTGCTAGTCGAGAGGGCACTGCTCCAATGCGATCAAGGATCTCAAAAGGGAAGATGTTACTTGGACTATGATTTCCATTCTCCCCAAATATCCTAAATCCATTACATGGTGATATGAGGAGGAATAAAATCTCCCCAACATCAAACTCTAGGTCTTGTCGATGGTTATTAGAATAGCACTTTTATTGACTCTGACTAGCGTTAATGTAATGCTGGATGGTCTTCACCTTCTCAACCATTTCTTTGACCATTTATGCACCTATGAGTTTTTGTGCCCCATCATCATCCTAACATTCTAGTGTTCTACACCTCTTCCTATAATGGGTATTATATGGAGTAAATCTAACACCTGATTGGAAACTGTTGTTGTGAAAAAAACTCAACCCGACGGAGGTGTTGATCCCATCCTTATTTTATGTCTATCGAGCATGCACTCAAATTTTCCTCAAGTTTATGGATATTATGCTCATATTTTCCGTCAATTTGAGTATGATAAGTTGTATTATTGTTCAGCTCGGTATCTAGAGCATGATGAAGAATCTTCCAAAACTTATAGGTGATTTATGAATCTCAATAGGATATAATCGATAGAGGTAATCCATGAATCCTTACCACTTCTATGATATAAATCTATTCCAATTGATCCAATGATTAATCCTCTCGAATTACAATGAAGTGTGTGGTCTTTGTAAGACGGTCCAAAAGAACCCAGATAGATTTTTTTCCTTTGGATGTCTTCAGAAGCTCGGTAAAAGTCCATTGTGATGTTCTCCCATTTTCATGCTTGTATGGGTAATGGTTACATCATCCCCTTAGACTTTTGCCTCTTATCCTTAACTTAGTGACATAGTAAGAACTTTGATTTATACACAACGGTCTCCTTCATCATGTTATCCCACCAATAATTCTCTCAGTGATCTCAATACATATTTTTGTTTCCATTGTGAATTTAGAAATTCAAACTATGTGCACCATCCAAATGTTTTTTCTTTAAATCTAGATTCGGTATAGCACATAGTCAGGTCCCAAATCTCACAATTACTTCACCATTAACAATAAACTCTAATAATTTCCACTTGTTTATAGTTTCCACTTTTTTCGGAATTGTCACATCATCCTTCTGAGAATCCTTTAGATTTTCCAAAAGAAACATTTGAGAAATCCCTTGTGAAAGGGTTGATGAGGTTCCCATTTTTATGATTCTCATGTCCATCTTCATCAAATCTATGAAGATTAGATCCTTTTAAATTATCATCGAGGATATAATTGATGGCTCCTTCTTACTTAGAGAATCCTCTACCTTGTTATCTTTTCTAGTGTGGTAATGGATTGAGCATTTCTAGTCTTTGATCTACTCTAACCATTTAGTTGGAACAAATTTAACTCTTTATTAGTGAATATATAGTTGAGGCTTTTCTGATCTGTATATATTTCACACTTCTCCCCAAAGAGGTAATGACACAAAATTTTCAATGCGATGATTACTGCAGCCAACTCAAGGTCATGTGTTTTATATTTGTTCTCATGAACTTTCAATTTCCTTGAATCATAGGAAATGACTTTTTCATTTTTCATCAACACACAACCCATTCCCTTCTTCAAAACATCACTAAATACCACAAAACGGTATCCACTAGTGGGGAGTGTGATAATGGGCATAATGATAAGCCTCCATTTAAAATCCTTGAATATATATTCGCATTAACCACTTGAAGAATACACGACTCCATTATGAGTTATCTTGGTTAGAGGGTTTGACAATCATGAAAACATTTTTCACAAATTGGCGATAATATACAGCTAACCCTATGATGATACAAATATCTATTACTGATGTTGGCTTCGACCATCCCTCAATAGCATTTGAATTAGAAGGATCAATAGATATCACATTGATTGTGTTGATATGACCTAATAATGAGACCTCCTTCAACCCAAACTCACACTTGTTTTATATTGCATAGAGATTCTATATTTGTAATGTCACTAGTATAGTTCTTAGATTCTCCTCATGATCCTCCTTCTTTTTGGAGTATATTATAATATCTTCTATAAATATTACCACAAATTAGTGAAATAAATCTATAAAGACTCAATTCATCAAGTCCATGAAGATTTTTGGAGCATTAGTGATTCTGAAAGGCATTACTATGAATTCATAGTGCATGTATCTTGTACGAAACATGTCTTTGGGATATCTTCCTTCATTAGCCTTTCTTGGTAATATCCCGACTGCAAATACACCTTGGAAAATTATTGTTCTCCATATAGCTGATCTAATAAGTCATCAATTAGTGGTAGAGGGTACTTTTTCTTTATCAGGGTTTTGTTGAGCTCATGATAATCATTGCAAAGGTGCATTGACCCTTCCATCTTCTCGACTAAGAGGACTAAAACACCCCATGGTGAAGTACATGGGCATATGAACCCTTTATCCAGATTCTTTTACAGTTGTTTCTTAAGATCATCAATCTATACAACATCAATTCTATACAAAGTCTTGCATATTTTCAAGCCCTATGTATAATATCAATTGAGAATTCAACATCTCTTCTAAGAGGAAGAATAAGAAACTCCTCGGGAAATGCTTCAACGAATTCCCTCAAAATAGGGATATCTTCAAGGATGGGTTCTTCTTTAGGATCAATCATCAGAACCAGATACGCATGATCCTAGGGATGTAATATGCATGCTTGAGATAATGGTGTTAATGAAAATTCATATTCCTCCTTTCACTTTTACAGAATCGGTGGCCTGCATGCCATATTGAGAGTGATTTCCATCTCATGTAAATTTATGTTGGATCTATATAATATAAGACAATCCATGCTAATAATTTAATCAAATTCTACAAACGTGATATTGACGTGGTTTTCCAGGATGTTCACTCCAAAAAATGTGACAGGGGAGGAGTTTTATTCAAGGGTTGCAACGATTTCACCATTTTCCATTGTCACTAAAATATTTGCTTCCATGATTTGTGGTGGTGTTGGTATTGTTCTGCTAAACCATTAGGATATAAAAAAGAGTAGAAATAGAATCAAATAGTATGTTCGCTATTCATGATTGAATAACTAGTGTACTTGTCACCACTTTGTTATCATGGATCACTTTCGTGGTAGTGATGGAAAACTCTCGCCCTTACTACCTTGGAGGATGTTGGTTGCCTCAAAAAACCCTTGTCATTGGGAATTGGTTTTCAACTTTTCCAAGTTCATTTTAATTGAAGAAAGGAAAAATATGTTGACGGTTGAATGGGGAATTAATTTTCTATTTCACAGCTGTGGTTTTTTTCTTGTTCTCAATTAATGACCAAGATCCAATATCTTCCACACATTAAGCATTTCCTCTTCCCCTTCAGGGTATTTTTGGGGTGTTTCATTTTGAAGCATTGGAATGTGGGGTGCTGGATTTTCTTTTTACCATTGGATTTATCCATCAGACTACTAGAATTGAATTCCACATTATTCTTCTTATCTGCATGACACCCCTAAGATTCACCTATCTCCATTTCTACTTTGAGGTCAATCAAAAAATTTCTTTAAAGCTATCGATGTCATAGATCACTACGGATTTTCGTTGGCTAGGTTTCTGCCCAACAAAGAAGTGGTCAACCATGCATTCAGGGGTAACAACAAAGCAAGAGGAATATCGTGAAATTCTTCTGGTGTTTTCCTCATATTCTTTAATGGATTCATCTTTTTTTCTTCATATCAAGGAAGTCCATTACATCTTATGTTGGAGGGTGCGAGGAAAATATTTATGAAAAAACATTTTTTAGAAATCCTTACGTTAGAACACCTTCATCTCTTCCTCTAGATTTTTATTTCTTTTTATCAATGTAAACTATTGATTAGATTCAACATCAATGTTATAAGAATCCAGAAGAACCTTCTCTTGTTTAGAACATTAATGGATTGAGAAAATACTTTCAATGGAGTTGCTCCATTATTCGGCGATTGAGGGATCATAAGATCCATTAATAGTAGAAGGCATTAGTCTCATGAAGCTCTCGATTATGACTTTCTCTTTCTTAAGGGGGTTGAATGTTCATCATGACCCATGATTATATTCAAGACATGTGTTAACTAAGAGATTATTGTGACAAAGTTCATGATTACTGCTCTCATTGGATTGGGCATCTCATTAGAACAGTCGTCACATTGATCTTCACTTCAGTTTTTAGCCTGAGTCCTCTTATTATTGGTCATTGGTTAGAATAAAAGTAAATTTAGGGTTAACACATAAAGGGTAATACAAAGACAAAAATGGGTGACTTAAAAATAAATTTTATTTCTATAACTTATGATATTATAGGATTCAATTTATGTGATCCATGATCTACTTCCAAACATATATTCTTAGGGGATTTATTTCATTATCTTAAAAATGGTTTATACTAAAATTATGAATTTACCAAATCATATCCCCTTGGAGTTTCATAACCAAGAGTGCTACAAGGACCATTGTCGTGCACATGTTCTAATTCTATTCTAGCTCTGAGCGGTGTTTTCAGGTTTTACCACTACATACATCTATGCCAGATCTACATCTACCTGGTCATATCTAGAAAGGTATATATTTTCATGATAAACCAGTGAATCTATATTAACTGATATTCAAGGATGTTTTTATTATACATAGTCACATCCTAGAGGCTTTCACTAGGGTTTTCTAATCCTAATCCAAAAAACAACTAAACATATCCTTTGATACCAACTATAACAATTCTCCCCTTTATTACAAACATAAACATGGTTAATTACATAAACATTCACTTAATACAACACAGAGTATCGAGTGGTCTAGATCTTTGTGTCTTAGGAACATTACATCACAACTTAAAACATAAAAACACAAAATCTTATTGAGAACATATTTTACATGACCAAAACATTACTTTGTACTTAGCATTGCATGGGATAACCTGAGGACATTTATAATAAATGGGTGAACTATAAATCCCAATAAGGGAGTAAAAAATGCATAACATGTGGAATAAAATACATGTTAGGTAATAGGAATACCAATGTATCATAAGAGATACATGAACACAAAGGCATGATATAACATGATTATCATAACATTGAAATGTGGCAAGAACATTTAAAATGATATTAGAATTATCAAAGGATCATTACTCATGGTGTATTATTAAACCCTCATTTCACACGAATTATCATGAGTAAACCCTCAGTGAATTTGATGCGTCATGATACTAGTCATTACCCAATCCAATGGAGCGCTATCATAGTTCACCCTTCTTAATCATTTCAATTCATTAATAAGTGTTCCACATGGATTCATTAAACATAATAATTTATTACATGATAAAGGAATGTTCAATTCGTACATGAACACTATACTCAATTAGTAAATTTTCATAAAGGTGAATACCCTTTATAGTGATATGTGCATGGTATTAAATATATTATGACATTGTCTTGGAAAATCATTGTGCCATTTCAGAATCATAATGGCATGGCATAAGAATTAATAAAAATGTATGATGAGAGAGAAAGTGGTGTCTCATATTATGTAAATGAAATGGACAGTGATGGGTAAAATAGATACATGTACCAAAATAAGTAATGGAATTTTGATTCACAATACAAAAAAATTACATGAATGTAAATGAGGAGAGAGAAATTTCATATGGAATTTCGACATGGTAACGAGAGTACATGGGAGGAATTAATGAGAGATAAATGACTATCTCATCTTTGAAATATAAATATGGAACTATGGTGGATGTTAGAAATCATACCCCAACATTTTTAATTGAAAATAAAATGGCATGTTAACAAAACAAAATTTGGACAAAAGTGAAAAAGGATGAAATCCCTTACATGGAAGTATAATCCCAAAGGCTGGGGAGAGGCTTAAGAGAGGATTATTAAGAGCCTAGGGATCCTTGATATGATTATAGAGATATGAGGGAAGAAGTTGGTTAAGCTCCAAGGGATTTTATTGAAGAGGATGTGGGATCTTTGTGGGTTTATATTTGGAATGGGTGGAAATTCTTTATTATTTAAGTTTTGGACACCACACATTAAATTAATCAAAACCACAAACCAACCAAAGGGTTTTTCCCTTGTTTTTTTCCAAAGGGGAGTGGAAAAAATTATTTTATAAAGACAATGGCCTATTTTCTTAAAATATATGGATTTCTCATGTGGAGGTGAGTCACACAATAAACGGTATTTAATTTTTACCCAGAAATTCGATTATCTTTGAAAATAATGAAAAATTGAACGTTGGATAATTTCAACCTCCGGATTCCAAAAATAATATTAATTTTATGTATATAATTTTATAAAAATGTAATTTTTTATTTTTAATATAAAAAACAAAATTTATTTAAAATTCATGCGTGTTGACAAAAACAGCTTTCAAACATTAATAGAAATTAAAATTTTATTCCTAAAAAATATACGGTCATTTATATTGAATAATTTTAATTTAGTAATAATTTTTTATTAAAATATTATTTAATTCAAAAATCCATTAATTCATCAAAATATATTCATTAATTTAATATTAACTAAAAATACTATTTGTTCATTAAAAACTTTTTACAATGTAACAATAATAAAATGAATGTATATTCTTTATTCTATACAAAAATAATGCAAATAATCACAGTTCTTGGGTCTTGTTACATAAACCCTTATATCTCCCACATAAGACTGAACGGTAAGGTGTGAAATGGTGAAAAACTATTGGGGTGTCTCGAATAACATCTATCAAGTGGTAATATCTATCAACTTCCACTTGTCCTGTAGGCGGCTTTGTTCGAGATTAATGTGTTGAAGCTCGACTTGGGCATTGTAAAGAGAGAGTCCCAATGAAGTCACCTCATTTCAGAGCTCCAAAAAATGGGCGTCTTATGGGGCAAGTATACTGGATGAGCCCATCGATTCCCTTGTCTGAGTAAATTGGGTTTGTTAAAGCCCTATATTTATACTAATCATGTGATCATTGTTCAATGGCTATATTAGAATTGGTCACTATTCTTAACAGTATTTTATAATACAAAAACATAAAACCAAGGAAGTGAATATGTTTTACATAACATTTTTTCATAATAATACATTTCAATTGATCAAGAAGAATTTTCATTAATGAATTTTTCGGTTGTTACACCATTATTGCTATCATCGAGCATCTGGAGACACGTCTAGAAAGGTGGGTGAAACAAGTGACATACAAACTACTTGATTATTCCAAGAGACGGTGGGATGTTATCACACATGTGGGACGTCATGGGGATATGGGTTGGGATGATGTTTAGAGGAACTTCTATGACTACATCCACCCATAGTTGATGAGGGTCGATCGAGTTCAAAAGTTCATACATTTGGACCAGGGATCTCATTAAGTTATGGAGTATTCTTCTCTCTTTACAGAGCATTAGTGCTTCACACCTGTTCTATGAGGTGACATGTTTTCTTTGGCTATGCTGTTTGTGGATGGTCTTGGGTATGACATTTCAGTGTAGATTATTGTGTTCAATCTGACGTTGGGGTATTCTATAGTGAACAAGGTGATGATTACTGAGCAAAATCTGTGGGAAATGGGAGCTGTGAGCTAGGGCAGTTTTGCATCCAGGGACAGTACTTCTTCAATTGAAAGTAAGAAGCTTCCCAATGTGATTTTTTTGTGATTTCAATAGTTTGGATGTATCGAAATGTATCTAGATGAGGTGATACTAGTGCGGGAAAAGTGGGAAGACATTAAGTTAGTACCCAAGTGACCCATTTGAGTGCTGAAATTAGGGGAAGATGGGTCATATTCAGCATTTTTTCCCAATTCTCTCACCAACAACTAGTGAGAGGGGATTAGTTATGACTCCACGTTTAGGTGTAGGACCAACAGATTCCCCCCAGTAAGAGAACTAGAGTTTTTCAGGTATTTTAGGCTGAGGCGGATGTCATGGCCGTGGTAGTCATGATTAATGTTATCAGAGACCATATTGTGGATCCACTCAGGGTAGTCAGGCAGGGTCGTAGGGTCGCAGTGCATGACAAAAAATTTTAGTGGATAAGAGCCGGCTGGAGTAGGATTCCAGAAGCTCTATGGTTAGAGGTACAATTATAGTCACCACTGTTTAACTTCTGCACTTTTTGATATAGGGGCTTCTCATAGTTTTATATATGTTGCTATTTTGGAGAGCCTTGGGCTGTATATATTTACTTATAAGGATGTTATGACACTATACACTCTATTGTGGATTAGGATGGCTTGTGTGCATCAGTGAAGGGAGTTCTCTCTTGAGTTTGGTTGGTGTAACTTCTTAGGGTAACTATATGTCTTAGAGATGACATGATTAGATATCATTCTTGGAATTAAACAGTTAGTCTCCTTCTAGGCCTTTATCAACTAATATCACCACAAGGTGAGTTTCATATCACCAGAGGGTAGGTCGTTTCTACAAAAGGGTGAATGGGATGTCTAAGAGAGCAGAGTTGGACCTGAGCATCATGGGTTGGGATGAATTACAACACAATTTGATAATTTGTATCTAGATGAAAAGGGTCCTCCATAGATATACTTTCATCCAGTGGTGTATCATTTTATATATGTCTTTCCATATTAATTTTCAGGTTTACCATCAGAGTGAGTTGATGATTTCTATATTGATCTTGTGCTAGTAGTGGAATCGGTGTCCATTCCTCTATATAGGATGGCTAAACCGGAGTCACAAGAGCTCAATAAGTAGTTATAGGAGCTACAGAAAAGGGGTTTCATCTGACCAGATACGTCTCCTTGGTGTTTTCCTTTCCTTTTGGGAATGAAAGAAGACATTGTCCTCAGACATTGTGTGGATTACTAGAAGCTGACTCAATTGACGGTCAAGAACAGATATACCTTGTCGAGGTCTAATGATCTCTTTGACCAACTTCGAGTTTCCCATGGGTTCTCGAAGATTGACTTGAGATCCTGTTATCATCAATTGTGCATTGGACCATTATATATACCTCTTACAGCCTTTTAGAGTAGGTATCGTCTATACGAGTATGTGGTCAAGCATTTTGGTCTTACGAACACGCGGATAGTTTTTATGGAACTAATGAACCGAGTGTCCCATCTGTACTTGGATTCATTCGTGGTTGTCCTCTTGGATGATATCTTGGTGTACTCTCACACTCGACAGGAACTTTTCGACCATCTTGAGAACACTTTGAGTACAATGAGAGAGCATTAGTTATATGATAAGCTCTCAAAATGAACTTTTGGATGGACCAGATTTACTTCTTGGGTCATGTTATCTCAGAGACCAAAGTATTAGTAGACCCATAGAAAGTGAGAGCCAATGTTTCCTAGGAGATGCCGAAGAATGTATTTGAGGTACGGATTTTTTTAGGGCAGGTTGGTTACTAAATACACTGTATAGAAGATATTTCATACTTAGAAGGTCCACTTAAGGGCCGGAGTAAAAAAGGTGCAATGTACATTTGGATGGATTTATAAAATTCATCCTTTCAGAAGCTGAATAGGATATCGACTTTAGCAGTGATACTAATTTTTACTGATCCATGCAAGAGCTGCACCATTTTCCGTGATGTGTCATGTATTGTTCTGGGAGCAATGATTATGTAGGGGAAGTAGTCTTTGCATACTGGTCTAAGTAATTGAGGATACATGAGAGGAACTTCCTGATGCACAATCTCGAGTTTGTTGCAGTTGTGCATGCTTTACGCAGTCAGAGACACTCTCTTTTGGGAGATCATTTTTTGTTATACACTGCCCAAATTAACATCAATTATATCATTACTCCAATAGATATGAAATTTGAGACAATGAAGTTGGGTTAAGTACCTCCAGTTTATTCACATTGAGCATGCCTACACGCCTAGAAAATTCAACATATTGGCTGATGCGTTTAGCATGATGACTTAAATATAGGCAGTTCAGAAGGCCAGTAGTTAGGGGAAACATATAGATTTATTCTTTGAGATGCATTTGGAGGTGAAAAATAGACAGGGGAAAACATATCTTTCTTCTGTAATTGTTACCACTATTCTACTGGATCGGGTACAAATGAGGTAGCTGTCAGATTATGAAGGCCCTGTCATACAAGAGAGTGATTTAGGAAAATACCCTACCCCTGGGTGGACCGTAGGTGATGATGATATATTTTTATTCCATGGAAATGTATGGGTGTCTGCAGATATAGATGATGAGTTGATGCAATATTTTCATTCCTCGATTTGGTCAGTTCATCCTAGTGTCACAAATATGTATTGAGATCTCGTCAGTATTGGTGACTAGGTATGAAGAGGCATGTTTCTAGGTTTGTTATGAGATGTTCCACCTATATACAGGTTAAGGAAGAGAATAAATGACTAATAGGGAAATTATAGTAGTTATCCATTCTATAATTGAAAGGGAATTATTTCATGATCAATTCATGACGAGTTTACAGAGGTTGCCTCAAGCAAATGACGTCATGTGTGTTGTATTTGACAGACTCACCACTTTTTATCGATCAAGGAAACCATCACTGTGGATGATCTTGGAGGGTTTTACATCTGAGACATTGTACGTTCTCATGGGGTTCTTCAATTTATCATTTTATAAAGGGATTCATGTTTTACTTCTCATATTTTGTAGGGAAATAGAGGGAATTAGGTACAAAGGTACTTCGGAGTATAGATTACTAATCCTAGAGAGATGGCTAGTCCGAGGGTATAATTCCTGTTTGGGAGGACATACTTTGAGCTTGAATCATAGATTTTGGGGGGTCTTGGGAGAGATAAATACCCTTAGTAGAGTTTTTGTATAATAATAATTTTTAGGAAATGATTCAGATACCACCTTATGAGGCATGTTTGGTAGGCCATACCGATATCCACTATGTTCTTTGGAGGCAGGAGATGAAGCTATACAAGGAACTCATATTTTCTAGAGACCACTGAGTATATAGAGTTGATTTGGAAGACGATGGCTACTGCAATGTCTCAGTAGAAATCTATTGTTGATCGATGGGGACGACCTCTAGAGTTAGAGTTCAGAGACTAGGTTTTCATACGTGTCACACTGAGGATGGGACATAGGAGGATTAAAAGATAGGGTAAGCTTTCACTGGGACATTTCGGGCCATTTGATGTTTTCGAAAGAGTCAGGACGATTGCCTATCGATTGTAGTTACCTTAGAGGTACTAGGATATACATGACGTCTTACATGTTTATCAGCTACCAAGATAATTTTCAGATCCGTCTCACGTATTCCGATGCAAGGAGAATGATTTGGAGGTGGTTGCATCCTTGAAGGAGGACCCTATATGGATTATTGATCAGTGTATGAAGGTTCTCCAAGGACAATTTGTTTTTATGGTATGGGTGATATGGAAGACCAGCAATTATAGCACATGACTTGGGATAGGGAGGCCAATTTATGATCTTAGTGGTAAGAGTTGTTTGAATTCCCTTCTTCACCACCCTTGGAAGGGTAATTCAGAGATGAATTTCTTTAAGGGGTAATTCTGTAAGAACCTAGATCTTCATTTCATGTATGAATCCTTATATTGTTTTGTTTTGAGGAAAAATGAAAAAATGAAAAAATTCTATGTACACATCCTGTACTTTTGAGTACATGTTGTGTACCCAGTTGCTGCATGTAGCCGTGTAACGACTGAGTACGTGGTCATGTAGGTGACTTGGAAGACCCCCTAAAGTGGGGGATGGTTAAGGCTAGTACACAGTGTGTACATTAACTGAACATGTCATGTAATTTTATTTTTATTTGATTAATTATTGCGAGGTCGCGTCTCATCTATAGAACTCCCATATTCTTCACTTGTTTCATATAAGAGAGCGATGAGACGACCTAGAACTTTGATCACCTATTTTTCTTTTTTCTGATCTTAGATTCATATGTCGTTATGGGTATTGGATTCCCACTAGTGAGTTCTCCCTTTGACCAGAGCCTCTCTTCCTGTTGTCTCCTCTCTCTTGATATATTCAAGGTTGGTCTTTTTTAACCTTTTGTATATCTATGCCATTCATGTCTGATTCAAGGGCTGATATTAAATGGTGTTCATAATACAACATCGAGGAAGGTGGTTTGTGAAATTCTATGATAGAATTTGGATTATAGGTGACTAAAGTGATAATAACCCATATTTGGGGTATTCCATGTTGTGGAATTTAGCCATATTATGTACCATATAAGGATTAAATGATTGAAAAGGGTTTATAGAATATTCATAAGGTTTGATACCTTGTTTATGGGACAAATAATTGGTGTGTTCCCTTGTTTGACTGTTATTGTCTATTTGCCCTTGGTTTCCTTTGAGGCATAATGTGCTTATATGCCTTGAGTTTTTTAGGATGGTGTTGTTTGGTTACATGAGATGCCTTTATTTTGTTTTGATTAAATTTGAGCAGTGTGCCAGTTTGGATTTCATGTACAGACTTTGATGAATTCTTAATGCGTGTTGATCTTACAATGGCTTCTGATATCCTTATAACATGATAACTATGGGGGCTTCCATGTTTATTTACACAGGACCATGAGATCCTTGGTGTAGATTTTGAACTAGGTGGTATTAACCATGTGAGCTACTTGGAGGTCATTTATGATTATTCATTATACATTCACCTAGGGGGTATTGACCATGGGAGCTACGTGGAGGTCATGTATAAATTAATGATTCCATGTGGAACCAGGGGTATTGACCATGAGAGATACCAAGGTGGCCATTTGTTTTGGTTTTGTGCTATTCGTAAAACAAAGCGGTTACGCCGTGAGAGATTTATGAGAGGGTTTTTATGAAAGATTTATTGTTGTTGTGATGAGTATTCCAAGACAAATCACGTGCTTGGACATGGCCTTACTTGGTTTCTTATATGATCTTATGAGATGTCTATAATTACTATTTCATGGAGGGAAAAAATCATAGGCAAGATCCTTGTATTCATTATGTAAGGGTTATAATAATTTAAAAATTGAAAATGAATGTAATTGAAAACTGTAGGATTGTTTACTTTTAAGTACTTCCTAGTTTATTGATTCATTTATACGTATTTCTTTCTAAATATATATTCACTAATTGTTAGGCACAAATCATTTCATAGTTTCATACTAGGATTCATAACATACCCTATTTGGGTCAATTTTTTGGACCCAAATATACTATACAGTTGTAGTTATAGATAAGGTAAACCGCTCTTCTATATCAGGTACTTGATTACTATTGGAGCTAGAGATCAGTGGACCAATATGAGGATTGTGATGCTGTTGGAGGTTACTATTTTCTAAACATTGGTTTTAGTATTATATTTCCATCATTGTGACATGTTTGGATGATTTCTTAGATAAATGTGACAAGGAGAATTTAATTATATATACTTTAGTGTATTATAGAATCAATCATTCATAGTTTACTTCTTTTTTTATCATATTATGGCTTCCGCCACTATTTAATATCTGTCTCGTCTTTATTACTCTTCATATGAGGGAATAGTTTCCCCATTATCACACCCAAGGCCCTCACTGATAGTCAGAAGACTTTGGTGTTTTGCGAAAATCACTTGAGGCCCTGTGACCAACCGGGTACAGGGTACCTTTTGGTGGCACCTGTAACATGGATGATACAATATATATATTCCAAGAAAAAATATTTCCACTTCATGGAAAAAAATAAGGGTAAACATGAGATAAGAAGAAATTTTAAGAATTTTCATAGTGCATATATCATATAAATAAATAATATTTTCCCCAAACAATTTAAATCTATGTACAAGTGTAAGAACATATAAAAGGATACCATTTGCAGGAATCTATTATCTTGAAATAATCATAAAAATAATAAAATATTTTTTTGAATACACATCAATGGAGGGAAATTAGAAAGAATAAAAAAAACTAAGAATATTTATAATTGGTACATAATGTTCTTAATATGTAAATTACATACATATCTAATCCATGTACACATTCTTATGATCTAAAATGAAATTTGAATATAAAAAATAAAATTATTTCCATGCTGCAAACTCTTTTTGATGAATCATAAACCTATCATTAATATTTTTAGTATAATTACACATCATCTTATCTATAGTTTTATAATATGTGAATGTTATTTGGAATCTAAGATTGAGAGGAATGAAACAAAAATCATTTATAAAACATTTATCTCTCTATTTAATTGAATTATTGCATTCATTCAGCATTATGTAATTTTTCATTAATTTCCATCTACCAGTATGAAATATATTACACTCCATTATATCTAGATACTCTCTAATATATAGCATATATTAAATGGGGAATGAATGTATGTTCATATAATAAACAACCAAATTTTTTGTAAACTTTTTCATTTAATTAAATGATTCAGCAATCTATGAATTACGAAAAGCATCATGCGAGGACTCTAATATCATATTGATTTACTTATTTATTATTCCTTAAAAATACTTAATATAGTTAATTTTATTATATAGGGATGCATTGAATATTTTTTACACCCCTCATATAGAACATTATATTTATCTTCTATAACTTCATAAAACTTATATGATCTATTAGTTAGGTTATCCCTTTTATTGATCTCCAAAAAACCATCCTAAAAATCCATTGAAATATTACGATCTTCGTGTTGTTTTAATCTTATGACCAAAGAATCACTAATTATGTTTTCAATTGTATTCTCTATTATTGAGGTAATAAATTGATGATTATGATGATGGATAAATATCAAACATCTTGTATTATTTTTTTTACCATGCCAATTCTATCACAAATATCCAATATGAAATTAATTCAATATCAGTTATTCATAAACATAAACTCATTCTGATTATCATTTGAATTTACAGTTTGAACATAGACATTGGATTTTTCCCCTCACAATTCTATTTTCAATAAAAAATATAAAAATGTTTACAACCCTTAAATAAATAGAAGTGTGTTTCAATGTAATGTAATCTAAGTTTTATTATTTCTTGTAATGCTAATATAACACAAAAAATATTAATGAAATTAAATCTTGTTTAAAATATAACTCATTATTATTACAACATCCTTATGAAACTGATAATAAAATTAGGAAATCATAATATATTGTAATCTATAAAAAAAGTTGATCATAGTTTGTCTTCTCTTTCAAAAAGAAAAAACATTACACAAGTATTAGCATTCAAAATTAAATAAAATTTATTATACTATAATTGGATACTAAAACCAAAAACCTAAAATTAAATAGATAAATTATTCATTAATAAGATAATTATGCGTGGGAAAACATAACATGAATATAAATTAAAAAAAACATCACCAATAAAAATTAAAATTATAAAGGCTTCCTAGGTAGTCCTTACTAAAACCTAGATACAAATATCCAAAATTTTGATGAAACATCACTTATTTAGGGTTTAACCAAATATGATCTCAATAAGGGAATAATATAAACAATTAATAAGAGGATTATTAAGACTAAATATAGGATAAAGGATATTGTATTATGTAAAATCAATCCCAATTCATGATGAAATCAAAGTGAATGGGTGAGAGAGTGAAAGGAGAAGTGAAGGGGGGACGATCTAGGCCATTGTATCCATCAAGGAGTGGGAAAGGGGACACAAATTTTTTTTACATGTTTATTGGTGGAAGATTAAATTAAACATTGAAATTTTTTGGTATGGTTTAAAAAAAACTATCACCAGTAATTTATAAACTATAGGTTGATAAAAGTGTTTCTGACTCCAAAGCATATAAAAATATATTTTTTATTCATGATAGTTATTATAAACTATCGTAAATTAATTTACACTACTACAAAAATTTATTGTATAGATTACCACCTTCCATTCACAACCTTAATGGTTACTAATAATAATATGATAAAAAATTTAATCAATTATCAGAATATTAACATAATGCATAGTGTGTCAGGAGGATATTGAATCATACACACTAATAAAAATTATAATAAATTCTAGGATAGTTAAAAACCCACCTGCCTTATTTTGTAAGAAGTATACTTATTTAATAAATTCCATTAATCCAATCCCAAAAAAGTAACAAATGATATTCATTGTAAAACCTAAAAATTTAGAAAACTTATACATAGCTAGCTTATGAAAAAGAAATCATAGGATATAGAATGAAATATTTCATATATAAAGTTATAATTTTGAAAAAAACTCATTTGATCAAACAGTTCTTAAATTCATCAAGAAATTAAAGGGTAATCTCGAGGAATCGATATTCTTGAATTCTTAGTTAAATTTTTAGAAGAAAACATACAAGAAAAGCCTCTATTGAACCTTTAATTAAACATAAAAACACTAGTTTTTCTTTTAATTATTTATAATTTCTTTAATTTATTTAATTTATTTATTTATATTATTTATATCTTTTTTATAATTCACTTATTCTTTTTCTCAATGAGACTAGTTGTATCTAGCAATAAAACCTGCGTATAGGTGATAGCTATGTAGGGGTTTGGATGTCTTGTGACTCCACATTATGGGATCCATGTATAAGTATCTTATAGTTAGATCCATGTATGGGGATCCAATATAGGGGACATTATGTATGGGGACCCCAAGTCATGGCATCCCATGTGAGTGTGGGGTAGATTGTTTCCCATGAATAGAGATCATTCTATAGTGGGGGGAAATGTAAAGAATCAATCACCAAGTAATCCCACATTGGGGGACCCCCATACCCCTTAATATAGTTAATATGGGGGATATTATGTAATGAAATTTCCATCTCCATCCATCTAAATATATAAGGGTTTCTCATTAGGATAGAATTCTATATTTTTATAAAAAAATTAATCAAATATCAGGTCTTAATAAATGGGGATTTTAAACCCCACACCCAAAATATAGATCCACTAATAAGTAACCATAAGACTACCCTTTGGATCTCTATAGACCACCTCCCCCCTAAAATTTTTTAAAGGCCACTAGCCCCTCCTATGATCCCATCAAATTAAAAAAACATTACTCATACTAAACCCGGCACATTCAATGCCTCTATTAATCCCCATTACACATGATAAAATATGTATTCATCCCAAAAATTGTTCCCAACCACATAGTTACACATGGAAAGCCCCAAATTGTTTCAAAAAATACATTAAACAAAATATTCATATTTAATTTAAAATATAAATGATATTGGGATGTTAGAAAAAATTGACTAAGTCTATAAAAATAGGATTGAGATCACACATCAATAAAGGGATTGGCTTTAAAACCTCCCCATCATACAGATATATTCCCTAAAATTTCATTCTATAATATCGTTGGGTCTCATAATAGAAAAAAATCTTTAATTTCCCATATATATTGGATCAACTCTCCTTTTTTCCTTCTTTATAATGATTATGATTCCACTATACTTGAAACAAATGAAGTATCTTGCTATAGCAAGTATTCTCAGCCCAATAAACAACATAGACCATTTGTTCTCCAAAAGATGCACTGATATTTTTCGTGATTGCATTAGTGTTGAATAATTGATATTTTATAGGATTATATAATCAAAGTTGTGATATATGTAATAATTCATGTAAGGTACCATTCAACTATAGAAGATCGAATAATTATTGTATTATACCAATCCAAGTAGTATTGTGGTTATTGTATTCCACTTATAAAGTGCCTTGAGCCTAGTGGGACACATGGCCTCAAGCACATCTCGAAAAACTACTAAGGATACTAAATATAAATGAGGGCATATAATTTGTCAACGACGATACAATTTCCTCATTACTAGTGATCAACACAATAGATAATATATAATATACAACATGAGATAAATATCAAAAGCAATATAAGTCAATAGAATTCACATCAGATGGAGACAAATCAATAATAACTAAAATAACTGGAATAACATACCATATTGGATGATGATATATGTAATTTCACATGAAATATGAAAAAATGGATCCAATGTTGTTGTCAAACAATTCAAATAGAATGTAGAAAAAAAATAAATGTGTAATCTATCACAAGCATCCCAAGCTATAGTTCGGTCATCTACTACTTGCTCTATCCTGGAACAATGATCACTCAAGTGTCTAATGTATTAATCTTCCCTTCATAAACACATACTTACATGTAATATTCTGTGATTATTAAACAGTACCCAGAGATGGTTTGAGATAAATATAAATGTTCCACCACCAATGGTGTCTATAATATTAGGATCGTGTAATGGATATGTAACCGGGTGAAAGCATACATATAAAAAGTAAAGAAGTAACATGTAAATAATTACCCATGTACCTTATTCATCCCTCAAATAGTTTTTCAACATGTAACTAGTTCATCGATTAAATAAGTTCAAATTTATATAAACATGTCAAATTAGGCATATATAGCACTAACATTACCTCCTGATTGTATAGACACTGAAAGATCCTAGATGCAACAAAACACCCATAATTTATAATAAATATGAAGTAGTTACATGGTATTCACCAAGGAAAACTAGTCCTAAGGGGATTCTAACTCAGTAATAACTGAGTCAAGATAAGGGTTAAGAGTGTAATCCAAGGATAATAATCCATGTAATTCATACAAAATTGTTTTTAACCGAGTCTAAGAAATACACCCAAGGTAATGTGGGAGATAAGTAGTGGTCAAGCCCGAAGATGTAACCAATGATCGTAAAGTCACATAGGATCCAATGAGTGTATTTTAGTCATCCTATAACAATATTTAAGGGCTCCTACAGTGTCATATCGGGCATCTATAGGTAAAAAGTGGTCGGGTTTATGGGTAGGTCTCACCCATGGCAACTAGTATCCATAAATTGGAATGATTCCCTTGAGTTTCTAAGTAATTAGCTTAGGAATCCAAGAGCTAACAAAAGTCAAGACTTCCAATAAATATTTCAATGTTTTTTGAAATAAGAGTCACCTTATATTTAAATCATTGAAATAAATTTTCAAATATTGTAACTGTGCCATTAATAAAATCACATTGTGGAAGTCTTGCCTTTCCTTAGTTTGATAAGGCCAAGTAGCGTGCATCCTTCTAATTAAAACTATGTATGTCAATTTTATTTAAAAGGGTTCACTCGGATACCATCCATAAACAATTAATGGTGTGATACATATGTACAACAAAAAATTCATTTTCATATAATAATTCCAAGGCATATACTTATGTATACTTTCCATAATATCATTTGAATCAATTATTTTCATTTAATCACTTACCGTAGGCAGGTCAAGTAGAAGTGAATTAGTAAAAGTTATTCAAAATATCATGACATAATAGTAATTTAATATAAGGAGGATTAAAATTAGTGCATTAAATCATGAACACACCCAAATGATGGTTAAAAAGTGTCCAAACACTTAAAACCCAATTATGGAATTTTGTCCTTCATGGGGTGTAGTGTGTTAGTAATATAACCACCAAAAACTAATAATATTTATAGAGAGACTATAACCATATAGTTTTAAATAATATATTCATGGGATATAATTTTAGTAAATGGAACCTGATGTAATTAGTGGGTCCCACCTGACAATTCCAAATTCAACAAACTTGAGGTATGATTTATAGAATACCCATATCATACTTGTACAAATCTCCCCATATAGTATCGGCCACAAATATAGCTAGATTCAAAGTACATTTGAAAAATTGGAATAAAATACTAATCCTCTATAACTATGTCAATAGCTTTAGAAATGAATAATGGATTAAGAAGACTCAAGTACTTACCATAGAAAATCCATCATGACAAACAGAATCTCGATCAGATCCCAAATGAAGGAGGTATTTCAATCCCTATATTAGGCCATTAAAGAGATCCAAAACTAGATAAATAGTGGTTCATCCCATGGGAATTTAAATTTGGGAAGAAGGGTTAGGATAATTATATCATTAAGGGTAAAATGATAAAATTACCCAAAAATTATCTTCTGTGTGGTTTGGACACATGGTTTTCCAAACTATGTGCAAACCTAGTACATACACCTAGAGAATGGAAGAGCCCACTATTTTTTATCCTCATGGTTTAGGAAACTGTGCAAAAACCATTATGCATGGATCTTCCTAAAAATAAAAATCATCCACATTTTTAGATCCAACTATGCACCCTACCTCATCGGTTTACTCCAACCATGCATCATGGCCATTTTTTTAAAAAAAATATGGGCTCCTGGCTCCAAAAAAGCCTCAGAAACCCTAGTGACCTTCATGAAATCATTAGGAATATGAAAAAGGTTCATAATAAAGAGTTAGACATAAATTTAAATGGATGCATACCTGGGTCAAAAACGGAGTTCTTACTGTCTTCCCCCATTGAAGGAAATCAACCCTGGTTTCACCTACCAAGGGAGGTGAAACACTGTCTAAGAATAACTCTGACCACTCATCACGTCAATCAGCCTCCAACTCCAAGGTCTCATCTCGTACATAGTCATGATTCCATTACATCCATAATATAGGGATTGAAATACTTCAAAGAGACTTCATACTCATATAGATGATTCATATAGAATACTCTTCAAAATAAGAATTAGAATCAATACCAACATCATCAAGATAAAAAGTATGACATGGGTCTACATGATAACGACGAATCTGTGAAATGATGAATATGTTGTGAAAAGAATGGTAACATTGAGGTAGCTGTAACTAATAGGATTCTATCCCAAATTCTTCTAAGATCTCAAATAGCCCTAAATAGTGAGGCGACAACATCCTTTTCTTATATAACCATATATACCCAATAATGGGTGATACCCATAGAAAACAACCATCCTTGTCCTCGAACTCTAGTGATTAACAATAGTTATCATTATAATATTTATATCTAGACAATGTAGTTTTCATGAACTTCCTCTTCAGCTAAAGATGCTCTGAACTCTACTTCATGAGATAAAGACCAGTTGGGTTACCTCACATACCTCTTGAAATCACAAGGTTGAACAACATGGCCTAATATATAAGGCCTCAAAAGGATCCATCTGAATTATCACATGAAATATATTATTTTAGGATAACTCAATGAGAGGGATATTATTCTCCCAATAACCATTGAGATTATGGTCACATGCTTGGATCATGTCCTCTAGATGTTTTATCATCTATTTTCATTTTCCATTAGTCTGAGGGTGAAAAGATATGCTCTGAATCACCTATGTACCCATATCATTCTAAAACACATTACATAAATATTATGTGAAATGAATATCCCACTGTAAAGAGATAGTACGAGGGACCTCGTTTATTTATATGATCTCATGGACAAACATTTTTCACATCACATTAACTTAGGAAGTCTCCCATATAGTAGTGAAGTTGGATGCTTTTGTTAGTCAGCCAATAACTACCCATTCAACATCACTACACCTCAGTGACATAGGTATGAAAACAACAAAATCCATAGAAATAATATCCCATTTCCATTCCAGGATTGGATGAAGCTATAACAAGCCTTCATGTCTCTGGTGATCCTCCTTCACCTGTTGAAAGGTGGAACACCAAGTGATAAATCCTTCAATATGAAGTTTCACCCCATGCCACCAATACTGCAGAGCCCTTCTAGCTAGATACATGATCACATCATTGTATCTTTAGACATATAGTAGATGATTATCCCGAACATGAATTTTGTCACAAAAAGGGGTCAATTCTGAACCATGGTATCTCAACTGTTGGAATTACCTTACAAAGGACACCTCTAATCATTATAATGATTCTCCTCACATGATTTTAAAAATAATTAAATAGTTAATTATATACCGACACATTTATCCACGTCTAGTAATCATTCCATAAAAATCCCTAGCAGACACAAAATGCACTCACCTCAACCTGATGATGTGCCCAAAAATGTCCATCACCTACCATATACATTAAACAAGAAGGATAACCATAAAACCACCTTTAGTTTACCATCCTCTAAGGTTCCTTGAATAGACAGTTGGCACATCACAAATCGAACTAAAATACCTTCTTCTAAGACATTATGTGTTTTTAACCAACCAAATCCACCAAATCCCATAATTTACTTCTGGTGACATTCTTCAGTCATCGATCATATGCCCAATTTAACTATCATGGATCATAATGAACAAATGTGTAACCAAGACCTAGGCCACTAAAATCGTCACCCCTTTTTAACATCACTTTTGAGCCCAACAATAATACCATTAAACGTGAATTCATTAAAAATGACTCTAAGGAACTCTATCTTGGTTTTACATACCTCATATTATATGTGATACATTTGTGTATGACTAAACATCTATGTGATAACATTTACTGACCCCGTAGCAGCATTCTCCTGGTGGTCACATCAGATGAAAGTGGCTGGTGTCCTAGAGTCCACTCATGGTGTACCTACATGGGAACCCATGTATCACTCAGGACTTTAGAAACCTTATAAGAAACCACACATCCAACACTAAACTCTTAGAGAGATCAGTAACTAGCCCAATGGATTTTAAACATTAGTGCAACAAAAGGCTGACTCTCTTTGTGAATCAAGGATGATGTTAAGATAGGGGAAATTATCGTCACTTCTATATGATTACAGTAATAAGATTAAAATACTTTAAATAATATCAGACAAATTACCGCTAGTTTACTTCCCCTGAAATAATTTCAGCTTTAACTAGTGATTCACCATTACAACCCAATCACATGCCTTCACTATACGAGGCATCTCCTGATCAATCAGTCTAGACTGCTGAAGTCCATCCAAGAGTAGTGGTGTTTTCCAATGGATTCATACACAACCAACCATTTAAAATTCATGTTGTTGAGAATGCACTGACATGAATCCAACTTTCAATACTCAAGTAAATTCAATTATAACAAACCATTTCCCAATTACCCTCTTAGTATGTGATACTTTACATGGAATGGAAAGTATTTAATATAAAACATGTGACATTCCCAACTCAACAATGTTCTAGGAATCAAAAAAAAGTGTTTACAACCAATCATAACTATGATAGATCTAAATGACATTAACCTCCTGTATGATACTCCTTTAATTCATTCTTACATACATTAAATAATTTTTTATTAAATCTGAAACCAAAATGAACGGCGTGTCGAAACACCAAATTCCCAGGAATGTCATTCCGAGCAGTGGGAAAAACCTGTTACCTTTAATTACCAAGACTCTATAATAGGGAGATGACCCGAGAATGTACTCAATTTCATAAGGCTCAACCATTTTATCGAACCCAACCAATTCATTATATAATATTTTAACATGAAAGTTACCTTGTACGTGAACACATAATACCCTAAGGTTCCTCAAGAAATAAAACACCTTGATACTATCCACATGCTATATTACCTGTGTATCTAAGTAATAGTTGATCTGTACAAGATATTTAACCCAAATTCATATTACCGCATACAATCATTAATATGGATGAATATATACAAGTTTCCCATTACTGAGGAAGAGGAAATGCTTACGTGACCTGAAAAATTCTCAACCATGACCTTGACATGTCTTACCTATTCAAATTGAGAATTTTCCAATGTGTACACCAATTAAAAGGGTCAATGATACCTTGAACACCCATCTAAATAGGGGTTGAATTTAGATGTTAAGAGGTCTACTAGAGGCAATGGCCCTAAAACGACACAAAATGCCAAAAACTGACAATATTTATCAAGAAATTTAGCTTTAAGTGTATTATCTAAAATGTTTAACCACTTATAATGCACTAGAATCGATCCTACCATGAGTTCCAACAAAACAGAAGTTACCAGGATCAAAAAATTGATTATTTAAGTCATTTATAAGAAGGGTAAGGCCTTTAGAAAACACTCATGTATCTATTATGATGCACAATAAAAAATACATATAAAAATCCCTTTTATACAATAATAATTTATTGAAATAAAGTCATTATAAGGCAATGTATCACCCAAATTCCATTTATCAGAAAAATAGACATGTGATGGTCCCATAAAGCCCACCTAGGTTCATCATAATTGTTACGCTATATTAGTTTCTTAATTTATCATGTTTATAAACACCCATAATGTGTTGTCTCAAAAGGAAAATGCAACAAATGACTTACACATGCCAATTGTGCACCTTTGAATATAGTCACATTCCTCAGAACAATCTTTATGTTGTTAGATAGAAACACTAATGGAAGATAAACACAATAGATGGTTCACTACAAAAGGTATACTACCCAAACTAACTTCTTTGAAGTCAAGGTATTGGTAAGTTCCCTATTATAAGTTGTAGGGTCTTCAATAGATGAAGGGTTAGTAGTTCCTTGCATTATCATTTATTGTCTACCATTTCAGTTCATTTTATATTTATTTAATAGGATAACTCCTTTATGATTTAAAAATATGATAAGGTGGGATATGTATGTGAAATTGTTTCACTGTTATGATTTTATTTTTTATAACATATCTAAAAGTTCCTTCAAAATGTGTTCTCCATCTCAGTGATTGAGGTCCCATACTCCAAATCACTGAGACTAACACCAATTTGAATTTATAATTAAAGGATTGATTTGATAAATTACACATTCTAATCCATGAGGGCCCATAAAAATCATGAATTAAAATTATAAATCACTCAACCATAGACCAAAAGTAGCAGAATAACATATACACTCATGTAACACTCAATAATATCAACATTTTCAAGTAATTTAATATGCGAAATTCACCTATATGTCATGGAATCATGTATGACATGTAAATTATAGGTTCCCATATGATGCATGTAACAATGATCATTTCCCTCATATCATCAGGCCAAGTATAAAATATAATATCAATTAGAAGAATCATCAACAACACCACACTACATGTGCATCCCCTAATGGTGAAATGATATCAACTGTAACAAGAAAAATCGTAAAAAAAATTATGTTTCAGGTAACATGGCCTTTTCCAAAAACATGGGTTCACGAAACCCATGAATGTATTATGACCAAGTTCCTAGAATTCTTAATCTCCAATATATTTCCTTAAATTGTAAAATCAAGATAGTAAATCCATTTATACCACTTTGTGACGTCTTAGACTCAGATTCCACATAATAGGTTCCTTGAGCCCAGTGGGCCACTGGGCCATAAGAGCATCTTCCAAAATTCAAAAGGCTACCGAATAGCAGCAAGGGTCTTCGGTGTGTTCATGGGGATACTATTCCCTCATTATTAGAGTGAAACATATAGGATAATAGAAAAAATACAACATGAGATAAATAGTGGAATAAATATTATTTAATAGAATGCCCAACGAAAGGATAAAAAGTAGTAATAAGTGAAATAGTTGTAATAACATACAATTTATTATTATAACATATGTCATGTCATTAGAAATATAGAAAATATAGATACATGGTAGAAAGAATACATGATAAAAAAATGTAGAAAAAACACAACATAAACTATACCGGGCATCCTGAGCTACAACTCAGTCATCTTATACTAGCTCCATCCCACCAAAGTATGAAATAAAGTGTATTAAGCATTATACTTACCATTATCAACACCTGTATATATGTAATATGCCTTGGCTACCAAATGGAACCTGAAGAGAGTGTGAGATAAATCTCAATGGTCCACCAAAAACAGTGTCTATAAAATAAAACATGTGTAATATAATTGTAATAATGTACAAGCATGAATATATAGAGTAAATTAGTACAATGTAACTCAATAACCAAGTAACAAATTCATCCCATGGCTGGTGTTTGAATGTGTAACCAATTCACCAATTAATTATGTTCAATTTTATATAAAAAAGTCATATATGACATAGCCATCACCAACATCACCTCCTGATAGTATAAATAATGAAGGTTCCAAGATGTAAGAAGGAAAACATAAATGATAATTAATATCAAGTGGTTCCATGGTATTATCAATGTCAACCTAGACATCAAGGGTTGTTAACTCACTAGTAAATAATTTTAGCTAAGGGGTAAGAGTGTAATCCAAGGAGCATCGCCCTAGGCATTCCCACAATAGTATTTCTAACAGAGTCCAAGGAGTACATCTAATGTAAAATTGGTGATAAGTGGTGGTCGAGCCCAATGATAAAACAATGGAACCTCAACTCACACTGGATGCAAAAACTGGATCTATAGAATCATATATTAATGTTGAAGGGATCCTATTTTTTCATACTCTGTGTCTATATGTAAACAATGATTGGGTTTCTGGGTAGGTCTCACCCATGAAAACTGGCATCCTTGAAGTGGAGTGATTCCTTATAGTAACCAAAGAAATCCCTTGGGAATACAAAAGCTAACACAATTAATGAATTTTTATATATATGTCAACGTTTGTGTTCATAAAAAGGAACCTTACATTTAAATCCTTATAATTAAGTTGGTCATATGATAACTGTTCCATTAAAAAATTCACTTGGATCAAGACATTCCATTAATTACTTTGACAAGTTCATGTAGTATGAAACCTTTTAGAAAAAATCATGTAAGTCATGTTTAATTAACAATTTTCACTATGTTGTATTCCATAAACATGGAAAGTTGGTTTATGAATGTGCAACCCAAAATTCATTTATATTTAATAAGGAAAATTCTTATACTTAATAATGCCCACCATAATATCTTTTGAATCAATTATTTACATTTAAGAACTTTTGTTAGGCTGGTTATGTGGAGGTGACATGGTAAAATCCATGTAAACTTTCATGATACTGTTAGTATTTTATATATGGAGGATTACCATTATTGTGTTCATGCTCTAACACACATGAACAATGGCTCAAAATTTTCAAAACACTACAATCTATTTTATTGAATATTAAAAACATGGGGTGTTGTGCGTTATTAATATAACCAAGAAAAACTAATACAATTTATGGAAAGTGAATAACCATAATGTTATAATGAATATAAGAGTCGAATATAAATTCAATAAATGGAAGCTGATGAAATTAGTAGGCCCCACATGATAATTACCAAAATCAACAAACTTCAAGGATGAGTTATAGACTACCACCTTGTACTCGTACAACACTCCCCATCAAGTATTGGCCTCTAATTCATCCTAGATAAAAGTATATCTGAAAAACATGCATAATATACAAATCCCTGATAAGTAGGTTGGGATCAAAATAAATGAATAACAGTTTACGAAGACTCAAATACTCACCATTACACATCTAACATGACAAATAAAAGCACGACTGAATCCTAGATGAAGGGAATATTTCGACACCTATATTAGGCCATGAAAGTGCTTCAAATTAAGATAAAAGGAGGTTCATCTAGCTGTATATTTTATTGGGGAAGAAGGGTTTATATAATGTGATCATAAAGGGTAAAACGATAAAATTACAAAAAAATTATTATGTGCATGGTTTGGCCACACGATTTTCTGAACCGCAAACAAGCCATACACGAGAACCAAGAGAATAGAGGAACCTGCTTGGTTAAGCCACAAGGTTAAGGAAACTACCCGACAATCATGTGGAATGGATCTACCTGAAAATGTATATCATATTCATTGTTAAATATAACGATGTGACCTACTCAAATGGTTTAATCTAAACATGTGGTATGGACACTTTTTTCCAAAAATCTTGGATTTGGGATCAGATCATACATCAGACTACCCTATGAACTATGTAAACTAATTAGGCTTCCCAAAAAGGTATATAATAACTAATTAGACAAAAATTTAAAGGATCCATACCTGAGTCAAAAATGGGTTCATACAAAAGAGAAATCTTATAAAATGGATATGCATAATATATCGATTATAAAAGAGAAATCCAATAACATAAATCAAATTTCATGTAACATGGATTTCCCTTGAATGTTGGTTAGATATACCCACACATAAGATCCATTAAGAGTCCTTAAATCATCATATCTTCTATCAACCTCACCAAAATACTATGAAAAATACACCCTGATACCATTTTTGAAGTCTCATCTTCTATATTCCATAAACATGATTTTTTGATCACTTATGTTTCCTCTAATAACATGTCTTCTTTCCCATCACACCACATGCTATTACCCTATGTGGTAACATATAATACTAATAGGTGACCCTAATGAACATCATGTATTCCTTCATTGTTCTTTCTCCTCACTCGCATAATCCATACGAAACATCATAGTTGGACACTAATATTAACACTACATCATACCAAGAACTCATAACATTATATTTATAGCAATGTAGGAAAACAAAATGAATGGTTCTCCTTATTTACATGATATGTACTATTAATGTTTTTGAGTCTCACTTTTGTAGTGGTGTTACGCACTCCATCATTTGAATAACAACACCCCACTATAGACCCAAAAGCTAATTCCATGGTAGTTCCACTACATTATCAACCAGACATTGGATATGATTTAAAAAATGAATGACCACCCACTATTGACCAGTCAAGAGTTTTGGGACAAACTATTTTCACTTGAACTCTAGAATGATGTCCTATATTCCAAAGTATGCTTACTAGTAGTGAGGGTCTAGTGAATTACCATGGGTAGAATATACCCTCATATAAGAGTATTAAATAAAAATTGAAATAATAATTATAAAATAAATCCATAATAATTATATAAAAAACCTCACAATAGGTCCTTCTATAATTAACATAACTCGTGATATGAAAAATAAATTAGTATACAAGTCATACAAGATATAAATAAAATGATAGGATAACACATGGTGGGTTGTATTTAAAATAGTTTGAATGAATCTAAATATAAAAAATAGTAAAGTCAATAATACATATCCAGTGTCCTATAATAGTCTCTTCTTGCATCTAGAAACTAGAAACCATCAATTCTTAGTGATAATGAGTAATGACCTGACCCATCGGGGTCTCTTTGGTTGTTGGAAAGATATGTTGTCACATCCCAATACCCACCTCCAATAATCTGGTCACTATCGACTAGCACTGAGACGGAATAATATAATAGGGTAGGCCAAAGACTAATGTATGTGAATTCATGCATCCAACTAATTCCATCAATAGAATATTGTAATAATAAAAGTTAGTAACATATACAAAAAACTGTGAATGCAATAAACTCTAGAGAATACAATAGATTACCACTGTATAAAAAATGATTAAAGGAAATGAACACATTCCACAACAACAAAAAAGATTTTCCAACCTAAAAACACTTTTAATAAAGGAATAATAAGAGAGAGGATACTGATCTTTCTCTCTGACCACCTCAAATGTTCAATGCACCCTGGTATCACTAAGCTCTACTTATTTCGCAACCAAACTATCCAACATATTCATAAGACACAACACGTGCGGTATAATCCCATATATGGGTGAGTATATACATAACTAGTGGCATGTCCTAAATACTGAAAAGGGATAAATATAAATATATGGAATATTTTAACACAACCCATTTCAAGAGGTAAATGAAACCCATCGTAGATATATTTTTTAAAATAAAACTCCAATGAGGGAAAAAGTATATCTCCATCTCCAAAACCCATTATAGGATGATCAGTCTACATAAATCACCAAAGGTACATCTCTAATTTCTAACTTCTAATATGTGTATCCATAAAATCTAGGTGGTGGACCAACACCTGACCAATATTCGATAGGCTAAGGGGGAATAATATCAAATATAGGACTCATGCCTTAGTACGATAAAAGGATTTTACCCAATCAAGGGAGGATTTTTTCCCTAGTGAGACAATAGTGGACACATGGTGAATAGAAGACACGAACCCTAGAATAATAGAATGGGGGTACCATATATTATATAATAAAGCACTCATTCCTGGTGAATCAATGGGGTTCCACATAGTGAATGGAGGACCCATTCCCTAGTACAATATAAGGTTCCAATTAGTAGGTAAAAGACCTAATCATCATATATCTGGGGGTACAACATATTTAATAGGAGACCCAAGTCCTAGTGTGTAATAGGGTACCACTCAATTTATATAGTGGAATATATGGGACTCAAACCCTATTGTGATAGGGGGATTCCAATCCTGAAATCCAATAAATGGTCCATCGTTGATAACTACCATCATCGAGTGTCACCTAAAGAAGCTTCACACTCGAAACAACCCATATTTTATATTTTATGGCATAATAAAGTCCACCATAATATTAAATAAATAAAAATCTCAAGGTTGGCTACTCATGGTCTAAAATCTGAGCCCTAAAGATGTCGATATGAGAGTAAGACGTTTCTAGGGGAAATACATGGCATGTATGGGGTATCAATGGGGTGTGAACTCACCTCAACACAAAGCTACATTCATCACTATATATGGATTGTAATTCCATCTCATATCACTTGGAATTTTCACTTGTATTGTAGAATGTATATATGTCTGGGGTCCTAGGTCTGTACACACATAACAAGGAATGACTGGCCATATACATCCACATGGTAGTTCTATAATGAAACGTGGCAAGTATGACCACCAGGGGTTCATTGGAATGTAAACAAATCCCACATCCTATCTACTTAATTAGGGTCACATTTAATGTGTTCTTGGACTTATGGCACATGATCCTTCTCAGCTGAAATCCAAGATACTGTGAAAAAAGAAGAACATAATGTGTGTTTTATGGCCCTACACAACCTGTAGTGGTATTTTTCATTGGATCCTCATATCCTATACACATTTTTTAAATACTCATTCGTCGCCTAAAAATACACCATTTGACCACCCAATATAGATGGGTAATTCCACTGATCATTGATTCCCATCCATCAGTGGATATAAATTAGAAAACATTCATTCTTTTTTGAGATTCCACACATCTCGTCGCACCTCCAACTTCCATTGATGTTCTTCATCATATCTCCACAATGAATCACCCTAAATTCATCTTAATCCAGATTAAAATTTCCATCCATCTTATCGCACATCGAATCCCTATTTATTTAGGGGTTCGATCATGTTCACACATACCCAACAATATCGAACCATCACCCCATGAGCCATGATAATGATCACGAAGAGAAGTGGTGTAAAATTCAGACAAACAAAGTTATAGCCGTCATAGGACAAGTGTTATCATCCAAATACCACATAATCAGGGAAACCACTGACATCTATGTGAAAAAATATATAAATTAATTTAAATTCATTAAATTTTTAGATGGGGTCATATAAATGATGTAAAATCACATATCAATATGTTGATAATTAAATCCAAGTCAAATATATTAATTGAAAAGGATAAACCCTCAAATTTGGAGTCACACATCTATATAGGATCAATCTTTGGTGAATAACATAATCTCTATCTATTAAGATTCTAGGATACATTCATTGCCTCTCGATTCACCTCAATCTAATCACATGTCATCCTCTAATTCTGATCACCCAATAAATAATTCCCTGCCCCCCTTTCAAATCATCTTAGGTTCATGTGACTAACCATATATGTTTTTTCAGAAAATGATATTTTTATATGTTTTGATAAAGGTTACTTAAAATAAAATAACTATATTATTTATTTCTTTTAATTAAATGCACACACTAATGGATGTTTTCCTCTGAATGTATGATGTTTACCAACTATATGACACACGTTGGGTAATCCTCGTGTTGCAAAATAAATTTTCATCTCATGTTGTCTATCCAGTGTCTTGGAAAATTGGATAATAATAGACACAAAAATGATCAGCACATATTCATTAAAATATATTTATATTTTTAATATATTTATTCTGAGGACCCTAGACACTCAAACACAGTATTGAATTGGAAGATAAATCCACAGATATATAATGAAATATAAATTGGATAAATTAAATAATACCCGAGTCATTATATTCTCACCTCCTAATAATATTTTTACCTTGAAAAGAACAAGAAAAATTAAATGGTGGGTGTATAGTTCTTCCATATGACTATTATGCTCTCATGAGCTCTCTTAAATGATCATGTGCGGTGAAATAACTAAAAATAAATGATTGGTACATCCTCCTAGGAACCTCTATTTAATATACTTGATCTCCACTGAGTAATCCATGATGTTGTCTCCAACCAAATTTTCCATATAAACTAAGTAAATTACATACATATATTAAAGAATTTATTTCCATAGCTATGACACATGGAATATGTCAGGCAGCCAGTCTAATGGTGGGAGAATAGCTAATTTGTATGAAACCTCACCAATCCTCTATAAGATCTTGAATGGACAAATGAACCATAGGGATAGTTTTCCTCCCTAGATAAACCTTTACAATCATCATTGTTGGAAAACATTAAAAATATGGGTTTTCAGGTCAATATACAAGGGCATATGATGTCGATGCACATAATATTTTTTTGTCTTCTCTAGGTTGTCCTCATATGCTCATAAATCACCTGAACCTCCATTTCAATCACCTACACTATCTCCATCCAAAAAACGTGTTGTATAAATAATCTCATTCCATTATATACGTGATCTAAATGGTTTTTCATATAGTTCCTCAAATATTTATTTAATAATTGTATAGTTATGACTATTCTTATAATAAACTAAACCAATGAAAAGTGATCCTCTCAACTCCAGTATTAGTCCAACACATATTCCATTGGTATATCCTCCAACACTATGATAGTCTACATATTCTTGCTATTTTTTTGGAGGAGTAATGTCATAATCATCCTCAAATGAGTCCATAAATTCTATATCATACCTCCCCACAATCATGATGTTTATTAATAATTGAAAATGAAGACCATCATCGAGGGTACCCATGAAGATGGACTATCTTCGATATGTACAACGTCCATATGATCTAAAATGAACTCTACTCCCTTATGGAAAGGTAATGTGCTAACATTGTTAATCATTTTACAATAAACCAAATAATATAATGGACTCTCTATTTTGTATAAATCATCATCACAAATTACATGGATATATAATCTAATTTACACTATGGGATCTCAAGAGTTTATTTCAAACCATTAAGAACATCATGCTCTTCCATCGTCTATTAACATGTGTTACATATAGAGATGAACTTGGAAATTCTCAACCTCATTCCATCAAAATAAAACTACTATTGATGGAATATGTTCATATTTGGAATATTAGGATGAATGACTAATGGGGATGTGTGAAATTCTCTCAGTAAATTCTCTCGAAACGTGTCTGGAACGACATACTATTTACAGAAAAGGATACCATTTTTCCCTCCTTCAGAATATCCATCAACTGTATCTCTTGAGGATAAATGGTTATGAGGAACCTCGCAGTTAATGTCTACCAACTAATCCACTCCCATACATTGAATAATTGATGGAGGTATAACTATTGATTGAAGAAAATTGGACCCTCTCTTCCACTAGGGTCAAATACATTGAACCCAACTACATAGATTCCTCCTCCATCATCATAGATCATGAATTTCTATGAATCGAATCTTCCATGACATTTCCCATTCCCAGAGTATAGACTATCTCAAATTTTTTTTTAAGAAACACTAAAAAGCACCTATGTATCAAGTTATGATTTCTCTAGGTGATGATATATCATCGACTCTAATGATTTGAGTATTAAAAAAAGTACCCTCCCATAAGATATGTCCTCCATATATTCAAATTTAAGACTACCATTACCAAATCTAGGTCTTGAGTTTAATATTTATGCTCCTATTAAAATGACTACCTCGACCCATATGTGATAACTACCTACCACTTAATCAATATGAAACTGAGCAAAGATCTGTTGGGATCAAAAAACGCTATTTACTTCACGCCCTCCTCTAGTAATCTCAATATAGGGGAACTGGCCACCCTTAGTTTCATCTTTTAAAAGGCTCTATGATATTTCTCAATCTATGTAAATATATTATCTATCCATGTAAGGTTTTTACAAGGGGTTTCAATCCTGGGTAATTCCTCCACTAACCACTTTTATTTCCCTACCTTGCTAATAAATCACATCACCTATGACCCTCTAATTAGTGGACACCATGAAATCACTACATAAATCATCATTTGTTCTATTGAAAAAACATTCCTGAATATGATTTTCCCAAAATATTGAACCTCATGGATCAAAAACTGGCACTTAGGAAAGTTACCATAAAAATGGTACTCCTATAGTAGGTCTAGGAACAATCTAAACACCTCTTCTTACTCCTCCTCTTATATAGAGTAAATGAGTTTTTATTCAATGAATAAGACTGAAATTAGTCAAGGTATAGGTGGAAGATCTAGTTCATTAGATCCATAAACACTTTATTGGAATTCATCAGACAAAGATGCATCAAAAGTTACTCATAGTGTCTTTCGAGATGTCATAATTCCATATTTGGAATTTCTGCATTGAGAACCCTCAATTAGTGGTAGATAGACCTAAAATTGATCTTTGAGAACTATCTCATGCATCTAAAATATTCAAAGAGGTCTTAATTCCTTGGTAAGATGTAATTTTTATTTGTTATTTCCTAGTTTAGATGATCATAATCAACAAAATATTCAATATATAATCTTCGTTTTCCTCAAAAAAACTTGAGCTACCCAATGGGACACTTTGGGATGAATGAGTACCTTCTCTAGATAGTTATCTTACTACACTCTCAGCTATCAGATATCATTAGAGGCCATTTGATCTTCCAAAAAAGTTATATGTGTACTACCAGGGCGTAATATTATGAAAATTACCATCTCTTTCATGAAATGTAGTCCCAATATTTTCATGTGGAATACATCCATAATGTCGTCCACTTGTGATGGAATCCATACATAGGAATTTACCACTTCACAAAATGCTAATCTCACAAACATATGGGTGATGAGTTGTGTATTATTACTAATAGGACCCACTCACTCTTCCATTTTATCTCACTTGACTACATAGGATAATATCATCCCACCCAATCGAAGGCATATAACTCACATTCGATGATGGTAAATATGGCCCCAAACCATAGAAAACAAGTCCAGACCTAAGATTAAATCATATAGTTTCATCATTACAACCAAATTGTCACATTAAAAACACTATCCACAGAGTTACCTCTCACAGTGAAGATGATAACTGATAATGAAGAATTTTTCCCTCTAAGAACCAATCACCAAAGATGTTGGGCTAAAAACTCCATTGAAATATCCAAATCTCAGACTAGGTATTTGGAGATAAAATAATGACTCTCACCTACATAAATAAAGACAAGATAATGGAAAGATTAAACACATATCATACCTCTTATCATCTAACATGCTCCCTAGCCATAGCCATACATACCTAGAAACTGCCCACAACCCCACCCACAAATTCCATGAGCTAGGAATGGATCACCAGGTGGTGTTGGTGGTGGTGGTTGTAGGTAATAGCATTGTCCCCAACCCAAAACTCCTTTGACAGGAGATACACCTACTCCTCTAGAACCACCTCCCATGGGCCCTTGTCATGCCTAGGAGATACGTAATCAGGGAACTGCCTCTAGCATGAATGTTTGTTTCTTCATTTCATTCCCTAATAATTTTAAAGGTTTGGTAAATCACATGACATTCCGCCTTACCCCTAACAATAATAGAAAAAAAAATCTATGAGTTGATTAAAAAATTTGAAAAAACCTTGAACCTCATATACACATGACTAATTATGTATAAGAGATGGTATTGTATACATAAACTATACTAATGTGTTTCCTATATATAATACAGATGACTCATCCCCTTGAAATCCACTTCTAGATCTTTCTAGCTATCGTACCTCTAGTAGGAATCTCTCGATCACTATATACTACTCTTTAACCCCATTCTAGGTTGGAATGATTAATTGGACCACAATGGAAGGGATATATCAATAGAGACCATCCTCAAACATGTGTGTCTTAATGATTCCATCTCATCCCATATTGAGGGAGTGATGTGTAACTTCATTGAACTTCATTAAATACTCAGAAATCATTATGTTACCTTTTTATCACAAGTTACTTATGGATCCAATCAAAGTGCAATCAAAATGGGTAATACTCCAAAAAAATAGCTAATGTAAGTAGTTCCATGATAATTTTGACTAATCATGAGTATGTGTGACTAGAATCCACTAGATATATTATTCTATATGGAAGATATTGGATTTTAGTGAAATAATATGATTATTCTGGGTCCTCGTAAGGTTGAACACTTAGATCACCATCTCATTACAACCCTCAAATTATTGGTGATCTTTCCCTCTGTGGATCCACAATGGTATCTAAAACATAAACTCTCATAGAATGATATGCCTATATGCATTATATGGATGAACTACAGGTAATATATGCTTCATAATAGGTCAGGACGTTATAGCCTATCATGTTGGGGGAAACACTAAATGATATGGTCCATGTACTAAGGCCTTATCATGAAATGAATTATCATCATGATTTTATATCGGTAACATAGGTAGATGTATTTATAGTGGAATCCTTAAAGTTATCAAGATATACCCTGGTTAGATGAGCATGTTAATATAGGGATTTGGTTAAGGAAACACATTCAAAGGAATAAATACTATATGTTTCATGTACTTACATTTCCCTTAAAATAATGCCTCAATATACCGAGGTGTAGAGTAGTTAGTAATAGTCTTAATGTTTGGATACATCAGAAAACAAAAAAAATTGTATTCCCAATCATGGAATCCACCCTTGATACACTTCGACATTGTTTCCCAATGTTCTAAAAAATTATTATAAAGTGGAAAACTCAAAATACCATCCTAATGAATTGTTGTTTTGATACCATTAGGTAAGGGCTTGACACACTAGGCCCACCTAGATGGCAGAAAGTCAATCCATCATATCCCTAATCCAACATACAATAAGCTATGGTCTATAGAAAATAATAGAGAAGGAATAATATTACATGGGAGGCCTGGAAATAATTTACCATTACACGGAAACCCAACCCTCTCCAAACAACAATGAGGATGAATAATAAAAGGCATTAACATCAATAGTAAACCATGCATGTAATAAAATATTGGGTATAAAATAGAATATAATAGAATAAAAAGTTTAAATTTGAAAAAAACATTCCCAACTGAAAAATAATGAACCAACATGACAATAACTATAATCAAATAATACTAAGACATCCCTTCTCTTAATTTCCATGTTTGAACACCGCACATAGTGAATGAACTCATGTGTCACTATATACACTGATGTAACAACTAAAATTTATGTTGTCTATGTAATACAAAACACATATGGGAAAATCCCATGTATCTGTGAGTATATACTTACAACGTAGGATACTAGGAAAATTACAAAGGGAGAAATAGAAAGATATCCAAAATTTCATATTTAACCATAATAATAGGGAAACCATATCTATTATGGATTTCCACTAAGTAAATGGAGGACCTTAACCAAAGAGTGTCAGGGGGTACAACATTGTATATTTACAGTAATATCATATCCCACACAATGGTTATATAGGGGGTTTCCAACCCTGACATCTCTAATATTATAGTTCTATGATCACTTCCATCTTCATTCGATAGATAGAGAAGTGTCTCACTTATAACACCTCACATCATATCTCATAATTCACAATGAATTCCACAATCATATTCATCATATAAAACACTCAGCATTGTCTAATAATGGAAAAAACCCTAGTCATGAATAAGGATATACAAGAAGAAGTTGTTTCTAAGGGAAATACATGGCATTTTTGGGGTCGACGTGGTATGTGACCCCAGCCAACCTATTTTTTGTGTTCATACCTAGAAATGGATTAGAAATATAGGTCACACAAAATAGATTTTACACTTTGAACATGTAAAGTATGTCCACCTAAGAACATAGTTGTGTACAACTGGAACATGGATTAACTAGGCATGTACAACCACACAGATTTTATGTAAAGAGAAACAAAGTGTATATCCACCTGGGGTCCTAGATAATGTTTAATTAGAACAAATTATGGATACCCAATAAGGTATACAGGTCATCTGGTCTTGGACACATGGAATGTGATCTTGAACCAGTCTAGAAACCATATCTAGTGGGAAAATAAAGAATAGGGTGTGTGATATTCTACACAAAAATGCATGTAGTCAGTTTTTTAGATAATAATACAATCCATCATGTAGTTTTATAATCCACACTCATGCCATATGAAATCCACTATTTCACCACCCCAAATCAATGGGTAATGTGTCCTTCCATCGATTCTCATCCTTTGGTGGCCATAAACTGGATCATGTTCTTCAAATGATGAACCATCACATGTCCTTTTACACCACCCCTATTGTCGATACTACACTTGGAACTAATACAAAAAATAATCACCCATAAATCATTCATATCAATCAATAATTCTCAATCCCTATAATTTTTCTCCAATCCTCAATGATTTTGAGGGTTATATCATGCTCAAACCTTCTCAGTAATGTTGAAAAATGACCCCTTGGGCCAAAGATGAAAAATTAAAAGAATGGTGGGGAGAAATTCCTATTAACATTTGTATAACCATAAATATCCCATTTAACTTATCCAATGTCATTTAATATGGGTAAAATGGGTGTTATCATGAAAAAAATAATTTTATTTTAAAAAATACATTTATCAAATGATCGCATGCAAAGGGTAAAAAACATAGATCAAGAATAAGATAAATAAATAAGTTCCTAATATTTTAATCAAAAAGGCACAAACCAAAAATGATGAGTCCAACCTCAATTTAGGATTAACCATTGGTGAGGAGTGCACTCTACAATAGTGAAGATTATCTACATCATTCAAATCCTCTTGATCAACCTCTATTTGATCATCATTCATCCTATGATTCTCATATATAAATAAAGAACAATTAAACCACATCAAAAATACTAACATGGTTATGTGGATAACCCTTTAGTTTTAATATTAGAGTGTATTTATAGAGGGTTTAATTTAGTTCCTTAAAAATAAATTAAATAACCTAATTAGTTATTTATTTAAATTAAATTCACCCACCAATGGATATTATCCTCATAACCATTGATTATAAAAATCCCTATGACATGCCTTTTGTAAGCCAGTATTAATAATTAATCATGCTCTCAGATTTTCCATCCATGGTGTAGGAAAAAAGAAAAAAAGAAAAATTTAAATGATTCATACACATGTATTAAAATATATAAATATTTTTAATATATAAACTATGGGTTCCCTAGACACCCAAACACAACACTGATTTCAATTATAAATATACATATATGTAACGAATTACCGAAATCATAAATCCAATAAAACCAATGTCAATACCAAAGAATCACATGATTATTTGTACTTGAATCTATGAATACTACTTTGGATCCTAAGGTTTCCCAAGTAGGGTCTAAATACAATGTATTAGGACACCCCAAATGCTATGTATAAGCATCATCAATATGATAAATAGTTTATAATTAGGTGTATAATAAAACATTAATAAGTTAAAAATCAATACAAAAAATAATTATTGATCCATAAATTTTAAGGTAACTTTTGGGATATACTTTACTATTTTTTCCAATTCCAGATGATTCCATACAAAAAATTCTATCATGGATAATCATTTAATACTATGAATTATCCCATGAATCCATTAGTCATTAGGCTTTATAAAATATTATAAGTATTTAATCATTCAAAATTAATAGTATCAGCCCTTCTCCAATTCCCAAGAGGTAGTACTATGTAATATATAGTTATCAAGAATTAAAAATCTTATGGAGGTAATAAATGGGGATGAATAGTTACCGAGAATCACTCATGATCCCTATGAGGTAACAATAATAGAATCAATGGTTATTTACTAGGTTCATTAAATTATATTTTTTATATATAAAAAGATACATTAATTGCATATTATATTTTACTCAATTAATATAAATATGTTTAATTAGTCACCACCCATTTTAGACACCCCTAATTTCACCTATTAATTTCTTCATCATTGTCTATTCATAGAACACTTCACATGAGTTCAATAGAAAAGTTTATATGCTTAAAACTAGATACTCACATCATAAATATAGATTTCTTATATGGAATTTATTATATAAAATAATATATTATAATTTTTTTCCAACACACAGTATGTTGGTGTGGTCACACATCACACACACCTTGAAAACGTACAAATATTTAAGGGATAATGTAATGTATACATATATTATTCAACTCTACTCATTGAATATCATCCAACGATCCAATACCAAGATAGAGATGTTATATTTTCTAATAAAAATTAGAAAATAGGGAAAAATTATTCATATCACGCATAAGTCCATGAAAACACAAGATAAATTAAGGAAGACAGGACATTAAGTGTTGGATTTATCTATATCTACCCACTGAATCAAATGAAAATTGAATCCATCATTAAACAAGATAGATATCTTTAGGGACTAGAGATATTGAATAATATTAGCACGAACTATAAGGAAACTTATCGACAAAGGATCTCCTAAAGCATACAATTACTAAAAAATATCCTCTTATTATTTTATTTATTTTCTAATTTTATTAATTTTCATAAATTATATTTCATTATTTTCATTCATTTTATCTTCTATATCCCTTATCTTTCTTTTTTTATCTCATCCCAACGTAGTCTCCTAACCCACATTAAGATATTGGGAACATAGGGATTTTTGTGAAGGGGGAAACCCATGTAAGGGTATCCACCATAGAGATCAATGTAAAGTTATTTAGATAGGGGATCCATATATGGGTATCCCGGTTAAGGAGTTTCATGATAGTGAATCCTATTTAGGGGGTGGAATACCATTTATAGGGATACCTATATTAGGAGATCCCATATATTGGAATCCCTTCTAAGGGGATCCTAAAAAAGATTATCCATAAACACCTTCCTCTAGTGATGACAGGGGATAAAAAAAAAGGGTATCTTGGACCACTTCTTTTTAGACACATACAAGTTTATCCTTAGAATAAATTTTGTTAATATTTATAACAATGTTAATCCAACATCTATGATTTATATAAGGGGATTATAAAACCTATGTAAATATTATTGTTTCAAATGTATATCACCTACATAATTACATAAAACTCACCAGAGACATCCTCGGGAACTAATTTAGACCACCAACCACACCTCTAAACCTATCTACACACCAAATCATGAAATATACCTAAACATACACATCCAAAACCATTATATATGTTCTAAACTTGTTTCACCACAATAAATAAACCCTATGAACCCATTCTCTCATGGAATCCTTTAAAACATCTCTCTAAATGATTAATTAATATTTAATATAGATTTATAATTGAACCATGTTATAATAAAATATTATACAGTACCTTATAAAACAGAACCAGGTTCATTCACCAATAAATGATAGGGTGTTACAACTTTTATTAATAACTTATTAGGAAATTTAATATAGGCATGACACCAAATTTTTATATTCCTACTAGACCATTCTTGTAATGTATTTATTACCCCCACTGTAATCTATTAATTAAATAAAATTATATTTTCAAAAAATACTTCTCATTCAATTCTTTTTCATAATTAAAGGATATGTTCGACTAACTGTGATAGTATTGGATGAAGAAAATATGGGTGAATTTTCATTATAGAAATGTTTTCCTTTATATTTTTTCACATCCTACATAATAAATTTTCATATGATGTAATTATCAATTCCATGTAACAATCAATGCTATATAATACATTCTTTTATGTATATTGGTAGAATTATTTCATTATGAGTTAATAAAATTTGGTTAATTTGATACATATCATGTATAAACAATATTCCTACCCAGAATCATTTCATAGTAATAATAAAATAATAAATTTAGAAAAATAAATTTCATACTAAAATAATTTTTTTCTAATAATACATGTTAAGAAAAATAATAATCAATTTTTTTATTTTAACACAATTAAAATAAACAAATAAATATTTCATTAAAAAAGGCTCGACTTTTGAAATAAGTTCAATTTCCTTATAAATATCGATTTCTATGCTAATATTTTGGAAAACATAATTTTCTGCAAAATAGATATATTTCAATATTTTAATATTCTAAAACTTTGTATTATTAAATGAATAATAATTTTATATATTGTAAGGCATATGTATGATAATGATTCTTTAGAGACTTATCTTTCACCTCTTTGTGATCCTGTTTTGAAAATATGGGAAAATTGTTATTATATTTCCTAATAATGATTTATAAAAAAAACATTACCCCTTTATGAATATAAAAAAATAATTTTAAATTATATGAAACACTAGTTTGTATACATAACACATTTGGTTCACCACTGGCTTATTTTGGTTTTATCCTTCTATAATTAAGAACCCAATCCCCCATAATTATGATATCCTCTCTATGATACAAAAAGAGGTAAACCATGAACTATGATCTTATATCTGGCATATAAAATACATTCTTCCCTCACATGAATGGATACCTATTTTGATATCCCAAAAAACATTCCACATTTTGAAGAATTATAAACATCATATCACTATAAATAAACAATATCATTCCTAAAAGGTTTATTTTATTTCGATATTACCTAAAAAGACATCTAATTATACACTAATTCTTCAACATGTCTAAAAATATTAATCACTCATGAATACCATCTATATATATCTGAACAAATATTTTCCATGTAAATTTAGGAAAACGAAAATTAGTGATAAAAAATAAAAAATAATGGTTAAAATAATTTAAAATTACCATTTATGACTTATCATTATATCATAAAAATCATGGAAACATGAAAATGTATGAATTAAAATGATTAATTGAAAAAGATAGCGGATTTATAAGAATTAATCACGAGGAATGATAACATTACCATTTACTATGATATAGAATCAAAATGTTGGTGATCTTTAAATATTACATTTAAAATGTTATAAACATGTGAAACCATAAAATTAATCCTTATAAATAGTGTTATAAATTTTGAATGTGACATAATAATAGGTATAGTAATCATAATGTAGATCATGGTTTACAAACAAGGAATTCATATGATAGTTACGTTGTAATAAAATTGATTTTGTAAGAGAAATAATTTTCAAATGATTAAAAAATAAATTCATAATAGTGTTTTAGTAATAATAAACCAACTAAGAAATTGTCAAAAAAATTATAAAGTTAAATATAAAAAAATATAGAGTACATATAAAAAAATACTATAATTATTTAAGAACAATAATTTTCATTATTTGAATAAATGTATACAATATACCCACATTAATAAAAGAGATATAAAACTTCCAATATTAATTTGATAACATATATATGTAGTTTCTAGAAGAGAGTACATATTAATCATTCAAAATAATCAAAAAATATTTTTTTATATTTGAAAAATATAGATATATATGAAATATATATTATATAGACGGTGAAAATTTTCCATTAATATATTAATTTATTATAAAGTATATATATAAATAAATAATATAAATTTGACAAGAAAATATAATCTCCCAAAATTTAAATAAAATTTTAATTATAAAAAATAGTTTGGTAAAGTCATACATGACTTCAAATACAATAGTGTAACAATAAAGAGTACCACTCAATGAAATGTAGATAGACTCAATAAAGAGACTTCCAGATTTTTATAATATATGACTCAAATTAAAATAAAATAGAAATAATCAAATGAAGTAATTATTCCAATTTATAAAAATTTATCTATGTTAAATTATTTCAATAAGGAGTTATATAAAAAATATAAAGGAAAATGGTTTTATCCCATAAACCATTACACAATGAAAGGACTGAGTGAAAATAAAATTTTATTATTCAAAAACTTTTAAGAAAAAAGTGAGAAACCATGTTTTAAACCACTAAAAATATATCAGGGACTTTAAATGAAATATTAAGCCAAATAGTTTTAATCACACAATATAATTTATATGAGATATTATTTTCCTGGGTTTCTGGTTCATCCATTAAATGATCATCGAACTGAAAAACCTTCTTGTCTCAATACTAGATGTTTTCCCCAAAGTTGATCTTACCATTATTGAATCCCCCCAACTAGAATGAGGTCCAAATTTCCAATCAAGGTAAACTGGTCCTTGATTAGAGTAACCCTCAATGTCCTTACCATAATTATAGAAGCTACTTATTCAGTATTATTAAGTGATAGATCCTTTTCAACCATTTCTTCTTCTGAGGTCATAAGTAATTTCATTGAGGGATCAATCACACCACTAGTCGTATTCTTCTTCTAAAATGAATCCTTTGGGGGGTGGGTAGCGATGTCCATATTCTTGTATTTAAACTTATTGGTTAATAATTTCTCCATTGGAAGTGGAAAAAATGATTTATTATTTCTCTCTTTTTGAATAAATCTTTAACTCCTACATCTCTTTCTGCTTGGAAGTCTACCACCCTAGACAATATCCTTTACGTCACCTGCAGAACATTCATTACTAAATTCAATCTTGGGGACCTTATGCTCATCCATAGAGAGCCTAATAAGATATTCTGTGGACTCCTAAAATTTATCATCATTATTCCATCATTTAAAGAGATTTTCCATCTCAATGATGACCACCTCCCTCCATTATCCACACAACAAAAGGAAATTGAGAAAAATAACCCCTATGAATTTTTTGATATAAAATGTATATAAAAATAATGATAGAGTACATATATGTATTGAAAACATTAAATAATTTATAAGGTAAATGTACATATTTATATCCAGGTTCTTCAAATACATCATAAAGGATTATATAAAAAAGAAATCACAATTTAGAGAGAAACTAGGGAAATTTTTTGAAAAAAAGAAAGCAGTTTTTTATAATTAAAAATGTATTAAAACAAAAAACCCAAGAATATGATAGTAATATGTCTTGATAAAATATATTATATCCAAAATATTGGTAATATTTTATGTTCACAATAAATGACATATATTGATTCTCATGGTAGATAATATAGAATAAATATAATTGAAAATGAATTTATAGTGAAATAGAATCCTTTGAAAAATAAAATTGGGTGGATTACAAATAAATAAAATGTGAATAATTATAATACTGTTATTTACCCATAATTATATAAATTTTAATTAATAGACCATTTAAAATTTAATGTAGATTTAAATCCTCTAAAATTTACAACACATTAAGAATATGAACTCAAAAGAGATATCGATAGAAAATTCCATACCTTGGATTCACTTTTTCTAAAACACGCTCTAAATTAAAGTATTCATGTCATATAGTAATTAAATATCTATTTAATATCCTTAATGATATTATTTATTTATTTTTAAAAACATTTATGTTTTTATGTTACATATTTATTTTTTATTTTAAATTTATAGTAATTATTAATTTTTTTAATTGTTTCAATAAAATTGTTCTTAATTCGGTGTGGTGGTCTCAATCATAATTTATTATTCCTGAATTCATTATCTATAGAATATTTTTCATACTATAGTTAAAGTTTCTTAATTTCTTTTAATGTTCCATTATCATTGTATTGTTGTTTGGGATATGTTTCTGCAAGATAAAAATCTTAATGTGCATGTTTTTGAAATTTTAAAAAACAATGGGGTTAAAAAAAATTGAGTTAAATAATAATATTACCATTTTATAACAATAAAAAAACATTACATATTTTTTAATTTCATTACATAATTTTTTTTCATGCATATCAAAGATAATAATTTATAGCATGATACATTTAAGTGATCTAACAAAACTAAAAGAAGAATGTTCGGTAATCAATTTTTTATTATAAATATGAAGTGAAATTAATATAATAACATTATTAAAGAATAATAAAATATTATTATGAATATATCAAAGCAATTAATTATATCTTAGATAATAGATGATGTTAATACAAAATAAAGTAAAGAATAATATTATATTACATACATAAATGCTAACATGTCATATCTTTCCAATCATCTTAATTTTTAATGATATAACGAATATTAATGAGTCTAAAACATCCAAAACAAATAAAAGATAAAAATTAGTCTGAATTAATATAAACTATAGTGTGGGTCAACTTGTTAGGGTTGATTGGAATGGGTGGGGGTGTTGTGAGGGGTCCTTTAATGACACACCAGAGCTTCAATTATAGAAAGAGATCATTTGGAATTATAATAACTATAATAAAATTCAAATTATAAAATTACATGTAGAAAATTACTAATTTAAAATGATAAATATATATTTTGAACATACTATGTAAAAATTATCCTTGAATAAATATTTAAAAGTTTCCCTTAGAAATAAGAATTTATGAATAGCTAAAAACATAATAATTAGATAATCCTAATTTTATTATGATAATGGATTATGATATATGGAATTAAACATATATTTATTATCAATTTTATATAAATAATTAAATCATAATTCTATTGGAAATGGGATATTTTTCAAAAAAATAATTTTAAGTGCATAATGATTTTTCTTTTTTAATAATTAAAATTATCCATAATGTTGAATTATTTTTAAAAATATTTAGAGTATATATGTATATATATATATATTAAATTTAATTCAAATAATTATGATTACTATTCAAAGAGAAAATTTAATATCATTTTATGTTTGAAAAAAATATTTCCTTAGAAATTAATATGACGTCGGTTTTTAATGGATTATTTTTAAATTAATTTATTACTATTATAGATATTTAAGTTGAGAAAATTGATTCACTATTTTTAATAGTATTATTCAAAAAATTTAATTAGTTTATTTTTATATTTAGGCACCATGAATAATAACTATGAGAAAATTATTCACCTCGGTTTAGCGTAAAATGGGATTAACAAGGTGAAAAATATAGTATATGGTTTAAAAATAATCCCTAAACATATAAATATATTATTTTATGAGATTAACTCAAAAAAACCTTAATATATTCTAAAATATACCATCTTGGTTCAATTTTTTTTTGAAATGTTTTTTATATTATTTTAAGTAAATTTATATTCCAAAATGTCACTCTTTTAATATAAATTTCACTTATATTTTATCTGAGGGATAATAAGACATTATGGATGAATATAAAAAATTATCTTGACCATATTTTATTTATTTTTATCAAGGTAATATATTTTAAATTTTAAATTATCGTATAATTACCTTATTGTTTTACACAACACTAGTATAAGGTGTACAGAAATAAAAACAAATTATATTAAAATCCTAAAATATAATATTTTTTGATTAAATATTGTGTTGGATGAATTTTAATGTAAATAATAATGAATAATTAATTGATAATGAGTTTACATTCAAATTACATTTCTATATTTCTGACATTATAGTCACAACATGTGAATAGTTTTTAAAATGAATATTTTTTAATATAAGTTTAAAATAAATTCAATTAAATGTTTTAAAAATCAGAAAAAAAATAAATATAACATGATGGATGTGATATTTTAGAAAATTTAATTCCTTGAACCCTTTTGTGAAATGTTTAAAATATGAAGTAAATTTAAATCAATTTAGGAATGAAAATGGTGTTACCCCAATTATGGTTAAAATTGATTAACGAAAGGGTTAAACCAAAAGGTATGATAATTGTTTTTTACATAAAACTATATAAATATTATTACTTAATGGGATTTGAACCTCTTATTGTCTTCTATTGACTATTTATTCATTTTTTTTATCATTTATTCGAGTATTAATTTATTATATTTAAATCATTTTTATAATTTGAAGAGAGTATTTTTTCATTTTAAAAGGAAACCATGTCACCTCTATTATTAAAAATACATTTTGAAAATTATCATTAATAAATCCAAAAATATATCCCCAACATCCATAATTAAATTCCAGTGTTCTTGGTTTTCATGAAATATAATCTCAAGTGTCCTTAATAAGATACCCAATAAGGGGTTTCGAGGAGAATGTAATCATTTTAACTGAACATTTTCATTTTAATTCTTATTCAACACCCATAAAATATTATAGAAACATGATCATATATTAACATAAGTTACATCATTATTCTTAAATTTTATTTTTTATAGTGACAATCTTTATTCATTTTCTTTCTTTCTAATATAAAAAATAAATTGTTTGCACGTATGACCTACCATCTCTATGGAGCATTATAATTCACTTATAATCACCACATTACATGGTTGGTTGTAAAGATGAAAAATAATTAAAAAAATTATTATATTCATAAAATAATATTAAGTGTACAAAAAATATATCTCTTCTATGTTTTTACTCTTCAACCCATGAAAAATGAAAATGCCTCTCCTATGTACGTGTGTACTGCCGCATCCATGAAAGGATGTGATTCCATTTTCATGTCCATCCTTCGATAATGATATAAAAAATGTATGTAGTTAAAAAATATTAAATTTTAAACATGGAAATAATTATTTGGATCTATTCAAATGAACCATACCTTCCATGATAAAACATGCACGAGAAAAATAAATATTTAACATTATATGAGTGATTATATAATAAATTAAAAATGGATGGGTAATGAAAATAAATCTACATTTTAAAAGATATGGATAAAGTGAATTTATGAATTAGTAACTAGTTAAAAATATATAAATGAAGCTATTTCAGACACAACTATGAGTAATCATGGTTTATGTATTTTTCATTGAAATTTCCACTCATTGAGAAATATTTATTTTATTACCAATAAATTATATATCATATGGTGTATATTATAATAATTTTTTTAATTTAACATAAATATTTATTCATTCATATTATTTAATGTTTTAATTTATGTTTAATATTACAATTATTTATAATAAAAAATATTCCAAAGTGGTATGGTTTTATTTTTAAAAACTCTATTTTGGCAATTTTTTTATGTTTTCAATAATGTAATCCTAAAATATGTCCCTCATTAACCCTATATATATTATTATCCACTTGATATATAATGAATTTATATTTTTTTTTGTTTTCAACTCTTTGTAACTTAAAACCATCAAATAAATTTTTAAAATAACATTTAATTATTTTTCTCTTTTATATTGGAAATATTTTACTTCCAAATAAAATTTTTTTATGAATAATTTAAAAAATAATATTTATTTAATTGAATAATTTATTAGGGACATAATTTTTCAGAATTACATACATTGATAACAAATTATAATCTAATACTTCAAGAGATCCAATAAATGTTTTCACTCATGAATATAATATAGATATATTTGAACATAAACATTCCTTGTAAAATTAGGAAAAAATAAATTAGTGGGTGAAAATACTAAATAAAAGATTAAGTAATTTCAAATTGAAATTTATGATTTATCATTATACCACAAAAAACATGTATACATGAAAATGGATAAAACGTGATGATTAATTGAAACAAATAGGTGAATCATATGAAGTAATTAGGAGGCATGACAACATAACCATTGATTACGATATATAATCTAATCATTGATTGTCCAGAAATATTACATATAAAATGTTATAAACTTGTGAGACCATTAAAATAATCCCAAGTAATGGTGTCAAAAATTAGGAATTTGAAATAATAATAGGAATATTAGTCATGATTTATATCATGGTTGATGGAAACTGCATTCATATGATTGTTACATTGTAATAAAAACAATATTGTAAGACAAAATCATTTTCAAATGATTGAAAAGTACAATCATAATAGTGTTTTAGTATTCATAAAATTGAAAAAAAAATTCAAAAATGTATAAAGTAAAATATGTATTAATATAGAGTAAAAGATAAAACAATAGTATAATTATTGAACAAAAATACTTTTCCCGATTTTATTATATGTAAAAAAGTAAAATGCTATAATATACGGATTTAAAATTTCCACCATAATTTTGATTAATATAAAATAGGATTTTATTGAATATATTAAATATTTATCATTCATAATAATTGAAAAAAGATAATTATATATAAAAAATATCGATACAGATGGAATATATGTAATATAAATTGGTGAAATGTTTCCATTACATATAATTTTTTTTTGAATTATATAAATAAATCAAAAATAAAAATTTAACAAGAAAATTTAGTCACCCAAAAGTTAAATTCAATGCTAAATATAAATAAGAGATGAGTGAAAAATTACAGGTCTTTTATTAGAATTGTCTAAAAAGAATGAGTATCACCTATTGAAATGTTGATTGAGTCAATAAAGACACTACAAGATTTTCTAATATATGAATCAAATGAAAATGAAATAGATATAATTAAATGAAATTTCTATTAATTTTTTTAAAAAAACCATTTATATTAAATTATTCAGTGGACTATTATACACACTATATAAAGGAAAACAATTTCATCCCATGAAACATGACACAATGAAAGGAAATTTAGATTAATAACCCTAAATAAATTTATGATATATAAGGTATATATAAATAAATGAGAGAGTACCTAAATGAAATGAAAACATTACATAATATTTAAATTACATGTATCTATTTATGTCCACATTAACCAGATACTTGTTAAAGGATAATATAAAAAAGAGATTGAATTTTAGAGAGTAACCATGGAAATTTTGAAAAAAACAAGGAATAAATTTTCATATAATTTCAAAATGAGTGAAAAGAAAAATAAAATGAACATTATAGTCAAATTAATTCACAAAAAATATTAAATCTAAAATAATTGTTATCTATTATGTTCAAAATTAATTATATATATTTCTTCTCTTGGTATACAATATAGAATAAATATAATTAAAAATTAATTGATTAGAAAAGAGAATCCTTGGAAATATAAAATTAGTTGGATTAAAAATAAATAAAAACTGAATGATTATAATAATTTAAGACACCCATGATGTTAAAAAGTTTAATTAATGGAAGGTTTTAAATTTTACTTGGATATAAATACTCTAAAATTTATAATACATTTAGAATCTCAACTCAGAAGATGGATCAAAATAAAACCCCTTACATTCGATTCAATTTTTATAAGGCACACCCAAAATACATGTATTGTAGTCATATAATAATTTAATATCTATTTAACAAACATACATATTATTATTATTTCATTTATTAATAGTAGATTATTTAATGTTACATGTTTATTGTTAATTTTAAATTTATAGTAAGTACTATTCTTTTTGAGTAGTCACAAAAGAATCCTCCTTGATTCAGTATGACAGTCTAAATCATCATTTCTTCTTCCTAAATTCAATATATATATTTAATATTCATGACACTATAATATTATTTACATTGTTTCTTATAATGTCCCATGATAATTTTATTGTTTTTATATGGTTTTCCATGAAAAAAAATTCTAACAATAATGTTTTCGTAATTTTAACTAACATTGATTGTTGTATAGAAAGTGAGTTAAATATTAATATTACAATTTTATAAAAACAAAAAAAACATTATATGATTTTTAATATCATATCATATTATTACTAGTGTTTTCATGTATATCACATGTAATAATTTATAGCATTGTACATGTATGTGGTCTAACTGATCCAATAAAGAAATGTTCTATAAACAACTGATGATAATGATTATGAAAATAAATTAATATAATAACATTATTTAAGAATAATAATAAATTATTAAGGGGTTAGAAATGTTATTAATTATATAGAAGATAATATATAATTGGAATAAAAAATAATAAATCAAATAAAATTTTATTAAATTAAAATTAGATGACATGTCCTTTCTATCCAATCAGTATTAGTTTTTAATGATATAGGGAATATTCAGGAGGCCAAAACATTCAAAAAATTTAACAGCTAGAAATTAGATTGAATTAATTTAAATTATAGTGGGGGTGTATTTTTTGTGTGGTTTGGAAAAGATGGTGGGGGTGTGGGGGTCCTTTAATGAAACACCATAGCATAAATTATAATAAGAGATCATTTAACCTTAATGTAACTATAATATAATTCAAAATTTGAAATTCCAGGCACTAAAATTTTAATTTTATAATTTGAATATCGATTTTGAACATACATTTTCAGTATTGGACTAGAATGAATAATAGAAATTTTCCATTGGAAAGAATATTTAGTGAATAATTAAAATTATAGAAATTAGATAATCCATATTTTTTATAATAAGGTGTTATAATATGTAAAATTAAAAATATATTGATTATCAATGTGATATAAATAATGAAATCATAATTTGTAGAAAAAAGATATAGTTCTCATAAAACCTTTTTTAGTGCATAATGATTTTCTATTTCAATTTATTAAAATAATCCATAATGATGAATGATTAAACTAAAATTTATAGTGTATATATATATAAATGAAATAAAATTCATATAAATATGATTCTTTTCCATAGAGAAAATTTAATATTAGTTTATAATTGAATTTTTTTTCCCTATAATATTTTTTCGTCATGTTTTGTGGGATTATTTTTTTGTTAATTAATTCCTCTAATGAAATTTTAATATAAAAAAATAGATTCACTATTTGTAATTTTTGGGAACAATTTTTTTAATTATTTCCCTTGTATTTTTAGGAATAATGATGACAATATTGGTTTAAAGTTTCACCTCAATAAAGGAAAAAATGGGGTTAACAAGGTTATAACTATTGTATTAGGATTCTAAATCATCATTAAACTTTTAAATATATTATTAGATGATTTTAACTCTAAGAAAACTTCATATAGTATAAAATATTCCAACTTGGTGCCATTTTAATTGGATAAGGACCCTTATATTATTTAAAAATAAACAATGATTCCAAAAATGTCACACATTTACATTAAATTTTACTTATATGTTATATTAGTGGTAAAAGGACATTACCATTGAATACAAAATAATTATTTCAAAAAACATTTATTTACTTTTATAAAGGTATTTTATTTTTAATTTTCAATTATGTTATAATTACCATAAGTATTTTCATAACACTAATATATACCTTGTGCAAGGAGTACAAAAAAATATATGACAATAAAAATAGAAACTGTAATATTTTATTGATCAATGATGTTGTCACGTGAATTTAATAGTTAATAATACTGTATAATTTTTGGATAATGAATTTACATTTGAGTTATATTTTGGTATTTTTGAATTTATAGTCACCATATGTGAATAATTCTTCAATTGAATTATTTAGAATTTAATATTAAATTATATTATATTAATTGATTTAAAAATCATAAAAATCATTAAACAAAACAAGACGGATGGGGTATTTTATAAAATTTCATACCTTTACCTATTTGGAGACAATTGTTATAATAGATATAAATTTAAATCAATTTTATAATGACAATTGTGTTTCCGTAATTAAGGTTAAAATTACCTAATTAAAGGGTCAAACCAAAATGTATGATATAAAATTCCATGTAAACCTATAAAATGTTTATAAGTGAAAGGGATTTAAAACTTATATTGTCATATATTGACAATTTTTTTAGTTTTCTTCAAGATTCACAGGAAAATGAATTTCATATATTAAAATATTTTTTGTAATTTGACGTGTGTCTTTTCATTCATTTTTAGAGGACAATAGGTTGCCTCTATTCCTAGCACAACATTCAGAAACTCAGTATGACTAAACCATAAACAATTTCTCCCCAACATCCACAGCTACATTCTAGTGTTACTGGTATTCATTAAATATGATCACACATGTCCTTAAAAAGATACCAACAAAAGGGTTTTCATAAATAATGTAACCATCTTAAATAAGATTTTTCATTTTACTTCTTGTTCAACATCCATAAAATAATTTAGAACAATATTCATATATTAATATATGTATATTATGTATTCTTAAATGTTTTTTTCTTGGTGACTACCCATATTCAATTTTTTTCCATCCTATGGAAAAAAATCGATCATGCATATGTATGATATGTCATCTCCACAAAGCATTTTAATTCGTTTTTGGTCACCACATTACATGGATGGTTATAAAAATGATTCCAATTAAAATATATTATATTTATAAAATAATAATATGTCTAAAAAATAATATATCATTTACTTTTTGACCCTTAAACCCACCGAAAATGATAATTTCCCTCCTACGTAAGTGTTGACTATCACCATCAAGAAGCGATTTGATAACTTTTTCATGTCCACCATTTATGAATAATCTAAATAATGAGTCTAGTGAAAAACTACTGTATTTAAAACATGAAAATAACTATTTGGATGATCAAAATTGAACCTATTCACAAGAATCATAACTTCCATGATAAGAAATTAATTAGAAATCTAAATAGTTAACACCTGGTAATTGATTATATAAGTAATTGGAAATGTATCAGTAATTAAAATATATCTCTAATTTAAAAAATATTTATATAGTTAATTAGTAAATTAATAACTATTTTAAAACCATTATAAAAGTGGATATTCCACTTACGTGTATGTGTAATATGCGATTAAGTACATAATTTTTCATCTTTTCCTTTCATTTCATGGTTTTAAAGTAGTCTTTACACATTTTTGAATTTATTTTAACAAAATTATATACATATTTTCCTTTTCATGTATATTGTGTGAATAGATTTTTCCAATTTCATAATTGTTTTATTATATTTATCTTATTCTATATGTTTATCAAGGATTTACAAACAAAATTCATTTAAAAAAAATTTCCCATGATTTTTCATGGATTTTAATCTACTCCTCAAAAGAATTGGTTTTATTAGAAAATATACACTTTTATTGATTTTAGGATCATATTTTATCTCAAATTAGTTTTTTTCATATAAATTATTCTGAAAAATTCTTTTTATTATGATCATCTTTCATGAAACCTTTAATTTTATTTCCATTAACATATTCTTTAAATCATATATATGCTTATTTGATATATCATATTCCATTTATACAAAAAATTACTTATAGAGAAAGTAATTTTATTTAATATGGTAATCATTATATTCCATATTAACTACTAAATACATTAATATGTTAATAAAGAATATTGTTTAAATCATGAACCATCCCGGGTAACCCGGTAACCTGATAACCGATCCAGCCCTGACATAGCCCGAAGGGAGTTCATGATCCCCAAGGGTCAACGACTAGCACCTGACATCATACAACATACAAGAGGGAACAATTTTTTTCACAAGAATGCGGAAGAAAAAGAAACAAGATAGTATGCATAACAAAAAGAAACACCACTGGGAGTTATGTACTAATAAACAAAGAATCATAAAAATCCCAAAGACAACATCCCAAGTACTAAAAAGGGACGAACAGTCCTAAAGTCCCTAAGGAAACAATTCACTAAGAGAAGATCAACAGATATATCCTCCTCCAAGAGATTCCATCCCTTTTCTCGAGCTTGGAAGAAGGAAATCTACAAACACCTGAAAGAAAAAGTTGGGTGCGAGCCTAAGCCCAGTAGGATACCACCAAAGATTCCGTACCAGATTCCAAATATATATTATCCAAAGAAAACCTTTCAATTTTCAAATAAATAGTTTTTTTAATTCAAAATCATATTCTAAAAAAATATTCTATACATTTTCAAAGGATGGAAATAAATATTTTAAGAAAATGCTTTACAAACGATCAAATATTTCTAAAACAATGGCTTAAATAAAACAATTATATAAAATAGTTTATAAAAATTTAGTTGGAATGTAAAGCAGTTCATAAGAATTGGCATACATTTATATCTCAAATATAAATAAACAAGCGAGCAACATGGTCATTTCCCAAAAGGTATGATAGTATTAACCAATTATAGGATTCCTCACTCTCTACATGAAATCAGAAAAATGTGTATACACATGTTCCTATGACAATGGCCAAAGTAGACTCATCACCAACCCGTCGGGGATGTGACCCACCACAAGTATTTTTTAGAACGTTGTCGTAGCATATAGTGTATACAAATAACTCACTAACTACCTAAGGCTTTCATGTGCTCTTATACGATGGGATAACTATTTTAAGACTACATAAAATATGATCATTCTCATTCTTCCATTTCAAAAGGGTTAATTACATTCCATTTAAAATGAATATAGGTTTTATTCAAAACATGCCTTTCCACAAGATAAAACCAATGGGTTTCTATCAATTAATTTTAAGCTATTTTCATGAGTTTGAAATCCATTGAAACCCTATTCCATCATTACACAATTTATTATCTCAATTAAATTCAATAATTTAATTTAATTCATTTCCATAAAATCTACAATTTAAATTGGACAATTTATGTCGGCCAATTTCCATAAACATGCCCAATTCAATGGAATTGGGGTTTTGTAAAATTTCTATGCCAAAACCATTTCAAATATCCCAATTCACTAGAATCTAGTTTTATTCAATTTTATTGAATGAAAATTTGAGCAATTGATTTTAAATCAAAAATTGAAATAAATCAAGAAAATATAATAACAATAAATTTTTCATCGTCAGACGAAATCTCCTACCTCAATTTAATAACAGGAGTTAGCCCAATGAGAAACCCCAAAAACTGAGCGACCCAATATTGCCAATCCTGCTCAAGATATAAATACTTAAAACCCCCACCTTAGATATCTTCTTCAAGAAAGACGAAGACCAAATCTCATCAAATTTGGCATCAACACACTTAGATCTACCCATAACGGGCATTGATCTAAGAAATCGAGAGATGAAGAGAAGTAGATCTAAGTAGATCTATGAAAACTAACAAGAACGATCACATACCTCAAGAATCCAGCTTCGATTTTCCAAGAGAGGCCTTCAGAATGATTGGAGGCCCTTTTCTAACCTTACGAGATGAAAAATCCCGAGTCAGGGCCACTTAAAAGGAAAAAACTAGGCACTTAGAGGAAAAAACGAGTGAGATCCACTTTTATAGGATCTCATTTAAGTGGTCGCACGGTTTGCCTGCCCGGTTAGACAACCATGCACTACCCGTTGGTTAGCCACTGCCTCGACAGACACTCCATGCATGGTTTGGCTGCATGGTTAGACAAAACGTGTGTCGCCCATGGGGAAGCTACTGCCTGTAAGACTAACTATGCACAGTTTGGCCGCATGGTTTAGACAACCCATGCGCCGCCCATGCAACTTCTACTTTGCCTCAAAAAATCATTCAAAGTTCTCCTGACTCTCCCATGTCACTTCTCTAGAAAAGAGGTACTTAGAAACATAAAAAATTACCTAAAAATGTAACATGATGTTACAGCCCCCCCACCATAAGATCTCTCTGTCCCCAAAAGCCTATAAAGAATCATCCATGTCAAAAAGATGAGTCCACTACCCTCTCATTAGTGCCTCCCTTTCACACTTCTCATGAGAATCAGAACCATGATGCCATATTACACAGACCAGATGTATCGTTCTCCAATGAAGTAACTTGGTCTCAGAATCAATAACCCTGACTGGTTGTTCAGTCACAGATAAATCTGGTTCAATCTCAAGATCACACCAGCTCAAAACATGAGATGGATCTGAGAGATACTTTTGCAGCTGTGATACATGGAACATGTTATGTATCCACATCATCTATGGTGGTATAGCTAGACGGTAAGCATCATTCCCAACAAGACAAACAACCTTGAATGGTCCCACAAAATGAGGAGCAAGAATCCCTTGCCTCCCAAGTCATCGATGATCTAATCGGGGTGAAACTTTCAAGAACACCTGGTCACCAACTGAGAACTCTAAAGGTTTACTGTGATGATCAGCATAAGACATATACCAACTCTATGCTGTCAAAATTATCTGGAAAATCAACTGGATCCTAGTTGTCGACTCATAAAACAAACATGGTCTTACCAAGGAACTTCCAACAATCTCCGACCAACATAAATGTTATTTAAAAGGATGACATTACAATGCCTCAAAAGGATCCATTTTGATTGCATACTGATAACTTTGGTTATATGAAAACTCAACTTGCCCCAGATGATCATCCCAAAACCCAACAAAGTCATGAACACATGCATGGAGCATATTCTCAAGGATCTGAATAGCCCTCTCTATCTGGACATCTGACTGTGGATGGTAGGCCATGCATAAATGGACCTAAGATCCCAATGTCTCCTTAAGGCCTCTTCAAAAGTGAAAAGTGAACCGAGGATCCCTATTAGAGACTATAACAGAAGGAACTCCGTGAAAACGATCAATTTATTTCACATAAAAATTTACCTACTCCTGAACTTTGGTTATATCCCAAATTGGTATATAGTGAGCCAACATGGTCAGCCTATTGATCACAACCCATATTGCATTATTCTTCCTCTGGGTTTGAGGTAGCCCTACCACAAATCCCATAGAGAATTCATCCCACCTCCATGTAGGGAATGGAAGTGGTTGAGCAAACCAGAAGGTTTCTGGTGCTTGGATTTCACCTACTGGCATGTATAGCAAAGAGATACAAACTCAAAAATGTCTCATCTCATACATGGTCACCAGAACTGCCACTGCATTTCATAGAACATGTTTGTGGTTCCTTGGTGGACAGCCCACTAAGAGTTATGGAAATCCCCCATCACATCCTTCCTTGCCAATAACGGCAAAATGTAACGGTTTTGATAACAGAGAACACCCTCTTTGGAGAAAAAACAATGAGTGTCAGTCTCCCCACCAAAAAGAGATTCCATAATTCTATGGAATTCATCATCTTGTTGATATCTGCTCTTCTCACATTTTTGGTGTTTGTAGATTTCCTTCTTCCAGGCTCGATCAAAGGGAGGGAATCTCATGGAGGAGGATCCATCCATTGATCTTCTCTTGGTGAATTATTTATTTAGGGACTTTGGGACTGTTCTTCCCTTTTTAGTACATGGGTTGTTGTACTTTTGGATTTTTAACCCTCTTTGTTTTCTGGTACATTACTCCTAGTGGAGTTTATTTTTATAATGCATACTATCTTGTGTCTTTTTCTTATGCATTCTTGTGGCTAAAATCATTCCCTCTTGTATGTTGTACGATTCTAGGTTCTAGTTGTCGACCCATGGGGATCAGGAATTCCCTTCGGGCTATGTTAGGGCCGGCACGGTTATCAGGTTACCAGGGTACCCAGGATGGTTCTTGACAAAATGGTATCAAAGGTAGGTTACACATCTTTCCTTGACGATGATATGCATTTGATTATTCTTGTAGGGACATAGGAGGTATTTGTGATTGAGTGTCTGACCAGATGTCACTGAAATGAACCTTAAGTCACTAGGGTTGGTTAGGGAAATACGAATTGTGGATTAGTTCTAGTATTTTCCCTATTTTTATTTAGAAAGAGTGAAATCTAAATCTTGTTATTCCCTTATATTAAGAATGTTTTTACTTTTTTACTCTATTTGAGTTTTAATCAAATGTCTTATTATGTTGTGTAGAAACCTGCCTCCAAGAAGACGGGAGAATAGGATCCAAAAATAGATTACTTCTGAATCTTAGCAAGCGAGTCCTATTGTGGATCCAAGTGTGGTTGAGGTGATTGTTCGCATTGTCCAATCACTAGGACAGGCACCACCTCCAGTTCCTATTCAGACTCCAGCTATAGATCCTCATAGTGATATTCTCCAAAGTCATTCTCAAGAGTCCCTACACTAGAAGCCACCAGTTTTCAAATGTTCAACTGAACCTCAACATGGTGAGGAATCATTTAGTAAGATTGAACAACATATTGGGTTCTTGGAGACACCTGATGTGATCAAAGTGAAATATGCCACCTTCGTGCTGGAGGTACCAAGTAGCAGATTGTGGGACATGATGGTGATGACTGGGAAACATGAGGGTTTGGAGTGGAATGACATTATGGTTTTATTCACTAACCAGTTCTATCCAGTATCAATGGTGTTAGCCATTGCTGTGGAGTTTTTCAAGCATGAGAAGGCCAAATAAACCATGACTGTGTACAAAAATCACTTTTTTGAGTTGGTACAATTTTCTCCTGAGATTATATCAAATGATAATATGAAGGCTCGACGATTCGAGTTGGGACTTCAATCAGATATTTGTTCTATGGTTTTCATACTGAAGCTACCCATATATGATGATGTGTTGGATAGGGACATGATGGTTGAGATGGACATGTTAGGGAATTCAGTGTGGAAGGTGGATCTTTTCCCTCCTAGTGGAAGCATTGGTTCCATTAAAGGAAAACAGAAGAGTGACGTTTCTCATGGTAGTTCTCGACAACAGAGTCATTCCAGATATTTGGTAGCAATGGGAGGGGATTGTTTGACATGCTATCAGTGTGGAAATCCAGGACATTCTATGAGGGTTTGTACTGATTTACCCATGAACTGTAGCTCCTACGGACGTTTAGACAAATTATAGAGATTATTCCATCACTTCTCTACTCCACGTAGTAGAACGAGATCATCATCACCTCCAGAAACTGTGGGGAAATCAAATGCTTCATGTACAAAAGGGTTCCAGCCACATGCATCCAGAAATAATCTTCTTCACGTAGTGGAAGAGTTTCCAGAGGTAGCTGATATAGGTCCTGCAACTTTGAGAGGTACCATTACTATAGATTCATCTTTAGTGATAGATATTTTCGATACTGGTGCATCTCACTCTTTTATTTTAACCCATATTGGTAATCTGCCTAATCTACCAAGGGAGATTTTATCTTGTGTAATGGATATTACTACAACCCTTGGTATAATGAGAGAGAAGGTTCTCTATAGTCATGCTTGGGTCTTCTCTTTATCAAATGTTGATCATGTTTGGAGTTTCTTATTTCTCTACATGAAATCTTTTGATGTCATTTTTGGGATCTATTGGATCATTGCCAATAAATACCGTATCAATTGTTATCTTTGACTGGTCTACCTTACTACACCTAGTGGTTTGCCTCATTTTTTCATGGAGAATGGGACCCAAGGTCAAGCAGAGCTGGACCCTCTTATCCAGGGTTGTGAAAAGTTATATATCAGTGTTTTATTTTGATCTGCAAAGATATTTAATGTGTGGTGATCTCCCTCCAGTCATGGTTACGTTTCCTGATGTGTTTCCATCTGACTTCTCTAGTTTTCCACCAGTAAGAGAGGTTGATTTTTCTATTGACATAATGCCTAGTACTCAAACAGTTTCTATTCCCTCTTATCGAATGGATCCAGCTGAACTAAAATAACTGAAGTTTTAGTTATTCGAGCTTCTTGAGAAAGGTTTTATACGCCCGAGCGTGTCACATTGGGAAACACCATTTATATTTTCCAATAAGGCTAATGGTTCTCTTATCTTATGTGTTGATTATCGAAAGATCAATCGAGTTATGATAATGAAAAAATATCAATTACCACGAATTTATGATTAGTTTGATTAATTCAAAGGGGAAAAGTGGTTTTCAAAAAATTATCTTCGATATGGTTACCTTCATTTGATGATAAATGAATCTGACAGTCATAAGATCACTTTTTGGAGTAGGTATGGCCATTATTAGTACCTTGTTATGCCATTCGTCCTAAGAAAATATCCTACAGTTTTCATGGCTTTGATGAACATGGTTTTCCATGAGTATCAAGATACTTTTGTGGTAGTCTTTGTGGATGAAATTCATGTCTACTCCATGTCTGAGGACGATCATGTTCATCATCTGAGAATAGTTTTCAGTCGCCTAAGGAATAAACGACTTTATTCCATGCTTTCAAAGTGTGATTTTTGGATTCAAGATGTGAAATTCTTGGGACATGTGGTGTCAGTACAAGGAATATATGTTGATCTGGAGAAGGTGAGGGATATTATGTCTTGGGGAAAACCACAAAATTTTTCCCAGTTTCGGATATTCATGGGCTTATCATGATATTATCATCGGTTAATTAAAGACTTCTCAAATTTAGCTTCTCCAATGACTGCTCTGACTCGAAATGGAGAGAATTTTTTCTGGAATGATAAATGTTAGAGTTCTTTTGTTGAGCTAAAGTGTCTTTTTACTACCACACCGGTGTTAACAATTCCTGAGGCTGGGATGGGTTATGTGGTCTTCTGTGATGCATTGGGTTTAGGGTTGGGATGTGTCCTCATGCTGGGTAATCAGGTTGTTACATTTGGTATCAGAGGTGGTACCCAACATTAAGTGTGGTGCACTGCCTGGGTAGAGATGTAGGGCCTACAACGAGGATGTTGTGTCGTGAGGGGGGGGGGGTTATTGTAACAACCCCTAAAGATAAAGGGTTAAATGACTAAATGCTATGAATCATGTCAATAAGGTGCACCTTCCTTTTCAAGATCCTGTCAGATTAGAACTCCATAGTTAAGCATGCATGGACTGGATTAGTGATCAAGATGGGTGACCTTCTGTGAATTTTTCAAGGGTGTGTGTAAGTGAGGAGAAAACACACTAGAATGAATATGTGTTGGCCTGTGGGGATAATCATTAGTCAGATGACCTGTTCAGGCATATGGGTGGGCCTCAGGGTGGGGACCAAATGTCTGCAGGACAACTGGTGGTACCTGTTGGGCAAGGACCTGATGACCATGTTAAGGTGGGGTGGTTGTGCTGTCACCGGTACCCAGTTGTTATAGTTTAGAAATTAACTGATCCATAAATATTTGAAAAATTCATTGTCCATGCCATTATAGGTGGGTCCATGTAATTGATATCCGCTTCTTTAACTAATAACACTTGTGAGTAAAACTAGTTGTGTAACAGTATTAGATTTATTTTGTAATATACCTAACCATATTTGAATGTATCATGGAATAATTCCTTTATCAAGACATCCAACATTATGAATTTCATTTGTTGTAAATTCTATAATTATTAATAATGATCATTCAAAATTGGTATTATCCTTAAAATTAATTGTTCTCAATTTTTTGATTAAATTTATTTTGTTTTCAGTTATATAACTTTTATATAAATTATGATTTATTTATTCTTAATTTCATCAATTTTATGAAACCCTTACTGATCATTTTCACTCACCTGTATTTTTTTTCCTTTCCCCATTATATGAAGATGGAATCATTGAATGATATTTATGGTTGTGTAATATTTTCATTTAATATGTTTTTTATTTTATTTCAATTCTAAAATGGGATTAATTTATTTATCCCATAATTCATGACTAAGAAACATATACTACCATGGTGATGTGATCCAATGTATCTTAATCCAATGTACTAAAGTAAAAATTGGATCTTGGTTAATATAGTTGGAATTAATATAATATGTATTTGAACATGTTTAGTAAAAAAAATTAGCTCGAATTTGTAAAACATTGATTAAAGAATATGTCATTATGACTGTCTCTTGTAATAAATATATGTTTATAGTAAAATAACATGTTTTTTAGAATATAAATTATGTGGTATTCTTCTAAAATACATCCCGATCTAGATATTAATAAGTGGATTTATCTATGGAAGAAATGAACATAGTTGTAAAAATAAAAATGGGGAGAATTGGGTATTAACCTAATCATCACTTGGGTACGATTATTGGGCCTAATACAAGACATAGGGATTTAAACTCCTAAGTGGAAATATTTGGTTTATTCACATTATATTTAAGAACATTTATGAATAATTTTACTTTTTTTATTATTTAAAAATATTCACAACGAAACCAGGATTATGATCCTGATATTAGGAATGCATAAATTTTCGATTTATATTATGTGTTACATTATATTTTGAGTTATATACTATTATCTGAAATTCATAATGTTTTGTGATAATTTAATATATTATATTATTTAGAAATGGATCCTTATAGAAGGAATGATATCAATACAAATGTCCAATTAGAAATTTATATTTGGAGAAATCTAATACAACTTGTGTTTGAGTTGAGTTAATCACAACCATGTTATGTAATACAGCCAATTTATAACTAAAAAATTTGATTATATGAAAAAACATGTAATTATATAACCTGGTATTTTAATTTTTCAATAATTTTGTGTCATAGAGACCACCATGTTTTAGTTGATATACTAGTCCACCGATAGATGAAAATTGGATTAAGTCCCTTGAAAATAAATTAATGTACATGGGACACAATGAAAGGGAAAAGGATATACTATCTATTTATTATATTAATGTATATGTTTATCAATATTTGTCATTGTTCCTTGATACAGCGTAGGAATAAAAAATATAGCATATGTAGTGGGGATATTTTATAATAAATTTATATGAAAAATATTTATGTAAAATCTTGGTTCTTGTTCACTTATTAGTAATATAACATAAGATCTACCTATCCTTAACCATTCCTCTATAAATATCGAAGATCATCGACTAGAATTTAGATTCTATGATGGTATGATGGGGTGACAATACCCTCAAGGAACAATAATGGGAAAACAATAGAATTGAAAAATATTAAGTGGAAGAAAAATTCTAGATAAGAATAAATCACTAATTGAGATACAATAAAATAATCAAAGACAAAACCATATCCAATTTCATAGAACAATTGTGATCATGTAATGATGTTATATAGAAAGGTAATACATGGGATATATTGTGACATGTATATACAAAATTATAAATAAAAGTTAAGTAAATACTAAAGTCATCTCGAATAGAATTATTAGAATAATAGTGGTCCTCTTCCCATATACTCCACAATAGCATTGAGAAATAATAGTCTAATGATAAATGTTTCCCATCATCCCTACCTACATCCATGAAGTATATTTGGGTAGCATCAGTTACCTGAAAAGGATGTGATATATTATCAGTAGGCCAAAACTAAGGGAATCTACCCTGATCTTTCACGTTTATAGAAAAATGAGGAGTGTTCATGTATAACAATAATAAGTAGAGATTTAAACTATAACCAAGTCATATCAGGTTCGGAAATGACACTCGATAAAATCTATTTTATTTATCATAATCTGTTATATCTTTTATTATGGGTCACCATTTTTATATGTATACCTATATATATATATATATATATTTATATATATACTAGATATTTGATAATATATATATGAATAAATATATATATGTAGTACTACCAAGGACCCAACATTTAACTCATTAATCCTTTCATAATACTAAGTGTCTCTTTTATTAAATAAGTCTCATAATTCCCATATATCTCAATATGTAATAAGGTAAGTCCTGCCCAAGTATAATGATTAGAAAGGGAGGCCATGACATAGTATCATACTCAATTAAGGAATCCATTTCTGAGTATTATGAATAATATGGGAAGCTATACCTTTGCATCATAATCTATAAGAGACATCATTCACAAGTAACAAAAAAATAAGGGATTCCATTACCATATATCATAATCAATAAAGTAATCTATGACCATGTATCATAAATAATAAATGTGGTTCATGATTTAATATAATCCATGAGATGGAATCCCACTATTCTACATTTAATTTATTCAATTCAAAATCGAAAATATATTTAAGGTTCATGAGACATAGTCATAACATTATCATTAATTTCATATAATGTATTCATTATATTTAGTAGGCAATCCTAGACCACTATGAAGGTGATTTGGCCATAATAGAATTTATAATTTCTAGTGGTATTTTATAAGAACACCACAATAGGTAGAACTATTAGAATAATGAACCTCTAACATGAAAAAATGTTTATAAGTAAATTTATAACATTGATAACAAATCAATTTTGGGTAATTAATATTGTTTGGGAAATATATGGATGGTAAAGTATACAAAATCACATTCTCATTATATAAAACAACAAGTCCTAAGGGAAAATTACTTGACCACATACCAAATTTTTTTTAGATGAATCTTCATCTAGAACTGGCCTATAAGGATTCCTAGACTGAAAAAAATCAGAGAAATAGACAAGTACCCTAAAAAATGGAATATAATATATCCTATAAATAATATTATTGTGTCATAGATAATTGAATAAAATAATAAATAGGATTTAATATCATACTGTTATTTATTCAATAAGTTGAATGGAAAAAGAATTTGATGTCAAATGGATGGAGAGATCAAATCATACATTGGTGTCATAGGATGATGAAATGGGTCAAAGGAGGATATTATTTTAAATGTGGTATAAAAATAGGGGTTAGTTATTATGAATTTTTTTGAAAATACCCATTTCCCCCACATTTTAAGGTCCGTATTTTATAACAACACGATTTTTCCATGTTATTCACCCATCGTGTGTACCCACTACCTAAGTGATAGTAAACGCATTGGTCTGCCTCACCAATTTGGAAAAATATGCATGGAACATGAGGACCCTCTAAATTTCTATATAGGAACTCTAATTTTTTTTAATATACTATACTACCATAGGTGAATAGTTTTAATAAATCATGAGATTGGTCTTTTCCCAAAAAAACTGCAGCTACGGGCTCCAAACAAGCCCAGGATAGTCCTAAAATTAGTCTTAATATCCTTTTAACATTAATATGGATAAATAATTATGGTCTTAAATAAAATATAATGTATATGTACCCCATTATAAAAATTAGGATCTTAAAATATCCCATCATGAATGAAAATTATCCTCAAGTTTCCCTTCCATGTGTTGTTGAACATTACCTTAGAATAATTCAGGCCACTGAGCATATACATTGGTCTCTCACTCTCTGGTCACGTACTATAATTGTTCATGAAACTATAGAAATGGTAAAATAGTAACTGACTTATCTTGTAGATCCTTTATATTCTGATATATAATTTGGATTGTATTCTCTTTAAGTAAGCATCCGATTCTAGTCCAGTATCCTCAAGATCGAAAGTATGAGACAAATCTGAGTGGAAATGGTTAAACTAAGATACATGGAAGACAACATGCATGAAAATTAACTATGAGAACGATCTATACATTATGTTACATATCTTTATCTTTCCAAGATCATGAAATCCCCAATATAATGATGTTATACATTTTCCATTCTTTGAATCAATCTACTACACAACCTTTATTAAACATGCAAGAAGAATCAATGTCCCAACTCAAAATATTGAGGTAGAAGGTGACCATATGAATATGATTTTTTACTCAAATGAGTTGTATCCACGTCTTTCTTGATGACATGACCATTCTCTATGGTGTCTATGGTATCCTGAATGAGACGAGGTCCTAGTAATGTATCCACTGCTACATCTAACCAGCCCTGGGATGAATAACACAACCAACGGTATAAGTTCTCATAAGGATCCATCTTTACAGTTTCCTATAATATGATATTATAATCTAATTTGGTAATAATTAGGTGTTTCAACAAATAAATCAGAATATCATGAACATATAATCATATAATTTCCATTAATATAATAACCTTATTCTCGGATTTCTAATTAGTCTATGGGTGATAGGTTGTGTTTAGAAGAACTTGTGTACTAAGTTCCTTCTACTTCCCCTTCCAGAACCATGATGTTAAATGATGATCATTGTCCAAGATGATGGTATGCAGAGTTCGATGGTGGTGTACAATTTCCCTAACATATAGCCTCCCCAGGATTTCTACTATGAAAGTTCCTATAATAATAAAATAGGAAAAAATTTCCATAAAGTCTAAAACCTCCCATATTGTGTTACTTCCCTTTGGAGAAATTGGAAATCAAGACATGAAATCAATGGTGATGTCATCCCATTTCCTATTCAAAATAAAAAATGGCTAAAAAATCTGTGATACTCACTACTGTTTTTCCTTGACGTGTAGAGAGGTGGAACACTGCGAAATAAAACACACTATCTATCTCTCAATTGCTGACTACCAGCTCTGATGATGTAAGTCCTGATATGTCTTGGTAACACCATGATATACTTCCCAAGAGGGGTGTTGAGACTATTTATTCATTTCCTCTAAAATTTTTGATAGAACCCAAATATGGTGCTAGATCTTATCCCTTTCAATGTCTCACCCGAGTAGTGGGTTCTCACTTGAAACAAACTCGTGTTGGACCTGGACCTCATGATTATAAATATTCCACATCATCACTCTATCCATAAGAGAATGTTTTATTGATAATAACAAAATTATAGGATTCACATATCTTCCTTGAACCTACAATTTCAAATAATAAAATAATTCCATCACCTTCATCTCACTACTAGCCTCCTCAATATCTTGTGTTAGAGTCTTCTACTTCAGATCATTAGCCACTGCATTTCACATCCTAGAAATAAAATAATTCATTATGTCAAAATATTATAGGTATTTTAATGTCTGTCACTATCAACGATTATATTCACGCTGTATAAAATGGTATTTGAGTCTCTTATGATCTATGTATAAAACAAATCACTCTCCTAATACACAATTCCACCCAAACAATATGGAATGGTCCATAACTGATTTTCTGATATCATTTAATGGGTAATTATTCTCATTTAACTCAAGTGGGAATACCCATACAAGAAAAATCAATCTCAATATATTATAAATTTCTCTATCTTGATACCAAATGTTTCAGAGTAAACTGTATGGCCTCTACTAATCGTAGGTAAAATTATGATCAACACTAAATTTATCCTTCTTTTTGACATTGTAAGACCTTTCTCAAATTATTCTGTACATGTAAGCATGATACCATTCAATATTAACCCCATATATTCTTCTAAAAGGAATGAGTTTTTTAATAAAATTTATATAATATCCAGTCCTCCTTTAGAAACTCTATATCTCAAAAACAATATTGGGATACTCACAAGAGACCCTGACTCTCCCCTTTTCAAGGTTAGGGGATACTCTGACCTATGAGATGAAGTGTCCTAAGAACTAAACCTTATTAGCACAAAAAATGAAAATTAGGAATATTTTAATAAAACATATTCACTATCATTGTGCTCAAAATGTTATCATGCTGTTTAGAATGATCATGTCAGATCTTTGAGTACATTGATATGTCATCCATGAAAATAACCACAATTAAGTCCAAATACTGGTGGATATATCAATTGACCATGACCATAAAAATTGTCCACAAATTAATGATATTTAATGGAATGACCAAATAATTGTACAATCCATATATACTACATAATGTTATAGACATTCTGTTTGATGGACTAACACATAGTTGATGGTATACTGACATCAAGTGAATATTAGTGAAATCCCTCATTCCATGGGGCTAGTCAACGATTTCCTAAATGTGAGGGAAGTAATATCAATTCATAACTATAAGATGATTCCATTTATATTAATCCACACATGTATGAGGGTATTGTCTTCATTCTTGTAAAAAGGGACATGTTAACCCCACAACCATGTATTGGGTCATATAAACCCATTACCTTCCAATACCTTCAACTACCTCTTAATATAATTCAATGGAGTAGTGTTCATCCTAAAAGAAGGAATCAATACAAGTGTTTCTCTTGGAATTAGTTCAATAGTAAACCCCACCACCCTTTTAGAATATATCCCTTAAAATATTTTAGGGAAAACATCCTTGATGTGATATACTATATGTGGTAAAACTATACATCATGTACCCTGATCATCCAAATAAATAATAGAACCCTAGTTCATCTCCCTGAATTATCTATTATTATTTGGTCTATATTGACTCTTCTGGACATCCTATTCTCCCTTAAGAACATAGATACCACCCTATAGTGAGATAAAAGTCACCCTTTAGTGGCATAAATTATCTTGACTGTGATGGGTTACTAACAATCACATTCAACGGATTACAGTTATTCCTCTAATTTTAAGGATAAAAAGATTCCGTATGAAGAGATAACTGCCTATCCCAAGGGGAAAATTTTCACACTAGTTTATCCTATTGGATCTAATTCCGAAGGGAGTGTCAAGGGTCATTACACCTTTGATGTTTTCTATATCCATGACCAAATATTTAGTAATTACCATAGATATGAATGAATAAAATGAATCAGTATCAAATTATGACGAAACTAATGTAGATCATACTTGAATAGAACATATAATTGTAGAAGTTCCAGAACTCTTATTTTTAGGTATATGTTTTACTGCATATGGTCTAATTCATATCCCAAAAATGAAAAATGAATAACTTGAGAAGGACCACCCTATTATAAATATAAAACTAATGCCTAGATACTATAGCCATGAGTAACACCTCATATTGATCATCCAATATTACTCCAACTACTTGTTAGGAATAGTTTTTTTTTGATCCTACTCCTAAAGGTGGAGTTCTGATAAATCCTCAAACACAATGAAACGATTGTAAGAACTTGTAAAAATTATTATTATTCCCTAACCTTCTAGATCCTTGGCATTACATAGGTTAATTGGGACATTAGGTCTTCTTATTCCTAGGATTCTTGAATTTGAGACACACCATGTAACTATCAGTAAGATTCATATATCAGAAATTTCCCCCACATACAAACTTGAGGGTATACTTCCTAGAACATGATAAAATGATTCCCTATCTTGGTACTAGAAAACCAAGGACTACACTTTCATCTATCCTCAGTTTCGGCTCAGTGATGAGGGTTTGGATTACTATCTTAGTTATAGTGGTTAATCAAATGAAATTCACTAGATATTAGATATCATATATGAACCCGTCCCCAATTCATCTTGATGTATCCAACTCTTCACTAGAAAGAGTCTATGAGGACCACTAGAGCTCCATGAATCAAGAAGAATGGTCCATGATGGAAATAAAACACTATTGAATGTGAATAAACAATTTTTCTTGATTCATTCTTAGTGTAAGAGGGAATATATAGTCATATCAGACAATATAAATGTTTTCCAGAACCATACCTTGATGAGGATGTTCCTATGAGTTAATTACCACCATCAGTTAGTATAATCACATAGTATATAGGATGAAATATTGATTATCCTCTATATATTCATCTCTATATAATCGAATATAGATAGTATGGACTTCATCCATGACTCAACATCCTAGGGGAAACCTTACTCTAAGTAGGTAAGTGCTGCTTTTTAAATTCCCACATCAACTAAGATAGAGTGGTGTAAGGTCATAACGATCCTTGTATGGGCTGCATAAATCCTAGGAAACTCCCATTTAATTGAGAATTATCCCCTATATTTTTAATAGAAAGAGGTTCCACAAGTGGCACCACAGGAGGTTATAATGGTTTCTTAGGTACTACCACCTATAATGTGTGGTTTTCGCCACCTTTTTTCTGAACACCATAAGGAAATATTGGTGGAATGTTTCTATAAATTCCAAACATACACCTCAAAATTCAATTTTAAATAGAAACAAACACATATAAATGAATAATATAGGAACATTACTTCATTCATAAAAGTAAAACCTCTATAACTACTTATAAATCTAGGTATATGTGATGATATATATCATAATTGTCACATGATACACTCTATACTATCCACTAATGAGTTTAGGTCAGGGTCAAGTACTCAAACATCATAACATACATTCTGGTGTATGGAGTTTCAATTGGAATGTATAATGGAAATAAACATTAACATTGAAATTGGATTATCCACTTAATGGAAATCATTTTATTTGATATTTATAATTCCTTTATGTTCATACTCATTTATATGTATATATGTATCATTGTATTGTTATTCAAGTCACCATTACAAAATAATAAAGTCCTATACTATATAATTTTCAATTGGATTGTCATGTCACTTTGATCTATCACTTACAGTTAGTATTTTTATATAATAGTTCGTATAAAATGATTTGATTTGATCAATCACCATTTCCAATTTATATAAGTAAATTCTATTTAAATAAATTTTTCAATCTTATAATCAAAATCAACTAACATATATCCCTTGTGAATAGAGGTCTACATCTCAAACAGGGAAGAGTTAGTTCATTAAGGTGAGACCATCAATATATATTGTAAAAAACCATTTTGGATAATGCATATACTTTAAATAATACAAGTACTCTATCAATGTTAGAAACATTACCAAAATATAGAATATAATATTCAATGAACTAGTAATATACATTAGTCAAATAACATAGTAATATAAATATGATAGGTAATATTCATGAAAAGTGAATCCTTATTTGCCTAATATAATACATGAAATGATACCTCCATTATATATTAAGATAATAAAGAAGAATGTATATAGTAATAATAATAACATCACAAATCAAGTGCATCACCCAAGTTGAAATCAATATATCTTTAACTGAAAAAAAAAACAAGAATAACCATTTACTTCGCATATGACTGGGCTCTTCCATGTATATGGGATAGCTACTCTAAGGTATAGGATCATTACAAAATCTTGAAATGTTACTATTATCCTATCTACCAACCTGATATTTTAGGAAAAAGGATAGTAAATATCTAATATAACTTTGTATGGGTCTAGTTTACTAATCATTAATCAAACCTTAGAGCTAACTATCCTCAAGTGTGCCTCCATATAAACAAGAGGCTTTTAACTGTTATCTGGTGTATAATATAATAGGGTGGGGAGATTATACCCTCAAGGTCAAAGAATGAAATAGTTGTATAACAAATTAGTAAATAGTAAAATTAAACATCCTAATAAGAATAAATCACCAATACAAATAAAACATCATAAACAATGACAGAATCATAGTTAGTGTCATACAAAAAAATGGTAATTATATCATAATGTTATAAAAAAATGGGTATACAAGGGATAAAAATTAATAGGCATTTACAACAGACAATAAAAATTTGAAAAAATACTAAATATATCTCCATTATAGTCATAAGTATATACTTGGTCATCTTCTCCCATAATCCATCCTAACACTAAGAATCAAGAGTTCAGGTCTAGATTCTTCACTTTTTGCCTAATTGTATCCATAAATTATGTTCGAGTACCATCAGTAGCCCAAAAATGGTGTGAGATATACTGAATAATACACCACCAATGGTTTCTAATATGATTCAACTAGTTCATATAAAATAAACTTTTTGAGGGTCTAAAATTAATATGTATGAATTTAAAATATAACAAAATCATCTCAGGTTTCTAAAGAAAAACCACTAGACTCGACTTTCTTTGGCCTATGCCAAGATATCTCTAATTACGGGTCACATTATTTTTTGGAACACACACACACAAAAACACACACACACATATATATATACTATATAAATGGTAACATATATATATATATATATATGTATTACTATTTAGGACATGAGACATAACTCGGTAGTCTATGAATAATCATAAGAGTGTCATATTTTGAATATGTTTCTCCATACCCATATGTCTTATAGGGTAATAAGGGACTCTATTCCCATGTATGAAGAGTATAAAGGAACTCCACATCCTTGTATCATAATAAATGAGGGACTTCATGCTCGAGTATCATGAATAGTTTGGGATGTCAAGCATGTGTTTCATTCTCAACAAAGGACACCATTCCATAGTATCATAAACAATAAGAGATGATATTCCCATTCATCATAGTCAATAAGAGATTCCATTTCTGAGTATCATGAATAAAAAGTGTTATTATTTCGTTAATATCAACCAATATATGGTTTCCCACCATCATTCAATTCAGTTAGTCACGGAATAATTTACATTGTATATGAAGTTCAGGATACATGGTTGTACCATTCACTTACAATTAATTTAGTGTATTTATTTTATATAAGAGTCAATATAGGATCACTTATAAGGTTTTTTGGTCACATAATAATTTATAAATTCAATGACCATTTTATAATAATACCACAAGAGGTTACCCTAGTGGAATGGGGAATTCACTAAAAATGAAAAACTTGTCTAAGGTAATTTCTAACATGGATTACAAATCATTTTTTGATAAATCATATTTTTTAGGCAACACATGAAAATTATTACATGAAACTTCATGTTCACAAGAAATAAATCCATAAGGATTAAGGAAATTTTACTAAACTACATATCCTATGGAAGTAGAATAATCCATGTATAAATTTGTCCTCTAAACAGAGCTTGAATGGACGAAATCATAGAAATATAAAAAGACCATGAAAATCAGGAATATTATCTCACATGTTAGTACTATTCATTCAGGATAGATAAAAAATAATAGAAGAGAATATAAGATCATACCATTAACTATCGAACACAAAAAATAGAAAATGAATCAGATGCCATATGGAGGATAGAGCTCAAATACAAGGTGGGAGGCAATGGAATCACCAATGAGAGGGAGGTGGCTGGTGTTAAAAAAAGGGAGATAAATATAGGGGTTATTTATTAAGATTTTTAGTAATGAAATCATCTTTTCACCCACTTTTTAAAGGGAACATAGTTTGGATGAATAATTTTTTCAAACTATATTCCCATATTGCACACCCACTACATATGTTTCACAAAAAATGTAGGATAAGAACCATGTTTTAGAAAACATTTCAGAGATACTATGTCCCCTATATAATTCTATGAATCACCCCACATAGTTTTACAAAACATTACATCCTCAGGTACACAATTTAGACAAACCACACACCTTTTTTATTCCTCAAAAAAACTGGACATTGAGGCTCTGAAAGAACCCTTTAAGATTCTAAAATAACCATTAATCCAATTGGTAGTTGTAAAAGTATAATAAGTGAAAGGTTTAAACAATTTTATGAATCCATACCTCATGAAGAAAAATTCAATCTTACAATTTCCCTCTTTAGAAATATACAAAAATAATGAGATATCTCTAAAGCCTAATAAAAACGGAAGTGGAAGGTTTTATAGTGTGTGGTGTTCCCTTTACAAGACTAGATAAGTATATTCATGAATATATATATAATTTTGGATTCCGGATTGACCATATCATTGAAGGGCTTAATCGACGCCTATGATGGGCTTTTGTTTCTCAAAAGATTAAATCATATAATGAAATAGTTATCATTCCATCAAAATAGTGAATGAATTTAAAAGGACCCAACAAGGTCTTTATGATCACTGAGAGGGTGAGTGGATCAATGAATGGTATTTTATTTTTATAAATTATTTTTTATGGAACAAATTTTTCCTCCGATTAAATAGTTTATCATTGTTGAAAACTAGCACAATATCACATTAAAATAGAAACACATGAATTTACATGGTGATATACTCAGTAAGAGTATCTAGCACTAGATATGGTTTGGAAATAATACAATACCACACAATAAACAATATATAAATCCTTTTTATCTAGTTACAATAATAATTTATTATCCTTACACTTTCAATACATTATTATAAACGCTATGGGGAATATAATTTCTATAGATAATATTTAACAAATATTTTGTAACAGCTTTTAAAAACCTTCACCTATGGATCCAAAATAATGTCAATATGTTTATCATATATTATATATATTATATATTCTTATAAAAACATTCTCCACTTTTATTCATATCAGTAGTAAATGGCATCCATCATTTACTTTTATAAAATAATCATCTATTCAATGTTTATCAAATTTATCTGTCAATTTATCCTTTTGGAAAATTATGTCTAGAATATTATATATGATTCCTTTTGATAAATTAATAAACTTTATTACAAAACCTTTTTCCACATACACTAAATATAAATGTTTTTCCAATTACATATATGAATTTCCTCTGGTCATATATTCTCTACTCATTTCCAACTTCTTCTTTTTCCACTAAGTGATTACTTAGTTGGAAACATCTTACTCAAACACTATGTTTAATAATTTTATCTGGTATCTCCATTTGAAACTAATTCTAAATCACTTCATCTTTTTCATAGTGAACAATAAAATATATTTCTATATTGTACTTTTATCCTATTTATAGATTATGAGTAATAGAAATTTATTGATTCCAATTTTCCTTTCCCACTTAATGAAAAAAATTCAAATCTCATTTTTAGTACAATTAATTTGGACACTTCTCAATACTTTTCAAGAATTCTTGAAGCCTATCAAACTTTTAACCATCCACTCCCTTCAACAATTATCCTTAAAACTCGGCCATAATCACATTTCTGCCTCACTTGTTATTTGGAACATTGAAATATTAGCTTTGTATCATCAAAATAAATATCAATATCAAAATTTCATAAAGAAAATTGAACTGGTAAATCATTATACCACTGAATCATTGTCCTATAAAACCTTCCAACAAATAGTTTCATCCATATAATCTTTATGTGATTTTTTCTTTAAAAAAAATTGGAACTTCTTGTAATAAATTTTCAAACTCTTCCTCTATCCGATAAATTGTATCAACACACTATTTTAATTTACTTTATTCACAAATATTTTTCCATTGAAATTAATACAAATCATTACTCTGATCATCTTTAATAAACATCATATCTAAAAATTCATAAATTTTTTATATGATATGAATCTTTAGAAAAATTGTCTAATGAACTTTATATAATGACGTTGTTTATTGGAATTCATCACATTTAGACTACTTATGATTTGGATATTGTCATATTTGAATTTATCTAATTCCATTCTTGCTCATATTTCTATAACACCTTTACAACCTTCCCATATTGACCAAAATTAAAAAATATCAATAAAAAAAATTTACCATGATAAATTTTTGTTTCCATTATGAATTATGCTAGAAATTCGTTCACATTTCATTAAAATTTTTTAAACAAAAACTCTACTCAGAAAAAAACATTTTCTGATGAACTTACATTAATCTTATTAAAAGGAATAATGTAAACAAAAAATCATTTCTCCGTCATTCTATTAAATTATTGGTCATTGGATTTTGGTAACTCATGATTCTAGAAAAATTCAAAACAAAAAAAAACATCTTCGGATTTTATTTTCACAAAAATATTTACCCAATGATATTACATCAAAAATGATAGTTGTTATGCCCATTTATTATTCCCAAAAATCATTATTCAAAATAGTTCATCCGATAAATTTTTTTATGTCATCAATATTTGTTATAAAAATATTTAGATTCATAAAAAAAATATTTCATTATGTTTCCACATAAAAAGTCAAAAACCTGTTCACATATTTTATAGAAACATCCAGGATATTCAAAAAATCTAATAAATATCATAGTCCAAACAAAATACCCATTTGGATTTTTTCGCAATGATGGAACATAAATCACTAAAACATATCAATTTATTAAATGGATTATATATCCTAAAATTCTATTCCAATATAAGTGAACACAATTTTAGAATTTATAATCAATTAACAACAACTTCATGTTTTCCATAAGAAGTAAATTAATATATATTTCTCTTATACCCCTTTATACATATGTAAAATTAATCAGAAATAAAAATTTTTATAGGAAAAATATAATTAATCAATAATACCATGTTGTCTATAGAAAGTAACATAAGATACATTTCTTTATACATATTCTTCTACTTGAAACTTTTATCACAAAATAGATATTTCATTCTAGGGAAACATTCCACCATCCATTTAAACAAAATGATAAAATAGTTAAAAACTCCTAAAATCATATTTTAGGCCATACAAACATTCCTTGATTGTATTATTTCATTAAAAGGATAAGTACATATGATATGATAGATTAATATATATTATTCTCTCCTGAAAACACAATCCAAAGTCTCTATAGATATAGGATAGATATCACATACCTTATCATTAACTGGAGGGTGGTTAAACATGTATTATCAACACCATCAAGACTAATTTTTACATGGAAAATGGATTTTCGAAAATATAAAAGAAATTCTCCATTTATAGAACAAAATCCTGCCTCATCTCATTATTTCCATATTCTATTTGATGAATTGATATTCTAAATCAATATACTCTGAAAAAGTTTGTTGCAATATATTTTAGTGGAATTCATATAACTATGATTATACCAACTCAATAATAGGATAAAATTTAATACCCACCGATTTTATAGTACATTATCTCTTCAAAAAAATTCAATAACTTGTGCTACACTCAACACCGAGTTCGAGCACACCACGACTTACCAAACTAACCTTTCAAAAAGAGGTTATGAATAGTATTAACAGAATTTTGAATTTCTTATACTCTATATAATTTTAGAATCTATTATATTTGTTTCTTAGACATAATATATGAATAAATTAATTTTCTAAAATAAAATAAGTATTTTTCAGAAAATGAAATTTTTCCGCCTTTTATTGGATTTTTTTTAAAACCAACATTTTACACTTTTATATATTTAATTAAATGAAATTAAATTATTCTTATGAAGCGAGACCTAAAAAGTTATTTTGGATTAATTTTTGGAACTTTCTTGATGCATTCATAATTTTAGGAATAGTGAAAAATACTAAATTTTGATTGAAAACAACTTTTTTAATAAAAATAATTTATATTGTTAAATTATAAATTTGAGTGGTTTTGAAGTATCATTAGATTATATTTTTATCATTTAATAAAATTTAGGTAATTGTATTTAATTTCACATTTAATCTGGACATAAACAAGATTCAATCTTTTGATAGTTATTTTTTCTTAATAACATGAGTTTTTTCACAACAGGAATTAATTTTAAATTAATTTCAACCACTTATGTATTTTGAATTTGGAAAAATTGATTCCATATTTGGAATCATGAGGTTCAAATTTTCAAAAATGGTAACTTTTATTTTTAGACATTATAAATATTTACTTAAGTAAATATTTTATTTACCATAGTTAGTAAGTAAATCTTGTAAATAATGGTAAGAAAATATTATTAAAATAATTTTATAATAAACTAAAATGTGTCATATTTCTATTAGTTGATAATTTTAAGACCACGAGAATCTTTATGTTTATTTTGGGACCCCATGGAGCCAATTTAGAGTGATAATGACACTTAATATTAATTAATTTAATGTAAAACAAAAATGACATAAACATATATCTTTTAGAAAAAAACTTTTTATAAGGGGTTATATAATTTATCATTTCAACTATAAATATTAATTTGATAGAGAAAAATATTTCATACTTTATGGTAGTTTTTTTAATTTATAGACATCATATAAACAAAATAATTTGTGACAAAATAATGATGTATTGTTTACTTCATTAATAAATGATTTAAATAAATGAGATTATAAAAATAAAAAAAATATCCAAAAGCTAGAAAATTTTTATTGGGTGATTTTATATAGAATATGAGTCAAATTATATTTTAGTTTTCTGAGTTTTAGACCTTTAGAACCGAAAATCATTTTATACTAAAATAATATTTTAAAACATTCCAGAAGATCCCCACCCCTCCCTTATAAAATGCCCTCATCTCTGACCATTTCCTCACACCACTAAATCCATTTGGCTCATCAATACTCTCCCCAATTAAGCTCCCTACAACCATATATTTCACCTATTTTCCTTTCCATATCTATACGAAAATTAAAGGAATCATGTTGGTTCAAACCAAATGTAGTTACCTAATTTAATGGTAACATCTCCTGTTATGTTCATTTCTATTATTTTTCTTCTACATCCCCCTAAAATATCTTTGTTAGTTTATTTTATAACAAAAACATTATCCTAAATATACTAGGATTGTGTTATGGGGAGTTTTTGATCTACACTTACACTCACCTCCATCTAATAGATATAGAATAGAGTGTTTATGTGGATGGTGAACTACTGCCTCACAAAACGATGACTGTTCAATCTTCTTCTACCACCGATTATGGTGGAAATTATGATGTAACTGTAATTATATATGATATTTATTTTAGCTATAATTTTCTCTAATTATTTTTTTTCTATCATATCTTTATTCTTTTCATGTTGTACATATATGATAATTTCATTTGAGGAATTGCGGACTACCACCCCCTAAAAGTAATATAACACGTTCATACAATACAAGGAACATATAAAGGATGGTGTTCATAAAATTATGTAAAATATATCAAATAATATATTATAGTATAATAATAATATACCTCTTTATTATTTGGTATTATTTCCTTTTAAAAAAAATTCAAATGGAAGTAGAGTTCATGCATACGTACGAATTATCGTCTCCACGAACGAGATGAGAATCATTCCCCATCATAACCATTCAAGAATAACATTCTTTTTAATATTAAATAACATATTTTAGAACATAATATCATTATTTATATGAATCAAACACATCCTATCCATAACCAACATGACTTATGTTACAAAACATATAAAGGAAAACAAATAAGTTAACAACCGAAACAATGTTACTACAAAAATATTATTAACAAAGAAATATTTGAAGATCATATATGATACCATATTTATGTATTTGGTTCTTGTATAATTTAATAACAATGTTTTAACTATTATACAAGAGGTTAATGTACCCTCTACCAAGGAAAAGTACCAGGTAAGGGTTAATTATTTAATCTCATTATTATATTAGATTATTTATGTGTATGTTTTTAGTGGGAAATTTTTATTATCTATGTCCATGTTTCATAAAAGAGTTTTTAAAAGGGATTATTTTAATGTACTCTTTAACTAAAGAATAATTTTAAATATTTTAAATAGTTATTATTCAAAATATTTCTCAATAATGTTCATGTTTTCAAATTGTTTTTAAAGATTTATTTATATGGAAAGAAATGTTTTAAAATGATAATCCATCTAAATGTTTCAAAGTGGAATGACAAAATTTGATTCGAAAATTTCTTTTAAATTTATAACGTTTTAAATTGTGTTAAATTTAAATGATTTCATGAAAAATGGACATTTCTCTCAAAGAGTTTTATTCAACATTTTCTAATATGTCAACATACTTTACTAGATATTAATTTTGATTGAAGTTGATTTATTATAATACAATCTTTGATATTTTATTGAATGCGTTATGCTATGTCTGAATGTGGATGTGCTATTTTTATACCCTTTATTGTTTTTGGTTGAAGTATTGACAATTTTTATGCTAGTTTTAATATGAATTTTTATATTATGTTTCAACCTTTTCATATGAGTAATTCATTGAACATATTAAGTGATGGGTGGAGCCTGCTATAGGATCTCAATGCATCGGTATATCTCATGAGACAAACTAGTGTCTTGGAACAAGGCATTAAAAAAAGCTTAGATGTGTTCTACACATTAGGCATTGACTATGTTGTTATGATGTTCTACATTATGCATTCCATCATTATGATATTAGTTATTGATATTACATTTGATTATTCAACTAGTAGAATGTCAATGTGAATAAGTAAGTGGTAGTATTTTACTTATCATTTCCATATTATGCTGAAGTTTAAGTTAAAAAGTATTTTGTTTTAGTTTTATACATTTCCTTAAATGTTTATGCATATTGATGAATGTTTCTGCCAAATTGTTATCCTTACTGAGCATTTGATCTCAACCCTTTATATGTTTTTTTTCTTGGGATTACAGGACATGTATTGTGTTTGATATGAAGGGTTAATATAAGGGAATAATCACATTAAAAAAGGATTATTTATGTTGGGTTTTATGTTTGAATGTGTAATATAACATTCATTTATATAATCTATTTTTCCAAAACAGGTAAACTGATCGGTCCTTCTGGACTTGATTCCTTGTAATCATGCCAATGTATTAAAATACTGCACCGACTCTGGGTAACTGGAGTCGGGTATTTATAGTTGGTATCAAATAATGTTTAGCAATAACCTTGGAAACTAAAGTTAAAAAAACACTTATTAGAGAACATTATCCTAAGATAGACTTTGATGATTATTATTTATATACATCCTAGAATTTTAGTAATGTATATATATTTTCATCTTTCCAAGAAATACATCCATGTTTGGATATAAGCTGGTAGAGGCGACTCTAGAATAGATGTACCTAGAAATGAAAAAGCTACCAAAGAGTTTCAGGTTTTACTCGACGTATCCTGGTACATGACAACATTCCTTGTATCACTCTTGGTTACAAAACTCCCAGGGGATATGCTTAGGATGATTCAAATTCTCTTTAAAAGCCATCATGAATGATTCAAGAGTAAATATTCCTCAAAGAAAACATTTTTAATGATTATAGATTATATGAATAATCTTTTCAATTTACATTAGGTATTTTACAAGTTTGGAATTATGCATTGTGATTCATAAACTAACCTAGTGTATGAAATTGTTTAGAAATGGTGCCCAGTAGATGGAATTTGAACTCCAACAATACGCTTGATCCAAAGAGTAAGAAGTATCATATCTTTCATGGTATTAATCAAACATTTAGAGGGGAAATATTCTCCATTGTATTATCGTTATATGAAGAAATAATATCATGTGTTACTATGAAAAGAATAAAATTCCATGAGTATTATGGCTTTCAAGGGAAGACACAAAAAGAAATGACGGTATATAGGAAGATGGATAAAGGGAATAAGGGGAAGAAGGATTTTCCCATATGTGATAAATGTGGAATGAATCGACTTGGTAAATTCTTGTAAGGATTTGGAGTTTGTTATATGTGTGGAGAAAAAGGACACCAAGTAAGTGATAGAAAGGGTAATAAAAAGGTTTCAAATGTACAATGCTTCTTCTTCTAGGAGTTGGGACACTATGCTAATCAATGTCCCAATCATCAGAGTATACCGCGTATATTTTTTTGGATAAAATCATGTTATGATATTACCATAGATGAAGAGTAATGACTAGTTTTCTTATGTTGATATTAAAAAATTATGTCATTTGAGTGTTGTATCAATGATGTACTGGTTAAAATAATTATGGAGTATATAATGATTGTATTGTAGTTCTATTTCATTATGGATTTGAGATTATGTGGTACAAAAAAAGTGACTCAATAACAATTTAATTATTTGGGAAAATACATATTTTAATGAGAGATAAAAATTAATATCGTTCAAATACTATGGTATTGACATTGGAATAAGAGATGATTCATTTGGATAAATTATATTGGATATTATTGACTACTTTGAATCTAATTAATGGTTTATTAATTCCATCATTGTTGGTGATTACAACATTTTTTAATTTAAGGAGTATATCCAGTATTCTATGATTTATAGAAGGAATAAAGAAGTACATAAATTTTGGACTATGAGTTTAGACAGAAGTATTGTGGATAATTCTAAAGGTTGGGACAAATTAAATTTGTCATTGGATACTATTTTTAAGGTTAAATCATTTCTTAATATTATTTTTTGGATTTTCATAAAAAGGACAACTCAGAGGTTGGGCGATAACCCTTCGCGTCTAGCAAGGCCGTGAGACTTGAACCCGAAATCGAAGGAAGACAAGGGACATCACCAACAACTGGCCTATGTGATGTGCTAGTTTTTATGATGTATATTTTTTTTAAATAGTCTGAAAAATTAATTAAAAATTAATTATTTTTGTAACCCTATACGATTATGATAAATAGAATATTTCTGAATTCTATTATCTTTTGGAGTAAAAGATTAGTTTGGGGTAGGAATTAGTTAAAAGATGAATCTAAACTTGTCAAGTATATTATTTTTCCTCTTATTGTATAATAATTTAATTCTTAATCTTTAGTAAAGGGATCATAAAACCAAAAATGTGTCATCCTAATACAATATGTTTTTTAAAACCTATGATATTTTAAATCACCATTGTTTGATGGATTTGAGGCCCTCGATTTTACACTAGTTTGTGATTGATGACCTCAAACACTCTCTATTAATATTTACAATTTTGTCCAATTATGTGTCTATAATTTTCACCAATTTTCTCCAAATAAAAATCATAATTTGGTGGTGAATTTTGTTTCTTTTTCTATCCTTCTTATTAAGACTAAATTTCATTTACCCAATTTTTTATGTGGGATTTTCACAATTGTATTTTTTCTATTTTTATCCTTTTATTTTCAAATAAAAATTTCAAATTACTAGGAAATAATTTATTTAATGAGGGGAGAATGTAACACCCCTTGATATCATAGTACGATATCTCTTCAATGAAATTCAATAACTTGCGCTACACACAACACCGAGTTTGAGCGCACCACGATGTACCAAACAAACCGTTAAAAACGGTTATGAATTGTATTAACTGAATTTTGAATTTTATATACTCTATATAATTTTAGAATTCATATTCTATATTTCATAGACATAATATACGAACAAATTAATTTTTCTTCAGATAAAGGCAGTATTTAAAAAATTGCAATTTGATCGCCTTTTATTAGCGAACCTTCATTAAAACCAATATTTGACACTTTTATATATTCAATTTAATGAAATTAAATTATTCTTTAGAATCAAGACATAAAAAATTTGATTGGATAATGTTTTGGTACTTTTTGGAAAACTTTCATATTTTGATGAATAGTGAAAAATAATAAATTTTGATTGAAAAAAACATTTTTAATTGAAATAATTTATAGTGTTAATTAATATAGTTGTGTGGTTTTGAAGTATCATTAGATTATATTTTTATCATTTATTATAATTTAGGTCATTGGATGTAATTTTACATTTAAACAGGACATTAACAAGTGTCAATCTTTTAATATTTATTATTTCTTAAAAACATGATTTTTGTTTTTACAATCAGAAATAATTTTACATTAATTTATGCAACTTTTTTATTTTGAATATGGAAAAATTAATTCCATATTTTTAATTTGGAGGTAAAACGTTTCTAAATAGATATCTTTTATTTTTAGACATTATGAATATTTACTTCCGTAAATATTTTATTTACCAGGGTTAAAAAGTAAATCTGCTAAATAAAGGTACAAAATATTATTATAATAATATTAAATTACCCTTACGTGTTTTTTATTCCTATTTTTTGATACATGTCTAACCATGGTAATCCTTGGACCAATTAGGGGAGCCCATGAAGCCACTTGAGAGTGATAATGACACTTTATATTAATTAATTTAACGTAATGACAAAAATGGCACAAACATATATCTTTTAGTAAAACCATTTTTAAAAGGCATTATATATGTTATATTTTTCAATATAAAAATTAATTTTAATTATAAAAATATTTCCTACTTCATGGTATTTTTTTTTAATTTTTAAAAATCATATAAATAAAATTATTTCTAACAAAATAATGATGCAATATTTACCTCATTAATGAATGATTGAAATAAATGAGACTATAAAAATTAAAACAGTATCCAAAACCTATCCAATTATTATTTCATGATTTTATTTAGAACATGAGTCATCTTATATTTTACTGTTATGAGTTTTGGATATTTAGAGACTGAAAATCATTATATAAAAAAAATATTATTTTCAAACATTCATGAAGAGCCCCTCCACCCCCTTATAAAAAGCCCCCACCTCTAACGCATTTCTCACACCTCTCAAGCCCATTGGATCATCCATCATCTACCCAATTAAGCTCCCTACATACCTATATTTCTCCTAATAGTGTTACCTTATGCCTAAGGCAGTTCAATAAAGCCTTTTGGGTCAAACCAAATGGTGTTCCCTGATTGAAATGTAACATCTCCTATAAAGTTCTTTTATTTTATTTTACTTCTCCAACCCCCTAAAATATCTTTATTACTTTATTTTATAACAAAACAAGTATCATCAATATACTAGGTTGTTTTAGGATAATTATTTGATCTAAACTTACACACATCTTCATCTAATGGGTATAGAACATAATGTTTCTCTTGACGGTGAACTACTGCCTCACAAAAGCATGATTGTTCAATCTTCTATTACCGACTCTTATGGTGGACATTGGGATGGAACTGTAATTATATATGATATTTATGATATTTTTTATCTATAAACTTATTTAATTCTCTGTTATATAATACCATTATTCGTTTAATGTTTTATATATATGAAAATTTCATTTGGGGAAGTGCGGACTACAGCCCCCTCAATGTGATATGACTCGTTTATACCATACATGAAATGTATAAAGGATGGTGTTAATAAAAATACGTAAATTATATAAAATATTATATTATATTGTAATAAAAATATACCTATGTAAATTTTGGTTTTATTTATTTTTAAAATAAAAAAAATGAATTGCAAGTAGCATTCGCGCGTACATACTGATTACCTCTCTACGAACACGATGAGATTCATTCCCCATTGTAACCATTCAAGAATAATTTTCATTTGATTTTTAAAAATAATATTTATGAACATAATATCATTATTGATATGAATCAAATACATCATATTCATAACAAACATGACTTACTTAAAAAAATATAAAGGAAAGTGAACAAGTTAACTCCAGAAACAGTGACACTATTAAAATATTATTAACAACGAAATATTACAAGATCATATATGATATCATATTTATGTATGTGGTTATTTTAAATTTAACACCAATTATTTACCTATTATACTGGAGGTTAACGTACCCTCGACCAAGGAAAAGTACAAGGTAAGGGTTAATTCCTCAATCTCATTATTATTCAAGATTGCTTATGTGTATGTTTTTACGAGGACACATTTATTATCTATGTCCATGTCTCATAAAAGAGTTTTAAAAAGGAATATTCTAAGGTACAATTTATCTAAAAAATATTTTAATTATTTTAAATATTTAATCTCCTATATCTTTCTCATTAATGTCCACATTTTCAAAATGGTTTTAAGGATTTATTTATATGGACATTAATGTTTTAAAATGTTAATTCCTTTAATAATATTCAAATTGGTATGGGACACTTTGATTCAAAAATGTCTTTTAAATTACATTCATTCTAAATCACGTGACTTTCAAATGATTTCATGAAAAAGTGATATTTATCTCAAAGAGTGTTACTGATCATTTTCAACTATGTCAATATACTTTACTTGATATTATTCTTGATTGAGGTTGATTTATTATAATAAAATCTTCGATATTGTATTGAATGAGTTGTGCTATTTTTGACTATGGATGTGCTATATTTATACCCTTAATTGTTTATAGTTGAAGTATTGACATTTCGTATGATATTTTTAATATGAATTATTATGTTATGTATCAACCTTTTCATATGATAAATGCAATGGATTTAGTAAGCGATAGGTGGAGATGACTATAGCTCCTTGATGCATCGGTAAGTCTCATAAGACAAACTAGTGTCGTGGCACAAAGCCTTGACAAAATCATATTTGTAGTCATGAAACGAGGCTTTGACTATGTGGTTATGATTTCTATAATTATGCATTCCATCATTATGAAATTAGCTATTGATATTATATATGTTTATTTGACTAGTAGAATATACATGTGAATATGTAAATGGAATTATTTGATTTATCTTCTCCATAATATAGTTATTTTTATGTTTAAAATGATTTTGATTTAGTTTTATACATTGCCTTAAATGTTTGTGCTTATTTATGAATGTTTCCACTATATTGTTATCCTTACTGAGCATTTGAGCTCACCCTTTTCTATGTTTTCTTTTTCCAAGGATTCCAAGAACTGTATAATGTTTGATATTTAGGGTTAATGTAGGGGAATAATGGTGTTCAAAATGAATTATTTATGTTGTGTTTTTGTTAAAATGTGTAATATAATGTTCATGAATGTAATCTATCTTCCAAGACTACTAAACTGATTGGTCCTTCGAGACTGGATTCCTTCTAATCATGATAATGTATTAAAATAATGCCCCATCTCTGGGTAACTAGGGTCAGGGTGTTACAAAAAATTCATATTAAAAACAACCCTTCACAATTTTTCTTCATCCACATTAGTTGTGTTGCAGCTTGAGTGGAAACAACACCCATAACATCCATTATACTGAGTGTTATTGAATTTTATTTCAATTTATTGTATCTAAAACTTCATTATTCCATGAAAGAGAATACACCAGATGCATAGATCCTATCATATACATATTTTATCCATTCTTCATTTGTATACACAAATAAATCAATATTTCATAAACTATCATATTTTAACCTAAATTCAATTATGCCTTTATTATATCTAATAATTATTTTCTATCCATGAGATGAGATTATTTTATTACTATTTTATATCTATAATAAATCATAGAAAAATATATATCAGTCCTTAAAAAAATTATATATAATAAAAATCCAACCAAATTTTTAAATTCATTTGGATCAACTTCCATTCCTTCAGCATCATGTCACAATTTTTACATTTTTAAATTGGTGTGGAAACTATTTTTGAGTCTTCCATGATAAGCTTCTTTATATGTTCCCTAACATAATTATACCAATATGGGAAAATATATTTATTCGTTTGTGATATTTTTAAATCATGAAAGTATTTTATTCTTCCCAAAATAGACATTTGAAAAAGTTCATTTATTTTTTTATCAAAATTTTCCAAAGATTAATCATAATTTTCTGTTAATATAATTTTATCCTGATAAAGAATTACAATGAGGGATATATATTAATTTCAATTTATGTATAGGTTACTATCAACACTTATTTTATTGATGTTAACATTTCTTATTAAAGTATGAAATTTATAATACCAATTCGTTAAATTTTATTCATCCCATTTGATAACTTTTTCAACATGAACCTAAAACATTTATGTTTCTTAGTCAAGAAGAAATATGGGTGTTCAGCATAATATTATTCATCCATATCTAAATTTAGAAAATAAATTTTTATATCCATATTAAAAAAATTATCTCTTCATTTCCCATCAATAAAATGAATGATTATGATACTTTCTAATATTTCCACTAAATTACATGTTTCAAAAAAAATCAAAGAAAACAACTTTAGAGTAACTTTGACAATCCTATAAATCATTTTTTCTTATCACATCACATTTATAATTTAATTTATTAAAAAACACCCACATTTTACTAATCACATTTTTTATTCGGTTTGGGTATATGTTTCCATGTATCATTATTTTTTCTACATGTTCCAAATCATTATACATGGAATCAATACACTATTAATTCTATAATGATTCATTAACATATTCAATATCAACATGTAAATACAAAGAATTATATTGTACTAAATTTTACTATATTATGGTTTGAATTAGTTTTTATTGATCTATAATGATGTTATGAACTTCGAATCGCTTCCTCAGATTATAATGATATGAATGGTATTGTTTCTAACCTCTTGATATAGATTAGTCATAATATTCTTCCCAAGTATATTTTTCATTGTCACTAACATTATGAAAATTATAATGATGTTAAACTACATTCAATAATCTTCCCTTACTTTCATATCTATAACATTTTGAAAAAAAATTAATCATTTATTTCAAAAGATTTCACATCTACAGAATAAACCATATTTCATGTCACTTTTTTATAACACTTTTATCATATACCAATAGGATTATATCCATGAAAGATTCAATCAACACCACTCTAATCAAAATTACCAATATTGTATCCCTAGGATTTTATAATTAAAGGACTACTGAACACCCTTAGGTACTTTGTATTGGGGGATTAAATGAAATAATTATCATAAGAATTGATATCAATATTCATCCTATATAAACATTAATTCCTAACATAAAACTGGGATTTGATATTTTTCCTCCAAAATAATCTGAAATATAACATTTGATCCACATTATTCATGCCATATCCAAAAGACTTCTATTTATTATTATATTAATATTTTTTATAATAGTTTTTACAGTGAACAAAACTCATGATGAATTAAAATACATTTCATGATAGTATCTAAACATTACAATTATATATTCCCTTCCATTTATAGTTCAAAGTTTCTTCATAGAATATCCACACACTTTTCCTCCACTGCCCCTAAATCTCAAAAATATATTGGAATCCTATGATTTATGTTTTAGAAACCTAATAGTTGTAATGTGATTGATGTTATCAATGAATGATATAAAGTAATTATAACATTGTGTTGATTTTTTACTCAAGGGACCCAAAATATTTGTGTTTATCTTCTCCAAGTGTCAGGTCGAGAGTATGTCAACATTCATAGGTACTAATATTGTAATCCTCAATCCCTATAATATGTAGAAACATAAATATTTTTTTATCATTTCATGATTATCATTAAAAAGTTATCTCTTTGTATGATTTATAATTATCCACTGAACCACATTCCATAGAATTTTCTTCCAAGACTAAATTTCGTTAATTATGTTTAGAAAGAATCGACATTGTTAATGATCAACAGGAAACAAGTTTATCTTTATTTTTTGGCCACTGAAAACAAATTTACCATCAACTATGCCCTTCACAAAAAAATAATATTTTTTTAAAATAATTTCAAATCCTTATTTCGATATTTTTAAAACTCCTAAAATATTTTGATCCATCCCTTAATCAAACAAGGTTCATTTATATTTTATCCTTTTTTATAGAATGATAGAAGTTTCAATGCGTTTGATTCTGATTGAATAATTGTTAAGAATATTCATTTTATCTAATTTATAATATTTTTCATTATTCAATAAAATTATAACCTATATTATAGGTGAATAACACCTACTATAAAAAATCTAGATTCATTCTCAATTTGTATATTTGAGAGAAGTTTCAATAACCAAATACCATTTATCCCTTTCCCTTTACTCTCACGTGGATTTTGATATTTTTGTATAAAATATATTATGTTAGTATCAAAATAATATATATGTTTTACAATATTTCTTGTCTAATCACAACTTTCAAAAATAGTTTCAAAAGTATGAAATATATTTTCAATCATCTGAATAACATTCTCAGGATACCTCTTTTGTGTGGGTTGATTACCCATCTAAAATTTCCTTGTGATTATTTTGTATTCTCTTTAATTTCGATGGATAAACAAAGAAAAATACTTTGTATACACAAATCCACTCTAATTATTTAGTCACGATAGAAATCAAACATCCCTTTGTAATATTCATAATGTTTATATTTGCACTTCTTCTTTTATTCATCTTTCTTACCTTCCAATTTAGTATTTTTTTTGCGCACAATGATTTCTGTTACATTATGATATTTTATTCATAAAATTTGATATCCTAAAAATATCAACAAAATTTCTTGTAGTATAATATTTTGGTTCATTCTTTGTAAACGTAAAAACATTATGTTTTTTTAACTCTAATTGTTTGTCTACAAACATTATTTTCATAAAATCATTTTCCTTTTGAGTCTATTAATTATTTTTATAAACAATTGAGTATATATTTTATTGATTATTCTTAGGATTATATTTCATAGAACATTAACCAACATCTATAACTATTTTGGGATGTTCATATCTCATTTATTAGATTTATCAAGATTATATTGAATATGCTCCAACTCTTCATCCTGTGCCATAAACTTTTCACCAATCATGATGTTGAGGATATTATTTTCCTAAATATTCATAGTTATATTATCAATATGTTTTAGAAACATAGAATTTTCATAAAGAAATGTTCCATGATGGTTTTCTGAAATATTTACATTTATCATATTTTGGAACTCTCATCCTTATAAAATTATTTTGGAAGGGCATTCCCCCAAAAATCCCACCAGCATATACCCCTTATAAGTTTCCTCTAAATGTAAAATTTTTCCTTCAACAATAGTGAAATTTTCATTAATATATTTTATTATTAGTAATTTTTCAATAGCATCATCAATGAAGTTATTATACTCTTCTTTATTATCATCATTTTCATCCCACTTAAAAAAATATATAATCATTTTTTATTTTAATAACTTCTCATTTTTACCTAGGATAACAATTATATTTTTTCTTGAAAATTATTAAATGCTTTTCTTAAATTTTATTTATCTTAATCGATTTCTTCTTCTTTTAGAAATGTATAAATTGAGACAATTTACCGAATATAACTGTAGAAAAAAAATTACTGGTGAATTTCTTTTTCAGTTTCTTATTCCTTTTTTCACCTTTTTAATAAATAAATACATCAATATATCAAAAAAAATTACTAACTTTCTCTTTAGTGTCATAGTCATAATCTTCTTCTTATTTAATAAACTTCTTTATATTTTCCATGATTATAAAAGTTGAAAGATACTTCTCAATTTTTATTTATTTATTATTTATAACATTTTTTCTTCTCATTTTGTAAGTATTGTGAGTGATATAATGATCATTGAGAGGCATAGTTTCAGGATCTATAAATTTCTTTAAAGAAATTTTTTACCAAATTCATATTGAAAAATTAATCAGATCATTTCAATAATGGTATATTCTACAAACTTCCCCCCTATGGCATCTTATAGGGCATATAATTTTATTCACCCTTGTAAATAAATCACCAATGAGTTCAGAAGCACACATCATAAGATCATCAAACATTAACCTATATGTTTTTAACTTTTCCAAATTCACTTTATATTTCCTTCATAGATGTTTTTAACTTCTCCTATAATCCATTATCTATTCAAACACTTTTATCTCTAATAAACCCACTTTTAAATAAGGAGAAATGTATATCATTTCAAGCCCACCCATAATTTTCAGAATTCTTTTTATCAGTATATTTAGGGGGAACACTATCATCATGAGGTGGTCTATAGTAAAATAGAGAACTTCATATATAGGTGAAATAAGATATGGTATCATTCTATCTTATGAATTATGATGGTTCATTCGATTGAAACAAGAATACCATTAACATTCCCTGAATTTGTATAATCCATGGAATATTTTATTTATTTAAATAATAATAATAAATTCAATGATGGAAACCTTTTCTATGATACCACTTTAAATAACCTAACACGATCTATGTGATCAATAATAAAGGATTATGTGACAAGATAATATTTTGTTTCTACAATTTCATTCATATGAAAAACCTTCTTCTCCTGTTAATGTGTTATAAATTTTATAAAAACTATCAAAATTTATTTTTCTATAGGAAAATAATGATTCAGAAGTTTCACTACTCAGTGAGAGTATCTAGACCTTATCATGGCCTTAAAAAATATAATACCACACAATAAACTAGAAAAAAAATACTTTTTATGTGATTAGAATAATCTTGGAATATTCTTACTCATGTGTTATACTATATTCAACACAAAAATTCATTTTCTAATAGCGTAGATAAGATGTAATGGTTATTTTGTAATAAAAATTTTAAACCTTCACTAACAGTCATAGAATATTTCCATTGCACTACTTGTACATCCTCTTTTTTTATCTGATATCAAAATAAATCTTCACTTTATTTCCAATTGATAGGCAATAACGTTCATCCTTGGATTATATATAAAACTATGTTTGTTCAAATTTTATCTGGATTCTCTTTCAAATCATACTTCCATAAAACTATCTACAATGCCTTATGATAAATGACGCAAAATTATTACACATTTTTCATTCCCATCCATTGAATATCCAAATTTTTTCAATGAATTATCTTTTTTTACTATGACCAAAAATTTATTGTTCCTTAATAACATCTATATCTTTAACTATGTGATTCGTTGGATGGTAATGTACACTAAAAAAGGTTCTTTGAATATTTCTTCTAGTATCTATATCAGAAACTATTTCAACAACAAATATTCTTTTTAATTTTTTAATAAGACACATTTTTTTTATAATTTTCTTCCATCCTATACGTATATGTGTGATTATAATAAAATTTGGTATTTCAATTATACTTTCCTACTCAATGAATAAAATGAAATTTAAATCACCCTCTCAATATATTTTTTTTGAATGATTATAAATACTGCATGGTATATTTGAAAGCTTCTCAAAAATTCAATAATACACTACCCTTAAAATATTTCCTTATATCTTGATAAGAATCAAAATTCTTATATATGTGATTTTTGAAATATTAAATCATTATATTTTCATAGTTATAATTAATGTCTTTATAAAAACATCATAAATAACATTGAACTGAAATATCATTTTTGTAACAACTCGAGATTTTATGAGAATTATTTTTTTTAATTTCATTGACGTCTTGTGTTGTACGCAACACCAAAGGGAGCTTTCACTACACACATCCCTGACTTGTCTTTCATTACACACAATCGTGACCTTTCTCGATAGCGTGTATAGTACGCAATACCAAGATTCACTAAAAAAACTATATATTGTTATAATATTATTATGGACTAGCCATTATGAATAGTATTAAATAAATTTTTAATTTTATAAAATTATTATTCATCTTACACATTTCTAGAACATGGTATGAGAACAAAATAATTTTTTCGGTTAAAATAATTATTTTTCAAAAAAAAAATGGTGTTTTGCTGCCTTTTGATGGGACACCCAATTTAAATACAGTTTTTGACATGTTTATAAGCTCAATTTGAAAAAATATAATTATTCTTTTGAATATGGATATAAAAATTTACATTGGATAAATGCTTCATATTATTCTGATAACTTTCATATTTTAATGAATAGTGAAAACACACTATATTTTAATTAAAAACAACATTTTTCTTCACAATAATTCTTATGGTTAAATTATAATATTGATTGGTTTTAAAGTGTAAATAGAATATATTTTTACCATTTATTATAATTTATTACATAACCATTAATTTTACATTGAATTCAAAGGTAAAAACATTTCAATCTTTGGCAATGTTTTCACTTTTAAAACTTATTTTCTTAACAACGGGATTAATTTTATATTAATTGTTGAATATTCTGTGATTTTAATTTTGAAAAATGGATTCCATATTTGAATTCAGTGGGTCAAAATTATGTAAATAGGTTACCTTTTTTGATACTATGAATAGTAACTACGATAATTTTTATTTACTGCAGTTAAAGGTAAATCGGGTAATTAAGGGTAAAAATAAGATTATAAAATGACCCTAATCCATCCAAAATTATATTGGATGACTAAACATCGTCCAATATTATCTAAGGGTTGGAATGGATTCATTTTATGGATTTTTGAAAATTAAAATAATTTAATTATTATTAAAACCAGAGAAAGAGGCAACATGTCTCTCTCTTAAATTTATAAGTATAATAATTTTAATTTAGAGATAATATTCATGAAACATCGAATATTAATAGTATCCAGATATATAATAATTTTATATAGATCATGTGAATTTATTTATAATTTTTAGGGATTAAATAATTATCATTAAAGGTGACACAGTAGGAATGTGGAAATTATTTTATTGATTGAAATATCAAATAAATGGTTTTAAAAATTCAAAAATAAATATTGTAGGAACTACATAATATGATCCAATAATTTTATAGATAAATATGACATGTTATGAATCTATTAAAATTGTTAGTTCAAATATATATTTGGTGTGAATTTTATTTAAATTCAAATAAATGAATAGTGTCAAAATTGACACTATTGTTATTTTATAAAAATAACATAATATAAAATTTTTTAAAAATCAAAAAAATATTTAAAATTTATAAATTAAAATTTATATGGTCGAAAATGTCATAAAGTATACAATTATGGACAATTCAAAACACATAAGTAATTATTTATAAAAATTTAAAATTTAGAATCTTATTACCACAAATAAAATAAAATAGATTAAATAAGGATAAATCAAGTTGATACGGTTTAAAATAAACTTTCAACATGTCTAAATTTTATTAGTTTATGAGATTAAAACCCTATATCATCTAATATTCGAATATGAATCATTTTTTTTGGTTTTTAAGAGGGGTTTGATATATTATAAATTAATATTTTTATGGATTCCAAAGGTTCCCCTCTCCTCCGTTATAAAAGGGAACCTCCTACCTCTACTCTTCATAACACCTTGAGCATTCAAGCTCGGTAATAACCTAGAAATTTATATTATCCAAATCCCTAGAAACATTCTGGAGGTTTTGGTCTTCTCAAAAGACCAACTCTAGTCCCTTAAGAAGAATCTTAAAGGAGGTGCGTCGAAGAAGAGGTAATCTCTTCTACTGATTCATTCAAGTTTCTTTCTACTTCAACTTCTACTTATTTCGTTTCTTCATCATAAAGTAATACAATCAGTATCACTAATATAGTGATATGATATTATAAATATGAAACAACCCCATTTCAACTTTTATCCATCTTACGGAAAATGAAATCACCGCGCGTGCGTAAGTACGAAATACTGTCTCCACGCCATGGTGTGATTAGTTTTTTCATCGCCACATTAATTGGATGGGTATAATGGTGTAAAGAATAAATATATATGGTTATTATAACATCATATTTATTCTGAGTTATTATATCATTAACCCCAATTCTATTCAATAATTATGGGAATGATATCTTCGCTCATGCGTATGTACGGACTACCGTCTACGCAAACGCGATGAGATTCATTTTCCATGATTAACCATTCAAGTGTGATTATAATGTAAATATATTATAAATAATCATTAACAATATTACATAATTATTATACTAGATATATGTACATATATGTTTCATTTACTTAATTCTATTCAATTCAATAAAGAAACGAAAACAGTGTTCATGCGTACGTACGGTCTACCGTCTCCATGAACGGTGTTTATCATACCATTTATCAATCTATCAAATATATTTATATAAAAAATATATATTATCTATAAATTATTTATTACATTATGGAATTATGTAGATCAGGATATGAGAAATAATATCAATAACAACAAATAGAAACATGTACGATAAATGAAACGATTTTACCCAAAACACTGCTTTAACATGGAATTTACAAAAGAACGGGTAATATAATGTGATAAGTGAACCATATATGATATAATAACAATGAATATGATTCATTAATAATTCAATGGAATTATTTAAATAATTATACAGGATTTTAGGATACATACGAAACATATCAGACATAAGGTAAGGGATAATTTTGCAATCTCATTTTTATTTGATATTGTTAATACATAAGTTTTTACTGGGGTTATATTTATCATCCATGTTCATAAAAATGTTTTGCATAAAGTGTTTAATATTATTCCATGTATTTTTAAATTAATTTTTACCCCTATTTGCCTTTTACATTGTTTTATGGAAGGAATCGTTGTTTTGTTTACTATACGAGAAACTTTTTGACTTTTCCGGTAAAAGTACGATGGGAATGTTTTTTTAACTTATACGACGAGAATGGATTTATTTGGTTTCATAATTCCCTTTCTTCATGAATATTACTCTAAAATATTTCATGATTATATTTAACAAAATTCTTTTCTTTTAACATTGAATGACATTTTTGTTAAAAGAAAATGATTTTGAAGAAGAAAGGATATTTTCCTCAAGAATTCATTTCAGGTGTTTTGCCAAAACCATTTTCCATCTAAGATGACATTATTTAGTATGATTATGTTTCAAGAATAATGTCTATATTATTTACATTGTTTGATTATTCTTATGATGAAATGATATCCATTTTTTTATATGGATTACATTATGGGATGATGTTTATGAAACCCATTTTATTCTTTGGCTTTTGATGAATGATTTATGTTTATTTTGTGGCACAAGTAAGAATGATTTCATTATGAGATGTGTGGGACATATATCTCCCTCCAATAAATTAGGTAAAAATTTATATCTCATGAGATAGACATGGCTGGAATGAAAAGTTATTCCGGTTCAGTGATATAGGACTGGAACGATGAGTGAACTCGATTCAGAAAGGGACTTTGTCCACTAAAATGGTCTTCCCAAAAATGCATTGGCTACTATGGAAATAATATCAAGTTATTAATGTTTTTCCAGAATTACATGTTTTATTCCCATTTTATATTATTATGATTGATGTTCCATTACGATTTATGCCTTACGTACTGCCATGTTTTATTTCATCGCTCAAGATTTTGATGTTTAAATATTATGTTCATGTTTTTAAGTTCAAATGTATATGGTTTGTTTTATCTTTCACATGAATACACTTATTGAGCATTTTAGCTCACCCTTTATATATTTTCTTTTCCATAGGATATATAGAATGCTTTTAGGTAAGAAAACAAAAGGGGAAGTTATTTATGGGAGATGTTGAAGATCTTTAACCATGATTAGAAGATTATGTTCCAGGTTTCTAAAGACACTAAACAATTATTGTCCTTGATTTTTGGTTTTTGTTATGTATTAAGTATTCCTAAAAAGTAATTTAAAGTCTATGTATGTCATGTTTGGGGTCTCTACAGTTGATATCAGTGGAAAGGATTAGTCAACCTTTGGAAATTAGGATGCGAGAACATTAGTGAGATCCCTAGAGATGTTTATAAGGTATGTCTAGGGATGTACCTAAGGTTAAGTATAAGTATAGGTTATAGTCCTAGAATTACGGCAACGATATTATAATTAAACCTAATATTTTAGATATTGAAGTTACTCCCCCTTTATTATGTTGTTTTCCCTAGCATGATTTTTTCCTCTCACACTATTCTTTTTGGGTTTTAGACGATGGCTGAAACCCAAACGAACTGTGTTGATCAATGTAATGGACAATGCAATTATTATCCTCCGGAACAAACCAATGTAATGGGAGACAGAGTGAAAAATATTATTTCTATACATACACAAGCGATGAATTATTCTGGACTTCCATATGATGAGAGAAAGGAACAATATTCTATTGTTTCCTTCATGAGGCAACATCCACCTTCTTTCAGTTTGTCTTCTAATCGACATATTACTAAACAATGGATAAGAACCATTGAAAAGATATTTTCTATACTTCGCTGTTCGAAACATGAAAAAGTGATTCTGGCTATTTACTGTTTAGAAGGTGAAGCAGACCAATGGTGGACTCTAATTAAGAATATGAGGCCCCGAGATGAAATTGAATCCATGGAATGGGATGAGTTCAAGAACATATTTTTCAATAAATATATCGCTCGTATTATTAGAAAAAAGAATGAAAAAGAGTTCCTTGAGCTTAAGAAAATGTATGATGAATCTATTGGTATATATGAAGCAAATTTTACAAGGCTTGCAATGTATGCATCTGGCATTATCATCCAACATTAAATTAAAGTTGATTGATTATTCAGTGGATTAAAACCAAGACTTTGAAAGGAATTAGCTATAAGAGACATCGGTAGTTATGAAGATATTGTGTGTTGTACTACCAAGGTAGATCTAAAAGTTGGTGTTATATATCCATCTCATGGTTTTGACAAGAAACGAAAGATGGAGTTCATGGATAAATCTCAAAACAATGGTGAAAAGAAGATGAATGTTGTTTTATGCACAATGTGTTGAAAGAAGCTTTATGGAGATTTCCTAAAAGCTACTATAAAATGGTTTAAGTGTGTAAAATAAGTTCATAAAGTAGATGAGTGTCGAAGTAATGGTAAATGTTAGCTAATGATGTGAATAGAGAGAAGACTACAGAGAACGCTCCACCAACACTTCAATTCTTCAAGTGCAAGGAAATGGGGCATTATGCTAATCAATGCCCCATTACAAGGGTTAATGATGATCGACGTGAGCAACCTCTTAAGGAAAAGGACAAAGGGAAGTCATATGCGATCACTACTGGAGATGTTGAGTATGACAACGATGTGGTGTAATGATTATGTGATTATGTAACGAGATTCCAAAATAATGTTGTGAAATCTCAATTATAGTATTGTGGATTATTGGAATATTTATGTAATGGTTTTTTGTGGTTTTCGATAATTATATGGTTTAGGAAACCATACAAAGTGACTGAAATATTTTTGGAAATAAGATGATATGCACAGAATGAATGGATAATGAAAATATCAAATGATCTCATGACTGATATGATGGTCTGAGTATATAGAAATTATGGGATTTTGGTATGTGGAAAGAGTTAATTTTTAACAGCATTTATGTTTTCACTACAGTTTAATTGGTATTCATTTTTAAAGAGAATACATGATTAAGGTATTCATGTGTTTAGAATGTGACAAAAAAGATACATCGTATGATATATGGGGGATAAATGATGGTATTCCGAAGCTCGGTAGATGACATTTCTCGTAATTGTTTTATTTATACTATGAGCTTACACATGAATTATTTTAGACAAGCCTAATGATTAGAATGGATTGTGTTTGACATAAGTTATTATTGTGTAAAGATAGAACTTTTTTAAATATTATTTATGGGATGTTATAATAATGTAGTTTTAGAAAAAGGAAAAACTAAAGGATGGGCGACAACCCGTCACGTTAGACAAGGATGTAGGAATCAAACCCACAACCGAAGTGTGACATGCCTTTATCACCTACCACTGGCCTACATGAAGTCCCTGGTTAGTAAAAACTAGTTTAATTTTATTAATAGGTATGATAGATGAAGTATAAGTCCATTTTTCGAACCATATATAATTATTCTCACCATAAGATTGACTTATATATTTAACATTTTCTAACCTTATGTTTAAGATAGTTGGAATGACCTATCATTCTATCACATGATCTCCTAACACTTCACAGAAGACAAATTCAACTTCATTTCTTTAAGAGATGAAGTGTAAATTGTTCAAGGCATCAACAACAGTGAGATTATAACAAAATAAAGTAAGTATTTATTCTAATTAAAATTCTTCAACTTTAGGGTAATGATCTTGAAAACTAAACAATTTGTCCTAGTGTCTTCATATCGGATGAATCAGATTGTACCTTAGATCATCACAAATTTATGGCTTTTTTATTGTTGTATTTTTCATATCTATGATCTCTACCACTCTCCATCAGAACTTGATGGTTAGGTTTCTCTTCCATATCCATATTTTCACCTATGTTATCCTATGTGGAAACCCATTGATGAGTTAATTTGGGTAACCGATATGTTTTGTACTTCACCTTTTAAAATTATGTTTTAGTATTCATTTTTACGATGTGGTTTTATATGCAATAAAATTTCAAGTAGTAAACCATTTATAACCCCTATGAATTTTGAGGGTGAAAATCATTTTAAGGGGGGTAGAATGTAACAACCTGGGATTTTATGAGAATTATTCCTTTTAATTTCTTTGATGTCTTGTGTTTTATGAAAAACCAAATGGAGCTTTCACTGCACACATCCCTAACATGGCTTTCATTACACGCAATCATTACCTTCTTCGATAGCTTGTGTAGTACGCAATACCGGGTTTCACTAAACAACGATATATTTTTATAATATTATTATGGAATAGCTATTGTGAATAGTATTAACTAAATTTTGAATTTTTTAACATTATTATTTGTCTTACATATTTTCTAGAACATCGTATGAGAACAAAATAATTTTTTCGTGTAAAATAAGTATTTTAGAAAAATGAAATTTTTCTGCCTTTTGATAGCGCACCCACTTTAAATATTATTTTTGACATGTTTATAAGTTAAATTTAATAAAATAAAATTCTTATTTGGAATCAGAATATAAAAATTTACTTTGGATAAATTTTTCATATTATTCTGATAACTTTCATATTTTAATGAATAGTAAAAACACGCTATATTTTAATTAAAAACAACTGTTTTCATCGCAACAATTTATATGGTAAAATTATAGTATTAAATGGTTTGAAAGTATAAATAGAATATATTTTACCATTTAATATAATTTTTTTCATTACCATTAATTTTACATTGAATTCATAGATAAAAACATTTCAATCTTTGGAAATGTTTTAGCTTTTAAAACCCATTTTCTTAACAACAGGAAAAATTTTAAATTAATTACTGCATCTTATGTGATTTTAATTTTGAAAAATGGATTCCATATTTGTGTTTAGTGGGTAAAAATTATGTTAATAGGTTACCTTTTTTTATATTATGAATAGTAACTACGGTAATTTTTATTTACTGTAGTTAAAGGTAAAATTGGGTAACTAAGGACAAAAACAAGATTATTAAAAAACCATAACACCTTCAAAAATTATATTGGATGTCTAAAAGTCGACTCATATCACATAAGGGTGGGATTAGATTCATTTAATTAACTTTTGACCATGAAAATAATTTAATTATTATTAAAACCAAAGAAAGTGACCAGATATCACCCTATTAAATCTTATAAGTATAATAATTTTAGTTTATTGATAAACTTCATGAAACTTCTAATATTAATAGTATCCAGAAATATAATAAAATTATATAAATCATGTGAATTTATTGAGACTTTTTAGGGATTAAATAATTATCATTTAAGGTGACAGAATAACGATGTTGAAATTATTTTATTGATTGTAATATCAAATAAATGGTTTTAAAAATATTTAAATAAATATTGTATGAACTATTTAATATTCTACACGAATTTTTTAGATAAATATGACATGTTATGAATCTATTAAATATGTTAGTTGGAATATATCTACTTTGTGGAATTTATTTAAATTCAAATAAATGAATAGTGTCAAAATTGACATTATTGTTATTTTATAAAATTAACATAATATAAAATTGTTTAAAAATCATAAAAATATTTGAAAAATAAAAATTAAAAATTATATGGTCTAAAATTTCATAAATTATCCAATTATGGACAATTCAAAACACATAAGTTATTATTTATGACAATTTAAAATTTAGAATATTTTTACCAAAAATAAAATTAAATAGATTAAATAATGATAAATCATGTTGATAAGGTTTAAAATAAATTTCCGACATGTCTAAATTTTATTAACTGATGATATTACAACCCTATATCATCTAATATTAGTATATGATTCATTTTTGGAGGTTTTTATGTGGGTTTGGATTTATTATAAATTAATATTTTTGATGTTTCCAAAGGTGCCCCTCTCCTCCCTTATAAAAGGGAACCTCCTCCCTCTCCTCTTCACAACACCATGATCCTTAATGATCGACCCACCCCTTCAAATTTATCTTCTACACTTCCCATGAAAAATTCTTTAGGTTATGGTCTTCTCAAAAGACCAACTCTAGTCCCTTAAAAGGAATCTTAAAAAAGGTGTGTCGAAGAAGAGGTAACCTCTTCTACCGATTCATTCATGTTTTGTTTAATCTTCAACAAACTCTTCTTTAGTTGTTTCATTGTAAAGTAATAAAATAATTATCACTAATATACTGATATGATATTATAAATATGAAACACCCCAATTTCACCTTCTATCCATCCTACGGAAAACGAAGTCACCGCGCGTTCGTATGTACGGAATACTGTCTCCACGCCGTGGTGTAATTAGTTTTTCCATCACCACCGTATTTGGATGGGTATAATGGTGTAAAGAATAACTATATATGGTTATTATAAAATCATACTGATTATGAGATATTATATCATCCACTACAATTCCATTCAATAATTATGGGAATGATATTATCGCTCGTGCGTACGTACGGACTACCGTCTCCGCGAACGCGATGAGATTCATTTTCCAGATTAACCATTCAAGTATTATTATAAAATATATATATAATCAATAATAATAAAAGATATTAAATAATAATGATACTAGATATATTTACATATATGTTTCATTTACTTAATTACAGTCAATTCAATAAGGAAGCGAAAACAACATTCATGCGTACGTACGACCTACCGTCTCCATGAACGGTGTATTTCATTCCATTTATCGATCTATCATATATATATTAATATACTAAATATATATTATATATAATTTATGTTTTACATTATGGAATTAATTAAGTCAGGATATGAGTAATAACATCAAGAAAAAAAATCGAAACACGTACGATAAATGAAATGATTTTACCAAAAACACTACTTTAACATGAAATTTACAAAAGAACGGGTAATATAAAGTCATAAGTGAACCATATATGATGTAATAACAATGAATATGATTCTGTAATAATTAAATGAAATTATTTAAATCATTATATAGGAGGTTTGTATACATACGAAGCATATCAGACATAAGGTAAAGGATAATTTTGCAATCTCATTTTTATCTGAGATTGATTATACGTAGGTATTAGTGGGGTTATAGTTTTTCATAAATTTCCAGGAAAATGTTTTTCATAAAGTTTTCAATATTATTACATTTATTTTTAAAGTCATTTTTACCCCTCTTTTACTTTTATAATGTGTTATAGAAGGAATCATAGTTTTGTTTACCATACGAGGACCTTTTTGACTTTTCTGATAAAAGTGCGAGGATAATTTTTTTTAACTTATACGGTGTGAATGTATTTATTTCAGTTTTATAATTCCTTTTTTTTATGAATATTACTCTAACATATTTCATGATTATTTTCATCAGAAAAAGTTTCTTTTAAAATTGAATGGCATTCTATTAAAAGAAAATTATTTTGAAGAAGAAATGATATTTTCCTCAAGAATCCATTTCTAGTGTTTTGTAAAAACTATTTTCCATATAAGATGACATTATTTAGTAGTATTACATTTCACGTATAATGTATCTTTTATTTACATGGTTTGATTCTTCTTTTGATGAAATTATATCCATTTGTTCTAATTGGATTTCATTATGGGATGATGTTTATGAAACCCATTTTATTGTTTGGGTTATGATGAATGATTTATGTTTAATTTGTGTCACATGTAAGAGTGATTTCATTATGAGACAAGTGTGACCTATATCTCCCAAAAATGCATTGGGTAAAAATTTATATCTCATGATATAGACAAGGCTGGAACAACAAGTTAATCTAGTTCAGTGATACAGGACTGAAAAGAGGAGTGAACTCGATTCAGTAAGGGAATTTGTCCACTAAGATGGTCTTGGAAGCAATACCTTGGCTACTATGGAAATAATATCAAGTGATTAATGGTTTTATACAATTACATGTTTTATCCCCTTTATATTTTATAAGTATCTATGTTCCATTATGATCTATTCCTTACGTACTACCATGTTTTATTTCATTGCTCAAGATTTTGATGTTTAAACATTATGTTCCTGTTTTTATGTTCAAATGTATATGTTTGTTTTATTTTCTCCATGAAAACCCTTACTAAGAATTTTATCTCACCATTTATATGATTTCTTTTCCTTAGGATATAAACAGAGGTTTTTTGTAAGAAAACGAATGGGGAAGATCTTTATGGGAGATGATGAAGATCTTTCACCATGATTAGAAGATTATGTTCCGAGTTTCCAATGAAAGTAAACTATTACGATCCTTGAGTGTTGGTTTTTTTATGTATTAATAATTACTCAAAAGTAATTTAATTTCCATGTACGTCATGTTTGGTGTCTCTATAATTATAACAATAAATTTTTGACTTGTCAAAATGTGTATAAAACTTAAAAAACTTCAAAAATTTCAATATAATAGTCAACATATAAAAAATGAATTTATAATGATCTTTTCTGTGGACATTTGTAATGACCTTTTTCTTATTAGACATTGCCTAATATGTAATTTATCCAATTTGGTCTCATTATATTGGACTTCATTAGATTCTATTCTTCAGTATCTTTCCTTTTTTACTTTTACAACATTACTATCTTTTATATATTCATATATATCCATCACAACATTCATAGAGTGAGAAAATAATATTTTTACTTCATAAATTATTCATGAAACTCTTTTTTATTCATTTAGAAATTTATAAACACAACATCACCTGATACAAAAAATATGTCCACTAATATTCCATTGATCTTCAATAAGGATTTTTGTACACCTGAAATCATTTCTGCCTCTTTCTACTAACTGTATATATAATTATATTTTTGTTACTCATGATATTGGAAATTTTTTAAAAAGGAAATCATCCCATGATTTTATATTCATAAGAAATATTTTTCTAGTAATTTTGTAACCAAAGGGATAATCTTTCCCTCCATTTCATATGACACAAAATAATCATCTATAAAAGTTAATACAGTGAACTTCTTCTTGAAAAAACGTTTTGATCATCTCAATGAATTCCCCAATAGTTAGAAGGTATAAATGAAATTTAGGCATTGTATTTGAAATAAATTAAAAAACATTCATAATATATTTAATAGAGACATCTATTATATTCAATATACCCACAAACATCCTGAAAATAATATATTTTTATAGTTACTATATCTTCAAGTGAAACTAAGAGAATAAGAGGTCAATTGAGAACCACGAAAAAATGGAATTCAATAAAGAATAATAAGGGAATGAAGAAATTCCCACCATGTTAAATTTATGAAAATTAATATTTGTAAAGTTCTTGAAGGGTATGTGAGTTAATTAAAACTACATAGAAAAGGGTCATTTGGATAATTAATATAATTTAAAGAAAGAAATCACTAATATCTAGTTATTTAACTATAAATCACTACTAGAAAAATACCCTATTCCAACGGTTTAGAAACGTTGTTATAGGCCTCTACACCATTGTTATAGGTTATAACAACAGTTTGGATAAACATTTCCAAGTAACTCGTGAGGATAGGTTCATACCAACGGTTTTTCGAAAACCGTTGTTATATGTAATATGAAAATCTATACCAATGGTTTCATAAACCGTTGGTATATTTAATTTAAAAAATAATCATCTGGTTGGTTTTGATCCCATAACCTCCCCTTTGTGATTGAATAACCTAACCACTAACCTAACATAATTTTGGGAATATGATTTCTTAAATATATTTATATGTATTATCATATGTATTTAAAATTTTGATTTATTTAATGTTCGCTGTAAGAAGATTCCACTAAAAATGCATATACATATACCAAAGGTTTTGAGAACTGTTGGTATAGGTTGTTTGATTTTAGGACCTATACCAAAGGTTTTATACAAACCATTGGTATATGGGGACCTATACGAACGGTTTGGACAAACCGTTGGTATTGGGTCTCGACAATGGACCTATACCAACGATTTTTGCCAAACCGTTGGTATAGGTCCAAATTTGTGATCATATACTAATGGTTTGGACAAACTGTTGATATAGGTCCCTCATATACCAATAATTTGTCTAAAACCATTTGTTTACGTCCATATAAGTGACCTAAACCAATGGTTTTGGCCAAACCGTTGGTATAGGTCCAAATAAGTTAACTATACCAACGGTTTTCCCAAAACGTTTCGTATAGATCAAATTTCCAGTAGTGAATAAATGGTAAATTTTATACCAATGTCCCATGTATCCATGAAACCTACCAAAGAATATTATAATAGGAATATCCCAATATTTTGTGATCTATATAGATGAGGTTGAAGTTTATTAATATGTTTTGGAATTTACTTTAATGGAAACATCATATTTATCTAATGATTTATTAGATTATAAGTATTTATATTATCTTATGTGTTATATGTTTTTTTAATAAACTTATATATTTTCCTAGAACTATAATAAGGGATTTCTCAGTAAATACTTCTAGTGGAAGCATTACTATTCTAATGATGTGTTAATCAGTTCTAATTTTTTCACATGAACATACTGTATTTTTATACCAAATCATTTTAATAAGGTTTCACATTGATATAATCCTTGGAATTGATGTTCATTATGATTATAATTACAAAAAATTATTTCAAAGGGAATGATATTATGATTGAGGATAGTGATGTTGAATAGTTCATATGTTAATGGGGAGATCAACATCTGGGTAATGTCTTGATCAACTTCTAGTATATACTATAAATGAGATTCACAGGGAATAAGAGAAGAAATAACCTAAATATGATAATGGTCATCTTAAAATGGAATATTTACCTATTATATATAAATACACTAATATGTTTCCTGAGGAATTATATGATATACACCAAGACCTGAAGTTGAGTTTTCCATTTATTTAATTCTATATGAAAAACTTTTATCAAAATCTCCCTATAGACAAGTCATATAATAATTAGTTTAATAGAATACATAGCAATAAAATAATTGGGATATATAATTTATATTCCCTAGTGTTTCACCATGGGTAGACCCATTAAATTTTATTTTGAATGAATATGAATCTATTATGTTTTTCATTTATTATATAAAAATAAATTATGCTACTATAAAGAACATGTATCCTCTACCTCACATTAATAAATTATTCAATAAAATTCAAGAAATTCAATATTTCTAAATGATTTACCTTCATTCTAAGTATCATAAATTATGTGTATCAAAATATTATATTCTAAATACAAAATATTCTATATGTTATGTTAATTATAAGTTTAAAATAATTCCATTTAGATTTACTAATATACCTTTTATTTTTAAAAATCTGATTAACAGAGTATTCAATTACTATATAGATAATTTGTTATAGTATTTATTAATTATATATTAGTGTATTATAAAATCTATGAGGACCATAAAAGCCACATGTGATTTTTTCTTCATACTATTATAGAAAAATTGGTATATAATATATTTTTAAAGTGTGAATTATAGATTCTGAATGTTTCTTTTATTAACAAAATTTTTTCCATGGATAGTGTAGCATACCAAGTAAGTAATGAATAATAGATATTTTTATCTATGTCAATTAATTAATTATATAGTGTATTAGAGGCTTAAAATGAAAATAAATCCAATCTTAAGCATGGAATACACTAATATTTTTAAAATATTGTTTTACTGCCTTTTGATGGAATACCATTTTTAAATCCATGTTTTGAAAATTTTATAAGCTATGTTTGTCAAAATAAACTTATTCTTTATGATTGTGAAATCAAAATTTACTTTGTGTGAATTTTCGGTATTTTTCAGACAATGTTCATTTTTAATGAATAGTGAAAAATACTGCATTTTACATCAAAACTGATTTTTAATCTAATTTATATATATGATTGGATTATCTTTTGAATTGGTTTTTAAGTGAAATTAGAATATATGTTTACCATTTAATCCAATGGTGGTAATTGGAATCAATTTCACTTTGAAATTGTACATAAACTGGTGTCAATCTTTTGATACTTATTGTTTCATAAAAACACGCTATTTGTCATGACAACGGCAATTAATTATTAAATTAATTATTGTGACTTATATGTTTTTAATTTTGTAAAATAGACTTCATTTTTGAATTTGTAATATAAAATATATATTAGGGGGAATTTTTTGTATTTTTTTGAAAAACGTCAATTTTTTATGAATAGTGAAACCACTAAGTGGTACTTATAAAAACTGATTTTTCGTTTAAATGAAATTTTACCACTTCTGTGTTTTGAATTTAAAAAATCCTACATAAATGGTTGTCATTAAGAAGTAAAATGTGGTTCAATGAGAATAAAATAATTTTTTGGTGAATAGTAACTCTTAAGTTCTTAATCGCGATTAGAGGTAATTAGTGTAGTTTAAGGTAAGAATAATGTTTTAATAAAATGAAATGACAAAGACACATGTCCTACACTCATTTGATGTGTCATGGACGACCAAGACAATCCATGGGTCAACTTGGGGACCCCATGGAGCCACTTTGGTTGGGAAATGACATACATAACTTTTTATTTAATGTAAAAGTAAAAAATGACACAAACATGAGATGTTTTACTAAAACAATTTTTATTTGGGGTTATAAAGGTCAATTTTTTTATTATAAATAGTCATTGGAATGATAAAACTATTTCCTACATCATATTACTTTTTTTATAATTTTTAAACTTTAAATAAATGAAATTATTTATGACATCATGATGATGCAGCGATGACCTCATTATTTAAGGATTTAATTAAAATGGAATGATAATGTACAATATAAGACCTACACATGGTCAAAACCTATTGGATGGGTGGATTTCGAACCCTCATCACCGTATCCTCGAAATACATCAATGTGGGACCTGTAAAATCCGAAAGTCTTTTGAAAATAAAGTAACATTTTGTAACTTTACAAGAGTGCCCCTACTCTCCTCTTATAAAAGGCCCCCACCTCTACCTCCTTACCCACACACCCAAAGCCTTTGACTCGGCCAAACCCTACCCATTTTGGCTCTCCACATCCCTCTCTCACTCCTTGAAGCCTCACTTTGGTCAGAAGTTTTTCCAAGGAATCCTTTGAGCTCAAATCTAAGAGAGTTACCCGATTTTAAGGTAATGTCTTCTTTTGAGTCCTTTTGTTTGATTTTTCTTTTCCAACCCACTAAACTCTTTTTATTATTTTCTTTTGTAACAACTCCAGTATCCTCAATATACTAGGATGTTGTTATAAAAAGGATTCGAGCTAAACTTACACACACCTACATCTAATGGTTAAAGGACATATTGTTTCCGTGGATGGTGAATTTATGCCTCTCGAAACGATGATTGTTCAACATTATTTTAACACCTTCAAAAGTGGCCATTAAGATGTCACTATATTTATATATGATATATAATACATTTATGTTTTCCTTAAGCTTCTGTATTTTTCATTTTGGGAATACCATTATGGTTTCCATTATGGGTAAACGCGATATCTTCATTTAAGGAAGTGCGGACTACCGCCCCCTCAATGTGATTTGATTCGTTAAATACCATATGTTGGACGTATAAAGGATGGAACTATGATATTATATATGATATTATACTGGAATTATAATATACCTTTATATAATTATGATTCCATTCTATAAAATGCGAAATAGAAATGAAAGTAGCGTTCATGCGTACGTATGGCTTACCGTCTCCATGAACGGTGCATTTCATTTCTTACCTCTAAATGATTATGTAATATTATAAATGCATGCATGTATTGTATATATATGACATATATGATATCTACATCATGAATACCATTCTGGATATAATGGATACATGAACAACTTGTAATTATAAAGGGCTTATTTTTGACTCAAGTACCAATGTTCATTAAAACGACCGTTATTAACTTAAATAATTATATAGTGTTCATGACATGGAAATAAGTGATATAAAAGGAATAATTAACTTGAAAATGGTTCTTAAGCAAGTAGAAATTAACTCAGGTTTATTATTCAGGATATTAAAGAACGAACGAGTCATGTCGGACCCGAGGTATGGGACTTCATCTCAATCTCCTTTCATTGAGGAATATTTTGTTTTATACACAACCTTCTTTTATACGGTGTATAAACCCCTTTGACCTTTACATTTATCCAACATGAATATTTTTTATACAAAGTGTTTTGGAAAACAACAAAAGGGAATGTTTTTGCCGTACGTATGCGGTGACAACGACTTCTCCGCCACCGTGACCATTATTTGAGTTTCGGCTTTCTCTACAAGCCATACCATTTTTTTAAAGAAAAATAAATACCATGTTTTACTTTTCTTTTATATTGTTAATGAAAATGGTTTTCAAAATGTTTTTATATCAATGTTTTGTATTGATATCTTGTGATTGAAAGGTGGAAATGTTATGTTTCCTTTATGTATGTTTTATGTGATACGATTATGTTGAGGTTCTTAGGCATTATTATGAAGACGTGTGGTTCCGTGATAAACATAGGGCGGGTGAGCCCGATATAGCTCTCCAATGCATTGGGTAATGCAAAGGAGGGTAACGTTAAGGTTTCTCCGAAGAGATTTAGGGAATATACTGTGATGGGTATTCCAAACGTAACCAATAGGGTTACTCCCTACATAAGAATGTTATGAATGCCTCAAGTTACCTTTATGTCTTATGATTTCTATGACTTATTTATGATTTTATGAGGTATGTTAAAGTGCTTATGTTTTATGGGTAAAGTATGATTTCATTCTTATGTATATATGTACCCATGTTTCCTTTCCATATTTTTATATCCCTTACTGAGTTTTTTTTCTCATCCTATGTTTTTTTGAAATGTTTTTCACAGGTCAAGGGAAAGGTACATGATATTATTATAGTGTCATGGAATTGTCAAGAAAGAATGCATGTTTTATTTTAAATTTGTTTCCATTTATGGGAATGAATAATACTATCTTTATGTAACAACTTTGTTTATATGTGGAATGTAATGCACGATTTATGATCTAATTCTCGAAAACTCTAAACCCGAAAAGATCCTCAATTTGTAATCTTGTAATAACTCAAGATTAAGTAAGGTTTAAGGCTGCGGCCTTATAGTTGGTATCAGAGGTCGGTTTAGATAAATTTAGGAGTTATAATTCTATTAAATGATTATCCAAAAATATTTTTTTATGGTCAAATTTAAATGATATAGCATTTCAATATTACCATGTTGATTCATCTAAGACATGTTTTTTCAAAATGGTTTTCCACAGAGGAAATAGGGAAGCAGTGATAGGAAGGCATACAGAAGGAAATAACCTTCTGAATCCGCATCCTGAGATGGTCAGAATTGGAACTGAACAATTTGTTGCAGTAATGGCGCAGTTGGCTCAAGCGATATATGGCGGTGGTATCCATGCACGAGACCAGCCAGTTCAACCGCAGAGGAACATGTCAGTGATTGAAAATTTCTTGAGGCAACATCCCCCATCATTCAGAGGATCATCTGACCCTGTGCTAGCTGAAGGGTGGATTAAAGTACTGGAGAACATTTTTGATGTCATGGGGTGTTCAAACAATCAAAAGGTTAGTCTTGATATTTTCCGTTTGGAGGGTGAAGCAGATCAGTGGTGGTCGATGGTTAAAAATATCAGGACCGCTGATGAGATTGATGCTCTCGACTGGGATGAATTCAATGATATGTATCTTGAGAAGTATTTTCCTAAGGCTGTTCAACATAGGATGGAAAAGCAATTCTTAGAATTGAGGTAAGAGGAAGACTCAGTGGCTGCCTATGAAGAAAGGTTCACTCGATTGGAAAGGTATGCTCAAAATTTTATCCGATACCTTGATAGTAAAATCAATCGTTTTTACTCAGGATTAAAGCCAAAATATCGAAGGGCATGAGCTTATCGTGAGTTTAAAAGAAATGAAAAGCTTGTTCGATGAGCTGAGAAGGTGGAAATGGAGTTTGTCGATGATCATGTTTTTTATAACAACCAACAGAAGACGATACCATGGTGGCAGGAGAAAGGTAAGAATTCTTGAAAAAAGTCTGATGGTAAGAAAACTAAGTTTCCAGTTTGTGATAAATGTGGAAAAAGGCATGCTGGGGAATGTCTTCTAAATTCTGGAAAGTTCTACCGATGTGGTAAGATGTGACATATGTCTCGTGATTGCACTGAAAAAGAGTAGGGTGATGGTAAGACAAAATTTGATTTACAGTTAGTGAAATTTTATATGTGCAATGAGATGGGTCACTATGCAAACGAGTGTCCGACAAAGAGCTTGAGTGATGGGAAGCAGTTAGAATACAAGAAGAAAGGGGTGGTGAAATCCTTTTCAACTACTTCAGCAGATGTCGGGCCATCAAATGAAGTTGTATCAGGTACTTTGTTTGTTTTTTCAGATTATTCCAGTGTGTTGTTTGATTCGGGGTCTACACATTCTTTCATCTCTGAAAACGTTTCTAGTAAAATGGGAATACCATCTCAAGAAATGACTCCTGAACTTTTGGTAAAAACACATGGGGGAAATGTTGAGGCAAAAAGAATTTATAAGAATCTTCCTATCCTTATCTGTGGAAAGAACCAACTTGAAATATTTATTGTTCTACCTCTAGTAGAGTTTGATGTTATCCTGGGTATGGATTGGGTCCCTATTTACCATGCTAATATTGACTGTAGAGCTAAAGAAGTTTCTTTTCAGAAAGAATTTTAGTTTGTGTACAAGAATGAACCATTACTGTTGATAACTTATCAAGAGGCCAAGAAACTTGTAAAAGATGGAAATGAATGTTACCTTGCACACATCGTTGAAAATAAAGGAACTGTTCAGATTAATGATGTGCTAGTGGTAAATGACTATCCTGATGATTTTCCTGATGAGTTTCCTGGAATAATACCAGATCAGGATGTTGAGTTTACTGTTGACTTAGTTCCTGATGCTAAGCCAATTTCAAAACCCCTTTATCGAATGGCTCAAATTTAACTTTTAGAGTTGAAGGAGCAATTGCAAGATTTATTAGAGAAAGGTTTCATTCGACCTAGCACATCACTATGGGGTGCTCCTGTTTTATTTGTTAAAAAGAATGATGGTTCAATGAGACTTTGCATTGATTATAGAGCCTTGAATAACATCACTGTTAAGAACAAATATCCTTTGCCTCATATTGATGATTTGTTTGATCAGCTCTAGGGAGCTCAGTATTTTTCAAATATTGTCTTCAGATTGGGGTACCATCAGCTGAAGGTAAAGGAATAAGATGTTCTGAAGACCGCGTTCCGTAAAAAATATGGCCATTATGAATTTGTAGTAATGACTTTTGGGCTAACCAATGCACCTGCTGTATTCATGGACTTAATTAATTGAATTTTCCATGAGTTCTTGGATAAGTTGGTGGTGGTTTTCATTGATGATATTTTGGTGTTTTCTAAAAGTAAAGAGGAGCATGAAAGACATTTAACGGTTATCTTGCAAACCTTAAAAGAAAAGAAACTGTATGGAAAATTCAGCATGTGTGAGTTTTGGTTGCAACAAATTTCTTTCCGTGGTCATATAGATTCTAAATATGGGATAACTATAGATCCTGCAAAAACAAAAATTGTGGAAGACTGGCCAAGACCCACAAATGTAACTGAGATTCGTAGCTTCCTTGGTTTGACAGGCTATTACCGAAGGATTGTTAGAAATTTTTCACGGTTATCTAGTCCAATGACTAAACTAATTCTGAAGGGTGTTAAGTTTATCTGGAAAAATGAATTTGATGATTTTTTTCAGGAATTAAAAAGAAGATTGGTGAATGCTCTAGTTTTTTCACTACCTTCCAAGAATGGTGAGTTTGTTATATAAAGTGATGCTTCATTGAAAGGACTTGGTTGTGTCCTAATGCAAAATGATCAGGTAATTTCTTATGCTTCATGACAATTGAAAACTCATGAAGTAAATTACCCTACACATGATTTGGAATTAGCTGCTGTTGTTTTTGCTTTGAAAATTTGGAGGCATCATTTGTATGGACTAAAGTGTGAAATATATACAGATCACAAAAGTTTAAAGTATATATTCACTTAGAAAGAGTTAAACATGAGATAGAGGAGATGGCTGGAATTAAGCAAGGATTATGATTGTATAATTCATTACCATCCGAGAAAACCAAATAAAGTGGCTGATGCTTTGAGTCGAAAATGTAATGCTTCATTAACCATGCTACGTTTGGAACAAGATCCTTTGGTTTTTGATTTGATGAACTTTGGCATAGACGTTTTTGGTGCAGGATGTCCTTCTGTTTTGTTTTAGGTATCAGTGAGATCTTCTGTATCAGACAGAATCAAGTAAGCATAGAATCAAGACAGTGAGTTGTAGAAAAAGGTAGAGCTAGTTCAGAAAGGTAAGTTCCCTGAATTCAACATTGATAGTGATTGTGTTTTGAGGTTTGGGAATAGATTGTGTGTGCCTTGTGATTCCATGTTGAAGAGAGAGTTGTTATGTGAAGCTCATAGTTCTCTGTTTTCAGTTCATCCTGGCAGTACTAAGATGTACAGAGATCTGTGGGAGTATTACTGGTGGGATAGAATGAAAAGAGATATTGCTGATTTTACTATGAAGTGTTTGACATGTCAACAGGTTAAAGCAGAGCGGTAGTTAACGAAAGGGATTCTTCAGCCTTTACTAGTGCCAGAGTGGAAATGGGATAATATATCCATGGACTTTGTTGTGGGATTACCAAAGACATCTTGAGGTAATAATGCAATCTATGGTATTTTTGATCGCTTGACTAAATCTGCTCATTTCCTTGATATACGAGATACTTTTTCCCTAGATCAACTTTCCCGTTTGTTTCTTAAAGAGATAGTCAGGTTACATGGAGTTCCTCTCTCCATTGTATCTGACCATGATCCCATGTTCACTTCTAACTTTTGCAAGGGCCTTCAGAAGTCGTTGGGTACTTAATTAAATTTTAGTACAGCTTTTCATCCTCAATCAGATGGGAAGTCAGAACAAACAATTCAGACCTTCGATGATATGCTACGAGCTTGTTCGATGGATTATCAGGGAAGTTGGGACCAACATCTTTCTTTGGTTGAATTTTCATATAATAATAGTTTTCATTCCAGTATACAGATGGCACCATTTCAGGTATTATATGGGAAGTGGTGTCAAACTCCAGCTTTCTGGGATGAAGTGGGTGAAAGGAAGTTGATGGGACCAGAATTTGTAGAAGAGATGGCAGAAAAAGTTCAAAATATTCAGAAACACATGAGAACAGCTTAGTGCAGGCAGAAGAGTTATACAGATAACCGTAGGAAGGATCTATCTTTCGAGGTAGGTGATCATGTTTTTCTCAAGGTTTCTCCTTGGAAAAGTGTGATTAGATTTGGTAAGAAAGGAAAGCTGAGTCCAAGGTTTATTGGACCATATGAAATTCTGGCGAGAGTTGGATCAGTTGCATACCGGGTGGCTTTACCTCCGATTTTATCTCAGGTACAGAATGTTTTTACGGATTCGATGCTGAGAAAGTACATGTCAGATCAATCTCATGTTTTGAGTCCAGAGGTAGTTCAGCTGGAAGAGAACCTATCTTATGAGGAACAACCGGTCCAGATTCTTGACCACAGGGAGCAAGTGTTACGGAATATGGTGATTAATCAGGTAATGGTTTTTTGGAAAAACCACATGATGGAAGAGGCAACATGGGAATCTGAAAATGCAATGAGGGATAAGTACCCCCATTTATTCGATAAGTAAATAAATTGTGGGGACACAATTTTCAAAAGGGGGGAAGGATGTAACATCCCAATTAAGTAATGAATAATAGATATTTTTATCTCTATCTATTAATGAATTAGATAGTGTTTTAGAGGATTAAAATGAAAATAAATCCAATCTTATGTATGGAATGCACTAATATTTTTAAAAGATTGTTTTACTGACTTTTGATGGAAACCCATTTTTAAATCCATATTTTGACAATTTTATAAGCTATGTTTGTCAAAATAAACTTATTCTTTGTGATTGGGAGATCAAAATTTACTTTGTGTGAATTTTTGGTATTTTTCAGAGAATGTTCATTTTTTTAATGAATAGTGAAAGATACTGCATTTTACATCAAAACTGATTTTTAATCTAATTTATTTATATGATTGGATTATCTTTTGAATTTATTTTGAAGTGAAATTAGAATATATTTTTACCATTTAATCCAATGGTGGTCATTGGAATCAATTTCACTTTAAAATTGGACTTAAACTGGTGTCAATCGTTTGATACTTATTGTTTCATAAAAACACGCTATTTGTCATGACAGCAGAAATTAATTATTAAATTAATTAATGTGACTTATATGTTTTTAATTTCGTAAAATATACTTCATTTTTTAATTCGGAATATCAAATATAGATTAGGGTGAATTTTTGGTATTTTTCTGAAAAACGACAATTTTTGATGAATAGTGAAACCACTAAGTGGTACTTATAAAAACTGATTTATCGTTTAAATGAAATTTTACAACTTCTATGTTTTTATTTTCAAAAATACAACATACATGGTTTTCATTAAGAAGTAAAATGTGGTTTAATGAGATTAAAATAATTTTTGGTGAATAGTAACTCTTAAGTTCTTAATCGCGATTAGAGGTAATTAGTGTAGTTTAAGGTAAGAATAATGTATTAATAAAATGAAATGACATAGACACATGTCCTACCCTCATTGGATGTGTCATGGCCGACCAATAAAATCCATGGCTCAACTCGAGGACCCCATGGAGCCACTTTGGTTGGGAAATGACATAAATAACTTTTTATTTAATGTAAAAGTAAAAATTACACAAACATTAGATGTTTTACTAAAACAATTTTTACATGGGGTTATAAAGATCAGAATTTTTATTATAAATAATAATTGGAAAGATAAAACGATTTCCTATATCATAGTAGTTTTTTTATAATTTTTAGACTTTAAATAAATTAAATTATTTATGACAGAATGATGATGCAGCGATGACCTCATTATTTAACGATTTAAATAAAATGAAATGATAAAGTAAAATCTAAGACCTACACATGGACAAAACCTATTAGACGGGTGGATTTAGAACCCTCATCACCTTAGCCTAGAAATAAATCAATGTGGGACCTTAAAAATCCGAAACTCTTTTGAGAATAAAGTAAGATTTTGTAACTTTACAAGAGTGCTCCTCCTCTCCTCTTATAAAAGGCCCCCACCTCTACCTCCTTACCCACACTCTCAAAGCGTTTGGCTCAGCCAAACCCTGCCCATTTTGGCTCTCCACACCCCTCTCTTACTCCTAGAATCCTCACTTTGGGCAGAAGTCTTCCCAAGGAAGCCTTTGAGCTCATATCTAATAGAGTTACCCGATTTTAAGGTAATGCCTTCTTTTGAGTCCTTTTGTTTGATTTTGCTTCTCCAACCCCCTAAACTCTTATTATTCTTTTCTTTTGTAACAACTCCAGTATCCTCAATATACTAGGATGTTGTTATAAGATGGATTAGAGCTACACTTACACACACCTACATCTAATAGTTAATGGACATACTGTTTCCGAGGATGGTGAATTTATGCCTCCCGAAACGATGATTGTTCAACATTCTTTTAACACCTTCAAAGGTGGCCATTAAGATGTCACTAAATTTATATATTATATATAATATGTTTATGTTTCCTTATGCTTATGTATTTTTCATTTTGGGCATACCTTTATGGTTTCCATTATGGGTAAACGCGATATCTTCATTTAAGAAAGTGCGGACTACCGTCCCCTCAAAGTGATTTGATTCGTTAAATACCATATGTGGGACGTATAAAGGATGGAACTATGATATTATATATGATATTATACTGGAATTATAATATACCTTTATATCATTATGATTACATTCTATAAAATACGAAATAGAAATGAAAGTAGCGTTCATGCGTACGTACGGCTTACCGTCTCCATGAACGGTGCATTTCATTTCTTACCTCTAAATGGTTATGTAATATTATAAATGCATGAATGTATTGGATATATATGAAATATATGATATATACATCATGAATACCATTCTGGATATAATGGATACATGAACAACGTGTAATTATAAAGGTCTTTTTTTTGACTCAAGTACCAATGATCGTTAAAACGACCGTTATTAACATAAATAATTACATAGTTTTAATGACATGGAAATAAGTGATATAAAAGGAATAATGAACTTGAAAAAGGTTCTTAAGCAAGTAGAAATTAACTCAGGTTTATTATTCAGGAGATTAAAGAATGACCGAGTCAAGTCGGACCTGAGGTATGGGACTTCGTCTCAATCTCCTTTCATTGAGACATATTTTGTTTTATACACAACCTTATTTTATATGGTGTATAAACCCCTTTGACCTTTAAGTTTATCCAAAAGGAATCATTTTTATACGAAGTGTTTTAATAAAGGAAAAAAGGGAATGTTTTTGTCATACGTATTCGGCGACAAAGACTTCTCTGCCACCGTGACCATTATTTGAGTTTCGACTTCCTCTATAAGCCACACATTTTTTTAAAAGAAAAATAAATACAATGTTTTACTTTTCTTTTATTTTGGTATTGAAAATGGTTTTCATAATGTTTTTATATCAATGTGTTGTATTGATATCTTGTGATTGAAAGGTGGAAATGTTATGTTTCCTTTATGCATTTTTTATGTGATACGAATATGTTGTGGTTCTTGGGCATTATTTTGAAGACGGGTGGTTCCGTGATAAACTATGGGCGGGTGAGCCCGATATAGCTCTCCAATGCATTGGGTAATGCGAAAGAGTGTAACGTTAAGTTTTCTCCGAATAGATTTAGGTAATATACTGTGATGGGCATTCTAAACGTAACCAAGAGGGTTACTCCCTACGTAAGAATGTTATAAATGCCTCAAGTTATCTTTATGTATTATGATTTCTATGATTTATTCATGATTTGATGAGGTATGTTAATGTGTTATGTTTTATGGGTAAAGTATGATTTCATTATTATGTATATATGTACCAATGTTTCCTTTCCATATTCTTATATCCCTTACTGAGCTTTTTATGCTCATCCCATGTTTTTTTGAAATGTTTTTCACAGGTCAAGGGAAAGGTACATGATATGATTATAGTGTCAAGGATGTGTCAAGAAAGAGTCCATGTTTTATTTTAAATATGTTTCCGTTGATGGGAATGAAGAATAATATCTTTATGTAACCACTTTGTTTATATGTGGAATGTAATGCAAGTTTTATGATCTAATTCTCTAAAACTCTAAACCCGAAAAGATCCTCAATGTGTAATGTTGTAATAACTCAAGATTAAGTAAGGTTTAAGGATGCGGCCTTATTGATATAATCTCAGTGGATTGTATAAAAAGAAAGGTTCAAAAAGGGTGACCAATATCGATAAACATAACTAAGGTAGGTAGTTTCCTTGGTTGGGGAGGTTACTATAGGTTATTTTTTAAAATTATTTCCCTATTGTCCATCATGTTAGCCATAATAAAATACAAGTTATTCTTTAATGGATAACAGAATGCAAAGAATGTTTTGATGAATATAATCAGATATTTCTCAATGCTTCGATATTTAATCTACATCATTAAGGTATGGATTTGTTACATATAGTGATGCATCAATGAATCAACTTAGGGAAGACTTTATGTTGAATGATAATGTTACTTCGCATGTATCAAGAAATTTTAATACTCATAAGTAGAAATATCTAACCTATGATCTTCACTCAAAATCCATACTCTCTGCTTTGAAGATATGAATGAATTACCTTTATAGTGATATATGTTAGATATAAAAAGATAATAAGAGTATGAAATACATATTTTCAATTTAATATATCAACATGAGGTAATGGATATGGCTAAAACTATATAGATATTATAATTTATTGATATAAAACCACCCAAGGGGATTGAAAAAAAGGTAGTTGATGCATTATGTTAAATATATCATGGAAACCTAACTAAAGTGAGGATTACAATGAATCTTATTTGATTGTATTTAATAATGATTAATATGGTAACTATAAAGGAAGGAGATACAACACTCCTTTTCTAAATAATTTCTAAATAATATTTATTGGATGAAATAAAAAACACTATGAATTATGATGATTATTTTCAAAATAAAATTAAATACATGAGTGATATGTTATTCGAAAACATATTTTGTGAAGAAGGTGTTATAAAATTTGGAAAGTGTTTATGTGTGCCATAGATTCCTAAGCTAAAAGTAAAATTACCAAATGATTCTAATGTCTAAAATTTCCCTGTAATCCCTAGTAGAACGTTGTTGTATCGAAATATAAAGGTATTATTTTGGTGGGATAATATGATTTAGGAAATTGATGATTATAGGTCAAGAATCATGGTTTTTCATTATTTATATAGTTGTTGAAAACACCATAAGGGACAGTGGAAACATCTATGTATTCATATGATGAAATGGGATTATTTCACTATGGAATTTGTATCTAGACTACCATATACTCATAATATGAATAATTATATATGGGTTACTGTTTATATTCATACAAAATCATCACATTTTTAAACAATAAAAGAATATTTACATCTTGATTATCTTACACAACTATATATTAAATAAGTTATAATGATACATGGTGCAAATATTTTGATTTAATATTATTGTGATCAAAATATTATATCGTAATTAAAAGGAATTATTCTTAATGATTCTACTACTGAGCTTCATTGAAGCACTGTAAATCATCCTCAAAATAATAAATTAAAGAAAACAATATTCAAACATCTAAATACACGTAGATGACATGATAAAAATACTTTCCTGGTAAATGGTTTTATTATTTACCTTTGGTGGAGTGTATATATGATAATATCTTCTATTGAAGTATTCTAATGGAATTGTAAAATGAATAACATTGAAAGGGATGTCTTAGTCCATGTTTTTGGAATGATGTTTTAGAATATATAATCATTGACCTAGTTCATGTAAAGGAAAAAATTATAGAGGTAATTATTATTCATACCTCTATTGAAGAATATAACAGAAGGAAAAATATGATTCTCAATAACTAATGAATTATTAGTAATTTCAAGTGGAAAATCATGTTTTATTAATTGTATTTTCATTGAAGGTTATTATTTGGTTCGGTAGGAAAGGGAATCTAAGCCATAGGTACATAAATACTTTTGAAATTTTAGAAAGAATTAATTGTGTGTATTTCCTTTTATAAATTACATCATCCTTTAAAAAGTGCATTATATTATCCATAGGAAGTAGGTGTCATAATCAACTCACGCACTCGCGTGTAAAAAATATAATTGGAGCCTATTCTATATTAATGTGAACAAACAATATATATTCATGATATTAGAGAACATGTGTTTTATAATTAGATGAATAAATAGGTAAATTTTAAATGGAGAAATCATAAAATATATAAAGAAACATGGGATTCCGAAGAAATTATCAAGAATAACCACTCTTGTTTGTTTAGAAAGTAATATCCATTAAAATTACAAGGGTAAAATTTTGTAATAAGGGAATAATTTAACACCCATGATTTAATTATAGTAAGTAAAAATTATATTTTTATTAAACTATAAAAAAGTAACATTTTAATATTTCATGGAAAAACATTTCTAATTTTATAGGATGCATATCAGTTTAAAACCTACAATGTTAAAATAATCCTAGATTTAATTTTTGAAAGTTTCACATAGAAATATACGACATTAAAAAAATGAAAATGGGGTATTTAGATAATAATAATATTTTTGTAATAAATTTTTATATTATATTTTGTTAAATATATATTGATTATCAATTTGATAAAAATGAATAGAAGAACATTTTGTGGAAAATGGATATTATTCAAAAAATAGTTTTTAATGCATAATGATTTTCCAATTTAATTAACTAAAATAATACCAAATTATGAAAGATTTCAATCACATATGTTGATTACTTATCTATATATATGAATTTTAATTCCAATATTATTGATTACTAGTTATATAGTCAATTTAAGACCATCAAATGCTTAAAAATTCATTTTAATGAAATAATATTTTTCTTCATGATTTGTAGGTTTATTTTAAAATAAATTTATGCCACTTGTTTAAATTGTATTTGATAAAATGAATTCCATTTTTGGAATAATGAGGAACAAATTTTGTGAATTTTTAACTTTTATTTTTATTCCTTATAATCATTAAACATTGTAAAATTTAGTGCCTCGATAAATTGTAAAATGGGATATACAAGGGTAAATCTATTGAATAATGCTTTACAATCATCAATAAATATTCATATATTTCATTGAATTAGTTTAATTAGATTACATACATCATATATTCTAAATAATGGATTCTTTTTTCTAATTCTCTTGGATATATATCTTTATTTTATTAAGTAAAGAAAACATCCAAAATGACACTACCTTTCCTAAAATTTATCTTATATTGTAACATAAGGAGAGAAAGATGTTTTTAAAAAATATAAACATTTATTTTAGAATTTCTTATTTTATTTATATGATGTTAATATATTCTTAAATTATATTACTGGTAAATTTATCTTATAACCTCACAAAATACTGGCATGGTTACTGTGAAAGAAGTCGAAAAAACACAGTAAATGATTTTAAAAACATCAAATATATTTTTTTGATTGAATTGTGGATTTAAATCATTATTAGTTTCAATAATAGTGTATTATTTATGTTTTGAGATTTATATTAAAATTACTTTCATGTATTAATTTCATTAATGTCAAGTTATGTAAATAGTTCTTAAAATGAATTTAAAGATATTTATATTAAAAATATTTTATTTTAAAAAGAAAAATATTAAAAATATTAAAATAGGAAAAGAGGATTGTGATTTTTTCTATCATTACTAGACATTTTTTATCAAATATATACCTGAGAACTAAATTTATAACCCTCAATGAATGAAAATTTTGTTACCCTAGTTAATGTTATAATTGGATAAAGAAAGGGTTATACTAAAATATATTGTTTTTAAATTCCATATTTTCCAATAATTTTTTTATTAAATGGATTTGAACCTTAACCTATAATAGCATAAAAATAGTTCCGAATTTATTCCACTTTCACGTTGAAAATAATTTATTTTATTTTAATAAGTTGTGAAATTCAAACTCTTATCATTCCTTTACAATAAAAGGACCCCACCTATCTTATATTTTTCACATCACCTTGGTAAAAAAAAGAAAAACAATTCTTCTAAAATATCCCCATAATACTTATATAGATTATATATGTTATTTTATTATTAAAATACATTCTCCATGGATCTTAAAGATATATTCAATGGAGGTTCTTCAAAGAGGATATAATCATATTAAACAAAAATTTTCTTTTTCATTTAACTTCCAAATCAACAAAAATTTATATCAAAATTACCATATAATGACATTAGGGAACTAAATTTACAAAGAAAATTAGTCTTGTGTAAAATCCATTATTCATATCATTTCTATCCATTAGAAAATGAACGCATCGCTTGTGTATACATATGGACTACCATCTCCATGTAGTGTTTTAATTCATTTCTCTCACCACCATACATGGATAGTTATATATATATATATTAATAATGAATATATATTATATTTTTAAAATAATTATGATGACATTTACCTTATTACCCTTATACCCATCAAAAAATGATAATGCATCTCTTTATATATATGGACGATAAACTCTATTAAGAAATGTGATTAATTTTTAATATGCCCCATTAAAAAAAATTATAAATAAAAATAAAATGAATAAATATTATATTTATAATAATAATATCATTTTAGATATAATGACTGAATATCCTATAAATAAGAACTAGACCTTTTGTGAGGAAATATGCATGAGAAAACTAAAGAGTTAACTTCATATGATTGATTCTATAAAGAATTATTAATAAATTGTTAATGATTATTTATATAAATTAATTTAAATATTAAAATGGTTATTGTATGAATTAATAACAAATTTAATAAGACAAAGTGGTAGGTCAAATCATGTTCTGCTTAGTAGAAGAGTGAGGTATAGTGCTTTAGCTCAATTTCTTGTTTAGGGAGACATATTTTGTATTATTCACCTAATTTCAATTTAGTGGTGTATATAATACCATTTTTTAAAATTCAACATGATTATATATTTATTCACGTTATTCTAAAAATAAATTCACATTTAATCTTTTATGATGTTAAAATTTAATGTTACCAAATTTGTATGAATTTATCTTTACAATCCCATTTGTGAGATTGATTATATTTTCATTATATGAATCTTACAATATATACTTCCTAAACCCACAACATATTATTAAACTCTAGAAATTTATGTAACATACATTTTTATTCAACTTTTGAACTCATTTGAAATTGAATCATGCACCTAAATTTATAAAAGAAACTTCCAATGTTATTTTCCTTTTTTACCAGGAATATTTTTCTTCTATATCTATACTTTTTTAAAATTATTTTAAAAAATCCATTTTTATGTAAATAAATAATTTATATTTTATATTATATGTAATATTTATATTTATCTAATTTTTTTGAAATGAATCATTCAAATATAATAATTTTATAAATTCATTTAAAAAATTCTAACGGAATGTTCTTTTAACATATATAATATTAATTTAATTAAATAATTTATAATTTATATAATATGTAATATTTATATTTTTCTAATTTTTTTGAAATGAATCATTCATATATAATAATTTTATAACTTCATTTAAAAAATTCTAAAGTAATGTTCTTTTAACATATATTATATTAATTGATTTTCTATAAAATTCATTATTTTATTACAAAACCAATGTTTTTTAATAATTGATGGTAATTTGTATATCTTGTTAATTTTGTGTTCATTTAAATTCCCTTAAAGCATTCACTCTCATGTGAAAAAAATTTATAACACACTAAATTTCTCTTCCATTTCCATATTTTTTGAATCATGTATATTCATATTTACTAAACCACATACCATTTCTACATATGGTGTTTTACGGTGAAAGTTATTTGTTTGATATGAGAAATCATCATATTCTATATTATTTAATCAATAAAGATATTTTTTGATAAAAAATATTTATTCAAAATTATATTTATTATTAAATATATGAGTAATGAATTTGAAATACAGATATGGATGGGGCTCATTTATAGATCTCCCCTCGATGCATCAAATTGTCCCATGAGATGAACTAGTTGCATAAATTTTTTAATTGGAATTTAGTTCATGCATACCTATATTTTAAAGTAACTTGAAACACGACCATGATAAATATATATGACATGATGCATTTCATTCATTTTAAATTTAGTTTTTATTATCACTGAGGTTACTACATTGATATTATTAATTGATATATTACATTATCATGCTATTAATTAAATTGCATGTTTTATTAGTTATCTACCTTGAAATATTGATGATTCCGTATTTACTAATGATATCTTCACTATATGCAACCCAAACTGGGAATTTGAGATCACCCTTATTTTTCCATTTCAATAGGATATGGAGAAGGACAATTTGAAGGAGTTTTTAGGATGATGAATATATACTTTTATTATGTTTTATATTTTATTTATAAAGAAAAATGTGAATCATGTATCTATTGGTTTATTAATGACTACAATATTTATTGATCTTTTTTAATGTTATCCCCAATAACTTATTTTAATGTAATAAAGTATACAATAGAACTATGTTTTTTGAGTCAGGGATATTTCCTTTAAAGTGTCATCTTCCGTGGTATTTTCATATATTTTCATTCTTCAATACAATAAATGTATGTATTTCTCATGGAAAGTAGTTTCATAATGGTTAACAGTATAAAATGGTTTTAAATTTTACAATAAATAAAATTAGAGATAACATTTGTGGTTATTTTATTGATTTTGACCATTTATTTATACTATTCCACTACACATTACCCATTTCCATGAAACTCAATTTTACCCCAATAATATTTTTTTTTCAAAAATCGAAATGAAATATAATTTTCATATATATGAATAAACATTAGATGAATGTATATCAAATATATATATTTGAATAGCATATTTCAATAATTTAATTCTTTAATAGGGTACAATTTAAATTATTCAGATAAGAATACATGGCTTATAAAAATATTACCTAAAAAATTATGAATTTTCAATATTGAATGATTTCATTACTATTCATAACTATTTATGAAAATAAAAAAAAATTCATAAAATATTTATATAAATTAATTTCATTAAATCCTATACTCTAAATATGAGAAATTTCATTTATATATATATATATTAAAAATATATAATAAAATCAATGTATTGAAATAATAAAAAATCAGTTATATATGAATAATTAGAATTCATTATAGATCCTAAATCATTTTATATATTTATGTTATTAATGTTATTAATAATTAATTTAAAATTTTCAATATATTTAATTAAAATCATACATTAATTTAAATAAATGTAGAAATATATATTCTATAAAAATAATTTCATTATAATGAAATTTATTTTTCAATGTGAATTTATAAATTATTAATTAATAGTAATTTATTTTCTATAAAATTTATTCCATATAATTAAAATATTTTTAAACATATAAATAAACATTATTTATTTTTACTACATACATATAATTATAAGTCGGTAGTATGTTAACATATATTCTAAGAAAAATCACTATACCCATTCATAATTATAAATTTACAAATATCTTACCCCCATTAAAATCTAAAAATGAATTCCTTTATGAATTATCCAACAAAACATCTCATTAAATTAATTTCCTTTAATGATGTTAAAAAATAATTTTTCTTTTTAGAATGTTTTCCTCGTTAATGGTTCACCAATGTGAATAATGGTTTTAATGGGTGAACTGGTCCATAGATATTTCTCAATTTTGAAAATATTTTAAATTTGTACTATGTGTATCATTTTATTTTAACTTCCAATGGTTAGGCCCTGAACATTACACATTCAAGATGATGAAAATTCCATTAAAATCAACAAATGATAAAAATAAAATGATAAAGAAGATTCAACGAAAGGATCAAATGGGTTTTACCACAAGGAATAAATTCTCCTCATGGACCACCACTCCCCGTAGTCATCAACCATTTCAGAAATCACAAAAAAAAATTATTTTTGGGATGAAGATGTTGGACCCATAGACAAAAACAAAACTGAAGACATTTGTGGGAAATAGGTTTTATCTTTTTTACTACAAATGATGATACCTCATGAACTAAATTGTTTGTGGGATATGGTGGCATCACTAGCACCTACAAAAAATTCCCCTTGCTGACTGATTCCTCTATGGGATTTTGTAAAAAAGGTCTCATGGACCATAATGAAAGACTATCCAAGTAGGTATTTGGTCCATCTGTTCCTCTATAAAAGTTTGTCGAGGGGGATTTAGAATGAGATCTCGATGAAAACAAAAATGGAGAGGAATATTGGGAGAGGGTGTGGGAGAAATACCTCCCACACCTGAAGTAGCTCACAAGATCCATCCAATGAATCATGTACAATAGGTCCTCCATATAAGATTACATATAGAGTTAATGTTAGTTGAGATAATGTGGTATCATTTCATGACCTTGAAAATGAATAAAAATGTTTCGTGGATGGACCGTTTGTGTCCAACCCTTTGTGGATACAACATTGTGGACACTCATTCATGGAAAATGCCTCACTGATGAAAATTTCCATAAACCATTTTAGAAAATCCATCATGAACTCCCCTCCATGGTAAATCCAATCCATCCAACTTCGATGTGGCCAACTCCCTTGTGGATTCTCCATCACAAAATCCCCTCTGTAGCCAGATCCAATGTGACTAACCCAATGTGAAAAACTATACGTGACTTCTAATCCATACTGCAGGGGATTCACCCCCTCACCCACACTTTAGATCACTATCAAGATTCAGTCTTTCCCCTCCGAACCAGTTCATTTTCATACATTATTGAACCCATAAAAATGAATATTTTCACCGTAAAATTTTCAGTATGGGTTAATGAAATTTTCTATTGAACCCTCATCCTGCCCCAATATTTGTACCTTTAATACCATGAGTTAACCTACTACTCATGAAACTCATAAAACCCAATCACCTGCCTTCAATTCCAGGTTAATCCAGAACACCATGGATGATCATGATTTGAATGCTTCTTACATTCCCAATCACATCATTTCCTTTCATCAAACTCTATTCCCTAAGAAATTTCAGATCTTCATGAACCTCCCAATCCATATGAAATGGAATTTCTATATACCATGGAAACCTTTTCATGACTATGCACAATATTCCCTTGTGCCCCTACATATGTTTCCCAAAAAGGTTCTATCAACCAAAGGGTAATTATTCTTAAAGATAGGATTTTCTTAACTATGTATGCCCCAAAGGCTTCCAAACCCCTTAAAATTTCTTATGATCTGATATTTCTGATAATCATGGTTTACACATTCCTTCCCTCTCATGTTCTAGGCACCTAAGAACATCCCAAACTGATTATACACCAGTAAATCATGGTTTATATAATAATCATTCCTCTTCATACAAACATAAACTACATGAACATAGTATTTCTTATCTACATGACATTAAATTGTACAAAACTTTTCCTTACAACATGATGATAAACTGTCATTCCCGCTTCCAAGAAATTTGATTTTAAACTGTAGAATTACCTATATAAATATCATGAAATAATTTATGCATAAATCATAATATGGCTCATGCAATGATCGCGATTTTACTTTCTAACATTTAAATTGGAATCCTCCTAGGCGTAAGCACCAAATATTGGGGCACTCCGACAGAGGTAAGCCCTTTGATTTTCTTGTATGAGGTGGAACTTGAGCTCCTATTTACCTTCAGTCATTATATATTTTCATAGATTGAAATATATTACTATCCAAGATATGAATATGATATATAAACTAGGAACATTCAAAGTCCCCTCATTGTCCCCTTGGGCTCCAATACTATTTATCAGAAGATAATGTGGGATAAGCGATCATTAGATCCAATACCTCCTCTTGTTTCTCACACTTACCATTACTCATGTATGATTAGAGGTTGGAGGATATCCTGAGATCTTCATGGTCCCAAATAATTTTCCTTCATCATATATGTAATCTTGATCAAATTTCCTCAAATAGGCCTTCTATATAGATGTAAACCCCAATGTCAATCTAATGCTCAAGCCTCCTAATAGGTGTAATCCCCAACTCCATAGAACCAGACTAATATATATATAAAAATCCCCTAACCATATCCTCTTATATGTGAGGATCTTATTCATAATCCCAAATAATTATCCCTTAATGGTACTCCTCAAAATTGTAAAACCCAATTCCAATTGAACTACAAGGGTTTTGATTCCCAACTAACTGGGATACGTAGGAAGCCTCTTTGAGGTCCAAAATCGACACCCAAATCACCCTAATATTTCTCATGGAACATTCTCAGTGAAGTCACATTCATATGGGATACCATATAACTTATATTTATCTTGGGCTACCACATCCTAAATTCCACACCATTATTTCCATGTAACCTTTCACCTCGATGTCCATGTCAAATGATGTTCAACTACATGGATGAGTCCTTTTCACACAACCATAAAAGGATATGTGTCCAGTAAAGAGACACCGAACTATGTGTGTTCTAGGTTCTCTCATGAGGATACATAGGAATTCCATCTTATGGGTTAGACCCAGACATAAAAATAGCTCATGTCCCTCCTATATGATGATAAAATCTGGAGGGACATCCCATATGGCTTAAAACTAGATTGTTCTGAGTGAACAAACAAATATTCACTAACTTATACACAAAAGGGTATCATTGATAGAGAACATATGATATATACATATCATTCTATCGATGGATAACATTAGATATATAAAGATTATTTTGAACCCATGTTAAAAAATGGTCAATTGCTTCTATAGGGGTAAATCGTGGACACATTCTTGTGAATGAACTAAGGATTCAAGGGCATATGAACATAATATAAATATATAGATGTGTACCAGAATAGTTGATAGTTCCCCCCCTAAAAGGGATAGATGATCCCAGTTTTCTATCATATAAATCAATGTGAGTTCTTAAGTTTCATTGGGAAAATCATCCAATGAATTCCTTCCTCTGAAAAGAAGGCCCATGAAGTGTGAATGTGAGAGACCATGGGTGTTTATTGCTTCATGAAAAATCCAGTTGGATACCATTCAGATACACTATGCTAGATTCAGTAATTTCACACTAGATAACCACTTGAATTTAACCCACTCAGACATAAAACGATATTTGTCAGAAACATAATGGTAACCCTAACGTAAATAGATTAAATATGAAACCTCCTTCACAAGATAGAATGGGTGTATTTCCATTTTCCTGTAAAATCATTCTTATCATCAAGCATAACATTTTCATTGGAAACACCATTAAGGAATGTAATCATCCATAGTATGTAATATCCCATGGTATGTAACATTTTTTCATGCACATTTTTTATAATACTCCATTCTAAATGAATAATGTTTTTTTATTTTTTACTTATATAAGGTAAGTAATTTACACTATTGAAGACTCAATTTCTCATATAGAATAAAAAAATAAAAATTAGAAATGATAATTGATATTAAAATATGGGATGTTTCATATCATCCCAATCTGGGTACTTCCAAATTATAAGGGTAATCATAAAATTCAAAACCATAAATGAGATTTACAGTGTACTAATATTTTACTATAATTTTTTTTATTACCTCAATAAAAATGAATATAAATTTAAACACACTAATAAGGGAGTTCTTTGACTATAATCATGTGATATTGACCTAGTGAATTATCTTAATATCACTAAAACTACACATAAAATTACAAATTGTCTGTGAATGATAATTATAAACTTTCGTACTATCTCTTAGACAATATCAAGGTATACAAAACTATCTTTTTTGATATCCTAGAACCTAATATGGTTCACGTTGATATTTATTATCATTTTCAACCTCTTTAGTGTTGGTTTTACAATGAATTCCATTGAATTTGGATTCATAATTTTTATTTCACTTGTGTGTCAAATTCATTTCATATTTTTAAATAGGGTTTTCATATAGATTTCCTAACCCATTATTATTGTTTATTTAAAGTGATTGATTTTTCAAGTATACTTTTACCAAGTGGAATTTTGGGTACAAAATATACCATGAGCTGATAATTAATTATTTTCAATTTCATTTTCAAATTACATACATCTAAGAGTATAATTACCCTAAGTCATATTTCCATTTTGATTACAGTTCATTATATATACATTTTCCCATTGGTATATTGAGGTTTGTGTGTTGGTCCTTTAGAGGTGCTATGATACTGGCAGAAGATGTATAAAAATCTTATATTCTATGATACTGGATTCATAACCTATTTATAATGTACATTATTATTTTTGTTGACTATTTTGTTTTTCACTCCATCCATTAGTGGGTTTTATTCATGAATGTTCTTCATATATATTTATTAATATTTCACTTACCAATTCATTCCCTCTTATTATGGATTTATTTTATAATGAGCATCCCTATACTCAACCCCATATTAGCGTAATAAAGTATTGTTTCTCATATGATTAGATATTCCATCTAATATATCTTAGGGTGGATTTAAATTCTTGGATTTCTGTATTTTTAGAGAAACATATGGTGTAGTGGGACATCGAGTGTATGTTCACGGTAATTAGTATTCATATGGGTCTTTTAATGGTGTAAACTCCAGATGGATTTTCCTATAAATGGGAATGTTATTATTATAATCCCTTTGTGATGGAATTATACAATTTATAAAGGGTTAATTTTTTTTTAATTCTTTAGTTTCATCAGTTTTTAGTGTTTTTAATCAGTTATATGGTGATAAAGACCACTGGATCTCATTGTTGGGTGATATATAAGTAATTTATTTTTATTATTTGAAGGTTACATTTTTCAGAAGGAATTTAGGTACTCATGATTCTTATTGTTTCAATATCTATCTAAAACCCAACTATTGATCCATCATGACATTCCTCAGCACTACTATTATTAATCAGTTTGCCTCCATTTTTATTTGAAATAGTTCCCGATATTCCATAAAAGGTGTAAAATAGTTACAAATTTACATAAAAAGTAAATTATTAATAATTAATAAATAATTTATTTCAACAAATATAACTATTAAAATATTAAATTTTTATATATTACTAACCCAAGGAATCTGAATAATGTCTACGGGAAAGATTAATCGGAAATCACCCATCATTCTAGGTAATTATATTATAAAATTATTAACTTTCAATCAATTAGACTATTTGACGTCTATGTACAATTTTTTTTAACACTGAAATACCATTTTAAATGGAAACTAATCTAAATTTATAAAACTACTCAAAGGATTAACTCAAATACCTTTCTAATACATTAGACAACCTACCATTAATCATTGAATCTGTCACCATAGAATTAACCATGTTGATAAAAGAGTACAAATAGTGGAATAGGGAATCGACATCAACTTTTTATGGTTGAGTGAGGATAAAATACCTCAGTGATGGGGTTTCCTTAATAATAAACATATGATTTTTTTTTATTAATATAAATGTGTCAAGGTTTCAGTAAATATATTGACATATTTATGTTGTTACTCAGAACCTCTATAGATACCCAGTGGAATACCATTAAACACTTAGTGACCAAAACAGTGAGGCCCTTATATTGGTTGCAAATGTAAATTTTTAGGGGGTTTATATAGGGTATATGGGGTGTTATGAAACTACAACCCAAAATTTAAATGATTCACAATCTCTAAAGAAATATCTTCCATTATTTTTATCAAATTATACCATACATCGACTGGAAATTTAACCTTTTAATATCCCCAAAAATTAATCACCTCATGTTTGATTAAAAAACTACATTTCTCAAGGATTTTAATCCATAAATTTATAACATCTATATTTTAATCAAAACTCACCAAAAATAATCATTATAAACTACCATGCAATTTTCTTTTATTCAAAAAAATTCCACAGATATTATCAAGGAATTATTTACAATTTTCATCCCCATAAGTATTCACCAAAAATTCATGAATTAATCCTTAGATATATATATAAATTATTCTTTGTTAACATAACCCATTTTTTTCTATAATGATGATCTCTATTAATATAAATAATAATGGACACTCAATCTCCCTAATCACTGAAATATCATACCATCCTATCACTAAAATTTGATAAAATTCATTGTATTCACTTTCTCATAACAAATGAAATTTTATTATAATACCACCACACACATTTTTGTAGTTTAATTCCACTCATAAGATTACCCAATTAATATCCACTACAATAATGATGCTATAGTTAATTATCCCACTATATATTCCCAAATTATTGACGGTAAATAATATATTCCATTTCTATTTGAAAAAATGTTTAAAAACAAATAATAAAGAAAATCCATATACCTGGCCTCCCTATGATAGGTATGATGAATAAAATAAATAATAAAAGTAATTAAAAAGTGAAATCTCCAATTAAAATACCTTAAAAACATTACTCAAAAACAAAAATACTATATTTTATAGAAGCACACATACCAAACACAACTCACCAAGACCTAATTTTTTATTTTTTTAATATATGGATCATTACAAGTGTATTATGTTAAAAGTAGTAATCTTGGTCCCACATCAACAAATTTCTCTTTGAAAAATCTATCAATATAATTTCACTGAAGAAAAAATCATAGGATCATTCAAAACACTAACTTAAAACCCCTGGATTTACTATTAATATATAAAATCTTAAAAAACATTGTTCTCTCCATTATATTACTAAACATCAGTCTCTATAACAATTTTACATTGATTTTTTTAATTACAATTCATGAACCCCTCCCACTAGGAAACCCTTTGACCCAACATTAATGTTTGGAGTAACCTATGATGTCAACCACCTATAAATCATGGGTTTTATACTAGTAGTTTTGGTAAAATGACTAACATATGAGAGGAATTACACTAATAATATTTTTAATATATAAATAATATATAAATAAAATAATAAATAATAAATAAAAAATAACATCTCATAATTCATTTTTACTCATATAGATGCCACATCATTAAATTTTATATAACAATAGAACTACTATGAGAGTGGCTAAAAAAATACCTAAGACTTGACCTAGTAATTTCTGTATCAATAAATTAATACTTACTAGATAATTTAAAAACATATATATTCCTATATATTTTTGTGCATACATGTATACTCCATAAGATCCTCCTCAAGGCCTCTCGTGAAACTGTGGATGAATGATTATAATTTCCTATCCAAAAAAATATAGATACAACATAGACCAAATATTGGTCACTATAAACCAATAATATCATGGATAACTCAAAAAATATCATGTTGAGTTATATAAAAAATTATTGAAGTAATATAATATTAAGGTTCCATGAAACTTCTTCTCTAGTAATTTTCATCTATAAGGACAAAATAAAAAATTACATGGTACTCCCAACCCTTCCACATCTGCCTAAACACAGGCCAAATCATGAAAATTTAATTATATCCATAAGCATATTGAACATCACTATCATAACCATAAAATTAATCCTCATCACAATAGGCTTTCATGAGTATAATGGGAAAAAACATAGTTCCCTCCTCCTCCCATAGAGATCCTCTTCCATCAATAACATCCTCTATCACATTATGACAACACCATCATCACATCATCTTATCAGAAAACCTATTTCTATCTCTAATATCATGACATGTTATCATATAAATAATAACCACAATTCATCATATGAAATAAAATTCATGTATAGGATATTTAGGAACATTAAGTAAGAATCCATTTCATTCATTATAAGCATGTAAATTGGGGAAAACATTTAAAAACCAAAACTTTTTTGTGTCACTAATAGTATCAAATTAAGGTGGGTTACATATTAGTTCACAAAAAATGGAACATATAATACAACCACAACAAATCTAAATCCAAAGAGACATACTAAAAAACTATGATGACCCATAATCATTACAATATCAATGATACAGTTCACTAGAAACAACTACTATCTCTAAAAAAATACCAAACATGACAGTCCTTTCTATCATCCCTAATAACATTCACTATTTTCCATTTATCAAAAATTTAATCATTTTAATACTAGAAATAAATTTATCCACATTAAAATAATTTTTTTATTTATTTCCATGTTAAATTTTCAAACATTAATTAATCATCACATAATTTTGAACTACCTAAAAATTGTTCATATCAATCATTAACAAACATTGTTTAATAATATGTAACTCTATCCACCAAATATGTTTTATTATTACCAACCATATTATATTTAATAGAAAACAATTATAGTTCCCCACATCCATTGAACTAAGCATTGTAACACTCATTCTAATTTTTTTGTTCTAATCATATAAAACCTTCATCAATAGCCCGAATGGACCGAAGGCCTTCATTTTAATTTATTTTTGATAAACCCCCTTTCAAGGGAAGAAGGGGAACCCTTACAAGGCCTGTAGTCCCAGATATTACAAGGCCCGTAGGCCTAGCGATTTCAAGGCCCGTAGGCTTAGGAGAATACATGACCCGAAGGTCATAGGGAATTCAACTAGACTATCTACAAGGAACATCCCCTCCCTAGCATATGTGTTATGATAGTATCTCTCCACCTTTACATGGCTGTCTGTCTAGGCTTCTCGTATAAGCACATGATACTACTGATGTCATAGACATACCCTCTCATTCTAAAAATCCATTTGGTTATGCTCTAGTGAGTACACCAGCTGTAAATCCTCTTCTAGAGTCGCTTCTTTTTTTGTAGCGTGTCTGGGGAAACTGCATGTGTCCCTAAGACCTTGAGGTGTCCCGAGGGCCTTAATGATAGCCCGAAATCTCTACCGACCCGAAGGCCTGGGTGGCCCAAAATCCTTAAGGACTCTAAGCCCAAACCTGTGGCCCATGGTGATTTTTTCTAGCAACTATAGTACTGAACTGTACCAGCTACAATAACTGATACAGTAACTACTATAGTACCCTCACTATGTACAGTCTGCTACAGTACCTGTATAGTGTAAATTTCTACTGCATTATATGCACAGTGTACAATGCTGCTATAGTTCTTGCTACAGTACTGGTACAGTACCCCTGGAAATATGCCTCTATCTGGTTTTGAACCTGGGTCTTGTGGATGCACTTAACAATGCGTCACCAACTGGGTTGAGGCTCATGTGCTAAAACCATCATCAATATGTATACAACATAAGTCCTCTAATTTTCACTATTAGAACCTCACAAAATCAAAATGAAAATTCCTTCCAGAATAATACATATCTAAGACTAGACTAATCACCTCATTTAAAATAACATACTATTTCTAATCAATAAAAACTTTCAATTCTGTGACACTTTAATAATTACCTTTTTAAAAATGTTCTCATATTAATTCAAAATCACATACTTTAGAAACAATGAATTAATTTATAAATTCAACATATCTAATTAAAAACCTTTTCCTTTATAAATTATTTGAAACCATTTATAAAAAATATCTTTATGTATATCATTTTTAAAAAATAAATATTCCATAAATAGCATCATTCAAGAAGCATAAAAATATAACAATGTAATGGATTATAATAAATATCATATACTTCAACCTTTTCGAATTAAATTTAATTTTTCTAATTTTCATCTTCATTACTTTTATTCATAGTATCCACTAATTGGAAAATATAAACTTACTAGTACAACAATTTCAAAATGAAAGGAGTGGTCTTGAATCCATTACATCAACCAGATCCTCAACCAATCACTATAAATGAATATGGTGTTTTAGATAATCTAAAATCCTAGATCATTTGACGACTACCTCAATAACCTAGTATTCAACAAAAAATATTAAAACATTAATATAGGACCAAAAATATCGAGGAAAACATTTTCCATGTCTGCTTCAAGAAGAATGGATTGGAAGCTATGAGAAATTGTAAAACTCCTGTTGGATAACTAGGGGTTTATCTTTTTAAGAAAATGTTCAAAACCATATCATGGGAACTCACAGGTCCCCAAATCCATGAATCTTATTATACATTAATTAATCACAATCATGAATTGTTCATGATATCTTTATATTACATGGGTTTTGTATATTAGTCTTTTTGATTGATTAAGATATATTTTAATTCCAAGGGTATGGGAACTAGAGTTTTTATTTCCAAATATATGAGTGATAGGATTTTATAGTGTTGTGATTAGGAATTTAAGAATGGATTCCCAGAAATACTATAAAGGGGAATCAGAACCCATGTAGTTAGATTCTTCACAACAATACACATTATAGATTTTGAAGTCATTTGAAAAGTCTAATTCCATAAATTTTATAGTCATGTCAAAGGAAATTTCAGAAAAAATATTTTTAGTGATGGTGCGAGTGGGACTTGGGATTGAAAATCCATTTCTAGTAGACCTAAAGGGTATATGGAATGACGAGTATGAGTTTTTTTATCAAAAGTAATAAGAGATTATGAAACTTATAGTTGGTTGTTAGAGTGATGATACAGCCCACTAAGAATTATATGATCTAATAAAAAATATATCATATTGAGAAAGTATTCCTAGTAATATATCACCAATGAATAGATATCAATGATCATGGAGAATATAGCACAGTGAGAAATGAAATAGGAAATTTTATAATTAATGCATCTCCAGGAATATGGAATCATGTGGAATATTGCCTTAATTATGTTTAACAATTGGTATCATAGATAACGTTTCATAATGACTGTGAAATATTGGGTTATAGAGAATATAGCCCCATGTGAAAATTGTAATATGGTTATGATTTTTGGTTTTAATCATTTTAGATAAATATTAAATATCATGCTAAAAAAGAAATTATTTCACATACAGTATGAGGTGACGAGTTTAAGGTCATGTAATAGGACCATTCTATGACGTTTAATGTCATGTGATTAGAATATTTTCATGATTTTTTCATCATGTGAGTAGAGTGGTTTCAGGATTAATAAAATTATGTAAATATAAATATCTTGTGTGGTTTTCTTCACGTGAGCATCAAATTTGAGTCATGAAATGGGAGACAACAGAGGATTCATGATATCATATGCATGATCATAAATTTATATTATTCCTGTAAGGGAATACAACCATTTTGATGCATGAGTTAGGTAATACACAAAAGAGATGGCCCTAATGTGGTAATTATAATGTATATGGACCTATAAAGAATATATCATTCATAATATGTACCTTTATAAAGGATTTGTGTCATACCACTATTGGGACGAGGTGCAAAGACATGTCTACCTCATTTTAACTTATGATTTAAAAATTAATGATGAACCTCATAAAGTTTCCTGGTATAAATAGATTAGGTATTACACTTGATTTATCCTAGAATATATATCCTTATGTGTTTTTTGTATCCTAGAGATTAAATAATCAACCGGAACCTTTATAGGACATACACTTTGTAAGGAGTCTTGTGACATCATAGATCACTGACTAGACTAAGATGGATAATCAAGAACATTGAAATCCAAGATGAGAAAACTGACCTAAGACAACACACTTTGATGCCCACATGATAGAGATTGTCATTCTAAAAATGGTGAATGGTCATAATCACCCATAAGGATTATATATCTCAGAGGATATTTCAATAAAATCATCTTATGAGGGAATTTATAATTAATGTTTTTTATACTGATTTGAATGGAATGATAATTTGAATTATAATGATCTTGAGAAGTACATTATTATTATATACTTATGTAGGAGACCCTAGTGATTGGATGCACTAATTATAAAATCAAGGTGTATGTGGTACCTTGATGTGGGATTTGAATAATGTGGTTTCCCAAGGTGGGCCTTGAAGAAAAATTCCCCAGTTTTAGTGACATGATATGGAATTTCATTCATATATGTCTAAGTGAATTAATTCATTATAGTGAGATATTTTTCTATATAAGGGAGATGAAAAACTTATTTTCCCAGGTTATGGATATGAAAAAAGGATACATATAATTGAGGTTGGATGAATTGGTTATAATAAATCATGGTTCAGTAAAGTTGTCTCTTTAATTAATAAAATTTCAATGGGTTCTTCCCAGTTTTGGTATGGTGTAGTTTATTTACCTAGTTTGGATGAAGGGTGAAAAATCTCACCAATGTATAATGTTACCCTCAATATGTTGATAATAATTCACAATAGTAGAGTGCTCCCTAGAGTGTATGGGTATGTGACATTCTAGTATAAATGACCATGGGATTAACTCACCATATTCTTGGAGAACTAGGAGATAAGTGATCATTCTTAATTTTTTTAAAAACATTTATGGAATAATTAAACTATCATTTAGAGACTTCCATTTGGTTTTATGCATCAAAAGGAAACAAAGATGGGGATAAAGAATCCTAGGAAAAAGAAGAACTCAATGACAATTTGGAATACTAAAGGCTTCAAAATGGGAACATAAGGGTTGTATATAGATGAAAAAATTGAGACCTAGGTTCATCGAAGTAAAGTATGGATTTTGGTTTATGTAATTATGTTTTTGTGAAAAAAGTAGGATTCATAAGTAGGGTCCTAAGAAAAAATGACATCAATACACACAAAAAGTCATGGATAAAATGACTTCCTTATTCATTGATATTTTTTCCTCCTTGATTATTTTCATTTCTCTCACAAAATAAGAAACATAAATACCCCCACCATTTCTAAATTGGATTCAATCAGAAAAAAGATGACGAATTATGGGGTAACTGGTACTGATAATGAATGAGATCACAAATTGTATATTCCTGATGGTAGACTAGGAAAATGGATTGTTAGTGAGGTTAGAGTGAATAGAAAAATTGAACATGTGGAATGGGAGTATTACTTTTATCAATATTTGTGGGACACTAATTTGATTCACCAATATTTAATTGATATAAATATACTGCTTTGTGCCCTCCTTTCACTCTTGTTGATCATGATACTTCAAGATAAACATGTGAAACATTTTTCCTTTTAATGTGATCCATCTAAAATTTACATGATCACATGGAACTGATCGAATAGACCTGAAAAATGTAATTTTAATGAATTCATATTTGTGGAAGGACCTTGGTAAGGGACCTAAGTCAAGGGGACCTAAGTGAAAACTCATTTGTAAAGAGTTTTACATTGAATAATTTCTTCATGGATGTTGTCATGTTGGGATCCCCATAACCTTGTGGAATTTTACATATCAAATTTATCATAATGATTAACTATTAAATTCCAATAATGATTCAACATGGATAATATTTCAAACACTGTTTGGGATACTAAAACAACTTCTTAGATAAAATTGTATTAAATCAAATTTCAATAAAGATAATATTGGATCATTGGATTACATTCTATTATAACTAGAAATGGGATCTCGAAATATCTATTAATAATAATAGACATGTAAGAAATAGAATACTATAACCTAGATCTAGTGTATAAATTATTACATTGGTACAATATAAAAGGGATCACACCACACAAAACCGAAATATTTATAAATTCTGGAAATCATGATACACACATGATTCCCATATTATAATTAAAATATACAATCGTAGGATAATAAGTATTCTTTAGTTTTCGATAAAATTCACAATATCCTTCTTCATATCTTTGGTAAAATAAAACTAACTAATAGGGATCGTAGATTCTTAGTAAGGGTTACATATAGTGGAATCCATCATAATAAAATCTGGTAAAGTAAATATGGCAGAGTAGATGAAAAAAACACCTATAATTATGTCATAACTATGAGATAAATGTACATGCATGGCTAATATCAAGATAGAAATAAAATGTATAATGGAAAAAATAATTCTTTTAAAATTAATGTAATAAATATATACATTCATTATTCGGGCCACTCAACTAGGTTATCATGAATCTTACCATCAAGGCCTCTGAACTAAAACATTAGTCTTTATAATTGTGTAGGTGTAAACCAAATACTTATCTAAAATTACATACCTCGTATTCCGTCTCATGATACCTGTTGATTCTTTATAGAGAAATATATACTCAAGCCCTCACTGTCACTTACATTTCATATGATGTATTCAAAATTTTAATGTTTATTAAAATTCACTCTAATAATTCCTTACATGTCAACATTTATCTATATATAATCATGAATAAAAAACATCAATATTTCCACAGTCAATAAAATTACATAATAAATAATATTAATTAAATAATGAAATACATAGAAATTGTAAACGGTTGGAAAATAATTATTGTAAAATAATTTATTATGGATTCATCCTAAATATTAAAAAATATACAGGAAGGAGAAAATTAATGTCCAATGAATAATGGAGTATGATAGAGAATATGAAAACAAGAAAGTGAATGATCTCAAAAATAGAATATATTCCATGACCCATAAATGATGATATAAGATCTTCAATTCAATCAAAATGTATGTTTTGTATTAAAACCATTCCTTTATAAAATAAAATATGAGTAATAAAATAAAAATAACATTCTTTTAACTTCATGTAAGAACAAATTAATAAATCATTTTAAAAATATCAATTTAATATTATTTGTAAATAATACCTTTTTCCTTCATTATCATATTAAATAAAAATCCAAAAAATATTATAAAAAAAATCCATTGAAAATAACCTTTTAAATGATTAATGTATTCATAAATGGAAAGGTTAGTCATTATGGTTGGAAAAGGCAATCATGAGGTCTATATTAAAACAGATATTCTTGCCACACCTTTGGTAAAAACTAAATTATTTGTAAACTAATATGAAGATTACATCTTAACTATTTAAAAAAAATGTCAACAATAGTTATTATTAACTTGAATAAATCTTTATAGAATATTAAAAACATCCGTTAAATTATTTTTAAAAAAATATGGACTTGGGAGAAAAAGAGTTGGTATGAAAATATGAAAACTTGTTTTTTTAAAAGAAAGACCCTAATTTATGACGTACTTATTGATTCATAATTCAAAAATAGAATTAATTTAATATAAATATTTACAACCTAAAATAAAAATATCAAATAAATTGTTTATAATTGATTAGGATTGTGTAACTTTATGAAATAAATATCTGAATATAAAAAATATCAGAATAAAATGAGATCATAACAAAAATCTAAAACCTTAAGTTCGAATATACTCCTAAGTTATTATATAATAGTTTTTAATAAATTTAAAATTTTTATAAATCTATAAAATAACTATATACATAATTATAGTATCATATATGATTCAATTATAAAATTTTAACTCCATTTCATTAATAATATTTCATCACCATCATCATTTCAGGTGTCAACCAGTTCTTTTTCGTATGATTCAATTTTGTAGTTATGTTCTCAACATATTGATAATGGTTACTTAATATATATCATTTTATTAATTATATAAATACCATATATATTCAGTTTATTCTTATTTTAAATCATCCATGAATGGAGTACATGAATAATAAATCACTTTTCTTCGTGGAAGTGGCAGTCCACATGTACACACGAGAGGCATTATAATTTCTTAACATGTGGAGAGATAAGAAAAAAAATTATATATTATATATTATATATTTATTATTATGTTATAAATATCATACATATGTATCAGTTCCATTTTTTTAAATATCCATGTAGAGTGGTGATAAAATATGAATTACAATGCTATATGAAGATGAAAGGTTGTACGTATGTTTCAGTAATGATTTCATATTCTATATGATAAAAATGGGTAATTTTTTACTATAAAACCAATAACATATCAATATATTTAATATAATAAATTATTTATTATAGTATTTTTATAATATATTTATTTTATTTATAAGAAGAATGAAATTTTGAAACAGATGGTATAGAAGATTTACTCATATTTGAGAGATCTCCAATGAATTTCACCTATATACATGATAATATTGTATTAGGAATATTATTGACGCTCAATAATTAAATGATGGAATATAAAAAAATTTCTCCTGGATTTTCAGAAATTGATTGCTCAGTTTTTGTGAATAAGGGTGGAGAAGAGGTGCCTTTTCTATTTTAGGGGATATACACACATGTAATTATTTAAAGGTTTTTAATAATATTAATTTATTTTATTGTGAAATTGGAATCTTATATTCATCTATTAAAATCTTATATGGTCATGGTAAAATTAAAATGAACCAATAATGTTTATGATAGTTTTCTTTTTTATCTTGAAGACTCATCCCTTTATTTTATCCATTTTTACCTGTTTTACCCTTAACTGAGGTGATAAATATTCACTATGGTCACTATAAATTATAATGAAAAATTAATATAAAATTATAACATAATATTATATATTATTATTATTAATATTGAACCCATTTTACATTATTAATATATTATAAGTGTCAGAGATTAATTATAATATATGTTTGAAAATTACAACGAAAACCATTTTTATAAAAATGGCATTTTAATAAAAAATGATTTTAACAAAAAATAATGTATAATATTGAATAAAATTTGATTTTTCGGAATTTTTTATATAAAATAATAATTATTTTTCATTTTAAATAACCCAAAATTTAATGTCACCGTGTAAATAATTGATTAAAACAATAGAACTAAAAAATTATTTGGTTAAAAACATTAATAAGATTTATAAAATTTTGAGCATAAAATTCTATGTTCAATGTTATATTTTTATATGAATTATAATTCTTATTTAATAAAAATATTTGACCTAAATAAATTTTTTTATAAATAATTAAGTTATTACTATATCATTATATTGATATAATAGTGATAGTTCAGTAAGATCTATTTTTTTACTATTCAGCTATAAATCAACTACTTTTAAAAAATAAAAAATAATAATAACATTAATATAATTTTGAGAGGATAAATTAAAAAATTAAATTAATTTTGTCAAATTGTATTTCTAAAATAAGGGAAATTTGGTTTTAAGCCCATCCATCAATAATGTTATGTGTACTATTCTTTTTTTTCTTTATAAAGGATAGATTGCTTACCATAATGGAATCACGAGTGTTGCATTCATCCATTGTACAAACATTTAATCCTTGGATTTCCAAAAATTTCACCAAATGAATATATGTGACTATTTCATCATTATAAATTATTTATGATCCCATGTTTCTCAGTTTATATTATGATATCTATAAAGATCATTCAGTAACAAAGTCATCCGATTTCGCTACACTTATTCTCTATTACAAAAAATTTAGATGCGTTCTTTATAGTAAGAAAAATCATGTTCTAATTATATTTCGTTGGTGGTGAGAACATGTTTTCTTGATGAAATTTTCTTCATTAATAAATATAAATTAAATATATCATGACCATTAGGTATATCATGTATCATTTCCAAATTATAAGCTATAACTCCAATTCATTAGATAATGTTAAAAGGATCAATGTAACAAGGATATGGTTTCCATTTACTTTTGAACCTTATAACATAATTCCATTGATATACATTCTATAAAACATGATCTCACACAAGAAATTATAAATCCTTCATTCACATATCTACATAACTATGTTTCATTCTTTAAGCTACCATGATATTAATTTTAATAGTTCTTACTTTCACAATTACATCTTCAATATGTTATAGAATAAAAATATTTCTTTCACAAACATTATCTCAACATGTTTATTTCAAAAATATTTCTCATATAATTATTCATAAGTTCCCTATCAAAACCTATCCCAATTGGTCCCATGTTAGGACTACTAAAATCCATCCTATAATAGGCTAGGGTCTAGAAACTAGTGATGATTAGGAATATCATTCACTTGGTAGGACTTAGACTATTGTAACCACACAAACAAAAAAATCTCTAAGACCATAAAATGATAAAAAGTAAAATATCTGATAAATCAGGCATAAATACATCTAAATAATGCTATAGTATTATGAAAATAAGTATTATATAACAAAAAAGATCAAAATACGAGCCCACCAAAAAGGGTAAGAAAATAAGAAAATCTTGAATGTATAGAAGGCTTATGCTATCAAGGAATATTTTATAACTCACCTTGGTCATTTGAGAACAGTAAGTCTCACATGGTCTGGGTCCCTTTAGAATTTATTCAAATTTTCAATCATCTATATATTATATGAAACTTACAGGAAAACCGCATGCATTGGTGAGTATAACAGTACCTAATAGGACACCCTTAAATTGAAAAACATATACCAATAAGAATAAAAGTTATTTCTTGATAGTTATATGTATAAATCAAATATCATAATATTATCTAGATATAATCATCCAAAAAATACTATTACAATGTAAATTCACAACAATAATTCTATTCTTGGGATCATTCATGAAGGATACACATAACACTAATCTTGGAGAACTCATTACATGTGTCACATATAACTGATGGAATCTATTTCTAATGTACTTGTCATTAGGTCTCACGACTACAGGTATACATTGGAAGTATGAAGAGAACGATACACATATGAGGATCACACCCAAGGCCATGGGGTGTAATAATTATTTAATCTGGAATAACTCACTAAGTAGAGGATTGGTACCTGTGTAGTGTTGGTTGTGGTGATACTATGAAATCCTCATTTGGATAGATTATAATCGAAGATCTCACTTCAGGCCTCAAAAATGGATTCCAACAACTAAATCCATGAATTTTTACTTAAGGGACACCAATCATATTTGTAGGATGTGATTAAATACTAACCCATAAGGAATGGATCATGGGAATGATATCTAATGAAAATTTTCCAATATTAATAGGAAACGGCTCTAATACAACATTGAAGGAGTTCAAAAAGTGTAATGGTAGTACACGGAATGTCACATTGACATTGGGTTCTTCCTGTGACTAAAAATTGATTTTTTTTATTTCAATCAATTTTATGGAGAAAGTGAGAAACCATGCATTAATCCACAAAAGATAATAACATAATCATTGAAACAAAGTTATGTCTTACAAAATTAGTCTCCCTATGAAATTTCCAAGAGATATTGGTAACCTGAATGTTTACCTTATCCATTATTATATTTTCAAACAAGAATGAAAACTTTTCTCAGGATTGGATGTACTCCACATGGATGATCTTCCCCTTGTGAAATCCACCAACAAGAATCATGTCTTTCATATAAATAAATTTATATTTTCCCTATTTGAGATCCACCCTCATAGCCCTCCACATTATTTTAAAAGCTTCAGCTTTTATAGAATTGAATAAAGGAACCTGTTAACCACTTAATCTATCGAGATCAAGAGATATTCCATGGATTGTTCAAATACACCACCTGAATTCCTTTGGAAAGCGGCATCATTCCCCATATACTTGTCTTTCAATTTAACAATTGATCATGTATCCATTATCATATGTTAAGAGGTGTAATACTTCCTCCCATTATGAATTCCCTTCTGCTTCTATTTCTCCTAGAACTCAGAGTCTTATCACCTGTATAAAAACTAGAACTATATTCAATGGACTCATTCTCATAGAACCAATCATTAGGAGTCGTGGCCTGGAGTGAGTCAGCTTGATCAATATCCAGTCCTTCCTTAGATATTCCTTCAAACATGTTGTTCAATTGTACCAGAGGTTAGGACATTGAGATATAACCCCCTAAATATCTAACTGTGGCATGTTTAACCACATCCTAAATAGTCCCATGTAGTCCCTCCTTGGGTGAGGCACCACTTCCAACCCATTGAACCTCAACATAATAAGAAGCATTGTAAGTGGATGGAGGTCCAACAACATGTCTTTCTATCACCCTCCCCGGTAGCTTAAACATCAAATCCTATTTAATTTTCCTTATCAGTATTACACAGAACCAATTGGGCCTCTCCACTAGCCTGTTCGAGTTCAATACGCACCCTCTCACCATTATTCCTTGATTGTAAATTTTCACTTAGCAATCCATGATTAAAATTATCATTCTGAACATCCAAATTAGAATCCATCATTTCATGAACATAAGCATCACTTGTAAATCCAATGTCCCTGCAGGACCTACAAAATCTTGTTTCTACCTGTTAATAATATTAATGACCATCATATTAGAAGGGGTCACCACTTCCTATTTCTGTACCATTTCCCATTTAAAATTGCATGTGTTTGTGCTCAAGTATGTTCCTGAGTACATGACATGTCTGATATCATGTAATCTAAGATGTATCTATGTTTAGCTAGCTGTGTATCCTCCCTGATATAAACCAAGTGAAATTAAAGGGGTCACATGTCGTGCGATAGTATTCTCAAGATTTTTGATACATAAATCCTCAAGGAAATAGTATCTGCCACTATGATGGTCTCACATCTCGTATAATCGTGAATTATACATCATGAATATCAGGATATTCCTTAATATCATAATTCGTTCATGTGTCTTTTCCCTCTCTTTCGGACATCGATCCACCCACACACCTCACTAGAAAACATGAATATGTTGTCGATTTACTTATGCAATCACCAATCACTGGGTCTTGGCCTTAAATTTCATTCGTAAATTGCCCTCCATAATCTTCCATCATCATGTTCCAAAGAACACAAAGATAAATTATCCAAAAATCATTCCAATATTCTGTATATCTTATGGATTTATGGTCCCCCAGTCATATTAAGCCTGAATCAAAAATATCGAATGGTTTCTCTAAGAATTAGGTGTAGAATGATTTATTTATTGGTATTTTGGTCGAAGAGTTGGTAAAAACGAACATTGGTGATGAACACATAAGAACTTTCACCCCTGTGGTTTTTAGTCATTTTATTTATTTTATTTCTCTTGGTGTTGGGTGATTTTTCATAAGTGCGGGTGAGTCCCAATTGAAAATTTTAATGTTGGGATGAGTTTATGAATTGGGATATTGTGTGAACACCATTCGTTTAAGATGCGCAGTCCGCTTGGGCACGTGCTTTCTGCTTGGGTACGTGTACCCGGCATGCAGTCCGCTTAGGGACCGTACGGTTCACGAATACCGCACAATCACCTAGTTTTAGCGTTATTAAATTAGTTGGTTGATCGAATAAATAAATAAATATATATGTGTGTGTATGTGTTTATATATGTTTATATATAGGTATATATGTCTATATATGTCTATATATATAGTTATGTGTTTATATGTTTAAATGTTTTTATTATTATAAATGTTTTGATTATAATAATAATAATTATTATAGTTAACTAGTTATAATAATAATAATTAATATTATTTTTATTTTTATTTTTATATGAAAAAAAATAAATCCTAACCCAAATCCCCCCCTCTTCTGTTCGCCCCCCCCCCCCCCCCCCTCCTTCTGTCTGCCTTGCAACCTCCCCGGCCGGATCTTCCTCCCCCTACCGCGCTATCCCCGCCGGCTCCACCTCTTCCCTCGTCAGCCGACAACATCACAACACCCCTCGGCGCTGATCCCAGACCCCATGTCAGCCGTTCTTGGCTGTTCATCGCTGCCCAAAGCCCCCCAGCCAGATCTCCCTCTCCCCACCGTCCTTCCGCTCATCGCTTCCCTGCGTCGGCCGACTGCCGTTCTGCTGGCCGCGCCAGTTCCCTCGCCGCACCTCCTGACTAGACGGTGACCTCCTCCGAGCTCGACCCCCCCTTTTTCGGTCCATTCCATGTGAACCCGACCCCTTTTCGGCGCGTTTCCGGCGAACCAGATCCTTTCCCGGTGCGATTCCGGTGAACCCGACCCCTACCGTCCGACGATCTACCAGCACAATTTTGACACCCGGTGCACAGCGCCTCTGCTCTACTCTGATATGGACGTGTTTCCCCTCTTTTTCAAACCACAGTTTGCATCTCATTCTAATTTTGTGTTTCCTTCAATTTAACTAAACCTTGATGTCTTGTTTTTTGTTTTACACTATTAATTTAGTGTCGTGGTTGTGTTATGAAGTCCTGATATTTTATTTGAAGTGTAGATAATTATTTGGATGAGATCTCGGCTTGCCTCATGTGTTCTAGGTTCGTCGCCACCATCCAAAGTGAGTTTTAGTATTGTGCAATCATTTATTTTATTATCTTTATTGTGTTTCAAATTCATTATATTTTATTTGTAGTACAGATATTTATTTTGCTGTGAAACATTGCCTTGTCGTGTTCTCATGAACACTGCTGTTTTCTGAGGTGAGGTTTTTAATCCCTTTCTTTGTTGCACACTTTATTTTTTTAGGGTTGTATTTATATCTTTGATTCCTTGTTTTTTACTGAGAGGTGCATCGGTATGTGCCGCTTTTTATTAGGTTTAATGCGGTGACATGTTTTAATGTTCAAGGTTGTGCAGGTAGCTTGTCAGGACCGTTGGATCACGCTCCAACAACCACGAGTGAGCATGACTACGTTTATCGCTGATATTTGGGTAAGGCTATATTTATACATTGTTATATATTCAAATGCCAATTTAAATGTGAAATTGAGTTGCGGACCCTTGAGGTATTTATCTGGTCCAGAGTCAGCTTTACCTGAATTATTAATTTAGCAATGTCTCACTATTTGCATTGTAGGATATGTATACCTATGGTATATAGGTGTATGGTGTAAATATGTATATATGCACATCAAAGACACGTGCGCACGATTGTGTGATGTGTGAAGATGGTTACTGCTGGAAGAGGATGCGTTTTGGACATAGGTCAACTGAGGTAGGTGTTTCCATCCATTTACCTTTTTGATTCAAACCTTGAGCACTTTAATGTTTTCAATTAATTCTTTTATATTGTTTCATTTCTGTTGTGTTTATGAAAAGCATCTAATATAGTCATATTGTTGTTTTAAATTTCTTAAAGTGGCTTTTGATGTTGGTTTATATAAAATGAATAGGTTCTTGGAAAAGTTAAACCGAGTGCCTTGTGATGTGTATGGTTGTAATTGATAGTGATTGTGTTTTGGAAATGTAAGATTTGGTTTGGTGTGTTTGTTTGAAAAAATGATAAACCAATAGGTTGTTTTAGAAATGTTTTGGGAAGGGTGGTTGGTCTAAAAGATGCAGTTTTCTTTTATAATGTATTGTGAAAGAATATGGTTTGGTTTCAATGATATGTGTTTTACGAAAATGGTTTCTAAGATAATTCATCAAAAAACTAGATGTGTCTTTGGATGTTGGCACATCCATGGGAGCACTAGGTGCTCGCATGGCTGTGCCTCTAAATGAAAATGACACATAAAAACTATATTTTTTTAATGATAGGATTTTAATGAAATGGTTTGGTAATTCAAAGAGGGATGAAAGGAAGTTGTCCCGGATGGCCTTTGGTGTGAGTTGAATGGTTGTTCGGTTTAAAGGCCCGTTTGGTATTGGTTTTTGAATCGGTTTTTTGTAATGACTTTCGGGAAAAGTGTGTGTGCCCGATTGACAACATAACTCATTTACGAAATGTTTTCAAACTACACATGTTGTGAAGGCCCGGTTGGCACCTTGATGAATGTGAAAGAATATCATATATACATATTTGTGGGCATCTATATAGGAGGACTTCCCTTCAAGAGTTGTCGTGTGGTGGTGTCCGTGTAAGGGGTTGGCAAGTGCGGTGAGATGAGTCACACATGCGAGGGACTCCTACTTACACAGTATTATCGAAATCACCGTGGGTTCCTGGGTGTTTTATAGATTATCGAGGGATGGTTGCTTGCTAGTTCTGATTAGACGGGTTAGTACCCCCCCCCCCCCCCCCCCTTGAGTTGTAGACATGTCAGGAGGGATGTTCCACTGGTTGTCTGTTAGGGCGGCTAGTTGGTTATTGACTATGGAGTACCATGCCGACAGGTAGTCTAAAATTGTGTACATCCAGGTGTTTTTTAGGGATGTTTAGGATCACCCATGGTTATTTCTTATATCTTCTTGTTTAATTTTACTAGTACTTGGATTCTAGCATTTAATTATTACCAATTATTCTTTTTCAAAAATGTGATAAACAAGGATTTGAAATTCAGTTTTCATGAAATGCATTGTTTTGGGGAAAACGGGTTGTTGCGTGTGTTGGTTTTTGAAATGGTAAATCAGGATCCTTTTTCCATTAAAATATGAAAACCCTATTTTCTATCTTAGTATGTGAAAACTTGTGTTTTTGAGATTGTTTTTGGAAAGTGGTCTTGGTTGGATTCAGTGGTTTACATTGGCATCCCTACTGAGCATTTTTAATTCTCATGCCTATTTTTATCATTTCAGTCGTAGGGTTCCCTCGTTCAAGTTTTCTTAGATGAGTTTCTCATTTTGTGAGCAATGTTGGCCTTGGTTGGGAGGTGATAGAAGGGTAAAATGGAGGTAAGTCTACTTTTTGGTTGTATTTCCTTCCACTACTAGAGTTTAGTGCTTTTGTTTTGTTTATTCTTATTTACTTATTTTTTTGGGCCAAATCGTTCCAAAATATTTTTACATTGATGCCTGAGACTAGTTTCCATCCCGAGGGGATTGGGAACACCCCTCGGGACTTGCAGCGGACCGGCTCGGGTGACCGGCTTAGGTTCGACCCGAGTTGGTTCGTGACAAAATTGTATCAAAGGGGGGCCCTTGATATTTCGGATTTCTGGTAGAAGGAGATTAGGATTATCGGGGCTCAGGAGGTAGGTTATAGGTCAGTGCTTGATAACCAACACCTGTGACGAGACTAGAGTTACCAGGGGTAGTCTGGGTTTTGAGTCTTTTGCCTTTGATTGTTATGGTTTGAGGGATGATAATGAAGGTGAAATGGTTCATCTTGTGGCCTCACATGGTGTGGCGACCCATGTGGAGTCCAAGTGTATAGTTCATGGTCCTTTTAGTGATATACCTTACTTGGGATATGGCTCACCACTATGTCGCTGAGTTAGGCATATGCACTAGTTCCTCATTCCGGTGGTTTTTTGTTGACTGCGTTTCATTTTGATATCGGTTTATGTGAGCTTGTGTTAAAAATGAAAGTGATTTTAAAGTGGAAAATTGTTTCTTTTAAATTGTTTTGAAATTGGTAAACTGAATTTTTAATGTGGGAGTGTTTCGATTTAGAAAATTTTATTTCTTTTTTGGATTTGATAAGGGAAAGAAGTGTTCGAACCTTGGTATTCCTTATGGAGGATCACATGTCCATTGATATGTGTAGAGAGTGCGTGTGAGAACTTGTCCGCGAGCGATGTAGCCGGGATTTGGTGAACGCACGTGTGATAGTCCATAAGGGGCCATATGCGAGTTTTAAAATTTAAAAGAAATGTTGCTTTTTGGAAAATAAATTTTTACTTATGTTTGTATATGTTTAGCTTATGAGTTTGTTTCCCTTGGAAAGGGCTGTTGCATTGATTGAGTTTTGGATAGATGCTGATTTCAGTAGTGTTTTTTCATGTTGTTCTGAGTATGCCACCCAGAAAGGTCGCTAAGGTTACTAATGAGTCATGCCTAGTTTTCAGTTCATTTTTCATGTTGCCTATAGATCAATGTAATAAATGTTCGTGAGGGGAAGTTGTGTGGTTGTGGAATTAGAGTGGGGATTCAGGTTGTTGGGGACTACCAGGGTTGTTTGGGTTCGTACCATCTCAGGTTTATTTGAGGGTCCCATTCTGAACTAGTAAAGGTGAAATGTCTCGCCATCATTGAAGTTTGGGTGTGTCTGATGATAATTGTCTCAAGTGAGGGTTCCCCATCTGGCAAGGAGTGCATGCTGGAGGAACTTGTCACCAAGACAACATCTTCGTCAGTGCCGACATCCAGGTTGTCTAACTATTCTCTTTTGTGCCACTAGTGTAGCCCCATTGGGCATTCTAAGCCATCATCTTGCATCCCTTTGATAACGTGCCACCGTCATGGATGTTTGATTCATTGAGGAGAAGATGTTGGGGACTGGAGGATGCAAATGGTTGACTGTGAGGGAGGAGATGCTTCAGCCATTAGATCCCCATCCACAGGTCTTGGGGTGAAGCTCGCACACAATGAGGAATTGCCGAGAGTGTGTGGAACCTTGGGCTGGTCCATGTTTTCAGCCTTCTTAAGGGAAATATCCATAGTTTTCTTGTTCAATTCTTGTCATCTTTGTATGCTCATCCTTGTTGTGGTTGCGCGATGAGCATGTTCTACTGCAATCCATGTTTCCTCATTTTCTCTTGGTGTAGTTTCTAAATAATTGAGATTCATTGAAAGGCGTCGGGTTTGTGAATAAATGAACCTGTTTTGATCATGGGGATGGTCTCAACTACGTACGTTAGGGGGATATTAGGTTCTACTGAATTAATGGGTGTCGTTTCTGGGATCATTATTATGTCGGATGCCTCTCTGTGGCTTTTCATTTATTTCATTTGAGTTTTGTAGGGAATTCTTCCTTCCCGGTTTCTCAGTGTGCCAGTTTTTCCCAGAATAGTTTTAATCATATTGGTGGAGTTGTTCCGTTAGCATTGATAATGTGGGAGGAGTTCCGTTTGGGGAGTTCCCATGGTGCCCCCTTGGGGTGGTGTGTTCGAGTTTCAAGGTCATTGTGTTAGTAAATTTTTGTGGTGGGGAGAACCCTCCCGTGTTCTCCCCTCATCCTTGGACAATGATTTTACTCAAGTTTTTCGTGTGTGACTTGTGTTGGTAATGGTCACCCCGAGCCTCTCAGTTTCATCTGGTTTTTCCTGGGCACGGACTCGAGTTATACTAACAATTGGCTTGGTGAATTTCTTGGGGCAGAAAGTGTTTGTGGTGGGGTGAATTGTCACACCCGTTTTTTTAGTCTTTTTATTTATTTTATTTCTCTTAGCGTTGGGTGATTTTTCCTAAGTGCAGGTGAGTCCCAGTTTAAAATTTTAATGTTTTGATGAGTTTATGGTTTGGGATAGTGCGTGAACACCGTATGTTTAAGACGTGAAGTTCGCTTGGGCACGTGCTTTCTGCTCGGGTATGTGCAGCCCGCTTTCAGTCCTCTTGGGTACCATACGGTGTGAAAATATCGCACGGTCATCCAGTTTTAACATTATTAAATTAGTTAGTTGAGGGATAAATTAATATATATATATATATATATATAAATAATTATATGTTTTTATATATAGGTATATATTCTTATATATGTGTTTATATTTTTAAATGGTTTTATTGTTATAAATGTTTTGATAATAATAATAATTATTATTATAATTAATTAGTTATTATTATTATTATTATTATTATAATGAAACGAAAAAAAATAAATCCTAAACCTAATTCCCCCCCCCTCTTCTGTTCGGTGCCCCCCACCCCCTCCTTCTGTCCGCCTCGCAACCTCACGGGCCGGATCTTCCTCCCCCTGCTCCGTCATCCCCGCCAGCTCCCCCTCCGCTCTCATCGCCCGACCACGTCGCACCACCCCTCTACACCTCTCCCAGAAACCATGTCAGCCCTCCTTGGCTGTTCGACGCCGCCCAAAGCCCCCGGATGGATCTCTCTATCCCCAGCGTCCCTCCGCTCACCGCCTGCCTGCGCCAGCCGGCCGCCGTTCTGCTAGCCACATGGCATCCCTGGCAAACCCGACCCCTTTCTGACGCATTTCTAGTGAACCCAACCGCTTCCCGGTGCGATTCCGGTAAACCTGATCCCTACCATCCGATGATCTCCCAGCACAATTTTGACACCCGGTGCACATCGCCTCTGCCCTAATCCAATAAGGCCATGTTTCCCCTCTTTTTCCAATCCACGGTTTTCATCTCATTCTAATTTGGTGTTTCCATCAATTTTACTAAACCTTGATGTCTCGTTTTGTGTCTTACACTATTAATTTAGAGTTGTGGTTGTGTTATGAAGTTTTGATATTTTATTTGAAGTGTGGATAATTAGTTGGATGAGATCTCGGCTTGCTGCATGTTTTCTAGGTTCACCGCCACCATCCAAAGTGAGTTTTAGTATCACACTCATTTATTTTATTATCAATATTGTGTTTTGAATTCATTCTATTTTATTTGTAGTATGGATAATTTTTTTAGTGTGCAACCTTGCCTTGTCGTGTTTTCATGAACACCTCCATTGTCCGAGGTGATTTATTTAATCCCTTTCTTTTTCGCACACTTTTTTTTGGGATGTATTTATATCTTTGATTCCTTGGTTTTTACTAAGAGGTTCATCAGTCTGTGCCCCTTTATTTTGGGTTTATTGCAGTGACATGTGTATATGTTCAAGGATTTGCGAACATCTTGTCAGAAACATTGGATCATGCTCTGACAAATGCGGGTGGGAGCGACTATGTTTATCGCCGATATTTGGGAAAAGATATATTTATACATTTTTATATTTTCATACGCCAATTTAAATGTGAAATTGAGTAGCGGGACCTTGAGGTATTTATCTGGTCCAGAGTCATCTTTACCTGAATTAATAATTTAGCAATGTCTATTTATTTTCATTGTAGGATATGTATACCTATGGTATATAGGTGTATGGTGTACATATGTATATACATATATATATATATGTATGCACATCAATGAAACGTGCGCACGACTGTGTAACGTGTGAAGATGGTTACCGCTGTAAGAGTGTGTGTTTTGGACATAGGTTAACCGAGGTATGTGTTTCCAACAATTTACCTTTATGATTCAAACCTTGAGCACTTGAATGTTTTAAATTAATTATTTTTTATCGTTTCATTTCTGTTATTTTTATGAAAAGAATCTGACATAGTCGTAATGTTGTTTTAAATTTCTGAAAGTGGCTTTTGATGTTGGTTTATATGAAATGAATAGGTTCTTGGTAAAGTTAAATGGAATTCCGTGTGATGTGTTTGTTTGTAATTTATATTGATTGTGTTTTGGAAATGTAAGATTTTGTTTGGTGTGTTTTTTTGACAAAATGATGAACCAATAGGTTGTTTTAGAAATGTTTTAGAAAGGGTGGTTGGTTTGAAAGATGTAGTTTTATTTTATAAAGTGTTGTGAAAGAATTGGGTTTGGTTTCAATGATAAGTGTTTTACGAAAATGGTTTCTAAGGTGAATCTTCAAAAAAAATAGAAGTGTCGTTGGATGTTGAAACATCCATGGGAGCACTACGTGCTCGCATGGATGTGGCTCTAAATGAAAATGACACATAAAAACAAAATTTTCTTAAAGATAGTTTTTTTATGAAATGTTTTGGTTTTTCAAAGAGGGATGAAAAGAAGTTGGCCCAGTTGGCCTTTGGAGTGAGTTGAATGGTTGTTCTGTTTGAAGGCACATTTTTTATTGGGTTTTGAATGCGGTGTTTGTACTGACTTTTGGGAAAAGTGTGAGTGTTCGATTGTCAACTTAACTCATTTACGAAATGTTTTCAAACTGCACATGCTGTGAAGGCCCGGTTGGCACCTTGTTGCATGTGAAATAATTTCATACATACATATTTGTGAGCATCTCTATAGGGGGACTTCCCTTCGAGTGGTGTCGTGTGGTGGTGTCAGTGTAAGGGGTTGGCAAGTGTGGTGAGATGAGTCACACATGTGAGGGCCTCCTACTTACACAGTTTTATCGAAATCACCATGGGTTCCTGGGAGTCTTATAGATTATCAAGTGATGATTTCATCGTAGCCCTGATTAGACGGGTTAGTACCCCCTGGAGTCGTGGACAGGCCAGGAGGGATATTCCACTGGTTGGATATTAGGGCGGATAGTTGGTTATTGACTATGGAGTACCACATCGGCAGGTAGTCTAAAACCGAGTACGTCCTTGGGTTTTCTTTGTATGTTTAGGATCACCCATGGTTATTTCTTATATCTTCTTGTTTACATTTACCTGCACTTGGTTTCTTGAATTTACTTATTACCTTTTCTTCTTTTCTACAAATGTGATAAACATGGATATGAAATTCAGTTTTCAAGAAATGCATTGTTTTGGGAAAACGGGTTGTGGTGTGTGTTGGTTTTTGAAATGGTAAATTAGGATCCTTTTTCCTTTAAAATATGAAAACACTATTTTCTATCTTTGTATGTGAAAACTAGTGTTTTTTGGATTGTTACTGGAAGGTTGTCTTGGTTGGATTATGTGGTTTACTTTGGCATCCCTACTGATCATTTTTAATTCTCACGCCTATTTTTATCCTTTCAGTCGCAGGTTTCCCTCGTTCAAGTTTTCTTGGATGAGTTGCTCATTTTGGGAGCAATGTTGGCCTTAGTTGGGAGGTGACCAAAGGGTCAAATGGATGTACATCTGCTGTTTGGTTTTGTTTCTTTCCACTGCTTAAGTTTAGTGCTTTTTTCTGTTTATTCTTATTTACTTATTTTTTTGGCCAAATAATTCCCAATGATTTAACTTTGATTCTCGGCACTAGTTACCATCCCGAGGGGATCGGGAACGCCCCACGGGACTTGCCCCAGACCGGCTCGGGTGACCAGCTCAGGGTTGACCTGGGTTGGTTCGTGACAAGAACAGTGGGAGAAATATAAGAAACAAAAAAATAGGAATGAACCTCAACCATGTTTAGTTGGCCTTGATCTATTTTCATTAGAATGAAAAATTAAGAACCATAAATAAATAAACAGTTCTCAAAAAAACCCCACAAATAGGTCACATACCCACATTTTGAATAGTCTATAAATCCATATGTTTTTCAAATGATTGACATTAATAATAAAATAACATAAATAGGTAAATAATTCAAATACAACAATATCCTATCTTGATTTTTATCAACTGCTAGAAAAGAACAATTGTGTGGCACTACAATTAGTGAGATCCACATGATCAGATACATAGTGATTGATGATCTAGTATTGGTGGGTTTTCATCTATGAATGAATATCCAAAAATCTCTCTCACAATTATATAGATCACTATGGTTTAGTAGAAAAACATTAGGTATCCTTATAATTTAATATATTCAAAGAGAAACTAGGTCGGTTTAGTAATTAATTAATGAATTTAATTATTTTATTTATTTAAAAACTTTATCATAACTGCATATCATCATGAACACATGATTAATTATAGGGTTATATCATTACAATGTTAAATTCCATGATATGAACACAATAGTGAGAATATATTTTTGATCCAAGCATCTTTTTAAAATTTATTACCCCTTTTCAAGAATACTACATGTGAATGTATTTTATATATTTGATATGTTTAAAAAATATGTTCTGGGAACACAGGGCCATGGAATATCATAATGTATCTATGTCTAGTTCTAAAAATAATATATACAATGTTATAAAAAATAAATGGGAAAATTAGCATCATTAAATTCTCCCCACTATGGGGAATTATGTCCTGGAAATTCCAAAAAAAGGCTACAAAAAAAGTTATGGGTACTGATCTTGCATATGGGTATCTTGATCCTAGGTTCTCTCTTAATGATTCTCATACATCCCCCAGACACACAGACTATGAATCTATCACCCATGAATGATCCTCTCCCACCAATCCTCAATCATAACTGTGTACTTAGTAAACTTAGCTTCGTCCTCAATGTCAATCTCACCATTGTCAATAACATGTGACATATCATGCATTTACCTCCTTAATTGTGTCATGTGGAAGACATCGTGCATCTAGTATAAATTTGGTGATATATCTAAGTTGGTATTCCACATCACCAAATATATGACATATCTATAATGGACCAATTAATTTTGGAGAATACTTGTCACTCCCACTAAATTTATGTAAAACATAGAATAGTGAAACCCATAGGAAAAAATTGTCTCTCCTTAAACTCAAAAGGCATATTTTATTAGTCAACATAGAACTTTTTATGGCACCGTGTTGTCCGGATATTATCTTGTATGACATAATCATTCTATTTAGTGACTCTAAAAAACTATATGATCCTAATTGCTAACTCTCCTAGGTCATTCAAGCATAATGGTGAGCTATATAGTCACTCATACAATGCCTTTAATGGTGTCATACTAATGGTGGAATGGTGGTTTTTGTTGTAAAAAACTCTATGCTTGGTATATTATCCAAACAACTATGTTTAAATACAAACATGCAATCCCACAACATTTCCTCTAAGCCCTGAATGGTCCATTCAGTATGGTCAACATTCTTGATGTGAAAAGTCAGGCTAAAATGTATTTGAGTCTCAAAATCCTCCTAAAATGTCTTCTATAATGAGGAAATGAAGTGATCATCAAAATCATAAATGATCATTGAGGGAACTCCATCCAGTACGACTATCTCATACACATAGTGGAATCCAAATATGACTATTAACTACACTATCAAATAGATAGGAAGTGGGATGACTAGGTTAGTCATCCTTCGATCACTCATGTGGCATCATGTCCCCTAGATATATGTGGTAATCCCATCATAAAGTCAGTGGATATCCAATCCCATATTCACTATAGAACCTAAATGGTTTAAGCTAAACCTACTTGGACCTGGTACTCATCCTTCAATATCTAACAAGCATGGCATAAAAGAGAGAAATTTTAAAAGTCCATTCTTCATCCCTGGCCACCAAAACTGACATATGAAGTTCTGGTACATCTTTTCCACAAATTTATATAACACCAAAGTAGATGTATGAAACCTTCTCAAAACCTCATCCCACAACTTCACTAGTACCATCACGCATCCTCTGAAAATAATTACATACTCTTCACTATCAGATAATTCATCAAGAGAATTTCTAGAGGATATCTGATTATATAGGGTCTCGTATTCAGTATCTCCAATATTTCCCTCCATTAATCACTATAAAATAGGAGGGGGGAAAACCATCAAGAAGAGTTAGGTTTCACCATCCCCATCCATAAAGGATATATATAATGAGGCCCACTTCTTCAAATCCTTATTCAAGAACTACGAAGAAAATATACTAATAAGAGAATATGCTACCATTTTTTCCTTTACAGTAGTATAAAAAATATCAAAGGCATAATCCATGAGGAACTCTAGCAATTTAATATATCCCAAGTTAAGATTCATCAGAGATAAGATATACTTGAAACTCTTGTAGTCAAAATATATGATGAACTAATCACCCATCAGATAGTTTTTCCACATAATTTGTGTAAAAACCACCACTGCTAATTCAATATCATTTGTCACGTAGTTCTGCTCATGTAGTCTCAAAATAATTGAACCATATGAAATCACTGCCTACCTCTAAATTAGAATACAAACACGCATGATTCTTGATCCATCACAGAACACTATGTACTTGACTCCCTCATCTAGAAATCCCATGATGGGAGCACTCATAAATCTCTTTATCAACTCCTGGAAAGTATGCATGAACCTATTTATCAATAGGAAAGGCTACCCATTTTAGGTAAAAATCTTCAAGGGATTTGATATCAAAAATAATTCAGTTGTGAATCTATGATAGTATATTTCCATCCCAAAGAAGATTTATACTTCCATCACGTTCACAGTTGTCTACGAAGCTAAAAAAACATTGACCTTCATTGGGTCTACTACTACACCATCTGCTAAGATAACATGTCCCATAAATTAGGCGTCATAAACCCAAAACTAGAACTTCAAGAGATTTTCATAAAGATGATGCTCTCTATTTATGTCTATAACCACCCCAGTGTTTCATCTATTCCCTTCCTTGAATTTCAAGTACACAAGGATATTGTCTATGAAGACTACCATGAAATGGTATAAGAAGGGATGAATGATTTGGTTTATGAGTCCCATGAACACTACTGGGTTGTTTATCTCAACAAAGGGCATGAATATGTACTAATAGTGACCATAGTGACATCTGAATATTGTCCTCAATACATCATCATATCATACTCACAACTAGTGATAGCCTATTCTAATGTTAATCGTTGGGAAGCATCATCCCCCTCTCAGCTATTCAAATGGATCATAGATCCATAATAGTGGATACATAATATTTATGGTGACCTGGTTTTGAAAACAGTAGACCACATATATCCTGAAACTCTCATATTTCTTCTTCGTGAACAAAACTAGATCATCCCATGTTGAAACAATATTTCTAACAAAGCCCTTCATCGTGATGTCCACCAACTATACCCTCATATTTTGAATCTCTACAAGATCCATCTGATATGTTGTTGAAGTTTATTAGGGTCATCATATGGTGTAAATCAATGCAAAATATAATCTCTCACTAGATATGTAAGCCAATAACAACCACCAGAAAGATGTCCCCATACTCTTCCACCACTATAGGCAACTGAAAGCACATATAATCCACTACACCAAGGGGAATACTAGCCCACTGATTAGTATTTGGCTACACCCACTTATGCATGAGTCAATCTTGTACTATCTGGGCTTCCTTTTCACCCATAATGGATAAACCTAGTTCCAACACTATGGACATACTACATAATCCATCTAAAGTAGTATACCAGTGCATAAACTACAGATAAATAGTGCATTCCAATGATGACATCATAATACCTCATCAATACTAAAAAATTATCCCAATAGAAACAATCACCACTTATTCTCATGTCACGCTATTGGTAGAATTTTGTGATCATTGAGTCACCTCCAATAATAGTCTCTAACATCAAGGGATCCTCTAAGGGCTCAATCAAAATCACTATGTCTGATACCATATAAGTGTAAATAAAAAATGACTCATAAATGTTCCTATAATAATAGTATATATCTTATAAAATACAAAAATCATACCTTGAATCATTCATGGGGGAATTGGTTCATAATCACCAACTACTGGAAACTACCCCCTAAACCTATTCCACATCTCTGTAAGCCTATCGTGGACCACCTGGGGGTGGTGTTGGTAATAAATAAAACCTTATACCACCTCCAAATAATTTCCTAGATCCTATTCCATGTCTTAATTTCTGCACACCTATCAATTCCTATTACAGCTTATGCATAGATGGTACATCAACTGTCTCTCTATTAATAGTTTGGTGGTGTGGAAAATATCATACAAGATGTCACATGCCATCACATGTGTAACATCACTTGTCCTTGTGCTGACTATACCAGACCTATGAAACAAAAATAGAAGATATTATTTTCTAGGAATTTATTTTGAAGTGTCTCACATGTGTAGGTCCCAATGATGGACATTAGTTCATCATTACTAAAGTCTCCACTCATGTGTTCCCACTACCAACCGCAACAATATGCATCTTCTCATCCAAGAATCTCTCACACACTAAGGAATACTCCACCAATCCATCATAAGTATGAATTCAAATAAGTATAACACCAGATAATATGTATCTTTTAATTCATCAATCTGAGGTGGGTGCATGAAATAACTGATCATGAACTGTATCCATCGAGTACCTAGATAGGTTGTTTGACCACAATGAATACCCATTTGCTTTCATAATTCTCTACTGGATCTGTATAATCTTCTTGATGAAAAAATACCTTAATGTAGATGTATATATATCCTCCCTAAAAATTCCCTCAAAATTTGACCATTTCAGAGTTTACCCGTCATAGAACTCGGTCACAATATACCCACTATCATCTTGTAGAGCCATGGAGAAGGACCGCTACCTGGACCTTCACCTAGTCTCTGAGTGTCCGAATAAGAAGGAAAAATCATGTCACCACCTTAATAATTTCCTCATACACCTATAGGATGGGCTCTCCTTGGAATCTAAGGGGTCACTATTGCTGAAACTCATGAGGCGCACTCAGCCTACACACCTCATTTATTAGTACATCGGTTGCCATCAACTTTTCAAAAGGTGGTGGTATAACTAGTGAACCACCTGGAGGTAACATCTCTAAAGCATTACTGTGTATTTATGCCTCGTCACTAAGGGGATTATCCTCATGATCATGATTTCAAATCATAGAAGGAATATGTTGCGGAGGCATCCTGACATAGACATAATGTACCATTAATAATGATTTTATCTAGAAAGATGGCTCAAGAAGGACATGGAAACCACAACCGATTCCTATATAATTCATGTACCATTTTTTCATGAAACCAGTGCTCTCATGTACCCTGTTGAAAAGAAGGTGATCAGAGTCCTAGTGTATGTATATTTCGACTATGAAACCAACATTGGAGTCCTTTCTTGAGTGCCAAACCTGAACCACTTAACACTATTTTTCCAAACCAATATAACATACTATAGTTATATGTTAAAACTAACTACTCTAATACCACTCCGTAATAACCAGGTGCTGGTGAATACTACCGAGTAGGCATATCACTCACATGGGTGGCCTCATCCAGATGTAACTATACACACACAGACATATCCATGAATATAAAATGATGAAATGTAAAACCACTAATAAAACATGAAAGTATACTTCTAAATACCATAAGAATAGTATGAAAAAATTAATGGAAATTAATTTGTTCCAAATAAAATCCTTCCACAAAGAGTCTAAAAACAAGTCCAACCTAATAGTATAGAATGGGACTATTGTTAGGGTAACATCTAGAACACAACTCTGTCATTATGTCTCTTTAATGCCCTCCAAATCATAGTCCCCATTGGAATCTGTAAAAATTTTCATTCTCTATATAAGACATAAGAAGTGTGGGAAATTCCCATCCAAGAGTGAGTATAAAAATACACACCATGACACATCCAAATCACTAAGTATATAACAACAAGAATAAAAGTAAAATCTACACAGTTATAAGTTTAAATAACATATAAACATAATATCCAAATATAGTAAACCAAGACATACTATATCAAATTAAATTCACAACAATAATGTCAGTCCAAGGATCATTCTTCAAGGTTCCATATAACACTCATTTAGGATAACTCAATACATGAGTCTCATAGAACTAATGGAATCATTCTGATATGTACTACTCATTAGGTCTCACCATATGAGGTATACGATGGAGGTCTGAAGATAACTCACATAGATGAGGATCACACCAAAGTCCATGGGTTATATTAACTAATCAATTAGGAATAACCTATCGAGTAGATGATCGACATGTGGGTAGTGTGGGTCACGATGATACTAAGAAATCTACCAAGGATAAGATAATGAAATAAGATCTCACTCTAGTCTCAAGTAAGTATTTCAACAAATTTATCCTTGAAGTCATAATGAAGGGATCAATATCCTATGTGTAAGATGGAATTCCATACTAACCCTATAGGAATGGACAAATGGTAGGATCCCTAATAAAACTTATTTATGTGGAATAGGAAAAGGGATCCAAGTAAAATATTATTGGGTACATGGAATATAACAGTAGTACATATTATTACCATTAAAACTAAGATATTCCCTTGTTAATAATATTGTGTCTTTGCCTCTGTCCATGCACGAGTCAATGACGTGTTCGATCTCATGTTCTCCTTGCGAGGTCTATGTCTGGATGGCAGTGTATACTCAGTGATAAATTACAAGTTCTATGTTTGGTTTCAGATAATTTGTGATAGTTTTCATTTGAAATCTTAAACATAAATCTATATTGAAACCATAGTCTCCCTTTTGAGGGCCTTACATACCATATAATCCCGGATTACACACTATGTATATCTGGATTTTCCAACATATCAGATCTTGTTCAGATGAGACTTCTCTTAGTCCTTCGTCAATTGATCCAGCAATAAACCTTATTAAAAAATATGAATATATTGTCTACAAACCCTTATCTTCCTAGATCATCCAGATTTAGACTTCTTATATACTTTAAAATATACCTCATGTTTCATCCATCATCGTGTGTCAAAGAACACAAAGATATAGAATCCCCAAATTCTTCTTATCTATTTTAGCTTCCATTATCATAAAATACACATGTTATAAAAAGTCTGGATCAATAATTTTGAACCATTTTTACATAAATAAGTTGTGAAATGGTAATTTCTCAATATTTTGGCCAATGTAACAGTCAAAACATACACTATTAATGAACTCACAAGAAATATGGGATAAATACAGGAAACATGCAAAGAGGAATGAACCTAGACCATGTTCAGTTGGCCATGATTCATTTCCATTAGAAAAAATAATGATGAACCATAGAAAAATAACCAATTATCCCAAAAATCCCCATAGATAAATCCCATACCCACCTTATGAATTATATTTGATTATGTATTTTGTTTGATTGATGATCTTTTTTCATAGAAAATAATTACCCGATAAATAATCCACGTAAAAAAACCATCCAACCTAGAATTGTATCATTAACTAGTGAAGAATGATCGTACTTCATTACCATTGGTGAGATCTACATGTTTCACTTTGTACTGATCGATAATATACAATCTAGTGGTTGTTCATCTAATAAAGATCCTCAAAAACTCTATCCAATGATTATATAGATCTCTTTGGTTTAGCAGACAACCATAAGATCTCTATATAATTTTTTTTAAATATAAATTAACTAGTCTGGGTAATTAACTAAATTTATTTATTTAATTTATTTAATCAGCCACCCAAAACCATGCCTCAAACCAAACACCCAATGTGATATAAGGTTATATCACTCTTATTGTGAAAAACACACTCTATACTCAACGACGACCTCATATTTATATTATGAGCCTCTGTTTAGAAGTTATTCCACATTTTTATGAAAACTGCGTGTGCATGAATTTAATTTATTTAATATTTTTCCAAAAAAAATTGGCACACCTTGCCTCTGAATCTCACACTATTTCCACACATTGCACTGAAAATAATCCATTCAATATTATAATACAATACATTAAAAAATCAATGTCAATACACTTCCATTTTAATTATCCAATGGAAGATATTATTTTATTAAAACTATAGTATAAGTAAATAATGATCCCATGTATCCTAAAATCAATGTGATCATTATCATCACATGTAATATAATGTCAAAATATTCCTTTCAAATTGCCCAACTATACAAGGATAGAAGGAATTTATCAAATAAACATCATTTTCAATATCCTTCATAATAATTTCTATAATTTAAACATATATTAAGGGTCATGACCACAAAACATTGAAATAGGTTAACCATGATGTCTGATTAAATTGTTAATATAGTATTTCATGAGGCACTGTATAGTTATATCTTTTATTATTGTGATGAAATGTTCATTCTTGGTAAGGACATCAATAATAACCTATATGGAATATTTATTTATTTATTTATTTTGAAATATATTGAAAAATTCCATGGTAATATCATCCCCTTTACACATATGAATATGTATTTTTTTCATGAAACCTTTAAGATGTTTCATTTTATCCTTTACGTGATGATAAACTAATCAACATGATACATAGAATATAATTCTCCATTTTATATTTTCCCATAAAAATTTTCCTCAATAAAGAAAATATATTTTGCTGATACTAGGGTGTATAGAGAAATTCGATCCATGGGATTCATCTCAAAATTCACGTTTTTTCTCACATTCATGGATAAAACACATTGCCTCTTTCCAAATTTCAATATACAATCATTATATTTGGAGTCTACAAGAATCGTAATATTCATTACATTGATTATATTTTGAATATTCTTATCATAAAGATTAGATATTATTATTTTCTAAAATATTTATGGTTTGAAAACCATTTCGAATAGATGTGTTGTCTCAACATCTATAATCATTACCATAATTTTTTTTTATAAATCCTGAAATAGAGTATCTTTGTCCATACTCATTTGAGTGAAAACTCCATTATATTTCCTAATCAATGCATTGTATAAAATATTTTCTTTCTGTATGTGGTAGTTTTTTCCAATCATATTCCCTAGATAATTCAATCTAACGACTTACCCTCGAATTGATTTGTTTGTGTGACAACAATTATTTAAAAAATTTGTGATCTTTATATATATCATCATTTTTGATATAAAAGTAAATACTTTATTCCATAAATAAAAATATTACAGTTTCTAACTCCAAATCATGTATTGAATAATTATATCCATGAATCATTAATGGCCTTGATGTTTAGTCTATGACTCTATGGTAATATATTTTGGTACATACGAGTCTCTTCTTTAATGACTCGCTTTATATCACAAGTCAATTTCTTTCAGATAGAAAAGTTAATATGAATTCATTTAATAATATCCTTTTTTATAATTCAAAACATTCTTAAAGTTCATCTTACTATATATATGTTTCCCCTTTGCATGTCCAATTTTTAAACATGATATATAGTTGAGAATAATTTTGAAAAAATATTATATAGTAACTCGTTAATCAATGAGAACTACGTATTGTGGATTTATTAGTTAGTCTAGGTCATTCCATCATTGAATTTGACATTAAATAATAAAATAATATTCCATACGTAGAGAAAATATAACCCTGAAAAGAAACTTTCTGAAGCCAGAATTCACATTTTTAAATTATCTGTATACCTCATTTTCTCTAATAATCTTAGGAATTATTAATAAATGAATATTATGATCATAATTTATTTTGGATTATATAAATTTATCATTAGTAAATAGAATAAAAAATTATTGACATAATCCTAAAATATCATATTCATTACACCCATCAAAATAGAAAATCCATTAGTCAATCCAAATTACATTATTATAAATTCATAATTTCTATCCATTAGTAGAAATGTTATCTTGGGAAAATATTTCATATTTCTTCATAGTTGATAATACCATAAAAAAGGTCAATCGATGATATATATTGAGCTCCTTGATTTTTATTATAAAATCAATCATTTCATGTCACTAAATACTTTTTATTTTTAATAATGGCATTAATTTCCCTATAATCAATGTGCAATGTCATAGAACATTCATCTCAATAAAAAGAATAAGGGAACCCCATTGTGAAATTTGGGGGAATATAAATCCATTATCACACAAATCATCTTACTGTTTATTCATTTACACTAATTATACAATGTCTATTATTTAAGAACTCTTAGATATAGGTTTTTTGTCAGTGATGATATCAATATACAACTGAATTTTTTGTCTTTGTGGATATACATGTATTTATTCAGGAACCACGTCAACATATTCTAAAATTATTATAACATCTGATAGTTTAAGGATATTAATCGAGTTTATAGATTGTATATAATATTCTTATTTATTAATGTCATTATGAAAAGATATTGGAGGAAGATATAAAAATGATTCAATGAATTGTGTCTCCCATATAAAGACAAGGTATTATACATATACATCAAAAATAATATTCTCTTTCTATAAGAAATAAATATTTTCATTATAATTTTAAATATAATACATAAACATATTATATGAATGTAATCCCTAAAAATAATAATCATTTTTGTAAATAGTTTATTTCTATATCTAATAATGGGAACAGATTAAAACATTCTTGTTGCAATTATATTTTCACTAGGAGTATTAATTGAAAATTATAATATTTAGGTGATAGGGAAATATGTAATATTCCAGGGAAACATGGATGACAAAAAATAGGGTATAGATCAGGAATAAAATAAATAATTGTCTAAATTTGAGGTTATGATCAAAGTACGTTCCACCACATCATTGGTAACATCAACCATAATTGTATTAATAAAAAAATCTTGGCCTTATCTTTAAAACCATAATATCTTGTGAATTACTTTTTAGAAAATAAATTTAATAAATTTGATATTTTTTATTACACAAAACACTAAGTTTGTCTTTCATTATATGTAACACTGAGTATAGATTATGTAACAGGTAACATCAAGTCTAAAAGGAACATGATATAAAATTAAAATATTATTATTTAATATGATAGTTATAACATAGTCATTGAAATGGTGGGTATTAGTATGATTAAAAAAATTATGAAAATATTTGTTTTACATATGTATATAAAATTAATTCATTGGTGACAAAATAATTATAAATAAAAAAACTATTTGAAAATAAATGAAATATATTTCTAAAAAAGGAATTTCATACACACAAAAAATGATTTACCTAAATAAATTTGAAAAAATAACTTTTTTGAATGATTTTAATGGAATTTATATATTTTATATTCAATAAAAAATTTTAAATTCTCCTTATGTATTTTTTGGACAATAGATAAGGATAAATTACATTTTACAATTGAAAACTCTTTTTTGCTGAAAACATATTTTGTCATCTTCTAGATACTATTTTCAAATTAACATTTAGCCACTTATAGAAATATAATTTGAAAAATAAAATTAATATATTAAATATTTATTTCAAAATTTTATTGGAGTAAAATTTTCATAATTTACTATAAACTTAAATTTTTATATGAATAGTGAAAAATATTATTTTGATTAAGAGGTTTCAGTTCATTTAAATTCATTAAAATTATTTTAATATGGTTTTAAAAGTAAAAATAGTTCAATTATGTATCTATTAATCTAAAGTCGGCCATTATTATAATTTTCATATTTAATGTTTAAATAAAAATCTTTTAATATTTTGAATGTTTTCTTTTTGGAAAACCATTATCTCACCACGTTTCAGGGATAAATTTTAAATTTAATTATGCCCCTTATTTGAATTACATTAAGAAAAATGAATTATATATTTGGAATTAGAATAATTATTATTTTATAATAAGGCCAAATAAAACTTTCACTATAATGAATAGTAAAAACATAAAAAATTAATTAATTTTTTTATGGTTAAAAGGGTTTACAAGGGATTAAACAAAAAATATAAGTGGTAAAATGACATAGAAAAATGTAAAAAAAATAATTTATAGCAAAATTTATGTATTATAACCTCTATGGTTTGATAGTGTCCCCTTGTTGATCCTTGTGGCATGTCACAAATACGGGTAAAGGTTTTTCCTTGAAGAAATTATTGGTGTGCCACACACGTCACTTTTAAAAGGCCACCCCTCTTCTCTTCTCTTCTCTTCTCTTCACACATAAAAACCCAAGTGGTTCATCCAATAACTACCTCCAAGCATCCTATAAATAATTTTTTCTTAAATAAAATTTAGCATAGGAATCTTTTTGGTTCAAACCAAAAGAAGTTGTCTGAAGGAGATGTAATGTCTCAAACCAAGCGTTTATTTTATTTCTTCCACCACCCCATTGAATTATTATTAAACAATAATAATATAATAAAATCAGTATATTAAATATAATTTTATGTTATTATGTTAATATAAATACATAAATCTATCTCTTCTTCCATCAAATGGGTTACAAAATCATTAATCATTTATACAATGGATTACGACCTCACGAACTGTTATTATATGTTTTCCTTTACCACCCATCACAGATATATTTAATGTTGTATTTAATGTATATATATGGTAAATAATATATTATTATAACTGTTTAATTATAATAAAACTTCTATATTATTACCTTCTTACTTATTGGAATATAGTAACATCCATCTTATGCATGGATGGTACAACCTCACAAACCGATGTAAATTGTTTTTCATTTCTATTTTACATGAATAGTAATTTGAATATATTTAGTTAATATATATTATATTTGTAACATAATTATAATTATTTAGTTATGATATCTCATATACCCTCTTAATTTCCATTCATTAGGGGATAAAATAACGTAGTTCTTGTATATGACGGACTACCATCTCATGAAGCTATGTGATTATGTTTTCACTAATTCTTTTCATGGAAGGTATTTAGAATGAATTTAATGAATATATATGATACATAGGAAATAAAAATTATCTTTTAAAGGTAATATATTATTTAACATTATTTTATTTCATCCTTCTACAAAATGGAATAAATATTCATAAGTATGTATGCACTACTATCTCCATGAACATTGTATTTCATTTTCCATGACTAAAATTTATGTATTATAATAAGTAAATATATATATGTATATACTTTATATCTAATATTTTTATATATTTTTTAAAATTATGGAAATTGTTGAACTGTAATCAATGTAATATGAAAAAAATAACAAATGAAAACATACAAAAAAAACCAAGAAGTTATTACCGAGAACATGATTTTAAAAAAAATTATTAATAAATGGGTAATAAAAGGATATAATTAAATATTAAATGGTATGATATATATGATTATTTTTATTTAATTGATATATAATAATTATATATTTATAATACATATGTATTTATCGTGTATAGAGGAAGTGAAGACTTGTAGTAAAGGATTTCTGTCTCCCTTTTATTTTCTATGAGACAAATGTCATATTCACCATTTCATTCTATTATGTTGAATATATACTACACATGAATGTATTTTATGATTCTTATTTTGAAAATTATAGGTATATACAAATAAATTTGAGGATATCACGTTTAAGTGGTTTACAGTTTCAAAGATACCAATATGGTTAAGGATTTTTTTCTCAATTTTTCTTCTTTGGAAGATTAGTTATGCTATGCACATACCTTCTATTGATAGGTTTATATTCATCCCATTTAACATTATATGTCATCAACATAATTATTTTTCTGAGATTTAAATTTTTTGTATGACGATATTATTCCATAGGTGTTATGATACAAAAGTTCCCAATTCGATCAATATTTCATTTTAAAATCACATCACTTGTCGTGGTTATTTGGTATTAGGATTCCAATGAGGAAATGTTATGATATATCTCTAAATAAACTCATTTATTTTATTATCCAATATTTATTCATGAAATTTTAAATTAATTTTTTTATTTTAACTATTTTTTGAACTTAAAATGATTGAGATGATGTTTTTAAGGAAAATATACTATATATAGATCATTATTTGAAAACCCTTCCTCTGCCATGTTCATGTTTTCTTAAAATGTTTAAAAATAATTCCATTGATTTTTAGAAATAATTTTTACCAATTTTTTACTTCTAAAAAATGGTTTAAAATAATTTTTTTTCATTTTCCAAAAATTGAGTCATTGTTATTTTTCTAAAAATATGAATCTAATTTTTATCTTAAAATGTATGGAATGAAAAAATTATCTGAGAATCATAACCATTATTATATTTTATTATTAATTTATATGTTCCAAAGGTAATTTTCAAATAAAATTAATTTCAATTGTTTTGAACATTTATTTTTAAAAATCTTATTTTCAAAATGAAAGGGTTATTTTCTATAAGAAACAGTTAAAGTGGTACTTTAAAATAATTTTCCATATATGATGATACCATTTGATGTTACATAAGATTTACTAGGGATATGAACCAATTTTACCATACTTTTAATATATCTCCATGATTTATGATTATTATAAATATATGGTTTTGCAATCCTTTTTATTTCTATGGGTTAAGTTGTGATAAATGATAAATGATTTTGTTCAATGTGAATGTATGGATTACCATATCAGTGGGACCTATATATCTCTCAAATTCATTGGGTAATTATTCATGTTATATGAACTCATGGGTAACATGGGAGGTTATACAAAGCTTAAAATAGGGTACGTCATTGGTTATCCCAAGCATGAAAGGGATCATAGTGGAGGTTATCTCAAGCTCAAAAGAGGGTAGATGGGAGGTTATCCTAAAACCTAAATTGGGTACATTAGAGGATATCCCAAGCCTTTAATAGGGTACAATATATGTCATCCTAATCCTAAAAGAGGTTACATGATAGGTTATCCCAAGCCTGAAAGCGAGTACATGGGAGGTTATCCCAAGCCCGAAAAGGGTACATAGTAGGTTAACCCATTCCCAAAGAAGATTACAATGTAGTTAACCCATTCATTATATGTCCTGAATGATTTGGTGGGTATACATTACATAATATTACTATTCTTATATATATACCACAAATATTTGTTATGAAAATATTATGTTCTCATGGATCATGTTAATTGATTCTACTATGTTTAATGACTTATAATCTATCATGATTTTTTCCATGACACATTTTTATAATCTATAATATATATGGTGTTGTTTTCAAATGTTATTCAAATGTTCTTATGACTTTATGTATATGATATGTACATGTATCCCTTGTTTATCATTACTGAGCTTCTAAGATCACCATTTCTTATTAATATTTTTCCCAAGTTATTAATAAATGTTTTAAGTAGTGTATGGATTAGAATATTACATTGTGGCATGATATTCATATGAGATGTTTATGATCCTTCAAAAAATAATAAAATTTTGTTACTAGTGTACAAATAAACTAAACCTCTAGGGTTCATAGGCATGTATTTGTGAAATATAAAAAATATTCATCTAAAAAGTTATAATATCTATGTAAATCATGGGTCTTTATAGTCTGTATAATTGGAATAGTTTTGTTAAAAATTATATACTAGGACGATAAAACATTAATTATATCCCTATGGATATTTCTAATGATATTTCTTGGGATATGACAAAGGATATGTTTATTGATGTGTCCAATTGTAGGAAAATGTTCTGTAATTTTGGTAATGTATTGATTGAGTGGTTTCCATATGATTACATCCTTTCCTGTATATTACAAGTTGATATAGCTTTGGATTAGTGGTACCTTAGGGTAATAACTCCAAATAGGGTGCATTGATTTGAACTCTATCCCCACCTACTGCACAAAAATTGTAATTAATGTAAACTAGTTTGGACACTCTAGGGGGATATGTTTTAGATATTCAAAAACTATGAAAAAACAATAATGAAGGATTTGAATAATGACCTTTAATGTACTAGGTTAATCTTAAGGTCTCATAAATTGAATATAATTTGTCATGATTTATACATCTAATAAATTATTTCTCACGATTATGTAGTTTTCAACTATGATTAGGGTTTCTTGTACTACACATTCTAGTTTTGTTAAATGTGTGGAACCTATAGAAACCATGTTAATGTTGAATTAAATTGATACTAATTTGATTTCCCGCCTATTAAACTTATTTTTTTGGGAGATTAAATGCAAAAACATGTTCTTGTGGTCACAAACCCATATTTAGATTCCAATCGTGTTAAATATCCAATTGAGGAAAGGAGGGAAAATTATCTATTGAGTCATTCATGAGAAAACCCCAACCCACTATAGGTGGGTCCACTAACTGACTAGTCACATGGAAATGGATTAGAAACACTCAAAATATATTTAACATTATCTATTTTTAGAGCATTAAAAAGTCATTTTATTTGTATAACGTTTGAAAGGTGGAGAATATCAAACATTGATACTTATTAAGAATATGATTCTAGAAGAGTATATTGAATACGTGGAATGATATTTGTTTAAGATGATATTTTTCAGTATGTATATCCCTAATATTCTATTAAGAACAATTGAGATGGAATTATTCATGCTCAAATGAAATTATTTTGAATCTATCAGTACCAAAAAAGATAATTGTATAAGACTTTCGTGGTATTATTATGGTTTAATCATTATTATAGAATGAAATATTGATTGATTATTTTATATCATAAGACCAAGGATTTGAAATTCATTGGATATAAGTGAATTTAGAAGCTATAAAGAAGTCATTTAATGTGAACATAAGATAAAACTTGAAATTGGATATTTTAACTATTCATATGGTTTTTGACAAGAAAAATAATATCGTTTATCAAAATAACTCAAAATAGATTTTAATAACCTACATTCCATATATATGGTATGAATCCCTTCTGTAAATTATTTAAATTAATAATATGGTGGTACAAGTGTGGGAAGGCTAGACCTCAAGAAAAATAAAATATAAGTGATGTGAAGAGGTAATCCATTAAAATGAATGGAGAGAGAGCTCTAAAAATTTCCCCACCCACAGTTCAGTGTATAAATTTCATGTAGTTTGTTAATTATTAAAATAAATTCCAATATACAATGGATAATGTGGAAAATAAGACACAATAACCTCAGAAGACAAAATAAAAAGAGAAATATTAATAAATCATAATGGATGATGTGAATCTTGATAATTAGGAAAAAATTACCCTATCTTCCTTAGTCTAGAATATAATGTTCTACTTTATATAATTGAGACCTATGAATATATTATTTTTCATCATTTAGTGAAATTTCAAGTGATTATCTCCGTCTAGATGGATTCTATTATAGTGAAATCCTACTTTATATTTAATCATAATAATAATGAACACAAGATTCTAATGGATTTTTTAATATAATATAAAATATTATATACTGAATAAATGGTGAATTAAAAATCGGAAGTGTATATGTATCATTTTTAGATTAACTTTAGAGTTATGGATACATTCATCTATTTATTAGTTTTTTGTTGATCATGGGTTCAAGGTCATTGAAACCCCTTTGAGGTTTTATGTGATTAGATTTTATCCTTATTAATTATATTTTAAGGGTTATTGATGGAAATACATCCCATTGGTTTTTATATGTTCTATGGAAAAATTTATTTGAGTTGGAATTCCTTTACACTTTATGGAAATATGATTAAAGGTAATAGTAAACTTTAGAGTTTATCTTATCTTTGATGTCGATGTAATTATAAGTTGTATTCAATCACCTTATGAAGCCATCAAACATTGTTTCTATCAAAGAATATTTCTCTCTGAATGATAATTTCATAATATATATTATGTAAGTGGTAATGATTCCTGGAGTAACACATTTAATTTTATCAAATCAGAATCTGAATTTTAAATAAATGTTTTGGAGAATTTTTTAGCAAGATCATGATATGGAGTTATGTTTTATCTCTATGTATCGTCCTAATAGAGATGGTCAATCTGAGAGAATAATTCCAAACCTAGAGGATATACTAACGAATATTTTTAGGCATTTATAAGGTTTTTGGGATAAAAAAATTAATGTATATGAGTTTTCTTACAAAAACAATTTCATGCAAGCATTCAAAAGGAACCTTATTAATCCCTTTATAGATAAAGGTGTATAAATCTAACGTAATGAAATAAAATTTCATAAATAATTATATTGGGACTTGACATAACGGATGAAATGGAATATAGTTCTACAGCTATTTTAAAACACATTAGTAAAACACAAAGTTGATAAAAATGTTATGTTGATACTCATATATGCGATTTATAATTGGATTTTGGTGATAATTTGTTTCTACTAATTTCTCCATGGAATAAAAAAGGTAAAACCAAGACTTAGGTATATTGGTCCATTTGAAATTTGTGATCATATAGGGACAATACCTTATCACTTGGAACTTCAACTGAACTAATCTCTGAATAATAATTTTTTCCATGTATCCCTACTGAGGAAGTAAACACTTGAACAATAACTTGTACTAGACATAGAGGTCTAACTAATACAACAACATCTTCCACATGAGGAATAACTGATGGATATTTTAGCCCATATAGACATATTTTATGAAACATGTCCAGTCACCTGGTTAATGTTTTTGAGGTGAAACCACCAGCTTGAGGAAGATACATGGGAACCTAAGAATTTCATGGGGGCATAAGTATCTCTAGTTTTTGGTACCAAAGTGAACATTTTTTAGGGTGAAATGCATTTTAATGGGGGTAAAAAGTACCACACATAGATTTTTTGAAATAATTTTTTTGAAATAAATTTAATATTGTTGATATGTTTTACATGAACCACTGAGATTAAATTTCATTACAATCTACATTGAGTTTATCTTTCATTCCACACAACACCATGTTTAAACAAAACTTGACATACTTTTAAAATATTATTATTTAATATGATAGCCAACACCTAGCCATTGGAATGGAGGGCATGAATTGGATTGACTACATTATGAAAATATATTTTTTACACCTTCATATAAAATTAATTTTTGGTATCCCATTAATTTTAAATGAAAATAAAAACTATTTATAAATAAAAGAAATATTTTTATTTAAAAATAATTCTTATTCATATGAACATTGGTTACCTCACTAAATTAAAAAACTCACTTTTCTGGAATTATTCAAATAAAATTTAAATATTATATTTTAAAAAAATTTAAAATTTATATTTTTTTCTAGACAAGAGATAAAAATGAATCAAATTTTTTATGATTAAAACATTTATTTTTATAAAACTGATTTTGTATCCTTTCTTACCCATATTTTAAAAATATTTTCCTCCAATTTTTAAAAACAATTAATTGAAATAATAAAATTAATTTTTGAAAAAAAATTTTCAAAATTATCATGGAGTGAATTGTTTGAGAATATTCATAAAGGTTAAATATTTATTGATGAATGGTGAAAAATATAAGTTTTTAGTAAGAATTTTAATTTATTTTAATGAATTTGAAAAAAATAAAATGATTTTAAAATAAATATTATTTATATTATATATCTATTAATATGTTTTTTTTCATTTTAATCAATATTATAATGAATTTTTATAAAAAATCCTTTTATACATTTGAAACTTTTCTCTTTTGAAAGCCACTTTTTCATCTAGTCTGTGGTAAAAAATTTAAAATAAATTCTACTACTTCTATGAATGGGATATAAGAAAAGGTATTTAATATTTTGAATTTTAATTATTTATATTAAATAATATGTTGGCCTCAATTTTCCACAATAATGAATAGTAAAAAATAGTAATAAATAATTACCATTGTTAATGATAAAAATGGGTTTATCGGGGGTTAAACTAAAATGATAAAGGTTATAATGACCCAGAACCTTATCCTACCCCAATTATCTGGATATATTTTGAATTTATATCCTATAATATTTTATAATGGACCACTTTTTAGCCTTTTGGAGTGTGAAAAATGTGGTTACATATTTTTATTTTCAAAAATTGCAAGTGTGCCACTAAACTAACTTATAAAAGGCCACCCCTATTATCTTCTCTTCACACATACAAGACACATTAATTTAGCCATGAACATTCCAAATATATTTTTTAATTACAACCTCTCATCCTGGAACCCTTAATTTTTTCATAAATCCAACCTTAACATCCTTATGGTGAAAACCAAAAATATTGTCTAAATAAGATGTAACATCCATAACTGAGAGTTGTTTTTTTCTCAACCATTATAAATTTATATTAATCCTTTATTACATAGTAACCTCAGTAGATTACACATACAAAGACATTATTCAAATACTTTCTTAACCTAAATCTATCTTTTCTTTCATTGAATTGGTTGTGGAAAACTATAATGTCTCCAGTGTGTATGGAAGACTACCACATCACTAACTGATGTTGTATTTTTTTCATTTATGTTTTACATAGATGGTAATTAGGATAGACTAAATTAAAATAAATTATTTTCAATAACATAATTATAATTATAGAATTATTATACCCTATATATCTTCTTAATTTCAATTTTTAGGGGATATGATAATATCGTTTATGTGCACAGTGGGCTACCACCTCGCAAAGTGATGTGATACATTTCTAACTAACAAATTTTAGGGAAAGTAATTAGAGTATGTTTAATTAATATATGTGATATATATTTCTTAATATTTATTATATAACTTTAATATATTTAAATTTATTTCATTTCATCCATAGATATAATGGAAACATCATTCACGAGTACATATTGCCTACTGTCTCCATGAAAGATGTATTTTATTTTTTATCTCTAACTTGTATGGACTAATATAAAAACATATATAATTTATATATATGATATTAATAGTGTAGTTAAGATTATTGAAATTATTTAAAAAAAATTAAGATTAAGGGGACCAAAAATAACAAATCCAAACATACATGAAAAACGAAGTCGTTATTAACCTAAAGGTGATTTTAACAAGAAATTGTTAATAAAGGGATTATAAAATTTCAAGACTGAAAGAGGGTATATGGGAGGTTATTCTAAGACATAAATATTTTTCACATGAGTTTATCCCATGCCTCAAAGAGGGTATATAGGTGTAATGGCCCAGACTCTAATAGCCACCCGAACATTGCAAAACGGGTCAGGTGTTACTACCTTATGCACACCTCCATGAATTCCAAAGGCTTCTGACTAGCGGCAAGGGTATTTATATGTATAGTGGAGAGGATAAACCCAAAATGAGGATAATAATGGTAATGGTCTGAGTATAATAATAATTATGGAGTAGAATAAATGACTTAGAAGACTTGAACCAAACCCACAGAGTGGAAGCACATTCAATATTGATAAACAACATAAGAAATAAATATAAACAACATAAGTAGAAAGTAAACATAATAGCATGATAATAAATTGTATCTACTACTGAACAGAAAACATATATCCAAAACATTTCATACATATCCATATGTAAAGGAACTAATGGATAACCAACTATAGTTACAAAACATGTAAGCATGATGATATAGGGGAGAAAGCAAAACAAGGTAAACTATAACTAGGAAACACCTCAAGGTTCATACCATCTCCACGCAATAGCAAATGCAGCCCATCTTCTAAAGCTAACCTCTTTCCTACTTGTAAATCTATAATGTCTGCATGCGTCCGGAAGGGACCATGTAGGGTGTGAGAAGAATCTCAGTAGGATACCACCCAACTGTGCGTACGAAATATAAGTGTTTAAGAAAGCTTGCAGTTATAAAGGAAACTGTAAACAGTATGATGAACAAATAAACACAAACTTCACTTGTGCTCAGTAGCAACCATGGAGTGTCATCTTCTTTGGCCAATACTAGAATCTCTATCATGTAACTCGGCACCATCTGCACCCTAACACCGCGTATCTCAAGTAACGACATCCCAAAGGCATGCCCGAGAAATAGTAACTTGGAGGAACTGTGATACCAGTCCTTATATAAATAACTGGAGGGACAACGATATCTACCCTCAAATAAAGTAACTGGAGGAACATCAATGTATTCACCCTAAATAATGTAACTGGAGGAACATCGATGTCTTCCCCCAAAATAAAGTAACTGGAGGGGAAACGATGTCTACCCTCAAAATAAGGCATGCCTCTTCCCCCAAACCAAAATCCTCAGTGCAATCCCCTGAAGTCTCCTCACATTCTACGTGGATTCCTACATCAAGAACCTCCAAACCAATAAAACCTAATATGCAAATAACGGTGGCCTCTACCCACATGTGTGGTCAAAACCACCTCATCAGAGAGTCTCTGTGTGTGCAAATTACTCAAAGTTCTAGGTGAGCGGTAATCACCAAAATATTACCAAAGCCACAAAATCTCTGACACCTCGTTCACCTACGACCATGTCGATCAAGTCTGATTGTCCAGCCATCCATGTAAGCATGTCCATGCCCAACCTGATAGTCACACTGCCTCAACCCAAAGTCCATGATGCCGAATCCCATGTTCAGAACAATACAATGTAACTCGGTCTAATCCCAAACTGAGATCAACATCACTTAATAATATTCTATCCATTCCCTATATAGCCAAATGTTTACAGCAAATTCAATTCATAAATAACATATATAACATTTAAATAAAACACATAAAATGGAAAAATGTAAACAATTGAATTTCACTAACCCAATGGTTATCAAACAACAGTACTGAGGTCTTGGATGCATCTATAAATTCATATTAACGTTTAATAAACTAAACTCAATAGTTTAATCATAGAAAAATAGTTATTTCCATTTTGGAATTCCCCGACCAAAATACCCTGATGAGAAAAGACCACTCGCCCGACCCTGATCAAGAAAAAAAGATAATAGGGCATACCCAATAGAATAACATAGGTCATATAATAGTAAAACAGACAATAACAGGTAAAACAAGGCCACACTAAAAATACCTGAAAATGTGCCAGATGTTGTGCCAACCAAAAGTTTGTGAAAACACAAAAAGAGGTATCCAACACCAACCTGAGACTCGTACGATGATACTGATCCAATAAAAATCCCCAATTAGGTCTAAAAAGTGGTAGGTCTAAAATATAATCACAGCCGCTCAAACCCCAATAACATTCTCCAGAACAGAAATCATGAAAAACCGATCAAGTGGAATCAAGGACTTACTGAGGGGTTCTAATGGATCATACAGTGGTTGAATCTAGACATGGGAAAAAAATGGGAGGTAATTAAAGCTCTGACGGCATGGTTCGTGAAACCTGATGACCCCATATTCCCTCTGCCTCAAAACAAGGCTACTAAATGTTTTAAAAAAAAGGAAAATAAATTGTGTTTACATTAGGACTAAACGCTGTGTATAATTTTACTGTTCATAAGGCAGCTAATATTTCACCGATCACTTTCCTACTGACTACACGGTGTGTATCTCTTTACCCTGCCGAAATCCCCAACATTCCATGTATTTCCCCATACACATCCCCTCTACACTGCGTGTAAAAATAGTACATGACATGTACATTATAAAAAATATTTACCCCTCCAATAGGCCTACATGCCATGTATGGCCTCCACACGGTCAAGGGTTTATGGTGTGTCTATAACTACATTCCATGTAATAAGGAATTCCTACACGGTCATCACAAAGAATGTACTCAGTGCGAACATGGATGGTACTCGCTCGACCCATACACAGAGTGTGCTCTAGTTTACACGGTGTGTCATCTGGAAATTTCCAGAACAACCCAAATTTTTTCTCAATTTTCTGAGGGACATGTCAAAACTCAAACAGGTTCTGGATTTTTACCCATTCTAGAAACTTGAGTTTTTAGACTCTCATGAACTTAACATAGCATGTCCCCATGATTTCAAACAAAACATATAGATGGAACCGAACTTACCACCCCTATTTTAGTAACCAAGACTCCCCCGGTCTCAAGAATTCTGGATATATTCATCAAGGGGCTCCCCACCTAAGAAATTTCCTAACTCGGTCTCAACTAGACAAAAATAAACAACATCAAAGGATAACTAACCTATTTTTTGGACGCATGGTCCTGGCGTGATGCATCGTCACCCCTGCGCGCAATTGGTGATCCCGTGTCGTTTCTGACACCTAACATATCTCAAATTGCATCAGTGTCCACCTCGATGATGTCCTCCATGCCATGGATGCTCAAAATAGAACCTAATTCCATGCACCTCAAGTATCATGCATCCTCAATGCCTTGATGCCCAAAGAAACTCATGAAACCTGCAACCTTGATACCTCTATGCCCACAACACCTCAGGTAACCTGCATCCTTGATGCCTCGATGCCCAATGAATGACAAGTAACTTGCATCATCGATCCCCCGATGCCCATGGAACCTCATACAGATGTATATAAATATATAACACACCTATTATGCACCAATCCCACTGACCATCATCTATTTAATCCACAAGAATCATTTACACCTTGTGCACTCTAAACGGATATGCCTTAGTAGGTCATGCCAATATATAACATGGAAATCATGGCCACACCCATGGTGTACCTCAAACCATCATCGGCTCACCAGCCTGCTCAGCCTCTAGAAGCACCATGTCATGCACTTACCCTTAAGTATGACTTAATAATGTCTGACCTCCCTACGGGGCTTCTCCAGCCATCGGCTACTGAACCCTCAGGTTGATCCCACTTTCTTTGTCACATCCTCCACGTGCAACTGAACCTCAACTACCATCACCCAGTACCGAACCTAAACCAACTCAAAATGTCACCATCTAACATGGTCCTTGATTTATAGCAATCTGATAAGGCATCCTGTAGAACCTCTCCATATGGTCGACCTATCCACATTATCGACACTCCTTTGGAGGCCTATCGCACTGTGTCCAAACATGTCCGGGTTGTCCACACTAAAAGAAAACCACTGAGGAACTACTACGAGGTGGTATAGCTGAGTACTTGGCCTAATTTCCCTGTAGGAACCCATCTCGTCCTTGTTTATTGCTATCTGTACCAACACTAGAATCCATCACCCGACCAACATGGGGAATATCCCTCTGGTTTCCTTCTGCTATAAACGCCTGATTCACCACCTCTGAGAATGAACCCAACCTGAAGATATTCACCTGGATCAGAATGGCATGTTGCAATCCGACCTTGATGTGCCTCAACCTTTAGTTGTAATCACTTACCATACTAGGTGCAAATCATGAAATCTCAATGAAAGTAGATGCATAGTCCATTACATAAATGTCTCCCTGTTGGAGGCTCAAGAACTCCTGATCTCTCTCATCCCACAGTGTATCTGGGTAAAAGTGTTCAAAAAATATGTCCTCGATGTCCTTCAATGTTATCCCTTGGTGCCTACAACATTAACCTGCACATCCCACAAATACTTTTTCAATCCTCGCAGCATGTACGTCTCCACATGACCATCCACCCTGGAGGCATCTCGAGCTGCTCGATGATCATCTGTATGCTATCTATCTAGTTCTCTGTCACCTGTAGACCAACCACACCTAGAAAATGTGGCAGGTGCGACGATTGGAACTCCCATGTCAGATATTCCATAGATGGCTATGTACCCAGTGCAGCTTTTTCAATCCCCTGCAATACACGTACCAGGATAGCTCAGAGCTGCTCGTCGAGCCAAGGTCCAAACGCTACCAAACCCATTTAATGCCTTGCCATCATGGGATCCTAATCCTGATCCTGTCCTTCAGCCTATACTTGCGACTCTTGCTCTTCCTACGCTAGATCCTAATCCCAATCCTGCACCTGCCGCACTGTATCGTCACCCACATGACGCTCCATCGAGATGTATAAGAGGAACCCGTTGAATACCAAAAATGGTAAGACAACCCATATATATATAACAATATATAAATTTAATGCAAATAAGGAAACCATTAAAAAGCATCACACCACTACCACCCTTACTCTCCCTCACTGCAACCATGCCCCATGGAATCGCAGCCTCATGGCCTCTTTACCCAACCACAATAGAGACATGTATCAAAAGTACCTCGGGCCATGCATGTCCTTATAACCAACGTTGCCTCAAACTGATGACCTAGTCACCCAATCTTGGTGATCATAATCATCTCAACCATAGTACCTTCCAGTCACTTGGAATTCTACGAGAGTATAAATCACGAAATAACACACTACAATAATCCATCAATTATTTTAGGAATTTCACCTATTCACATTTCATGGAATAAAAAGCATGAAAATTAACAGTATTCACTTGGTATTATCACTTCACAAAGCATAGGAGGAGTTATGAAAATGAAATACCCTAAAATGTGCCTATTAAAAGACAATGAAATAAGTATTTCCTTACTAGTCCAAGGTCCAAATATTATTTACTGCACTAGGTCAATGGTTACATATCACAATCAATAACATCACACACCATGTGAGCCACCGTGGTGGAAATCATATAAACTATAATCTGAGAAAAATCCAACAGAAATTCCTACTCATGGTAACTTGGTTCATCCCTTGTACCTAGGGCTACTGGCACCCATGCACAAACTAGAAACCAAGTTCCAGTCACTATCTATCTCGAGTCTACCATATCCCAAATAGTAAAACCACCAGAAATAAAAAGAAAATCATCAATATTATATGTATCCAGCAAAACACTACTACTAAATCCCTATCAAGAAATCCTATTATACCAATCTGGAATGACCTGGACCTGAACAACCACCGAACAATGCGAAACATGTCATGTGCTACTACCTTAGGCACACCTCCCTGAATGCCAATGGCTGCCGAATAGCAGTGAGGGTCTTTATAGGTATATTGGGGAGGCTATACCCTCTAAAAATGTAATAATGGTACTATTCTAAGTATAATAATATTGATTTAGTGGAATAAATGACTCAATAGAAACAAAACAGACCCACATAAATAAAGCACATTCAATATCGATAAATAGTGGAAGCAATAAATATAAACAACAACTGCGGAAAGTAAAAAAACAGCATGTTGATCAGTTGTAAATAGTAATGAACAACAAACATACATCCAATGCAGGTCACACATATCCATACGTCAAGGTTCCAAAGGATATCATACTATAGTTACAAAACAAGTAATCATGTTGATATATGAAAGAAAGAAAAAAATGGTAAACTCCATCTAGGAAAGACCTCAAGGTTTATACCATCTCCATGCAATAGCTAATTTAGTCCAGATCTTGAAGCTGACCAATTTCCTTCATGTAAACCCATAATGTCTGCACGCGTCCCGAAGGGTCTGTGCAGGGTGTGAGATGAATCTCAGTAGGAAATCATCCAATGGTGCATACCTAATATAAGTGTTTAAGTAGGAATTCAGTTATAAAGAAAACCATAAATAGTATGGTGCACAAATAAACACAAACTACACTGGTGCTCAGTAGCCACCATGGAGTGTCACCTGCTTCGGCTAACGCTAGAATATCTGTCATGTACCCGGCACCATGTTCCCCATGACACTTTGTGTCTCAAGTACCGATGTGCTGAAGGAACACCCATGAAATAGTAACCAAGAGGAACAACGATACCTATCATCAAATAAGTAACCAGAAGGACAATGATGTCTACCCAAAAATAATGTAACTCAAGGAAAAACGATGGCCTCCCCCAAAATAAAGTAACAGAAGGAACAGTGAAGTCTTCCCCCAAAATAAAATAATTGGAGGGGTAATGATGACTGGCCTCAAAATAATGGCGAGCCTCTTCCCCCAACCCGATAGCTTCAATACTATCCCCGGAAGGCTCCTCACCTTCCACATGGATTCCTATAGTATGTACCCCCAAACCAATATACCAAAACTGAAACTAACAACGACCTCTTCCCACATGTGTTTTCAAAATCACCTCATCACAGAGTCTCTCTATGTGAACACTACTCAATGATCCAGGTGAGTGGTAATCACCAAAATATTACCATAGATAGAACATCTCTAACACCTCATGCCCTAGTGACCATGTCGCTCAAGTCTGATGGCCCTACCATCCAAGTATCCTGGGCCATGCCCAACCTGATGGTCAAACTGCCTCAAGCTGATGTTCATGACACCCAATCCCATGGTCAGAACCACCCAATGTATCCCAGGACAAGCCCAACCTGTGATCAGCACCACTAAAGAATATTCGGGCCACGCCCAACACAACCCAAATGTTCCAGCATATGCAATTCATCAATTACATATATAACACATTTAAACAATACACATAAACAAGAAAAACAATCTAAACAGTTGAATTTAACTAGCACAATGGTTATCAAACAACAGTATAAAGTTCTCGAATGCCTCATAAAATTCCTATCAAGGTTCAATAAAATAAACTCAATAGTTTAATAAAAAAACAATTATAACCATTTTGGAATTCCCTGGGCATACTTCCCTGATGAGAAATGACCCCTCATCTGGCCCCACTCAAGAAAAACAGGTAACATGACATACCCAAAGTCATCCCATAGGTAAAATAATACTTTAACAAAAAATAAAAAGTAACAAAAGGTCACACTCAATATAACTGAAAATCTGCCATAGGCCGCGCTTCCCAAATGTTTTCAAAAACAGAAAAATAGGTATTCACCCCCTAACCGAGACTCGTATAATGATACTCCTTTGATAACAGCCACCAATGAGGTCTAAAACACCGTAGATCTATAAATGAATAAAATATTCTCAAACTCATATAACTCAATCTAGAATAAAAATCAAGAAAAATGACTCAAGTGGAATCAAGGCCTTACTGAGGGGGTTCTAATGGATCAGATGATGTTTGAATCCAGTCTCAGACGAAGAAACACGAAATAATTTAAGCTCCGACAGTTTGGTTCGTGAAAATCAATGACCCCCTATGCCCCCTGCCCCAAACAAGGAAACTATACATTTTAACAAAAAAAATACACGATATGTACTTTTGGACTACATGATGTGTATCATTTTATTGTTCATAAGGCAGATGATATTTCACTGAGGACATGCCGACTGAATACACAACGTCTACATTTGGTAAATGGCATGTACCTCTTTACCTTTCGGACATCCCCAACACGCCATGTTTATCCCCATACGCATATCCTCTACACGGCGTGTACAAATAGTACATGACTTGTAAATGCTAAAAACATCCCACCCATCCAATAGGAAAACACGCCATATATGGACTCCACATGGTCAAGGGTATACATCCTGACAATAAATACACGCCATGTAGTAAGAAATTCCTACACTATCATCACACAAACTGTACTCGATGTGAACATGACTGGTACTCGGCCGACCCATACACAACATGTACACTATTGTATATGGTGTGTAGTATAGAAATTTCTGGAACATCCCATATATTTCACAGTTTTCTCAAGGACAAGTCAAAATTCTAACAGGGTCCGGATTTTGACCAATTCTAAAAACTTGGGTTCTTATAATATGAGGTTATCTCAATCCTAAAAGGGGATACATTGGAGGTTGTCCTAAGGCAAAAAGAGGGTATACAAGTGGTTATCCCCAAACTGATATAGATATTAGTGTTTTTAGCCCAAGCCTATCATGTTTTGAATTTCTTGGTGGTTATCCATATCGTAATTATTTTTATTATTATATACATTCCAAAAAACTATTTATTATGCTAATTTTATGCTCTCATGGATATTATTCTTTGATTCCATTATGATACATGTCTTATAAACTACCAAAATTTGGTCCATGACTCATGTATAAAATCTATGATATGCATGGTATGGTTTTCAAATGTTATTATCGTATTATCATAACTTTATTCACATGATATATTAATATTTCCCTTGTTTTTCCATAATGAGCATATAATATAACCCTTTCTTATGTTTCTTTTCCAATGGTTTTAAATATTGTTTTTATGCAGGTTATATTTAAGAAGAGTACCATGTGGGAGGATATTTATCGGTGATGTTTAATTTAATTCATTAAATAAGAAGATTTTGTGTCTATTATCCAAAGGTACAAAACCTATACGGTTCAATTTCTTGTATTTCTGAAATGTATTGGATACTAATCTAAAAATATTTCATATCAATGTATGTAAATACTATGAAATTTTATTATCAATGTGGCTGATTATATAGGAGAACCCCTTGATTCTTGGGAACAAATTGAATAATGTCACATATAATTATAGTTGAAATAATGTAGATTAAAAGTTTCTTTTTTTTCATTGAATTAAATATCCTTATGAAACCTTTATCCACAGTTTAAATAAACCCATATTCTTATTATGTATGTACATATTAGTTTCATTCCACTATTCACACATGTTACAAATACAATCCTTCCTTTTTTTTGTCATTTACATATTTCCTTATGAATTATTATTTTCCAAAATCTTATTTTCTAAATTTCATTTGAATATGTAAGACTCAAAAAATTCCTTCTCTATCTTTGTGTAACATATTATTATATCCTCATATGAAGAAAAGATTTAATAAACATATACTCTTCAAGGGCTCATCTTATGACCATAACGGAAATGGTAAATCATTATTTCCAAATTATATATGTAGCATGTAACGTGTCTGGATAATATTGTAATATTATCAACTTATTGTCCAAGAATATCTTTTTTCTTAAGAATCAATGTAAATAAAATCCCTTTCATTTCATATCATTGTTCTCACGGAATATATTTGTCAAATAATATCACACCAAAAGTTATTCAACCCATACATTTCATTTTACAATCATCTTTCGTAGTATAGATCAATGATAAATATTGAATATAATTTCCATTAATAACATACTATAATATTAAAATTCTAACTTTAATTAGTTACGAAATAAAAGAAATTTTTTTGATAGACTTTTTCATTGTTTAGATGCCAAATGGATTAGTAGTTTCATTAGAAGAGATCAGATTGAAGTTCATGAATCAATTCAACATATGGAATCATACTATAGAAAAATGAGTTTCTTTGTATGGGCATGGTTATTCCTCATAACCTTCATTAGATACCCTAATATGTATATGATATTCTTAGTTTCAATACCAACTATATTGGATTTCCTATTGGGTAAATCCCTAAAATGATTATGTTTTTTGATTCCCTTCCTTTCACAAGACACTATATATAAACAATGGAACACACTCAGTTATCTCATAATCATAAGAATATTGATCCACAAATAAAAATATTTATATTGGTAACATCACTCAAATACCTTATGGAATTATGATAATTATCATGTTAGCTATGATCATATAAAATATTGATTCCAGTGTTCCTACTAAACATCCTTTGATACAAACATTAACACCACAACTCTAGTAACCCTGATCGAGTTCTTAGTTTACGAAATTAGTAAAAGATAAAAAGGATTTCACTAAATAATATCAATTATTTGACATTTATTTAAATCTCAATACCTGCATGATTTTTATTTTATATTGAAAAAATTAAAACATAACATAATAAGAATTATTTCATCCAATAAATAATTCATAATAACATTCTTTATATCTTTGGGAAAAGAAGAAAAAAATGGGTGAGCTAAAATAATTTATAAGGGTTGTGCACAAAATAATATATCATAAGTTAATAATTCATAATAAATATAGAATATTTTATAGCAAAAACACATGAAATTAAATAAACTACTTGATCTCAATAAAAATACATAGTTAATATCATCCTATAAATCACATGAATAATGGAATCAAAATTATTTAAAATTTTTACAAATAATTATATATATTCACCATATATTCCTCTCAAATATGATATCATGAATCTTTTCATATAGTTCTCTCAAGTGAGGAATCATTTGTGATAATTTGTTAGGTTTAAAATAAATATACTTCAAATATGGAATTCTTACTATTCTGTCTCATGAGAAATCCTGATGCATTGAGGAGATATATTTAACCATTCAATAATTGTAACTTTTATGAATAATTCATTTGATATATTTTAAATGATCAATAAAATTTATTCTCAAAATTCTTTTTAATCCTATAGTTATTTATATTGAAACAGTAATAGAGAACATCAATATTTCCCCAAAAAATGATATAAATTTCTCACTAATATTCCCTTAACTAATAATATATATTGAAATTTATAAAATCATGAACATAATTACTATGATATAAATGAATTCAAATTAATCCATTATTTTATAAATATGTAAATTAAAAATAAGAAAATCAATGAATAATAGTGATTGATAGAGATTGTGATCAAAAGAAAATGAATGATCTCGTAATAAGTTATAATTTGATATCAGTTAAGGATGATTTAAAACCAAAGAATCATTATAAATGATGGTTTTATAGAGAAATAAATATTTTATACAATAAAATAGGAATAACACATTAAAAATGCCTTCCATGTAACTATATGATAGATTAATGTAATTAATCAATTTTAAAAAAATGATTCCTTTGAAAAAATAATACACTTTCCTTTAGATATCATTTAGAAAATATTGATAAATGTTTAATAATTAAAAATAATCATTGAATATTTTATTAGATGATTCAATGAAAATATTATTCATGATGGTGGGTAAATTCATCCATAAAGTGAATGATGAAACAATAATTCTATTCACACAATTTGTAAATAGTAACTCATTCAGAAAATGGAAAAATGATACTTTTGGAATTTTTTATCGAATTTCAAACAACTTTAACAATTAATTTTTTAAATATTTATAAAATATTAAAAATATTTCTGAAAACATTTAAAGAAAATATTCACAAGGATCAAAATTAGTTATTAGGAAAACATCAAAACAATATTTTGAAATGAAGGTCAATTGTATGTTACTTATTTATTGATTCTTAATAAAACTAGAGAATAAATGGAATATTGATATATAAAAACTAACCTAACTAGTTTAAAATTAAATTGATGTTGCTGGAATAAAATTTATCAGGTAATTTTAAAAAATGAATTTTTAACATAAATAATCACAAAATAAAATGGGATTGTAAATGATATCCCTTATCTGAAATTCGACTATGCTCAATTTTTTTGAACTACCCTATAAAAAAAATTAAATTTATTATAGTTAAATATATATAAAATGTAAATAAATATAATATCATATATGATCCACTTATATAATTTCATCACCTACACCTTAATAATCATTCATTAACGTCTTAATTTTAGGTGTTAACATCTTCAATTTTCATGTATGTTTCGATTTGATAGTTATTCTCCCTAAAACAATATCATAGTTTCACAATATCCAAAATTTTCATGATTGTTTAAATAAAATTATTATATTCATTAAATGAATATTTATAATCTTCCATTACTTTCAAACATGGAAAACAAACCACATTGCTTTTTGAAGGTGGTAGTCCACACTTACGCACAAGTGACGTAATTATATATTAATGGGAGGAATGGTATGAATATAAATGATATATTATATTTAAATTAAAATAAATATTTTAAAAATACCGTATATATTAATTATTTAAATATTTATAACCATCCATGTAATTTGGTGATGAAAAATGAATTACACGACTATATGGAGATGGTTGTTCGAATATGCACGAGCAATATTTTCATTTTTTAAAGGATATTGAGGTGAAAATAGCGATACTATTGTAATAATATATTATTATTATATTGATGATACTAGATTAATTATGTAATAATGGGTATAATAGATTTGGAGTACGTATAGGAATAATGAAACATTTAATGAATCTATAATGATGTTTACCACCTAATTTAGATAACTCTATTATCTTACACATTAAGTCTTCAAACGCCGACCTTATCTGAATAAAATACACTAGATAAGTAATTTATGGAATAAATAAATATTTTTGGTAGGTATTAGATTATTTATAGAGCATAGTGTTTTTAAATATAGGTGGAGAATAAGTTCCATTGGAAATATTAGGGGAGGGACACAAATTTAACTATTTAAAATATTTAAATAATGTAAATCCATTTTCATGTGATCTTGGATAAAAATTTAATATATTAAACTATTATAATGGTATGGTCTAAATAAAACCACCCAGTGAGGTTTAAGAAACTATTTTTTATTTCTATAAATCCTTATCTACTAAATTTTTACCCTTTTAACCCATTTTAAACTTTACCGATGTGATAAATTTGTACCATGGTATCTACTGATTATGACCAAAAATTAAATTGAGAATATTACCTATAATTAAAAATTCTAATTAAAAATATGTAATCTATTTTACATTATTTAATTTCTATAATTTATAGACATATCTTTTAATAAATGTTTTCTAAACACAATGAAAACTACTTTAATAAAAATATTTTTTTGATGCATAAATTTATTTTATAGATTTATAATGTAAAATGAAGATTCTAATGGGATTAATGGGATTAGGTTAAATAAATTGAGACATTTTTTATTAGAAACTAAACTATAATTTAATGGTACATTAATGATTTAAATATTTATAAATGAAATTTCCTATTGAATTATTTCATTCCATGTTAAAGAATGTATACATAGAAAACAAATCCACTAATTTGGTGATTTTAGAATGATATAGTGTATTGAATTTGATTTATATTTGATAATAATATCAATTGATAATTTATCCACTGAAAATTTATTGTTAGTATTATAATGTATTAAAGGTTACAACGGCATCCGATTGATACAAATTTATAAAGTGATGACCATGATTAGTAGGATGGTACATTTTGAATCCCATTTTCTAGAGCATCTAATAGAGATGGAATCAAATTTATTTTCCCTAGACTATTCCCAATCCATGATTAAATAATTGAAACTTGATTAAAATCATTTACAAGATAATTTCAATATATTTGAGATCACAACCCAAACCATGTTTGTTAAAATTCCCACGAAGGATTCCTTTTTTCTGGTCGTACCCTTAGGGTGTACGCTGGTGTAAAACTGGGTTATGTATCTGGACACTAGTAATATAAAATTAAATATTTTATTTTTAAATTAAATAGTTATTATAATTATCAAATATTTATCACTTTATAAATGATTATATAGTGAGTTTGATTGAATTATATTTTGATACAAATAAATTAAAATTATATTTTTGGGAAATATATACTCCTAATTAAGAAAATGTTTTGAAAATATGATAAATTTTCAAAATAAATTTTATTTCAATAACATATTTAAATAATATTTATTTAAATATAAATTTTAATATAATTTAATGAATTCTAATTTAATTTTTATATGGGTGGGAAATTTATTAGTATCGTAAAAAATAGTATTTTTAAGTAAATAAGATTTTTTATTTTAAAGTGATAATTATAAATTTTAAGAAGTCAGTTTTAAAATATAAAAATAATTTTTGAAATCACCTCTTTAAAAATTTGTCAATTTTTTCCTAATGTTTTGAGACAGTATAATTTTGCAGTATAAAATAAATGTGGTATAAACATATGGTCAATATTATGACATCATAATAGCATAAAATTTATGTAATAAATGATTTAATGAAAATCCATGACCAAATAAAGGATTAAAATTTAAAATAATATGCTTTTTAAGTTATGTTATTAATTTTATAAACACATAATGAATCCTCCAAACCATTTGATTTATTTTATTGTTTTCAAAAAATATTTTTTAACATGACTCACTTCGATATAACCAATGATATTTTTTTTATATGTTATGTTGTTGGAATTAAATTTTTTATAAATTAAACCACTTTGGATGAAGTCATGGGCCCAATCCATGATATGGTTTGTGAGTTTTATTATATTATTATATGGATTCCAAAATGAAAGTTTATAAATTAATAAAGAATTACCCACTTTTTTTCAATAAATACCCACCCCACCTCCCACTCCACTTCACTAAAAACCCATTGAGCATGAATTTCCCCTCCCTATCCCTCCATAAATCCCTCTCTAGGTGTTCCAAAGATCTTGAAAATCAGTTACATAACTTTTAGAGGTACCCTATCAATATAATAGATTTTATCCTTATTATTCATGTAATTTCATTATATTATGCCATTTTATTTATAATTTTTCATAATGGTATTTTTTTCTACCCATATACACTACTATCTTTATTATTTATATGTAATTATAAACAAAATTTCACTCCTATTAAATTCTTCCATGAATCATTATGTACACTCGTTATGCTTTCAAAATTATAATGCGTTTTTTCTATGCTAAAAAATTATGTAGTGATTACCCATCCAGATTCACACTCAATGGTATTCAAAATGATTTTAGTAAACATATTTGACAAGGTATTTATATTTATTTTAAAAAAAACATCTCATCAATGGGATTAAAATTTATTAAAATTATTCTTATGTTGTATGTTCTATATGGGATACTAATGCATGTACATGTTATGAATGTAACGGGTCGACCCAGAATTATATTGCCCTAATATTTATTGGGTAATATTTTTATCCCCTAAGATACCATTTATAGTGCATGTTATGTTATCCTAAGAACATTTTTTATGGTTTCTTGGTGTTTATCCTTGACATATGGTTATTATGTTCTTCCCAATTTCCAATTTTACCCTAATATTATCATCATATATCAGTATTCAACGTATAGGTTTTTGATTATAAACCAATTTTATGTAAAACTTATATTATTATAGAATAACTTGTATTACTTAATTCATGTTTTTTCCTTATTATCTTACCAGGATATACATCTCACAACATTCTTATGTGAATCCCTAGGTTATCTTTTGAATTTTTAGAAGAGTGATTTAATTTTAACTGCATGTTATGTAGTTTTAAATATTGTTGTTGTATCCCTTTCCATGTTATTATTTTATTTATACAATTATAAAAATACACTATGCTTTCCTATCCTTTGTGATAGTATTATGTTTTTCTTCATGTAGTAAATCATGAAATAATGTGTATAAAAGATATGGGATGTAATAGATGTAATAGAGTGAGGTCTAGGTATTTTGGGTATTAATATTAAAAAAACATTATTGTGAGAATTATAGATATGACTAGTCATTTTAAAATATACGTAACTATGTTAAAATATAGTTTAAGTGGTTTTTAATTAATAAAATCCATTTTTAATTATATAAGTGAGTATGGATCCAAAAAAATTTCACATGTGGGTAATAAACTGAAAAATGGAACATTTGGTATTGACTCAATTGTACCCTGGTGCATGATAAAGAGGCCTTGATTAACATCGGTTTTCACACTCCCAAGGGATATCCTTCGAAAAATTCACAAGCTATTTATGAACAATTATGAAGGTAACAAAAACACCCAAAAATATTCATTAGTAAATAGGATGTGAATAACATAAATTGAAAACTAGAAATTCAAAGATTATAGAATTTATTACATTTATGTGTTATCTATTAAATTTTTATAGTTTCTATTTTATGTGTATAATGGTTTTAAAATTCTCCTCACTATAACTATTTTGGATGATGTAAATGTTTTCAACCCGAATTAAATAGTGAAAGGAATTATTTTCATCCATTCAATAATTTCTAATGTATTATGTGACTATGATTCTATTTATTCTTTCCAATTAGGCATGTTTAATAGAACAATTTAAACACCACCACAAAATATGGAAAATATTCTCTATGTGAAAATGATTAATGGGGAAATTATTACATCCAAGGTATATAAGGTCTCAAATTACCATCTTTTTAGGATGTAGATCCCTAAAAACATTTTGAAACTCCCTTTAGTAGATTTATATGAAATACTACATATAAATTGGTTTTCCTTTTATATAGACTATATAAATTGTTGAGATAAAGAAATAAAACTCCACATCGTGAATCATCCTTAGATTCTATTCAAGTTTAATGTGTATAATAAATATCATTTAGTATCACAATATTATGAATGGATATTATGGACTTATGATAAAGTGTACCAAACTCAAATAATTGAGACAAAGTGAAATATCAACATTAATGACCTGGCCATAGAAAGGGTGTCTATTGATGTGCTTCCTAAATAATTATCTATTCTTCCTCCAAGATTTTAGATTTATTTCTCAATTGATATTATGTCCAGATCTTCTCTAATATAAAAGAGTCTATATAGAATATCCATATTGAATTTCAAGATATCAACAAAACATTTAAGTAATAATCTATATAAGGGGTTTATACACCCATGTTATTCACCTTTGGGTTCTCTTATCCTCTTCATCAAGAATAAAGGTGGTTTAATTCACCTTTACAATATTTAATATGATATCAAAAAGTTCATGACAAAAAACATGTATCATTTTCCATAGATAGATGAATATTTAGATCAGATACAGGTATCCTAGTAGTTATCTATGTTGGATATTCAATCGATTTATGATCATGAAAAGTTGGATAAGGTGGATATACACAAGTTGTTTTATCATATATGATACTATCATTATGATTTCATAGTTATTTCATTTGGACATAGTAATTTTATATTAATATTTAAGAACTTAATGATTAAATTTTATATAGATTACCTTGATAAATTTCATGTAGTATTTATTGATCATATTCTTATAAACTCTAAATTCAAGGAGAAACTAAAGGAACATTTGATCACACAACTAAATAACATGAAAAGGGAAAATATAAATGTGAAGTATAGTAAAATAATATTTTTGGTGGATCAAGTAACATTCATGGTGTATGGTAACAACTAAAAAAGATATATGTGGGCCCCTCAAAAATAGAGTCAATTATAGGATGGTATATAGAAAAATATTGGATGGAGATCCATGGTTTCCATAAACTATTTTGATATTTTCATCAATTTTTAAGAAAAATCACATGATTGTTTAGTCCTAGTATCCAAGATAACTCAAAAGGTGATGAATTTTTTTGTAGAATAATGAATGTGTATAGGTCTTTAAGAGCTTATGAAGAGCCTAATCAATACATATATTCTAGAATTACCCACCAGTGGGGAAGGATTTATGATCTATAGTGATGTTTCCCAAATTGTTTTAGATTTATTAATCATACAAAATGAAAAAGGGAAATTATATTCCAATATCCAATATAGATCTACCAATAGAACTACCCGAACCATGATCTAGAATTATCTTCATTGTTCTTCACATTAAATATTTGGTGACATTATCTATATGGGGAGATGTATGACATATATACAAATCATAAAATCCTCATGTATATATTAATACAAAAGAAGATCAATTTGTGCTAATTAAGGTGGATAGATGTGATAAAGGATTATTATTGTTCAATCCATTACAATCCGGGGAAGCTGAAAAAGTTGGATGTTAATCTGAGTAGAATGGATACATATCCCTATCAATGATGAGGATTGAAATTGATCCAATATTCTTATACTAGAAAATTATATATATAGGAATAATAACATGATACTTATCCTAAATTGATCTAATAATGTCTCAACCATATATTTTTTTATAGGATCAAGGATTCCCTTAAATGATGATGGAGAGGTACAGAAAAAGGTAGAAAATATCTCAGAGTTCAATTTTTCTAAATGTAGAGTTAAAAGGTTTGGAACCCAAATATGTGTATGATAAACAACAGAAATGTGGAGGTAACTATAGGATCTTGCACACATCTCATACATCACTATTAATTATAGATGAACTAAGATGTGACGTTATTCCAAAAAATAAATTTTGTTGGATAACATGGAGAGGAAGATAGCGAAATTCATATCCTTATTATTGGAATGTGAACAAGACACGCCTGAATGTCTAAAGTCTAAGGGTATGTTGCAACCATTTCCAATAATAGTATAGAAATGGGTTAACATAAACATAGATTTTCATGTAGGTATCACCATGAAATATAATGGAAATAACACCATATGTGGGGTAGACAATAACCATGCAATGATGGAATAATTCATTACTATCAAGGAATATTTATCTATTGAGAAATACACTATTATATACATATGTGATATAGTAAGACTAAATTGAGTACCAATATCCATTTATTATGAAAAATCAACGAGGATTACATTAGGTTTTTAGAAAATCCTTTAGTAACTGTTGGATATATTATTTAGTTGTAGTAATACTTACCACCCTCGAACAAATGGTCAGTAAGAAAGAACCATTCAGACTCTATAAGAAATGTTGAGATCATCTTTAGTGGATTTAACATGATTTTAGAATCATCCCCATCACATAGTGGATATTTTAGTCCCACTAGGTCCAATACCTTGAGAGGGGGTGAATCAGTGTAAGAATGATTAAAATAATCACCCCTTGGGATCTGGTTTTGTTGTTAAACAAAACTCTCTAATCTCTCCTTCTCAACAAAATATATGAAAAGAAATTAAATCATGGACAATAAATTTAAATATTACTTCACTCACCCATACTGGTCTACATCCAAGGATCATAAAATGGGAATGTATTTATTTATCCAATCCATTAAAATCTCACTACTATTTACAATGATCGGTGTGGACCCATTGCCCCTCCTGGTTTACAACCATTAACAATTTGAAAGCTCGATACACTCTCAAATAAAGTGCTATCATTTATTCTTCATAAGATCATCCTTTTATTTATTTAAACAATATGATTTACACCTCTTTTATTGTATTATTATGTTCCACATTCATATAATTAATGAATACCCATTTACCACAGAACTATTGGGAAACTTCAAATTTTCATGAAACCTTTTTAGTGTCTTGTGTGAAACTTTAATGACTTCCATGAAACATTTTCTAGTTTAACAAAAAAATAAACTTGTTCAAAACATTTTTTTTCATGTAATCCTCTTCAAACGTGAAACTCTCTTGTTACATGAAACTACCTCCAAACATAAGTATTACGTGATTTAGAACCTTGATTTCCTCTATGGTATGAGCTACTAAAATGATCGGGGTATCCATATATTTATAGTCACAACCAACCTTGTGAAAATGATCTTAATGTTTCTTCCTATACATGTGTATGATATTCCATGAGAGGGTAAAACCAGATTTTACAACTCATTGGGAATCTAATCCTCTTTCATTCCATTCACTTCAGCTTTATTTATCAAGAACGCACACACCATCCTTCAAACAAAAAAAATATTTCAAGTGATTATTTACTTTTAAATATTCTGATGTGATAATACTAAATATTTCATTGTTGGAAAATTTTTGATTTCCCCTAAATCTTGTGAAAAACTTCCATTTCCAAAAACATCTTTCTCCATTCTCCATATTTTAGACCCAAAAAATAGGAAAATACAGGGAAATAATACCACCATGTATAATAACTTTTATACCGCCACCAGAGTGTCAATTCCTTATTCTTGGATCTTTGTCAACATATCTTTTCAAAAATATCTATGTTACTTCACAAATATCCATGAAAACCTTTTTTTAACAAATACAATAAGCCCAAAAATGCTGCATTGTTACCTTGAGTTATTTTTACCCAACAATATCTCCCTTTGGATTTATTAATAATTCATCACATTTTTATACTTTTTTAACGATTCATCCATATTATACCATAATTTTCTAAATGATATTCAAATAGATATCAAATATTTACTCAACACATACTCTAAGCACACATGAGCCATGCTGAGCATGAGAAACAACAGTAGCATGAAAATTTAATCAATGAATCACTTAATTCCCAAAATAACTCAATTTCATTCATAATAAACGTCATATTATATGATATATATCCATCGATCTATCAATTATAGAATAATTATATTTAAAACTCCCCCTAATTCACTATCTATAATTATTAAAGATGTCCAAGATAATATCGGATATACATGACCATGAACTGTTTCCTCATAACACTAAATTCTAATCATGTTATGGAATCATTCCATTATCCTTAACTTCACTACGCCATATATTCTTATCCCCCTATAATTTTAAGACATTTTACCCCCTTTAAAATCTATGATTTTTAACCCTTTATCAATGAACATTAATTTCACTTATTTTTAATATGTAAGAGGGTAAAGAACACATATTAGTGCATTAGGGAAAACACACTATACCATGGTGAGAGGGGGACTGACATCCATACTTTTTCAAGTGAAGGAATTAAAATAAACTCTTATAAATAGTCAATTACATTAAAACGGTTCTTTGGGTTAGGACTTTGTCAAAATAAATTCAACTTGTAGTTCCGTAGGAACATACTCCAACATCACATGCCCATTCTCCACCATCTCCTTGATAAAATGATATTTTATTTCAATGTTCATTCTCCTTGAGTGATGGAGTGTATTTTTTCTATGATTTATAGAACTTCTCTTATACCAATGGATTCCAATTGGATTCTTCACTAGAACTCCCATATTATCAAGCAGATGATTCATCCATAATAACTACGTGCAAGTTTTAGTAGTTTCAATATATTTAGCTTCTTAATTGCTTACTAAAATGAAATATCATTTCTTTCTTATCTAGGAAATACATATTCTAGTAAGATATAATGAACTACAGAATCTTTAATTTATATCATCTTCTAAACCAGAAAAATCGATATCTATATAGCCTAACAACTCTAGCACATATTTGTCGTTATATAGTAAAATGAAATCCATAATTCTCTTCATATACTGATGTATTATTTTTAGTACAATAAATTGGATTTATTTGGTATTTCATTCTTATCCCGATTCTTATAATCTGGGAAAAACATTAGGTCTTGGCACATTCATGTACAATAGAATGATAATGATTTTCTTGTATTCCATGAAATTACTACATTCCCTTTATTATTTAAAAATAGTTTCATTTGAGTAACCATCAAAGTTTTCCTCTATTTGGATTTATCTATTAAAAATATTATTAAATTATTTTTTGTATTATTTATATTGAGAAATATAAGTCTAACTATTTCCTTGTGTCACCTGTAAACCATGGAAAAACATCATTTCACCAATCAAACATATTTCGTACTCACTTTTCATTAATTCTTAAAACTATATGCACTATTCTTCATATGATCCACCAAATATTATGTCATCAACATATACCAGAACAACCATCCTTTGGTTAATACCATTGTTGAAATAAAGATTACAATCAACTCCACCAAGATGAAAATTGATCTTCATTAAAAACTGATATAGTCTTGAATACCACGCTCTTGGTGATTTCTTGAAACCATATAGTGCTTTCATCAGCCGGAAAAATCTTTTCACGTCTTCATGAATGAAAAAACCATTTGGTCTCTCAATATAAACTTATTCTCACGAAACACCATTTAGAAATGATGACTTGACTCCATCAATAAAACATTGGACATTTTTTACACTACTAGGGTTGAGAAAAATCAGATTGTATCTGTCCTTGCAACCAGATCAAACTGTTCACCAACATTGATACCTTCTATCTGGGATTACCCATTGTACACTATTCATTATTTTTTTTGAATCACTATTCTATCTTCACTCATCTTATTGGAAAATACCAATTTAGTTATAATGACATTCTTATCTACTGGTCTCGAAACAATCTCCCTTGTTTGGTTCTTCTCAATTTGGAGAATCTCTTTATTCATAACCTGAACACATTTCTCATATCTAGTAGAATCATCATCACATTTAGGCTCTTCCTGAAATAGGAAATATGTATGTTGTAATGAAATCAATATTATTGTTTGAAATGGAACTGTTTGATCACCAATGATATTTTAACTGTCCATTTTAGCTCAACTCTTTGGCTTTTACACAAATATATATTTTACTTCCTCCATCTAATCTTCAGTATCTTTTTCTATGTCAGCATTTTCCACTTTTACTTCCCCTAGGCTTCTTACCTCTTCATCACTTTCATCACATAACTTTTCACTATAGAGTTAATTATTATCTTCATTTTCCACTAAAGCGACATCGTTTCATTCAATTACATTTCCTAACCATTTATTAAATAATTTACTTTATTTTATTTTTCTTGAGTAGAAAAGGAATATACTCTTATCTACATGTGGCTCAATTTTTTGTGTTTCACTTTTTTGAGAATAAAACAAATACTTCCAAATATTTTAATGTATATAAATGTTGGATTCTTTCTATACCACATCACATATGGTGTATTTTATTCCTTCAGATATAACATATCCTTATTAGAAATTTAGACTGATGTTAAGACTTCTACCTTCCATAATTTATCTAGTAGATGTTTATCAATAATAATATTCATGTTAATGTTATTGATAAAATAATTTAGCATCTAAACCACTCAAAATTTTTAGTAGTTTTCATATGAGAAATGTAATTCAGTATCAAATTTTTCTAGAGAAAACATTTTACTTGTATATTTGTAAACTTCATACCACTATTAGTAAAAAACTGTTGAATTTGATTCCATGAATCCTTTCTAATTCGTCTGATATTGTTTTATGCAATTGGACATATCAGTATTATGGGAAATGAAAAATAATCATGACATCCTACTGAAATAATAAATTAAAAGATTGTAATATGACATCATATAATTTTATCTTGTTGATATAGGTCCACACACATCTACAAGTACCAATTCAAGCACTCTGGTTGACTTCTATTCTATTTTCTGGTAGGTATTTCTTATGATATTACCTTATTGTGTAGAATTTCACATATAATTACAATCAGGTGATAGCATAGGGAGGTATATAACTACATCAAATTTTACCATAACTTCCAGGGATGGTAGTCATAGATGTCCAGGTTGATTATACAACAACTCCGTTTCTTACTCTCTTGATAGAAAGAACATAACTTCTTTTACAATTAAATGGTATATATTACCCTTTGTTATTTTTCCCTATAGAGAAATTGTATCATATCTTCCTTTGAAAATACACATATTCTTAGTATACATTATAGAATTCCCTGAGTCATGTAGTTGACTAAAACATAGTAAGTTTTGACTGAGACCTTAAATGACAAAGGCATCATTATGTCGCATTTCTTTTCCCCAAAACATAGTTTTCCTCAATAAAATTATATTTAGGCCTTTGTTATTTCCAAATATGAAAAAACATTCCTTTGCAAATTTTATTCCTATAACAAGATCTGTATTTCCTATCATAAGTGATGTGGATCCACTATCAAGGATCCATACACCAGAATGATCTATTTCATTAAGAGAAATTTCAAAAACCACAACCTTCTCAGCTATTTTCATTCTGATTCAAATTTTTTTACTTCATACTCAAAATAGATTGATAATATTGAACATATTTAGAGTATGATGGATTAGTATTATCTTGTATATGTAAAAATTGATTTTTTTTCAGCTCAACTAATGATTCAATGATTTTATTCTTGTGATCACTTTGGTTATTCTTTGGCACATTTCTATGTATAGTTTATTACTCTATCTAGCCATGTATCTATATCTTCTAATCTAAAAACAATTTCCCTTGAGTGTTATTCCATATTATTGAGATCTTTTTGGATACCTATGTTGTTCATGTGACCTTGAGTATCTCTTAGCTATGGAACACACATTTTGTGAGTTCCCCATCGTTCTACAACAACAACACATTATTTGTTGCATATTCATGGTTGTAACTTTTATACCACTATTTGTCCCATGGGATCTCCAATTCATCTAGTTATTCTTTTTACCCAATTCAATCTTCAATCATGGAGTGGGCGCTTGTTTTATGACATTATTCATCACATTTTTGTTTAGTAAATACTCGTATCCATTGAACTTGGCAATGGCTTCTTTTCTACTGACCTCTATTCTCCACATCATATCTTCTATCACTTGAATGATCTACTTTCCCAATCACATACTAGGAATCAATTTTTTTGTTGATCCTAATCTTTTCATCATAGGATGATGAAATCCTCTTCATGTTCATCAATGGATTTTATTTTTTCATTAAATATGTTATTCAATCCATCAACCACTCTATTTTTATCTTTAAATTTTAGTTTATTCCCACTAACTATTTTAGAGCCCTCTGGAATTTTTTTTTGAGATTCTCAATTTCATCCATTAACTCAGACTTATCTTATTCCTACTATTGTGTAAGAGTTTGGCACCATGAATCACTTTTTTTGGATTTTTTCATTTTTTCTCTCTAAATATCTATCTCTTCAAGAGCAGTTTCCAATTAATCCTATATATCTTCACTTAATTTGGTCTATTCTTCATCAATGTCACTTTCATCCCTTTTTTAGGGGTTACCTATTAATTCCATCATATAATTTTCTCCACAGTATTTTCATATCTCTTCTTATTCAACCTCAAATTCATCTGAACTGTCACTTTCTTATGCAAGAATACACTTCTTTTTTATGAGATTTATCTTGAATTATTTCTTACATTTTAAAAAGACCGAAGAATACTTTATGGGAATTTAAAATTCATCCTCATAATCTTCCTCGAACTGATTGGGGAACCTTGTTGTAAGATGACCAACCTTTTCACATCAAAAGCATTGTAGTGGAAATTTCCCATTAAAAATTTATTTTCCTATTTTTAGATTTTATGAAAGTAATCACATCACATCATCTGTCTCTTATTCCTCCTAACAATATTTAATAGTGAGCTTCATCGTGGCCTTGAATTCCACCTCTATATAATTACCTTTTTGATAGACTCAATTTCACAATTTCTCATCTAATATGCGATAAGTGGTGTTTGAAAGATATCCAATATCATCTCCTTCAGATCTTGGTCCTCAAACATATAAACATTTATATTGTACTAAGGTGTATGTCTTTCCCATTATCCCTTGACAATATTTATACCTTCAATTATTTCTTCAAGACCATGCATTATGTTTTCAAAAGCTGTTGTAGGCCACTATGTCTAACTATAATGATTTTAATTATCAAAAATCATGTCATATATTAACATATATCATATATTATTTTAGAACCTATATTATGTCAAATAATTATCTTGAATATAAAATAATTTCAATCATATAACTATTTATGTGTGATTAAGTCTAAAAAAATTTATAACTGATTATATATGTGTAATTATGAAAATTAACATTCTCTAACTTTGTTGAATTGTAAGATAGGTAGAACATTAAACATTTCTATGTATCAGTCACTAACACCGACAGGAAGATGAATCACCATTTGACATATGACTCTCTGAAAGACAAATAAAAATATGCACATGTTCTAATTATGTGAAGCTAACACCATTAGAACAACTCACCATTAGAAATGACACCAATGTAGATTACCTAGAATTAGTTAAAGAGACCTATCATTTCATTATGATATTGGTGTAAGGACTCGTTTTCAGTTGAAATGAGTCGCTATTTTATCAAATGTCTCACTAATAGAAGGAAGAAATCACCATTGATAAAATTCATATCTAGTTCATGTGTCTCACTGATAGAATGATATACCGATAAAAGGATACATTTACATCTAGAGTCACTAGTACTGTTGGAAAGGACTCACCCATATAGAGAGCTACCAATGCTGACAGACCGATGTAAATAACTAACTGATACTTATGACTCACCGATAGTCATAAATACTGATATTAATTTATTAATTTAAATTTATATATAATTTTCATATTTAGGAAAAATAATGTTTCTGACATTATTTAATTTTTTATGTTTGATTTTTGGTAGATAGTATGAGGTACGATGATCCGATGCCTATGGAATGTACATGCTATCTGTCGACCATCGAAAATAAGAAGTATATTAAAAATAAAGAAGAAAGACATAATATAGAGAGTTGTGTGGTAAATTTCTGTCATAGATATAGAAGAACATAAACTATCATGAATGAACTCTGAACTCAAGAACAAAATAACACATGATAAAATCTCAATAAAGTTGAAAACAAAATTGACAACTCACTTTATAAATTCAAATTATGAGAAGAATATACCTACACAAGAACGCATATAGTTTGAAGCTAGAATCTGACACTTTGTTTTTATGTCAAATTCTATAAGAGGACTTGGACTTCAATCCCACAACATTTGAAGAGTCCAATGCTTATTCTATAGACACACAGATCCATTTTAATCCATTCTCATACATATTTTCTTTATTGTGTGCATTCTTACATAACTTCTGAGAAGTGTGTCTCTTTATCTATTACACACAAACTATCTCACGTGAATAATAGGAGGATACTTGATATCCTCAATATAACACTATTTTTATCCATTTGTATCCCACATAGAATTATGGAAGAGTACATGTGTGACAAGTTAGTTTTTTTTCCTAGGAAGAATAGTGGTAGAGGCCAAGTGTGACTCAGAGAGCCGTCTGTGCTATTCTAAACCCCAATACAGGGTGTGGATCAAATTGTTTATTAATTTAAACCACTTTGTTTTAGGTGATCACCAAGTAGAGAGGACTACGTCTCATCTTGATATTGAACCTCTTATTTATTTACACTTTTCTTACCTTTTAGTTTTACTATTTTTTATCATGTATTTCTTAAAAATAAATTGAACTCTGATAGTTAGTCTTAGAAAGTGTTTATAACAGTATTGGATAATTAGATTAGTTTCAATAGTTTTATTAAATATCCACTAGATACAACTAATAACTAATCATACTATTGAGAAATTTATTAAATAGTCAACATCTTATAAATTCACTAATGGATAACTTGGAAATTGAGTTTTAAATATTACTGTAATTTCAAAGAACCAATTTTTATTGAAATTTTAAAAGATACTAAATTCACCCCTCTTGATTAATCTTCTCCATCCAACATTTGATATCAAAGATCATTTTGTTTTTAATGTTTAGTTTTCAAATCATTTTCAAATATTTTCAACTATGAATTTAGTTGGATTTCAAAGATCTCGAAATTTCTGTTATTTCTATACTTTTATCTTTTAAAATATTTCCCAAATTTTATTATGGATAATTGACTAGATGTTGATGCTACCAATATAACTCCATTCATTAATGGAAAAAATTATCTGCAATGGAAAATTAAGATAAAAATTCATTTAGAAAGTATGGGTTTTGAAATTTGTTCTTTAATTATAGATGACTATAAGAATAATGATACTGAAAGAACTACTTGGGATAACCCAAATAATAATTCTTATAATAGTAACTATAAATAAGTGAATGACATATATTTATCTTTATGATATGAGTAATTCATCATAATTTCATCATGTAAAACAACTCATAAAATTTGGGATACTTTTTCTCTTTCACAAGAAGAAACTTATAGTGTTAAGTAAATGAGACATAACACAAGTACTATTAAATATGATAACATTATGATGAATCCTAATGAGGATATTTCTGACATGTATCTTAGGTTTAATGAAATGTTGAACACTATGATCTCTATGGGTAGAGGTGTTACTCCCAATGAAAAAATCATGAGGATGCTTAGATGATTACCTGATATATGGAGAGGAACTTATGTCTCAATAAGAGAATCATGTAAAATAAAATAATTACCTATCAAAGATCTCATTGGAAAATGGATGATGACGAAGAAGAGATGAAAGTCCATAAATAAGAGGATGATGAACCTAAGTGAATTTCTATATAATTGAAGACCATTACATATAAGAAGAAAGAAAAAATGGAAGTTGCTAGCCACTGTTGAAATATACCATACTGATTAATAAAAATTCGATAGTGATAGAGAGATGGATCAGATAGCCAAAGGATTCAAGAAATTCTATAGAAAGAAGTGTATTTTTAAGAAGCACAATTAAAACAGAAGATATAATAACAATGGTAGCTGGAAAAAGGATAGGAAAATAAATGAAAATACATATGAGATAGTCTCATATGAATATAAGAGGAGAGTACATGTTAATTATGATTTTCCAACGCTAAACAACAAAAATAACTGTGACAATAAAGAAAAGAAGTATAATAAATCCATGAAGGCCGACTAGAGTGATTCTGATGATAGATCCAGTGAATAAAAATCATCTTTTGATGAGAAATATTGAAGGGAAAATATATGTTTTATTGAAAAAACATCTAAGCTAACCTTAGATTTACCTGAAAAAAATTCTTATTATTATGAAAATGAATGTGTGTACAAAAATATGATAAATGATGGACTATTTGAATAATGTAACATGTTGGAAAATACATTTAATGAAATAAAAGATAAATATATATCTTTAAAGAAACAATATTCTCTTATTGTAACTATTAAATATGAACATACTACTAAAAAAGGGAAGAATTCTCAACTTCTGAAAAGAAAAAATGAATTTAAAATGTCTATTTATAAATTGAAGAAGGATTTAGTAAATTTTACCAATGGGAACGACATTCTTACTCAAATTATTGGTAAATAAATAACTCTTATGTACACTACTAGTATTAAATATCAACCTGGAGAGAGAAACCGTTCTAAAACTCATTTTGTAACTAAATCTAGAAAATTTGTTCTCCTACTTATAAATCAAAACATTTCTTTGAGTACCATTTTTGAAAAATATTTTACTACCCATATTTTTTCTGGACCAAATAGTCTATTTATAAAATATATTACATATTTATTAGAGGGAAGCCATAAGGAAACATTGGGTACCTTAAGCATTGATTACTATTTTCATTGGACCCAAACAAGTCTGGGTACCAAAATATATTTTTTTATTCAATAGGAATGCTATTTCTAAAGCTCTTGCAAGAGTTAGTGGTACTTAGAGAGTGATTTTTCGAGACACATTATAAGATACTACTCATTCATCAAGAATCTAAACAAGCTTTATGGAGGAAATATCACATTTGGTTACAATGGTAAAGCAAAATTCATCGTCTTAGTCCATATTGGTAACTCTAATTCTATTTTAATTTCCAAAGTACTTTATATTTATTGATTAAAGTATAAATTCATTAGAAAATCTCAAATATGTGATGATGGATTGAATGTAAAATTTAAAAATAATTCTTGTAATATTTTATAAGCTAAGAATAACATAGTATTTACTACTATTAGAAATGTTAAGTTATATGTTGTAAACTTAAACACACTAGTATCAACGAATGTTTCTTGTCTAAGTGTATTTCAAAAAGAGTCCAGGTTCTAGAATAGAATACTATGACATTTTAATGTACACTTCTTTAAAAATTTGACCATTAAATATTAGTTAAAGACTTTCCCAAACTAGAAATTTCATAAAATAGAGTGCGTAATACTTTTTAAAAGGGTAAAAAATAAAATGTGTATTTCAAATCAAATAAAAAAGTTTCAACTTCTATACATTTAGATTTAGTTCACATGGATTTGTTTGGACCATCTCGATTTTCTAGTTTAAATGGGAATCATTATGTCTATGTTCTTGTAGATGACTATTCAAGGAATATTTGGACTTATTTCCTAGCTCAAAAGAGTGAAATATGTACTTACATCATGATGTTTTATAAAATAGTGGAAAATCTAGGAGGAATTAGAATAAAATCCTTAAGAAGCGGTCATGGCCTTGAGTTTAAAAATAAATACATTGAATCTTTTTTCTAACACAATGTCTATAGTCATAACATCTCTACGCCTAGGACACCTCATCAGAATGGAGTTGTGGAATGAAGGAATATAACCTCATAGTAAATAGACCTAACAATGAATAATGAATATGATTTACCTGTTTATATTTTTGGTTGAGGCTGTGAATACAGATTGTTACATAATAAATAGTGTCTTAATTAGACTTATCTTTACGAAAACTCCTTAGAAGTTGTGGAACAACAGATAACCCAACGTTAGTTATTTCAATGTTTTTGGATTCAAAATCTATATTCATAATAAAATGTATAATCATTATAAATTTTCATACAATGGTGATGAAGGAATCTTCCAAGGATACTCAACCTCTAGTAAATAAAATAGATTGTTTAATTAAAAAAACACGTGTGTGGAAGATTATGTGCATATCAAATATGATGAAACAAATCCACATGATCCTAAAATATACCTATAAAACCTTGATGATGATATTCCAAATGTAGACATAAATAAAAAATCATTTGATCCTTTTTTTATGAAATATGTTAAATAAAAAAATTCTATAAATTCATCAGAATATGAACATGATTAACCAAATCCTATAGATGAACCTAAAGTTACTATATCCTTCTTTTCAGGACCAACATTAACTCTTTAGAACCATCCTTTAGATGTTTTTGTTAGATGCCTTAATAAAGGGACACAGACTAGGGCTTCTCATGGAAATCAGGTTGAACATCAAGCCTCCTTGTCACAATATGAACCTAAAAATTCAATGATGAAATTATTGATGAATTTTGGGTAATGGATATGTAATAAGAAATTAATAAATTTTAATGAAATAATGTTTTGAAACCACTGGATAGACCCAAATACAACTTGACCATAGGCACTAAGTGGGTGTTTATGGAAAAAGTAGATAAATCTGGTAATATTGTTAGAAACAAAGGCAGATTAGTTGCACAAGGTTATAGTAAAAAAGAATGAATTGACTATGATGAAACATTTTCACTTGTTTCTAGACTTGAATCCATCATAATCATATTTTATTATTTTTCCCATCATAATATAAAAATTTATCAATTTAATGATAAGAGTGAATTCCTAAATGGAAATATATTTAAGGAAGGTTTTGTATAACAACCACTTGGTTTTACAAACCCTCATTTTCAATATTCTGTTTTCAAATTAACAAAATCATTATATTTTTTAAAACAAGATCCAAGCGCTTATAAACATAGATTAAGTACTTTTCTTATTTCAAAAGGTTTTATAAAATGAATTGTTTGTCCAACTATCTTTATAATGAAAATTTATAAACATGTTTTAGTTTTCCAAATCAATGTAGATGGTATTATTTTTGTATCATAAAAATTCTTTATACATTGATTATTAAAAAATGATGCAAAATAAATTTGAAATGAGTGTGAGGGTTAAACATAAAATCTTTATTAGATTTTGGTTTTTTAACAAATAAATAAGGGATCATATTAAATAAAAATAAACATACAAAATACCGTTTAAAAATATTTGGTATTGATATAATTAAAAGTAGTTCCACTCCCATGAGTATTACTTATAAGTTGGATCTTGATGAATATGGTAAATATGTTGATCAAACAAATTATACAGGAATTATTGGATGCTTGCATTACTTGACTACTAGTAGGCCAAATATAGTGTTTAGTGTGTATATGTGTGTCCATTTTCAAGAAAACCCCAATGAATCTCACTTAAATGTTGTTAAAATAATTTTCAAATAACTCAATCATGCTATCAATTTAGGATTGGTTTACCCCAAACGAAAATCATTTTACATAGTGAGTTATTTTTATGCTGAATTTGGTGGATGAATGTTAGATAGAAAGAGATACTCAAGGAAATGTCACTTTTTTTGGAAAGTCTTTAGACTAATGGTGTGGTAAGAAAAAAAATTCTGTAGCATTATCTACTGTCGAAGCTGAATACAGAGCTATTGGTCGCCGTTGTGCATAAATTTTGTGGATAAAACACACTCTTCTAGACTATGGATATCAGTTTAGATATGTAACTATAAAATATGACAACCCAAGTGCTATTAACATTTCTAAGAACCCATTTTATCACTCTAGAAAAAACATATTGATATAAGACATCACTTTTTTGAGAAATTGTTGTCAAAGGGGTGATATCACATTAGAATTTATTTTCACTGAATATCATCATGCTCAAATATTCACTAAGTAATTAAACTCTGAATGAATAAATTAGAGTAGACATGAGTTAGGAATGATCAATTAGTAAGACCATGTGTTTTCCATTCCTTTATCCTTTTTCTATGATGTTGTCCTGCTGAATCCATTGCCATGTGGACATTGTTTTTATACCGACATCGTTGTCATGATGACACCAATGTTATACCAACACCATTAGTATTTTACAGATCTTATCATTGCCATACCGAGGACTCACTATGTTTCTATGTTTATGTTTTTATCAAAATGAAACTATTTTTTTAATTCCAGTGAACCTAGTTCACATTTTTGTGATTGTATAATATTTAATCCCTAAATTATGTAAATTTAAACTGATCCACTCTACTCCATTTACCTATAATCTCTCTCTCTCTCATCTGCCTATTTATTTATCTACCCCGACCTTTCACCTCCAAGTCTCCGGAATGAACTGGTCATAATGGCATTACTCAAGAAATCTATATAAGAGGGTGAGTCTCATGTGTCCAAGAGAAAAATGGGGGAATTGAGAAATCCATCGGGTCCTATAAATCTCGGTCTAGTAAACCATGATGTAACCTCAATGAATTTTTTTTCATGGAATGGATCTTAGAAAGAATGTCTTTGTCGTTATAAGTGATAAAAGATCATTGATGAATTTAATTGTTTGAAAACATTGAAAGAGTCTTTTATCTAAATATGGTATAGGAATTTTATATGAATATGTTACTTCTAATGGAAGGATGTAATGTTTCTTGGGTGAAATTGATTGATTAAGGGAAGAGAATATTGTTCTCTTAAAAAAAATTGGGATAAATGTATTACGGTACCTTATCAAGGAAGTTTTTATGATTATCAAGGTACATATCCCCCTAAAAGTGAATTCGTATTCAATGAGACAGCTCTGAGGGAGATAATAGGAAATGAATTGAAAAGAAGACCCATTTCCCTAGAATTGATTGGTGTGTTCAGAATTCTATTCAAGATTCTTTAGCACCATATTTGTCCGCGGAATGGGGACTCCACTTTTCACAAGTATCGGGTTGTATATTTGGTTTATTTGAATCACAAAGGAGTTAAATGGAATTTGTGTAGATATCTGATGGTGAACATCAATGAGATTATAAAACCTGGTTGTAAGTAAAATTCTCGTTTGTATTCTAGATTGATTTCAGATATAATGAAGGAGATGGATTGTGTAAATGAAGATGAGGATATTGTAGTTAGTTAATGTAGTGAAATATGATTAAGCTATAACATTTGTAATAGATTGAAAATTAATTGGAACCCATGGAGGAAGGAATGGGTTGGTGGTGAGGATATATTTTCTGTGAAGTTCAATCCCATATATCATTCATTTAGACCAATAGATCTAGTGGATCCTTGCCTCAATCTCAATGAGCAAATTACATATTATTCAGATGATGAAGAGGAGTCTGCTACTCCTATTAGAGATGTGGGATCTCTAGTTGATGATAGATGTGACCCAGACACTAGTGGAGAAACAAAATGAGTCTATATTGGACCTAAAAGTGCACCTATAGACTTACGCTCTGATGAACCTATTCTCAAATCTACTAGTAGTGGAAAAATGAAGTTGAAGGCATTGTAGAGTATGTATGTGAATCCAATGAAGAAGAGGATAAATAAGAATATAAAGAAGAAGATGAAGAGGAAGAATCTAGTAGTGGGGAAGGTGGTTAAGAATCAGAAAGTGAAGAAGTAGATAAGAAAGTTGAAGTTGAAGCTGGAGATGGAATGTATGAAGATTGTGATAAAAATGGAAGTGATGAAAGTGGAAATAAAAGTTAATATGATCTTCCTGATGAGAATCCATATGTTGTGAGTATGGAATTTTTTTAAGATAATATAGGAGTATCTATTGAGGGTGTTGTTCAAGAATAAAATGTTGGGCTAGATGAACCTATTTCTCAAGGATTAATTTCTCATGATGATGAAGAGAATCAAATTGGAAGAGTAATGCTAGATACTCTTACTCTTGTATATTATTATATTCTTGATGAATGGATAAGAAATCCTAGGTATGAGGCCTTGGGATTGTATTATAAAAATTATGATGATGACATTTTTGTCCTTTCTAGAAGAGAACCAGTGAACGGGACCACTACTAGTGACTATGTTAGCAATGATGATTTTGAATAGTTGAAGCAAGGCATATGTGCCTCCATAAGACACTGAGTACAATTTAAAATGATGTATGAGGTTAATGAATCCAAGAGAGAGAATTCTAAACTAACTAAGAATTTGAATGCAATTAGATCTATGGTTGATGGTGTAAAGAAAGATGGTGCTTCTAGTTCTACTTCAACCTCAACTAGTCCATATCAAGATGATGCAACTTCTGTTTCAAATATGGTGATAAAATAAATTTAGTCAAATCTAATCACAACTATAGAAACAATTTTTACAAGTAATACCAAGCTCATGAATGATATGAAGAAGTTGACAACTGTGATCAATTCAAAGACCATGAAGTATAATAATACAATGTAAACTACCATGAATGTACTTGAGAACATTGTTTCTCATTTAAATGATCTTTAGTTTTCCAAGCTAAGAAAAGAAGTTCAAGATTTTACCTCATCTACTATTGATTCAAACTCTGCTCCACCTATTCAGTCTTCACAATCTACAGATCCTTCTACTGTTAGTTCAATGTTGAAACAGAAGCTGCATGTTTTGATTGAAAGTGTGGCCAAAGTTTATAATTCATTAGATAAAGTCCTAGATTCTGTGAATTATTATATAAGTAGTGCTTCATAGAATTAGGATGATGTGACCAAAAGGATTAATTATTTTTTCTCCTAAATAATCTCAAAGAATCAAATGAACAGTATGTTTAAGTATTTGGCCTCAGATATTACTCTTCCTCCATTGAAAAAGGCCTTTAGGATCAGGTTCAGAAGCTCTAAAAAATTAATCCTTCATTGTAAAAGTTTATAAAAAAAATATGATATTGAGAAGGCTATGAAATATTGTTCGAAGATCATTGAAAATTTATTCTTGCTGTTAAAACCATATCCTAATGTCCCAAGAGAAGATATTGTGGTACCTCTTGTTGCACCACTTGGACCTACAGGTTCTATGCCGACTCAACCTAAAATGTGAGTTTCTTATGCTTTATCTCCGATTTTACTAGTCATCATAGAAACTATTCTCCCTCTAATTTAAGAGAGAAACACTACTTTTTACTTGTCTTTATGATACCAATTGCTATATCTACAAGGTTAAGTACTCTAATTTGGGTTGAATTAGGGTATTATATATTGATAAAATTCCCCTTTGTATATTATTTCATCATTAAGAAAATAATTTATCCCTTTCCTATAATAATTAATGAGAATAAATGAAATCAACCATGAGACACGAAAATTTTACATGGTTCACCAGCACAAGGATATCTCCTAGGAGAAAACATTTGAAATGTGCTAATAAAAAAATACAGTAAAGTAAATTTATTTTATAATTTTTATAGTAGTCACACTATCCCTCTTGGTTTACAAAATATCACAATTTGAATTCTTTCTACACTCTCAATTGATGTGTGGTGACTACTTCTTTATAAGAGTCTTCTTTTAATAACTAAAATCAATATTTTTTTAGCCTATTTTTGTTCATTGTGAAGTTATACCTTAATCTACATGGTAAATATCTATTTACCATATAATTTCAACTAAAACCCTTTTGGTTTTTGTAATATTCACTTTCAAGAAACCCCTTTGTCAACTTTCATAAAAATACCCAACTATTTGTGAAACATATCAAAAATTCGCTAAAAATTTACTTTTATGAAATTAAAATCCATTAAAGAAACAATATAATATTTCATGAAGATAACTTATTTTATGAAACCAATTATCTAATTAATAATTCTCACAATGAAATATTTCATGAATTTATTTAATGGATTATACACCTTTATAATATTTTTTGGCTTCATCTACTCAACTAAGGGGGTACCTTCCTATTTATCGATGATAACTACCATTCCTAAAACAGTCAATCATTACACTACCTTTCCACAAAATTATTCAAACCGACTATTAAAAATTAATATCACTATGCAAATTTATTGAAATTTTCCATTCACAAAAATTCCCACAATGAAATGACTTACATACTTTTTTATTAGTAAAACTTCTCATTGTTGAGTAAAATACATCATTTTCCATTCACAAAATTTCTATTTATCACAAAAGTTACAATAGTTTTCTTTATTATCACAACTATAATTCACGTAACATTAGTTCATAAATCTCGAAAACTTCATGAAAATAAACATTCATATAACACCAAGCTTTCATGAATTCTAATCATTTTCCATATTTTTATGAGGCTGCCCTAGAAACCCAACTTTTATTAAAAAATTTCCATCCTAAAATTTTTACACCCAAAACATTTGAAAAATAATTGGAAATGATTCTACTTTTCATGCTGCTTTTTCAAAAACACAATCATCTCTTTAACACAACGATGTTAACTTGAGGGATTTTTTTCCAACATTATAAAAATATGTATAATCCCATTTATATTATTTAAACATTATACATAACATAAATACAATATAATATACATTATCTAAACCATGAACGTATCATTATTCAAAAAATTATTGATGTAGTTGAAAAAATATCCCAAATAAGTCACTTTATTTCAAATAATTTAAAATAATTAATTATGAAACATAAATAATTTAAGTATAATCCTTTCATATTTTAGCCTTATTTAAGTAATATATAGGCATGTTATAGATTACTCTTATGATTTCAAAAATAAACACATTGTTTCATGATCATAATGAATTTTATATAACATGATAATTTTATTTTGAATACTAAAAAATAATATTTTTAATATTTTATAAATTAATGTTTCAAAACAATTAATTTAATTTTTATTATAAATAAATTACAGAAATTAAATTTATAATCCTTTTATGAAATATAATATTCTCAAAATACCGCTTATTGTGATTTATATATAAGTTATAAATAAAATGAACTTTTTGAAAAAAGATGAAAAATATATTCTTTCTATTTTCACTTAAGTAGAAAATATGGCCAATATATAGATAAATCCCGTTACCTTTATGAAAATACTTCTACGTATGGGTACATAAGGATAACCCCTATATAGATGATTCTAAATAAGGGTAAATAATGATTAAATATACATAGATCTCTCAACATATGGGTATGCCTGGATGATACTAAGATATATCAATATACATAAGGGGTGTGATGGATTCCCCATATATAGTCTTCTCTATGTAAGTGGAAATCAGGATGACCGTTATATATATTTCTCCATGTAATCATAACCTATGATGAACCTAATAAAAATATCTTCTAGGTAAATTTATTCTATGAAAAATCTCATGAAGAATGATATTGTGCATGGTTAATGCAAGAGGACCCTTACAAAAGAAACTTCTACATAAGAGTTATAGGTCCCCATTAATAATTAACTACATAGAGGGGGTAATGGATTAGTGGTATCTTTTTTTGAAATATATTTTTCAATTTAATTCAACCTCTCAAATATATTAATGTTCACAATCTTATCAAGATTATCTCTCAATATCACCTATTTTGTAGTTGAAATCATAGTGATAGTAGAACTTATATATTATTGGGGTTTAGTTTGTAATCCTACTCCTTAGTTCATTAGTAAGAATACCAAACAAAAATTATTCACCATTAGACATGTGACTATAAACACAAATTATCCTAGTCTGATCAACATATATTCCCAATCTAGTTCCCCACATCTAGCATCAACTAAAACATTTCATTAATTTATCCAACACCAACTGAGTTGCTTATTCACCTTTTAGGGTTGATCAATAGGTAGAAATATCATCAAAATTCTAGATGAAAAACTTACACCATGATCCTAAAGTATCAGGCTTTCTTGTGTACCACTCCAAGATCATTGGTAGAAGTTTTCAACTCTACTAGTCATAGAACTACATCTAGATCTAGTTCTATCCAGATTCACCTTAGCATTATTAATACTGTATATATTAACCACTCGTAGAATAAAATTGAACAAGGGAAAAGTATCTCTCAATAAATATCTCTCATTTATTTTATAATTTTACAATATATTTATATTCAATAAATTATCATGAATAATATTTTCAAAATATGATATTTAGTGATTGTAATACTTTCAAATGTAAATTTTTAAATTATTCCTTGTCTTTTATTTCATTAAAAATTATCTTATCTACAATTTAGCTATCTATTTATAACTCATGAAAACTTGGTCTTAATCTCTTTTCATGTGATACTAATCTATCTATAATCTCAACAGTTCCCCAAATCCAACGACATTCAATCAACTGATTTTTTCATTTCTTCAAGGAATCAATTTTATGGATTCTTCTCAAAATAGTTATATATAAATCATCTAAGTGGATTATTCTCAGTACACATACATATAAATCAAATACATGAAAATAATTAGAATGATTCTTTAATTTGAATCACCATTGTATTCTGGAAACATGTTTCTTCCCAATAACTTCCTAAATAGTAATTTACTAAATTAATTCATCTATTCATACATGGAAGATACCTTTAAGCATGTAGTGACTCCACTTATGTGAGTGTATAACCATATATAGCCTTTCAATTACCCTTTAATATCCTTTATTATTATTATGTAGGTGTCCCTTGTCCCTTACAAGAGTTTCTATTACTTTGATTTACCCTTACAAGTGTTTCACTTACCTTAACATGAGTTATAGAACTCAAGGGTTATCATTACAAAGGTACCCCTATTTGAAATAGTACAATTACACATTTCCTTTTTTTCATAAATGACTTTATGTAATTAAATACCACCCTTAAATGATCTTACTTATGCCATTAAGTAACCTCTAACTTCCCTTATTCTATATGTACTTAATATTATATATCCTTTGTAATTGAAGATGTGCCTTTATATAGCACTAATGTCTTATAGATACCCTTAAACGCACACCCAATTACCTTTTCCCATAGAATATACCCATATATAGTTGCATGAATCTGTTGGTACCTTTACGTATGTAATGTAAATGACTATTCTCTATAGCTTAACAAGACAATATTTATCAAAAACTACAACGTCTATTTCAAAATCAATCTTGAGGACTCCAATCTACCAATAAATATTATTCATTAAATAAAATCATCATATTTTCATGGATTCTTATCAATGATGTCATTATGAAATAATAAAATATTACATGGTATTCTTTTCAATTATTCATAATAAAAAATAAATAATTTTTTAATTCCCTTCAATAATTCATCTTTGATGTCTTTTTTAAATAATGTTTCATAGAATCTTTAGAATAATTGACACATCTCATTGGCATTAAATACCAATTAAAAGTGACACAATATCAAGGTTAGTTTCTCTATAATGACATATAATTCCATTAAATGAATCCATAAAAAATATTATATCATCACCATCCACTAACCAACTAATATTGACTCATTGAAAATATATGAAACAATAGGGAATAACAATATACAAACTTTTCTTTTTTTGTAAATATCTCAATACATTTATAAGGTTAATATGTGTGATATGTATCTTTCTTATTGACAAAGAAATGAAAAGGGTAATGGTTGGGACTTCATAAATGATCATTATTTATTTAAGGAACTTTCATGCTCATCCCCCTTTTCTTAAGAGAAGTATAATACCACATGGTACACATTGAAAATTGCATTTAGTTTGTCTACTCTATGTCTATGTGGGAAAACCCAAAGTTAGAAACAAGATAGATATTACCAAGGTTGTATATGTTGTAAAAAAATAACAATTAATATGATATCTATATTGGAATATATTTTCCTCAAAAAAGGGATTTTATAAAAAACCAAATTCTCTCAAAAGAAACATATAACCTGTACACATCTAAAAACCATAAAAAAAGTTCATGTAAAATTTATGTAACTCCTCTTTTTCTCATGTTTTTATATCTAATTTTCCACCATAATAAGTTCATTTAATTTAATATAGAATTAGGAATGAGAGTATGATTGTAATACCAAAATCCTTTAAATTTTTAATCATTATATAATTTATAGATTTACGATAACTTTTTAATATGATAGATTCTTCTTAAAATTTTCCCTCTTAAGGGATGAACTTCTATTATTTAATTACATAGAAGTAAATTTAATCCATGATAGAAAATTTATTTTTAATTTGTAGTAGTGAAAACCTAAAACATCTCCATTTATTTCGTAGAAGTTTTCTAAAAATATATAATATAATATAGCATAGGTGGCGACCTTTGGGATTCTCAGAAATAAAATTTATACATAGAGATTTCTCTAAATATTTACCATTATTTTCTTCCAATATAAGCATATAAATAATTTTTTGGACTCTTCCTCTTGTTTTGAGTCTCTTCACTATATTTTCTTCTCTATTCCCAATTATTCATTATTTTTTAAGGAATTACAACCTACATGTAATCAATGTTAAACTTATTTTCTAAGGATACTTGATTTATGTTATATTTATAAAATATTCAAATTCATCTACTAGTTTAATATATTTTAGTTCATTCTTCTAAATAACTATAAATTCTTTTTTTATATTCTCATTATTCCATAAATCTCCACATGACTTACAACTATTTTTTTTAAAAATATATTCCATATCATATAATAATTAACCACTCCTTCCATCCCATTAAATCATACCTTTTCCAAGTGACCTTATAGAATAATCCTTTTACAGGCTTCTTCCATAATTTAAATTTTAACTTTTTTTGAAATAGTTTAGTTGAAGATCGAGTAAAATGTTATTTACAATAATATTTTTTCCTCATATTCTAATTAAATATACCCTATTTTTTTTTTATTTTTATAGTAAATACATTTTAAACCAGTCAAACTGGATTTGTTCTCTTTCTTACCACAATAGTAGAAAAAACGAATAAATTTTTTTCTTCTAGATTTTTCTGTTTATTTTCCTATTTTAAATTGAACCACTCATTACATGGGGTTTAAATAATCCCTAGAATATTCATCCCATTAATTTATTAAAAGGATTTCCCCACACATTTCTCAGGATAACCTTTTATATGGTTGTGTTTCTGACCAACACTGATATCTATAGAATATCTGTCATTCAAATTAAAAGGACTATATTTTACCTTATTGTTAGAACCCTTCTTATCACCTACTGAAAAAGATTCACCATTAACTTCCTCTAATTGAATTAATCCTTATCCAACATTGTTAAACAAATGTTGAATTGTCGTAATTATGGTTTGAGTTTCAAAAAATCTTTTCATTTTTTAGTTATATTATTTTTAATATCACTTACTATCATTTAAAGATCAATTAATTTAAATTATGCTACTTGATCTCATCTACATAGACTAATTGCATCCAGATGAGTTATTCATTATAAAAAACCAATATTTTATTTTATTGATCAACATGCTTATTAAATTTCTTGATGTATTTTATTTTCAGAAAATTAATCCTAATTTATCATTATGACCCCACTTCATTTTTTTCTTTTCTTCTCCATCACCATTACTTCTTGATGAATTATATCATTTAGTCACATGATAAAGGAAATAAAATTCATCTTATAAAGTTTATCATGATTTTGAATCTCTAATTATCTTTCTCATTATAATAATATTCATGTAGATGTAGTGAACCATTATATTCTAGCCTTTTTCTTCAAGGTATTTTATCATTCAATTTAGATTCTAATTCTTCATCCTCTTCCTTGGATTTTTTTTAAAATGACTAGTGTCCCGAAATTTGAAAAATATAATGTTTTATTGAACCTTATTGAAATTTTACCTATGAATCCTTTTAATCTAATATCCACAATTTTATCGAATTTAGAATCATCCTCATTAATATCTGAATCAATTTTTTTCAATAATATCTTCTTCATAATTTTTATTACATCTTATTATATTATAAGTTATTTCAAAATTTTCAATTTCTTATAATCTATAATTTCATAACTAAAAAGCTATGAGAGCATTATTTACTTCATCAAGGGATAAATCATATCATTATTCAAGGATTGGAATTATTAAATAATAATGATTTGGAAAATTTCTGATCATTCTTTTGATAATGATTGTTTCATATATCTTCACTCCAAATAATATAATGCTACTGATTATACGAATTACTATGTTGAAATAATAATTCATATTTCATCATTTTTCATTTTGATGTCCAAAATATAGCTTCTAAAAACTGAATTTTTTGAATTCTTGACATTGACATTGACATTATAGTTTGATCTTCATTTTTCCAGGATTCCAATAGAAATATAGGCAACTATAACCTTTGAAAATAATTTTCATGATAGATATATAAAGATATAATTTTGATAGCTTCCAAATAAATAAATAATTATCTGATCATATTTTTTCATAGAATCATCATCATAAATGGGATGAAAACAGACTATTGTGATATCACTAACTTTTAATCAAAATGATATGAAGTAGTGTCAAATCATATTCCTCCAACTATAGTAATATATTCCATAAGAATTTGGAACACCTCATCTATTAAAAAAATTATCATTATACTTCTATCAAAATAGTTTTGTAATCTTTAGATGGAACTACCTCTAATTAAATTTGTAGATACAATGCTAGATGAACCTCAAGGGGTCTACTTTTTTGAAGTGTTTCTTCCCTTTTAGTTTAACTTCTTGATTCTATTAACGTTCAATATCCAAAATATACTATCTCTCTGCATCACCCTAAGTGAAGTTGAAATAACTAAGAGAGAAGAATAAACATATTTACATGGTTTTTCAAAAAAAAATTACACCTTGCCAGATTGGTCAGACTCCTCAACATAGATTCAACACTAACAAACAATTGACTAAAACCACTGAATATCGAAATATAATCAAAACAATTACAAATATGTTTCTCCACCACCACCATCAACTGGAGTATTTATTCACTTCTTCCAACACAAATTTCATCACCCATTTAGTTTTGATCCATAATAATAAATATCTTTAATGTTCTAAATGATTGTCATCCTTTTCAAGGCTATAATATATGGTTTTCAAAAATAACTCTTCAAGATCTCCAATAGTGACTTTCAACTTTGATAGTATTGAAACATCTTTCAGATTTAGTGTTCTCATGATTAACCTCGTCTTCCAACGTACCACATGTATTGGCCTCTCTAAAAATACCATTTCATGATGGTTAGAATATATCTCAATACTCAACATTCATTTCTTTTATAACAATAACAAAATTATATTAAAATAATTATTATGAATAATAATAATATCACATTTAATAATTATAAAATCATATCATTTAAATAGGTTGATTGTTTCAAATTTATCATTCCTTTAAACGCAACAAATTTCCCATTCTAAAATTCATTTAAATATCATTTCTATCCATGGGCCATTTCTCTTTTCTGATGATATTAATATATTTTAGAAATCAGTAGTTTCTAAAAATGGTATCCCTTTAAAAATTTGATATTTTCATATATTCATGAAATTTTCATTGTGTATTATTCTAAAAATATAAATATAGAAATCAGTTATGTTGATTATTCTCAAAATAAATATGTGTCAATTAGTTGTAAGAAACTCCTCATAAAGAATTGGATACATAAATCACAATTTTTTGGCTATGTGATTCTTCTCAGATACACCCATATAAAAATCGACTACATGAATTCATTTATTCATGTATTGATGACATGTTTTCCTATGAATTGGCTACCCATACATTATTGGATACCCATATGTAGCACCATGATCACCCTTTAACATCTTATTTTAACCTTATATTGGTTTCCCATTCCACTTATGTGAGTTCATTATTCTCTGATTTACCCTTCAATGGGTTCTATGCACCCTTACATGAGCTATAGAACTCAGAGGTTATCCTTATGTAGGTACCATCATTAAAAAGTTCCCTTATATAGCTCCAATTTATAGAGTTTACCCCTATGTGGATGAATTTAACCCTTATGAGATATTCCATGTACCTTTATGTGTCCTTTAACTACACTTATATAGCTATTACATACCTCTACATAGCTATTGTACTTAATAATGTACCTTTACATGGTATCAATGTCTCATTGCTACCGTTTAAGTGCGTACCTAGTTATATTTTATATGTGATTTACCCTTACCCAGCTATATGAATCTTATATTAACATAACATATGTAATTTAAATGGAAATTTATATTTAAAAGAAATCATATTTTTCTAAATAACTTCCATGTACTTCTCAAAATAATTCATCGGGCCTTTAATATTCCAAAAAAATCATTATTAAAGAACATCATTTTGTTTTCAGGGATTCTCGCCAATGATTTCATTATCTAATAATGGAATATTTCATGGTATTTTTATCAATTAATCATTATAAAAAATAAAGAATATTTTACATTCCCTTATCTAATTCCTCTTCATCGTCTTGTTATAAAAAATGTGTCATTTCATCCTCATCAAAATTTACACATGCTTTTGAAATTATTGACCGGATCAATAAAAAAAATATCACGGAGAATTGATCAATCATGATATCTAATTACACTAATAGAATCCATAAAAATTATACATGCAATACCACTAACTCAACAAAACATATTGACTCATTGATATAATAAACCACTTGTAAAAGGAAAGGGTAATCCATTTACCTAAAAATATCAGCTAGTACAGATCGATGAATTGTTTCACATTTTCTTCATTACAAGCATGGGTTTTAAAAATCTATAACAAGGGATTGAGCTAATACCACTTTTGAGATTTAAAAGAGGCTGATAAAAAATATTATATAATGAATAGTTTTGTAAAATACTTTGTTGAGTATCATGAATACAGGAAATAATAAAATTGTTTAAAAAATGATGATAAAACTATAAAGGAATACTATTACTGAAAAAGAATCTATATAAGTTTAATCACCTTAGAACACATCTAAATGTTCTTAATAAGAATCCAGTATATTCTCGATAGAGTCCTATCACCTCCAATGGTATCCAAGGCCTGACATGAATCATTTGATGTTTATAAAAGTTGCATCCTTCCTCTATGGCGTATTAGTGCCTCTAACACAAAGGTGGAAAGTGTATAGATATTTAGGTGAAGAGGAATATCATCTATGAATGAAGTAATATCACTCACCTACTACCATAAAATAATCATGGTTTATGTAACATTTGAGGATCTTCTTTGGGTTTTATTCCATTTATTCATTCATTATAATTCATGAATGAATTCTATATCAAACTAAATGTATCTAATCCATGAACATAAATCCTTTTATATTTTTCATGTTATGAAACATCATATTTAAATTATAAATTTTGTGTGTGAATAATAATGAAGTTATAGACTATATAAAATTATACAACATATTAATGAAAATAATAATTTACATGTAATACCTTATATATACTAAATAATTATATATATAAATATTTAGAGGAAATGTCCTTCACTTTAGGAAAGAGGAAATCAAAATATAGAATTATAACACCTGGTATGTCCTGGTGTTTTTGGCTCCCAAATGGTTAGGTACTATTCATATATCTTATTAACTAGAATACACATACATAATGTAAATTTCGTAGAATCCAATGGTCACAACGATTCATAATTTCACGATCAAGACAAATAACAATTCCTTTGGGAAGTACTAGTTGAGATCACTAAAATATAAACATACGTTGAATTTTCTTATGAATTTCTATAATGGGTATGAGGTTTCATTCCATTTTATGTATTTTTATTCCATAATGAATTTCCCATTGATGAGAATTTTACCTTTGGCTTCAACATAAGAGGTGTTAATTGAATTTATTCTTATGTCTGCCAGCTGAAAACCTTGATGATCATCTATAAAACCCAAATTGTTGTTATCCATATCATAATCATGTTTGATAATTTCTATATAGATTCATGAAAAAAAATTTCAATGCAGCATTAAGAAGGATATATTAGTGTCCTGATAATTGATGTGCATGTTGTCACTGATCAATATTGACCGTTGATCCTCCTCTATGCATATATTTTTCTATCTATGTTTTTTGATGATGGAAGAGATGCCTTCCTCAAATGCAAAAGAAGAATACCTATTGTCCTCTATATCTCTATCCACACCATTAGGGGTAAAGGTCGAATCATTATTCATGATCATAAAATATAATATAGGGGAATTTTGGGATCATGAAGATAATATATTAACATTTTAATCACCTAAAAATGAGGAGAATACATCCCCAGATCCTATGGGTACTGCCAAAAAAGAATCATTATTGGATGAATCTTGGATAATTTCAAATTCCTCCCCACTATAATATGGGGAAGAGAATAAGATATTATATTACGAATCATGGTACGATGAGTGGATATTATTATGAATAATATAAAATCAGAAAGAATTATAAAATCCTAAGAATGATGATGCATGATATTATTTTAGTATTAAGGACAATGATGTGAAGGCATCATCAAATATTAAGGATGGAAAGGGTATTTTTATAAGGAGTGAAACTATTTTCATCATGATATCACCCCGTCCACTATATCACATTTTTCATTTGAAGAAACAAATATTATAATGATAAGGATATACATTCAAAAACCTTATATTTTCCTTCTTCTCCTGATAATATAATTACTTCATACATTGGAATTTATTTCCACAACTGTTTTAATGGTATATATTTTATATTTAATAATTTTGTTCCATGGTATTATAGAGATATCATCCATAACATTATGATTATTTATATATATTTAATTCTACACCATCAATTATTTCTCAGTAGATTACACATATATGAATTTATATATTGGGAATCACATGGTGCAATGGAAAAAGTATCTCCATATAGTATTCCACAATTCATATTAATCAAGTATTTGAGGAAGTAGTCATATGATGAAGGTATCACCACATTCTTATCCAGTCATAGTTTTCACTAGAAGATAGTGAAGGAAATTGCCTAGTGTACCACCATGAATTTGTATCCGAAGATTGGATGATTAAACTAGAGTCTGTGTTTTATCATCTCAATTGGTTTCTACTTACTATTTTCATATCGATGAAAAGGAATATTATTGAGAGATCATCCTGCCTCACTATAACCCATGTAGAAAATGGTATGGATTGGTATAATTTTGATTCCAGAAACATATTCAGTTAGGGATTGATACACATTGACATTATCACATTTTATAGAAATGTAAAACATCATAATATGACACAATATAGGGGTTTCTAATTATTTATTGATGATAGTAATGTCCATGTGACATTAGGTGGATCTAGTTTCCACATGATATTCTTTATTTATTGTAACATCCACAAAAAACTATTGCTGTATCAAAAGGATGCATTGTGGGATCTCAGAGCTCTGTAGAGAGGTAAAGAACATCTATAATGGATAGATTCTCCATAATTATAGATAACTACTGAAGGATAAATTATTTTTAGATCAATGTAATGTAATTTTTATTTTGGGATTAGTTTTTTACTATGATATATATGTATCTATATACTTTATCGACAACTCCTTCCCTTGATCAAAATAAGGGGTTATTCTAGATCTTGGGTTTGGTTGAGTTGTCCTCCTCATAAGATAAAATTGATTTGTTATCTATATATACAAATGTTAATACTTATTTATAATGGGATTAATGTGATATACAAATGACTTTAATCCATTTTGATATTTTTATTGGGGTCAATTAGTGGGTTTGACCACATGTTTCATTTGTTTATATTTCCTTAGCCAAGATGCCGCTCAAATGTCAATTCCCTTGTTATTGTCATTTATAGTGGAATCCTACTCCTTTATAACCTCATCCATGAATATGGATAGATAGTTCAGATGCATTATATTCATTATATTAACTAGAGAAGGGGTATGTTATGCATATGAAGATGATTGAACTATATTTTTATTCATTATATAATGAGGATTCTATTTGGTTGGGTGTTTCCCATTTTCATATATTATCTGATGATTACAATCCCTCATGTGATGGAGGTATAATGTATGAGAGTATTTTGGCATGATTTGTAATAGTTAATAACATTTAATCTTATTCTTGATTCTATATGGATTTATTTTGATGATTTATAAGAAAATTTAGTGATTAATATTTCATATAATCTATAATATTAAGGCATGATATTAAAATTTTATAGATAAGTTATACACTGATCCTGGGGTGTTCCTTGTTGTGTGATATCATAGTCCACTAGTCATAGATTTTATGTTCATTTTAGGAGAATATTTCCTACCATATGTCATATTTGAACTATAAAGTGGGAGAAAATATGGGTAACCTCTATCATGGGTTTTTCAAACTTATGATATCAAAATAAATCCCCTTATAATGTATATAAATGATTATAAATCATTCATAGATAATATAGTTGAGAATTTTGTGGAATGGGTAGTAATTAGTTCATTCATTTGGACCATTACCATCTTCCTTCAAGGCCTTTGGGAACATGTTGAGGTTTTTCTCCACATTTTCAATAAATAACAAAAAAAACTATTCATTTTAGATGGAATAAACATTATTATCTCAATAATTATAATTATAGAACATCTTATAGATCATTGAATCTAATTTGGGTGACATTTCCTTAGAAAATATAGCCTCTACCCTTCAATGAATCTTCTTCTGTGCTGATGGAATTAGTTGACATTTTTCATTATACCATCAGATAGACTATTTTGAAAATCTCACCACCTAAACAAACCTAAAATTCAATTGGGTAATTCAGTGAATATGAGGTTTCTATAGTTCATTATATAAATTATTAATATAGATCCCCAATAGTTTCACTTTTGGAACTTATTTAATGAGAGAGTAAGTTAGTCCCTTCTATATGTCATTATATTCTACTACCCTCTTTTTTCATATTGTAATAAATTAAATATTTTAAAAATTGAAATATATATTAATGTTCATAAAAAAATTAATTTAACTATCAAATATTATCCTCATAGTTTGTTATAGATCATGATTGTATATTTCCTTAGAAGATGAATGTTAGTTCCTCTATGTAATAGAAAAAAGTTCTTAGTATTAATGCTTTATATTAGAACAATGGCCCCATCTCTTGACAACTTCTTGACTCAAAGTGTATACAATTGTATTTTGGTTCTCCCATGATCGTAAATATGGGCAATGTGGGGTTCCCAAAATATTATGGTGTAGGATTAGTGTCCACTAAATTCAGTTTCATCATCCTATATAGTTTTTTAGAGAACATAACCCCCTCCATAGAATTTAGATTTGAAGTGAGGGACTCAATACAGTCTGTTTGAAATGTATCCTTGGTTGAATTCATAATAGGAGACGTGTGAGGATCATGATATAGTGTGTGTACCAGTGTTCGTTTTATTTATATTATTAGGATTTTTTAGAGATATAATTTTAGAAACTACTCTCAATATTCATGGTATTCTTTAAAAATTATGTTGAGATAAGATAATGCCCTCGAGCCATTCTTGGAAGGGGGCTTGAAACAACCTTCCATAACTAAGTGGCTTGATATTGTTGAACATGTACTAGAGGATAGGTGTTGACATCTTCATGGTAATTATATATATCATGAATATTTATCATGATTGGTTTTGTATTGAGAATCTTAAACTCATCTAGTGAAACATTATAATGGATGAATATTTCCTCAATCAAAAGGATTTTGAATTCAAAAATAAGTGGGTGGGTGGTGGATATTTGTAACACTCCTAGTACTTAGGAACCATTATCATTATTATTATTGTTATTGTTGTTATTATAGTAGTTGTTGTTAATTATATATGTACTTATAAAGAATATTTATCTATTATTTCCAAATAACTAATACTTGATTAGATATTGGTCCATGCAATATATGAAAAAATAAATCATTATTCCAATATAGTGGAATATTATAAATCTGGTACATAAAAACATGTATCAAATAAATTTGATTATTAAAAATCATGAATGAAGTATATACATTTAAAAAGATAATTTATTAGGGTATTATAGATAGAAAAGGATAAAATCATTATGATTAAGAAATTTATAGGGTCATTATTAACCTTGAGAATCACCAATATCCAATCAAAGATTTTACTGATAAAGAAAACTATGAAGAGATAAATTATTATGAAAAATAAGAAATTGGAATTCTGCCTTGTGAAGTGAGAGTGGAATGAAAAATGATTTAGTAAGTATATATATACGAAAAAAATATGTTCATTGCAATTATAGACATTGATAATAAGGTTACTCTATTTATGGTCATTGGACATATATCCTATAGGGATACTGAAGTTGAGTAATTTTATGTGGAAAATTTAAGATAATATGACTCACAATGAAATAAAAATATGATATATAAATATTATAAATATAATAATACATATTTACATGATACGTATAATAAAAAAAATAATTATTATTAAAATATGATATGTTGTATATAAAAATTAAAATAGATATTTTAATATAAGTGGTGTAGTGAAAATGAAATTTTAGATTATAATTAATTAATTAATTGTATTTGATAATATGTATTTAGTATAAAAGTAGTATATATTTTCAAGGAATGTTTTAATTATGTATATTCTGTTTTTTCTTAATATAATAATATGATAGATTTAAAATATTACTGTATATAAACTAATATATTAAAATCACTTAAAATATAAACTAATATAAATAATGTTATGGAAACATAATGCCTAATAACACTATTTTACTATTAAATATGATTTATTTGCAATTTATACCTTTTTTGAAATATAATATATAAAATTTTGATTTTGAATTTTATAAAATAAAAATAATTTCTTAATTCATTATATTATTATTATCTTTAGTTTGATTTTTAATATTTTTTTTAACGAACTGATTTTTAGGTGAATACTAAAAATATTGACATCTACTAAAAATTATCACTTTTATAAAAAAATATTGAAATTAAATAAAAGGTAACCCTTTTGATAGAATATATATATATATATATTAAGTAATATAAAAAATTTATAAATATAATTTTTGAATTTATAAATCCCATGTTTATCATTTTGGAAACTCAAGTAATATATCCAACTAAAAATGGTTATTATGTACTTATAATAAAAAATAGATTTATTCATGTTTTGAAATAAAGAAAATTTAGTTACATTTTTTTAAAAATGTCTATTTTATATGTCATATTTAGTTTCATTTTTAATCAAAAAGATAATATTAGTATCATTTGACTTAATTATAGGGATAATGGTTAATCATTTTTTAAAGAATTATTTAACTAATATAATGTAATTTCCTATTTAATAATTCAAAATATTATAACTTAAATTATTACATTAATATTATTATTAAATTCAATATATTTATTTTTTAATAGTTATTTAAATGATAATCGAAACTATGAAATATTATGAATAGAAAATTATCCATTTTTATTTTTGAATACAAACTATTTTTTATATATAATATTTTAATTTAAAGTTTGATCTTATAATATTTATAAATCAAATTAGATTAAATAGATATTATATTAAGGTTTTACCATATATTTTTTATTTAAAATATAAAATAGTATTTAAAAATTAGTTATAATCGTAAAACAAAATATTAAAATATAAAAAACTATGGTAAAAGACTTGAAATTTGTTTGGAAAGCCTTTATTGAGTATTTATCAGGCCAATATCACCCCAAAATAAGTTATTATGATTTTATAGACTTTAACATGGAATATTTTTTTTGATATCATGGAATTTTTTATTTTTTTCTCAATAGTTCTTTTTCATTCACATAAAAAAGAGGATCAATTCCACCCCTCTAATGTTACTATTTACGTTCAAAATTACAATGAAAATCTACCAAAAATAATTCTCAGATAATCCTTTTTCTCATCCATAATACCATATTATCAAGAAGTTATCTGAATGTATTCACTTGTAATGAAACCTCTATTAGAAGATTGTGTCTCCAATATAAGTGTTACTATCATCGTAACGTTTTCACATTTATCATTGTATTCCAAAAATATTATATCTATAAAAATATAAAGAAATTAATATTATTATTATAATGAAACACTATTATATTAATGGAATAAAAAATATTTTTTTCTTTATATCGTTTAATAAAAAATAGAATCATCATCTGAGTGTTGCATGGAATACCGCCTCCACAACCCGACGTCTTCTATTCTATCAACCCTATTATTGGATGATAAAAAGGATGTAATGGATAGATAAATATAATTTCTATAATATAAATATAATTTTGAAATATTAATTTTTTATTTTCCCTCTTTTCTACTTATTTTTTTAGAAATAGAAACATTAATCGTTCATATGTGTAAACTATCATCTCCACGAGCAATGAGATTCATTTTTTCACCACCACCAATAATTGGTATCTTTCAAAAACTAGGAAATGTATAAAAATTATTTCTATAAAAAATATAATTATCTAGATATTATGAACCTATTTTAAAATTCTTTTTACCATGGTCCACATATTTAATGAGGTAAAAATATGTTTACCAAACAACCTCAATTAACCGACATATACAAGAAAAATATATTATAAAAAATTAAAATATGATAGTTAATGTACATTATAATATGAAAAATAGATTAATATGATACATAGTTATATATATAATGATCATAATATTTGGATGATGATATAATGGAGAAGTGAATTCAAACTACCAGATGGTGATTTCTAGGGTTTCCAGTCAGAAATGGAATTTCATAGGGTTCGGGGGAAAAAAATTGAAGAGATATTAGCTGGGGGTTCTCACCCACAAATAATAGAAAAAGGTAAGGATGAGTCTAATGAGAAATATTTTAAACCATGTTCTATAATGAAGGTGTGTAAATCTCTAGATTCATTCAAGGAATTATCTACACGATGTATTTTGAAGAAAGAATCCACAACAATCATGAAAGCCAATACCGATGCTATTTCTAGTCTAATTGGTATGTGTTAATTTTTAGTCATTGCTAGGATGATTCTTTATAAAGGGGAAAAACCTTGGTGTCTTGATTATTTTTTTAATCATATTTTTAAAGTCTATGGATTTACTTATTGTATTTCTATTTTCCTCGAGAGTTCATTTTTTCATTTCTTTTATCCTTCAAATGAGAGTAGGAAAAAGTCATAGGGTTTGGGTCATTATTTTTGAAGCCTGGATATCTATATATACATGAATGGATGATTTATTTCAATCATTATTGTATTAAAATTACATACATAAATTATTGGGTAAATATGTTTGTATTGAATTGGGTTCTCTAGAAGCCAATGATCTTTTATGACATTTTTGATGTTATTGGTGTCCCCTTCTAGGTGGAAAAAAAGATAGAGGTGGTGAGGATTGTTTAATATTCTAGGATTTTGGTGGATGTTAATATTTGTGAAAATATCATAGATGATGTAATTATTTATACACATAATTATGACATTAATTTGATAATTATATTTGAAAATTTACCTTCTTTTTTTTCTAAATGTAATTCCATTGTACATAAAATGGAAAATGCAGAAATAATCATGTTTTTGGGTATTTTTTCTCAAAGGTACATCAATACAATGACTGTGTGAAGTGAAAAATGAAACCTAATTATTTGAATAATTGATATGATTCTTTAAATTATGTTATAATGAATGCCATAGTTTATCTTCAATAAGTTTCGGGCTTGTTTTATTGAGTTGAATTTCATCATGTGGAATCAATCTAGCATTTGGGTGTTTATCCTTTTATTGAAGAGGATGCATCTCATCATTCTGAGAAGGCCGATATTTATTTTCAACCTAATAATGGTTTGGTTGATCCTTCCTCAGGGGATGTTTCTAAACATTATTAGGAAGAAAATATTCTTGTTTAACATAGACATGGTGTGGTTTCTACTTCTACAGGTGTCGATTCACATATTTGAGTTAGGTACTACGGGAAAAATCCGTATTTCCAACAGGTTATTTGCGACGGGATCTCTTCCCATTGAAAATAACCCATCCAAGAATCTATTTGCGATGAGGAAAGTAGCCCGTCGCAAATAACCAAGTATTTGCGAGGGGATTTTTCCTACCGTCGAAAATAGTTTGGCGCGGCTTTCACGCCAAACCGCCCAAGTGTATTTGAGACGGGTCCCATTGTAAATAATTATGCATAATTAGGAATAATTTGGAATAATTAGGAATAATTAGGAATAATTAGCAATAATAGCAATAATTAGCAATAATTAGCAATAATTAGAAATAATTAGCAATAATTGGAAATAATTAGCAATAATTATGAATAATTATGAATAATTAGGAATAATTAACAATAATTAGCTATAATTAGAAATAATTAGCAATAATTAGCAACAATTAGCAATAATTATAAATAATTACAGATAATTACAAATAATTAGGAATAATTAAGAATAATTAGGAATAATTAGGAATAATTAGGAATAATTAGGAATAATTATGAAAAATGAGAAAAAATTAAAAATAATTAGGAATAAATAGGAATAGTTAGGAATAATATGGAATAATTAGGAATAATTAGGATTAATTAGGAATAATTAGACATAATTAAGAATAATCAGGAATAATTTTCAATAATTAGCAATAATTGGCAATAATAAGGAATAATTAGGAGTAATTAAGAATAATTAGAATAATTAGGAATAATAAGGAATAATTAGCAATAATTAGAAAAAATTTAGAATAATTTGGAATAATTAGGAATAATTAGGAATAATTAGGAATAATTAGGCATAACTAGGGATAATAAAGAATAATTTGGAATAATTTGGTATAATTAGAAATAATTATGAATAGTTAGCAATAATTAGAAATAATTAGGAATAATTAGGAATAATTAGGAATAATTAGCAATTATAGAATTTAATAAAATAGTTTTTGTTTTAAAAACTCGATTATATCAATTTTGACATTACATTATATATGGTTTTTGTGAAAGTCATAACAACATTATTCCTTTGAAAAAATCATATTGAATAGGTCCTAACATGTCATATTCCCCTAGAAAATTTTAATGGCCTAAAAAGTTCAATTTTCAATTATTTTAATATTTAAAATATTATTTATTTTATTCTTTCATTAATAAGGTAATTAATGCATCACCATTGTGTCATAAATAAATCTAATTATTTAATATATAAAAATTATAAATAAAATACAATGATGTATAAAATATTTATAATTTTCTAATGATTATTTATAGTCTAATTTATCTAATGTATAACCCCATATTAAAAATGGTTTAGTTATTAAAATTTTAATTTAACACTTTTAACTCTTCATTAAATAAAACATAATAAATGTCCTATTCTCATCCAAGTGGATCAAAAATGTTCATATTTTTGTATTAATGTTTATTTTGGTCAAAAAACACACATCCAATATAATTAGGACATGTTTTGGGATAATTCTATAATATTATAATATTATTTTTACCATTAATTACCCTATTTACTTTTAACCGTGGTAAATAAAAAACAAAAGCTATTGTTCAAAAAATATTATTTTCATCCTATTAAATCAAATTTTACTTAATAATGACAATTGTGTCTTTTGAATTTTTGAAATTCAACTCAAAGTTTAGTAAAATTATGTTTTATGAAAATTTGTAAATGTGCCTAGAAGGTCGGTAAAAGACGTTAAATAGTTCAATAAAATTTTATATATATAATATTATTATAAAATTACTCCAATGAATTATATTGTACTAGTATAGGTATTATGTATCTATTTTTACTTTAAAATAAATTTAAATAATTACTAAAAAATTGTAATAATTAGTAATAAATTTTAATAAGTAGTAACAATTAGTAATAAATTGTAATAAATAGCAATAATTAGAAATAATTATGAATAATTAGAAATAATTAGCAATAATTAGCAATAATAAGTGTGAGAAAGATGAAATTAAATGAGTTTTTGGACAATCAGTTTACTCAAACTAAATGTGGTTCTGCTGAAGTGGAAGGAATTGAAATTTTTCAAGAGATGGCTCGAAATCCAACGGATTAACAAAGAGATTTGAATATAGATGATGACACCCCACAATTAAGGATCGATGGTGATGAAGATGTTGGTGATGTTACAAATGAATTTGAAATGACAATAGACGCTGAAACTGAAACCCATATGGATATTGATGATGCTGAGGAAGAAGATGAAGACATTGACATTGACAGATATGGAGAAGAGGATGAAGATGAACACTGACACAATTAAATGCTGGTTATAATCATTAGTTATTTATATCTATATATAATAGTTATTTTCAACTATCTGCTAACAACAATAATTTTGTGTTTTAGATGGACTCTGATCTATTGTGTGATTTGGAAGAGGCTGAGCTACCATTGGATGATGAGGAGGTGGGATCAGCTGACCCTCAGCCTACTGGTGGTTCAGGAGGTGTGTAGAGGGGGTGCAGTCTTGCGTGACTGATGATTTCTGACCCTATCCCCGACCGACGTCCACCTCTTGGTTTCGATCCATTCACACAGAGGTATGGTAACCGGTATATATTAGTTATATTTAATTAATTAATTTATATATACTAATTGTTTGATTATTTATTCCTTTTTCATAGTTTTCAGCATGTAGCTATTGGACAGGGGAGCACTATATTGTGAAATTATATTTCTTAGCCTTGGATCACATGGGATCAGATTCCCGTTGATGTGTGACAAGACTTGTTCTAGCGTTGGATGGTACGTAAATAAATAATATTTATTTTGAAATTTATTTTATTAACAACGAGATATTATAAATTATTTATAGGGTTTACGGCATCCTATCGATGATAACATGCATGATGCTATCCACACGACATTGTAGGTTTCTATGCATTGCTGTTTTTTCCAGTTTTTGAATAATTTGAGAAGGACAACCATTAAGAAAGTAGTGGTGAAAGAATTTGATGAGTCGTGTAGAGTCCACCGACCAGAGTACATTTCATCTCACGTTTGGGATGGATTATGTTTACACTATTTTAGTTGTGGATTTCATATGATATATTTAGTGAGACAACAGTACCGAAGGAGACAGGAGGTGACACATCGAGCAGGTAGTCGTACATTTAGTTCGCATAGAGAGCATCTGGTATGTATATTTTTTAATTATTTTATATAACATTAAATATAAACAGTTTATTTTATATTTATATAGGTATTCGAGCATCCCGATATTAAAGAGTTTGATTTTTATTGGAGGATGTACAGTGATCCTTCTACTAGAGATATTAGAGGTGATCACCAGCGTCAGATTGTGGTCAGTATTATTTTTTCAGTTTAATAATTAACAGCATATAATATTTTGATAATATTAATTTTAAATTGGAATTGAAAGGATTCATATGAGGCTGCGGCCTCTCAAACATAGGTTGAGGGTCAGGAAAAGACAGCTGAGAAGACCAGTGCTCACCATTTCTATGAGGCGACATGGATACAGGCGAACCGGTATAGCATTGAGAAGGGCAGAATAGTTGGAATCAGATCTCATTTGACTCCTTGTAATTATTATGGTTTTGCTGTGATATCGGTGTCCAGCTCAACGGGAGCTCGTGGAGATGCATCATCTTCTGGCTCACAGTATCAGGAACAGTGGCAAGCTCATGGTGAGCATATAGAGACTTTGCAGAAGCAGCAAGAAGAGATGTGTCGGCGGGAGCAACAGTAGGAGAAGCATTACAATGAGCAGATGTGTCGATGGTAGCAGCAACATCACGAGAAGATGGTGTACATGTGCCATCTGACTCATAGTTTAGAGTTGGAGTTTCCTCTACCAGCTCCTTCAGCTCCTCCACCTCCTCCATAAGACGACCCCCTTGTGATTTTTTATGTTAAAAACATTTGAATTTAACATTGTAATATGAATTATTTTAATTTTTTTCTATTATATCTGTACAAATATTACATAATGTAATTTTTAATATTTTATTATTTTTTTGTGAATATTGATAATTTTAATATTATTTATTTTTTTACTGTTTTAATAATAGTAATATTATTTTTTCATTAATTGGAATTTTATTAAATTTTAGTTTTTTTAGAATTAATTTATTATTTGCGACAGGACCTTTTGCGGCGAGGTCCCGTCGCAAATCATATAATTAAATATTTTTCAAAGCATATTTGTGATGGCCATGTAATACCGTTTCAAATTATTTATTGTGATGAGTCCATTGCAGAAAGTGTTACATATATTTTTTTTTTGATAGGACGAGAGCCCTTCACAAATAGTTTTTTTGACAAGCCCATCGCAAAAACGTTTAGGTATATATAATACATATAATTGGAAGATTATTTGTGACAAAGATGTTTCCCATCAAATATAACATTTTTTTCGACAGGCCCATCACAAATAATGTTATTTGTGACAACATTTACTATAACGGGCTATTTGTGATGGGGGTCTGTCGCTAAATCCTATTGGAGAAGGGATCCCGTTGCAAATAAGATGTCGCAATTACCAAGAATTCTAGTATTGAGGGTACTAAAAAATTGGTTTCTCAAGGTATTCATTATTTCCAATCAATTCATGGGGTCATGAAAAACTCCGAAATATTTGAGAAATTGGTCGGAAAAAAATCCCTTCAGGTATCATTGAAGCATTTTTGAGGTGATTGTGTTTGTTGACAAGGTGGATATTTGTGTTGAGATTATTGACAAAGGAAACCATGACATACAAATTTGTTGAAAGAGGGGATTTCATGGTGGCATGTCGAGTTCAAGACCTATGGTCAATGATCAATGTTTTATTCAAAAACTTAAACAAAGGAATGGATGATCTGGAGGCGGTACAAAAAGAATGGATAAAAGGTTGCACCATTTTCCAGTGTTTTTAAAATTTTTGGGCTTGAAAATTGAGAGATGAAGAAAAGTTTTTTTTAGAAAACGGACTTGCGCGCAGTGTACTTGAAGGTGAGGAAACACGGGCGCCCATTTTTTTCAAGATCAGAACATCAAAAATGGAAAAGGGAGAAGGGGAACTCAAGTATGGGTAGGTCCCGCAAGTGACTTGCGCCCCAAGAAAGGACTTGCATGCCGGTTCCTAGAAGGATTGGAAACTTTCTCCCCATTTGTCCTTCGTGATCAGATCATGAAAATATGGAAATGGAAGAAGGGGAACCCAAGTTTTTAAGTTGCTCACACAAGTGTCTGGGGGGAATGAAGACTTTCATTCCGAAACTTGCACACCGATGGGATACTTTCACACCATCATTCAAGTTGTCCAAATGCGTATAAATACAGGTCAACCCCTCCTCATTCTGTATGAGTTCAAGACTTAGAGAAAATCAGAGCTCTTGTCACGTAGGTTTGGTGGTCGCGCAAGTGGTGGTGGGTCGCGCAAGTGGTGGTGGGTCACGCAAGTAGGACTTGCACACCTGTTTTGAAGAAGCGCAGTTATTGTTAGTTGCACACTAATATTAGTTTGGTCATAAAGGTAAGTGAGTCGTGCAAGTTTGGAGTTGCAGAATCTCGTGTCGCGCAAGTGGTTGAGGTAGAAATTCGCTCCAGTTATAACTTGCACGTCGATACTTGCACGATACCTTAGACAAGGCTACCAAGTAAGGATGATTCTCAGTAGTATTTTAGGGTTGTGTGAATGATGGAATATTTCCTGATACCTTCGATGCAAAGTGAGATTCATCTATGGATGAAAGCTGGACTTCAACAAATAATCTACAACAATAGAGGATGTATTTATTTATGACGATGAAGAGACCTACAAGTCTATAAAATGTGGGTGGATCCTTTCAAGAGCAGTGAGAAAAGGAATAGGAAGAAGGTGATCCTTTACACCGGCAGTGAGCCAGAGAGAGAGAAATAAAGAGTGTCCCTTGGGAAAGCAGTGAGCTGACCCTAATCCTTGTAAAGATAGTGATCCTGGGCATAGAAGTGATCGGGCCCGAACCATATAAACAACATTTTTTTAGTTATTTTGGAATAATGGCACATCACCATTGCATGCTCTTTGTATGTATCCCAGTGAGGGTGAACCAAGTAAAAATTGTTGTGTCATGTACATTCTTTAATTTCTGCTTATATTGTGCAACGAGAAGAGAGAGAAGAGTGTTATGTTTAACAGTGAAACAAGATCTGAACGGGATATAATTTTTAATTAGTCATACCCTAATTCACCCCCCTCTTAGGGTATTCTGCCTTGTGGACCTAATACAAATGGTGTGAGGTTTTATACCGCGGTGAACGGAAGTTTCTCTATGAAGTTACATCTTGTACAAGGATCTAGTAGACAAAGGCATTTATATAAATGATGATGGCTTCTGATAAGCTCCACATGAAAAGTCTCATCCTATGATGGATTATTATTATCTTAGGCCCACTATCAAAACTATATCATCTTCTAAGGATAATATTACTTTGATGAAACAATTAAACTCTTTGTAGGATGACTCTGAGAGGAGTGAGGACCATGAGGCTTGCTATCAACTAGATTATGATCATTAAAATCTTTTTATTTTTTCTGTTTCTATCTTCGGATGAGGGTATGTTTCATTATATTCCACATTTTCCTATTTCATTATTTTTTGTTTTTATATCTTTATTAATAAATATTTTATCAATACTATACTTTAATAGTTAATTAAAATGTTCGTGGTGTTAAGTGTATGGGTGTAGCTCTTTCAGATAAGTGGTTAGAGTTTCATCTCAATCACCGTTCATTGATTCACGATATAATATTATTCCCAAATATATATTTTTATGGTTTATATACATTACCCATGAACTAAAATATCATAAGTAAATTTTAAACTATGAAACTTCTTATCTATTAATTCTCTCCCTTTCTTTGAGATATAATTGATGACTTACCAAAAAATATAAAGACATTTTATAACTCAATATGATTTCTTACCTTACAATGAATCTCTTAGAGTTTCATCACTTATTTAATATTTCATATCCTATATCTATTTATGGATATTATTTTCCTTTAAATATTCTTTATAGGTAAATTATAATCCTTTTTTAAAATAAAAATATGTTAAGAATTATTTACAATGCATTTAAACGATGGTTTCCCCTCTTTTTCTCAAATTACACTTTTCACGGATGTTCTCATTTTTTATTTGAATCCTAAAAACATGTTTTCTCATGTTAAGATCATATTTAACTTCACCAATTTTCAAAAGGATGTTTTATTATCTTATTTTATGATTTTGAATTTCAAAAATTCAGTTTCAGAAAATATTAAGGGATCTTTTGTACAAACATCAGAACATGTTCATTACACATTCTCTTTCATTTTCTCTATTTTATAAATGATTATTCCAGTATAGATATTATATTTTAGTATATATGACCTTGAAATATATTCCTAGTTATATATCCATTTAATTTATTTGGTTATAAATGTTAGTTCCCTTTGAAACTCCAATTTTTTCTAAATTCAATTTGAGGGAACTTCTCTATTTCTTGTAACATGTATAAAAACACCCCTTCAAACTATTTATAAACCATTTTTAGCTACTAATACCACTTATTATTTTTTTTAAAAACGAATTTGTTCAATTATGGTTCTATATAATACAATAAGTTCTTTCCATTAAAAAATATCTTTTATTTGTTCCACAATATCTCACTCAAGTGGTGTGTTTTTATTCATTCAACTCCATGATACTTCCCATGAATTCCATATATTGGAACACAATATTGCATAACTATTTTAAATTTTAAAATATTAACATTACAAATGATTTAATTCATTCTTATATTAGTAATACTTATAAATTTTCTATCATATATTCCATGAATCTGAATTATAAAACCAACTTTTTCCTCTTTAGTTTGATCATGTTTATGATTTATGTGTCGTTTATTTTCATCATGTGGAATGAATATGTATGATTATAATTTATTTTATGGTTTGAAAATAAATTTTATATCTATAAAATGAATTGTTAAATGTTATATATCTAAGGATACGTTTTGTAAGGGATTAAGTAGTGAACATAAATGCACCTTTGGATATCATCCACTATATTTATGGGAATGGGGAGTAAAACCAGTACACAATGAGACTGTGTACACTATATAATTATTTTCATGGGATAGAGACTTGAAAAATGTTTATGATATCTTGTTTTATTTTATTTATGCAATTCTTTATCTTATGATATAATTTCAATATGCCATGTATATATGATTATAATCATACTCAATATGATATCATGTTATGCCTCTTAAATCTCATGTTATTAATTATTGAAAAATTTGTTTCATTGGTAGGATTTTTAGATTTTCCTATTCCTTATGTATTTACCCAATATATCTTATAATGTTTTACAATATCTATCGGAGTGATGAACACAATGTGGTCTTTTAAATAAAGATGATGTTTTATGTTTAGGATGATGTATTGGCATAAAAATCGTCAAAAGAAAAGAAGATTTCAGATCCTTGGATTTTATTATTTGGAATGAATGTTTTAAATCATAAAATAAATTATATTTAAGAATTATGTCTCCATGTTTAGTATCAAATAAATCTCTAGTTATTTTTGGATATCAATATTACCTAACAATATTGAAAACTATAGGGTTAATTTTAAGGGGTAATTCTAATAATATGATAACATCAAAATATTTTGGTAATATTAATCATATGTGATTTCTAAAAAAAATCCTTATTTTTACACTTGAATGTAGATATAGTTTTGGCACATATTCACCTCATATAAATCACCCCAAAAATATTTTCTTGAGAATTGAATTGATTTTCACTCAGATGCACAATGATTGTGACTAAGACTAAACACCTAGCATGACACTCCTAGCAGATAATATTTAGTTGATAATATATTATATGTGAACCACTATGAAGGATTGATATTATAATTATTGTAATGAAATTGGTTTTTAAGTACAATATTACCCAATATAATGTAACCTAGGATAAACCAGGATTAATATAGATTAATCTTAGATAATTATTGGCTAACATGATGATAAAAATGAGTAAAATGTTTTAATGTTGAATCTCTTTTAAGTTATTAGATATGATAACCTCCTATAATGTAAAATTATCATCACTCATACATTCCATTTTGGTTTTAGTGATTGATTTAACCAAATGGAACTACGTTAACATTGGGTTCCATGGTAAAATGAAATCATTACCTCAATAATAAACTAATTATAAGTGGATATGGGATAAGGAATGTTTCTATTATTCCAAACTAAATGTATAAAAAGATGATTAATAATTTGACTATAGTTGAAAACCTATGTAATAAAAATAATACATAGTCGAAGGATCATGAAAATTTCGGCATTTTGGATGTTCAATGAAAGACGACATGATTTCATTTTATAAAAAATGTGGGAAATATCACCAAGGAATATTCCTTAAGGGTAAGTTAAAATAATTTAAATGGGGTAGAGGGGGTAATGGAGAATCAAACATCCATGGGAATATATATAGGATGTTCATAATGATGGGATTGTAAGGTTTGCATCCAGGAGATCAAATGACGGTCCAATTCTTTAAGTATTTAAACCATGGAAATTATCCAAGTCAATTCCATAATCTAATGGATAACATGTAATATATACATCAAAAAATCAAATTTCATCGAAACATTGTTCCCTAGAAATGATGTGAAGTAAGTAAAATTTATCATACACCTCTAAACAGAGAGTATTATTTTTCTATCTGCTTAAACCCACTCATTTGTATCATTAATGTTTTCTAGGGACATAAAATCATCACCTAGATGTCTATATATTTAATTATTAATAAAAATAACTTTTTAGATGATCGTTGTATCTAAAGTTTAATTATATAATAATGTTCATTATGAAAATATTGTTATCATTCCTAGATAATTTTTTTTAGATTTTTGTAAATTAATTAGTTCTCCACAAATAGAGGAAAAATAATATTGAATAAGAATTTCATATTTTTATCAACCAATGATAGTCTACTCAAGGATTCTTATTCACACCGTTTTGAGAAAATTTTAGAATGTGAGTCTTTATACCAAATAATTATATGCACTTATCTTATATGGTTAGAGAAAAATCAATATTAGTTATAAATAAATTTTATGGAAAATATGTTTTACCATGGTTTTAAATTTTATATCACTCTATATATTACACATTATGTCAACTAATATGGAAATAGTAAAAAAATTACATATTATAGATTCTTTAGACATGAAATAATTTTATTTCATTCTCAAAGATTTTTAAGGATAATATATTAATATAATTATGTCATCACCTTTATATTAATAAATATTACATCATAATATGAGACTTCCACTCAATATCCATTTTTTCCACAATATAAAATTTTTATGATATAACAAGTTTTATTTTCATAAAATATATTCACAAATTTCATATTGAAGTCATCATTTCTACTATCAATCCTTAAAACATAGTAAAAACATTTTAAGGAATTGTATTAGAACAAAAACGTGTTATGGTATATATAAAAAGATATAACGAAACTCGTTAGTCCATGAATACTTAAAAATTTTCCTTTTTCTGAAATTACTATTGTGGTAAAAAAAATTATTAACCAAGAAATAAAAATCTATGATGAAATTGTTTCCTCAAATATTACATAATAATTGTTAAAGGAAATTTTAAACACACAAATGTTTCTTTACAATCATGGATATCTAATGAAAAATTTATCAGAAATTAATACATTTCACCCTTAATTAGTGGAATTTACATTCATTTAAACATATGTTAATTACATTACCTTGTTAAATCATAATATTTCTGTAAAAATAATATAAATAATTTATAAATCATTTAGGTTACTTGGAAAATAATACCCATATCACAAATAGAAATTTAATAACATACCGAGTAAATACCAAAATTTCATAGAAGAAACCTTATAGGTTAATTCCTTCCCATTACCAAATGCATTGGAGAGTAATATTGGGATCATCCATACTTGGTTTATAATGTAACCACCCATCTTTGGTTTATAATGGAACCATAAATTATCATAAATTATTCCCAAAAATAATAAATCAATCTTAAATTATTAATGATTACCTAAAATATTTTTTCACCCAAAATATATACATTTACATACATTGAAATATCCTATACATTTAAAAACGTTTTTAGAAATAAATAGTATAAAGGTTAATCGGGTATATATAATAAGGAAACATGAATTATTTTCAAGGAATACCAATATAAATTAATGTTTAGAACATCAGAATAAATAGATAGCACATTAGATGTTAAAATAGACCGTTCCTTTTTCCGTTTTGTCAATGAATATCTATATAAAATATGTAATAATATTACTATTGAAACAAATTGAAAAAAATTTAAAAGGTACATAAAAAATTTTATAGTTTGTTTTTTCCATATAAGTAAATAAATAAAATAGTTTTACTTTTATGGAATATGATGAGAAATATTTAGAAAATAAATCCTGAAAACATTTAAAATGTGTTTTTAAAATCAAAGTTTCCCTTAACTCGATTATGAATCATCATATGTGTTCGATATATTCATGAATAATTTTTTTACTTCTTAATAAACCTTTTAAATTTTATACTCACTTTAAATTCACTTATTACTATTCTATAAATAATTACTTAATCAATTAAATTCACATAAAATGTTATTACAATATTCAAATCCTATGTCCAAAATCACTTTGTAAGTAAACTACGTAAAAATCGATCATTATTTAAAAATTTATATAATAATAATAATTGAATTATTATTATTTTTATAAAAATATTTTAATATTTAAACCAACCATGAAATATGGTTTTAATAAATAATTTTTATTTCAATCATGGAGACAATAGGTCATGCCTACGCATGAGTAATGTTTCGATTTTTCAAGGATCATGATTGAAAGAAGGTAAGTATTATATAATCTTCATGTAATTAAAAATATATAAAAAATATCATATTATTTATTTATATAAATATATATATACCATCCATGTGATGTGTAGTTGAAAATTTAATCCCATCCCTTAAATCGAGGTGGGAATCCAAACAAATACATGAACGATGTTACAATTTTTTAATGGGAGGAATGGTAGTAAATTAGATTGGATTATATCATTAAAAATGATAAATATTTCATTAATATCATATATTTATGCTAAATCCATAATTATAACAATCCATGGGAGGTGGTGTTGGAAAATTAATTACGTTGGTACATGAGGTGGTACTCCACCGTACAGACGATTGATGATTTAATTTAATATTCGATGGAAGAATGAGATGGATATATGTTGTTCTATTAACATTAAAAATATTATTATATATAAAATACATGTTTTATTATCATATCAGGTTTGAATAATATTTTATTGGGTAAAGTTATAAATAAAATTAAAATACCTGGTTTTGAATTATAATCCTTATTCGAAAAACCTCTTTAATATTATACCTTAATACTTCGAGATTAGATTTATAATCAAATAGGGGAATATAGGATGTGTGGGGAGATTTATATAAAATATTGTGGTAGGTATTTGATGTGTTAGAGGGCTAAAAAGTGTTATGAAGATAGGATAGGAGGTTCCCAATTATAAGTGAGGGGAGGGGAGGGGAACTCATTGATGTTTTTAATGTAATAAATTAATATAAATAAAATATCTTTTAATAATAGATTTAAATTGATATATAATAAATATTGGAATAATAAGTTCATAAATACTAAAAGCAAATACAATTTTGACAAATTCTTGGTGTTGTTTTTACCCTTATCTATTTATTTAACGACTCATTAGCCCTTTTTACAATTTTGGTGATATCAATGTTTTTTACACTTTAAGGGTCATGAAATTTACTACAAATGGAAAAATAACCAATAAATTGAAAACTTATTATATTTTAAACCATATATCAATCAATTGGAATAATTTAGGATTCATGTAGTTTTTTAACAATATAATAGAATATCCTTTATAAAATATCATTAATGTGATTTTTCAAATAATTCAATTAATTTCACATTGAAAACAACAATATAATGATGTAATTCAAATATAATCCTTTATAACATATAAAAATGTTATAATTGTATAAAAAAATCATGGGACACAATATCTCACTAAAAATAATACTTTTATAGTTTTTAAAATTATTTACTTTCTTTTTATAATACTAACACAAGTAAAACATACTCACTACGTAAGAATTTAAGATAATTATCTCATAAATAAAAATTAAAAATAAATTACCAAGATAACAAAAAATATTAATATTTTAAATAAACATTTATAACTTAAAATAAGTTTTTTTATCCCTATCAAAAAAATATTATAGATATTAAGAACAAGATAGTGACATTTTCAGCATTATCCTTCACTAAAATATTATAATGGTCAAAATAAAATATAAATGAAGAAAAATATGAGGTTTTGTATTTTTGGATGATTATGTATTAAGTAGAATTAACTAATAAAATTAAGTATAATTGTTGAATAAATTTTCAGTCGTTTTACATTATTTGTAACTATTATTACCTAATTTTACCCTTACCATGGTTACATAAATTAATAGTGGTTAATTTTCATAATAACAAATAGTAAAATGGAAATAACTAAAAAAATTGATCCAATTATTCCAAATATGGAATAAATTTATCAAAATATTTTCTTATATTGGTATCATTTAATTTAAATTTTAACCTATAAAACATGATGAAAAATAGTTTTCAAAAACAATCCATTTAATGCATATAAAAACTTTTTTACAAAATTAATGTATAAAACTCAATCTAAAGACCGTAATTAGATTTTATAAATTAGTTAGAAATAATAAAATTTTAAAAATAACCAAAAATAAGATTTTAATTTTTAAATACTTGAAGAAAAATTTTTGTTTCCAATAAATATCGGTATTTTTCATTATTCATTAAAAATAATTTTTTTAGAAAATTCTAAAAAAACCATCCTAAGATAATATTCATTTTTTGAATTAAAAAGCATTGTATATTTTTTAAAATTAAAATTATAAAAATATAAAATTTAACATTTAGATAAAACCAAAATTTAGTACAATTAAATCTATTTCATTTCTTACTAAAAAATAATTTATATTATTATAGAAAAAATAAATCTATAAAATCTAATTAATGAATATTAAAAATGAATAAAAATTATTTATTATAAAATTATTTGGGTTGTAACATTATTTATCCCTTTAAAAAAATTTCCTCTTAATTGTTTTTCAAAAAGAAGTAAAGATATATTTCCATCATAGTATTATCTAATTCTAATGTTGCTTCTTCAATCATATGCTTTTTCCACATAACTATATCATGTTAAATCACTATATTCCATAAAACCTTCTCTATCATGTCAAGTGTTTGAAATGACTATTACAAAAATGAAGAGTTTTCATCTAACATATATACTTAATCGATCAGAACACGAGATACATCAGGGACATATTTTTTAAATAGAAAAACATTAAATAAATTATGTACCTGAGATAAAATGAGAGGCAAGAAAACTCAATAGAAAAATAATTTAAAATTATCCCTGATTTATATAATAAAAGTTCAACATGGTGTTAACATTCCATTTTTACCAAAATACATTATACATTTCCATGGGGAAACAATAAAAAATAATCCCTTACCTTGAATGAATTATATTTTATCTTATTAATATCATAACATCACTACCTGCTCCAAGATATCTGCATGTACTACTAAATCATCTTCACCATCTAATCCATTTCATTAACAAATGCAGGTCACATTAATTTTTTTCCCTGATTTTATCCCAATAACGTTGATTATGACACCACTTTGCATATAATTATTCAAAAGTTATCATATGTATACTATAATGAAAAGTAATATTTTAATAAAACTATACCTCAGTTATATGTTGATCCCAAATTCCCTAATAATATATTGAAATATCTAAAATAATATCCCCCTATGTATCAATCATTATCTCTAAAATCTATTACATTGAGGATGAAACGTTTTAATTAAATTTAATTCAGTAGATAATGGATATTGTAGTCCTTTCCAAAAACTTGAGGTTTGTATAGAATCACATTCAAATATAATGAAAACAAGGAATCAATGTAATCAAATTCTGTCTTTAGCATTAAATCAAAAAATTTGATCCAAATACATATTAACTAAAGTGGGATGAAAATGATAATATTTATATAATCAATCAAAAACTACCAAAATCGCTTTGTTTCCTAATGATTTATTTTTTAATCACACCATGAAATCCATAAATATAATTTCCCATTTCAATTCTTAAACTCGAAAATGATGAAGCATCCCCATCATAGTTTTCTTTCAACTTAAACATATTGAAAATTCAATCATTTTATAATAAAATCAATAAGGTCTTTCTTTATTCCCACCCATCATAAATGTTATTAAAGGTCTCTATATATTTTTTTAATTCCAAGAATAACTGAAAATAGAAATACATTATCCTAAATAAATAGTTTTTTAATGAACTAGTGGTCATATGAAACACATAACAATTTTTTGACAATAAAAACATCATATTTTTCGACATTAAATTCAATTAAATAACCATCCATTAAAAATTAGACAATTTCCTATAACTAATAGTCATGATTATAAGAATTATGATTTATATTTGACACACATAATTATACTATAACCTGAAGAAGAAATCAACTTCTAGAGAGTAACAAAATCTATAGTGATTATTCAAGATGTATTGGTCATTCTTAAATCATTGAAATCAACTTCTATAGAGTCATAAAATCCACAATAGATTAACTATCAATTCATCCTGTCTTGAAACATTAACAAAAACCAAAATGGATAGTACATGATCAGAAAATCCCGCAAAAATAATAATCCTTTATAAGTATAAGGACTACATTTAATCTCCAAAATTCAATAATAATACCTAATCACTACATAGACCATTCAACAAAAAAATGTCCTTAACATTCCTTAAAATAAAACACACTATGATTAAAACCAAAAATTCATATGTATTTGATCACATAGTCTTCCATGAAATATTTTAACATGTATCTCCAAATACAATTGATCAGACATAAATTATTATACCAAAAACTAATTTCCCTAATAACATATTCTCCAATTTAGGTTAATTATTTCAATAAATAACCTAAATCACCATAACTCCTTAATAAAAACATAGATTCACCCAAAATAAAATTCAACAATTACTCCACAAATAAAATCACATAATATTCTATTTTTATTATACATATAGTGTTCCCAAAAATAGTGAATGTTTTACAAGATAACATCTCTCACATAATCTATAAATCATTTTAATATACTAAGGATATCCAATTGATAAAACGTAAGTTCCCAAAATAAACTTATTAATATTTCGTCAACTTATTTAACTAATAAGATAACGTCATACTAATGAGGGACTTCACGTATTCTAGTTTTTGGTAATGCGCCTGTATCACCCATTGGGTTTGGGTTCGATTACTATGTCCTTTCCAGACGTGATGGGTTTTCACCAATATTGCAAGTTGTCCCTTTTTATAAAACTCAAAAAATTACCATAACATGTTTTGACCTTAATGCTTTTCATATACCTCTCATTTTCATCCCAACTCATAATGAACTCTACATCTTATTACATCAATTATTATATATATTGAGATTTTTTACATCAAAATTATTTAATAAAACTCTTCCCAAAATAATGAATATTGTAACTTGATCATGGTGTTCATCTGGTTTCATCATCATTTACTTCACATAGATAGACGGTCCATGCATTGGAACAATGATTTAGAGATTATTAAAAATAAAATTCTTCCCTTATCCAAATACACATTTTACATCTTGAGTCATATGGGTGTTTACATAAAAATATTTTTCTAAAATAATCATGTATGACATATAATTTCAAAAGATAATATAAAACATTATTTTTATAAAACATTCAGGATGATTTTGAGTTGAAACATTCAACTAATGGTCCTCTGAAAATACCACAGGAATATACTAAAAACTATATTTTAAAAGAAAATATAATTTGGTTTTTAATGGGTATCCTTAATTATCATCTTTTGAAAAATCATAATATACTTTACAATATTATGATCAGGTAAAATATCTAATAATTCCTTAATAATATTTCCCTTTTTAAAAAATATTATAATATTGTGAAAATATGATTTTATAAAAAACAGCCAAGGATCCATGATATTATTGAGGAATAACGGTGGTGTTTGATATCTGAAAAAATTACTTTCAAGTGATTTGTATTTTAAAAATTGTTCTAGAATCATCTGGACATGTCTTTACAGTAAATAATGCAATAAATCCATCAGGAAGAGTTAAGAATGTTGTTTGAGATCCTCCTCCTTCCAAATGTAACTGAATTTTTGTGAACTAAAAAAATTATATAATAAGTATTTAACTAAATTAACTGACATATAATTTTAGAATATGTTTATCCAAAACTCTAAATCCCTAAATTTTTCTAAACTGGCCTTTGATGCCAACTATAAGGCCTCGACCTTAGAAATAACATAATGTTGAGTTTTAATAATGAATTTAAATCCATTCCCATTGATGATATTTTTAATTATAGAGTCTTAGATAATTAGTCCATAACTATTAAATAACATCTTCAATATTACAAAGTAGACAATTCTACTCACTATCTATTTTTTCCACAATCTAATCATTATAAGATAAAACATGAATTATTTTTCTTGATAAAAATATTCATAACATTCATTTTTATTTCTTCCATCCTCTTACCCATATATATACCCTGTGGAAAACAATTCAAAGAATTGGGATGAGAATTAAAATGCTTATTAATAGGTATAAAATAATGAATTAAACCGTTAGTCCATGAATATTTAAATCTCATTAATTGTTTTCACAAAATCATACTTTTCACCAATTAAACATAAAAATTTAAACTTAATTTATGAAATAATTGGATTCCATAAAAACTCATAGAAATCATAAATCATAAATGTAACTTTTGGTGTTCATATAATACTTACATTCTCACTTTTACAGCTATAATAGGCATAACCGACCTGGCTACATTTGGAATACCCATCATATTATATTCCTTAAATCTCTTTGGATAAACCTTATCATTTACCATCATCACATTACAAAATGTATTGGAGAGATACCAAGGTCTCACCCACACATGGTTTATCAAAGAACCAGATATATACATAATCAATTACCCATAAAATAATCATAAAATACAATCCAAGCATAACAGAAAACTAACATTTCCACTTTGAAATCAAATTTCATCTTTACATGTTGCGCAGTCATAAATAAAAACACATTATTTTAAAATAAAATTTTAAACATGTAAAGTAAACAAAAATACATAATAAAAACCTAAAATTGATAAATTACTTTCATTATTTATATTTAAAAAATATTCAAAGTTATTTAATTAATCTATCCCCTTTTAAGACACTATTGAAACCTTTTCAAATAATATTTTTGATTGAATGTTTCACATACCATATTGAAACTTTTGAATGGAATTTAAACATAAAAAAATATTATCTATATAAAGAATTAATTAAAATAATTTTTAAAATAGGTTCGTTAAAGATAAGTATTTTTATGATTAAATCATTAAAACATTTAAAACATTGTTTTAGATAAATTATCCCTTACCACTTCTGAAACACCTGAATAAAAATATTTAAAGAATAACATTAAAGCAGAAAAGAAGTATCATGAGGAAATATTAATTCATGATATAACATGTCCAAAGGGTATCACATACACCATATTGAATAATAAATTTTCATAACATAAATACATGCCACTATGAAAGGATATTGAGATGAAGTCCCTTAAAAAGATCGCATCATTTAATTAAGAATAAATCTATGAAATAATTATTTGAAAAAAAATAAAAATACACAAAATATATGTGTATATTACATGTAAGATAATCATAGGTCATTCACATATATTCCTGGAAAAACAAAAACAATGACATGGATATTTAACTCAATGAATGGAGATTGAGTTAACATTTCACTTCCCTTGAGTCAGACATGTCTCGTTCATTCATTAATTTCCTGAATAATAAAATTAGGTTAATTTATACTTTATTCAAAACCTTTTTAAATTTTATTATTCATTTTATATCACTTATTACCATATTATAAAAATTAGTTAATTATTTGAGTTCATATCAGACATTTTGTCGATGTTAAATACATGAGTCAAAAAATGAACTAGTTTTGATACAAGTTATCCATGTGGTCATAAGTAAATTATCTACAAAATATTTTTAATGATTTATATATCATATATATCCAGTATATATGTATTTATAATATTCCATAATTTTTGGAGATAATAAATTAAATTCACTATTTTCGGAAACGGTAGGTCGTACGTACGCATGAACACTACTTTAATTTCTTTCTCAAATTAAAGGAATGAATACTAAATGATACCTAAGAATATTATAATTAAATTAAAATATATATGTTATATATGTTATATAATTTCATTAACTCAATCATTTATACATTCCATGTATGGAATGAATGAGTCATTTCATTTTGATGGGCGGTCGTCTACACTTCCTCAAATGAAATTATCATATTAACACATTATGGAATGCATAATAATATATTGTAAATAAAAACTAATGATGAATAGAGAAAATATAAATATAAAATATTTCTTATATAAATATATTTCAATCATAATGGCCACAATGAGAGGTGGTATGATAAAATTGAACAATCACTATTTCGTGAGGCAGTAGTTCACCGAACACAGAAACAATATGTTCTATACCTATAAGATGATGGTGTGTGTAATTTTAGGTCAAAACCTTATCATAAAAACATACCAGTATATTTTTTATACAATATTTAATATATAATGGAATGAAAATAGGTTATAGGGATGGAGAAGGAAAATAAATGAAAGGATCTTGAGAGAAGATGTTATCTCAAATTCTGGTAAATCCTTTTGATTTTAGCCAAAAGGCTTCCTTGGGTTGCCTTCTACACAATTTAAGGCTTAGTAAAAGATATATGGGATTTTGGGATTTTATTTGAGCATAATTTTGATTATAAAAGGGGCTTTATAGGTGTGAGTAGGTGGGTAGAGGTGGTGGCCTTTTATAAGAGGGAGGAAGGGCACAATAGGAATGTCTTTAAATATTATTTTATTATAAATTGATTTTAAAATTATAATGGCATCAAAGTGATATATTTTCAGGATGATAAGTGGATGTGTCAAAATAATCTCAAATAATTGGTTTTAGACATTTTTAGTTCAAAATTTGAACCTTATATTTTTTCATTAACACTTAGTTAAATAAATTAACTCTTACTATTTCTTCTTTTATGTTTACACTATATAGTTAATATGGTTACTATAAAATGACAAGAAAATATCATGTGTATAATTAATGACATTATTAAGATTATATAATTCATTTTGGTGAACCTCATATCTTTATTACTATTATATCATTTAATAAAGTAGTATTTGTTTTAAAAACTCATTTATGACATTTTTGGCACTATTTAGTAACTGACTTTTGTTAAAGTCATTGAAACTTTATTCATTAAAATAGATTACATTAAATCAAATATAACATGTCATAATCAACCAAATAATTTTTGTATGTTATCAAAATATTCAAATAACCTTTATTTAAATATATATAATATCATTTATATGAATATTTCATTAATAAACTAATCAAAACATCATTATATTGTCATTAATAAATTTATTTATATAATCTATAAAAATTATAAATAAAATAACACGATATAAGAAATATATTTATATTTCTAATTAATATTTATAGTCAAACATATCAATTATATAAACCCACATTAATTTTTTTAGTAAAAAGAACATGTTTGTGTTATATTTCTCGTTACTTTAAATTAATTATTATAACATGTCATTATCACACACAAGTGGCTCCATGGGAACCTAAAATAGACCGAAGGATAATCATGGTCGGCCATATCTCATTCATTATAATTAAGACATGAGTTAGGGTTGTTTTATATTATTATAATATTATTTTTTATACCTTATTTAAGTAATTTACCCTTTAATGAGGGTAAATAAACATAATTACTAAAGTTAGTATTCATAATGTCCAAAAATAAAAGGCACATATTGAAAAGAAATTAACTTATGATTCCAAATATATAATATATTTTTCCAAATTAAAAACATCGAATTTGAAGAAATTAATTTAAAATTAAATCCCATTTTCAAAACCAGAAAGTGGGTTTTTATAAAGTAAAAACTATCAATATATCGACATGTGTTTATGTCTAATTTCATTGTGAAATTACTAATAATGAGCAAATTTGGATAAAATGATAAAAAATAATACAACTAAACTTTAAAACTAATTAAAATCATACTGTAACTATATTAATATATTAAATGAAAAGGTTTTTTTGAATTAAAATTTAGTATTTTCACTATTCATTAAAATATGTATTTTATCAGAAAATAAAAAAAAATAATCCAAAATAAATTCGGATATCCCACTTCTAAAGAAGAATTTTTTTTGTTGAATATAACATATATAAGATACCAATAATGGATTTAAAAATGGTTCATGATCAAAAGGCTATAAAACTACTTCTTAAAAATATTAGATTATTTAATGCTTAAAATTAGATTTATTATAATCTTAAGCCTCTAATTTTTTTTGGATAATTGTAAAAACATTCAGAAAATATGTAAAATCATAATATAGATCATTCCATTCATTCCTACCTATATAAAAGTTAGACACCAACTCCCATTTAAAATAATAATAATATTATTGTGTTATTTTTTGTATAAAAGAGTGTTGTGTTATACGAAAGATTTTAGACAAACACTTTGTTCCGTGTGGAGTACATTATCATACATAATCTCCATAAAAACTAAAATTAATATTTAATCCAAAATATCAATAGATATGAAATGGAATTATTCTTTAACTACTTGGGAAGTTATATAAACTCTAGAATATTTTATTCTATTTTTTTATAGAACATCTTTATATTTCTATGCCACCTTAATCCTCTCATAAATAGATGGTTGAATGTTATTTTATCATGGTAATATGAATATCATTTTATTATTCCAATGTCCATAATTTTCTTTCCTATGAAAAATCTATCCCTTGTAATCTTAATAATGGATAGGGATGTGAGATCCTTTCTACTTAGAGTATCTACCACATTGTTTACATTCTTAGGATGGTAATTAATTGAACAAAAATAATCCATGATCATCTATAACCACATGTGTTTGTTCATATTTATATATTTTAATGTTATTTTATATATTATGATTTTATGGTTTTTATATATGACACACATCCCCCCATAGGAATAATGTCACCAAATCATAAAAATAATGATGTTGTAGCCTATTATATATCATGTGTTGGGTGGTTTTTCTCAGGGCTATTTAATTGGTGGTAGGGATAGGCTATCACATTTTCATATTTCATGATTAAAATACCCAAACCATTTTTATAAACATTACTATACATCCCAAATCCTTCCACAATGGTCGGTAATGTGAGAGTAGGTGTAGTGTTTAGACTTTTATAAAACTCTTTAAAGATCTATTCACATTCATCAGTCAATATAAACTTTTCACCCTACTAAGTTAGCTTGGTAGTGGGATTGAAATCATGAGAATATTATCATAAATGGAAAATAGTACATAGATAATTCATGGAAACAATTTATTTATATCACAGATATTGGAATGGGAAATCCATCAATTACCACTATTTTTATAGATATACATATATCCTTTTCTTGGTGATAACATACCCCAATAATGTTTTTTATCCATCCAAAATTCTCATTTACTATATTTTGAAAATTATTGATACTTTCTAAAAGTCATAAATACAAAATTCATACACTCATCATGTTCCTCCATTATTTTGGAGTATATAAGAATATCATGTATAATGAAAACCACAAATTTATTGAAGTAATATTTAATGTATTTATTTATTAAGTCAATGAAGATTTAAAGAGAATTAATGAGTCAAAAATTCACCAATATAAATTCATAGTTCTAGTACCTCATATGAAAATAGTCTTGGGGTAACCACCTTATTCAACATTACATTGTAATGTATTAGCAAAATATCCACCTTAATTAAGTATTGGTCTCCACAAAACTTATCAAAAAAGTCATAAAAATTGAAGAGGATACTTTTCCTTTATTATGATCTTATTTAACTCATGATAATAAATCCATATGAGCATTAACCCATCATTCTTCAATGAAAAAAAGATGGACGCACCCTATGGTGAAGAACATTAGAGTATAAAAACTTTATCTAAATTATCCTATAATTGTTTCCTTAGCTCCAAATGTTTAAAATTGTAATCCTATATAGATTTTTGGACATTAGAAAATCATATGATTTAATTATAATTGAGAACTCAACCACATAGATAGAATTAAGACCAATAAATTCTTTACGAAACACATCAATTGATTCCCTTTCAATAGGAATGCCATAAAAAATATCTTCTAATTATTCTATTTAATTTGAGCAATATTCTATTTCGCATAACTAAATAATGTTCCATGATTGAAGTAATTATTCTAAAGTTGATTCATATTCCTCCATGAATTTTTATTGAATTAAAGTGTAATTTTTGATATAGAGGATTATGTCATTCTCTAGGAAACTTATGTTGGCTATATACAATGAAATAAAAGACATTCCTAGAATAGTATAGAATTATAATAGATCTAGTATCATATGATTTTCTAGTAAATTTAGTAAATTAATTTTTATGGGGGATGAGTTATTTTCTTGGGATAAAACAATTGTCCCATTTTTTTCATCACTAATAACTGAACATCGATTATTTGAGGTGGTGTTTGAATAGTTTTACACAAAATACATGATATAAATGAATGTGTTATACTAGAAAAAATAGTAATTTCACTATTCTTGATGGAATAACTAGAATACTGATCCCCACTTCGTTTTTGGGATCCAAATAAATAGTTTTGATTTTATAAGATCACACATTATCTCTCGGCATCGAAGGTTGTTATCATAGTTTATTATTGACAACATGTGGCATAGATTATTGATTCTAATCGTGTATTTATTCCTATAAATTGAGAAAATTTCAAATATTATGTTGGTGTACAATATAATTTCTTTCTTACATCACATTGGTGGGTTTCTCCTATTGGAATTAACTATCTAGGAGCCCTTCTTTTCAAAACCTAAAGTATTTCATTGTCCCTTCCAGAAATTTTCGATATTCCTCTTCCCAAAATTTTAAAAATTGTGATATTATATACTATATCATCCTCCATTTCACTTATAGGATTAGAATCCATTTTTATCTTCATATATCATGACCCATTAGACTAGTGAGATTGGAAAATCTATATTTCAATGTTTTTAAGTAACATTGGAAATTTTCTCCATATCTATCAATGACTTGAATTTCCAAAATACATTCATAGAATCAAATTTCGATCGCTAATGAAGATCTAAAATTTAATTTTGAGGTAGATGATTAAGAAAAAATGAATATCATTAATCTCTTATGATGTTTTCTTCATATTCCATAATGAATTCACTATTTTTTTATTAAGGATAAAGAAATCTCTATCAATTTTAAGTTGGAGGGTGTGATGGATGTAATTTTCAAAAAAGATTTTCTAAAATTCCTTCCACTATATCACGTTTATCTCCTCCATGATATTTTTATTTGTTACCAACATCCACAACTGATCATCTTCTCCTTAAATATGATAAATATATTGAACACCATTCTCTTGCTCATCACATTAAAATATAGAGAATATATTTTCAATAGATTAGATCCATTATTCGATGATCAAGGGATAACCAACATGTTTTGATAAAGTGGAGATGGAGAGGATACCTATCCATGATAGAGAACTAATAAAATCATGAGATTTTCTTCTTATGCTCTTGGGGACACCATGGGGAGGATTCAGAGATGTAATGGTAGATTGAATTCATTCTCTAATGGATTTGGGAGAAGAAAAAGACAAGACACGGTAGTTTTCTATAGAAAAAGTGGGGAGTTATATATTAATTTTCATACATAGGAATTGGAAACTATATGATAATGTAAAAAAAACTAAAAACCATTCAATTATATTTTCCCATCATTTAGGAAAAAGAAAAATGAATTTAGTTATTTTATAAGTCTATAACCAAAATCATTAAAATAAATCTCTTAGTGATGTGGAAGTGTGTCATGTTTATAAATAATAAATTTTAAATCCTTATATATTCCCCATGAACCATAACAAAATAATAAAATATGATTCCATGAATAAAATATTTTTTCACCCTTATGAAAAAAATATATATATTGAAATATCAATCCCATGTAAACCCTTTTTTAAAATACATGTAACAAAGGAAAATATTATTTTTCTTTGAAGGAATATTAAAATATTCTAAAAGAATACCAACATAAAATAACTATTATAGTGTCAGGAGAATGTTTTGACACTATATATGTTAAAATAGAACATTATTTTTCCTTTTTTTCAAAAAAAATCATTATAAAATACCTAAAAATATTCTGTTTCTAAAAACCATTGAATGAAAATAAAAAGTCATACAAAATGTACTTTATTATTATTTATATAAATATATATATATACATAAATTAATTCTAATAATATCGAAAGAAGATATGTTGTTTTAGAAATTCAATATTGAAAACATATAAAATGATATTTTTAAATTAATGTGCCCCTTGTCTGGAGTCTGGATCATCACATGCATTCATTATATATAGTAATAATAAATAAGTGATAATTATTTACTACATTATATGAAAATTCATGTTTTTTATTCCATTTATTTAACTTATTAACATGTTAAATATAATTACTTAATCAATTAATTTCACGTCATATGGTTTGATTTTATTTGGTGCACATGTCCAAAATCACATTGGGAAGATGACTAAGGTCAAATAAAGCATTATTTAATAATATAGAAATTGTATTCATGAAATAATTATAATTTATATACATAAATTATATTTTTAAATCCAACTATGAATGATAGTAATGAAAAATGAACAATGTTTCAATGATGGAGATGGGATGTACTTCTATATGAGTAACATTTCCATTTTTCAATGATCATAATAGAAATATGTTGGGTTTTATATTATAATTATAGAATGATAATAATGTCATAAATATTATTTTATTACACTAAATAAACTTATATATATATTTCAATCATGTGATGCGGGGATGAAAAATAAATCACATCAATTCATGGAAGTGGCAATCTACACGTTTAGATGAATGGAGTTATCATTTTCAATGGATGGAATGGTAAGAGATTAGATGATATATTATCTTTATAAAATGATAAATATTTCACATATATGGTATGTATATACAATAAATCCATCATTATAACTATCCATGAGAGGTTTTTATGGAAAAATAATTATATCGGTTCGTGAGGCGGTAGTCCGCTATACACATGAACAATGGTTTTGTATCCCAATCAATTGATGATTGTTATGGATATAAGTTATTCCATTAAAATAACAAAATATATGTATATATATTATAATGTTTTTATTATTTTATAATTTTCAAGTATTTTTTTTTGTGGTGGGGGAATATATAAAACAAAAATGTATGCTTAAGAAGTATACATCTTCTTTACACAATCTCTTTAGAACTATACTTATATCCTTCATATATTGGTTTTATGATAAAACTATTACCTTTAGGATATTTATAAGGATTTATATATGGTATTTTTGAAGATATATTCTACGTTTGAGTAGTAAAAATTTGAGTAAGAATAAAGAGTAGGTATTTTTTAATAAACGGGGGGAAGGACACACTTGGAATTTGTGAAATTATTTAATTAATATATATAAATTTCTTGGAAAATAGATATATATAGATATATTTAGAATATAGGTTTATTATTATTCTAGTTATCTTATAAAATCAAAATTTTAAATGATTAGGTGGTTTCGTAACACTTATCTCTTTATTTTAACCCCTCTTTAACCCTTTTTAAATCACATCGATATCAATATTTTTTACTCTTTAGGGTTCATGGAAGTCACTATAAAGGTTAAAATGAACCGTAAATGGATTTTGGTCGTTATATTTAATTTTATATCATTAACATTGTGAACTATATGAATTTTGTTAATTTTATGTAATTTAATAAAATACATTTTATATTAACAATAATGTAATTTTTGACGTTATTTATTTAATTTGATAACAAAAACAACAACGAAACTATTATATTGAATAAAATCCTTTAGAACCTCTATAATATGTTATATTTAACTATAAAAATTCATGGGGCACTATAACTAACAATAAAAATATTTCTTTTTATTGATTTTGAAATTACTTACTTTACTTTTCTACTCATTACAGACACATTATATTATTATTTCCTATGAATTTAGTGTAATTATTACATGAAAAAAAATTAAAAATATTTTTCATGATATAAATAATTATCTCCTATTTAAAATAAATATTTATAACCTAAAATAATTTGTTTTTATCCATAAAAAAAGTTAAATTTATAAAAAACAAGAGTGCAAAATTTTTAACAGTATCCATTATATAAATATTATTATGGTCAAAATCAATGATAAATGGTAAAACATTTTCATATTTTATAATATTTAATGATTATAAAGGAAATATACCCATAATTAGAAATAAAAAAATTGAATATATTTTATGCATTATCATGTTATTATTAACTCTAATTAACACATTTTACCTTTACTGTGGTAATAAAAATTAATTATGGTTACTATCCATGATACATTCAATAAAAGGAGCTAATGTGTATTCTACAAATATAATAAAATACATGAAGCATTTCTAAAATATGTTTTTAATGTCCTGTTTGAGGATTTATGAACCCAATATAAAAAAAATATTATAAAATTATTTATTCATTGATGATGGAATAGTTTATTGATATGATCTAAGTGTACCGTGTATTCTCAAAACAAGCTTTTTTCTTTACTTAAAAAAGGAGACCACTTCAACCTATCTAAGATTACAATTCCAATTATAATTTCCCTTTAACATCTAAAAAAACTTCCTCTCCTTTGATCCATTTTATAATACAAAATAAACTGGTCTCCAAAAGTGATTTTAAGTCCTTCACATCTCTGGAAATATCTAATAGAATATAACATCTCCAACAAAAGTATTACCTTATTTGTAACATTTTCCCATAAAATTTTATCATCAAAAACTCCTAAATCAATAATGATATAATTACATAAATATAATTAATAAAATTAATTATTATTATTTTATTGGATCGACCATTATTCATTCAACATCATCCTATAATAAAAAACAAAACTGTCAAAAATACATTGTATGGATTAATAATGTCAATAGAAAATTATGTATACATTAATATCTCATGGAAAATACTAATCTCATATTATCCTACCACATGGAACACTATAAGGTTGTGAAATCACCCAAGGGAGGCATTGATGGATAATACCCCATCTTTCGCAAAGCATGTAGGCTCTGATGACCTTCTCCCCCTTCACTAACACATCTCTCCTCCCTGATTACACCAACATTCATCTTTTTATAAAACTCTCAGATCCACATCGAGGAGTCCCTTCAATTACTATATCAATATATGGGTTCTTGGAGGCATAGTTTCATCATTGGTTTTCCATGGTGTCTTATTTTTGTCAATGATACCCATTGCTCGATAGCTTCCATAGATCTATCTATAACGACTAGCCTCTATTATAGTGGCTCTTTTTTAGACTGATGGATCCCCACCATTTCCTTCTGCAATTTTTCCGTGTTGATGGCCTCATTACTATGTGATCCAATTGGATTTTCTCCTACTACGACTCTCATTTCTTTATTCTCATATAGATATATGGATTTCAATGGAATACTAATCCCCCTATTATTGTTATTTGGGTAAGATTTTTGGGTCCTCCCTGTCTATTCCAAAAATCCTTGAACACTTCAAATGTTGGGTAACATCAGCAGAAGATTTATGGACTTTGATGATCATTCTAGATCCTTATGCCACCCCATTTTCCCACATATTTTCATGTAAATCGATGTTTCCATGTTTATAATTTTTAGATCAAGGTGGGTGTAGAACTTTGTTTCCATCAACTAACGGTTTTTGGGAATTAGTATTATTTTTCTGTTTCGTGTTACTATCTGGGTCATCGAAAACAGAACATTCAATCACATTAACATGGGAACCCTCTAATTTTTCCTGATAGCAGTTTGATACATGGTCTTTATGAGGGAGTTTTTACTAGTATCTCTTAAAATGAATGTATCACATCATGTTTTCATCTACATAAGGTGGCTAGGATGATTTATTATGATCTGAAGGTTTCTAATATTATTTCTTGTTTGAGGTGTGACTTGGAAGGATTCAGTCATATTGTGATGTTGGAGGGGGGTCCTCGATTCAAGTACTCCCCAACTACTTCTTCATTTTTTCAAATTTTATCTTTTGGGGGTGCTAAATGTAGGATTATTTTCCTAGTTCTTGTCCATTCTCATATTATTTTGATCTAGTTGGGCCTATTTTGATCTAGGAAAATGAATGAGTGCCTCTAATGTGGGAGCTTCAAAACCAGTGGGATTCCCCTAACTAATCACATTTATAGAAATGTTTATATGCCATAGTTCAACTGGTGTTTATTGATACTGAGTATTAAAGAAATAATATGCTGATTACTAAGTTTAAAAGTATGTTTAATTGTTTCAAGATCTAGATTTATTCAGTGGTGGGTGATAAAGAAATAGATTCTTTACCTGTCTCTAATGGTGAGAAGGATATTCACATGACCATTGATGAAATGTCCAGTTATTTTTTTAGTGGAATGCATTGTGATAATTCATGGTCATGGAAATAATATCCTAATGATGACGAAGTTAAAGAATGGGACCTAGGACTCTGGGGGTCACACAGTGTTTAAGGAAAAAAAATACAAAGGGTGCAATGACTATTCCTACATTCCTAAGCCTGTGGGGACAAGATCTGCATAAACGTATAGAAAAACAAGGCATATAAATGTAATGTTAATATGCATGATAGCTATTAGGATAAGAACATCAATCTATATGAGTTAAACCATTTGTAATAGGGAGAGTTATCTAAGGAACAATAGTAGGTTGGTGTCAAGATGGAAGCGTCAAAATAGGTGTAGAAAGATCCCATGTGTGTGGGTGGATCTAAACGTGTTGTCCAACACGATCTAAATGAGGTATGCAATATATTTTTGTCATTAGAATATTTCACTCTTAAATACATTATGAGAACATATTAAATAGTGGAATCAAAAAAAGAACAATGTCTGGATCTCATGCTACACTTGAAAAAATAAATGCCTGAAGGATCTTTTTATATCAATGCTACAAAAGATGAGGCTCACTGAATATATAAAACAATGATTCGAGATAAAATTAATGTAAATAAAATGGTGTTGATAAAAAAGAATATTTCATTTTGGAGAGATCATTCAATTTAAAGAATATGAATCTGAAGGATTTCATCCAATCATGGGATAAAATATCCCACTATTTTGAAGAAATTATCAAGGATGATTCAGATACTAAGGTATCAACATTACAATGGAGATTATATAAAGTGATTGGTTTTTATAATATTGTCTTTTTTCTATACAGATTTTGAGATTTAAATATGTGTTCAATTATAATTATTAATTCTCTTGTGAGGTTTCCCACTTATTCATAATTGTGATTTTGAAATAAAAAATTATTTTTCAGCCCATCACAAAGAGTCATCTCCCAATTTTCATCACCACCATTAACAGATGATACAAATGATGTAACGAATGAATAAATATGATATCTAAAATATATTTAAAAAAAAATCAAAATATCATTTACCTTTTTTCTCTATCATTATATGATAAATGGAAAAATAAATTGTTCATATGTGCGTATTATCACCTCCACGATCAATGAGTTTCATTTTTCATCACCTCCCACAGTGGATGGATTTTAAAAGTTATTTAATATATAAAAATAATCTCTATAACAATATTATGATTATATATTTTATGAAACAATTTTACAATGCCTTCTACCACTGCCAAAAAATATAAAAGAGATACAAAAAAATAACCAAACAACCACAACTAAGTGACACATGAAAAAAACTATATGATAATTAATTAATATATCATCATTAAAAGACCATGGAATATTAAATATTTATCAATAAGGTTCTTGTATTTATATTTAATGAAATTAATATTGTTTTTTATATGTGTTATGTGTATGTGTATAGCGCTTTTGGACAAATTGTAAGAGTTTTATCTCAATCACCATTTTTTACAGAATGATCTAATATTATTTTCCAACATTAATTTTTATGTAATATCTAATTTTAACCAGAAATATAATATATTTAATCATTTTTTAACATAGAAACAACACTTCCATTTATTCTCATCCTTACATTGGGTTATGATTTATTCCTTCCCTAAAATATAGGAGCTTTTTATAACTAAATATAACTTCTTGAGTAATAATGATTCTATTAGGGTTTGATCATTCCAATCATATAGTATGACCTATATCCATTTTTTAGATAATTTTAATTCAAATCATTCTTATTAGTGATTTATTATCCTTTTTTAAATTGAAATTATGTTAAAAAATTTTATCATCCATTTAAACTATGGTTTCCCCTCCATGTATATAAGTACCCTTTTCGCAAATGTTTTCTTTTTCATTTGAAAAACTCATTAAGTGTTATATATTGTGAACATCATATATACCTTCTAAAATTTTTAGGAGAATTTATTATTATCTTATTTTATTATTTTAATTTTTAATAAATTTCTTTCATAACATAGTAAGGGATCTTTTTTACTCCCTTAGTGACTTGTCAATTACATATTCTGTTTCATTTTCTCCCTTTTATGAAATATTATTCTCTGGTAAATCTTATATTTTGGTATATATTCCCCATAGATATATACCTAGTTAAATATAAATATCATTATTTGGGTTATACATATTTTAGTTTCTTATCAAAATTTTAACTTTAATGTCTATCTTTTTTAAGGTAAAATTCATATTTATCGTCTTATATCGATAATCAAATCCTAAAAATGTTATTAAACTATGTGTATCTTTTAAAAACCATAATTATTTTATATATAACCACATTGGTTCAATTATTATTTTAAGGAAAACAATAAGGCCTTTTCTTATTTAAAAATATACATTACTTTTATCGTAATGCTTCACCCAAGTGGTACATTTTTATTCACCATTCTATTAGTTTGTTCTCATGAATTATACATTTTGGAAAATATTTTTCAAGAAATTTGTTTATTTTTCAAACATAAACACCCTAAATTATTTAATTTCTTCTTATATTGGGGGTAATTATTATTTGGTCTTATTTTCGGACTCGAATATAAATTTTGAAATCCACTTCCTTCTAATGGGCTTGATCATGTTTATGATTTATGATTTATGTATAGTTTATTTTCCCCCTATGGAATGCATCTATATGATTATCATTTATATCCTAAAGGTATGATTTCATATGGTGAGATTTTATCATGGATTTTGGGGAACATGGTTTGTAATGTGATATAGATAAGCTTAAACAACCCACATAAATGATTTCACACATGATTTTGTTGTTAAGTATTAACTAGGGAATGGTTAAGGGAAAATCCCAGGGATGCAGCATCCCTTTAATGCTCTGATTAATGGTCTTCATAGGGTATAATATTAAAAGTCACAGTGGTATCTTCTATCACCTATGTCAATTGGATTTTTCCTAACAGTTAATATATAAAAATCATAAAAATTACTATACAAAATATATATTTTTAATGTTTATGATGTTTCATGGGGTTTTTAATTTTACTTGATATAATATATTACGATCCCAAATAAACAAATTAGTTAATATATTTTCAATAATTTCATTATTTAATAATATATTTATTCTTTTGAAAATGGAATTTAATTAAATAAACATTGGGATTTCAAATTATTACCCCAATCAAAAATTTATCCATATTAATTTTAATATTATACATTAAAATAGATGTGTGTGTTTCTATATATTCATCTATTCTAGTGCCCCGGTTACTTCCTGAAACATTTTTTACTTCCACCACACTTTGATCAGGTGAGTCATATTATTTCATAGAACATTGTATCTATGATCTAAAATATCCATCAGATACTCCTCACATGGAATATCATTCTCCAATGATACTACATATGGATCTAGTAGATCGGGGGATTTCGTTATGTAAGTCTTTAAGAGGGATACATGGAATCCATTATGTAATTGAGATAAGTTTGGTGGGAATAATAGTCCAAAATCCACAACTCTGATATGATCATAGAACTCAACTAGGATTAGGTATCTTAGATTAATCATTCCATTCTTCAAAATCCTCATGAATTTCTTTCATAGTGATATGGGAAGGAACACCTTACCTCTATCCTCAAACTCTTGATCGCATCATTGATTTTCTTCATTTATTTATTGTTAACTTAGTGTAGATTTCAAATTAATTTGAATGGTTTTTAACTTATCTATCATATATTGGATAATATTAGTTCCCATCAACTTTATTTATCCAACTTAAACCTATAATGTTAGAGTCTGACACTAATTCCTATACAAATCCCCGTAAGGGTCCATCTTATTGATATAATAAGATCTTTTGTTATATGTGAACTATACTAGGAGAATTTGTTGATCACAAAATAATTAGAAAACCATTGAACATGATCACAACATATCCATTATATATTTTTATAGTTATTTTATACAATCCATCCATCTTAGCATGATAATTAGTTTTGAATGTCAATTATATATATAACCCTTACTAAAGGATTCTAGAATACCTTGAGGATAACCTCGTATCTCGATCAGATATAATAGAGAGTGGAAATTCATGTTGTCTTACCATATCCCTTATATATATCATTGTGAGTTATTCAATAGATCAATATTCCTTTATTGAAATGAATACACAAAATTGGTAATGATATCGACTACAACCTAGATGTTGTTATTTACTGTTGGGATCCTAGGGATTCCTATTATGAAATCCATTAATATGTTTTCTCATTTCCTTAATGGTATGGGGAATAGTTTCATCATAACCTTATATTTAAATCATCCATCCATGTCATGTTGGAATACCAATCATCATGATACAAATTATGGAATATCCATCTTCATGTTTTCCATGTAAAAATTTTCAATTAAATATATATAAATATTAATTATTTTAGGATGAATAGGGAAGGATGAGATATGAAAATCATCCAAAATATACCTATTTAGATATGGTTTATATAGGACATATATTCTATTTCTAATCATTATAAATCAATCTATTTCAATATTGAACTCTTAAATACTTGATCTCATTTTCTATAGCACCTCATCATCTATCTATGCCTCCGTAATCCTCTAAAGAATGGATATTTGAATAGTTATTTGATCAAGGTAATATGAAGAACATTTTATTATTAACATATGTGTCATTTTCATGTCATTGAAAATTAGTTCCCTAGAAATCCACATAATGGATAGAGATGTCAGATCCTTTATACATAGAGTATCTTCCACGTTGTTTACATTCATAGGATGGTAATGAATTGAACAATAACAATACATGGTCATCTCTAACCACATTTGTTGGTGCATATTGATATCCTTTTGTGTGAATTTATATATGAGGCTTTTATGGTCCGTATATATGTTATGCATCTCCCCATAGATATAATATCACCAAATCTTCAAAATGTAGATCACTACAACAAATTATAGATCATGTGTTTGGTGGTTTTCCCTTGGATCTTTAATTGGTGGTATGAATAGGCAATCTCTTTTTAATCATGAATTAGTTCACACCCAATCCCTTCTTGAATGCATTATTATAGATCATAAATCCTTCCACAATGGTCAGTAATGTTAGAATATATGTATTGATTAGTATTTTATTAAACTCTTTAAATCTCTCTTCACATTCATCAATTGATAAAAAATTGACACCATTACATGTTAGATTGGTTACTGGGTCTGACAATCATGAGATGTTTCTCACAAATAGACAACAATACCAGTATAATTCAAGGAAACTACTAATTTCCATCACAAGTGTTCATATAAATAAATAATCTAATTTCGTCTATTTTTGAAGGATTCACATATATACATTTTTTGGTGATAATTTACCCCAACAAGGTTACATTCTCCATCCAAAACACACATTTACTATATTTTTAAAAATTATTTTTCCTTTCTTAAAGTCTATAACATTACATTCAAATACAAATCATTTTTATATTTTATTTTGGATTAGATAATAATAACATGTTTAAACACTACCAAAAATTTATCAATGTAGTTCCTAAAGACTCTTTTCCCAAACTCCGTGAATATTTATAGAACATTAGCGAGTCCAAATTATATCACTATAAATTCATATCTCCAGTACCATGTATGAAAAATTATCCTTGGGGTATTATCCTTCTTCACCTTTACATTGTAATATCCTAACCAAATATCCACCTTGATGAAGTATTGGGCTCCACATAGCTTATCAAAAAAGTAATAAATCCATAGAAGAGGATAATTGTTCTTTTTTATGATATTATTTATCTCATGATAATCAATCCATATGGGCATTAACCCATTCTTATTCTCTGAAAAACAGGACTGATGCACCATATGGTGATGCATTGGGGTATATAAACACTTTATCTAGATTATCGTAAAATTATATCTTCATCTATTCACGTAAAAAATGATATTATTATATAGAGTCTCAGATATTTTAAAATCATCATGTATAATTTTGATTGATAACACAACAACTCTGCTAGAAGGAATACCAATAAATTATTTAAGAAACACATCATTGAATTCCCATAAAATGGGAATGTCATCAAGAATGATCTTTTCATTAATCTCATTAATTTGATCAAGATTATCTTTACTATAAGGAAATAATATCCTTGTTTCATGTGATGATACTAAAGGTGACCCTTATTTATCCTTTAACTTGTATAGAATTAGCAAAAAAAATTTATATGGAGGTTGATGACTTTATCTTGGAAATTTATGTTGGAAATATACATTGAAAGAAAATCCATTCCAAGAATAATATTTAATTTTAAAAAATATTCCATCAAAAGGATTTTTCGGAATATTAATACATGAATTTTGACATGGGATGAGTTATGTGTTCGGGAGGAAACAATCAACCCATTTTTCTTCTTTATTTATAACTTGATTTCTATGTTTTGAGGTAGTGTTTCAATAGTTTTATAAAACATTTTTGATATAAATGAAATTGTAATACTAGAATAAAATAGTACATTCACTATTCTTGAAGTAATACTGTCACACCAATCACCACATCATATTTATGATTGACCTCAATATTTTTTATTTCATAAGTTATACCTTTCTCTCTATGAATTGGTGGTTTTTACCATCATTTATTGTCGAAAATCATTATCTTAGTCTATTGAGTCTCATAGTGTCTTTATTCCTATAAATTGGAAAATTTTCAAATAGGATGAGGGTGTAAAAGAGAATACATGTCTTTCATCATATTGGTGAGTTTCCCAAATTTGAAATCACTATCTAGGTGCCCTTCTAGCCTGAACCTACATCATTTCATTGTCACCTTCAAGAAATTTCTGATATACTTCTTCTCACACTTTTCAAAAATGTGTTTTTATACATTTTATCCATACCAATTTCTCTTCTATGATTAAATTCCATTCATTTATTCTTATCTATTGGACCATGAGACCCATTATATTGACCAATCTCTATTTTTTATTTTTGAGGTCACATCGTTAAATTTCTTCATTCCTATTAAAGTATCAAATTTCAAAATATTTTCATTGAATTAGATTTGGAACTACAATGAAGAAGTCAACTTTAATTTTGAGGGATATGATTAAGAAAAATGCATAACATTCATCAATTATGACTTTTTACTCGTATTAATTGATGAATTCACTATATTTTTTCTTAAGGTTGAGGAAAACCATTTCCATTTAATGTCAAATATTGAGAAGGAATTATTTTTCAATAAAAATTTTCTAAACATCATTATGCTTCATCAATTTGTTTGCCTCCTAAAGATTCATATTTTTTACTAACATACATTATTGATTAGTTTCTCCTTCAATATGATAATTATATTTAACAACCATTTATTGATCCTTATAGTATAGTATAAACAATATATTTTCAATGGAGTTGATCTGTTTTCAATTATTAATGGATCAACAATATTTTTGAATAAAGAGGTGATGGGGGGGATCCCTAACATTGAGAGGTCACTTTTATGATCCTGGGAGGATATTCTTAAGATCTTGGGGACATCATGGGACAGATTTATATAGGTAAGGGTAGTGTAAATTTCTGATCTAACAGTTTTGGGTTAAGAAATATTGAAGGATAGTGTTTTTCTTATTCAAAAAAGGGGAGTTATTTATTAATTTCCAAACATTGGTTTCAAAAGCAATATGATAAAGTAATCAAAACCAAAAAACCATCTTATGAACTTTTCCCTTGGATTTTACCAGTGAATAGTAGTTTTAGTTATTTTATAAGGCTTGAACCAAAATCATTAAAATAAATCCATTGGTGATGTGGAAGTGATTAATGTTGTAAATGAATTAATTTTAAAACCTTAAATGATTCCTAATAACTGTAACATAATAATAAAATATGAATGAATGAATATAATATATTTTTTTCTATATAAAAAACATTTCCATATTTTAAAATATCAATCCGAGTTAAAAACTTTTTTAAAGATACATAGAACAAAGGTAAATTATATTTTTATTGAAATTAAACTTTAAATGATGTAATGGATTACCAACACAAAATAATTGATATGGTGGATGTATAAATTATTGATGTTGTATTTGTTAAAATAGAACATTCCTTTTTCTTTTTTTCAAAAAAATATTTATAAAATATATAAATATACTTCATTTTAAAATCCATTTAAAGATATTAAAAAGAGAACAAAATATAATTTATTATTTATTTATATCCATATAAATGTATCCAGAAACTAATTTTAATAATATGGAAATGAAATATATTTATTTAGAAAACAAATATTGATAAAGTTTAAAACACGGTTTTAAAAGTAAAGTGTCTCTTACCTTGAGTCTGAATCATGAAATGCATTCATTATAATCCAAAATAATAAAGTAATTTTAGTAATTTAATTTCATAAGAAACATTTTTCTTGTTTATTATATGTTTTATTTCACTTATTAAAATGTTATGTCCAATTAAATAATCAATTAATCTCATAACAGATATTTTGATTTTATTTGGCTCATATGACCCAAATAACATTGGGAAGTAGGATAAGGTCAAATAAAAAATTATTACATCATATCTAAAATAATTATCATGAAATAATTCTAATTTTTATACATAAAATATATTTTTAAGACCAAACGTGAAGTATTTTTATGGAAAATGAACAATATTTCAATCATGGAGATGCTAGGTCATACATAGGCATGAGTACTGTTTCCATTTTTCAACGTTCATTATAGAACGATGTTTAGTATTATATTATAAATCCAGAATTATAAAATTGTAATAAATTTTAGTTTATTTCATTGTATATATATGTCATCCTTATTATGCAAGGATGCAAAATGAATCATATTAATTAGTAGATGTTGTAATTCATACGTACAGATGAATTGTTTTTTCATTTTTCAATGGACATAAAGGAAAGAGACTAGATGATATATTATGTTTAGAAAATGATACATATTTCATGAATATATATATACATATTAAATCCTTCACTATAACTAGTCTTGGTAGGTGGGGATGGAGAGGGAATTATATCGGTTCGTAAGGTGGTAGTCCACTATACACACAAACAATGGTTTAGTGTCCCATGCGATGGATGAATGAGATGGATATAGGTTATTCCATTAACATGAACAAATATTAGTATATATAATTTAATGGTTTTATATATTTATCATGTTTGAAGTATTTTTATGGTCGTGGAGGAATATATAAAATGAAAATGAATGGTTAAAAACTATAGATCTTCTACAGAAAACCTCTTTTTTATTATAATTAAAGTCTTCAAGTTTTGGTTTTCTAATAAAAATATTCTTATAGGATGTGGATAAAGACATATATAAGGTATTTTGGTAGGGTTTTTATAAGTTAGAGTCATAAAATGTGTGAGTAATATAGGAGATTATGTTCCCCATTATAAGTGAGGGGAGGGAAACTCTTGGAATTAGTGAAATTATTTAATTAATATATATATAAATCTGTTCGAAAAATGGATATAAATTGACATATTTAGAATATATGATGATTAAATTTCAAAATAATCTCATTAAATAAAATTTTTACATGTTTAAGTGTTGTTTTGACACTTATCTCTTTATTTTAACCCCCTCATTAAACCATCTAAAAAATTACTTTGATATCAATACGTGTTACTCTTTAGGGGCCATAGAAGTTACTATAAAGGTAAAAAATGACCCATAAATGGAATTTAGTTATTATATTCATTTATATCTCATTCACATGGTAGATGATATTATTTTCATTAATTTTATGTCATTTGATAAAATATTTCTTATATTGTAACAATAATGTTAATTTTCATGCTATTTATTTAATTTGAAAATGAATACAACAAAAAAAATAGTTTTGAATATAATCCTTTCACACATCTTTAGTATTATATATTTCTTTATAAAATTTATGGTCACTATAACTCACATTAACTGTATTACTTTTCTCGATTTTAAAATTATATACTTGACTTTTCTACTTCTTAGACACGCACTGTATCGTCATTTATAACAATTTAAAATATTATATTTTATGAATAAAAATAAAAAATAAATTACCATGATATAAAAAATTAACTCTTATATCAAATAACTATTTATAATCAAAAATAATTTTTTGATCCAATGTAAAAAACATATACTTATTAAAAACAAGAGAGTGTCATTTTTAACTTTATCCTTTACATAGATATTAATAAGGTCAAAATCAAAGATAAATGGAATTAAATGTCAAATTTTCAATTTTTTAATATTATTAAGGAAATATACCTATAATTTGAAATGGAGGAATGTGTTCGAACAAAGTTTTTTCCTTATCTTAAGAGTTTTAACCTGAATTAACTCATTTTACCTTTAACATGATAATAAAAATTAAATATGGATAACATTTATAATAATATAAATTAAAAGGGACTAATTTACTAAATTTTTATCCCTTAACTAAAAATATGAAATCCATTTTTAAGGATTAAATTTATAGAAGTGATATAATTTAACTTAAAATTCAACCATCCAAAAGCGATGAAATACATTTTTTCAGAAACATTTATCTTTAAGTATACAAATATTTTATACAAAATTAATGTATAATGAACATTTGAAATACCATAATTGTATTTTCATTAATAAATAGGATCCAATTATATTTAGAAAAATCCAAAATTGTGTTTTTAATTGTAAATACTTGAAAAAAATTACAGTTTCCAAAAAAAATCACAATTTTCCTCTATTCAATATTTAATAATCTTTAAATAAAATTTTCAAAATTTATTTTTAATCTATTTTTCAATTTCTTAAAGAAAATTTTTTTTAAATAAAAATTATGAAATTTTAAAATCAATAAATTAAATAAAATCGAAATTCATTAAGAATAAAGCTTTTCCTTGGGTGACTGTAAGTATTTCTATTGTGAATATATATATATCAATAAAATAAAATTAATGAATATTAATAAAACATGTATATTATTTATTTTAACATTACCATGGTTGTAAAAACCTTATATATTCCTTTATATAACATTGTTAGTATAAATAATTTAAATTATGAGGACACAATTTATTTAATGGGAAGTGGAGAATGTAATGCCCTAGTTTTTTAGACATTAATATTATTGTTTTTATTGTTGTTGTTTTTGTTATTGGTGTTGTTTTTGATGATGCTATTATTATTGTTTTTTATATATAATTTAAATTATTTTCTATCTATTATTTCAAAAGAAATAATACATGATTAGATATTATCCAACACAGGATATAAACCAAGCTAACAACACTTTTTTCAATTATAATGGAATGTTACAAGGAATCCATATGGAACCATGAATCAAACAAATATATATTAGACATCCTTAACGAAGTACATCTATTAAAATGTAAAAAATAAATAGTGTAAAATAGATAAAAATGAATAAAATCTTCACGGATAAAAAATATCATGGATCATCTTTAACCATAAGGATAATCCATAGCTAAACAAAACCTATGATGGGGATAATATCCATGAAAGTAGAATACATTACAAAAAATATAAAATTATGTTGGTCGGAGTGGACACTCAAGAGGGGGGTGAATTGAGTTCAAATAATAATTTTTGTTAAAAATATTTCTCTCAAAATCCCCCAAATTATAAAATAAGTTAAATTGTAGTGAATTTTTAAAACTATAAAGGTTCAATTAGTTTCTCAAAAGATTGATTAGTTCTCAATTAATCTAATTATAAGATTAAATTAGCTTTTTGAACTAACCTATTTATTTACAATAGATACAAACACTTGCTAGATTAACTATCAAAGTAACGTAAAATGGATTTTTATTTCAATGTAATAAGCAGTGGAATATAAATTAGATACTATATATTCTGAACATAAACTACAAATGCACAGCAGATATAACCAATAGGTTCAGTCTCAATTCGAGACATAGTCCTCTCAAATTTATATATATAATTGATCCACACCCTAGATCGAGGTTAGCAACAGTATAAGACTTTCCAGGCCAGGTAGGGACCTCAACCACTGTTCTTCATGGGAAACAAAAACAAAGACTAGGCCACACAAGGACCTCTTCCACAGTTGTCGTGGGTAAACATGAGTAAGAAGTTTTGGTGTGAGGATTGCGATAGCCTCTAGTTCAGCACAAGAGAAAGTGTGTGTGTAAAGAGAATATGATAGACACACTGAAATAAAGTAAATAATAAATCACTTAGAGATAGTATACGGATGTTTAAAAAGATCTAGTGATTGGCAGGGAAGCTCTGGACTCATTGGATTAAGCAAAAATGATTCTAAGTCCTTCCCTGGTTTTTCTGATGAAAAATAGAGTTTTGTGGTTCAGATTTTGTTTCTCCAGGAGAGAAGATGTTCACCTAACTCCAGAGTACTTCGTGTGTTATTCAGTAATGTAGGATTGCTTTTAAGTAACTTCTTTGAGGATCGTGCAATGTGTTCTATACAATTGTGCCCAGGAGTGTTCTTCGGTTCAGTACAGAGGTCACGTGTATTATAGTATGTATATCGAGACGTGTCAAGTGTGAGCCTCTCCTCTACTGCAACTCAAGGTTATTTAAATCCCATGAGCTCTAGCAGTAGGAATGATTTATTTTCCATAGTTACATGGTACTGTTTCATGAAAGACCAACAACTATCATTAAATAACTTTAATAGCATTAAAAAATCAAACATGACCGTTAGTATTATTTAAATAAAATTGAAAAAAGGTTAAGAAACGTTGTCATAGTGAATATTTAAATGGTGTCTCCAAGAACCGGTATGTCCTTCATGGTATGTGCTTCACGTCGTGTCCATGTAACAGTGTCTAGCTCACGGTTTCTGAGTCACGGTGTCTGACTCACATTGTGTCCTTCACGGTTTATGGGTCACGGTGTGTCCTTCACGGTGTCTGGGTCATGGTGTGTCCTTCACGGTGTCTGGGTCACAGTGTCAGGCTTACTGTGTCTGTCTTTCATAGTGTCTGAATACTTAGAGAATAAACTGTATTCAAACATAAATAGTAATATGCAGAATATGAGTTAATCTTAACAATTATCAAGTAAGATAACTTGACACATAAATACAAGGTTTTGATAAGATAAGTGAGAGTTGTGATCATGAAAAAGATTTGTAAATAATAATGAGTATAATTGACAGTAATAAGATTTGAAATCATTAAAACATGATGTGTAATTATTATTGAGAATTGTGATCATTAAAACATGATTAATACACGAGGAGTCCAAAAATATCCCACTTTTTGAAGATCACAAATCATGTATAGTTAAATTATAAAGGAATTGCAATGTTAGAGAAAATAATAATAAAAAGAATAGATAAAAGACTTCTCACTATTTTCTCCCCCTTTTGTGATTAGTAAAAAGTAGTGAGAAGGGATTGAAACGCTGCATTTGTCATTAAAAAGGTTCATAATAAAACATACAGGAGAAATAAAAATAGTAAACCACAAAAGACATCACATAAAAAATTAAGAAACATTGGTAGGCATCACAGATTGGCTTTCTCTTTGCCTTTATTAGCAGGAGCTGGAGTTGATGTAGAATAAGGCATGAATGTAGTAGAAAAATATGTTAAACGTAGACCTTCAAATATGAAGGGATCCAAAGTAGGAGCTGTAGAAGATCTAGTTAGTGGTTAATCCAGAATGACTAGTCTAATTTGAGAAAGTGCTTGGCTGACTGACATGGCAGTTGAGGCTAGGGTAGGTAAACCCTGTCTAAGGGGTGTAGCAGCTAGAGCAACTATAGTAGTACACTACACATGAAGATACAACTTCAAAAGATTGGTGAAATCAGTAATGATCTCTCCACCATATTGCATAGCCTTTTAAAAATCTTCCTTATTTTCCATGAATTTTTCCAACAATCTGGTAAACTCTGAAAGCTTATAAACTTGAGCTTTAAAATCTTGAGTCACTAGAGGTATTTTCAAATTCACCACAGGATACTTAAAGAGATTTTTCATGTCACTTTTAGAGAAACTCCAAGTGAGATAAATGTCTATCTTCTTGGTGATCTCCTGTTGATCATCATTGGAAATCATAGAATGAATTCTAAACAGGTCTAAAGCTCGATCACTGTTCTCAACCACTTCTGAAAAAGGAGAAAGATCTAAACCACTAAGGGAATTCATAATTTCTTCCATGATTATGGATCTCATTATTGAATCATCCAAAGAGGGAATATAAATCTGACCAGAGGGAGAAGAAGCCTTGACCACTTCAGTGAGAACTTTGAGCTATTTCAAAACTTCTTGAAGACATCTAGCATACTCATCTGTGAGCTTATTGAGATTTTCAACAAGCTCTCTCATGTGTTACAGAATCTTGGTGTGTCTTACAAAAATCTTCTAATCAAAAAATAGCAGATAAGGATGCACGTGAGACACAATCTCTTTAGAAAGGTTGGTAACATCTAGTTCAGGAGAAGCAGAAATGGGTGCAGGAGCAAAAATAGGAGCATGCTCGGATCTTGAAGACAATTCTGTTTGCAGGTTTTCCACCAAACCTTTCAAATTTGGAACTGTTTCCAACGATTTCACCAGGGTGCGCGCATCCGTCTGTCCGCAGAGGAGGACGCGCTGCGCTGTTGCCCCGCATTCCTGCTTTCCAAAGGAGGGCGGCATCCGTTCCTTGATCAGGGACGTCTGCTCCTTGATCAAAACGGGATGATGTGATGTTGGTTCTTCCTTCCGTGGATTCCTCCTCAGAACTCATCACCTAGTCTGGGTCTCCCTCATAGATTTAATACATTGTTCGTGAAACTCTTCCTAGTGCCAAGTTTCCATGGACACCGTTTAATTACACTGCTTCTGTCGGGACATTCCAAAGGGTCCAGTCAGGGTAGCAACCTTCGGTTGGGGGGAGTAATCACGTTGAGGCATCAGTAGCGTGTCTGGATGTTGGGGACCTGGCATGTCTGTATATTATCCCTAGTCACAGGGCTTCTCGAGGGCATGAAGGCCCAAGGCATCCCACATCGAGCGTGGGGAATTATATTCCATAGACACATATCTGAGGTTTTCCTCAGCTTCCTGTGTTTAACACGGGGTATGCTGCAAGTTTAACATCCAGCGGAGACGGATCAACCCGATCAGAGCATTAGCTATAATGGATCGGATTGAGGGATTTCCCTTGAAGGGTTTCTGATACCTAGACCAACCCATGGGAAGCTGTGAAGAGGAGCAGACCAACATGGTCTCACCAGGATGTGATTGTCCGGGCGGGAATTAGGGCGGATGATTGATGGACGAATGATGTGGATGGTGAAATGGCAAGGGACCATCGCAAGGGCAACGATGAAGTTGGGATTGAGCCTCGGAGAGACCTCCTACGTATCCCTATGGAAGGGAATCAAAGTCCACGTAGTTTGGGAGGGTGCCGGTTGAACCGACATGAAGGCGGACCTTGGCCCGATGGATGTCGTCAGTGAACCAACATAAAGGTGGAACTTGGCCCGATGGGCATTGTCAGTGAACCGATTTGAATGTGGACCTTGGTCTGATAAGAGACGGGCTTGAATCTCAGGAAGGCTTCCTATATAGCATTCCTTGACATGGATCAAAGACCTCGTAGTTCAGAGGGGCCACGTCGGCGAACCGACGTGAAGGTGAACCCGGGGGTCCACTTGTGGTGGGCTTGAACCTCGTGAAGGCTTCATACGTACCATTTCGTGACATGGATAAAATTCCTCGTAGTTCGGAAGAAAATGGGGGCTTGGAACACCGACAAGGAGACGGTTTGGGCCAATGATTGTTGGGAATGAACGTCAGAGAGGCTTCCTACGTACCATGCCTTGACATGGATCAAAGTCCTCGTAGTTCGGGAGTTGACAACGGCTTGCCGTCAAACTGGGATGTAGTTTAACGTCACGTTGGACAAGGGTGGAACTCGACATGAATTGTATGACAGCTGGGCTTGAACCTCGAGAAGGATTCCTACGTACCACGCCTTGATATAGATCAAAGACCTCGTAGTTCAAAGGGTTTCGTCGGTGGACCGATGTGAAGGTGAACCTAGGGGTCCACTAGTGGTGGGCTTGAACCTCATGAGGCTTCCTACGTACCATGCCTTGACACGGCTCAAAGACCTCGTAGTTCGGGAATGGCGGTGGGTGTCATACAACTAACATAAATGAGGGACCATGGTCCGATGGGACATGGTCTTGAACCTTAGGGAGGCATCCTACGTACCATGCCTTGGCATGGATCAAAGACCTCGTAGTCCGGGTGGGGCTTCGTCGGCGAACCGACGTGAAGGTGCATCCGGGGGTCCAATAGGTGTCGGGCATGAACCTCAGGGAGGCTTCCTACGTACCATGCCTTGACATGGATCAAAGATCTCATAGTTCAAAGGGTTTTCGTCAGCAGACCGACGTGAAGGTGAACCCGGGGGTCCAATGGGTGGTGGGCTTGAACCTCAGGGAGGCTTCCTACGTACCATGCCTTGACATGGATCAAAGACCTCGTAGTTCAAAGGGGTTTCGTCAGTGAACCAATGTGAATGTAGACCCAGGGGGGGTCCACAAGTGGTGGGTGTCAGTGAACCGATGTGAACAAACAATTGGTGGGCTTGAACCTCGTAGAGGCTTCCTACATACCACGCCTTGACATGGATCAAAGTCTTCGTAGTTCAGCTGGGTGTGCAGTTTCATGTCATGTGGGACAAGGGCATACAGTTTAATGTCATGTGGTGAGGGAATACCGTTTAACATCATGTTGGATGAGAGAATATAGTTTAACGTCATGCTGGACGAGGGAATATAGTTTAAGGTCATGTTGGATGAGGTAATATAGTTTAACGTCATGCTGGACAAGGGCATGCATTTTAACGTCATGTTGGACGAGGGCATACAGTTTAACGTCATGCTGGACGAGGGAATATAGTTAAACGTCATGCTGGACGAGGGCATGCAGTTTAACGTCATGCTGGATGAGGGCATACAGTTTAACATCATGCTGGATGAGGGAATACAGTTTAACGTCATGCTCGACGAGGGAATGCAGTTTAACATCATGCTGGATGAGGTATTGTCATGGCCAATGCCAGCTCTAATCCCACTTGAATCATGCTCGGTGTGAGAAACAAAAGACAGCAAGGACCTGAAGACCACGCCGCGAAGGGTGCGTCCGTGAGAAGCGAAGAGGGGCTTACGCGTTAGGCGGCCCATGGTGCGGGGATATACTCCAGGATGGAGGCCCGAAGTGCGGCAAAGCGCAAAGAAAGAGATATCTGGGACTAATGATGGGAGGTTCCTCGTTCCCTATCACGCCCTCCACTGACCTTACTAGTGGGAAGTATAGAGATGCAGGGGTGCAGCCATCCGTTGGGGAACTAGGGTCGCCCTTCCCCTGAGAACATACGCCACTCCAGTAAGGAGGATATCATCCCTTGTGGATGGGTGATTCCACTCCCGAGGAGATGAGTGGCGTAAAAAATGTTCGAGCTGTGGGGACCTTTTGTGAGAGGCACGAGTTTGGGTCACAGTTTAACGTCATGTGTTGAGGACGTGGTGCTTGGCAGTTTAACGTCCTGCAGCTTGGACGAGGTGGGTTCACTCCACACCCCTAAGACTTACATAACTGGTACCCTCTAGTCCTTGGGGGAGGAAAGGTACTGGAAAGGCCATGGTTAAGGGGGGTTATTGAGCGAACCATTGAGGGGTCCACGTTAGCGTGCCTATGCGAAGAAGCAATAGCTGTTAGGGTTCCTATGCAAAGAAGCATTAGGCGAAGCAACGCTACGAGTGGTATTGTCCATGGTACTTTGAAATCACATCGTGCATACCTGGAGGGTCGCATGGGAAGCGGAATTTCCAAGCAAAGGAGTGTGCTTCGCGAAGAGGAGTGCCTTAGCCTTAGCATAGGGCATAGGTGTGAGTGGAGGGTTCTTCGCGAAGTAGAATAGTATTCGTGGAGCACTGCCTCGCGAAGAAGAGGTTCCTCGCAAAGCAGGGTTCTGCGAAGCAATGTGCTTCGCGATGTGTAATGATCCTGCCTTATCATAGGGATCACTAGTACAGGTTGGGTGTATTGCGAAGCATAAATGCTCCGTGGAAGCCCGGGTTCCCTTGGGAATCCCCTTCCATCGCGAATGCCCTTGAGCTTCGCGAAGGGCATCCTTCTCGGAAGAGGGGATCAAAATGAGACAAAGAAAAGGAGTCACGCAAAGTAGAAGTACCTCACGGAGGTCATGATTCCTGGGGGAAAAAGGTGCTTCGCAATTCGGGAGATCAGAAGCCGAATGGTCGGATTTTCCATCCCCAGGACTCAGGGGGAGCCCCGTATTTATAGGCAAGGGGTGCCGTGAAGCCGAACATGCGCGCCTCCAAAGGTGCTTCGCGACAAGCTCGCGAACGTCAAATGCGTTCGCGGAGAGTTACCGCCTCCGGAGCTTCGCGGCGGGCTCGCGAACGTCAAATGCGTTCGCGGAGAGTTACCGCCTCCGGAGCTTCACAGTGGGCTCGTGAACGTCATACCCGTTCGCGGAGAGTTCCCGCCTGCGGAGCTTCGCGAGACCACGATGCTCGGGGTGCTACGCGTCGGTGCTTTGCGAGGCAGCGTGCCGGCCTTCTTTTCTGTCCCATCCTTTCGTGCAATATTTTGGCGCCAACAAATGCCCCCCTCAGAATTGGAGCCACAGAGGGTGAAGGGTCGATGTCTGAGGGGAAATCACCAAAATTGTCGGCGGTTCGCGATGCGACCTCACGAAGAGGGCCCGTGGTGCTGACCAGGGCCATGGATTTGGATTCTCCTCGATGCTCCGCACGGGTGAGGCGCTCCGTGATGCTCCGGGGTCACCGCATATAAAAGGGCGGTCGACGTCTTATGTCTTCATGCGATTTCCTTGTCTTTTTGATCTCTCGATTTCGCAAAGCTTGGCGTAGTCCGCGACTGCTCTCCGAGAATCGAGCTTCGCGGTGAACCACGGGTCTCCGACTCTGCGACTGTTCCAAGTGAACTTCTGCTTGTCGACCTAGGTCCGACTCCATGGTTTGGCCTCACGACCTTCCTTCGCGTGCCGTCTTCGTGGTTCATCTTCACGATTTGTTCTGAGAAAATTATTTTCCGAGTACCGGAACTGAAATGGCCCATCGAGAAGCTGTATTGGGGGTGCTTGTAGACGCTGCCCATCGGGATGAGATGGCCAACTGTCCAGGCCTTGGGGAGATGGTCCGAAGCCAGTCAGACAACGCTTCTTTGACATACCTTCTATCGGAGGGTCAGAAAAATTATCTGTAGTGTAAGAAGCTGCCATTGTACGACTTCGGGTTGAGGGATGACGCCTTCATCCCTGAGGCGAGTAGGGACGAACCAGCTTACCGGTTCAAGAGCACACCATGTCAGCACCAATGGTTCAGGGAAGCCGATGGTCATGCAAAGGAGGACTTCACACCCGTAACCGCTGACTTTCTCTACAACCATGTGATCGAAATTGATGGGAAGCCACTACAACTGGAGACGTCCCCTCCCCTCTAATGTACCATGATAAAGGCGGATTTGCAGGATTTGAAGAAGGGATGGTCCGACGAGTGGGACCTGCGCTAGGGCCGCAATTTTACTGATGACTAGGCCTGGGCCTACTGGGTAGGGGCCTCATGCGAGGAGTTTGGGGACGAGATGAGGAGAGTGGGGTTATATGAGGCGTCATGGGCCTCCCAATTCCACATTTACCAACCAAAACAACTGATGTCGGAATTGCTGAGCAGATGGTCGTCTAGGACCAATACCATTCACCTGCATCACGGGGAGGTGGGAATCAGCCTGTGGGATGTCCACCAGATTTCTGGGGTTCCGATCTTGGGGGCCATGTATGATGAGTTCCTCCCCATCATGAGCGCGTGGGAGGATACAGAGAAAATTCTGCGACTAGCGTCAGTGCTGATGGCACTCATCCCTGGAGAGGAAAAGGAGGCAGTGAGGTAAGTCCACTTTAGGAGACGGTTCAAGTGCTTCCTGAATTTCCCAGAGAATTGAGAGTTCCCTCCAAGGCCTCGAACTTGTCCGAGGGCGGCCCAGCGGGGTAAAGGGCACTTGTATTGGCGGGTCTTGGAGGACAACCAATGGAAGACTTGGGGTTTCAATGTCAGCACTGAACAACAGCCGATAGTCAGGCTAGCGGCGTTCATCGCGGCTCTCATCTACGGTTGGATTCTACCGGTGAGGGATACAAGGATGGGGGTGCGGCCCAGCTCGTTTATTATGGCGTACATGTTGGCCATGGGGCAACAGATCAATATGGGGATTCCAATACTCGCCAAACTGTACAGAATGCTGTGGCACATTAGCGAGGGAAAGAAGCCACCAAGGATATGCGGGCCCTTCTACCTCCTGTATGGGTGTATTGCGGCGCACATTTGGAGGATCTATAAGTATCCAAACCCTATTTCTCTGCTGGTATCAAACTTCCTCCCCTCCATCTTGAATGCAGTCGGGAGCTTCCCGTTCAAACTAACCATGCCGATGGTGCTGAATCGGGTGTGGAGGGTGGATGAGTTTAATTTCCACCCCTTCCCATTGCCGAAGGGGATACTTACTAACAACGGGAGGGAAACGGAAGAACATCGGGCTTACCACCTGGCCTTTCAAGTTGGAGTTTTGGTGGCACAAGTAGATCGTGAGCCCCTCTGCGAACCGTACACCCCGCATCGGTTTGCAAGGCAGTTCCGGTGCCTCTAGTGGCTGACCCCGCAGGTCTACTAGGAGGTGAGTCACGAGGAGCATCCGTGTGTGATGAGGCAGTTGTGCCTAATGTTTACACGAGAAGATGGGAAGATGCAAATTGCATTGCCTCCATCCACCGCCGCTTTCGGATTGGTGATGGAGTATTCCATTAGTTGGGAAGCTGCTTACCCAGGGGAGATGCTGAAGCAGCCAACTATTCGGGTCGGTGACGGTGGGCCTCCTCTATCTCGAGGTCGGGGTCGGAGGGCAGCTAGGGCCTCTCGTTGTGGCGGGGCCACCATGGAGGCGAGACCTGCACTAGCCGAGGGTGCGACAACAGCGGCAGACCCAGTGATTCCGGAAGAGCAGGGCCATCAAGAGGGGAAGTCATCGAGGGGATTTCGTATGATTTCCACTCAGGCCCCGGGGAAGCGGCTGCATCATATCGACATGGCAGAGGATGTCGTCTTCCTGGATTCGTGGGACATTTGGGATGTAAACAAGCATTTACAAAGCCCACCTGAGATATGGACCCACCAGAATCGCCTCGGGATGGAATTAACGAGCATAGGCCCAGTCCGGGCTGGCTTTATGGAATCTCCGGCGGCGGCAGAGAAATACCTGGATGAGCTGGAGGATTACGTTCACTCCAGTGGTGTCCCTCACCCAATGACAGATCGGGTGAGGGTACTACTGAATCGAACGGTCCCCCCACAGTTATCAGCCTCCGATCTGAGGGAGCGCTTCCCCCTACTGGAAGAATCAGAGGACTCCTCTCGGGAGGATGAGGCTGGAGGAGGGAGCCCGTTGGAGGAGGGCGAGGTCGGATATCAAGGCTCAGATTCCGACGATTTCGCAGAGGCTCTCGAGGTAGCATTCCGAACTTCTTTCCTTATGGTCCGTTCTTGGGCCACAATGGACGTCTCACTAATGTTTGAGCCATGCAGGAGGAACTTATTTGTCGGACTCGTTCTCGCCCCTCGGTAGGGGATGATGCGGGACCTTCAGAACCCGTGCCTATGGCTGTGTCCAGTTCCGCGTCTGGTGGGACCAAAGCAACCGAGGTGGCTCCCCCAGAATCTCTAGATATTCCAATAGTACACGGAGGGCCGCGCCTCGGGGTCTCGTCGGTACTAGCTTGAGAGCAGCACCAGGAGGTCGATCTCCGTAAGTTTTCTCTACCGGTTCCATGTCGTCATGTGTAGACTATGTCAAATAACGTTTATGTCCCCCTTTGTTGTATAGTTCTCCGACTGGCGTGGGCTACTGCAGCAAGGCTAGTTGGGATGTCTGGTGGCGTCCCCCCTAGGGGCATGCTGGTGATGGTGGCGATAGTACCCCCATCTCCTCAAGCTGTAACACACATCATCCATAGTGGGACCACCAGCGGGGTCGTGCCTAAGGTCATCGAGGTGGACTCCGATGAAGAGGATTAGTCGGACGGTCCTTGTCCTGTCCCGCCTCATTCGGCGCCAGATGTCGCGCCAGATTCAATTCCAGATGCAGATCCCGCCGAGGACTTCCTACAGGCGTATCCTGCATACGAGCCTGCCAATCGCGCAGACTGGGATGAAACGGCCTCCAATGAGGAAGACAACAGCATAGTCTGCCGCCGGTCGTGGAATCTAATCACGTGCTTCATCAAGGACACCCCCAAGCGCTATGGCTGGCCGAAATGGACAGAATCCACTCGCGGTTGCACGAACAATGCGCTGGGGGAGTGGACGCCCAACGTCCTCACGCGCTCATCCGAGATCTTATGGCTGAGAAGATCCGGGAGCATGATCGTGGGCTCAGCGTGCGCTGGCAGCAGAGGAAAGAGACAAACATCAAGAAGCTCTAGGAGGCTGAAAGCGAGGTCCACAGCTGCAGACCCGGGCGGATGAGCACTCAGCCTCTATGAATGCACAATCTGAGCTTATCTCCTAGTTGAAGGCCCAGCTGGCGGATGCAGAGGATCTTATTAGGTAGCCCTCTAGAAAGATGGTTGCCGTTCAAGCTGAGGTAGAGAGGGCCAGAGCCAAGGCTGACGAACTGTGCCCCACCGCTGCTGAGGAGGAGTGGGAGTTGAGTCAGCGGCAGTAAGCCTTGGACGCCACAAGCCAACGGGTGGCGGAGCTGCAATGCTCTTTTGACGGGGTCAACCCATCCATGGGGGGAGTCAACCCCCGTGTATTGTAACATAAAAATAAACTTTTATTGGTACTTTCGTGCTTCAATTTCTTCCTTCTTTGTTTTGAATGCCGTAGCGCGCATGATTTCCACTGTTTGAATCGCCTCGTTACATCCCTACAATGTCTGTGGGATGTTCAGAGATAATTCCCAAAGCACACGTGGGTCGAGCCCGATGTGAGAAACAGTAGATAGTTTCCTTCTCGTCCCACCTAACATAGGAGTGGAAACCATGCTCCGGGCATCCGGGATTCGGATTACCAGTCCGGATTTCTGAAAGATGGGAGAGGCTTGACCGGATAAGGAACTTTTTCATAACAGCCGAATTATCGTTTCTTCGGCGTGCCCCCATGTATGAACGGTGCAACACCAGGGGCACTAGAATCAGTCCGAACAGAAGGAAATAGGAAGCATTAATTACGATGCCCAGGATTCGGAGCGCTGTGGGTATGGAGTGACAATAAGGGAAAACCGTTACCCATGGAGGAGAAGCGGTGTCCTTACTACGTTAGCCTGTAATGGGGACAAAAACGAGGGTCAACCGTTGACCATGTTCGAAACATGGGACCATGTCACAAATATTGTCGGTCGATATTTCGGGACATTGACCCAGGACATTTGGCGGACCATAGGTCAAACATCCATACTGTTAGGGGGTCCTTCCAAACATGACCAGTCCTCCGTAACATTGTCACAGGATGGTAGGTGAGTCGATGTGGCATGAGACCTGGCCGTTAGGGGGTCCTGTGAGACATGGAAGGGGACGAGTGTCCGAACAAGGGGCACACAAAGCGTGGAATATGGAGTGAGGGTTTGTCCGAACAGAATCCAACACATAGGTAGTTATACCACCGTAGTGGGAGTACACCATATGGGCGCATTGGTTTGATCATGGATCATTCCTTATTTCAGACAGGGCCTCTCTGGCGAGGGGATTTACCGCTTCCCAATGTAATCGTGGGGTATTCTGAACTTGTTCATGGCAGAGTCATAGTTACACGGTCCCCTATGAGGGGTCCGTCCGGGGGGCGGAACAAGATTTTACGATTCCTGGGGATAGACCCTAGGTGAAATGCCATGGTGACCCTACATATCCCATGAGGATGGGAATCAAGCCATACATAGTTCTGGAAGCACAGTGCAGTCAAAGACCAATACTGGAAGGTGAAATCCTCTCTGATAGAGGCTCGGGTACATCCCATGGTTAACATGGGGCATCCTAAACTTGTTCAGGGTAGAACCGCAATTTAGTATCATGCGTTGAGGACACATGGACTCATGTAGTTTAACGTCATACGATAGGATGTGGAATAAAAGTGAAGATCCCAGGGAGTGTATGGTGCGGTAGATATGAAACCTATGTGAATGAGGACATGGAGTCCAAATCACACCATGTACCCTCGTAGGAAACTCTTCAGGTCGAGGGACCAAAATTGAGGATTAGGCTAGGCCCGAAGTAGAGTGGTCGGGCATTCCTATGTACCCCATGAGAATGGGAATCAAGCCATATCGAGTTCTGGAAGCGCAGTTTAACGTCACACAGGACGATGAGAAGCCCGACCGTGTTGGTACAAATCCTACCAAAACTACTAAGCCCACGTGTGTCATACTCGGTGTGGGAAACAAGAAGTAGTGGTAGGAATTTCCCGACACAGAAAGGGGGCAGGTTAGGAAAAAGGGATGCTCGGTGAATAACGTCACAATGACACTAACACAATCATTTAGTGCACCTAGATGCACGAAGAGAAAGAGCCGAGTATGATTGAAGTCCACTTGAACATGAGGAAGTGGAAATGTGTGAATCATGGTTCTTGAGATTCAGATCACGATGATGGTGGCGTGACGATGGAAGATAACTATTTACCGTGGTGGAAACTCAGTATCCATATCGCGTTAGCCTAGAATGGGGAAAAACAAATGAGGGTTGACCGTTGACCATGTTCAAAACACTGGATCATGTTACAAATGTTGTCCGATATCCTTAGGGACGTTGGCCCAAAACAGTTGGAGGGCCCTTAGGTCCATCATTCATGGAGAGCCCTTAAGCCTAGTATCCATGTCGTCCGAGGGTCCTTTTGGAAGTGGAAGAGGATGATGATCCAAATAGCGAGCTCATGAAGCATGGTCATGGGATGAGGAGGATGTCCCTATGAAAATCCCACACATCAGGATCTTGGTCTAAGACACATCAGAATATGACAACGAGACGTATTATATAAAGGGAGCCAATTCCTTTCCCATAGGGAGATCTTTGTTTAGGGTCGTAGAATTTGGACCATGGATGGGAGGAGACATAAGAGGCACATGGTGGAGTAACTCAAACACCTGGCGTGAATGGGAATAGGGGGTGTGTACGGTGCAGTGAACAACCTGACGTGAATGAGGACGTAATCCCGTATGACATCGCGCGACCCCCTTGGGAGAGGTTTTAGCTCAAGGGACCAAAAGCGAAAGTTAGGTTGGGACCATGGGGAAATGCCCGGGCACTCCTACATATCTCATAAGGATGAGAATCAAGCCTCACGTATTTCTTGAAATGTGACATGGTAAGATACTAGTGCCAGGGGAAAAGGGGAGTGCGGGCATGGCCCTTGCATTAAAAGAAGCGGAATTTGATAAATCTTGTTTGTCCTTTAAGGTGAGTGGTTTTTTTTAAGCGACAGGCCTAGAACAGTAGGTCGTGGTGTCGCCACAAGGATCAAGCCTTGATGAGCGTTGAAAATTGGCATGGCACATGACCAATACCCAACGTGATTTCCTCTACAATGAGGTCACCACAATGCAGCGCCATTTTTCGTGGTGTGGCCAGGACGATAATGTCACAGTTTAGGGTCGTATGATAGGACCAAACATGCATTTTATCGTCATGCAGCACAGACGTAGCAGATACGATGCTAGGCAAGGAACGTGCGTAGTGTTATAAAACACAATTGATGGATACATGATCCCACATCACATTGTACGCCACTCGGAGTGGGAGATCGTAGGCCGAGGGGCCTATATAGAGGTAAGAGGTGAAACAGGGGGGAGAGTCTGGCTGCCAAAATGGGCTGTACCCGAAGACAGGGTGTTCGGGCGGTCCTACGTATCCCATGAGGATGGGAATCAAGCTGAACGTAGTTCTAGATGGATCTTAGTTTATGGTCTTAAATCTCATACCATGAATGGTAACGGCTTCCCAAGATAGCGTAGGCGTCAACCCGATCCCTAAGCCCACGTGAGTTAAACTCGGTGTAGGAAACAAGGGGGGAATCCTTATCGCAATACCTGGGGCTCCCATCAGAGGGGAGTTGTTAGAGAGCCCCGAAGGACACCTTTTGACGTGACTTGTTTCGAAAACGTGCAGACGTGCACGGAGGAAAAGTACCAAGAGTTTCGAGACTCTACTTGGACACGATGTAGTGATGAAGGGTGTGAATTGTGTACTCGAAATTTTCGGCTTAATGGGTTGGCGTGGCGATAGAGGAAAACAGTTAACCACGGTGGAAACGCAACCTCTATATCACATTATCCTGAGGTGGGAACAACAAACGAGCATCGACGGCTGACCATATTCGCAACGCGGGATTTTATCGATTTGTTGTCTGAAACCCTCGGGGTTGTTAGCCCGTAACGGTAGGAGAGCCCTTGGGTGTGGTATCCAGACTGTTCTTTAGGGTCCCTCCGAGTGTGAATGATAATGGAAGCCCTGATGCATGGATACACAAAGCCTGGAAAGCGGGTGTGGACGTGTCCGAGTAAAGATTGGCATTCCGGGTAATAAACCAGAGTACTCTTAGGCACATTGGTGAACCGCTAAAAAGGGATCGACGAAACAGCTCAAGAGGGAGATGTACATGGCGTGGTCATTACGAGACCGACATGAATGAGGACATAATCTCACACCACACCATATAATCCTCTCATGGAGGAAGGGTAATCCAAGGGGCCAAGATGGGATGAAAAATCCCAAGAGATGGGGCAGGACCAGAATCCTAGACATTCAGGTGGTCCTATGTATCCCATGAGGATGGGAATCAAGACACACGTAGTTCTCTAGATGTAGTTTAACGTCATACAGGACGATGGGGAGTAATATACCCCCAAACAAGGGAGGTGTATGGTACGATGAAAAAATCCAACATGAATGAGGAAATAATCTCACACCACACCATACACTCATATAAGAGAGGACCTGGGCTGGGGCCCAAAATGTCCAAGAGGCCTGATAGTTTGGCATTGGTCAGGAAGGCCTGACATGCTTTATTTTTAACGTCTTGTAGTGAGGATGAGGGCTGGGGACCTGAGGAGGCCAAGGGGCCTGAGGATGGGCCTCTTAAGGGAAGGCAAACGACATGGTACATGATCCCGACGTGAATGAGGACATAGCACCACACCACATCGTACACTTTTATAGGGGAGTCGAGGTCGTGGGCCCAACTGCTAGCAGCACCCAGGGGGAAGTTTGTCACTTCATGATGGGGTAGAACAAATCACTGTACTCGATTTTTGGGACATCTCGGGGTAGACCCGAAGATCCAGGAAACTGTTGACCATGTTCGAAACACAGCGTTCCTATGGTGACCTGATATGGGAGCAACAAATGAGCGTCGACCGTTGAACAAATTCGCAACAGGGGACTTCTATTGCCTTTTTGCATGAATAATCCTCGGGGGCGTTGGCCCGTATCGATAGGAGAGTCCTTGGGCGTAATATCCAAGTCGTTCTTGGGGGTCTCTCTGGGTGTGAAAAATGATGGAATCCCAGTCAAGGAGTGAGTGAAGCATAGCTGTATCCATCCACGCAAGAGGCAAACATATACAGGGGGATATGCAGCCGGGTCGGGGCTTGCTCGACGTGAGTTGGGGTAGAAGTGTGCACCCTGCCATATGTCTTGACCCGAGGGGTAGATTTTAGCTTTCGGGCTGGGCCAATAGACAAAATGTACAGGTGGTCCTACGTATCCCATTAGGATGGGAATCAAGACATACATAGTTCTTGAAGGCCATGTCGTTTAGATTCATGCGGTGAGGACGTGGAAGGATAGAAGAATGGGAGTAGGCACATGGTGCAACCGTTACAATCCTTGTATGAGAAGAGTTGTATGAGCGGGGCTAAGAAAGCCTACCCCTCGTTACACAATGATCCTCCAAGCAATCTATTCCCAGGGGGGATAGTGGAAGAGAAAAGCTTTGGGATGGGCTCAAAACGACGCGTCTGAGCATTCCTACGTATCCCATTAAGATGATAATCAATCCACATGTAGTTATTGAGATCTAGTTTAACGTCATGTGGGACTAGGATGCATCTCATTTGGGGATATGTAAGGTACATCAAGTAATCCGAAGTGAATGAGGACGTAATCCTACACCAAACCATACAATCCCACAAAAGGGTAAGTTGGGGGTAACCAAGGGGCCTGAGGCCGGGCCGCGGTCAGGGATACCTGACGAGCTTGCGGTTTCACGTCTCGCAGTGAAGACGAGGGTCGTGGGCCCAAGAAGGCCAAGGGGCCTGAGGCTGAGCCTCGGTCAGGAAGGCCTGACTGTCTTGAAGTTTAACGTCTTGCATTAAAGATGGGGGGATCTTAGTTTAAGGGTCATAGAGATCAGACCATTTTGCAGTTTATCATCTTGCTGGACGAAGATGTAGTTTCAGGTCATGTGGGACCAGCTAGGATCAGGCGAAGTACCGCTTGAGGAAACTAGCGTTGGTGGGAGGGGTTATGCGCTCTCCATCCGTGGTCACCAAGGAGTATGCACCATTGGGGTAAACCTTATGGATGATATAAGTCCCTTACTATTTGGGTTCTAACATGGGTGGTTTCCTACCGGGAATCATTGGTGCTCGAAGGGCCAGTACCAGGTCGCCCTTTAGAAAAGAGCGCAGTAGAACCTTCTTGTTGAAAGCCCCCACTATCTTATCCTGATGCCTTTCCAGATTGTGCAGGGCATGAAGCATGTTCTCCTCCAGTGCTTCTAATTCAGCTATATAGATTTCGGCTACCTCATCTAATGTCTGGTGATCATAGACTGTAGTGCGTAACGATGGCAGCTAGATCTCAATGGGTAGGACGGCTTCGGCTCCATACACAAGGGAATACGGGGTCACCTAGGTAGAGTTACGAGTCGTCGTCTGATAAGCCCAGAGGGAGTTAGGGAGCTTTTCCGGTCAACTTTTCTTGTTGTTACCAACCATCTTCTGCAGAATGTTAGAGAGGGTTTTGTTGAACACCTCGATCTGTCTGTTTTCCTGCACGTGGTAGCGGGAGGTATGGTTCAAACGGATGTCGTACTTGGCGTACAATTTCTTTAGTTTTTCCGCTAGGAAGTTGGTGCTGTTATCGGTGAGGACGACGTGAGGGACACCAAACCAGTGGATAATATTGGATCTCACAATGTCAACGATGGAACGGGCCTTTACCTCTTTGAGTGGAACTGGCTCTTCCCACTTGGAGAAGAAATCTGTAGCAGTCAAGATGAACCTACACAGGCAAGCTGTTACCGGTGGATATGGTCCCACTACATCAAGTCCCCATACTGCAAATGGCCAAGAGTACTTGGTGGGGTGGAGAGGCTCCGGAGGCCGATGCTGGAAGTTGGCGTGAACTTGGCACGTGTGGCATCTCTTGGTATACCCAATACAATCGTGGATCATAGAGGGCCAGAAGTACCCCAAACTCCGGATTTGATGGGACAGCTTCGGTCCATCTTGATGGGCTCCACGGGAACCGGCGTGAACCTCTTGCATAACTTGACGAATCTCTACTCCTTGAATGCAACGGAGGAGGACGCCATCGAAGCTCCGCTTATAAAGGATCGGTTCAAGACCGGGGCCGCTCTAGAGGGTAAATTGCAGCGCACGGCGTCAGATTCACTCGCGCTCGGCCCGGTCATCCGGGAGGCGACCATTTTGGAGATACTCAACAAAATGTGCCCTCTAGTCAGGAGTGGCTTCAACCACTATGTCTGAAGAACATGGGACCCCTGACGTAGAGGGTTCAGCAGTGAGATGACTTACCCGCAGGCCATCGTTGTCATCTTGGGTGACGGGGGCAATGAATCTCCAGTGTGCCACATGTATGATCAAATAATCTTGCTCGGGTTCTGCGAGCGATGCGGCTATGCCAGCCAAGGCGTCTGCATGACCATTCTGTGACCATGGGACATGGGTAATTTCAGTTCGAGAAGAGAACTGGTCCATTAGGCGGAGGGTGTACTCCAGAAACGGTACAAGCTCCGGCTTCCTGACAACGTAGTCGCCATTAACATGTTTGATTACCATCTTAGAATCTCCTTTCACATGTAGATGGGGCACATTGATCTCAAGTGCCAACTCGAGACCGGTGATGAGTGCCTGGTACTCTACCTCTTTGTTCGTACAACCTTCTGACAACAGGAACAAGTATGGCAGGACGGCTTGAGCCGGGTTAATGAAGAAAATACCCAGGCCCACTCTGTTGAGCATAGGGTCATTGAGCCTCCTACCGGTGGGGCTCCGGGAGGCACTGTCGAAATGCATTTTCCAACATGGGACGACATGATCGACTAAGCGGATCGTCTCATCAGGAAAATCCAGGTCCAGGGATTGATCCGCCGAGGTTGGATGGGCAGCTAAAAAATCTGCCAACGCATGTCCCTTAATGGCCTTCTGAGGTATGCACCTGATATCAAACTAGTGGAGAATCAACGCCCACCATGCTAGTCGACCAGTCAGCATGGGGCGGTTCAGGATGTACTTCAGTGGGTCTACCCGGGAGACCAATTTCACCTCATGGTGCTATAGGTAATGTCGCAACTTCTTCATGGCAAAGACGAGAGAAAGGGAGCTCTTTTCGATAGGGGAGTATCTGACCTCCGTATCGAGAAGCATGCGGCTGAGATAGTAGAGACTATTCTTGGTACCCTTGTTATTCTTCTGGGCGAGCAGTGCACCGAGGGATCTTTCTAGGGCGGTCACGTAAAGGACCAGCAGCTATCCGGAGACAGGTGGAATCAAAACCGGAGGTTGGAGCAGATACTGCTTGATTTCCTCGAAGGCGGTCTGACACTCATCATCCCATTCGTAGGCGGTGCCCTTCTTTATGAGTCGGGAAAAGGGATTACACTAGCAGGCCCGATTCACGATGAATCGGCGTATATATGCAAAGTGGCCTTGGAGGCCTCAAATTTCCCGAATGTTGCTCGGTGGGGCGCATTTGGCTGATAGCCTTGATTTTCTCTGGGTTGATCTCAATACCACGATATCTAACAACAAATCCCATAAACATCCAAGAGGTGACCCTGAAGGCACACTTCAACGGGTTCATCTTCAGGGGACGGGAAAAGAGGAAACCAAACACCACTTTGAGGTCTTTGAGATGGTACTGGTGCTGACATGATTTGACCAGTAGGTAATCTACGTAGCAATCCACTAGCGTCCCGAGAATCGGCTTGAATATGCGGTGCATGGCCCTTTGATAAGTGGCACCTGCATTTTTCAAGCCGAATGGCATAACCTGGTAGAAAAAGGTACCTTGGGGAGCCCTGAAGGCAGTAGACTCCTCGTCCTCAGGGGCCATCCAGATCTAGTTGTACCCGAAATACCCATCCATGAAAGAGAGAGCTTGGAACCTGGCCGTGGCATCAATCAATAACTCTGTCACCGGGAGTGGGAAGTCATCCTTTGGGAAGTGGTGATTAAGGTTGCGGAAGTCAATGCAGACTCGGATCTGCCCATTCTTCTTCCTGAATGGCACAATGTTGGCAAGCCACTTGGGGTACTGGACTTCCTTGACAAAGGTGGCTTTGATAATCTTGTCAACTTCGGCCTCAACCATAGCACCATGAGAAGGGTGCATCTTCCTGGGAGGCTACATAAATCCACGATGGTTTGCCGGGAGGCCCAGATGGTGAACGGCTACCTGGGGATCTAGTCCTGGCATCTCATAGTAACTCCAAGAAAACACATCACGGTGTTGTTTTAGGAAGTTCACATACTCCTGCCGCTCCTCGGGGGACATGGCTGCACTGATCAATGTGGGTTTCGTATCTTACTCGCTACCAAGGTTCACCAATACCAGTTCGTCAACCGTGGTAGAGACGCCTTCCTCAAAGGCTGGGGGAGCATCTTCCAGGTCTTCCTCTCCACCTGTGGGGGAATTTCCCATGAAGGGAGATACTTCTGGGCTATCAAAACCAGAGGGGCAGCTGGTGCTGGCTTGGTTAGTAGTGGTCATCATATCAGGAGACTCACTCTCCATTGAGACCATAGCAATGAAGGCAGTCAACCCTATCCCATCTGGCCTTTGGCTTAAGGGGCCACGTTTGAAGATATCAAAGTAGTGGTGGCGTGTCGGCCTGAGTCGCTTGATTCCAGCCTGGCGGAAGAGACACGTATGGCAGACCGACATTGTCATAAGCTTGACATCCCAGTACCGTACTGGGGTAGGAGGTTCCGGGATCACCTGATCCTTGTTTATGGAGGAGTACGAGGTGATTTTCCGCCGTCGCTTGGACACGGGAACATGCCTTCCTTGTGTGCCCGAAACAACAAAACATTGCCCCATGTTGGGGGTCGTGGCCTCCAATCGGTGGATCGGGAGGATGTAGGCGTCATCCATGCTTGCCCAGGGATCACTTGTGACTGGGTCGTGTTCATCCTCACTTACTAGGATTTTCTTATCCTTACTTTTGTAATAACCAGCATCCAGATAGTGGGCCTCACAAGAGGTGAAAGGAGATGCATCTCCTTGGAGCACGCCTACTTTACCGTTGAGTGAGTATTTGAGGCACTGATGATATGACGAAGGGACCGCTGCAGGCAGATGGAGCCATGGCCTACCCATCAACGTGTTGTAGGAGGTTTCCAGAGAGATGAACATGAACTCAGTGATGGCAATTAAGCCACCAAACTGAGTCTTCAGGCGGATATTTCCGACTGGGGTTTTCTCGGTCCTGTCGTACCCCTAGATTCTGAGGTCAAAGGGAGTTAAATCACCTTCAGACAGACCCAGCTTTCGCAACGTCCGAGTCGGAATTAGGTTGATTCTGGAACCCATGTCAACGAGGCAGCGACGGACTTCAACACCATTGAAGTGGCCAGTGATGTACATGGGGCGAATATGCCCCTATATAAGAGGGTCCTCATCTTAACCGGAGAACGAGATAATCGCCTAACATTCGGCATTCTCAATTGTCTCGGTATGGAAGGATTCTACAGCTGCAACCTATGTCTCAAACTGGAGGGGGCTCCTTAAGGCCTCGGAAAGTGCCTCGTGTATTTCGGATGAAAGGCGAAGGGCCTCAAGGATAGAAATCTTTGACGGTATTTCATCCAGGTGCTTCAGGACATCATACTTTCGTGCCAAACGCGAGCCTCTGCCTACAGGATGTCATTCGACAGTTGGAGGCTTAGCGGATCCTGCCGGTTGAATCAGAAATCGGCTAGTGCTAGGTAAATCTTACTGCCTACTAGTTGAAGCCTAGAGATTAGTTGCCAGACTAGGATCGGACAGCGGAGGCTAGCCTGTAGCCAGGAGAGACTGATTGTGATACGAACGTGGCAGCTCTCCCTGATCTAGTATCACAAACGGCGGTGGAGGTAGAGTCGAGGGCGTTAGATTGGGTTGCGCGTGCTGAGCTCTATGCTGAGCCTGCTGTCTGGTCTCAGTAGCGTGCATGGCTTGGCTGAAAGTGCCTGCTGACGTGCCTCGATGAACAGCGCAGTTAAGATTCCACTAACTTTGACGTCGGCTGGAAACGTTGGGAAGGTTCGCCTGGCGTTCCCCCTCGTTGGGAGTCATATAGGGCTTTACCATCTCCACGGTGTTAACCGAAGCATACCCCTGACTGTCGCTCAAGGAGTCGTCCACCACCGAGAGGATTCTAGGAGGAATCCCCATTTTAGGGGGCATAAAGTCACCGAGAGTGCGGGATGACGATGGCACCGGTGGAGCGCGTTGCTTCTTCTTGCGTCGTCGCTTCTTTCCCTTTTGGGAAGTGGTCGGCTGTGAAGATGGTGAAAAAGTACCAGCTACTTATTCTGAAGGTTCTGGATTCTTCAGGAGAACCCGGATGATACCATGGGCATGGATGATGGTTTTTAGAGTCATCCAGTCGTCGTATTTCTGGGATCCGCAGCTGGAAACCTGTTGCCACTCGCCTTCGATGTCGCTGCCGATCTCTGACCCTACAAAGACACCCGCCACTTGTGCTGGTGCCGGGATCAACCTGACTATGTTGTTGTTGACCTATTCTTGAAGCTAGCCTTTAAACACATATCATTTCTTGAGGGTTTGCCCCAGAATATGATGATAAGGACAGTAGTTGGGGTGATCGGTGAGATGTGCCTCTGCCGGCCTTCTGCATTCAGGCAGGCGCACAATCCCTTGCTCTAGAGCACTTCGGAAGTAGCAAGGGACCTGTTTTTCGTTGAATGAATAAGTTTGGTGCCTTTTTTCCGGATAGGGGGCCCTGGGGGCTTGGCCCTGACGAGGTTTCGGAGGGTCCTGCCGAGGAGGCGGCACCTGATTGTCTCGCCTAGGTGGAGGTGGCGCATTGTGTGGGGGAACCTGTCGATTCTGAGGCGGTCGCTGCTGGGCAGGAGCCTGCGCTTGAGGTGGAGGACCTCTGCGGGGTTGTGGGGATGGTGCTGCTGGCAGTAATTCCAGCTACCTAGGGGCTTTTATTTGGGCCACCACGGTGGGTTCGGCTCTGGCGGTCCCTCTGGATGGGATCATAGGGGGCAACGAACATGCCTGACTGGCCTGTTGTAGAGCCTCCTCAAGGCGCTGAGCATTATCTGAGAAATCTATGAATCCTCCAGGGTAGTTCTGGTTAATTAGGGAGGGCACCAGCTCTGTTTTGATGTTCCCCACACACATCATCATAAATTTCCCCTGAGACAGTGGCATATCGAGGGAATACGTAAGTCCCTTCCACCGGGCGATGAAATCTATGACTCGCTCATCAGGCCTTGGCTTGCACTTGAAGAGGTCTGTAATGATGGTCTTCCGCGTGGTGGAGATGAAATGCTATAGGAACTGCCGGAGAAGATCCTCCCAACCGGTCACCGATCCGATAGGGAGCTGGCTGTACAAGACGAATACGGGACCTTCCAATGTCTGTACAAAACATCGGAGCTGGGTGGATTTTTGCTGGGCTAGGGTCCCCTGCATGGGGCCGCACCTGGAAGAAAAATGAGCCAAGTGCTGGGGCGGGTCCCCTGTCTTGTTGAAGGGCGAGAATGTGGGGTTCCCAAAACTCGGGGGCGTGGGCATATCATCCACCCATGCGGGATACGTCTTGTCGTCCGGTGGGACCGCCACCTGCCGCGTTTCCAAGGCTTCGAGGTGGGCTGTAAGTGCCGATATCAGATCATCCGGGTGGGGTCCCTGTCTTGACGGGGATTCCTGATCACAAGTGCATTGCCAGGTTCTTCAACACGGTAGATGTCTTCAGAAGCTCGTGGATCAACTGGCGGAATGACATGTGGGGCGACTGGGGGAACCCAGACTGGATTCTTCAGATTGCCCCATCGTTCGGGGGGGGGGGGGGGGGGGGTTGGCGAGATGTATCACGCCCTCTTGCTGTAAGTTCCGGCTTCTTCCCTGTCTACAGAAGTAGCATGATCAGGGTTGCCCAGAGGCGTCTCACCCGAGGGAAATTGTTCCTGCCCCTGTGGCCCTAGCCTGGGATTACCATAGTAGGGTCGCCGCTCCGCAGCGCGCTCAGCCAAGAGTTCGTCAACCAGCCTCTTCTGCTCAGCAAGCTGCTGGCATAAGGTGGCCTTCTCGGGATCTTCTTCCATTTTCTTCATAGAGGCAGAGGGGTCAAAGTGCTTGACAGTTTCAACATACTCCTTACCCTTGCCGGTATTTTGACCAAGTACCAACGACTCGGTGGGTACGGGAAGGCCTAGCAGGTTCCTCTGCAGATGGGTAACCCTCCCTGAGGGGTCCAGTAGTGGCGGTATTCCCTCGGGGGGTAAGTCTCTATCAAGGAATTCAAGCTCGTATTCCTTGTCCACAATGTCAGCCATGTGGACCGCGACCCCTCTCGAGGGAATGTCCTTAATGTTGCATAACGAATCGGGCTGTCGTTGGATAGGGTCGAAGAGGAGAGCGGCATAGTGTCCCCAAACACGGACTTGCTCATGGGGGGTAGCTTCCCTGACGACTCTGCGGAGTACTTTGAAACTCTGAACACATTTCCGTTGAAGGGCGCTCTGACGGCTTGGCGACTCAGGGTGCTGGGCCACAAGGAGTGCGTCCAAATAGATCAGGCGGAATTGCTCGCCGATTTCTTTGAAGTGCTCTTGACTTCTGGGGTACACCACCCGCTCGTAACGAAGGCGGAAGTGTGTCACCCATAGGGTTCGACAAAAGCACCCCACTTCTTTAGGGGTAAGGGACTCTGGTGCGCGAAGGTTCCGCACCGCCGTCGGCCAGAACTTCTCTGGGAAGTAATCCGCTGCGAGAATGCTCCAGATGCTCCTGGGTTTGGACTCGGGGTCTGGTCTTGTATTGCCCCACTCATCAACTGGGGGAAGCTGAGGGACCGGTAGTGGTACCGAGGCGGACCTCTGGGATAGTAAGCTCGACGGTGGAGAATAAGACAAATGAGCTGACTGGCCGCCGAATTCCGGGCCATCCGTTGAAGAGTGAGGTGACCTGGCCACGATGTCACGATACGATGGGCTCATAGACAAATCTTCTGGCACAAGAATCGCGACTACCGGCGATAGGTCATGTCGTCTCTCTACCGCCGTCGACCCCCAAAACAGCTCTCCGTGATCTCTGTTAGAGGTGGAGGGCGCTTCTGGCATCAATGGTGGTGATTGCACGGTCGAGACCTGCAGAATTTCCACGATTGCTTCCTCCTGGATATACCTGCGGAGGGAGATGGGAATCTGGTTGACCTCATATTCCAGGAGAATGAGTCTAACACACCTTGTTCCTACCCCGGTCCTTGATACGGAGGAGCGGGGAGAAGGTTCCATCGCCAAGTCGCATTCCACTTCAGAGTCCGAGAAGCAGGCCGGTTTGATCTCCACCCAGGCCTTCCCATGATTCTTCTTGTGGCGGCAATGACCCGCTCTCCTGCCCCGAGGTGGCTCTTCGGAACAAGGTTGATCCCTAATAGGTAGCCTTGGGGCGGCACTGGCACCGTGGAAGAGGGGGTCCCCACTCGAGATAGCCAAGGTGCGAGGGGAACCGGAGAAAATGTCGAAGGGTACATGGGGAGGACCTCCACGGATAGCACCCATGTAGGTGGAGCCTCTGTTGGAATCGGCAGGAGCATGGAGAGGACCTCCATAGTTGATGCAGGCGGAGCGAGGCTGAACTTCACCCCCCAAGTTGTTGGGGCGGGGAGGACCTTCGCCCATTTCAGAGAGGACGTAGGGAGGGCCCCCACATTGTAGAAGGACCGGATGGACAGTGCCTTCAGATCGGTAGTCGGGGGTAGGAGTATGGACTCCATACACTGTATAGTGGGCGCGGGAAAAGTTTCTGCGCCGAGCGTCACTACCGCTGGGTAGGTCTTCCTTTGGGATGGGGGTAGCATGAGTCATTCCTCCATGACGAGCTTCGGAGCGGGGATGGACCACGCTCTGTGGAGTAGTGGTACGGGGAGGGCCTCCGTATGAGGTGACATCACTATGGGTTGGTTCGCAGCGATCACCGCTCAGGCTTGCAACCCGGAGAGACAACCCAGCCTGCCCGTGGGGTGGTTGGGGTCTCGATCCTGGTTGGGCGAAAGGGTTCCCCTACTCAGCATATGCAGGGACTCCATGATACATGTCGGTGGTGGCTCGGGCCACTGTAGCTGTTGACGTTGACGCATCTGGGCGAGCGTCCTCAACCTGGGCCCGGCGCTGACGTCGGGTCAGACGAGCTGGCGCAGGTGGTGCAGGGGCATGGCCTGCCTGCTCTTCCTGCGGAGTCGGACAGCAGTGCTGACACGGCCGGACGGGAGCCCTTGCCTAGAGCCCTTGGGTCCGGACCCTGAGCGGGCCGAGCCGGGCGGCGCCCGCCTCATCAGCGTAAGGCGAGGAGTCGTCGAGGCGTTTCGGGGACAGGGTCCCGAAACGGTTGAACATTGGGGTGGGGAGTAAGGGATCCATGCGCGGCCTGTTAGGGAGACATTGAAGGAGGGGCCTGGATGCCTCCAGGTCCAGGCGGGCCATATCCCATGTTGGGATGACCCCTTCCTCCTCGTACCTGCATACGAATTTGTTGATCACCCTTCGCTAGATGACCTCTGATGGGGAAAGGGGACTTGGGCACCCCATATTCTGCGATGTGGCGGCTGTCGTGGCAGTAGCGGCGCCATGCGAGGTGGCTGTGGTGGTGTTTCCCCTACCCTTGCGTAGGCGAGCGGGTGGTGATCGTGTCTCTGTAACAGCAACCTGGTTCCTGAGAAACAAAGGGATCAACTCCTCAACACTACGAGGAAAAGGATTGACAACCAGTGCCCCAACATCCTTCTATTCTCCACGTCTGTAAGAAGGATCCACGCCAACACGCTCCAGAACAGAATGCCCCACGTTCTACTGCCCCAACTACTGGTGAGTTTCACGATAGGCCCACTATTTTCTTAGCAAGACCAGGCGTCGGATATCTGGATCCGGTGACACGTCAATCTACTGGTGTCTCGAATGCTACTAATCTCCACATTGAGGAGAATAATTTCATGTCAGGTTTACCATTTCTGTTTCTGACGCTTTCGCTGGGGCACGCACATCCGTCCATCCGCGGAGGTGGATGCACTATGTTGTTGCACCGCATTCCCACTTTCCAAAGGTGGGCGGCATCCGTTCCCTGTTCAGGGACGTCTTCTCCTTGATCGAAAAGGGATGATGGGATGTCGGTTCTTCCTTCCGTAGATTCCTCCTCAGAACTCATCACCTAGTCTAGGTCTCCCTCATAGATTTAATATGTTGTTATTGAATCTCTTCCCAGTGCCATGTTTCCATGGACATTGGTTAATTACACTGCATCTGTCAGGACATTCCAAAGGGTCCGGTCAGGGTAGCAACCTTCAGTTGGGGGGAGTAGTCACGTTGAGGCATCAGTAGCGTGTCTGGATGCTGGGGACCTGGCATGTCTGTCTATTATCCCTGGTAACAGGGCTTCTCGGGGGCGTGAAGGCCCGAGGCATCCCAAATCAAGCGCAGTGAATTATATTCCATAGACACATATCTGAGGTTTTCCTCAGCTCCCTGTGTTTAACACAGGGTATGCCGCAAGATTAAGGTCCAGCGGGGACGGATCAACCCGATCAGAGCATTAGCTAGAATGGATCGGATTGAGGGATTTCACTTGAAGGGGTGCCGATACTAGGACCAAGGCATGGGTGGCTATGAAGAGGAGCAGACCGACATGGTCTCACCGGGATGTGAGGGTCCGGGCGGGAATCAGGGCAGATGATTGATGGACGAATGAAGTGGATGGTGAAATGGCAAGGGACCATCGCAAGGGCGATGGGGAAGTTGGGCTTGAGCCTCATGGAGACCTCATATGTATCCCTGTGGCAGGGAATCAAAGTCCACGTAGTTTGGGATGGTGCCGGTTGAACCGGCATTAAGGTGGACCTTGGCCCGATGGATGTCGTCAGTGAACCATCATAAAGGTGGACCTTGTTCTGATGGGCATCGTTAGCGAACCGATGTGAATGTGGACCTTGTTCTGATAAGAGACGGGCTTGAACCTCGGGAAGGATTCCTTCGTACCATGCCTTGACATGGATCAAAGACCTCGTAGTTTGGAGGGGCCTCGTCGGCGAACCGACCTGAAGGTGAACCCGAGGGTCCACTTGTGGTGGGCTTGAACATCGTGAAGGCTTCCTACGTACCATGCCTTGACATTGATCAATGTCCTCGTAGTTCAGAAGAAAATGGGGGCTTGGCACACCGACAAAGAGACGGGATGGGCCAATGATTGTTGGGATTGAACCTCAGAGAGGCTTCCTATGTACCATGCCTTGACATAGATCAAATTCCTCATAGTTCGGGTGGTGACAACAGCTTGCCGTCGAACTGGGATGCAGTTTAACGTCAAGCTGGACGAAGGTGGAACTCGACGTGAATTGTATGACGGGTGGGCTTGAACCTCGGGAAGGCTTCCTACGTACCACTCCATGACATGGATCAAATACCTCTTAGTTCAAAGGGTTTCGTCGACGGACCGACGTGAAGGTGAACCCGGGGGTCCACTAGTGGTGGGCTTGAACCTCATGAGGCTTCCTACATACCATGCCTTGACACGGATCAAAGACCTCGTAGTTCAGGAATTGCGGTGGGTGTCGGCGAATGGACGTAAATGAGGGACCTTGGTCCGATGGAAGATAGGCTTGAACCTCAGGGAGGCTTCCTACGTACCATGCCTTGGCATAGATCAATGACCTCATAGATTGGGTGGGGCTTTGTCAGTGAACCGACGTGAAGGTGGACCCGAGGGTCCAATGGGCGGTGGGCATGAACCTCAGGGTGGCTTCCTACGTACCATGCCTCGACATGGATCAAAGGCCTCGTAGTTCAAAGGGGTTTCGTCGGTAGACCGACGTGAATGTGAACCCAGGGGTCCAATGGGTGGTGGGATTGAACCTCAGGGAGGCTTCCTACGTACCATTCCTTGACATGGATCAAAGACCTCGTAGTTCAAAGGGGTTTCGTCGGCAAACCAACATGAATGTAGACCCAGTGGGGGTCCACATGTGGTGGGTGTCGGTGAACCGATGTGAATAAACAATGGGTGGACTTGAACCTCGTAGAGGCTTCCTACGTACCACGCCTTGACATGGATCAAAGTCTTCGTAGTTCAACTGGGTGTGTAGTTAATGTCATGCGGGACAAGGGCATACAATTTAATGTCATTCGGTGAGGGAATACAATTTAACATCATGCTGTATGTGTGAATACAGTTTAACATCATGCTGGACGAGGGCATACTGTTTAACCTCATGCTGGACGAGGGAATACAGTTTAACATCGTGCTGGACGAGGGAATGCAGTTTAACGTCATGCTGGACGGGGGCATACGGTTAAATGTTATGTTGGACGAGGGAATATAGTTTAACGTCGTGCTGGATGAGGGAATGCAGTTTAACGTCATGCTGGATAAGGGCATACAGTTTAACATCATGATGGACAAGGGAATACAGTTTAATGTCATGCTGGACAAGGGCATGCAATTTAACGTCATGCTGGACTAGGTATTTTCATGGCCAATGCCAGCTCTAAGCCCACGTGAGTCATGCTCGGTTTGAGAAACAAGATACATCAAGGACCTGAAGACCACGCCGTGAAGGGTGCGTCCGTGAGAAGCGAAGAGGGGATTACGCGTTAGGCGGCCCATGATGCTGGGACTTACTCCAGGATGGAGGCCCAAAGTGTGGAAAAGTGTAACAAAAGAGAGATTTGGGACCAATGATGGGAGGTTCCTCGTTCCCTATCACGCCCTCCACTGACCTTGGTAGTGGGGAAGTACGGAGATGCAGGGGTGCAACCATCCGTGGGGAACTAGGGTCTCCCTTCTCCTGAGAACATACGCCACTCCAGTAAAGATGATATCAACCCTTGTGGATGGGTGATTCCACACCCGTGGAGATTTGTGGCGTAAAAAATGATGGATCTGGGGGGACTCTTCGTGAGAGGCATGAGGTCGGGTCACAGTTTAACGTCATGTGTTGAGGACGTGGTGCTTGGCAGTTTAACGTCCTGCAGCTCAGACGAGGTGGGTTCATTCCACACCCCTAGGAATTTCATAACCGATACCCTCTGGTCCTTGGGGGAGGGAAGGTACTGGAAAGGCCATGGTCAAGGGTGGTTGTGGAGCGAACCATCGAGCGGGTCCACGTTAGCGTGGCTATGCGAAGAAGCAATAGCCGTTAGCCTGCCTATGCGAAGAAGCATTATGAGAAGCAACGCTACGAGTGGTATTGTCCGTGGGACTTTGAAATCACAACGTGCATACCTGGAGGGTCGCACGGGAAGAGGAATTTCCATGCAAAGGAGTGTGCTTCAAGAAGCAGAGTGCCTTAGCCATAGCATAAGGCATAAGTGCGACTGGAGGGTGCTTCGCGAAGTAGAACAGTATTCGCAGAGCACTGCCTCGTGAAGAAGAGGTTCCTCGTGAAGAAGGGTGTTGTGAAGTAGTGTGCTTCACGATGTGTAACGATCCTTCCATAGCATAGGGATCACTAGTACAGGTTGGGTGTTTCGCGAAGCATAAACGCTCTGCGGCTGCCCGGGTTCCCTTGGGAATCCCCTTCCTTCGCGAATGCCCTTGAGCTTCGCAAAGGGCATCCCTCTCAGAAGAGGGGCTCAAAATGAGACAAAGCAAAGGCGTCACGTGAAGTAGAAGTACCTCGCAGGGATCATGATTCCCAAGGGAAAAGGGTGCTTCACGATTCGGGAGAGGATATGTCGAAAGGTCAGATTGTCCGTCCCCCGGACTTAGGGGGAGCCTCGTATTTTTAGGCAAGGGGCGTCACGAAGCTAAACTCTCGTGCCACCAAAGGTGCTTCGCGGCGAGCTCGCGAACGTCAAACTCGTTTGCGGAGAGTTACTACCTCTGATGCTTTGCGGTGGGCTCGCAAACGTCAAACCCGTTCGTGGAGAGTTAACGCCTCCAGAGCTTCGCGGCAGGCTCGCGAACGTCAAACCTGTACGCGAAGAGTTCCCACCACAGGAGCATCGCGAGACTGCGATGATCGGGGTGCTTCGTGTCGGTGCTTTGCGAGACAGCGTGCCAGCCTTCTTTTCCGTCCCTTCATTTCGTGCAATATTTTGGTGCCAATAGAAACATCATCACTAAGCAACTTATTTTCAACTCTGACTTCTCGTATTTCTTAGATCATCCATGGGTGAATATGTAGAATGATTTTTTCCAAAAGAATCGAGGCATCTTCTTGACTTAGTTGAGTCACTAGACGAGGTTGAGAGGATTCAATATTCTCAAAACCAGCCAGGATAGTCCCTCCAAAGACATTAAAGTCATCCTTAGTTACATAAGATTGTTGCTCGGATAAGAGGGTAGATGAAGGTAGTGGTACAAAATCTGATGCAGATTCTGGTTGCGGTTCAACATTAGTTTCATTTCAGATTCAGATTGAGGATGAGGTTCTGGTTCTGGTTCTGGTTCTGGGTGAGCTTCTGACTTCAGTTGAAACAAAGATGAGATATCTATATGAGTTGCAGTCACTTGCTATGATTCACTAACATCATAAAAATTTGGAAACACATACCGAATGTATACAGAATATGTGACAGTTTTTTGAGAGGTTTCAGAAGGTCTGGCTTCATCAATCTCAAGGTTTTTTGGTTCCTCCCCCTCAAAATGTGCTTCAATTTTAGATTCATAAGGCTCTGGAATTGGATTAGGATCCACAGGATCACCTCTAATCTCATCAGCAAATTCTTGCCTTGCCAGCTGAAAGGAAATTTCCATCCTCTCTACAGTAGAAGGTATGTACTCTGGAACCAACTGTTCCACTGATTGTGCTTCCAGATTTTCTTCTTTTTCATCAGGGAGATCTTTTTGATTAACATTTTCCCTATCAAGGATTTCTCCTAGATCAGCTTCTTCCGTGACAGGAAGGTCTTCTGCACCACCATACTCTTCCATGGCTTGCTGCTCTAAAACATGAATAATAAAATATCTTGTAGCCTCAGGATGAATTTCCAGATCAACACCATCTCTAGAAGAAGGGGCTTCTTTGCTAAGAACAACAGAAACTACCTCTCTAGAAGGTATTTCAGCGGGAACATCAGCTGGTACAACATTCCTTTCTTTCTCAATAGGAGCTGCTTTCTCTTGTGGTATTTCATCATCATCTTCTTCTTCCTCCTCTTATAGGTAATCAACCACATCATCTGGTTCAAACCAGGATCAATTATAATCTTTGGCGTTCTTGGATAATCAACAGGATTATTCTTCTTATAAAGTTGATCATTATCCTCAACACACTACTTCTTCTAAGGGTTCTAATTAATATTCATCCTTATGATGATAGGCTTGGATACACAGAAATAAAAATCCTCTAGCTTTTCTTTATTCAGTCCAACTACTCCCTTGGCAATTAACATGGCTGAAATCATCCTTGAGTAAAACAAGGATGTGGATTTGGAAGTGACTCTAATCAGCTCACATATATGGTTAATGACATATTTTCCAAGATTGATCTTATGGCCATTTTTCAACAGGTGAATCAAGAACACATCCTAATACTTCATCATAGAAAAATCTCATTTTCTTGGACTAATAAAATTCTGAAAAAATTTGAATGGCAGTCTTGTCTCCCCATCCAATTCAGCTGCTATGGCCCGTCACTTGTTGACATTTCTAGTCAGGATCTCTAGTGAATTTTCCAGATCAAATATGTCAGTTTTTGGAGGAGGTTATCTCTTGTAATCATCACAAATTCCTTTATTAGAAATTTCTAGGCATGTATCCCATAACCTTGATGAGAATTAACACTTTTGTACATTGATCTAGCTTGTCACCATAAAACTTTCTCCAGCATCAAAGGAAAACTTTACATACTGGTAAAATTGAGATACAAACCTCGGGAATATAGGTCTAAATTTTCGATAAAAACATTTGATCCATCCTTGTTCTCTTAAGACTTTTAGAACCAAAGACTTACTAGATAGCATCCATTCAGGGAGAATATCTTTTTCAGGTACTACAGTACAGCTTACTAGGTTCGAATTTAGAGGTCCTTCGGGTGCAATCTTCAGTGCTCTTTTCTATTTCTTCATCCAGCGCTTCTCAGATGAGGGTGAAGATGGATGCTTCATCCAGGGCATCCACTTAAGATTCAAGCGAGAGAGAGGAGAGAGGGTTTTCAAGGTATATAGGGTTTGAGAGAGTGAGTAGGAGAGAGATCAGATAAGGAATCGAGTAAAAACCCTAAGTTTTTATCATTTGGGAATGTCAAGCGTCATAAAAACAAAAATACGGGAATGTAATCTGTAGTTAAATAAAATTTACTGCAATGTGGGTTAAAATAAATATAAAAAGATTCTTCACGGTGAGACCGTGAGTAGGCATTACGGTGCGATGAAAAACAGTCGTCACTGTGAGACAGTTGGTGGTCGTCACGGTGAGACAGTGACCATTTTGTGCAGTCATGGTGAGACAGTGAGTGAACTGTTCTGTCACGGTGAGACAGTGAGGTGACTGACCGTGAACAAAAGATGTTAACTTTGAGAATAGAAACATGATACAGTAACTGAGAAATAGTGAAAAAGAAACCATAAAGTAATATAGTAAAAATATAAACAATAATATCTGTAAGATGTCTATTTATGGTTAATCATACCAAAATCATGTATGATATAGTCTAATCTCTCAGAATTTAATGGTTTAGTGAATATATCAGCAAGTTGATATTCAATACCAATGAATTCTAAACTGATATCAACTTTTTGGTAATGATCCCTCAAAAAGTGATGTCTAACATCATTATGTTTTTTCCTAGAACGTGAAACATGATTCTTTGAAATGGTAATATCACTTGTGATGTCACAATTTATTGGGACATGTCTGAATTGATATCCATAGTCTAGTAAAGAGTGTTTCATCTACAAAATTTGAGCACAACAACTACCAGCATCTATGTATTCAGCTTCTAAAGTAGATAATGCAAACAAATTTTGTTTCTTACTACACCATGATACTAGTTACTTGCCTAAAAGGTTACATGTTCCAGAGTTTCTTTTTCTATCTAACTTTCATCCAGCAAAATCAGCATCAGAATAACTAACTAGTTCAAATGATTGTTCTTTTGGATAGAACAGTCCTAAATTGGGAGTATGCTTGTGGTATTTGAAAATTCACTTTATAGCATTTTAATGTGACTTTTTAGGGTTTTCATGAAGATGAGCACCCATATGCACACTAAACATAATATCAGGACGACTAGCAGTCAAGTAAGGTAGACTTCTAATCATTCCTCTATATGTGGTTTGATCAACAGATTTTCCATTTTCATCAAGATCTAACATACATGTTGTACTCATTGGAGTTTCACTACTTTTTGTGTTATCCAATCCAAAGCGTTTTAAAAGATATCTAGTATATTTACATTGAGTTAAAATAATTCCATCATTGTTTTGAATGATTTGAAATCCACGAAAGAATTTATATTCACCCTTTTAACTCATCTCAAATTCATTTTTCATCATTTTCCTAAAATTAGTACATAAAGAAATTTTTGAATATCCAAAAATAATATCATCTACATAAATTTGTACAACTAAAACATTTTTAGAAATTCGTTTTATAAATAGTGTAGGATCAGCTATACCTTTTGTAAAATCTTTAGAGATAAGAAAAGTACTTAATTTGTCATACCATTCTCTTGGAGCTTGCATTAAACCATAAAATGCTTTTGATAATTTGAAAATATGATTTGGAAAATGAGGGTTTGTAAATCCAAGTGGTTGTTCAACAAAAACATCCTTAGCTATATACCCATTTAAGAAAGAACTCTTGACATCCATTTGATCTAGTTTGAAATTTAGATGTGCAACGTAAGAAAGTAAGATCCTAATGGCTTCTAGTATGGCTACTGGATCAAAACTCTCCTCAGAGACAATTACTTCTTCTTCTCTAATGCCTTGTGAAACTAACCTAGCTTTGTTTGTAACTAAATTTCCAGATTCATCTACATTATTTCTAAACACCCATTTTGTGCTTATGGTGAAAGTGTCCTTAGGTCTTTCTACTAGTTTCCAAACATTATTTATTTCAAATTTATTAAGTTCTTCTTGGATAGAAATTACCCAACATTCATCATTAATAGCATCATCAATGTTTTTAGGTTCAATCTATGACAAGAAGGCTTGATGTTCAACCAGATTTCTAAGAGAAGCTCTAGTCTGTTTCCCTCAATCAGGATTACCAACAACAACATCTAAAGGATGACTCTTTAGAATCATAGTTTATCTAGTAAAGGTAGGGCTATAAATTTCATGTTCTTATCTAGGTTCGGGTTCATTAAGAGTATATTCTGAAATTTTTCTAGAACCGGTTGTCTTTACAGCAGGTTCATCGATTTTATCATTAAGGTTCAGATCAGATAAATCTTCTTCATGATTTTCAAGAGATAACTTAGAATCATATGGATCAGTTTCATCAAATTTGATTTGAACAGATTCTTCTACAAATATGGTTCTCTTATTGAAAACTCTATAGGATTTTCTAGTTAATGAATAACCTAAAAAGATTCATTCATCACTCTTAGAAGAAAACTTATCGATATTATCCTTGGTATTAAGAATAAAGACTTTGCAACCAAAGACTTTAAATTAATTAACCTAGGCATTCTATTATTCCATAGTTCATAAGGGGTATTATTGAGAATAGGTCTGACTAAGACTCTATTGATGATATAACAAGCTGTATTTACAACTTTAGCCCAAAAGTAAATAGGCAGGTCATACTCATTAAGCATGGTTCTTGCTATTTCATGAAGGGTTCTATTCCTTCTTTCTACTACACCATTCTGCTGAGGTGTCCTAGGAGCAGAAAAGAAGTGACTATAGCCATTTTGTGAGAAATAAGATTCAAACTCTTGATTTTCAAACTCACGGCCATGATCACTTCTCAGGGTTTTAATCTTAACTCCATTAAGGTTTTCTACAGACATGGAGTATTTAATGAAGTAAGAGAAAGCTTCACTTTTGTGAGATAAGAAAATACCCATGTATATCAAGAAAATTCATCTATTATGACATATACATAGTGCTTCCCATTTAATCTAGAAACTCTATATGGTCCAATCAAGTCCACGTAAACCAACTCGAGAGGTTGAGAAGTTGACACTTCTTTCTTCGATTTAAAAGAGATTTTGTGTTGTTTTCCCTTTTGACAAGGATTACAAACTTTGTCATTTGGAAACTCCAGTTTGGGTAAGTCTCTAACCAAGTTCTTCCTAGTTAGTTTTCTAAGTGAGTGTATATTGCAGTGTCCTAATCTCCTATTCCATAACCAAGACTCTTTATGAAAATCATTTAAACAAGTAACTTTTTTCTTTTCTAAATAATTTAAATCAACATCATAAACATTTTCATTTCATAAAGTAGAAAATATTGAAACATTCTTATAATTAAAAACATCACAAGAATCATTTTCAAATTTTACATTAAATCCATCATCACATAATTGAGATATACATAACAAGTTATATTTCAATCCATCAACAAATAAAACATTAGAAATTAAAACTGAGTTAGTGTTACCAATTTGGCCCAGGCCGATGATTTTTCCCTTAGAATTATCACCAAAGGTGACATGGCCTCCATCAACCTTGATTAGGCTCTTGAAGCAAGAGTAATCCCCATATATATTTCTTGAACATACACTGTCCAAATACCATGTATTCTTGTGGGAACTCTTCAAACAGGTTTCATACAAAAAAAATTTAGATGGGAAATGACTTTGGTACCCAAATCTTATTGGGTCCAGACAGGTTAGAAATAAATGATTTTCATACCCAAATTTGTCTTATGGTTTTCATATAATTTATTGAATCAAAATATTTTTAAAGATAATCTCTATTTGATCTATAAATATATGAATAACTAGTTGAGTCAAGTGAATTTCTAGAGCTGGAACAAGCAGAATTTTTTCCAGATTTAGGAATAAATCGAGTTATAGTGAACAATCTTTTACCAGGTTGGTATCACAAACCAGTAGTGTATTTTGGTGTAAAGTTATTTCCTAACATTTGAGTAAGTGTACCTTTTCCATTTGTGAATTTTTCTATGTCCTTTATAAGTTTATCATTAGTCATTTTCAATTTTGTATTTTCTACTAACATTTGAGCATTATTTTCATTTTCTATATCAAGGGCGGATTTAACATTTTCAATGAGAGCATGATGTTTCGTTAATGAAAAATATTTGTCCTTATGTTCATTGCATGTTTCCTCCATCATGTTACAGTATTCAGATAATTCATCACCATATCTAGAATAATAGGAATTTAAAACATGATTATCTAAGGTTACTTCAGATGTGTTGGTCATGAAACACATGTTGGCACGATTATTTTCAGAATTAGAAATTTCAGATTCACTTGTGATGTCTTCTGAAGTACTCCATGTATCATTCATAGCTTTCTTGTACTTATTGTCCTTATATTCATGTTTCTTTTTGAATTTTAATTTTGGAAAATCAGCCTTGATGTGTCCTTTCCACAAGCATTCATAGAAGACTATATCATCTTCCTTATCAGATTTCTTCCAGTCCTTCTTCCAGTGACCCTTTTTGTCATACTTTCCTTTGTAATTTTATTTTCTAAATAATTTCTTCTTCATATAGAACATCTTAAATCTCCTTGCTATTTGAGCCATCTCAGCATCACTGTCTGGATCTGAATCTTTATTGTTTGAACTTTCAGTAGGTACATGTATTTTTCCCTTGTCTTTTCTCTTATATGTAGTAGACTTGAAAGCCATAGATTTTCTCTTGGGTTCATCATCATCTTCGTTGTTTACCTTATGTTCTTCCTCATACATCATTAATTTACCAATAAGAACTTTGACAGGCAGAGCTCTAATGTCAAATGATTCTCTGATTGAAACAGAAGTGCCTCTCCATCTTTCTGGAAAACATCTATGTATCCTCAAGATTTGTTCCTTTGCTGGAACAGCCTTTCCAATTGAACTCATTATATTGACTATATCATTGAACCTGAGATACATATCAGAAATAGGTTCATTAGTTTTCATTTTAAAATTATCATATTTAATAGTATATTATTTAATCTCATTTCTTAATCATTAGTTGTTCCCTCATGAGAAACACCTAAAGTATCCCAAATTTCATAAGCTGTTTTACAGGAAGATATTCTGTTGAATTACTCTTCTCCAAATGCACAATAAAAATCATTCATAGCTTTAGAGTTATTATTGTAAGCTACTATAGTAGGTTCATTCCAAGTAGTTCTTTTAGTTTCTGGAATTTTATATTGATATTCTATAGCAGTCCAGATATCAAAACCCATAATTTCTAAATGAATTTTCATCTTAAGTTTTCATTGAGCATAGTATGTACCATTAAAGAAAGGTGTCCTATTAGTAGCAACACCATTTAGTCTATTGTCTATATCTATATTTTAGAGAATAATTTTAATGAGATAAAATTTAGAACTAACAGAAATTTATGATCTTTAAAGATGTAACTAATATCACAGTTGAAAAACAGAATGTTTTGAAAACTTGTGTTAATAAAAAAACCTCTGATACCAAATGTTGGTCGGAGTGGATAGTCAAGAGGGGGATGAATTTAGTTCCAATTAAAATTTTTGTTAAAAATATTTCCCACTAAATCCCCCAAATTATAAACCAAGTTAAACTGTAGTGAATTTGAAAAACTGTAAAGGTTCAATTAGATTATCAAAATATTCATTAGTTCTCATTTAATATAATCAGAAGATTAAACTAGTTTTTGAAACTAACCTACTGATTTACAATAAAAACAAACACTTTCTTGATTAACTATCAAAGTAACTTTAAAAAACATTTTTATTTCAATGTAATAAGCAGCTAAATATAAATTAGATACTGTATATTTTGAACTTAAAATAAAAATGGATGGCAGATATAACCAAGAGGTTCAGTCTCAAGCCGAGACATAGTCCTCTCAAATTTATATATATTATTGATCCACTCCCTGGATCGGGGTTAGCAACCGTACAAGACTGTCCAGGACACGCAGGGACCTCTACCACTATTCTTCATGGAAAACAAAAATAAAGACCAGGCCACATAAGGACATCTTCCACATTTGTCATGGGTAAACAACAGTAAGGTGTTTTGGTGTGAGGATTGTGATATCCTCCAATTCATCACATGATACAGTGTGTGTGTAAAAAGAACAGGATACACACACTTCTCGAAAGTAAAAAATAAATCACTTATAGATTGTATATGGAAGTTTAGAAAGCTTTAGTGATTGGCAGTGCAACTCAGGACTCGTTGGATTCAGCAGAAATGCTTTTGAGTCCTTCTCTGGTTTTTCTTTTGAAAAACAAAGTGTCGTTTTCCAACTTTTGTTTCTCTAGGAGACAAGATGTTCTATTAACTCCAGAGTACTTCGTCTGTTCTTCAGTAATGTAGGATTGCATGTATGGAACTTCTTTGAGGATAATGCAATGTGTTCTTTACAGTTGTGCCCATGATTGTTCTTCAGTTCAGTACAAAACTTATGTGTGTCAAGACATGTCCAGTGAGATCCTCTCCTCTACTGCAGCTCAAGCTTCATTATATTCCAAGAGCTTCGGCAATAGGAATGGTTTCCATTCCATAGGTACGAGGTACGATTTCCTGATAGACCAACAACTATTATTAAATAACATTAATTTCATTAAAAACATCAAATAGGACCGTTAGTATTATTTAAATAATATTGACAAAAAGGTTAAGAAATAGTGTCACAGTGATTATGTAAACGATGCCTCCAAGAACAGGTATGTCCTTCACAGTATGTGCTTCACGGTGTGTCCATGTCATGGTGTCTAGCTCACGGTGTCTGAGTCACGGTGTCTGACTCACAGTGTGTCCATCACGGTGTCTGGGTCACGGTGTGTCCTTCATGGTGTCTGGGTCACATTGTCTCCTTCACGGTGGCTGGGTCACAGTGTGTCCTTCATGGTGTCTGGGTCACAGTGTGTCCTTCACAGTGTCTGGGTCACGGTGTTAGGCTTATTGTGTCTATCTTTCAAGGTGTCTGAATACTTAAGCCATTTAAATGTATTCAAACTTATATAGTAATATGAAGAATATTAATTAAGCTTAACCATTATCAAGTAAGATAACTTGAAACATAAATAAAAGGGTATGATAAGATAAGTGATAGTTGTGATCATGAAAAAGATTTGTAAATAATAATGCATGTAATTGACAGTAATAAGATTTGAAATCATGAAAACATGATGTGTAATTATTATTGTGATTTATGATCATTAAAATATGATTAATACATGAGGAGTCCAAAAAAATTTAATTTTTTCTTGTGAAGTGATAGTGGATTGGGTTAATGATTTAGTAATTCCCTTTATAGGATTGAATAACAATTATTCATTCATGAACAGTGAATGTACTATTTGACTCTAGTTGTACACATTATTTCATGTCTTGAAAATTTAGTAGAACTATTCAAACACCACCTCAAAATATGGAGGTTGAGTTATATTTGAGAAAAAATAATGGGAAATTTATTGCATCCAAAGTATATAACCCCTACCAAGTTGGCATTTTTGGATAGGACCTCCCAAAAAATATTTTCATACTTCTTTTGGTGGAGTTTTATGCTATTTATGGAATGGATTAAATATATTTGTATAAAGAAAACAAAAAATGTTGGGAAAGGGATATCACTCTTAAAATATTTAGCCATCCTCCAATTCTATAAATGTGTAAGGAGGTGGATGATTCTTCTTCAGAATCATCATATCATGTGTGGATGTTAATTCCATATGAGAACGTATATCAAGCTCAAACGATTGAGAAGATATATAGAATCATGATCATAGACATGCCCATTATAAGGGAATAAACTAATGTTTTACATAATGATTTTCTCGGTATTCCTCCTGATCGAGAGGTTGAGTTCTCAACTGAACAGATTCATGGATTGCGGCCTATATTAATGAAACCATATAGAATGACCACCATTAAGTTAGAGAAACATAATAAGTAGTTATAAAATAATCTTGAAAAGGGTTTTATATATATGAGTTCTTCCCCAGGGGGCGCACCAATCGTCTTCATCAAGAAAAAAGATGAATCAAAGAACCTATGAACTTATTATCATGCGACAAAAAATTCATAATAAAGAACAATTATCCCTTTACACAAATAGATGACTTGTTCGATCAAATTCATGGTGACACTTCATTATTTTAGGTGGAATTTTTCCCTGGATATCACCAATTAAATGTGAGAAAGGATGATATTCCCCGGACTACCATTATAATAAGGTATGGACACTATGAGATCATAGTGATGCTCTTAATACTCACTAATTCTCCAAAAATATTAATGAACATAATGAATATAGTATTTACAGATAAACTCAAAAAAATTGTGGTAGTCTTTATTGATGATATTCAGAAATACTCATAGAAAAAGGGGGTCTATGACGATCACTTGAAAACTGTGCTAAAGACATTGTGGAGGGATAAAAATTATGCACAGTATAGTAATTTTTTTGTTTTTGATAAGGAGTGTATCATTATAGGGTCATGTTATTATTTAAAAAGGAATATTTTTGTACCCTTCTAAGATAAATGAAATTAATGAGTGGCCCAATCCAACATCTGTAATGGAGATTCATAGTTTCCATAGTTTATATGGGTATTACTCATGGTTTGTGAAGAACATATCATGATTTTCAAACCCACCAACCAAGATGACTCACAAGGGAAATTTTTTTTTTGAGACCAATGAGTGTGAATATTTCTTCAAATAGTTAAAAAAAGATTTTCTCCATGCCAGTACTCACACTTTTGATAAGTGGGTAACTATTTGTGAAATACATTGATACTTTAAAGAAGTAATTAGGTTATGTACTGACGTGAAATGACAAATTCTTAGCCTACGCCTCATGGTAATTAAAAATTCATGACCAAAACTATCCCATGCATATTTGCGAGTTCGAAGCTGTGATATTCATGTTGAAAATTTTGTGTCATTATTTCTATGGGGAGAAGTGTGAAATTTATACTGATCATAAGATCCTAAAATATACATTCACATAGAAGGATATTAATATGCACTAGTGTAGATGGTTAGATCTCATCAAGGCTTGATGCTTCTCAATCCACCACCACCCTAGATACGGGAATAAAATGGACGATTCTATATGTTTAAAGGATCCTAGAACATTATCAATTATTACAATTCATATGGATCCAATATTCATAGATTTTAAAACGAAAGGAATGGGAATCAATAATAAAGGATCATCAATAATCTTTTCTCAAATGTATTATCAACAATCAATAATTGAGAAAATAAAATATGCTCAACGAAATGATGTGGATATTTAGAAAAAGCTAGAATATATGAAAAATGGGGATTCCAAAAAATATAAAATTATTGAGGAATGAATTTTAATATTTTAGTCAAAATGTTTGTATCATCCGACCTATAGATAAAGAATGAGATTTTGAATGGCGCACATAGATCAAAATTCTCTATCCACCTAGGGTGTACAAAGATATATCGAGCTCTCTGAGAGAACTATTAGTGGGGAAATATTAAGAAGGGTATTTCTGAATATACATAAAAATTACTATTATGTAAACAATTAAAGGCTAAATCACAAAAGTCTAAGGGGATAATGAAACCATTACCCGTATGAACATAGAAATGAGAAAAATCACCATGGACATTGTCACTGGAAATCTGAAGTCATTATGAAGAAACAATTCTATTTGGGTTGTTGTGTATCATCTTAAGAAGATATCTCATATTTTTAAAAATCAAGAAGAATTCTTACTAGAACGTCTTGCACAAATATACCTCAGATATGGGGTAAGGATTCATGGATTACCACTATCGATTGTATCTGATCGGTATCTGAGATTCACCTCCATCTTCTAAAAAAATATCCAACAAGCTCTAAATAATATTCAAAACATCACAATGACATATCATCCTCAAACTAAGTTCCAATCAATGTGGACTATTAAGGCACTAGAAGACATGTTGAGAAAAATTTTATATATTTCAGAGGAGGATGGTACAAACATTTTCCCTTGGTTGTGTTCTCCTACAACAACAGTTCCCACTCAAGCATCCAAATGGCTCTAGATGAAGTCCTTTATGGGAAAAGATGAAAATCAATAGTTTTTTGGGATACATTTGATGAATTAAAGCTAATAGGACTTGAAATGGTTGATGAAATGTTGGAAAAGGTGAAAAACATTCAACAACACTTCAGGGAAGCCTAAAGATGATAGAAGAGTTATGCAGAATATCATTGATAACACCTAGGTCGTATGGTTGATTACATTTTATTCCTCTACATATCTTAATGGATGAGTATCATGATATTTGGGGATAAAGGAAATATGAGTCCCAAGTATATCGACCACATCAAGATTCTTGATAGTGTCTGATATGTGGCCTATCGATTGGTAGTTCCACCGACCATATATCAAGTATACTATGTATTCCATTTATCATTCTTGGGGAAGTGCATGCCATATCCCTCACATTTACTGAATCAATAGGTGGTATAGTTTTAAAATGATCATTCATACAAGGATCAACCGTTGAAGATCTTGAAGCATAGAGATAATATCCAATGAAACAAGACTACTCACCTGGTCAAAGCACTATGATGGAATTGTATGTATGAAGAGGCAATAATAGAACAATAGGATGTGATGAAAGATATGTACCCTCACTTATTTTCACTATAGTATGTAAAAAAATTTCTAGGGTGAAATTTTTTAAGGGGGAATAATTTAACAACCCAAAATTTTATCAATTGAAATCCACTACTCATAAATATGTAATAACTTTTAAACCACATAATGACACATTTATAACACAATGCAATATTTAAAAATGAATAATAAATGAAATAATTAGAATTTCTATAAATTAAGGATCCTTTCTCGATGCAATAGTAACCTGAACCGTGGAATAGTAACATGACCGTTAGGAATAGTAATTTGTCCAATATAATAGTAACCCATCTATGAAAGTATATATAAAATTTGGGAATATTATAAAATATAATATTATATAATTATATCATGGTATATGTGAATAAATATTTTCAAAAGTATTAAATATGTGTTTGTTTTTTTATAAAACATAAATGTTTGTTTATAATATTATAATTAATACAATTATTAAAAAATATATTCATAAATTATATTTGTAAATTAAAATTTGGTTTTATTATGATTATAATATTATTTTATGAGATCTCGATTAATTTTTCAAAGTGATATAAAAACAGTTATAAATTTAAAATCCATATTTTCAAATTAATTGATGATTTTCATAAAAAATTAAATTTCTCATATTTAAAAACTTAGTTTCAAAAAATCGAGTTCATTTTTTAATTCTCAAAATTGAAAATGGTTATGGTGAAATTTTGGGATTTTTCTAAAATACTTGAATTTTTTTAATAGTAAAATACGAAAATTTACGATCTATATTTATTATATGTTAAATGCACTGTTACTTGAGTCATTGATGGTATAATAACAATAATCGTTAACACCAATTCATTAGTTTAATATTTTTTATGATATGTTTTAAACTATTTATAGTCTCGATACAAATTAATAAACTAATGAATAGAATAATAAAAAACTCCTCTCCTCCATTATAAATACCACCATGTATCTTTACACCTATAAAGACTTTAATCTTGTAAAATTTCTACCCAATCATATTCCTAATCCCAAAAACTCAATCTATAAGGCTTTGGTATCAATAAAATACTAAAACCAATTTCCCTATCGAGGTTCGTAAGGAGAAGAGTTCAAGAGGAAAAATCTTCTTTCATTTCTTTTAATTTATTTTCCATTTATTTTATTTTCTTATTCACTCATAATATCCAATTATAATTTTTTTTGATAAAATCATTATATTAAATATAATAAAATTTTATTATTTTAATGGAATAATTAATTATCAAATCTATTATCCTCTCCCTTTTATTCTAAAATCAAAACATTGTCTTTGATGTGTCCATTTTCCATCAACATGGATGATGCGCTTTAATTTTCATTTAAAACCATCAATGCTGGTTATAAAACCATTATAATGTTTTATGTAAATTTTAAAATTTATTTTATAACCTTTTTCACATTGTGGAACAAATATATATACATAATAATAAATAATAGATCAAAACAATTTCATAGTGATTGAAAACTGCCAAAATTAATCTAAATGATTGTCATTAAAATTGTATCCAATTATTCATTCAAATACCCCATAGAAAATAATATATGAGAAAATTTTATATTATGGAAGTTCATTAATAAAATATAAACTGAATTCTGTAAAATTATCTTTTTTTTACATGAACATCCATACATGTATACAAGTGAACCTGTCCTGAAAAACAAGAAAACAAACACCCACAAATGATGAAATTGAACAATATAACTCACCAAAATGTCTATAAAAAACCTAATAAAATTAAAAAGAATCATATAAACGAATAATTGATTTTTAATGTATTATTTAATGAATCTAATTTGATTATATAGGACATTAATTTGAAGACATAATCTGGAAATACAGTAAGTGTATTCACGAAACCAATTTCTTTTATTTAAGTTATACCTCTTTCATAAACATTTTATTATGGTGGTTCTTTTAATATTCCACAAATATAATTTCATTTTCCTTATCTTTTTATTTATAAGATATACATGTTTACAATCTGATTTAGTCACAAATGCAATGATTTTTCTAACTGATATATACTTATAAAAAATGTATCTTTTACTTCTATTGATATTGTTTCTTATTCACTCAAGATTTATTATTATAATACCAAGTGTGTTATTAATTTCTTATTTTTTGAACCCAAATTATTATTAATGAACGTATGCATTAAGAAATTACCATGAAACAAATTTTCATTCCATGTGTCATTTTAAGATAAATATTGTTATATGTTATTATGTGGCATGCATGATTATATAAATGTTATGATGTGATGAGGGCAGCTATAATTATATATAGATACAATTTAATAGGTAACATGATGAATATCATTTTATAATGTGAATTATGAATGAAAATGGTTCTAGATTTTTTTATAATTATGGTGTTATGATGATTCACATATGTTATTCATGAAAAAGATGATATAATTGTTCATAATTATGTTTGGTATTTGACCACTAAGACGTGATGTTTCTTTTTTATGCATTTACCCATTCCAAGAATATATCCAATTATTACACTAAACATTATTATTACGAACCTTTTTCTTAAGTTATTAAGATTATGATTATGATCACCCATGTTTCATGACTCTTATTTGTCCACTTACAGGGGTTTTAGCTCACCCAATTCTTGGATATATATCTTCAGGTGACTACACATACTGACTATAACATTTGGGCCACTAAGAAGCTAGAGAATATTGAATTAAATAATTTTTATGTTTTATTATGTAAATGTTATTTATGTACATAATTGTCCAAAGACACTAAACCTTTGGGTCCAAATTTTTTAAAACTATTATAATTTTCTTCTTTAAAATGATGTAATAGTAATGTAAGAAAATGTAGTGTCACAATAAGAACAAAAAACTTCTATATTTAGGAATATTCTATAGAATCAAAAAATTATAGAGAGTAAATAATGATTGAGAGGAAGAAAAATTAATTGAATACAATTTGATTGTAAAATTAAATTTATAAAAAAATAGATTATATAAATTACTTAGTATCACTCCTCATTATGGTGTAATGATGTTCTTATAGATGGAGAATTAAACATCAAGACACAATCCTTCTATGAATCCATGTTAAAAAACAATTCATATTTTATTAGATGAAGGAACATTAAGATGTAACGATATTCCTTATTCTACAATGTCTAAACTACAAAAAATCAAAATTAAATTTCTACGACACCCCTACAATATTGATGAACTCTAATTAAAACAATTATGCAACAAATCAATATAAAAGAGAAACAAATTATAACAAGATTCGATATAAATTAACCGCTCAAATAAAATATTCAAAAATAATCAATTATGATGATCTTTAAAAAACAAAATGAAATGATTATTAAAAATTTACAAAAAATAAATATTCCCCTATAAAACCTATAAAAAATAAATCACGATTAAAATCATTACCATTATAAAATAATTTTATTACTAAATTAAATATCATCTAAAACTCATATATTAATCAATTTCTCATATTCAAACCCGTTATTAACACATTTCATAATAAAAAAACAATGATGAGAAATATAACAATTCATGTATCCACATAATAGATGTCATTATATAACAATTCATTAATTTGACATCTCCTCAATAGTCAGAAATTATCCATACATATGAAAACTGTAACGACCTGTAAATTTCAAGGAAATTTATTTTCTGAATTTCATTGGGATTTTACGAGTACGCAGTTTCTGAAGGAACCTGATTCTGAGGCCCGGAGTTCCTGGAATAAATATCTGAAATTTAGCTCGGGTATGTTTAGTGAATGAATGAGTGGGTTTTTCGAACATCTGAACCGGTGCTCGGAATCGAAATCTGAGGGCACCGATTAAACTATAGCACCGGTAACTGCGTAAGAAGACTTTTCCGGGAGTTGCATTTGCACGGAGAGAGTTGTTTAAAAATGTGGATTAAGTGTTAGGTGAAATAAAATTGTGTAACAATTTTATTTGTCTTTTCTAGATGGATTATTCCCATGTGTGGGAGTTGAGGTGGGACCCTCATGATCCTCAGCTCCTCTTGATATGATATTAGTGATGTGGGGCCCACACAAGCCCTACCCCTTCAAATTCCTCTAACCCCTCTTAAATTTGGAAACCCCCCATTAATTTGTAACTCACCCACTCCCCCTCTTTATTCCATGTCAAATCTCACATTAAATTGATTGATTAAAGATAAACAATTAATTTAATTAAGAGTTTGAGTTTTCTATGTTCTGAAAATCTTGGCATGTGTTAATAAAATAAGGCCTTATTTTATTTTGGGGGGTTTTGTTGTTTGAGGGTATTTGGGGAGAGAACACAAACTCTTAAAGAATGCCATCATTTTCATTGAAGAACAAGACTTTGACGAAGAATGCCATCACTTCCAGGAGTGATCGACGTGTCGTTCCTTCTCCTCTCTATAGCCGGTGTGTGACGCCATCCCCTCCTTGGGCACACGTCAACAACATCATCAAAACAACCCCCGCTAAGCTAGCTTCCGTGAATTTCTTTGAGGTAGAGGTTGATTTTACGTTCAAGAATAATTTCACGTTCTTCATTAATTATTTGACCGATTGTTAAAAAAATAATGGGAGGAGGTCGGACCGCACAAACACGGGCGATCATCCTCCCCTTTTTTTGTTGATCTTCTTCGTTGCTTGAAACAGAGGCGATGCAGTGTTGTTGCACCGCGCGAGAACGAGAGAACATCGGCCGGATTGGGCCGCGGCGAAGGAGCGTGGCACCGTCGTGCCGTGCCGATGAAGCTGAAGGAGGCCATGTCCTTGGCCGCGGCGGTTCGGTAGGAGGCGGCCTGCCAAGCACGCTGCCGGTATCACTAGGGAGGTGGGACCCGCGGGGGCTCACCGGCCGACCATTACGGCCGGCCGAATTCTGGATGTCCGGGGGTTGTAACCCCCACCATCTGGTAAGGGCGGGCCCCAAAAAAATGGGGCAACTGTTTCCAAATGAAGGGGGGCACATTCCCCCCCCCCCTTGTGTCCAGCTCGCCCACGAGCCGAGCCGCGGCCCGTGCTGGGTTGGACCACCCGCGCCAGGCCGGACCGCCCGCGTCGGGCAGGGCCGCCCGTGCAAGGCCTAGCAGCCACGCTGGGCCGGGATGCGCCCTAATGGGCCGGACACAGACACAGGTCGGGTCGACCTGGTTTGGGCCGACCTAGGGGGTATGGGGCCGGGTCGAACCGGGCCCAAACCCCCTACTAACGGACAGATCCGTTCAAACACCCATAACATGTGCTACAAGCCTCCGATCGACACACCGTCAGTTGCATTTAGAACTTTGGATTGAAACGGTCGTTTAAGTATATTACCCTCAAGGTTTCATAGAACATTGAGTACGGCCGGGTTGGTTTTAACACAAAACAAACTGGGGCCTCGTAGCGGAAATTCTTATAACTCAAGCTCCGGACGTCCGATTGATGTGCCGTTGACTTTTTTGGATTACTCTTAGTGAGGCGGTAATTTTGGAATACTCCGTTCAAGGTTTGGATGCAGCTGGAGAATGGTCAGGTTGGTTTTAGCTTAAAAACCAACTGGGCTCCTAGGAAAAAAAAGCCAATAACTCTCAGACCGGGAGTCTGATTGACGCGCTGTCTATCACGTTGAGTTCCTCTGGATGAGATAGAAATGGGTGATACATCAACTACGTAAATCGTGACAGTTGATGTATCAAACCCTTGCCTCGTGGAGTGGACTCTCCTGGAATCGAGCGTGCTATGTGCAGGAACCCTAGAGCTGGCTGCGACTGCGACGACGATGACGACTGTACTTGGATCCTACATGGGTTCGGCAGCGATGATGAATGTACTTGCATCCTTCGTGGGTTCGACAGTGACGATGACCATACTGGAATCCTTTGTGGGTTCGATGATGATTATTACTGTTCTTGTATCCTATGTGGGTCTGTCAATATTTTACTCTGTACTTGTATCCTATGGGGGTCCAGCAGAGTAGCTGGTCTTGTATACTTTGTGGGTCAGACAACCGAGCTGGTATTGTATCCTATGTGGGTCCGACAACTTAGATGAATCAGTGGCTACATATGATCATCTCTATCACCTTATGATGTTTATACCTGTGTGAGTTGAGTCTTCACTCTCAACCATTATCTTTGATATGATTGAATTGCTTTACTGGATGGATTGGGTTGTGCATTCCTATGTGGACTGGGTTGTACTTTCCTGTGTGGACTGGGTTGAACTTTGGCTCATGAGTTGGAGCAGAACTGTAATTGATGACTTAGGTATATGTATGGGCATATACCTAAATAGAGTTGGTTGATACTTCGTGAATGTATCTTACCATTGTGGTTTATCCTTCATGGATTCTGGGAGACCTTCGGAAGTCTCTGGGTCCCTACTGAGTATCGTATACTCACCCCTGCACGGGCTACACCCGCACTATGTTGTGTTGGATGCATATGAAAGACTGTGCTGATCGAGTTGGAGGCTCGTGGAGTTGGACAGTACTTGGAAGTTGATCACTGGACGAGACGTACACGGAGCAGACGGCTGGAGCCTAGGAGCTGAGGAGACTATCTGTACCCACCCTTCAGGTGGGATTTCCAGTGGACATCTCGGTGTTGTTGCATTACTCTTCTACTGCTTTACTTTCTTTGGGTTGTACTTTACTTTCAGTTGGGTTTGTATTTTGGCCCATTTACTTTCCAGCACTTACTTTTGTACTCAGTTTACTTAGTGTTTACTTCAGTTTGTGTACTCTGTGGTGTTTGTTTACTTTATAAAGTCATTGTCTTACCTTTTATTGGGATTTACACCTTTGGTGATAGTCTCCATCCAATGGCCTATGAAAGGCGAGCTTGGGGTAGTCACGACATGAGCCCCAAGGATGGTTCGTGAAAAATTGGTATCAGAGGAGTTCAGTTCTACGGCAGAACTCAGGACTCTGATCATTCTTCTATGTGAAGAAATAGTGTTAAGGGTATTGAGTGTGGTTATCAGTCTAGGGAGTCCAGTGTTGGTGCGGCGGCCGACGTATCCATACAGCAGGACCCTGACTTCTGATTTCTGACTCAGTGCACGAAAACATTGATTGCATTTGTGATTCAAATGTTTTCTTTGTGATTACTTTGTGTCAGCTCACCCGGTATACTGTATTGACTGTGGTGCACCTGTCTCTTTTCAGGATGGCCCCACGATGGCATCCAGCTAGGGATCCGAGCATTGTGTGAGACAGCAGCCCACCGAGCGATGAGGCCTCAGTACAGGGCCCCATTATAGCTGAGGCACCGACGATACCACTACCCGCCGAGCCACCGATGCCACCGGGCCCAGCAGATGAGAGTGCACATCGCCTGAGTGCACGGCACGAGTTTCAGCATCAGAGACCGCCCAGGTTCCATTGAGAGACGGACCCTCAGGCAGCTGAGGATTGGCTGGAGGCTGTCTTTCGAGTCATCAGGTTAGTAGGGACACTAGCTGACCTCATGGGGATCCTTGCGGAGAGTCTCCTACAAGAAGAAGTAGGTAGATGGTGGCTACTAATGCTTCAGGTGCACGACGGGGAATCTCTTCTATGGACGGACTTTGAGATCCTCTTCTGCTCGTATTTTGTTCCAGCCTCCCACCGTGCTGTGCTTATTCAGGATCTACTACAGCTGCGACAATGCAGCATGATAGTAGCTCATTACTCGGTGAGAGTTACCGACCTCTCGCGCTACTCCACATACATGGTACGAGACCCATTCTTTAGGTCCTAGACCTTCAAACATGGATAGAGACATGAGATCAGGGAATTGATGATCTCCCTCGGTATTCTGATGCAGGCAGAAGTACTGGAGTGAGCCCTTCTTGTGGAGAGATTTCTTGTTGAGCCTACACCAGTAGCGATACCTACCGAAGGATGGAACGTAGCGGAGTATTGTGTAGCTGGAAGTCGATGAATGTCACATGGGTCCAAGCAGACTGGACCATCAGGTGGAATACCTCAGGATACTGGCTCAGAGGTGTAGGGAACACGGTGAAGAGCCATCATTATGAGAAGCAGACAGTGCTATGCATGCGGCGGGCAGGGCCACATGTCTCGTGACTGCCCGACCCGCCATGCAGAGGAGCAGAAGACAGTTGAGGGACCACCCAGTCAGAGGGAGAGGTTCAACTGTGGCGGTCCGTAGGGAGAAACTAGATGAGGGAGAGGAGATGGCCGGGCAGCCGGTGGTGGATGATGTTTTGAGGCTCTACCACCACCACCACCAGGAGGTCCACCTATACTACAGGGAACTGGTGGACAGAGGCAGACTCAGCTTCAGGCAATAGAGATCTACGACCACTGATCACCTTAGATGATTCGAGGTACTATTTTTGTCTACTCCACCTTTTTTGCGGTTCTTATAGACACAGGAGTGAGTCATTATTTCATTGTCGCTGTCCTTGTTCGGAGCTCGGAGATTCCTACGGTGCCATTAGCTCGATCATTACACCTAGAGACTCTTACTAAGGAAGACTCGATGATTACGCATTGGTGCCATCTATGTGAGCTTACTCTAGTAGGTGAGATATTCGGTTGGGATCTTCTTATAGTGGCGTCGAGGCCTTACAATGTCATCTTGGGTTTGGACTTGTTATCTACAGTCCATGCCCGGATCGATTGTATTAGTCACAAGATGTGGTGTGTCTGCCCAGATGGGACCAGGTTCCCCTTCATCGGCAAGAAGGGAGCCTTTGTAGCATAGGATGGACTAAAGAAAAATAGAGGACAACCAATGACTCCTCAGTTGTCTGGTCTTATCCTTGGAGCAGTTGACGTGCAAAGTCCGAGTTTTCCTGTAGTGGTGGATCAGTATGCAGAGGTTTTTCCTAAAGATGTTCCAGGAATATCTCCTCACTGGGAGGTAGATTTATATATAGACCTATACCCCGAGACATCACCGATATCCACTCCAGCATATCGGATTTCCCCCTCTGAGCTTCGTGAGTTGTGGGTATAGTTGGAGGACTTACAAGATAAACGCTTCATCCGACCTAGTGTTTCACCCTGAGCTTCTCTGATTCTGTTCGCCAAGAAGGAGGATGGATGATTAAGATTGTGTGTCGATTACCATATCCTGAACCAGTTGACTATGAGGAACAAGTATCTACTACAGAGGGTTGACGACCTCTTCGATCAGCTCATGGAATCACGATGGTTCTCGAAGATAGACCTCATGTCAAGATATCATCAGCTCGGAGTTAGAAACGAGTATGTTCATAAGACGACATTCATGTGTCGGTATGACCACTATGAGTTCTTAGTCATGCCCTTTGGTGTGACCAACGCCCCAGCAGTGGTCATGAGTCTCATGAATAGAATCTTCTAGCCCTACCTCGATCGGTTTTTCGTAGACTTCATTGATGACATACTTGTTTTCTCGACGACCGAGGAGGAGCATGCCTACCACCTACGGGTTGTACTAGATACGCTCCGAGAGCACAAGATTTATGGAAAACTTTTTAAGTGACAGTTATGGCTTCGAGAGGATCACTTCTTGGGGAACGTCATCTCTGGGGTAGGATTTGCAGTGGATACCGCGAAGGTGGAGGCGGTACTTTCTTTGGAGCCACCCAGAAACGTGAGGAGGTACGGAGTTTCCTGGGTCTAGCGGGGTACTATCAGAGATTTGTGCCAGACTTCTCCAGAGTTGTTGCACTACTTTCATCTTTGACGCAGAAGGGGAAACCCTTTATGTGGTCAGATGGATGTCAGCAGAACTTCGAGGAGATGAGGCGGAGGTTGATCAGTGGGCCCATCTTGAGGCTGCCAGAGGATGGCGTAGGGTACGTAGTTTACTGCGACGCATCAGGGACCGAACTCGGATGTGTCCTGATGCAGGAGCGAGCAGTGATCACTTACGATTGACGACATTTGAGGCCACACGAAAAGAAATATGCCACCCATGACCTAGAGTTAGCAGCAGTGGTCTTCGCCCTGAAGATGTGGTGACACTATCTAATGGGCGAGCGCTTTATTGTCTACTCTGACCACCAGAGTCTCAGGTAAATATTCTCATAGAAGTACCTAAACCTGAGACATCAGAGATGGCTACAGTTCCTCCAGGATTATGACGTTGAGATAGTCTATACTCCTTGGAAGGGGAACGTAGTAGATGATGCTCTTAGTAGGAGGTCAGGAATACAACTACATGGAGAGGCGACAAAGCAGTTAGCCGCTTTGTAGATATCCTTCATGGATAGTTATGGGGCAGCCTATCTTCAGTCCCTCCCAGTCACTCCTCCACTACTTCAGTGGGTCAGAGAGGCATATCATGAAGACGTTGACAGTGAGGCGCAATGTGCTAAAATATCCTCAAGGCTAGTACCGATGGATTTTCTAATGGTGGGGAGCATGTCATCCTCTTTCGGGAATGTACCATGGTACCATTTACACTATAGGAGGATGTGCTAAGGGAGTTCAACACTTTCCCTCTAGCGGTACATCATGGAGTAGTGAAGATGTATCCGGACCTCAGACGACAGTACTGGTTGCCGGGTATGAAGAAGGTTGTGGCAGAGTTCATTTCTCGATGCCTCACTTGCCAGCAAGTGAAGGCGGAGCACCAGGTACCTGCAGGCTTGGTACAAACCTTAGAGGTCCCGGAGTGGAAGTGGGATGGGATATACAAGGATTTCGTGAAAGGGAATCCATGTAATTCTAGAGGACACGATGCCATCCGGGTGATCGTAGACCGACTCACCATGTTGGCCTAGTTCCTTCTGATCAGAGAGAAAGGCTCGGTAGATATATTAGGACGTCTATACGTTCAAAAGATCATACATCATCTTTGTGTTACATCATCTATCATCTTCGATCGAGACGCTCGCTTTACTTTCCGGCTTTGGAAGGCGTTGCAGGAAGCCTTTGGGACACAACTAAGTCTCAGCACTGCCTTTCACCCGCAGACAGATGGCCAGACATAGAGGACCATTCAGATGCTCGAGGACATGCTCCGTGCATGTGTCCATGGCTTTTGTTGCAGCTGGGTGGATCAACTACCCTTGGCGGAGTTTGCGTACAATAACAGCTACCACTCCACCATCGGGATGACACCTTACGAGGCACTGTAAGGTAGAACTTGCAGATCACCTCTATGATGGATTGACCCTGGGGAGTTAGCTCTTGTGGGATCGGAGATGGTTTAGGCTACAACAGAGAAGGTTTAGGTCATCCAGGAGGGGATGAGGACAACTCAGAGATGACATAAGTCTTATGATAACAGGAGGCGGAGACCAGTAGAGTTCGAGGATGGTGACCACGTTTTCTTGCGGGTCTCACCACGATGTGGATTATGGATATTTGGCCAGGGCAACAAGTTTTCTCCGCACTTCATCGGACCATTCTAGGTTCTCATCAGGATAGTCGAGGTGGATTATCGCCTGGATCTTCTACCTCAATTGCACCGGGTGCACGTCGTCTTCCATATATCTCAGGTGAGGAGATACGTGCACGACTCGACGCATATAATAGAACTTCGGGAGCTAGACATTGATGACGGGGAGACATTTTTGGAGGTCCCAGTGGAGATTGAGGATTGATAGGAGTGGGTCCTACGTGGACATTTGATACCTCTAGTTCACATCAGGTGGAAGCTCGGGAACCTCCAGAAGAGAACATGGGAGCGTGAGGCTCAGATGCATGCTCAGTACCCTCATTTTTTTCCCTAGTTGATGTTGTATCTTTACGGGGACATAAATCCTTGAGGTGGGAGTAATGTAAAGACTTTTAAAATTCCATGAAATATTTTTTCGTAATTTCTTTGGGATTTTATGAGTAAGAAATTTCTGAGAACACCTGATTCCGAGGCCTGGTGTGACCGGAATCAATTTCCAAATTTTAGCTCGGGTATGTTCAGTGAACAATCAAGAGGGTTTTTCTAACATCTAAACCGGTGCTTGGAATCGAAATCCAAGGGCACCAATGAAACTGCAGCACCGGTAATTTCTTATGAATACTTTTCCTAAAGTTGCGTTCGCTCTGAATGTGTTGTTTAAAAATATGGATTAAGTGTTAGGTGAAATAAAATTCTGTTAAAATTTTATTTCTTTTTTCTATATGGTTTTGTCCCATGTGTGGGAGTTGAGGTGGGACCCACATGATCCTAAAATCCTCTGGATAGGATATTAGTGAGGTGGGGCCCACACGAGCCCCACCCCTTCAAATTCCCTTAACCCCTCTTAAATTTGGAAACCGCCATTAATTTGTAACTCACCCACTCCCCCTCTTTATTGCATGTCAACTCTCACATTAAATTGATTGATTAAAGCTATACAATTAATTTAATTAGGAGTTTGAGTTTTGATGTTTTGAAAAGCTTGGAATATGTTAATAAAATAAGGATGGCCTTATTTTATTTTGGGGGTTTTGTTGTGTGAGGATATTTGGGGAGAGAACACAAACTCTTGAAGAATTCCATCATTTTCGTTGAAGAACAAGACTTCGACGAAGAACACAGTCACCGGAAGGAGTGATCGACGTGTCATTCCTTCTCCTCTCCATAGCCGGTGTGTGACGCCATCCCCTCCTTGGGTGCACGTCAATGCCGTCATCAAAACCACCCCCCGCGATGCTAGCTTCCCCGAATTTCATTGAGGTAGGGGTAGAGTTTACGTTCAAGAATAATTTGACGTTCTTCACTAATTATTTGGCCGATTGCTATCAAATTAACGGGAGGAGGTCGGACCGCACAAAAATGGTTGATCCTCCTACCCGTTTTTTGTTGATCTTCTTCGTGGCATGAAATGGAGGCGATGCGGTGCCATCACACCATGCGGGAACCAGTGAACAGCGGTCAGAGCGGGCCACAGCGAAGGATCGGGGCGCCGTCGTACGACGCCGGTGAAGCCGAAGGAGGCCGCGACCAAGAGCGTCCCGCGACGTAGTGGCACGGTGGCATCACGCCGCGCTGGACGGGCAAGCGCCACAGTGGTTCGGTAGGAGGCGGCCGGTCAAGCCACCCTCCGGCATCACCAGGGAGGCGGGACCCGCGGGGCGTCCTGTGGCGGCTCACCGGCCGGCCATTACGTCCAGACGAATTCGGGATGTCCGGGGGTTGTAACTTCAGGAAGCTGGCAAGGGTGGGCCCCACCAAAAGGGGGACCCCGTTTCGAAATGAGGGGGGGGGGCGTTTCTCCCCCTTCGCGTCCCACTCGGCCGCAGGCAGAGCCGCCGCCCGTGTTGGGCCAGACCGCCCGCGCCGGGCCGGGCCACCCGAGCCAGGCAGGGCCGCTGCGCAGGGCCGGGCCGCACCAGTGAGGCCGGACTATGCCAGCCGGGCCGGGACACGACCTAATGGACCAGACCCAGACCTGGGTCGGGTCAACCCTGTTCGAGCCCACCCAGGGGGTATTGGGCCAGGTCAGACCGGGCCCAAAACCCCTACTTACGGACAGATCCGATCAAATGCCCATAACATGGGCAACATAACTCTGATCGACACAACATTAGTTGTGTTGGGATCCTTGTATCGAGACAGTCGTTTCAGTATCTTACACTCAAGGTTTCAGAGAACTTTGAGCATGGCCAGGTTGGTTTGAACACGAAACCAATCGGGCCCTCGGAGCAGAAACACATATAACTCGAGCTCCGAATGTCCGTTTGACGTGCCTTCAACTTTGTTGGATTCCTCTTAGTGAGATGGTTCTTTTGGATTTCTCCGCTTGATGTTTGGACATATATGGAGAATGGTTGGGTTGGTTTTATCTTAAAAACCAACATGGCCCCTTGAAAGAAAAAGCCAATAACTCTCAGACCAGGTGTCCGATTGATGTGCCGTCTGTCGCATTGAGTTCCTTTTGACGAGACGGAACTTTGTGATACATCAAATATGGACTTCGTGACAGTTGATTTATTGACCCCTTGGCTCGTGGAGCGGACCCTCCTGGAATCTGTCGTGCTGTGTGCGGGAACCCTAGAGCTTGCTGCGACTGCGACGACGATGACGATTATACTTGGATCCTACGTGGGTTCGGCAGTGATGACGACTGTACGTGGATCCTTCATGGGTTCGACAATGACGAAGACCATACTGGGATCCCTTGTGGGTTCGATGGAAATGATTACTGTTCTTGTATCCTATGTGGGTCCGAGAGTATTTGACTCTGTACTTGTATCCTATGTGGGTCCGACAGAGTAGCTGGTCTTGTATCCTTTGTGGGTCTGATATCTTAGCTGGTCTTGTATCCTATGTGGGTCTGACAGCTTAGATGAATCCGTGGATACATCTGATCATCTCTATCACCTTACGAAGTGTATACCTGTTTGAGCTGAGTCTTGACATTCAATCATTATTTTCGATATGATTGACTTACTTTCCTTTGTGGATTGGGTTGTGCTTTCTTGTGTGGACTGGGTTGAACATGGGATCGTGAGTTAGAGCAGAACGGGAATTGATGACTAAGGTATATGTATGGGCATATACCTAAGTTGAGTTTGTTGATACTTCCTGATTGTATCTTTCCTTTTTGGTTTATCCTTCAAGGATTTTGGGAGACCATTGCGAGTCTCGGGGTCCCTACTGAGTATCATATACTCACCCATGCCTGGGCTATGCCCGCACTACGTTGTGATGGATGAAGACGACAGACAACTCTAATCGATGTGGAGGCTCGTGGAGCTGGACGGTACCTGGAGGTGGAGCACTGGACATGACGTACACGGAGCGGATGGCTGGAGCCGAGGAACTGAGGAGACTATATGTAGCCATCCATCAGGTGGGATTTGTAGTGGTTGGCTCGATGTTGCTGATTTAAACTTCTGATGTTGTACTTTCTTTCAGTTGTACTTTACATTCAGTTGGGTTTGTATTCTTGCCCATTTATTTTCCAGCACTTACTTTTGTACTCAGTTTAGTTAGTGTTTACTTCAATTTATGTACTATGTGGTGTTTGTTTACTTTATAAAGGCAATGCCTTCCCTTTTATCAGGATTTACGCCTTTGGTTCCAGTCTCCAGCCCCCGGCCTATGGAAGGCGGGCTTGGGGTAGTCACGACACGGGCCACGAGGACGAGTCGTGACAAAAACCCATAACATTAATACACCTTAATTCTTGATTTAATGCATAAATATAATATTAATAAAATAACCAAAGATATTAAGGCCTTATATCTTTATAAAATTAGTTTTATATCATCTTATCATCAAACATGGAAATTAAAATGTTATTAAAAACCCCAAAAATATCCCTTATATTCCAGAAATCATCTAATATATAATGAGATAACCTAGGGATATACATAAGAAAGGGTTGAGTTATAAATCCCAAGAAGGGAATGATCAATTCAAAATATTATGAAACTAGTACATGTGAGTTAAGAGACATGTCAAGGTGATATAAAAGGGGTGATAATAATAAACATTAATATCAAATCATGATATAAGATGTCAATATCCATGAATTATAGGAATGTGGAAACAACAAAAAACATGACATAATAAAAAAAATCCAAGGATAACTACCAACTCATAAAAAATAGTGTTCTTGTGATAATATCCCATAAATCCAGAGTGGTATCTCATGAGGTTAAATCATAATTCATTAAATTAAAGTGATATATAATTCTAGGCCACCTAGCATATTCATATCATATAAATACATTTGTGTGCCACGATTATCATATAGCATAAAAAATCATTTCATCAATTCTAATCCCGCAATTAAAGAGTGTGGTTTTATTACATGGAAGTACCCAATCAATGTAGTATAGGTAAATGTTGGTTAATACATTTGAGTGGAAATGTGTATGGGTATTCACTACAAATATTTTTTAAAAAAAATCATAGGATGTTTTTGATATCATTACACGTGTACATAAAAAAATCAAAAATAGATAAATTATAATGAAAGGTTGTATATAGTTACTTTAAATCATATGGATTTTAAAAAGGATGTTTAAAAACACATTCCAACATGAAAAATTTGAAATCAAATCTCATAGTAAAAATAATGATCATAATAAAGGAGGTGGAGAGAATCTATTACATTAAGAGGGTAGTTTTAAAATAATGGGAGGATCTTATTAATAGATTGGGTACACATTGGGAGGGATTTAGTGATGAATAGGGAGAGGAAATTTTGGCACCATTGGAATTTAGTTATGACGAGTCGGAGGATGGGTGGGTATTTATATCAAAAGGGAGGGGATTTATTTATTTATTTCTCTACATATGTTTTGGAATCTATATAATAAAAGAAACAAATCATTAAACTTTTCATGTTTTTCCACAATGTTTATTTCAAAGAGAAGTTTTTTTAAAATTTTTATAATGAAATAAAAATTAATATTAAAATGATATCATTGTTGATGTTGAAGTGAGTCATGTTTAAGTATTGATTTTAAAACGTAAAAAATATAATATAGGTTTTGAAGATTACATTAAAGGTATATAAAATTAATAAAATAAATTAAAAAAATTATTTTAATGGTGATTTATATATTTGGTAAAGTATAAATTTTATAGAATTTATTACATAATTTTTAGTCCATTATGAGGACATAATAAAAACCATATATTCTGACTGTTTATAATTTTTACCCAAAAATTCAATTGTCTCAGAAAATTAAAAAAAATTCTATTGGATAATATCAAAGTGTGGATTTAAAAAATTATGTCAATTTTATCAAAATAATTCTATAAATATGAGAATTTAGACTTGTATATAATAGTCCATATTTATTAAAAAATATTTATTTTTACAATAATAACATTTTCCCGATATTTATAAATATTAAATTTTACTTCATTAAATTATAGTAATATTTTAATGTAAATAAATATCAATTAATAATAATATTATATGAATGTGATATTTATTTAAATAATATTTAATTTATATAAAGGACGTTTAGTACAACATATTTTAAATAAATATAATTTCTGTTTATTTGTATCAAAATCCAATTTCATCAACTCATATATAATTGTATATATAAATTAATCATAAAAAGGCATAAACATAATAATCCTTTTTATCAAATAAAATATTCAAATACAGAAATCTAGAGTCCAGATATATAAATCCTTATTAAAACAGTGTACACCATATGGGCATGGTGTGTGATGTTATTACATTTTTTTGTGGTTTGGTGAACATGGTTTGGGTTGTGTTCATAATAAGATCGAATTTCTCCCATAAATGATTTTGTTTTTGTTTCAGTTGTTGAATTTTTTCATAGACTTGGTTGAGGAAAAATCCCAGTGAATTCATTTCCCTTGGATGCTTAGATAATTGGGCATCATAGGGTACAATCTTACTAATTGTGTGATTCAATTATTCCATCTCTAGCAATTATAATTTTTCATAACTCTCAATATATAAAAAATTTAATGGTCAATAAAAAATGACTACATTATCAACAACTATAATTCATAAAAATTATTTAATACAAAATAGGTATTATTTTATAATATTCTAAAATAACTAATGGTGTTCATGTGTTTTCGATAAAAACATTATACAAATGATAATTATTCATTCAAAATGGGTTTTAGTTTCATAAAAGTTAAGTTCATTAAATTTTCCCCCATTTAGAAATTTCACCATTGAAATTTCATTATATACTCAAAAATATATGATGTTACTACTATTTAATCACCTCTTCAAGTTCCCATGTTACTTTCTTTAACTTTTGTATTTTCCACAACACTTTTTCGAAGAGAGTTTTCTATTTTCAGAGAACTTTTCCACTCTGATCTAATATCTTAACAAGTGAATCCTCATATAATAAATAATTATCCATGGGTACAACCTATGGATTTAGTAAAATTAAGGGGTCTAGTATGTTCATCCTCAAGATAGAAACATGTTACACATCACGTACTTAGGTCAATGTGCTAGTTGATGGGCCACTGATCCATTGTGATCAATGATATTAAAGGAGCCGATGTATCTTGGACAAAGATTTCACTTATTCCAAAACCTTAGAAATTTCTTCCACAATGATATATAAAAGAAATACTTATCTATATCCTTAAAATCTAGGTCTCATCCTTGTTTTTTAGAAGATTTTAGTTTTTTACTTTTTTTGGATTTCATATGATGTAAAATGGTTTTAACCTTATCAATAAACTCATGGATAAAATGATATCCCTCAACAATCCCCTCTTCATCGTCATCCTATTATATTTGAGTCCCACTCCACCTCCCATACATAACCTTATAAGGTTCCATTTGAATTAATGAATGTAAATTGTTGTAATATGAGAACGCCACTAGGAAAAAGTGTGGATATAAATGTAATTAGAAATCTACATTTGATGATCTTAGAATATCCTCTAGGTTTTGAATGGTACATTCCAAATTTAAATCCTTATTAGGCTGATAAGTAGTACTAAAACTCGAATCTATATCAATTTCTTATCGAAGGTTTCCCAAAAATCACATTATTTTCCTAGGATCTCATTCAGATTAAATAAGGTGTGGTATGAAATTAAATCTTATAACATCAATTATTTATATCAAAAAAATGTGTTCATGAAATAAATATTCCTTGGTAGAAATGAAATGAACTAATTTTTTTAAGGTGATTGACTACCAACCCAATGGTTTTATTTCCTTTATATATCATATGGATTACAATGATAAAATCCATGGTTATGAATTCCCATTTCCATAATGGTATGGGTAATGGTTCAATCAAAACCTTATAATTCTATCCATTACCCTTGAATTTTTGGCATAACAATCACCGAGATTCAAATTCAGAAACTTAATATTCTTGTTATCAGACTGAAATATATTTTTCATATCTCTATACATATTAGTACATCATGGCTGATAGTGAAATACGAGGTATGCATATCATCCAGATGTCCCTTCTTCAACACTAATTCTAATGGGTCACAAATCTGTGTTACAAACCATATGTATCTATTTTTAATGAAGTTTGACTCTAAAATATTAAATACACTTCATTGTAGCTTCATAGTATCTTTTTGGGCCTCCTTCATTCTCTCTTGAATAGATGGTTGATCGGTTAGTTGATCATGGTTGGATGAAAATAATTTTATTATTCCCATGTCTATATTTTTTATGTTAAATATGATTTGATCCATTTTAATTATCATCGCGGATAGGGTTATAGGATCCATTCTACACAATGTATCATCCACATTTTTTGCCTTCCCAGAATGGTAATGTATTGGAAAATAATAATAATTCATAAAATATAGCTACCATCATTGGCACATATTGATATCTTTATTGTGTATATATAATTGAGGATTTTATAATATGTATTCATGTCACACATAACACCATAGAGATAATTTCACCAAATCATCAATGTGAATATCGCTACATCCAATTTTAGATCATGTGTCCTGTATTTTTTACTTAGGGATATTTAACTAGTGGGTGGCATCGACTATCACTTCTTTTTCATTCAGGAGTACACAAACCAATATCATTTAGGGATCATCGTTATATATCAAAAATACCTCCCCACTAGTGGCTAATGTCAGTATAGGTGTTGTTATTAGATAATTCATTATTACTATAAATATCTCCTCATATTCATTTGTCAATAAAACCTTTACACACATTCAAGTAATCTTTTTTCATGCAATTGAAAATCATGAAATGTTTCTAACAAATCAACAATAACACCCAGATTATCCATGAAAACTATAGATCTCTATCATAGATTTTGGTAGGGGTCATCCTTTAATTTTATCTATAATAGAATGAAACACTAATATACTGTTGTCATTAATAAATTTTCCCAAATAATGTTATTTAATTTATCCAAAAATCAAATTTACTATACATTTCATATAAATTTTCCTGTTTTAAGGTTTTGAATAAGGCATCCAAAAGCTGCTCATTTTCCTCCTCGATTTTGGAGTAGATTAGAATGGAATCTATAAATACTAAAACAATTATTTCAAGTAAACACCTAAATATATATTCATTATGTCTTTGAAAATATCTATATAATTAATGAGTCAACGTGGAATCACTATGAAATAATAGTGAATGTACATTGTGTGAAAAAATATTTGGGATATCATTATTCTACACCTTCACATGATAATATTCTGAATGAAGATACACCATAGAGTAGTACAATGGATCATGTAACTATTGAAAAATTCATAAATATGTGATAGTGGATGAATTTTCATTATCATTATCTAGATAAGGTCATTATAATCAATTTTTATTCTTATTTAATATAATTATTCTTGATGAAAATGACTGGTTCACCCCAAAATGAAGCACATGGGCATGTAAAACCATTATCATGATTCTCTTGTAGTTAATTTTTCAGACACTCAAGTTCAACAGTTAACATTATTTATGGATTATTAGGTATTTTAAGAGCTCTAGGTACGATCAATATTGAGGACTAAAAATCTCAATTTGGGGGAACTCTAAAAAATTCTTCATGAAAGTCATCAGCATATCCTTACAATGGTAATCTAATCAAGGATGATATTTTCCTTAAACTCAATAATTTGAGCGAGATATGATTTATCATAATGAAATAATATTCTATCGTGATATTATCATTCCAAAAAATATTCATCATCATCTTTCCACTTTTATAGAATCATAGGGTGATTCATGATACCGAGGGAGTTTACTTCTATTGTCAATTTATACTGGAAATATATAATGAAAAAATTACATAGTTGGAATTCATTTCACTTATTCAAAATAGAGTATCAAAAGTTTCACTGGGGAATTCATCTCACAAATATGGATAGGGGAGATGTTATATACATTAGATTAAATAATTTACCAAATGACTTATTCTATTGATAGCTTGACCTCTATATTTTGAGGTTGTGTGGGAATAGTTCTACAAATATTGTGTGATATAAAAGAATGTATTTACTATAATAAAATATTATGTTATAGATAACTAAATGAATAAATAGTATACCATTCCCAACATTGTGTTCAAGATGATCCTCTATATTTGTTATAGAATATGCTCTCCCTAGATATATTGGAATTGGAATTTGTTGCCATGGGTTATCATTGAAAACATTGGCTTATTTCATTGATTCACATAGTATATTTATTCCTTCTAGGTAATAAATTGGACAACATGATGCGGTTTTACTAGAGAATTAACTACTTTCCCCACAGTGGTTGGTTTCTCTTATCGGTATATGCTAACTAGGTTCCTTTACTTCCAACAAAAATAAATTTCCTTTCCCCCTTTAGGCTATTATTTGGGATGGTTATTCACACACTTTATACTATTGGGATATGGTAATTTTTTCCACCATGATATTTATCCATCATTCCCCAAAAAATAAATTCAATAACTTATTTCATATCTCTAGACCCATAAGACCATTGAGATTTTATGTTCTCTATACTATCCTTTTTGGGTACCTCATATGATTTCCTCATAGATTCAAAATTATTGAATCACCAATCATGTCGATTGACATAGATTTGTACCAAAAAATAGGTGGTCATCATTAAATTCATGGTAAATGAATAATATGATGGTATATCAGGTTTTTATTATGATGTTTTCCTAATGCACCGAAGTGGAATCTTAGACCATTAACTTAAATCCATGGAATTCCAATTACATTTTAATTTGATGTGTGTGAGGAAAATATTTTTCAAAAACCATTTTCCAGACATCCTTTCACAAATTCACTTAGGTATCCTACTCAAGAATAATATTTTTATAATTATCCCCCATTGATATTGTTCTCACTATATATGATAAATATCTAGAATAACCTTATAATACCAAGATCATTTAATGTAGGTGAATATCATTTCAATATTGTTGATCTATTGTTCTAAAATTAGGGGTCTGGAGGACCCACTAAATTCCATAGGCATTTTTCACATAAATGTCTATGTTTTAAATTTATCATTTTTAATGTGATGTGAGGTTTCCTTGTGGTTCATGTTTTTATTAAAAACATGAGTTAATTGGGAAATTATTCTAATGATTTTCCCAAACCCTAATACCATTAGGATGAGTAGCTCATTTGGCTAGTCATTACGTTGCCAATAAAATTTTTTATTGACTTGGTTCCTCTTATTTATAGCCATTGATGAAAATAAAGGGAAAATTTTGGATTTGAAATTTTGAACTATTAATCATATAAAAGGGAAAATATGAACAATTATGGGGTAAATAAAAAATAAAAATAATTTCTTAACATATGAATTTCTTGGTTTCAATCTACTTTATATATGGTGTATTTCCTTAAAAAAAATTTATTGTAATTTTTGTTCCCTTTATGATAGTTCATTAGGATCTAGTGAATTTACCCTTGGATATACCACGAGAGTATCAAACCAAGAGTGAAGAATGACCTCTTTCTTGCACACCAGATAACAATGGAGTTAATAACTAATGAACCCTTTTTAGTGTTATTATCCTTATGTAAAACCAAGAATGAGACACATCAACTTGTAGTATAAAAAACTGAGTTTTTTTCACTGAATCAACTTATTCTATAATCTTATAAAATTTGGGATGTTTTTATGGTATTTATTATTATCTATAAGGCTTTCATTAAGGTATTATAATCCTAAGAAACAAAAATAACTATACATTTCTATGATACCAACTATGATAGCCCATATATTTAATACACATTAATTAATTATTAAAACATAAAGAAAAACATAATACAATCCAAAAATATTAGGATGGCTTTTTCATTTGTTTAATTATATAAATATAATAAAAACATGTAAAATGGATAGAACAACATTATTTGAAAACTCCAAAACATTCCCATATATTCCACCAATATTCTAATAACACACATGATAACTTGGGGACGTATATAAGAATGGGTCGAGCTATAATTTCATGTAAGGTAATAATAAAAGTATAACATGATGAAAGTAATACATATGATTAAATTGGAATATCATGGTGACATAAATGGGGTGGGAATCATAAAAATTAACATCGAATCGTAATAAAATATGATAACTTCAAAAAAAATTATGAATGTGGAAACAATATAAAATATGAAATCATAAGAATAATAATTGTATAAATGTTTAGATATAATTCCACAGTGTGATTATGATAACATCACATACACTTTACATGGTATCTCATGAGATAAAAAATTTCCAAATGCATTAGAGAGTAATAAAATTCCTGGATCACCCGTCACATTCATATCATGTACATGTATTAGTGTTCCAAATAGATCATACAACATAAGAACAATGTTAATAAATTTGAAATAATTTATTAATGATCATGGGTAACATAAATTAATGTTTACAATCAATTATGTATAGGTATATCTAGGTGAATACAATTGATTGGAAATGGTGTTGGGTATTCCCAACTACTGTTTGGCATGGAAAATCACAAAAACAATTTGGCAGCATAATTGGTGTACAAAATGTTTCTTGTAAGGGTTTAATGAGAGTGAAAGGTGGTACCTCATTACAAGTAAATAATAATTTTAGTAAAATATATGATTAAAAATTCATTCTAACATGAACCATTGGAAAAAATTGAATAATGGAGAGAAAGTTCATCAATAAAGAGGATGAGAGAATCCATTACCTTGAGATGAATCTTCTAAAAGTATGTGTGGATCTTATTAATATAATGGGAACACGATAGGATGAATGTAGATAGGTTTATGTGTTGGAAATTCGTGATTAATGGGTTTGGAGTGAAGAGGAGTGAGATGTTTGGTGGTTATTTGTAACCAAAGAGATGGTATTTCTTTATAAATTTCTAATCATAGATTTAAGATTATATATTTATTAAATAATCTAAACCAAAAACATTCCCAGGGATTTTTCCTATTAATTTTTCTATGTATGAGTGGATATAAATATTTTATAATTTCAAGAAATAAAAATATTAAAATAATTAAATTGGTTATGTGTAAGTGAGTCATGTTCATAAATATTTGATTTTAAAACTATAAAATATAATATATGTTTTGGAGGATTCATGAATGGGTTTTAAAATCCATAAATGACTAAAAAACTTATTTTAAAGGGAAAATATATTTTTATTCATGTATGCCTTTTATATCATTTATTAACTCACTTTTGTTCCATTGTGATTTCATAAAAGAGACTATATATTTATATCATAATAAATTTTTACCAAAAAAATCGACAATCATAGAAATTTTATAAAAATTCACCACTGGAAAATTTCAACATGCTAATTTCAAAATTAATATTTTATTTATCAAAATAAATCTGAAAATGTTATAATTTATACTTTTAAATTAAAATAATTATTTAGTGTAAAATACTTGTATTTATGATGATAATAAATTTATTACCAATATAAATATTACATTTGACTTCATTAAATTATATTATCATTATCATGGAAATAAATATTATATAATAATATTAATATTTAAAAGTAATATTTATCTCAAAATTATTTAATTTTTAAAAAGGATTGTTACCACCATCTATTTTCTTTAAATAAAATTTTCGTCTCTTAGTATCGAAATCAAATTTTCATCCATTCATATATAATTTTATGTATAATGTAATAATGAAATGGGGAAAAATAATAATTTTATTAAAAAGAAAAAAAATTCATACTACATGTTTCTAGATACAATACCCCTTATTACAATAGTGGTCTCTCTAAGGGTATGGTGTGAAATGGTGTCACTTTCATGGGGTAGTAAAACAATCATTGTTTGGGATGTGATCTTGACAAGATGGAATTTATCCTATAAATGGTTTTGTTTTATCGTTCAATTAATGAAATATATCATAAAATTTTTCATGGGAAAATCCTAACGATTCCATCGCCCTCATAAAATCTAATAATTGGAATTCAAAGGATATGATATAACTAGTCAAGGCCATCAGTTCTTCCATATATGTCAATTAGACCTTATCATAACCCTTAATATATATTAATTCTAATAGTCACTATATAATGTCCATATTTTCAATTCATAGGATTCATAATAGTATTTAAAATCTAATCGAATATTATTTTATAATGGTCCAAAATAACAAAATTATTTATTTTTTTCTATATCAACATTAGTTAATTAGACTATTATTCATTCGAAAAGGGAATTTCATTTATATGGTTTTTTTTCATTATGATAATGATTAAACTAGATCATGATATAAATAAAAAATATGATATAAATTTATTGATATTCACAATCCAATTGAAAAGATTTATGATATTCTATGTAAATCGAGATAAGGGATGGAGTAGATCTGAAACTATAAAATTTTATCAACATAACAACTAATGTATTCACTATCACATATAGCCATAAAAAAATAAAAATAGAAAATATAAAGAATTAACATATAAAATGAATTAATGTTATAGTTCATATCCCCTCAACATACTCCCATATTTTTTATTCATTATCATAATTAAATTATTCAATTGACGTGACATGAGAAAACACTGACTTCAATAGGTTCACAATGTATTAAAATACATTACAAATAATCTTAAAATGTTATAATCCCAAATCTGAATCACTAATCCACTATTTATAGTCAACTACTATCTGTAATTTGTTTTTCATCATTATGTAATATAGATCATTTAATTCCATTAGGTGAAGATCACCTTTCCTTGTGACAGGTGATATTAAGGATATTTATTGATGAAGAAGGTGGGCTCTTGGATAAGACCCAATACATTAGGACCCTTCATGGGTTGGTGGTAAGCTATGTTACCCACCCCATAATCTCAACAAAAATTCCAGTGGATAGTTGCATGCACCAAGAAGGCTTTAATTACATGTGAATACATATCCTCTAATAACTTACAATAAAAATGAAACTCTAATAAATAATAAAAAACACAACCAATATAAAAATATATATAATTAAATTACACAAAAAATAATTCATTCAGGCATGAGTTATCTAGGATAATGATATATTGGAAACTACAAAAGGAGAAATGCATAAATAATAAGAAATCTCCTTCTTGATATATATAAAATAAAGGAAACATATTCATGTAGTATGGTCCCATTTATTATAGCTATGTTCACAATGGCCACCTCTTAATTGGGTGTCGTCTATATAGGAATACCACATGTGAATATGGATTTTTATTCTATGGTGGATATAAAAAAATACAGTTGTATGTCACAAAATAAAAAGAAGAAATAATAAATTTCTCCATCATGAAAATATTAAAAGATATGATTTATGTTCAATACATCCAAGGATAATGGAACAACGAAAAGTATACATATTTCAATTAAAAATATATTATATACCAAATGAAATATATAACATGGAAACACTCATGATTCCTAAATAATATTTTATCTCATGAATCCTACATCAATAAACAAAAATCATAATGGGGGAACCAAACCTCATTAAGATATAAATACTGGTAAAGTGGGTTACCAAACCCAAATATGGCTGACCCTCATCTATTTTCAATGGGGTTTTCTACTCTATAATTCATATAGGGTACCCTATCCTCATTGGAGAAAAATGTTTATCAGATGATGAGTTTACCACATTCTATGGTAGAATATTGCAATGTCTGGATAAATGGTGTACCATCAATGTTTTAAGTGAAATGAAAGGCCTCTCTCTTTCATAAATATAATTTAATAGGGGTTATCAATATCATAACTCATGCATGGGACCCATTACCAAGAATTAATATAACTCCATGAATGTTACCATCCTCAAACCCACTGCAAATGACTCCCCCCAAAACTAAAATCATGTTCAGGAAGATAAGAAATTAAAACTATATGAAATTCATTAGAAACTAATTCAATGATAAAGAGAAAAAAACCATTTCTTTTCACTAGGAAACATGCTTAGAATATATTGTTCATTCATAATATTCTGACACATGGGAATGGAGATATAAAAAACACAACGGAAAAGAATGTTCCGGGCATGTACATCTATTAGAAATAAAACATGATCCCTATGAAGAAGTTTTTATTATACTTCCATGATAAAGAATTTCATATGCAACATACATTTCACATTATATTCATGATACAACATGTTTATCTATTGAGTCACCTAGGTATGCACTCTATAACATATTTCATGTTGCATCAACATACACTATGTTTCCTTATAAACATGGCATGTGGTACACATAGATTTGATGGAATGTACCCTAACATAACCTAATAACTGTCTCCAATTAGATATGTTACGATCTCTTTAATAACATTCCATGTGTGTGAGATATAATAATAGATTTTCACTCACATGGTATGGAAACATCATCAATGAAAACATGGAAGGATACAATGGATAATTTAACTTTGAAACTTGATGGTAAATCTTGGTATATACTCCGATAAATCCTTATTTGTTCAATATATCCTTTAATGGTTGAAAATTCAACTCTATAAAGTTGTGATAATGAATACTTTAATGAAGCCCAATAAAAAAGTAAATTTTGAATTATTGTACATTAAGGTGTAACAATTTTATTACATTTAAATATTCCCCATAAATCCAAACCACATATGAGATTGGGAACAACATGATCTATGTGAATACATTACATGATATTATTCTTTCATTATCAAAAATAGGCTCTTTAGTACTTTCTTTTCTTCCACTATGATTTCTATATACATCTGTAAAACCCATGATTTAAAATGGACATCACTACTATAGATCACTTATTTTCCTTATATTTTTTCATTTATAGCTAATTTCAACACAACCATCACCATTATCAACCCCTTTGCATCTATATGATATATGTAGGCCACCAGAATCCCCACAATACCATTTGAAAATCATTGTACACAAATCTACACATGATTTGTGATGTCATCTGTGAACCATAGACCATAAATCCTCATTTATACCTTGTTTAAACTTAAATGACATTTCCATAAAATCTTCATCAATTTCAAATTACAGGGGAAATTTACTAACAAAATAATGGATAAAAAGATGTTGAGATAAAACTGATTAACAAATAATGTGGGTTTATCCATGAAAAATTTGTTCGTATTACGTTATTTCATGAATGAAAAAGATAAAAATTTATAAAAAAATATTCATTATAATAATAATATATTTTAAATTAAATGAATAAATAATAATCAAGGAAGGAAATTTATAAATATTACTTGAGAAAATTCCAATCATATTGAGTTAATGAACTAACCGTTTTTTTACATGATGTAAGGAATAATATTTTTTATGAGAACCTGAAATTAAATATCCTAAAAAATGAGGCATGGGAATATAAATAAAATCCTACCTTGATGAAATAAATATATATTCCTAAATTCCCACTAGCCATCATCCTAATATTTGTTGTCATCTTCACAAGGAACTGGCCTCTCATCATCAGAGATCTACATGGTCTATACTGAAGTATGGTTTTATATTAATATGGTGTCTAACCACACAGATAAATTATAATTTGGAATTTATATTTCATCAAATTAATTAGTTTTCTAAAATTATAATAACTCAAAATATATTTTTCCGAGACTCAAATCACAAACACAATATTATACCTCTTATAGGTAAAACACCCCATTTTGGAAACAACTACTGTCTTGATCTAGGATGAGTATACATGGAACCAAACTACTGACGTAATATGTGGCATGGCCCAAAGGTCATTCCCGATCACTATGGGGTAGAAACTGGTGCCCAGGTATCAAAAAAATAGCTTGTGAACTATTTCACCTGATTTTATTATCATATGGAACCCAAAATAACAAATAAACCAAATTTGAATAATCCCAACCCAAAAAGGTATAAATAATTTTCATATTTATGTTTACAACATTAAATAAAATCAAAATGGTCTACAACAGAATGTGAAAACAAGTCACCACCCTAAATATCACCATAGGACAGGAGGAGAATTATCCTATAGCTACCAAAACAACACCTATAAGGGAGCCCACTAGCATCCCGAACCACTATCTTGAATCACCTTACCATTAATTAATTCCAAAAAAACCATGTCTACTTACACCTAAAGGTTTAATTAGGATTTGAGACAAATCCCAGTAGGATGCCACCAGACAAAAATATTCCATTTTATAAATATTATAATGAAAAATAAAATGAAGGATTTATAAATTTTATAAAAACAGTTTTTTATAGAAGACATCTAAAAAGGGGAACATGATTACTTTTTAAATATCCAACAATGTGTGCCAAATATCGATGGTGTGTACGATATGAAAAGAGAGCACTAGGTCACGTGATATCCCTAATGGCACTAGCTAATAGGGAGACACTAGAAACATAATATATCAGTTAAACATGGTATATTAACCACATCGAAAATCATTCTATTGCATGATCCACTAGATAGGAGAATCATCCATAATTCTAGAGGTCTCCAATAGTCATCAATATTTAGATAGTTTTTTCATCATCAATCTCACTATGTGAATCTAGGTCGAAGCCACTTCTAAATCACTATAATACAAGTCATATTATTACCACATAGTCATCAATGATTCCCTTTCTAATAAATTCACATTTTACATAACTCATAGATTACATGTTTAACAAACAAAATCGAAGAAAAAAAATAAACACGCTTAGTAATTCACTCTTTTCCACTACCAAAACCACATTTAAATCCAAATTCACATGAAATCCATTCCAAAAAATGTTTCTCGTCCCTTGAAAAAACTATTAAACCTCTTTCCTAATTGATAAAACACCTTTAAGAAGAATAAAAAGGTTTCATACATGAAACATACCCTATTTGCATTATAAAACAATTTTTAATCCATACACATATTAAATCCCTTAATAGACACCTTTCTCACCCCAAAAATAAATCATAGAAAACATTTTATCACCAAATCAAGCATATTACATTCTTAAAATAATATTTATGAATGGAACCACCTTCCACAAGTGAAAATAAATTCTAGAAAATGGTGAAAAACATCATCCTCACCTTAATCATATCCTAAGGATGCAATATCGAACACTAAACATCATAATTAAACCAAAAATACTAATATGAAACCCCCAAAACGAAACCCTACCTTCTGGAGAAGTGAATCCCTAATGAAAGAGTGAAGAAACCCTATAAGGGCCATTTGAAAAGAAAGAGGGAACATACATGAATATTCATGGAGAAATCACACCAAAGGTTCCACCAAAATAGAGACCAAGGGAGAGATGAAGGAGGGTTATACACACCCAGGGCTGAAAAATACCAATGGGGGACAAAAATTGGGGTTTATTGTATAAAATTAGAGAGAGAGAAAACCCAAAAATATAGTTTTTACTAACATGGATAGGCCATGTGGTTTTCCTGCATGATTTTCCAAACCCTACGGAAACCTTTCTCCCCTTAATATCCAAAAAGGAAAATCCACATGAATATCCCACACGGTTGACAAACAATGCGATAAGCCAATATCAAAAAACACCACTTCACCACACTGTTAGCCAGGCAAGGGTGTATGGTTTGGAAAACCCTTCACTAACCATGCACACTATGAAGATTACCCAATATTTTCTAATTTACATCATGAAATAAGGAAAACCCAATGTAGAAAAGTTTAGATAAAAAATAAATAGAAAAAATACCTCAAAATAAATCATATGTATTTAAATTCTCCCCACCGTGAAAACATTCCATACCTAAAAAGTCAACATGGAACACGATTAGAGAATAAAAATGGATACTCTTGATAAACCTATGACATCCACCCCTATGTCTCATGTATATCATTACTATGTTTCCAAATAACATGAACCAACAGAATGGACTTTCCACAAAGCACCTTCTCTTGGGAATTTATAATCTTCACTATCCTTTGAAAGACAAATAAGTTAGGTTCCATTTCCAACTCCTCCCAATTTAACACATGATATGGATCAGGTTTATACATCATCAATTAGGAGTCATGAAACACATCAATAATTAACATCAACTGAAAAGGTAAGGATAACCAATCTACCACATTACCAACCTACTCAGTGAAATCAAAAGGTATGACATACCTAAGTGTTAGTAACACTTTCATATCTAGATGATGGTGACCCATGTGGGGTTCTATTTTCAAAACACTCGGTCAACCCTTTAAAACTCATATTCTCGGAATATAATATTGGATTAATATTGTTTGTGTATCTGAGCTATCTAAAGTCTTTTCCTGATCAACTTTACCTTCATAGACTTCACATTCACTAAGCTCGGTCCCAAAAGTGAGGTATGGCCTAACTCAACCCAACATAAAGGTGTCCAACATGGTTGCCCAAAAAGATACTCAAAAAAGCCATCTAAATTGAGTATGGGTAGTTATTGTTATATTCAAACTCAAATAATCACAAATAGACATCACATGAATTGCCAAAATCCAAGACACATTCTCAGAGCATGTCCTCCAAAATCTGATTCGTAAACTCATTATATCTATCAATTTGATGATGGTAAGCCATGATCAATCTCACTTGTGACCCCATTTCCCTTGTAAGTACTTCATAATACCAGGATGTGAAATGGGGGTCCCCATTAGAAATTATTTCCAATGGAACACCATAGAGCCTCAATGCCTCCTGATCATATAATCGACCCAGCTCATCCAACATTGCTTAATTTATGATCTGAATGAAATGAGATGACTTTTTAGATGATAAATCACCACCCAAATGGAATTCCTTCCCAAAGTTGTATGAGATAAACCAATAATTAAGTCTATGGAAATACCATGCCACTTCCAGGTAGGAATGGGAAGTTGCTGAAGCAAACCAGAGGGACTTTGGTGCTCTTCTTTTACCTTCTTACATGTATATCACCTTGATTCAAAGACAGCTATATCCCACCTTATTCCTATCCACCAGAACTACTGATGAACATCATAGTAAATCGTGGTAGCACCAGAATGAATATAATACTATGACTAGTAGATATCCTACATCACCACCACCCTCATAGGTAAAAACACCATAGAAAAACCCTAGAAACATAAGATTCCCACATGAGACCAAGACCAATAAAAAGGTCTCTTCCCACCATAATGTAACTACATAGAATATTGGAAGAACTCATAACCAATGTATGATTACTAAATAAGCATTATAAGATAAGGATCCAACTAAACACAAACCAAGAACCCACCTACACATGGACCCTTGGTCTCAAGATATATATGAAAAAGAATCCCCATCAACTTCCATTCATCACTGGACTCATTCAATGCCTACAGTGGCACCATCTAACTCAAGTTTTCTACTACAACATTACCATTACTTATGGAATAAACCTTATCAATTATAAATCTCTAAATTTACTCCACCCAATGATTCTACCTTAGATTCAAATCCTTCTGAGAGAAAATGAAGGATAATGTTTTATGATCAGAATAACCAACCAATTTCTCCCCCCCCCCCAATAATGGCTCCATGTTTTCAAGGAATTCATTACAACTGCTAACTCCAAGCCTTGGGTCAGGTAATTCATTTAATATGGTTAGAGTTGGCGAAAACCATACGCCACCACATTATTTTCCCACATAAGCACACATTTGAGAACCATATTAGTGGAATCAAAATAATCCATATATCCCTTTCCCGATTATGGTAAGATCAACACAGGATTTGTAGTAAATTTCTGATTTATTGTCACAAATGATGACTGACAATCTGGGATCTACTCAAACATCACCCAGTTCAGGCTGAGCACCTTCATGGGTGAAGGATTCTATGAAATGTCCCAAAAAAGCCTCTTGTAATCTCCCTCTAGGCATAAAAAAAATTTCAATATAAAAAACATTCATTGGGTTCTGCTGTGTAATAACTATAGTGATCTTCTCTAGGTCCACCAAAACAAATTTTTTCATGATCACATGTTCTAAAATGTTTACCTATTTAATCCATAAGGTACACTTTTAATTCTTGGAATAGATTCATTGGTGTCAGAGAGTTCCAAAAATGATTATTAAATGACACTCATTCCCTTCCTTAGATCTAGATAAACTCAGATGTCATCAAGAAATACAATAAAAAAGATTATAGGTACTGGTGGAACAATCTATTAATTGGCTCCATGAAGACCACTAGAGTATTTGTCATCCCTAAAGGCATGAGCAAGTACTCAAAATGGTTGTACCCTCTTTAGAAATCCATTTTCTGGATGTCCATCCATTTCACCCGAACATGGTGATCACCAGAACTCAATTAAATATTAGATAACCAACTTTTCCACTTAAGCTGATGAACCAAGTCTCAATTCATGGAAACAATACTTATTATTGATGGTTACCTTATTTATCTTATGGTATTCAACTAATAACTGGAAAGATCCATCGGCTTTTTTCAAAAATAAAACTACGGGGGTCCAAGGAGTGATTCTTGAGAAAATTAATCCTATGGATATAAAATTGTCCATCTATACCTTTAATTCCCACAACTACATGGGGCCACAAGGTATGAGGTAAAGGATATATGCTATGTTCCCAATGACAAATCAATCGAGAACTACACATCCCACTCTGGAGGAAAACTGAAAAATTCCTTAGGAAATACCTCTAAGAACTCATCCACCAAATCGGGTTATCCACCCTAAGAATTCCCACCATCTTCCTCCAATATGAGTGCCTATAATTGAAGAACAAGGTTTCCCAATTTTTGAGGTCTAGTGCGACCCAACAAAGGATCCCATTCACCATGATAAAACATTGGTACAACCATCATGTGCCACAAAACACACCCATCACCTATAGAATGCAATGTGTTCTTGGAAGTGCACCATCTAATCCATACCAAGGATTATATCAAAGAGGTCCATCTACTAGACCAAGTAGTCCCACTCCAACATGACCCCATACATATTGAGTGTATATGGTGGACACATGAAACCCTACATTCTGTTTTTATCATGAGGTGTAACCAAATCCATCACATACGATATAATCTAAAATAAAAGATTCAACAAGATAAAAATATGGATAAAGATAAATGAAATAGAAGCACCAGTATCAAACAAAACAACATCTATTGATGAAGAAATCAAAATGGTACATCAATCTTTCAATGTCCCTACATCTGATCCTGCTTGTGGCAGATCTACCGCATAAAGATTCTTCAACATAGCATTATCCTGAGAATGACCACTCACCGATGGTTATGCCCTTAATTTGATATACCCATAAGATGATACAACCCTTCCTCCATGACCACTACACTAAAATCCCACGATCCTAGATGGTTCTAATTGGGCTAATAGCCCAGTAGAATCCATAAATCTTTCTCTACTCTGATAATAATGTACGGCTCTATTGAATCACTAGAAGATCCCTACCACTTCACATCAATGATATTATTTGGATGGATATGTTAAATAATGTAATATTTTCCCTACCTTCCCACACTAGTGTCTCACAACAGACCTTACATTGGAAGCCAAATAACAATACAATCTGGAAGGATAGCCTTAGCTAACACGTCCCTTATTCCCCTTATCATCCCTATTCCTCTTTTTATCTGAAGAGACGCCACTACCCAAAGATGAAATGGATCTTGAAAACCCATATTTTCTTTTCTAATCAAAATTTATAATACAATCAAATCAACCACCATAGTGTTGGTCTTTAGATTGAACAAACATTATTGGAAATAAATCTCTGGCTGCATGACCAACTCAATCTTCTATGCTTTAATCTACTCATTTTAATTGATATAAGGTGCATTTTGCACGAGTTTTGCAATGAGATTAGAATAATCCATCATGGAAAAATATCCCTGGGTAATATCTAAGATCTTACAGGATGTAGCATATCCAAATAACTTGGAAAAATACTACTCATTGAACAAAATCAAAAAATATTTCCAAATCCACTACTTGGTCTTCCCAATTTGAACCACTGAGTGCCACCACCCATGACTGTGAACCTATAGAAATAATGAAGCGCACTTCACCTTTACTACCTATTGAGTTTCAGGAAACTCAAATATCCACTCTATTTTCTTGAAACACTCTTCTTCTTGCTGAGGTTTAAAATTTCCTTTAAAGGATGGTTTCTTGTTCAGGAGGAAATCATGATATTTGTTATTTTCAAGACATGGATTGGATTCTATGAATATGTAAAGTCTAAGATCTGATCCCTTTACCAAATCATGTATATCCTAGACCAATACATTCACTAATCTCTAATCAATCAGTGATATATAACTCTCTACATCCTCTTCCCATTGTATCATATGAAGTATCCATGGAAGCTTCTTCCTATAAGAAGCAACTATCAAAAAGGAAACCATTAACACCATTAGTCTAAAAATATTTCATCAATAATAATAAAAACTAACATTTAATAAATCCAAAAAAATAAAATCCATCACAATAACATGAAAACCAAACCAAACTACTCCACTCCCACACCTACTGTCCCTATTCAGTCTATAGCCTTCACATCTCTCCTGGAGGAGAAGGTGAATGAAAAAGGCCAACATCCCATGGTGACTCAAGATATTTCAGAAGGTGTGATGGCTAGCCATTCTAATCACATATAGAACCTAAATTTATTACAATAATAGCTCCCTTAAATTCAAACTCATCAAAAACATGAACAAAAATATCGATTACTTCCTTTGTTACTATTTTGTCATGAACCAGGATGGGTTTCCCTAAAACATAACTCCTGACCTGATTCATGACATGGCTCGAAGGGTGTTCCGGATCCCCATGTGTTGGAAATAAGTGTCCGGGTATTGAAAAATAGCATAGGATTGATTTAACAAGGTTTTATGAACATAAACAACCCAAAATAATAAATAAAGAAAAATTGAATATTCACAACAAAAAATAGTTATAAAAAAATTTCAGATTTAATTTTACACCATTATATGAATCCCAAAATGTCTAAAACCCAAAATGAAAACACGTCACCATCCTAGAAACCATGATATAAAAAAAGATCATAGTCCTTAAGATACCACCACAACACTTACAAGGAAATACCACTAGCATCCCAAACCACCATCTTCAAACACCTTTCCTTTATTAGTGTCAAACAAAACCAAGTCTACATGCACCCAAATGTATATGTAGGGCGTGAGCTAATTCCTAGTAGGATTCCAACCAATAAAAATATATCAAGATATAAACATTATATGAAAAAATAAAGTGAATTTTATATAAGAAGTTTATAAACAATTTTTATAAAAAACATATGAAAAAGATAACATAGATAGTTTTTAAATAACCAAAAAAGTGTATTGTAAGCCGATTGTGTGTACAATATTACAAGAGGGGACCATGTCATTAGAGATTCTTATTGGAACTATCTAATAGTGGGACCCTAAAAACATCATATCTCGATGAAATGTGGTATAGTAACCACAAAAAACATCATTCTCACGAACATGACACAAGAGTGGAGAAACATCCAAAATTTTAGTGGTCTCCAATCATCATCAATATTTGGTTAGTTCTGCCACCATCAATCTTGTGAAATGAATCCGAGCTGAATCATCTTCCAAATCATAAGAATACTAGTCCTAGTACACCCACATAGTAACCTATAATTCCCTTTTTCCTCAATTCATATTTCATATGAAACATATATCACCACTTGAAAAAATGCGAACCAAAAAAATATAAACACACTTATTATGTCACAGTTTTCCACAACCAATACAACCGTTAAATAAAAATTGACACCAAAACAATTCTAAATCATTTTTCTCACCCCTTAAACAATTTATAAAACATATTTCATAATTGATAAAAAACAATCTAGAATAAAAACAACGTTTCAGTCATGAAACACAACCAATTTCTGTTAGAAAAACCAATTTGATGCCACAAACATATCAAAAACCATAAAAAAACATTTCTCACCACATACATAAATCATCGAACAAATTTAATCACTAAATAAAGCATATTAAATTCATTAAATAATGTTTAATTATCAAACAACTGACCACAAGTGAAGAATGTTCTTCAAAATTTTGTGAAACTTAATCTGCACCTCAATTGCACCCTAAGGAGGGAATATCAAACCATTAAAAACATGATTAAACCCAAAAGATTAATTTATAACCCAAAAAATGAAACCAAACATGAAATATAAGTGAATCCCAAAATAAATAGGGAATAATCCATATAAAATAGGGGGAAAACAAGAAATATGGAACATACTTGAAGTTTCATGGAGAAATCACACCACAATTTCCACCAAAATGGAACCCATGGGAGAGGATAATGAGGGGGGCACACCTAGTGATTAAAAATACCAAAGGTAGAGATAAATGGGGTTTAATGTTAAATTTATGGAGAGATAAACCAATAAATCCAATTTTTAATATGCGGGGAATGTCATACATATTTCACGCATAGTTTGGAAAATTGTGCAGCAATTGTGCTCCCCTTACTATCTAAGAAGGACATACCATGCAGTTACCATACACAGTTTATATACCTTGTGCTAAACATATGATAAGTATCTATCCCAAAACACAACTTGGAAGCATTGTTACCTAGGTAATGGTGCACGGTTTGGAAAACCATGCACTGACTATGCACACTATGCTTATTACCCAAATATTCTCCATTTTTCTTCAAGACATAAGGAAACCCCAAAGGGGAAAAGGATATACCAAAATTTAGTATAAAAATACTTCAAAATAAAGCATGTGTGTGAAAACTACTATGAATAAATTTCAATCCAAATATTCATTTAGGAGATATGTATATTAAACAAATGCGAGATAAATATTTATTTATTATAAAAATATTTAAAATCCAATTAAAAATAACTATCTTATAATCAAACAAAATATCCAAAAAATGTAAATCCTATTTCCTTACATAAATCAAATGAATTAAAAATATTTAGAATATCATTTTTCGGTATAATTTACATTTTTACCCCTTTTAGGGCTTCAAATCACTTAAATCAAAAGTATATGTGTCATGATTAAGGAAACCCCGGTTGACTATATTCTCTCCATGTTTATTCTTTTTTTTTCTAAAAATTGTATCATCCAAAGATGCTAAATGATTAATATTTTAAAAAATTATTCTGAAAATGGTTTATAAACCCTCATGGGTGGATCATTCAAATATCAAGGACCAAGTATATTTTTGAATATTGAATAAGAAACACATGTGTATTAAACATCCTAATTTAGCATTATAACCTAAACTTTTTTCCTTTGAGAACCAAATGTACACTATAACGATTGGATAAATACTAACACATAATGATGCATTAAAAACACAATCCTAGATAACATGAAAATTTAAATAATTTTTTATCATGTACTTATTCCATATATATTGTTGACTTTTAGTAATGAAGTGAAAAATAAAACCACTAACATGGAATTTGAAGTTTATAATTTAAAAGGTACCTCATGTGAGAGTGTTATACCCATAACACTATAGAGAGATCATAAAGAACATATCACAATAAAAATTTACATTAGGTAAACTAATCTATCAATTAATATAATGATAATTATAAAATAACCATTCAGGATACTCATTATTATTTTTTTCATGGTAATATTCTTCTTCTTTTCATGTTATGAACAAAACCCAACTACCACTTATTTTAGAACCAGATTTATTTATAGGAAAGTTTCTAGTGTAATTATCAATCAACATGGGATGATATCTAGTTTAAGGGAATCATAAATGTACCTTTGTAAAGAATTCTCCCCATATATCCAACAAACATATTTTAACTGAGGACCCAGCATGACCTTCCCATACCATTGAAATTTATTTTCTTAATCGAATGAAACTTAAGTGTTATGAAGATAATAATTTGAAACGTGATGAAAATATGATGAAGTCCTAAATAATACAAAAAATATAAAAAAACATTACTATAGTCAAAATGAGGGAGAATAATCCATATAATCAATATAACATGGGATACTAAGATGAATATGAGATATATGAATATTATACAAACAAGTGGAACAAATAAAAAAAAATTCATCCCATATTATTGTAACAAGAGGGAAAACCCTAACCATATCACCACCATCCAACCAACAATGGATAGTATAAAGAAACAACACCACCATATAGACTTTTCCTCTACTTGTATTAATAAAAACCATATATACCTACAATCATTGGTAGTATATAGTGTTTGACCACAAATAGCCTAGTAATAACCCACAAACAATTTCAAAATAATTCCTTATTATAAAAATAAAAGTATTCAAGTTATATGGAAAACTGTATAAAAATATGATTTTAAAATTTTAAATACTAGATTAAATATTAACGTAATGCAGTTATCAATTCAAATAAAAAATACATGTCAAAAAACATTTTAAGACATGAACCATGGGATATGATCTTAAAGAATATTTTCTCAAGGGAATCCTAGGTTCCTCAAAATATCTCAGTGCTTAAATTAGTCATCCAAAAATTTGTGTCGTTTCTAGGGAGAGTAAACTCAAATCATTTTTGTAATGATTTTACTGATCAAGTGAAACCAAAAACATATTATAAATTTTTTTTGATACGGTCTTAATTTTATTCCAATTTTGGATTGGTGTTTCATGAATAACCATTATTTCCCAAGTTACCCAAAAACCAAAATACCGAGTTACTATAATTTACCCCTTCTTAATGATTCACCATTTTATAATTATCAACTATATCCCATTGAAAAACTAGAACCTCCTTATAAAAACAAAAAAAAATACAACATTTTTTAATAAAGAAGATCTCCTTTAAAAATCGAATATTTTCCAATTTCGATGGAAAATTATCTAAAAAATTTATATCATGTATAAAACCAAAAAATATTACATTATATAATTTTAATCATTTATGAATAATCTTTATAAAATAACAATTTACTTAAGTATTTTAAAACAAATGTGACATATGAAACAAGGTTTCTCTTACAAGATAATACATTTTTAATAGTGAGAACCGACTAGGAAATATCATCATTGATCTTATAAGATAAATATAGGACCCTAAAATCAAAATCCAAAACCATATTATTCATATAAAAAAATAATTAGGAAACCAAGTTATTGAGCTAGAGTTAAAAACGAAGTATTGGAGAAGTAACCTATAAAGAATATATAGGAATCCATACATATCATTTACTTGAATAATAATTGATAAATAGAAAAAAATTAAAAAATAAGGAAGGGAGATGATTTAACAGAGTGGATAAACTGAAGGATTCAAATGGAATGGAGAAATAGGGGTCGAAGGTAAAAAATCTTATAGGGTATCCATGTAGTTTTAATATTTTTTTTGTTTTTCTGAATCTCACACAAATTAGTAACATAATTTTAAAAATAATGCACCAAATATTAAATTTGAACATGAAATACTTGATTAGTTTAATTTTTTGGTTTTACCATTTGGAAAAACTCACAATAACTATGAAAATCAAATCATTCAGGAAATTATAGTTTCACAAGATTTGTCGAATGCTTAGTATAAACTATGTACCTACTGTAAGATAGTGGATGCTCCCAATTTTCAAAGTTTTGGAAAGAAGATTATCTTTATATTATTGAAATGAAAATAGAGATATAGAATACAAAATTTACCTAAGAATAAAAGAATGGGTGTTGAAATTATACCCACTATTCATCTTTCTTCCCCTAGAATTCCATCTCAATAATTGTAGATCCAAAAATAGTTGAGGCCACTAATCTATTGATATGGATCATCACTCCTATGTATCATGAGATTCATTACCATATTTCTAAAATAGTATAACAAAATGGATAAAATTATCATAATGTAACTTCTAATAGGAGTAAACAATACAAACTCAATACATAGTCACTAAGACATTTTGTTCCAACTTTATCTCCTCCAAATTGAAGACATGGAAATGGTTATGAATATATTTGTTCAATTGGATGACATTGATAATGTTATGGGTCAATGTCAATGTTGAAACTATTTTGTCATGTGAGGATAATAAGTTTAAAATAGAAATACCTCAAGTAATATTGATGAAAAATACATCAATGATCACACGCTTTCTTCCAAGTAGTCCTATGTAATATCCAAACAACATCACTATGTAGGTCCCACATATGTTCACAGTGCTTCCACATAGGTATAAACTATACTCCTAGAATCCCTGCTTATGTCTAGCCTATACACCCATTTTCAGCATGTAATCCCGGGCATGCATACCCAAAAAATTCATTGTTTACGCCCATCAGAGAACAAGAATGACATGATTTTGGAATTAAACATGTCTCATAGGGTCCTAAAATTACACATAAATTGGACACTTGAGTTACTCATTGGACATGACTAGAAGACCAGAAGATGCCTCCAAGCAATTATCTCCCTAGTCCTTCACCAATGTCCTCATAACATTCTTTGTATATCTCCATGACTCGAAAAGGGAGGAAATTAAAAAGGGTAGTTGGTTTCGGGTTCCTCTAGTGTTTTAAACACAAAATTCTGGTGTGAGGAGACATCACCCCCTATATTAATAGAAAATTGGAGAAGTCCCCTTATCAGGCCTAAGACCTGTATACCAGTTAACCAAAGACAAATGAGGAGACCCTTAAAAACATGAGAATGATGTTACCTAACTATTGTTTCCTAGGTTTTCCACCAGCCAATGGAATATTTATCGCAATTAGGTCTACCCTATGTGAAACCCCTTTACCTCACCCAACCTCACATACGTGAAGGAACATCTTCACACCCAGACCACACCTATGTGACCCACCTTCAATCCACCGAGGCCTTACCTACATTATACATACTTTGATCCCCCTTTCACACCACGGATGACAGGGTACATATTTCCATGGATATGTCATCTAAGTGGACCAATCCAAGGTTTCCCAAAAATCCTTTATATTTTTCTAATCATTTCATAGGGAACATGTGTGTGCCCTATAAACTATAAATTCCCAGGGTAATGGAGGTACTTCATTTATCCTACCTATTTTGTAAGATCCTTAGAGTGTTCTAGATTATAAATTCCCTTAGTAATGGGGATCTCTACCTAAGGGAAAATGAATGGTCTTAGGGAATAGAAACTACAGAGGAGGTAGGAACGTCAAATCCCTATCCCTCTCCTTGAATCCCCTAACCAAGACTCCACCGTCATCTATAAAAAAACAAGTAGTAAATTTCACCTAAGTGAATCTCTCATGGAGTAATCCCATGGTATTTCTTGAGGGACATATTCATTCCCTCATCCACTAGTAGATGAAGGATATTGTCTGGTTTTCTAGATCATCCACTTATTCTTATTTCTCAAACTGATCGTGACTCAAATTGATTTAAAGGTTATTGATGATAATGAAATCCACACAATGAAATACATATATTGGAAAGGTAATCCCTTTCCATATCCTCTTCTCACATTCCCAAAGGGACTCCAATTTGGTGTAATCAACAAAACTATGTCACCAGATCTAAGGGGCATATTCAATATAATTCAACACCTTGGAGATCCTAATATACACTCCTCTACTGTAGTGTTTACACCAGGCCCCAACTAGAGTTTCAAGTGACGTGAACAGATATTACCTTAGGTTATATTCACTGATGGAAGAAAATTATCAATATCAGTAAAGATTCCTTTTCCAATTATTCCTATAACCTTGACTAGGACCACCGTTATAAGTTTATGCCCCCAAATTTCAATCTATGTGAGCTTTGATTTTTGAAAAAATGGGATACATTGGAAGGATACCTAATTTTCAAACCGAACACCTCAATCTCACCCTAGTCTTCTATGGGATGTATTCCTAGTAGGTTCATATCAATCCAAGGAGGATGCATACCTTATAGGTCCAATGGGACATTTTGGTATAAGTCTCACACTATCCCTCATCTAGGAACCTTTTGACTATAATTATTGGACACATTATATTATAATGAACAATTTTATCATTCTCACATGACCTTAAAAGGCATTATTTGTTCCATTATGTAGCATCAAACTACATGGATTTTGATTTCTTTTGTAAGGTTAATAGGAAACCCACATCATGGTCCTGATCCCAACATAAAAATAGCTCCCTTCTTTATAGATAATAATAAATTATAGATCACTACAAAATGTGTCTGAAGAAACAAATCATGATACTAAAATAAATAATAATCTATAATTCATACATAAAATATGGTACCATAAATATAGAACCACACCTATATACATATGATTCTAAATTCATAACATTTAAAACATTGACTATTAATTTATGGGATACTTGTTTTATATTTTGAGATTAATTATCTATGCATAAATACATATTAAATCTATAATAGAGTCTTAGAGTTGGAAATAATTCCCAAAAAAGGTGGGATGAACCCTACCTCTCATCCTATAAACCAATGTGATTCTATAATCGTTTTTGGATCCATTTTCCAATGACCACCTACCTTTGTAAATTAGTTTTGTGATAAATCTGGAATAAGGGAAACATTTAGTGTTTCCAATTAGATAAATAAAACCAATTGGAAACCATCCAAAAAGGATGTGGAAATATGTGTCTGAGGGGAAAGGAAGTTTCACCACCACCAAAAAATTACAATCCAATCCCACATGATTTTCTAGGATGAAACAAAAACAGTGAACCAGATGTGAATCAATAACCAAAAAGACTACATCTCCCACATTTTTGACCCCTTTAATTATCACAAAAAATGAAAATAGAAAAACATAGATCTAAAATAATTGACTATGCATGGATTATTAATTATGATGCTCCTTTGATGGGGTTTTATTATTTTATAGTTTTTTATATACATTTGATGAAATTTCAACCAGAATTAACTTTAATCTAAATGGGGTCTTACCAGTTTAATCCTGTAGATTCTTTAGCCGTTACAAAGGCAATACCCTCATCAAATTAGAGGATATTATTTCCAAACCAGATCCTTAAACATAATGTATCAAATTTCTTGATTCTGTATTTCCACCTGAATGGTACTGTACCAAATATATAGTTTGCATAAAAAACCCTCCAATTAATGAATCCCCACCTACCTTCTTATCTGTTATAGTTTATGGACCAGAAGTCAATGACGCCCGTTATTGTTTCAAAACCATTTTGAGGATCTATCCATAGAACATAGAAATATATTTTATCTTATCTTAGGGAGGCCAATCATGAGGTCACTAATGTCCACGTCCCAATAAAAAAGGGTCCCACAAAGGAGATCCTTCTTGTATCCATTATTTCATGTTCCATATTAAAATGAAGCCTTATTATGATGAGGATTTTACATTTGGGATTCCAACCCAGGTCACACAAACATGGGAACTTGTTATAGCCTGATGTGGGAAATGACTAGGAAATAAGGAACATGAACATACCCATTTTCCCTCTAGAGAAGCTCAAAAGTAAAATGTAACTTCAAATTATGAGTAGGTGCACACACCTTCCCGCATACCATAATATTTTAATATCATTTTGGATGTATTCGGGGAATATAGCTGGTGAATGTTGAAAAAAATATAGAGATTACCCATATGTCCACCCTCAATCATAATGACTATCAGTATATACCAGAATGAATAGGAGTACAGGAGTAGGTCCAAACCCTCTCTCTAACCATGAAATATGAATTTTTCTTTATTCTAGTTATTTAATTCAGTCATAATATCATGAAAATTATAAAAGGAAAGAGAAAAATTCTCACTAGCATCCTAAAACCCATCATCTTATGATAATGAAAGTGTTGGTGGATGAGTGGACGACACAAAACGTCATCTGCACAGTTGGGGTGACTCATCAATATAATTAAAAGTTTACTTAAGAGTAGATTTATATCCATTCTCCCATCTAGGAGGTTTGTGGGCCAAATTCAATGATAAATGGATAACTAAATTAGGACCATACCCTAGTTATAACTAGAGGCTATTGGTCCGTCACACTGGCCTCTCTATGAAATGTATATAGCCCTTACCGAATTACATTAATCTTTTTTAAACATTCTATAAACAACATGGGAGATACTCAAACAAGTATCTATATTTAAAATCATAATTCCACAGCTAGAGGCCCTAGTCACCCATAGGAGAGAATATAAATAGTATCTCGACTAATGTAGATTATAAAACAAAGAGCTAATCTACAATATCACACTACTTAATGATGGTGTTATTTAATACCATTTACATTTATCTATGGTATCTCATGATGCTACTCATCTGTTACTGAATTATAAAATAATATATTTAATTGAGAAGTTCCACCGTGTACATTTTTTATCATTAAATTTGAAGGTCATCCTTTGACATATTTCAATGGAGGCATACTTTAATACCACAATCCGGTTGATCATGAGAGACCATATCCATATGATCACTGTGAGAACCCTAATTGTGGAAAAATGACGAAACAAAAGGAAGGACCACCCCTTTCTATCATTCAACCTGAACGTCCTCCCTAGGGTATACACAATAGGAATTCCCATTATAGTTAAATTTCATGTTTTGATGGTGGTACTCCCCATGGTGGAATTAAATTTTAAATAAATACCTATAGTGAAACTACATTTCATCAAGGAGGTCCTCCCCATGATGAACTAACTATGATATATCTATTATATCATGAGTCACTTTGGAAAATGAGTCCAGTCACGTCTGATGCATCATCATTAAAAAGTGATATACGTTATCAATTGAAAGATAGCCCAAGGAAATAGTCCTTTTCTGAACAATGCTTGGATCACCTTATTTAAAATAATATATATTAAATCAATTCCATCTTTGATATCTATAATAAATTTGTAGGTAAACAACCACTTTAGTTGGATCAGGTTGAGTAACATCTTACCAAAGATAAAGAATACATATTACTGATGTGGTGATATTTGGATAAAGACCACACAACAGTCATCTTCTATCTATTATCGAATCCCTAATATATAATTAAATAGGTTTTTTTAAAAGAATATACAGATTAAATAAACTTGAAATTATGGAAGAATCTTAATCACTTAAAAACAAAAGTCATTCCTTACAAATAACATCCAATCCATGTCAAGGTAATAGAAGGGATACACAACCAAATAGAGTAGCTGGATCTCTTGGATAACTGATACCCAAAACTGGGAAAGAAGAAAATATCCCACCACTGCACATGTCTCAATGCATTAAATGTGTGGTTTCATCTGATTGCTAACACCCCATCCAGTGTTAACATCATAGGATGTGTTGAACATGGGGAATTTCATTTATCCTCTCTCTCTAGTCAGTGAATCCCACCAATTGTGACAACATTTAATATCATAGACTCCATAAATCATTTAGAAATGATATAGACATGAAATAAATGGTATACTCAACAAAATATGGAACTGGATGTCTCTCGAAGACATCAGTCCAGAAGAGAGTGAGCCATAATAGTAACATCCATGACAATACTAGAGGAACCCCATACATATATGCTGAGAGATTTTTTAATGAAACCTTTATGGATGAAAATCCAAACTCAAAAGTATGTGAGAATGGAATAGTAGCATCCCTAGCCCATATGGATTTTTTTCCCTTAATCTCTTCTTAGATTAAAGTCATTATTTTCCTATTTTATTGTAGCACCACAAACTGGATCTACCCAAATCTTCCAACCTTTTGACCAATTTTATTCACTAGGAACATGTAATTTATTTTATAGCGAGTCCCCTCATATCACCGTTTTGTAGATGAATCCATAATGATTAGTGAAGGATAGGATGAGGCCCTATTATGGGCATAAACAAAATAAATATATAAAGTGTGTGATTTCATTTGGAGATCATAGTTCATTCAACAAATATCCCTAGTACAACCAACCCTATTATCATTAAATGGATTTTCAAAATCCTGCAATGCATTACACATTAGTGAATTTTTCTAGAATTTCACCTGAAGACGCAATATAATATGAGGTTGGTATATAGGAATAATAGGAGGAGGTTTCTATTAATAATAGTATCCATAAGAAAACAATGGAAGAAGGTGTACGATCCATAAAAAATAATTAAAGAAGTTGTGGATAACCAAAACTAATTAATTTCAATGATTTGTTAGATTCACTTTAGTGTTATACTACAACCACCTTATTGAGTATCTTCCAAAGTAAAGGGTAATGGTGTTGTTGTATCTCACCCACCACTTGATTATTTTGATATCTTCGCACATGAGAAATGATATTATTGATAGGTAGAAGAGATGAACGAGTTGAGAAAACTTGATATAGAATTACTTGGAGAAAACATCATTACTAGATATAATCTACATGAAGAGACTCACCCCATGATCAAATGAAATGCACCTCAAAAAAGATGTTTCATAAAAGTAATTGAAATAGAGCCAAAACATCTTCTCAACATGGGGTATAAAAAACCATTATATTTTGAACACCCACCAACAAGATATAATGTGTTCACTTTATTGGGAACATTAATATCACTAGGAGAAACACATCCTCACAGAACATCCCCGTTAAGTTACTAACTGTGAGTAAAATTAGAAATTCAACAATATAGCCTCAAAATGAACCCATTGAAATATAATTTATGAGTTACCTTGGGAACTTTTCTTAGATTTGTGGTAATCCATCATGTCGTTGAAGTCAATATCGAGAAGACAAAATCTATCCTTGATTTTTAACATCCTTGAAACATTAAAGATTTGACGAAATTACAAGAATGAAACTCTCATATTCAGTTATTTATAGAAAAACTCATAGTCAAGTGTTTTAAATTCACCTGTTCAGTGAAAATAGGATTACATATTAGTGGACTAATAACAATTAGGAAGAATTCAGCAGTCTCATGAAATATATTTTGAGGCCATTATTGTTGATACCTTATGTTAAGAAGAATACACTCATTTTTTATGTGAAATCCCTAGAATGATCACTAGTTTATTTCCTCAATCAGAACAATGAATCATGGAATTAAAACAACACTTATTATCTTAGTCAAACTATTCTCAATAAAAATAAATTCTATTCAGATATTAAGAAGATATGTTTGGAATTAATCTTCATGGTTAATAATATAAGGTACTAACAACAACACTAAGACGTCAATTAGGTCTCTTACAACAACCCCCTTAAACAAATACACAGTTATTATATGTTAACTAGATGTTTTCCATGGTGGGATGTAATTATTCAAATGTTCAACGTGCAATTCGTGACACAGAACGTCGAACAAATCCCTGAATTAATAGTTGTACTTGTAGAAAATCCCTCTATAGAAATAGAATCATTGAATTCTAAATTTACTGATGAAGAGTTATTCTCTATTTCAAGGGGCCTTTTGATATATGCATATATTTTTATATCACATCCAAAATCCCTATAGGGAAATGAGTGGAGGACCCAAAAATCAACAAAGATGAATTGGGAGTTTTTCTCTTTTCCCTATTTGAGGTAGTTTTACCTTACTCCAACATTTTATCTAAATATTGGACAAACAATAAGGAAGAGTATCAGGGCCTAATCAGAAGCCTATAACTAGCACTTGAAATTCCAATAACCTCTTCAAAGTACAATTACATTAATATTTCACGACCAAGTTGATAAATCATGATAATTCAATCATAATGGAAAATTTAATTCTAATTCCTGACTATGTATTTGGAACTATCATAGAATTACTCTTAGATCCTACATTTAATCATGTACCACAATCACAAAATGCCCAAGAATATATATTGGAAAATTTTCTTGTAGCTTTTGTGGATCTAGATCAAGATAAAATATCCATCATCATTGTGAATCATTGAATGGTGTCGCCATTCGTGCTTATTAACATGGAGGAAATTAAGTATGATAATTCCATCCAAAAACCAATAGTTACTTTGACCAATTTTATGATTACCATTACATAATACGTTCAAAATAGCGTGACCTCATCAGATGAATATAGAAAAGAGAAAACCTGATGAAAAGAAACCAACTTCACTATTTATGATGGAATAAATACCAAAAAGTACTTTATTAATGGGTATTTAATAGATTCCTTCTTAGGTATATTGATAGAGAGTAGACTGTTTCGTTCATGAAATAAGTACACACATGATCCTTTAGTTACCATCAGTCAGAATTCTGTATTTCCCATAAAATAGGGAGGCTTGGATACTTATGGACTCTAATGATGTAGGGTTGAAAAAAATTCACCAAAAGGTTTCATTCCTTCTAAGTGCATACTGACTTTATCCATCAAATACCAAGAGTTTCTACAAACATCCAAATAATCCTATCAATTTTTCATATAGAGAATGAATGTGATATGGTCGTATACTAAAACTATAGCCAAGAAATATAATACATCATCACTACTATGGAATTATTCTATAAATGGATTTATGAATGAACCCTCTATTATGTTAATACAAAAATAAATGTCAACTTCATTAAATCTAATATCATCACTAGATTCGGAATCCCTCATATGATACCAAGGAAAAATGGTGCTAATTTTTGTTTCTCTTAGTTGGAGAAGTTGTATCAACATGATAATATCAAATCCAACCATTTTAATTTCTATTATATAGTTTTGAATGGATATATAAAGGAATTAAATATGACCCTATAAAGCATACTCTAAAATGTGGTGGATAAAGGTAGAAAGTCTTATCCAGATAAGATAATACATTCCTTGAGGTATTAACAAACTAAAACCCACACTACAACATATGGTACCTTTTATTCATTGTTATATAGGAAAGAAACAATCCTTCCCATTGGAGTCTAATTTCCCATGATTCTCATTTCTATTTTTGATCAACTAACTACAAATAAGAAATCCAAAAAAATGTCTGGATGAACTAGAGACACTAGATTAGAAAACACTACATACCTTTCAAAACATGGAGTTCCACCAAAATTAAATAACCTGATCTTTTAATAACAATTTCTGCCTATGATCATTTCTCTAAGGAGAGATGGTACTGGTACTCAAGACCCTGATGATACCTGGTAAGAAACCTCTAAATCTTGAGTAGAAGTTGGAGGGACCTTATACCATACACAAGGTTAAGTCCAAGAGATCTTATTAGATGATCACTATAGATGTAGATATTGTTATGACACCTACCTAGAAATATTTCTCATGAAATTCTTTTTTTAATCTAAATAGTCTATGTTGTATGACCTTATAAGGTATGACATGGGGTCCTAGTTTTATTTCTGAAAACAAAAAGACTCCACAATACAAGATATATGAATCCAAACTATTTATCCAAATGTCATAGTCACATGATGTGAAAATTTAAGATGATTTTCTTAAATTTTTTTATAAAAATTCATGGTTCACAAACTTGTTTCATGGTGTAATATTTTATAGCATTTTGATCCATGCTTGAATAGATATCAATCCTTGGTGTTGGTCTCCCACCATACCACCATTCAAAAACAATTTCTTGCTTGATTAACATTTTAATGCAATATTAATTGATTCCTAGTAAATATGTATTAGGCCCATCCATAGAGTAAATAAAATTCCCCCTCACATACATATAAAAAATATCTTTTCTAGGCACTCTACGCTCCATGACTAGTGCCAATACAAATTCTTCCTTTGTGATTGGACAGATTCCTTCAACATATGATACTCCTTATTCTTGGAAAATATGGATCTCTATAATATTTCCTTAGATTTTAGTGATAGAATATTTAATTCTTGAGGAAACACCATCTTGAATATACAATGATATTCCCCATTTATGATTTGAATAAATCACCCTCAAAACGCATGTCAACCAGAGGAAAATTATTCCTCATGAGAAACTTATTGTATCATTGTATTACCTGAAAACATCTTACTGGAAGATAATTTTGGAACATGATCTATGGTCACCACCTACATACTTGTCCCATGTAAATCCTCCTAAACTAAAAACCTCATTGACCATTATTTACAATTTCGTTCTTTATGTTCGATGTGTGTCACAACATCCTCGGTGTAGTAAGACATATGTCACTCATAGTTTCCATAATTATAGTCCATGTTTCCCAACAAAAAATTATAATAATTCTTTCATCATTACCATATAAAGCTAAAATTCATTGTTAACGTCTTTTTTATTTCATGCTATAATACCAGAAGAACTGTATACACCTTGATTCTCACCCCTGTGAGATACATAGTGACACCCAGATCCTATATCCTATTCCATCCACCATTTAGTAAAAATAACCATGTCTTTCCTTCTAATCACATCTATGTGGTGTAATAAACTATTAAACTACTTTTATTTCAAACCTAACATAGATAATGTTGGATTATGATTTTTGTTAAAGGCTTCTCTACATGATCAAGGTTACTTATTACACATTAGGGTGAATATGGTACTGTATTCAAGAATATAATAGAAGCACCAAAAAGCCTTACCACATGATGTCAAACAACATGGTTGAATTATTTTTTTAATACGTAAAATTACACATTTTTATTTCCCTCAGCCGATTGGAACACAATCATGGGCATTGGACTCCCACCACCCTCTATCAAATAACTATGTGCGACATGATTATCACTTTGACAAGATATATAGTGATGCTCAGGTAATAAATTTTACTCTATAAAAAAAATAAAAAATACCCCCACTATCCTATTTACAAGACATATCTATATAGGTGGGTCTATTAATGGTTCTCACTCCATTCATAATCACATATTTAGAGAATCAAATCCCCCATCTCCACCCAAATATTCAATCAGTATGGGGGAATATATTCTAGAACTACATGTGTCTTGATTATCTCCTTGATGTGAGACATAGTGAAACCCATACCATATTTCATGTTCTCAACCACAATATAAAAAACCCCACTCCCCAAAAATGGTTCAGACCAATGTAGAAAACGTTTTTCATTATTCTTATGCGATTCTAACATGAAATACTCCGTAGATTGGAAAGAACCTTCCTTATACAAACCAAACTATGTTTCTGGTAAAATTAGGATCTCAATAAGCTATCTCTAGTCATCAATGATAGAATGAATGTTTCTTGAGAAAACCACTTCTTTACTATGCATTAATATACCCCATTCTATCTTTTCACAAGTCACCTTCAAAAGCCTTTTCAACTAGAGGGAGATTATTCTCCAAGAAAGACCTATTCTATCTCTGAAATCCAAGAAAAAATTATGATGGAAACTAATTTCAAAAATATTCAATGATCAATCCTTTCATACATATCCCATATCAATCATTGGATCTATAATCCATCATATTCTAGCTTATAAATCTCCAACCACATGTCTTAAAAATGATGGAATATGCTTGGTAAGATCACAATAAAGTGGAAAATAACTACTATTTTTGTCAAAGATAAATGTCGTTAAATTAGTTCCCTCAAAGTCTTTTACATAATAGGATAAACTACATGATCCATATCATAGTATCACAACATTAAAATGTAAGATTATTAAACCATCATTGGGAAGGATCCTTTACTCCCTTTGTTGGTTATACAACGAATCACTCCAAATAATTGTGTATGACTTGATGATATTTTCATAAAGGAATTAAGTGATGCATAGATCCCCCATTATTAGTCCAGCTACTATAGTATCAATAATATTTGTGTTCCTCCATTCATGGAAACAAACATGATCTATAAATGTAGTTTTTAATTTTCCCCAGAACCCCAATTTTTCTTGATTACGAACAAAATATATTTCCCCTACTTTATATACAAACCTGATTTGAGTAGGAGTAAATTCTTATTCATGGATAGTGTTGAAATTGATTCTCCCTTAATTTCTCAGACTCATTCCCTTCAAAAACCCACCCTTTATGGTCTTGAGAAAACCAGATCCTCACAAAATTCATCTCTATTAGTGATAAAATGTGTGATTCCTAAGGAAAACATTGTTTCAAATATGCATAATATTCCCTGCCCTAGCCCTGCCTATGTCACCAAAATAAGTCCTATCAACTAGAGGAACCTTAATCCATATTATAAACCAATTATTTCTCTCTAATCTCCAATAATATCATTATAAGAACCATTTCACAAAGACTATCGACCATCATTTACTGCATACTTATCCCATATATTGTTTCTGATCCAAAAATCAAAAAATTGTGACTCAAACCCATCATTGTGTACCTAAAAAATGATATAAAATTATCAACTAACAATAACTTCTGGGTCATTATCCCATAACTCATGTTAAATGATGTTTTACATAAAACTCTAGTTTTATTAGTTTGGAGTACAATATTATAAAATACCAACAAAAAAGTGATATAGTACTCACCATGCTAAAAACCTAAAAATGACATCGATGGTAAAAGTCATGTCTCAACTCACTAGACATACACTCTGTGTGATTTAAGAAAAATCGAGTAATAAAAAAAAGAAAGAGGTGTAAAAAATTTAATGTTTAAAACAATATAATGGGTGGCCTAGGAAAATCCATTTCTCCCCCACTAATTCCACCTCACACATTAGGAAAAGCTGGGGTGGTGATATAAAGAACCAATATTTTTTCGTATCCATTACATGATTCTTGAAATAGTTGATCCACACTTTCCACGCATATATAACTTGAAACAATTTAGAGCACCCTCCCATTCTTATCATTATTATTATGAAACATTGACACAATGAAATATTTATAAATAAAGTATCTCAGTTATTTTGTTATAATTATAGAGGAAAATAGGTTCAAATATATAGATGATTGGGAATATAATTATTTCTATTCTTGGAGTAAATTTTAAAGTGGAATCCCCATGTTAGAGGCTCTCTGTCATATTTTACAAAAGGAAATCAACATAACTCTTGAGTTGTTGAGGGTTCTCTCATTCCATGTCAATATCTTGTGAAATCATGACTAGTTGGGTAGTATCAACCTATTCATCAAGGAAAATGACCTCTTTTAAAACCTCAATAATTATATTTCCTTCACCCTAGACCTCCTCCAATGAATGGTGAGTTGCAAGGGCTCCCCAATAGAAGTGTCCATATTTTTATAAGGGATCAATATTAAAATTGATTTATCATAAATCTATTTCTTGAACCCCTTTAATTTATTGGAAATATTGATATACCCCTAAGATAATATACCTCCAAGATCATCAGTTTTGTTGAGAACCCTTTCTTTGATAAGGATCTATTGTATCTCATGATCATTCTCCCATCAAAAAATGATCTCCTTCATAGTAATATAGACCATGCAGTAATCAAATCAATTGTACTCCAACATGATAATCACGATCGAGAGATAATGGAGTTGTGAAGGTAGATCATCTATAGGTTCAATTGATACTAAATCCCTTATGTCTTTCCATATGAACGAGTGGAATGATAATAATGCAACTTGAGCCTCCGGAATTTCCAAGGAGATAGTCTTAGGAGGAGAGGGTACTCTAAAATTAGTTTACTTATGAAAGATATTTTTATTATCCCTCCTATAATGACATCTACCTAGCCTTTCTTGATTGATTATGTTGGGATGAAGGCTTCCCTTTCATGTTCAACCATTTAGACTGGTGGAACTAAAAGGTAATTGAAATTATTCCCCAACATTGGATGATAATAAAAATGAATAGTGAAGAGGTAATCAAACATGTTAATGGAACTCACCCATTAATAGATCAGTTTATTGGATGGATTTGTACCTTTAACCCATAGCCTCAATGGTTTGAACCTATATTTACTATTGATGGACATTCTCATAAGAATTCTCATGGTTCGGGATATGAGGTTCAAAAGGATCCCCCACTTCGGTACCCATTTCTATTACACATTCTGAAATAGGAGTTGGGTGGACCTTGATGTATTGTCTATAGATCACCTTGGTGATTATTTTCACAGAAAAATCTACAAAATTCTGGACCATTTATTTAATCCATCAAATGAGAGGAGTTCAGACATGACTAAATATGAAAAAAATTAGAAAAACTATATTCCATCCAAATCTTTATTAAAGTACCCAAACTCCACTATGGATCTAGGAATATCAATATCTTGATAAATTTATTCCATAATTTTAATATATAATATTCTAGGAATCTTAGTATCCTCACTATTAGGGGTATTTGTGATGCTTCTATTAGAACCGAAATTGGGTCCACTATCAGTATCATCAACTATACTTTTGGAAGGATCAACCCTTTCAGACCACATATAATTGGGATTATCTCCAACAACATCATTAGATAATATGAGGTTTCTATCATCCCCTCTTGGGGTGGTGATTGGACCAACAATAGTGGTCACAGTTTCCTATAGTGTGTAAAATAGATATGAAATATCATAAGGAAGAGAAGGAAGTGATTGGTGCATGAAACCATATTATGTGAATTTGACAATACCATGATTCTTTTCCTTATCTATATAAATAGGAACTAATGTAGGGTCATCCCTTGAAAAATATTACTATAGAATGGAAATACTCACCTTTTAGAATCTTCCCATTTTTGTAATATCCTACTTACTTATCAGAGGGTAATATCTATGCTTATTGAGATATGATAGGGGACTGGATCATGAAACCCACCATCATAATCAATCATTTATTCTAGAAAATTAAAAAATAAACTATGTCTTGAGAACTCATAATGAAAAACGATTCACTTGGATAAGTTCTTCACATTCCATTGTTCCTTAACTTTTGATGGAGGTATGACATTACTTACCTCCTCAAATATAGGTAATATAGGTGGTTATTGAGAGATCTCTCTCACTATGTCATCTTACATCATCCTCTAGCTTAAGGAAAGATCCCATGATTCAGGAGTTAAACCAACAGCCTCGATAGGTGTTCCATTTTGTGCATATCTCGAGGATGGGGTACCAGAATATTCTTCCCCACTCACTAAAAATCGCATTCACACATTTCTCACTGATGAGATTATGTTAATTAAAAGAACATTAGGATGAATTATGAATACATGATAAAGAAAAAATTACATCATGAGGATTAATGAAGTCACCCCATAATCAGTCCATAATTTATAAACCCCTTCTATGGCACCCTTATCTATCACATCCTCAACTCTCCTTATAGTAGAGATCCAATTATCAATGGCATAAATAAGAATCCTCAGGTCTGGTTTGTGTATTCATTCTTTAATAGGATTATCATCAATTTGGAGAGTAGGTGGGGCTCAGACATCCCTAATATGGGGAATCTACAAGCCACTATGGAAAAAATACCATAGGTCCATTGTGTCAGATGGATTTTCCTTAAAAACATTGAACCACCTCTAGCTGCACATAATCTATGGTCACTCTCTCCTATCATGAAGTAGACCTAACACTCCTAAATTTTACTAGCTTAACATCTATCTCAATCACATACAAAGTAAGGTAAACTAGAGATTGAATTTTATCTTGACAGTTGAGGATAGAACATCTAGACTCACTCTCAATGGAAACAATCCTTTTGATCCTAAATGGATGACTAACCCATTCATGAAAGATTTTGGGTGAACTCGAATCCTCAATGCTGTCACTCTATAGATATAATTGAACCTTGTTACCGGGATTACCCCTACCAATAGTCATGATGACTTTTATTCAATGAATGATCACTTTTTGAAATGCCTTAAGGGTATGATATGATCTTGGATTCCATGTTCTCAGAGGTCCACCCACTGGTTACACTAAGAAGAGGAATATTAATTCTATCTTGAGTTAAATCCAAAGCCATGTGGACCCAAGATTTTCAGGCCACCATTGGGTGCTTCTCGTTTTCAACATCCATGGGAGGGGCTATAGTTTTATGTTATAATAACTTGAATTAGAATGAAAATATATAAGTATAATAAGCTTCATAAATAACCTCTCTATCAATAAAAGACACTAGCACACTATCCAAAAAGGAAATCATGTATGATCTCAGTACATCACTAGATTTTCCATTATTGAAAAATATCCTAATGGGTGTATCCCCTTATTAATAGAAGTTAAATTCTGTTAGTAGATTTAGTTTCTTTAAATAACTACCTTACTTTATGGATAGGGGTTAAATTACTGAAATAGTGTGAACAAACACTAGCCTTGAGGAACTTTTATATCACTCATTAGGGAGAAAGAGATTAAGTGTTCTACAACCCATCCACATAAAACAAAAAATGTACATGAAATTATGAAAGGAGAATACCCCACAAAAACATGAACTAAACACCAACTAATCCTTTCCAATACAGGAGGTACCAACTCAATGATACTCCCCTCTTATAACATGGCTAGTAGGACAATGTACCCAGCCCTATGCCACCATTAAATACACGAACTGGTATCATTTTAATTATTAATAAAATTTCTAAAAAAATGAAAGAATGTCCTAGATGGAACTTTAGAATTAATTTCTTACATATATTTTATATTATATTCATATTCCAACTGATCCAAAATCTATTAGGAATTCCATGTTTTCCTATAGCGTGGAATCATATTTGATTTTTTCACGTAAAGAATTCATCAATGATTCAGAGTGGAAATCCCCCATTACGTGAGGTTTTCCATTCCATATATCTTAATATATATTTAATAGATCCTGAAATAAAACATGAATTTTATCAACATCATCCCAATTTGATATCAATGGAATAAAATATACATTCATCTCTCTAAGAATGTGTGTCCCGAGACCTTGTAAAATTCCCATAAATGAATGAATAATTCAACATTTTTAAAGTAGAAAGTATATGTCTATAGACTCAATAATATTAATAGATTAGTAATAATATTCATATTCCTTTACACATACATTTTTTACACCCATGGACCCTTATAAACACCAATTACCTTCAAAACGGTCACAAAATCAAGAAAAAGTATGGTGCACCTAGTACATCCACATCCTATCTAGTTTAAAAACACATCAAGGAAGGTGTTTCTTGTATTCCTTAATTTTTTATCCTTTATTGGAAGCACACAATACAAAGTGGTAGTAGTAATTAATTTTTTCATGATTTCGAGGATATAAATTTAGGTCACAACTACTAAGATGCATTATAAAGGTGGAGGTTACCATTACCTTATTGATATATACCCCTTTTCCATGATTTTAGTGGTTGTGAAATTCATGTTCTCTTGAAACTATTAGAGATATAGTTAATTATATAGGATATTTATGAGCATATCATTAAGGATCCTGTGACTGTAGAGTGTCATTTGGTCTCTCTCGAGGTATTCGTGGTGTTGTTTCTTTTGTTGATTAAACATGTCTGAGATAGTGGTGTCACATGCATCGTAATAATACATATTGATGACGTATAGAATCTCCTTGATATATTAAACATCTTGTTCATCATAAGATGTATCCGTCTGAGTTGAAACTAGTAATATGAAAATTAATACTGAGATTCACATTATAGTTAAATTCTTAGTTTGGAAAAAACTCATAAATTCATAAAATTGAAAAATGAGTGACCTTACATGGGTCACTCTACCAAGTGACCTCCCAAAATTAACTCACACAAGTGACCTCACAATGGTAACTTCCTAAAGTGACCTCACATATATAACTCACCAATGTACCTTCATCACACATATAAGTGCATACCATGTGAATTTGAGTGAAGCTTTAGCAAGAATCCTGTGTGGGTGAATTGAACGATGAAATTCATGCAAAGAAGGGTAGCACAACAAGAATAGTATTGTGTCTAAACAGTGTGGGGGCCAGAAGAAGAACTTCACTGCAATAAACTCTATTTATAAACATGCAGACACCTGTGTGTTAGTCCTATGAAACTAACCTGCACAGAAGACTTTCATGAAATACCATCATGACCAATCGATTCATAAATACCTTTTAAAACACTAAATTCATAATGGTAATAAACATCGGGAGAATAATTAATTCAGTATTCATCGACATCCAAGTTTATCTACCTCTAGGTCAGGCCCTCTTATTCTAATCAGATCCAATCATACAGGTGGTGGGGCGTGGAGTCTTTTGTGGGCACTCAATTTTTTCTCTTGTGAGGATAAAAAGGTTCTAAGTGAAATACCTAAAAAAAAGTTATAATAATTATCAAATGTTCACCCAAGTATTCCCACAGAATTCACATCTTGCATCACTACATAGGTTTAATATATACACCCATCACCACAGTATATATCTATCCTTTTCTCCTAGTGTTGCTACGTAGGTCTATCCTACATTCCAAGCATCATCGCAGATGCCTAGATATTCACACCCATGACACTCATGTAGGTTAAAACTATGAAATACCTAGAGTGAAATGACTACATGATCTAACTTATTTACCTAGGGTCCAAAAATTATCTATATATTGGACCCTGGGGATAATTATTTGATAAGGCTGGAAGACGAGATGTAACGCCCCGACCCCAGCTACCCGTAGTCGGTGCATTACTTCGTAACATTGGCATGATCATGAAAGATCAAGTCTCGAAAGACCGATTAGTTTAGTATCCTTGGAAACACTAGATACATTCGTAAACGTTACATTACATCATAAAGTGAAAAACTACAATAACAAAGTCTCCATAGTCCACACTCATATCCTCTTCTGACAATCCCTGTAGGTCATTCATAAAATACTTCTTCACATCCTGGAAAATATTAAAACATTGAAAGGGGTGAGCTCAGATGCTCAGTAAAGATAACAATATTTCGGAAGCATTCATAAATAAACATTAACATTTAAGGAAATGTATAACTAAAATATAAGCCTTTTAAACATGAGATTCAACATAATATGGGAAAAGTAAAATGAGATAATGCCAATCACTTCTTCACATGGATATTATACTGGTTGAATAATCACATGAAATATCAATAACCACTTTCATAATGAGGGAATGTATAATGCCGGACATTCTGAAACATTTTGTCAAGGCCTCGGCCAAGACGCCTAAAATGATTAAGGCCTCGGCCAAAACCATAAATCAAATTGAGAAAGGGCCTCGGCCAATTCCACATCTAGTTGTCTCATGAGACCTACCGATGCATCGAGGAGCTATAGCGGGCTCCACCCGTCACTTATTAAGTCCAATACATTCCCCATATGAATAGGTTTAAACATATCATAAACCATAACACAATCGTATCACATAAAACATGCATAAAGGAAACATAACATTTCCACATTTCAATCACAAGATATCCATACAACACATTGATATAATAAAAACGCTTTAAAACCCATTTTCAATACCAAAATAAAAGAAAATTAAAACTTTGAATTTATTTTTCATTAAAAAAATTGATGGCTTGTAGAGGAAGCTGAAACTCAAATAATGGTCACAGCGGCGGAGAAGTCGTTGTCGCCGCATAAGTACAGAAAGAAAAAAATTCCCTTTTGTCATTTAGTAAAACACTTCGTATAAAAAATATTCCTTTTGAATAAACGTAAAAGTAAAAGGGGTTTATACACCGTATAAAATAAAGTTGTGTATAAAACCAAATATGCCTCAATGAAAGGAGATTGAGATGAAGTCCTTAAAAAGATCATTTTATTTAAATAAAGAACATCTATCATGTGTATTCACTATAAGTACACATAAATAAAGTACAAATAAAATATAGGAAATAATAATATCATGACATAATTTGAATGTAGGATATTAACCCAAATAATGGAAGTTGGGTTATGAAATTCCCTTACCTTGCGTCCTGTCCTGACTCGACCGTTCTTTAACCTCCTCAAAATCGGGTAACTCTTTTTGATTTGAGCCAAAGGCTTCCTTGGGAAGAGTTCTGCCCAAAGTGAGGATTCTAGGAGTAATAGGGGGAAGTTGGGAGAGTATTTGGGCAGAGGTTGGCCGAGCCAAATGGCTTGAAAGTGTGAATAAGGTGGGAGAGGTGGGGGCCTTTTATAAGTGGAGAGGAGGGGCTCTTTTGGAAAGATTGAAATGTTACATTATTACACAATGCCTTTCAGATTATAAAGGTACCAAACTTATATAATTCGTGGCTAAGGTGATAAGGGTTCTAAATCTACCCATCCAATAGTCTTTGGACAAGTGTAAGCCTTGTATTTTACATTATCTTTTCATTTTATTTAAATCGTTAAATAATGAGGTCATCGCTGCATCATCATGACGTCATAAATTATTTAATTTATTTAATGTCTAAAAATTATAAAAAAAATACTATGATGTAGGAAATCTTTTTAGCTTTCCAATGACTATTTATAGTCAAAAATATTACTTGTATAACCCCATGTAAAAATTGTTTTAGTAAAACATTTCATGTTTGTGTCATTTTTTACTTTAACATTAAATAAAAGGTATTTATGTCATTTTCCAACTAAAGTGGCTCCATGGGGTCCCCAAGTTGACCCATGGATTGTCTTGGTCGGCCATGGCACATCCAATTAGGGTATGACATGTGTCAAGCTCATCTCATATTATTAAAACATTATTTTTACCTTAAACTACACTAATTACCTCTAATCGCGATTAAGAACATAAAAGTTACTATTCACCAAAAAATTATTTTAATCTCATTGAACCACATTTTACTTCTTATTGAGAACCATTTATGTCAGATTTTTGAAAATCAAATCGCAGAAGTGGTAATATTTCATTTAAACGAAAAATTGGTTATTTAACTACCACTTAGTGGTTTCACTATTCATCAAAAATTGAAGTTTTTCAGAACAATGCCAAAATTTCACCCTAAGATATAATTGATATTCTGAATTCAAAAATGATGTCTATTTTACAAAATTACAAACATATAAGTTGCATTAATTAATTTTAAAATTAATTCCCGCTGTCACAACAAATAGCGTGTTTTTAAGAAACAATTTATATCTAAAGATTGGCAAGTGTTTATGTCCAATTTCAATGTTAAGTTAATTCTAATGACCACCATTGGATAAAATGGTAAAAATAAATTCTAATTATACTCTAAAACCACTCAATAGTATAATTTATCACTATAAATTATTTTTATTAAAAAAGTTGTTTTTAAGTATTTTTCACTATTCATAAAAAATAGAAGTTCTCAGAAAAATACCAAAAATTCAACATAGGCTAATTTCGATATTCTGAATCCAAAAATGAATTCCATTTTGATAATTAAAATTTGTAAAATTACAAAAAGTAGGTATTACTATTCACAACGGCTAGGTTAATTCGTTGTGGTGTGTGTTAGAGCTCGAGGTTGCGTACAACACACGCTATTGCATTATTCGAAGTGAAACGTACCGTGGAAGCTTGGGGTGTTACACGAGAAGAATCCTCAAAGCTCTTCTCGCACTGGTCCTCAACCTAGGTCCCTATAAATTTATGGGAATATATAAAAGGCTTGAAATAATTATAAATTAAGGAGGGTATTGTGATTAGATTTACCCCAGTGTTTTAAACACAAAAGAACAATGTGAGGATAAACATCCCATAGTTTAATAGCATTATGGATAAGTACCCTTCTCAAGCCTGGGACATGAGTAACAGTTGTACAAAGACACCTGAGAAGACCCTTAGATTATGAGTTAAAGGCCTTTACCATGTGTTTTTCTCATGTTTTCCATATCTTAAATGCATATTCTTCTCACCTAGGTCTAGACTAAGGGATAATTCTCCAGCTCTCTCGGGCCTTACCAACAAGGAACTTTTATTGGCCCATGCCACACATACCGAAGACACCTTCAATAAATTTATACCTCACTAGATGATCCATTATTTTATCCCCCTTTCATACCACCAATGGTAGGGAAACAATTATATTGTATCCTTCATCTAAGGTGGAAAATCCAAGGACTTAACCAAATCCTCCAGATATATATGATCAGAGTACATAGCATATCAGCAAGACCTATGGATTATAAATTATTATGGTAATGGAGGTCCTTCTGTTGTACTGCCTAATAGGTGTGATACACATAGTGGTATAAATTATAAATTCACATGGTAATTAGGCTATTGACATTAGTAATAATGATAGGATATAGATGATTAATACAAGAGAGGAGATGGGCATATGAAATCCTTTTATCTCTCCCTGACTCCCCCAACAAAACTCCACCCTCCACTACTAGTAGACGAGGATTAAATGTAATCCTATGGAATCCCTCATAGATTAAGAGAATATTATTTCTTGTGGGGGAATATTCCCACCCAAATCCACTAGAAGAAGAATGTGATTTTGTAATTTTCCAGATCTTACACTTCTTATTATTTCTCAAACCATGTATGTCTCACATAGGTTTAGAGGATAGTAAAGATCTTTCAATACACACATTAAAATACCTATCTTGGGAAGGGAATACATTTTTATATATTCTTCCTTAGTTCCAAGGGGCCTTATATTTGGTGTAATCCCCAATACCATGTAACCACCCAAAAAGGAAATATTTCGAATAGTGGAGAATATAAGACCTCTCGATTGATAATTCTCTATAGTATAGTCTACACTAAGTCACAATCATAGATTATCATGTAATGAACACAAAATCTATAAGGGTGGACTCACTATGGGGAATAAATTTCCTATCTATGAAGAGATTTGTTTTCCAGATCTTCCTCTCACCTTGACTAATATTTCCTCTATAGGTGTAAACCCAAACATTTCTATCTATGCGATCTTTGATTTCTATCTAAATTGGATATGTTGGAATCCTACGTGAGGTTAAAACCAAACCCAAAATAATATTATCTATGTCATATTCCCAATAGGTCCATTTCCAACCTAGGAAGATGAATCCATTCTAGTCACCTTAGGGTTCATCTATATAATCCCCAGGACATCACTTGACTAGAAACCTTTCATTTATAAAACCTAGTTGGTCGATGCTAAACTATATGGGTTAGTGCTCTTTATAGATCCTTAAATTGTATTCTGAGTCCTATTAAGTGGCACTGAACTATGTGGTTTTTGATTCCTTTTAAAAGGATGCATAAGAATCACATATTATGATCATGATACTGACATCCAATCAACTCAAGTCTTCCTGGATGATGATAAATTCCAGATATCCCCATTGTGTGTCTTAAAAGTAGAATCATGAAAATTAATGAAATAATAACATATAATCTATAAATACATAGTTGTATTATCAATAGAGAAACTAGGATACATATACATGTCTCAATCAATGAATAACCTTAGATAAATATTGATGATTCTAAATTTCATACATGCTACTAATTGATCAGTAACTTAAGGGTGACCCATTTTATATTTGGGATTTAATAAAGTATCCACCAATATTGCTTAAATCTACAAGAGAGTCTTGGATTTAGAAATAAGTCCCCTAAAATAGTGGGATATTCCCGACCTCCCATCATCTAATATAATGTGATTTTATACTCAATATTGGATCCATTTCCCAATAACCACCTACATTTGGGTAGTAGGTTCATTAAACATCTCCAATATTGTAACTGTTGAGTGTTTTTAGTTACATTAATAAAAAATGTAGGAAACCACCCAGAAAGGATATGGTAATATGTGTCTGATGTGAAGGTTTGTGTCACCACCACCACCACAAATCCCAATTCCAACACCACCTAATTTTTGGGTATGAAACAGTCAAAAAATAGTTATTTTAATATAATATTAATATTTTCTAGTACACATAGTTATTTTTAATATCACTAAATATCATAACTAATGTTTCCCCATCATTTTAAGTCGATAGTGGTGAAATGAAGTGTCTATATTTAATAATTACAGTTCACCTTCCATATTATCAATGTGATAATTTAAATGACCATCATAAGACATATGGTGATTATGATTTGTAACTTATTAATGTTTAATAGTTCAAATAAAATCTATTTTTTCTTATATAATGATAAATCATACAAAGTATGTATCATATATATCTTTATTGTAGAGGGGGGATGGGAAAGGATCACTAAATAAGGCCACAGAATAATCCATTTTGATTGATAAATCAAATCTATAAGTATATGGAACCTTAATCTTTACCAAATAGATATCCCATTGAAATCAAATTTATTAGAGGCAGAAAAAGATAATATCCTATTAAAATGGGATCATTCTATCTTCATGGACATCTATCATCGGATTATAGGTAATCCTTAACATCACCAAAGATCCAAACTCCCCATAAAAGCCTTTGAAAAAAAAACCAAATTAGAGGTTCCCTTTAAAAAATTATAAAAAATCCTACCATGTGTAATATCATGTTATTCTATATGTATAACCTCTAAAAATGGTTCAAATTCATGGATTATTGAATTAGGATAAAGATATAATATTTTTTTAACAAATCAATCCTAACCAAAATAGAGATCCTACCCCATGGGGTATGAGGTATCCCAATAAAAAAATTGATACCTCATCTAACTTAGATGTAGCCATTATAATGTTCTACAACTTCTTGAAGGTTTCTCATCTGTGGATTTCACCTTCAAACATGAAAGTAATCATGTGAAATAAATCAAACATGTACCATCACATACATAGATACTAGTATTTGGGTCACAAGTCATAATATATTTTAGTGTTTATAGTTCTTATGACACATCATGATTTATATAAATCTTATATGATGAATTTGATTATTTGTAATGTAACCATATAAAAAAAGTTAAATGCATATAAATTCTTCAAAATACAGATACTAGTAAAGGTGGCCTTGTTTTAATTTATGATCCGGATTCACCATTTGCCTTATTTATCTCGTAACTACACAATGTTAACAAACATGTCAAGAAAAAATATCAACTAAATTATGATAAAAAAAATATTGTTTCTCCCAACCTACAGCAAGGTGCATCTAACAAAATAGACCCATGAGGTTCTATTAAAAAATATAATCCCATATATTTTCAGAATAAAACATTTGTTTTAGGGAATTTATGACCATTCCCCCTTCTCCTAGATTTAAGGGTTGTCCATTTTGAATTCCTGATGGTACTCCACCAACCACATTTTCCTGAGAATCAATTCGTTTTTAGAAACAATTTCACATGAACTATTTTGATCAGAGTAAAATATAATTTTTTACATAAATAAATTTTAATCCAATCAATTAAGGGCATACTTGACAACTAGGTGACAAGTTAATGGGTGATATAATTACTCTCATATTTTCAGAGATGGTGGGAACCATACACTATAATGTGATCACACTTCAAAAGCATAAAACCCAATACCATAGTTGAAGAATCTCAATAATCCAAATTTCACCAATTGGCCATAGGTATATTCAAAATAGTATTTTATTTCAACCACATCTTTAATTAATTGAATTATGTATGTAACTAAGATATATCCATAAATTTTACATATAATGGTTCAAATTAGTCAATAGATATTCAATCATGGATAAATATTTCATGAATAAATTATAATACTATATTACAACAAATGCAATATTAATCTTATTGATGTTTCTTAGCTAAAACTAGGAAATAATAACCCCCAAATTAGTATGATCAACCAAAATTACCTATAAAGAGATAACATGTCACATGAACTTCACCTCATAGATCAAGAAGTCTTAATTTGATCTTATAGAATGATAGTTGTATTCACCAAAGGTCACTAAAATAATTCTCAAGTGATGACCATGTTCTTCCGTAGTTGTAGAGTAAACTATTATATCATCCACAATGTGCACTGAAATATATTCAACTTCTCATTGGAATACATAATTCATGAGTGCAATGAATATTTCAATATCATCATCGAACAAAATGATATCACGAGGTAACAAAAAATCCATAATTACTTCATAATGTAGTCTTAATAACATAAACCAATACCACCTTGATCTAAAAATATCCAAATCATATGTTGAAATTTTAAAAACACCTCGGTCCTTTTAGCTGGTATGATATTGCATCGATATAGGGAAAGCAATACATTTTCTAAATATTGATCTATTTATATATAACATAACAAAGAAGCCTAGAGGTAGTGAATTATTTTAATACATTGCAATGAATAAAGGGAATAATGTACCATAGGAATGATCTGTATAGAAGTCTTAGAAAATAGATTACATATATTAATATTACATTACAAATCAAGACATAAAATACAGCATAGATGATTCTTCATGAGGACCATTATTCCCCAAGTTTAACCCTGCATAGAAATCCTAAAACACTTATTTGCATCCTAGATAAATAAAACATTAGAAAATGGTGAGATCAGATACTCAGTAAGGGTAAAAAATACAGTAAAAGAGTTCATAAATATTCATTTAAAATTAAGGTAAGATATTAAACCAAAACACAATACTTTTAAACATAATCTACAATATAATATGGAAAGGATAAATCAAATAATGTCATTGAAACATTCACATAGATATTCTACTAGTTTAATGATTACATGTAATATCAATATCATTTCCCATAATGTTGGAATACATAATGTCGAACATTTGAATCATTCTGTTGATGCCTCAACCACGACATCTAAAAATAAATTGTTAAGGCATTGTCCAAATCCATGCCTAAAAATAAATGGGAAATGCCTCAGCCACATCCGTATCTAGTTTTTCTAATGAGACCAACAGATGCATCAAGGTGATATTGCAGGCCCTGGCCATCACTTACTAAGTCTAATATATTCCTCACATGAAAAGGGTGAAACATAACATAAACATCCATATTAAGACTAGAAGATGAAATGTTAATACGTTAACCATAAACCATGAATGGTATTAAAATTACACAACCATAGTAAAAATATCACAAACCCTTCAATATATTATAGAATATTTAATCATAATAAATCAATCTAAATTAATCATAAAATCCAACACAGATTCTGACAAAGATGAAAATAATAATCATTAAAACTCATAGAGATAGATACCCCCTTTTTACTCTGAAATAATTTATTGAAAATCTGAACACTTATTAAAGGAGAAATATTAAAAGTTATTTTTGAATCAAGGTGTCCCATAATACTTTGAACCATTAAAAAGGAATTCACATTTAAGAAAAAATTCACGCCCATAAAAATAAATCCTTAAAACCATTATAAAAACAAGGACATTAATTTTAAAGATTTAAAAGAATAAATCTTAAAGCATTTAAAATGTTGTTTTAGTTAAAGTGTTTCTAAAAGAAAACCATAAAAATATACCTTTTCAAAACCTTTTAATGAAATTATAAATTGGCATAAAATTTTCTTTATAATCCTTTATATACCTACAAATAAATATTTATACCAATATAAAGAATTTGGAAAAGGATAAATGAATTGTTTAGTTAAACATTAAAAGCATCCCATACACCTTTGAACATTTAAATAAAAATCCGAATATCTTAAAATAAACCTTTAAATACCATGAAGATAAATCTAATCATAGTATCAAATATAATAGGGTATGTACATTCAATACATAAAAGAAATAAGTGTTGAACATGGCTTATATAATGCTAAAACTAAAAGTGAGACAAGATTCCCTTACCATAGGTCATACACACTTCATACATATTTTAAACTCATATATAATGGTTTTAATCATTTTATTAACTTATAACAGAATCATAAAAATATTTACAATCTTATATATTATTCTTTTTTGGATTTATATTACCCATTTATTAACAATTCAATGTAAAAGTAGTGTTTCAGTTAATAATTCCTTTATTTATCGTACGTGTTTTGACTTGTTATTCCTGATCATATTATTTGAATAATGATTTACATAATTAGAGAATGTGTAACTTGATTTATATACCATATATATATAGTTAGTAAATAAATATATTCATAAGATATATATTTATGTAAAATTTAATACATAGTTTATGGAGACAATAGATTGTATGTATGCATGAACGTTGTTTCTGTTTCGTTATCGTATTGATTGTAAGTAAGTGAATGAAACACACACACACACACAAAAACACACACACACACATATATATATATACATATTATTCTAGTAGCATTATTATGTCATATATTTCATAATTATTCACAGTAAATATTTTTATAATAATTTTTGGTTGTTTGATGTGGAAGATGAATCTAATCACGTCATGGAGACGGTAATCCATACATATGAACGAGTAGATATATCATTTCTGTAATGGATAACTGGTATTAAATTGGATGGAAAATGGATTTTATAGAAAATATATCATGTCATATTTATTATTTACATTATTTATTATAGAGACCATAGATTTTTTAACATAACATTACATGATTTTAATAATAATTATACATCAGAGTAAAAGCCAAGGATCGTTCAGTCTAGTGTATTGGAGACTAGGTATAGAAAACATAAAACATGGGGAAAAAAACTTTTTTATTTAATCTCTATAAAAATCTCCTAACTTATTTTGAGACCTTACATCTGCACATGGTACCTTGTGTAACACATGATCAAAGGGATGATCTAAAAAGCCCAATAAGGGAATGAAAATACAATACATCTTAAGAACATGAGTTAAGAGGCATGATATAATGATATACAAAGAATAGAAAATATGAAATCATATCATATAAATATTTAATCATATAAACATGGATTCATATAAATGTGGAAGAGTCATAAAATATGAATTTAGTATTGGTCAAGGCTAACTGCCAATCCCGATTCCGATTTCAGTACGGCTCAAGGCTAACTGTCAATCCCATTTCACATCGCATATCATGAAAAATAACTTTATCTAATGCATTGGAGTGTTATCTGGACGCACCCATCTCAACATTTTAATGAATATTCATGCCTCATATATAATCATACATAATCAACCATACATAAACATAAGGGTACCCATGGAAAGAAGTGGGTACCAAAATCATGAAACGGTCAATGAAAAAAGGATTAGAGAATACATGGACATTCATAAGGTAAAATAGATATATAACATTTTAATTTGTTTCAAATAGAAGTGAAAACATATAAGAAATGTATTTTATAACCATTAGCTTCAAAACATTTTTGTGCAGTTTTAAGGAAAATACTATACATCTTATAAAATAGAAAAGATGAAAATATTTTATATAAAACCAGAATTGATCCACTAAGGTTTTAATAATAAAAATACTGATTTATTAAGACAATGGTGGCTTAAAATAGAGGGTAGAGTTTACTTGATATTGGGTAAAAATTTTGGAAGCTTCCTTAAAACAGGTTTTCATAACAAAATGTTCTAAGGAGGGAATATTTTAAAAAACATATATATCCCCAAAAGAGATTGATGAAAGAGTAATTATAAATGAGTTTTATAAAACTATATAGAATTTATAATATTTAAATAATCATATAAGATAACTCCATTTTGATATAAAGAATGATAATGCAACCTAAAAGAACAAAGAAGGTTCGAGTAGAATTCATTACGGTTTATCGGCATGATTAAAGGTTTACCTAATAGGGATTGATGAGAGAAAAAAGAGGTTTTTTGTCATATAAACATCATGAGGGAATTATAGGGGAGGTTTGAAAATAAACCCCATCATTTGGGAATATAGGTAAAAAGGAATGTCATAGAGGACAATCTTGATTAAGAGTTAAATTGGGAGGATCCCTTACCTTATGTCTGGTGGTGTTCTCCAACTGTTATTAATGAAATGAATAAAAACATTAGGTTTATTAATTATTTATTAAATAACATAATAAATATGTAAAGGATTTATTATAACCTTTTTTAATTTCATCCATGGCCTTTTTAATGGGTTATGTTGTTAAATTTCAATGTTCGGGACCGTTTGTTTTCTTGGTTTTCAATATTGGTTTAGTTATATTCATGTTCGGTTAAACATGTATGATGAAAGGGATTTTCTATATTTAATGTTTCATGTTATTAGTGAACATGAAAGAGATTATATGGATAAAATTTTAATTTGATTACTTTCAGTGAAGTTGAAATATTATATATAAAACCATAGAGATAACCATTTTGGTAAGTTGGTGTGTTTGATTACAATGAACATGTATTTATTTATAACTTAATACAATTAGTAAAAATTTATTAAAGAACCATGATAAGGATATATTATATATAAAATAATCTGGTTCAACCATAACATAATTGGTTTCATGACTAGAATTAAAGATGACAATAAAAATTGATAAACTATTGTCCTTGAATGTGTTAAATTGACACATCTCAAACTGTTATTTCATTTATTTGAAATAAGATTGGGAAAGAAGAGAAGATAATGAATTATTCCATTATAATAATATCATTCATGTACATGTATTTTATTGGATTTGTCATACTATATGGGTTAAGGGAGTTGAGAAAATAAAAAAGAGAAAATAACTTAAAAGAAATTAATGAATTGGAAAGAGGGATTTACCTCTTGAGTATACCTCCTTTGAGAACCTCTTAAGGGAAGTGGTTTTGGTATATTGAAGAGTCTAGGGACCCCTGGAAGTGGAGGGTGGGGGGATTGGGGAGTGATTTGGGCAGAATATTTCCAAGGAACAAGGCTTGAGTGGTGTGAAGAGAAGAGGTAAGAATGGGTGGTGTTTATAGTGGAGGGGATGAGGGTTTATATAATATTGTAATAATTAATTTATTATTTCATCACAAGAAAAGGAATAGTATGTATTTGATGGCCATGAATGGTAATAAATTAATGTAATTTAGAGATTTGGGTTCTAACATCACTTGTGATGCCAGAAATAGTGTATTATAACTATAGTGTATTTATATAGTAAATTAAGGCATTTTACCATTCACTAAAAATTCATTTATTTCAGAAATATCTCAAAAATTCACCTCAATCATTTTTCAATGTGTAGAATCCATGAATTTAGTCCATTTTTTATAAATAATTTTATAAATATAATTAATTTAATATTTAATTAAACACATAATTTGTTATAAAAACATTTTTAAAACATTCATTTACTTATTCTAAAATATTGGAACATCAAACATTTACATGAATATTATTTTTATACTATAATAGGTAAGGTTAATATTTATTATGTTATATCACTATTCACAAAGGTATGTTACTTTCCATAAGGGTAGGTTACTATTCACAAAAAAAATTTGGTTTTTTTATCGAACTGCAAATAAATAACTGATCGCATTCATGTATGTCAGATTTTCCAAATTCTAAACAGAGAAGTGACAAAATTGTGTTTAATGGTCACATATTACATTATTGGTCATTATGTTGAGATTTCATGTGATTATATGAAATATTTATAAGAGAGGAATTTACGTTTATAAAACATTGGGTTGTTACATTCTTTCCCCCTTATGAAATTTCTCCCACGAAATTTTATTTTACAGTCCTGGCCATAAATAGGTGAGGGTACTTTTCCTTCATTTCCTCCTCTAGTTTCCATGTTTCCTCTTGGTAATTGTTTTTCTGACACAACACTTTAAACAGATGAGTAGTCTTGTAACATAGAAGTTTATCTCTAAGATCGAAGCTCTTCGCTATTTGCTCCTCATAAGACTGATCATCCTCAAACTATACTACCTCTGAAGAGAGTATATGTGACGGGTCTGGTATGTACTTCATTAAGAGGGATACATGTAAGGCATCATGCACTTTTGACATGGTGGGTGGAAGTGCCATTCTATATGCCATAGCTCCAACTCGATCATGGATCTCGAAGGGGACGAAATACTTGTGACTTAACATTCCTTTCTTCCCAAATCTCAGTACCTCATTGACTAGAGATATGCGTAGAAATACAATATCTCTAACTTTGAACTCAAGGCCTCATCGATTGTTATTTGCATAACTCTTATGTCGAATTTGGGCTACCTTGATAAGCTGCTGAATGGTTTTCATCATCTACACAATTTCGTTAACTATTTTAGATCCTAGTATCTTACACAAACTGACTACATCCCAACACACTGATGTTATGCACCATTTCCCATAAGTGGATTCATATGGTTTCATTCTAATGCATGAGTGGAAACTGTTATTGTAGGAGAATTCAACTAGTTCAAGATGTTGGTCACATTATCCTATGATGTTCATAGAATATGCTCTCAAAATATTTCCCAATTTCTTAATAGTTCACTCATATTGTCCATCAATTTTATGATGATAGGCCATAATGAAGTTTTGTTCAATAATTATAGCTTGTTGTACACTTTTCCAGATCATTGAGGCGAATCATGGATCACGATCAGATAAAATAGGCAGTGGAACTCCATCCAGCCTTACCTCCTCTTTGATATATATCTGTGCAAGTTGATCCAATCAGAAGACCTCTTTAATCATGATAAAGTGATATTTCATTATAAGGTGATCCACAATAACCCATATATCATGGTTTCCACTAGATATCCTTGGAAGTCCAACGAAAAATTCCATTGTATTTTTTCACACTTCCATGATAGTATGGGTGGTAGTTTCATCATCCTGTCAATGTTTTTCCTCATAGCCTTCAGGTTTTGACATACCAAGAACATTGATGTATGTTCAACAATCTCCCATTTAAATTGTCCAACAAAATGTTTTCTCAGAGTTCTTAATACATAATTGTGCTCCCTGTGTGGATAGAGAAGGATGAGCTATGTGCATCATTCAGAAGCTCCTTCTTTATCTCTGGATCATATGGTAAAAATAATCATGACCTAAATCTTAAAACGCTTTCCTCATCAATCATGAACACTAGGGATTTACCATTTCTGACCGCTTCCACCCTTTTCAGAAATTCCAAATCCTTTCTTTGAGCATCTTTTATTTTCTCCACGATGGATGGTTGAGAAATAATTTGAGAAAGGACTAATGATGTTCCGCCTTTAATTATTCCCATATACATCCTCTTAAAATAAAAGAAGATCCGATCCTTTTCAATTATCATCATTTTTAGAAATGTTGGATCCTTTCTACTTAGAGCATCCACCACCTAATTTTCCTTATCGGGATAGTACTGGATTGAGTAGTCATAATCCTTGATGAGATATATCCATCTTAGTTGATGCATATTATGTACATTCTATGGGAATATTTATTTGAGGATCTTATGGTCAGTATATATATCATACTTCACCCCACAGAGATAATGCCACCAGATTTTCAATGTAATGATCATAGGTTCCTACTACAGATCATGAATGGGATAGTTTTGCTCATGAATTTTTAGATTCCTTGAGGAATCGGCTATCACTTTATCAATTTTCAATAGAACACATCATAAATCCATATTTTAATCATCACTATACACCAGAAAGATATATCCACTTGTTGGGAGTGTGAGTACTGTTGTAGTGATAAGCCTCATTTTCAACTCCTTGAAATAGTAATCACATCCCTAAGTCCAGACAAAAATTACTCCCTTCTATTTCATCTTGGTCATTGGGTTAGACAATCATGAAAAGTTCTTCACAAATCATCGATAATACCCTGCTAGACCAAATAATATGTGTATCTTCGTTACAAATGTTGGTCTAGGCCACTCTTTAGTTGCCTTTGACTTAGAAGGGTGCACAAATATCCCTTTTCTAGTGATAACATGCGACCAGAATGATACATCCTCCATCGATAACTCACATTTACTGTACTTTGCATACAAATTATCCCTTCAAAAAGTCATTAACATAGTATTCAAATGCTCCTCGTGTTCCTCCTTACAATTGGAGTATATCATAATATCATCAATAAAGACTACCAAAATTTTGTCTTGGTAATATCTAAATAATATATTAATTATATCCAAGAAAATTTATATAGAATTACTGAGTGTGAAGGGAATCACTATGAACTCATAGTGTTCATTCCTTGTTTACAAGGAAGTTTTTGGAATATCTTCCTTCCTCACCTTCAGATGGTGATATCTCGACCGAAGGTCCACCTTAGAGAAATAATAGTCCCTACAACGCTAATCAAACAATTCATCTATCTGAGGAAGGGGATACTTGTTCTTTATTGTGATTTTATTAATCTAACAATAATGAATGCAGAGATGCATTGATCCATCCTTCTTGACAAAGAGGACTGACGCACCACAAGGTGAATCACTCAGACATATGAAACCCTTCTATGGAATCTCCTGTAACTTCTTCTTCAGCTCCTCTAGCTCTATGGTGGCCATTCTATAAGTTCTCTTTGATATCCATAGATATCCAAGAAGATGTTCAATTGAGAACTCAACCTCTCAGTTTGGTGGAAGACCATTCAACTCTTCAGGGAATACATCAGTGTAATCCCCCACGATGGGCATGTCATCAAGCATGATTCTCTGCTCGGTATCAATCATTTGAGCTATATATTCGTTCTCACAATCCAACAATATCCACACTTGAGATGATGATTATTATGTATATTCATCTTATTTATTACACTTTAATATAATTGGAGGATGATTCCGGATTTGTAGAGTGATCTCCCTTTTTTTACAGTTGATGTTGGATTTCAATAAAAATAGGCAATCCATGCCCAAGATTGTGTCGAACTTCACTAAAGGATGTATGATGAAATTTTATGGATGGTTCAATCCACAAATGTTAAATGGGTAATAGTTATAAACCATGGATGCAATTATTTTCCCCTTCACTATTCTCAAAGATAACTTTTACTCTAATTTTTGAGGTGGTGTCTAAATAATTATACTAATCATGCAAGATATGAAAGAATGCATAGAAACATAATCAAATAGTAAGTCTGCTATTCATGAATGAATAAATAGTGTACCTATCACCATAATGTTATCCAACTCCACTTCAGAAGTAGTGACATCCTAATCCCTTACTTGGTGCATTTTATGTTGTTTTTTAGTTCCTCTGACAACCCTCATCTTAGGGTAATTACTTGCATAATGGCCACGATCATTGCAGTTGTAACACTGCACTTTATGCTAATTGTTGATAGGAACCTTCCATTATTTTTCTGTATTAGAGGCATTCTTAAAATCCCATCATTAGATTTTATCCAGATGGACAAACATTCCACATTTGAAGAAAATAAAGGTTCCCTTCATACAATTACCAGGATGCTTCTTCCACCAACATTTATAAGGGGAAAATTCAGGCTTCTTTCCATTATAGGTTTTGTTTGATGAACTACCAGTGTTTTATCACATTTTACGCTTCTTTTCACTGGGCCCACAAGAACATTGAGAGTCTCCAGTCTCCATTTCAACCTTTAGGTCACAACGGACTATATCCCAATAACCTTCGATGTCTCGAATCACTATCCATTTTCGTAGACTCTGGTTTATTCAACTAAATTAGAGATCCAACTTACCTTTGATGTCCATGACTAAGCCATAAGTATACCTTGAAAGCCTTTTGAATTTTGCTTCATATTCTTCGATGAAATCATCTTCCTTCTCTTTGAGTTTAAGGAACTCTCTCTCCAACTTATGATGGAGGGTTTTAGGAAAATATTTGTTGAAAAACATCCTCTTGAATTCCTCCGAATCCATGGAATCAATTTCCTCTTGGGACATTGTATTCTTGATCAGTTTCCACCACTGATAAGTTTCCTCAAAAAAACTATAGACCTCCAATACAACTATCTCTCCATCCAAGCACTGGGGTATAGAGAATATATTATCAATGGAGTAAATACGCTATTCCAAGAAGAGAGGGATCCAAAGATCCCATAAACATGGGAGACCTTTTCCACATGAAGGATTCTATGGAATGTTTACCTTTCCTTGAAAGAGGAGGGTATTCCACATGAATCATGTTATTATTCATAACATGAGCCAGCTGAGAAAGTAATGTCATGATGTTTTGAGCACCTGCTATTGTCATATCAGGTATATCATTTAGGGAACATTCACATTCCCTATCACATTGATTATAGGAATGTGTCCTTCTATTTCCAACCATTAACTAAGAAAAATAACGTATAATTAGAGTGCTTTAATACTTATCTATTGATCATAAAAATGAAACATTAAACATAAAAGGATATACTTGTAAAAGAGAAGTATATCATAACTTTTGATACCCTATGTTTTAAACATGGTTATCCTTGATCTATTTCATAACATATATTCAATTAGGATTTTTTATCACTTAATAATGGTTTGTACTAAGATCTTGAATTCACCAAATTATATCCTCTCAGAGTGTTGTAACTAAGAGTGCAGCAAGGCCCATTGTTTTGCACCAGTTCTTGTTCGAGTCTAGCTCAATGTGGTGTTCTCATGTTTCACCCCTAGATACACTTATGCTGGAGATTCCTCTTCCTCCTAATATCTTGATAGGTATGTATTTTCTTTATAAACCACTTACTCAATACTCACCAAAATCAAGGAATGTTTTATTATACATAGTCTCATCCATAGGGTTCTCACTAAGGTGCTCTAATCCTATCCTCCATAACTGACCAGACCATCCTCTGATTCCAACTTTAGAGACCATATCCCTTATCCCATAACATTACACGATTTTATGCAAAATTATACATTAGAGTACAAGCCAAGGATCGTTAAGTATAGTGTCTAGGAAGACTTGGTACATAAAAACTAAAACATGGGGACAAAAAACACTTCATTATTTACTATCCATAAAAATCCCTTAACTTCCATTGAGCCCTTACATCTGCTGTTTCCGATGCTTTCACTGGGGCGTGTGCATCCATCTCTTTCGGGGGGACTTTGACACGGTTTTATTTCCCCACATTCCCGCTTTCCAAAGGCGGGTGACATCCGAGCCTTATTCAGGGATGTTTTCTCCTTGATCGAAATGGGGTGATGGGATGTCAGTTCTTACTAATGTGGATTTCTTCTCAGAACTCATCACATAGTCTGGGTATCCCTCATATATTTAATATGTAATTCGTGAAACTCTTCCTAACACTATATCTTCTTGGACACCAGTTAATTACACTACTTCTGTCCGGACATTCCAAGGTGTCCAGTTAGGGCAGCAACCTTCGGTCAGGGGAGTTGTCACGTTGGGAATTATAGGCGTTTCAGGACACTGGGGATTGGTATGTCTGGCTTCTATCCCATATTCTATAGATTCTCAAGGGCGTGGAGGCCCGATGCATCCCACATCGAACGCGGGGAATCATATTCCATAGAAATGTATCTAAGGTTCTCTTTTCCATCCCATGTTTAACATGAGGTATGCCGCAAGTTTGACATCTAGCGGAGATGGAGCGGACTAATCAGAACACTGACTAGAGTAGATCAGATGGGTGCAACCCTTGGAGGGAATATCGATGTTGGGGCCGATGCATGTTTGGCTTCCCAGTTACTATTTGAGGGGAATGGGGTATGAGGTGGCATGATCCCACTAGGATATGGTGGCTAGGGTATGAATCTGTATGGATGATAGAGTATTTTAATGAAGTAGATGACGAATGGGATGGAACCACCATGAGGATGATGATAGATTTGGGATTGAGACTTGGAGAGGCTTCCTATGTATCCACGTAGTAGGGAATCAAAGTCCACGTAGTTCCTCTAACGACAGCTTACCGTTGATTTGGGTTCCACGGCTTGCCGTTGGATGGGGTCACATTGACTTATTTCTAGATAAGAATGTCAATGGCATACTGCTTAATAGAATCACAACAGCTTACCGCTGACGGAGTCCCATAGTTTAACGTCATGCAGGACGGGGGTAGACTGATGTGAAGGGGATCAGAACTGATGGGTGTTGGGCTTGAACATCATGGAGGCTTCCTACGTACAATACCCCAGAAATGATCAATGAACTTGTAGTTTAGGTGGAGCGGGTCTCTTACACTCTAGGCTACCTAAGGTGTTGGTGAACTGACATGAAGATGGTCAAGAGGATTGGGGTAATGGGCTTGAACCTCGTGGTGGTTTCCTATGTACCCTGCCTTGGTAATGATCAAAGGCCTCATAGTTTAGGTTGCATCGGAAAACCGATGTGATGGAGGACCTGGGGTCTAATGGATGTTGGTCTGGATCCTCGTGGAGGTTTCCTACATACCCTGCCTTGTCAAGGATCAAAGACCTCTAGTCCAGGTTCCATTGGTGAACTGACATGAAGGAGGACCTGGTGTCCAATGGTTGTTGGGCTTGAACCTCGTCGAGTATTCCTACGTACCCTACCTTGGAAAAGATCGAAGACTTCATAGTTCAGGTAATGGGTGGAATCTAGGGCTTACGCTATGAGGCAGCCCAAAGAATATGTCATGGTCGGTGATCACTCTAAGCCCACCTGAGTTATGCTCGGTGTTAGAAACAAGAGGTAGCAGAGACTTGACGATCACATAACGAAAGGTACGACTTTTGTAAGTGGAGTGGGGCTTACACATGATCACGGACCAAAGAAAAAACATGGTCTTATGCATGATCTGCGGCCCATAGAGGTTAGGTCTTATTCTAGGATGGAGGCCTGATGGGAAAAAATCCCAACAGGAGAGGGATTTTTCACCAAATAAAGGAGGTTTCTGGTGTCCATTCCCCCCTCCCCCTGGTCCTTTGGATTGGAGAAGAAAGGAGGAGTAGGGAAACTGCCTCTGGTAAGAAATTCTAGGGGCTTACACTAGGGTGGTTTCCCTTTCCCCACAGACAACCTCCACCTTAATAAGGAGAATATCATCTAATGTGTGGGAATATCTCACTCTCGTGGAGACTAGTGGGTGTGCAGAATGTCCAAGGTGGGGGCACCCCGTGTGCAAAGCAGGGGGTGAGGTCGCAGTTTAACGTCATGTGCTGAGGATGATGGTTCTTGGAAGTTTAACGTCCTGCAACTCGGATGAGGTTGGTTTCTTCTACACCCCAAGGATATACATAACTGGTTCCCTCTTCACCTTGTTGAAGAGAATGGATGAGAAAAACCATGGCTATGGAGTGTCATGGAGCGAACCATCAGTGGGTCCACATTAGCATGACTATGTGAAAATAAAAAGTAGTTAGGGTGCCTATGGAGAGAAGCATTAGGTGAAACAACGCAATGGGTAGTATCATCCAAGAGACCTTGAAATAACATCATGAAAACCTTGTGGGTCTCATGGGAAAAAGATTCACAATGTAGGGGGGTTCATAGGTACGGGCCTTATGATGCTCTGCTGCTCTGCGTGGCAGAGGGTACTTACAAAGGGGTGTGCATCGCGAAGTGGGGAACCTCAACCTATGCATTGTGTAGAGGTAAATATGGTAGGTGCTTCATGAAGTGGATAGATCTTCATGGAGCACTGCCTTGCAATGAAAAGGTGTCTCATAACGTAAGGTATCAGTAAGCAATGTGCTTTTCGATGTATAGTGACCCTTCCTTGGCATGTCGATCATGTGGACATGAAGGGTGTTTCATGAAGCATAAATGCTCCCCGATGACCCAGATCCCATTGGGGACCCCCTTTCTTCGCGGAGGCCCTTAGGCTCTGCAAAATGAATCCCTTTTGAAAGAGGGAATGAAAACAAGGAAAATGGGAGGCACTTTGCATAGCAGAAGTACCTCACACAGATTATGGTTTGTAGATCAGAATGGTGCTTTGAGATTTGGGAGATAGGAAATTGAAAGGTCAGATGCTTCTCCTTTTGGAATTGGGGGAAGGCTGATATTTATAGGGGATAGGTGCCATGAAGTAGAGATCACGCGGTGCGAAGTGGTTCTTGGATGCTCCACGGTGCGCCTGAGAATTTCAAATGTGTTCGCAGAGTGTCCCACTCCCTTGCTTTGTGGTGGGCTCACGAAAGTCAAATGCGTTCGCGGAGCGTTTCACCTCCTTGATTCGTGATAGGCTCATGAACGTAAAATGTGTTCATGGTGCATCCCGCCTACTTGCTTCGCTGTGGGCTCATGAAAGTCAAATGTATTCAAGGATAATCCCACTTTCTTGCTTCGCGGCGGGCTCGGGGCTACTAGGGCTCTGTGAATGATCTTCACGAGGGAGACTTTGGAGGCCTTCCATTTCTTTTTTCATCTTCCCACATATTTCCACCAATAAATGCCCCCTCATACATAGAGCTACCAAGAAATCAAGGGTCGAAGTCTGAGGTCCAATCTCCAAAATCCTCAGTAGTTCGCGAATCTATGTCGCAAAGAGCGCTCACGAGGTCGATAGGGGACGCGCCGGTTGAGCGCACTACAAAGCTCTATGAGAACTGGACATGTCGCGATGCTCCAGAAGCCATCACCTATAAATAGGGGAGCTGACCTCTCTTTTTTCCTTTCCCTTATCCGCAATTTTTTCCTTTTTCACTCTTGATTCACGATTCTCTGCGTAATCCTTGAGTGTTCTTCGCGAGTTGGGTCTTCACAGCGTATAACAAGTCCTCGACTATGCATTTTTCACCCCACAATCTCATGCTTGAATGCATAAGTAGGGCTATACGAACTGTCTTCGGGAACAATCTTCACGAATGAGCTACGCGAATGAGCTACGTGAGCCATCCCGAAAATCTTCCAAGTCCCAAAATTTTAATCTTATCAAGAAGCTTCCTAGAGGGTCCATGCGGATGCCGCTCAGAGATATGAGATGGTGGAATGTCTGGGAGTAGTAGAGTTAGTGTGTAGCCACTCGGACCAATGTTCATTGGTGGAGCTGCTATCGGAAAGCCAGAAAAAATACACATTGTGTAGGAGGTTTCCCTTGTATGGCTTCGGGCTGAGGGATGATATCTTCATCCCAGAAAAAACTAAGACAAACCAGATTACGGGTTCAAAAGCATGCCATTCCAGTATCGATGGTTTAGGGTTTTTGATGACCAGGCCGAGGAGGATTTCACACCTGTCATTGATGATTGCTTATATAACCACCTGAATAACGTCGATGGGAAAGCATTGTAGCCAGAGACGTCTCCTCCTATGCACCAAACCATACTGAAGGCAGCTTTGAAGAACCCTTTGAAGGGGTGGTATGAGGAGTGGGACCTATGCCAGGGAAACAACTTTGAAAATTACTGGACCTGGTCCTATTGGGTAGGCACCTCATGTGAGGATTTTGGGGATGATCTAAGGAGTGTGTGCTTGTATGAGGCAGTCTCAACCTCCCAATTCTAAAAATATCAACTGAAACAACTGATGCCAGAGCTATTGAGAATATGGTTTTCAAGGACCAATACCTTCCAATTACATCATGGGGTGGTCATTATCATCTTGTGGGATGTCCACCAGATCTTGGGAGTCCCGATACTGGGTGTGATGTACGATGAATTCATCCCTGTCATGAGTTCATGGGAGGATCCATAGAAAATTCCATGGCTGGTGATGTCGTTGAAAGAGTCTGTGCCCTGGGAGGACAAGGAAGCAGTATGGGATGCCCACTTCAGGTGGTGGTTCAAACAATTCTTGATCTTCCTGGAAAACATGCAGTTTTTGGTGAGTCCTTGGACTTGCCCGGAGGAGGCTCAGAGTAAGGAGCACTCATACTAGTGGATTTTGGAGAACAGCCAGTGGAAGACGTGGGGATTCAGTGTCAGCACTGAGTAATAACCAATAGTCAGGCTAGGAGCAATCATCACTGATCTTATCTGTTGTTTGATTGTGCCAGTAAGGGATACCCAAATGGGAGTATTTTCAACACATTTATCATGACATCCACATTGGTGACAGGAGGGCGGGTTAGTCTAGGAATCCCGATGCTCGTCATGATTTATAAGGTTTTGTGGCATATTAGTGAGGGGAAATGGTTGCAGAGGGTATGTGGGACATACCACCTATTATACGGGTGGATAGATGCACATATCAGGGGGTTTATAAATACCTAAAAACTATCACTCTTATAGGCTCGATCTTACACCCATCGATCCTAAATGTCGTGGGGAGCTTTCCAGCCAAGCTGACCACACCGTCAGTTCTAAACCGGATGTGTAGTGTGGAGTAATTCAATTTCAACCTAGTTTGGTTGCCGATAGGGGTATTCACATATGAAGTACGGGGGATAGAAAATTATTGGGCCTCTCTCATGGCCTTTCTTGTTGGAGTCCTTGTGGTGAGGGTGGACCGCAAGCCCCACAGCGAGCCGCATACCCCACAATAGTTGGATAGTTAATTCTGATGTATGCAACAAATGATCCCACAGGTCTATCAAGAGGTTCACCATGAAGAAGACCCATGCGTGATGAGGCAGATGTAGCTCATGTTCACATGGGAAGATGGGAAAATGCAGAACGAGTTTCCTCTGCCGACCACGGTCCTCTGGCTGGTAAAGGAATATGCCCAGAGCTAGGAGGTGGCCTACCTGGGGGAGATGCTGATGCAGCCAACCACTCTTGTCGGTGATGGTGAGCTTCCCCAACCATGTGGCCATAAGGAAGAAAGGGAATCTCACAACGGAATGACTTTCTTGGCGTTGAGTCCCACACTATTTGAGGGGAAGCATTGGTAGCAGATCTGGCTACAGCAGCTAACCCGATGATTGTAGAAGAGCTGAGTTATCTAGAGGGGAGTCTGCCGATTGGATTCCATAGGATACCCACCTAGGGTCCAGGGAATCGGCTATGCCATATAGACATTCCAGAGAATGATATATTCCCAGAGTCCTGGGACATATGGGATTCAACAGGCAATTTATCGGCCCCACTGAATTGTGGCAGCACCTGATCCATCACAGGATGGATTTTCCCAGAATAACCCCCATTAGGGATGGCTTTTTGGTGTACCAATCTAAAGGGGAACAATATTTGACTGAGCTGGAAGACTTCGTGCACTCTCGAGGTGCTCCTCGTCCGATGATAGATCGAGTCAATGTGTTTCCCAATCACACCAATCCCCCACAGTTGTTAGCAACTGATTTGAGGGAGCACTTCCCTTTGATGGAAGAATTAGAATAATCCTCCTGGAAAGACGAGGCCAGGAGAGGGATCCCATTAGAGGAGGGAGAAGTTGGAGATCATGATTCGGATCTCAAAGATTTCATAGAGGCCCATGAGGTAACAATCTGAAACCCCCCTTCTTCGAGACTTTCTTTGAGGTCATTCTGGACTCCTTGTTAACATCTGAAATGTGCATGAGAGTCTTATATACAGAACTCATTCCCATCCCTCAGTAGATGAAAATGTGAGACCGTTGGTGTATAATCCTACCGCCACATCTATTGCTAGGTCCAGCAGTTCTAGGACACCTGAGGCGACCCCTCTAGTGTTTTTAGACCTTTTGTCTATATATGAGGGGTCGTGCTTCGGGGTCCCGATGGCATCAACCCAATAATGAGACCAGGTATTTGATTTCAATAAGTCCACTATTCTAATTTAATGAGTGTCCTCCCCTATCCATGTTTACTAATGTCCATGCCCCCCTATTTGGTGGGACCGTCAGTGGCAATGATCGTGGAGGTGAAGAATCAAACCGACCAAGCCGCAGTGCTCCCGATCACTGGTGGGACCGTCAGTGGGGATGAACCAGAGATCATTGATGTAGGATCTAATGATGATGATCAATATGATATTCCAGGTCGCTCCATGCCCGATCAAACCGAAGACGTGGACGCTACTGAAGATTTCATGGGGGCATTCCCCACGTACGAGCTTTCCAATCATGCCGACTTGAACGAGATATCCTCTTACAAAGAGGATAACACGATAGTCTATCACTGGCCTTATAAACTGATCACGTGCTTCATCAATGACACCCCCAAGCACTATGTTTGGATGCGATAGGTAGACTTCTCTTGTGACTGCATGAACTGTGTGTTGGGGGATGGATGCCCAGCTTCATTACATGCTCGACCAAAATATCACGGCAGAAATGATTTGGGAGTATGATTGTGGCCTCAGTGCGGGATGGAAGTGGAGGAAGGAGATAAACATCAAGAGGATCTAAGAGGATAAAGATGAGGTCCATCGACTGCTGAATCAGGCGGACGAGCACTCGGCCTCCCTCAACGTGCAATTTGAGATAATATTGCAATTGAACTCCCAGCTGGTAGAGGATGAAGTGGGAATGAAGCGAGCATCTGAAGAGATGACCTCCATCTAGATCGATGTGGAGCAAGACCGGATTGCAGCCAACGAATTGCGACCCATCGCTGTCAAGGTGGAGCGAGAGCTGAACAGTGGGTAGAAACTCTTGGACGCCACCAGCTAGAGGGTGGCAGAGCTACTACGCTCTTTTGGTGAGGATAACCCTTCAATGAGGGGAAACGGCCATCATCTACTTTAACAATTACAAACTATCAAATATACTTTCCTGCAGTGAGTGTTTGAGGCTATAAGATGTATGAGTTCCGTTGTTTACATTGGTTTATTTCATTATCGGGATATTTTTGGAGCATCCAGCGATCATTCCCTAAGCTCAGGTGGGTCAGGCCTGATGTGAGAAACAGGGGTTTATCACCTCATCACCCCCATCCAAATATAGGAGCGCAAACCAAGCTTCCGTCATCCAGGGTTTGAACAACCGGCACAAATTTTCGGGAGGAAATGGGAGAGGCCTGACTAGAGAATGAAGTTCTCATAACCGAAAATTTACTATTTTCCTACTTTGATGTTGTGCACGAATGGGATAATGCCAAGTGTGCCGGAATCAATCTTAACATATTGGAATGGAAGGTATGGAACACGATACCTAGGATTTGGGACACAGTGAGGGTGGCCTGGTAATAAAGAATAACTTTTGACTACATTTGAAACACAATATCCTTATTGTGTTTGGCTGGAAATGGGGATAACAAATGAGGGCCAACCACTAACCATGATCGAAAGATGAGGCATGACTCTAAATGTCATTTATTAGCTATACGGAATGTTATCCCATGATAGTTAGTGAGCCATAGCCTGAGCATCCATACTGTTAGGGGTTCCTTCAGACATGATAAGGGATGAGAGTCCGAATAAGGGGCACAAAAAGAATGCATGGTGGAGTGATGAGTTGTTATAATGATGTAAAACACTCTTGAAACTATGCCACCATGGTGGAAACACATTGGGTGGGCACATCAGTCTGATCATGGATCAAGCATAATTTCAAACAGGACCTCTTTGTTGAGGAAACTGTTGCTTCGCAATGTTACCACGGAGCATCCTGGACTTATTCAGGGAAAAGTTGTAGTTACATGGTTCCCCAGAAGGGATCGTCCAGGAGGTCGGAAATGAGGAGGAATAAGATTTACGACTCATGGGGATAGACCAAAGGAGAAATGCATGGGTGTCTATATGAATCCCATGAGGATGGGAATCAATCCAGACGTAGTTCTGGAAGATGTTGTTTAGTTTAACGTCTTGCGGTAAGGATGCAGATTGGTCTTAGTTTACAATTATAGAGCTCATACCATGGATCATTATGGAGTTCAGGGAACACATGGTATGTTATTACGATACTAGATGTGAATAAGGACATATTTCAAATTACCATTTATTCCCCAGGACGGTTTTAGGTCGAGGGACTAGAAATGGGAGTTAAGCTTGGCACATTTTGGAAGTTCTCAAGAATTCCTACAGATCTCATGAGAATGAGAATCAAGTTGTACATAGTTCTATGAGGTGCCACGGTAAGGTACCAGTGCTGGGGATAAAAGGGGCGTGCAGGTGTGGCTCTCGCACCAAAAGAAATGGTATCTGATGTATCTTGATTGTTCTTTTAGGTGAATGGTATTTTTGTTAAGAGAATGGCCTAGGATAAAAAGTCCCAACATTGCCAGATGAATCATGCCTTATGCAGGGGTTGAAAAATGTTATGGCGTGTGACTGATACCAAACATATTGTCCCCTTATGTGAGGAAATCACAATGCAGTTCCATTTTTCATCGTGTGGCGAGGACGATAATGTCACGGTTTAGGGTCATGTGATGGTACCGTCCAAAATATAGGTGAGAGGGTAAGAGGTAGGATAAAGTAGATCCCAATTGAGCTGGACCTGAAAAAGAGATATCTGAGTGCTCCGACGTGTCCCATGAGGATGGGAATAGCCATACATAGTTCTAAAATAGATCTTTGTTTATTGTCTTAGAGCTCGGACCATGGAGAATTGGGACTACCCCATGTAAAGGTGGTCCTTTTCTCAATTTATAAGCCTACGTGAGTCGAACACGATGTAGGAAACAAGGTCTTCGTATATTTTTTCTGTTTAACGTGTTTTTGTGCACTGAGGAATTGTACCATGACTTTTGAAGTTCTACTTTGACATGATGCGGGGGAGAAGGATGTGAATCTTGTAATTGACATTTTGGGCTTAATGAGGTTGGTGCAGCGATGGAGTAGAACCATTGACCGTGTCCGTAATAGAGAATCCATATCGTGTTAGCCTGAAATGGGGACAAAAAAAGGGCATTGACCACTGACCAAATTCGGAATGTGGGACATGTATAAATTTTTTATCCATAACCCTAAGGGATGTTGGCTAGTAATTGTAGGAGGGCCCTTAGTCCAAGTATCCTTGCTATTTAGGGGTCCCTATTGATGTGGAAGGTGATAGAAACCACAATGTAGGATAAAAAACATGAAAAATGGTTGAAAGGGTGTCCGATTAGAGTCTTACATTCCAGGTACTAGACCAGATTACCCATGATCCAATTGATGAATCACCAGAGAGGGCCGGGGGCCTGACTTAATGGAAACCTACTCAAAGAGATGAGAGTAGGTAAAGGTAGCGAAGGCCACTTAGGAGAGATAGGTATGCGTCATGGTTGTTATAAACCTGACGTGAATGGGAACATAAGTCCATACCACACCGTATACCCCTCTTATGAAAGAACATGGTCCGAGTGGAAAAAATGATAGGGTGGTTTCTATGAGATGGGGATGGACCCAATGATGAGATTCCCTGGAGGTCTTACATATCCCATGAGGATGGGAATCAAGCCACACATAGTTCTGGATATGACACACATGGGGGTAAGACACATCAAGGTGGAGTGTACGACACAACGAGTAACCCAACATGAATGAGGACATAGTCTAATACCACACTGTACAACCCTGACTGAAAACCTGGGCTAGTGACCAGAAAGGACCAAGGGCCTGAGGTTGGGCCTCGGTCAGAAAAGGGACAACGGGCCTGAGACTGGGCCTCAATTGGAAAGGGGCGAAGGGGCCCGAGGCTGGGCCTTGATCGGAAAGGGGACAAGGGGCCTGAGGCTGGGCCTTAGTCGGAAAGGGGACAAGGGGCCTGAGGCTGGGCCTCAATCGGAAGGGCCAGACCAGCATGTAGTTTAACGTCTTTCTGTATGGATAGAAGTGGGTAAAATACCCTACATACAAGAGGTGTATGGTATGGAGATTAACCCAACATGAATGAGGACATAATCTCATACCACACCATACACTCCCATAAGAGAGAGCCTGGGCCAGGGGCCTGAGATTGGGCACGTAAAGCACGACAGGGCCGGTGTTCACCATATGGATGATAAATGAAGGGAAGGATGTCGCAAGGGGATATGTGTGGCATGAAAAAATAGCCTGACGTGAATGAGGACATGAGTCCGCTCCACACCATGCAACCCTAGATGAGAACTCGGGACAGGGGCCTGAAACGGCCAAGGGGCAAGAAAAATCTAACGGGACAGAAAAGGCCAAGGGTCTAGAAATGGACAAGGGGCCTGAGGCCAGTCCTCTCTAACACTGGTATCTATACAACCTCATGTGCAGTTACCGCCTCATCGCAGCTCTTAAGCCCACGTGAGCAGTGCTCGGTGTGGGAAACAATGAGATGGATTCGGATCTCCCTTCCACATAGTTGTCCAGTGACTGGAATTTCCTGATGGGAGTTCGTCGCTTAGATATATAGTGGGGAAGAATGATCCAGTGTAGTCAATTTTTGTGACATCTTGGGGTGGTCCTAACAACACATGATAGAAGTTGACTATGTTTGAAACACATCATCCTTATAGTCACCGGGAATGGGGGCCAAAAAATGACCATCGACCAGCTGACCATATTCGCAAAGTGGGAATTGTATCAATTAGTTGTTCAATATCCTTGATTCCATTGGCCTAAAGTGGTAGGAGAGCCATTGGTCCCTGAATCCATGCAATTCGGCGGGCCCTTTTGGATGGGACAGATGACGGAGTCCCAATCCAAGGAGAGGGTGATGCATTGATGTACACATACATTTTAAAATAAAGCAGTACGATGAGTGAGGTAGACACCTCTGGGGATGGGGCATACAATTGGATCTAGATGATATTGACATTTATTGATGCGAAAACCTGTACCAAACCACATGTCCTGACCCAAGGGGCAATTCAGGTGTTTGGGCTGGGCCTACAGACAAAGTGTATAGGGGTTCCTATATAGCCTATAAGGATGGGAAGCAAGCCATATGTATTTCTTGAAGGCCATGTAGTTTAACGTCCTGCGATGAGGACATGGGAGGACAGAAGAACATGGGGCTGGAAAATGGTGTGACCGTTATAATCAGAGCATGAGTGGGGCTAAGGAAACCTACACCATATAATGGAATCATCCTCTGAGATAACTATATTGAGGGGGGATAGTAAAGGAGAATATTTCACTGGCTGGGCTCAGGAAGAAATTCATGAGAGTTCTTACATATCCCAGGGGGATGGGAATCAAGCAATATGTATTTTCAAGGGCGTAGATTAATGTCTTAAGGGAGATGCACAGTTTAATGTCTCATAGGACTGAACAGTATATGGTAATGCTGGAACGAACAGTTTAGGGTCTTGCGGGACCAGCATACAGTTTCGGGTCATGCGAGAGCAGTAGTTTAAGGTCATGCAGGTCCATCACACAGTTTAGGGTCATGCGGGACTGACAATTTAAGGTTCTGAAAGACCAGTGGTGGCTCGTGAAAAGTATTTCTTGAGGAACTTCGCATTTGTGGGAGGAGTTATATGCTCAACATCCATGGTCACTAGGGAGTATGCTCTATTTGGGTAAACCCAGTGAATTATGTATTGTCCTTCCATTTGGGCTCCAACATGGGTGGTTTCTTCCTAGGGATCGTTGGCATCCAGAGGTCCAATACAAAGTCTCCTTGCAAGAATGAGCAGAGGAGAACCTTTTTGTTGAAGGCTACAGTTATCTTATTTGGATGCCTTTCCAGATTGTGTAGGGCATGAAGCCTATTCTCGTCATGTGCTTCAAATTCATCCAGAAATATTTCAGCTACGTTGTCTGGGGTCACTGGTTAAAGACCGTTGTGTGTAGCAATGGCAGCTAGATCTCGTTGTGTAGGACGACCTTTTCTCCATACCCCAGGTTTTATGGGGTCACTTGTGTCGAATTACGAACTGTTGTCCGATAATACTATAGGGTGTTGGAGGGATTTTCTGGCCAACTCATGTTATTCTGACAAACCAAATTCTGAAAAATGTTAGAGAGGGTTTTGTTAAACACCTCAATCTGCCCATTTTCATGTGCATGATAGCGGGAGGTATGGTTTGAAAAGATTTTGTACTTGGTGTACAATTTCATCCGCTCAGCTGCTTGGAATTTGGTGTTGTTATCATTGAGGAAAGCGTAAGTAACATTATACCGGTGGATAATGTTGGAGCTCACAAAGTCAAGGATAGAATGGGCCTTGACCTCCATGAGTGGAACTGCTTCTGCCCACTTAGAAAAAAATCTGTGGTGGCCAGGATGAACCTGCACTGGCGAGCTGTCGCTGGTGGATATGGTCCCACGATATCGAGTCCCCATACTATGAATGGAAAATAGTACTTAGTGGAGGGGAGAGGATATGGTGGACGATGCAATATGACAACATGAATTTGGCACGCATGACTTCTTTTGGTGATCTTGAAGTAGTCATGGATCATGGAGGGATAGAAGTGCCCTAGTCCTTGGATCTTATGGGACAGATTCAGCCCTGTCTAGGGAGTGTCACAGGAAGTGGCTTGTACCTCCTCCATGACCTGAGAAATCTCGACTCATTGGATGCAACAGAGGAGAACACCATTGAACCCACTATTGTAGAGGATCTCCTCAAGAATGGGACAACTCTGGAGGTTAAAATGTAGCGTGCAATGTAGGATTCACTCACGAACGACCCGATCAGCCAGAAGGTAACCATTATGGAGATACTAGACAAAGGGGGATCTCCAGTCGGGAGTTTCCTCAACCACCATGTCTGAGAAACTTGGGGGTCCTAACGTGGAGGCTCCGGTGGAACAATGGATTACTAGTAGGCCTTCTTCATCATCATTTGGGGTAATGAGAAAATTGACTCTCTGATGTGCTATGTGTATGATCAGATCATCATGCTCAGGTTCTGCAAGTGATGCAGTCATGCCGGCCAGGGCATCGGCTCGACCGTTCGATGATCGAGGGACATGAGTAACTTCCGGCTGAGATGGAAACTAGGCCATTAGCTGGAGGGTTCTCTCCAAAAACGGTAAAATATCTAGTTTTATGACAACATATCAACTGTTGATTTTCATGATTACTAGTTTTTAATCCCCTATTACATGTAAATGGGGAACATCCATTTTGAGGGGTAGCTCACAGCCATTAATAAGAGCCTGATACTCGGCCTCGTTGTTGGTGCATCTTTCTTATAATAGGAATGAGTATGGAAGAATGGATTGTGTCGGGTTAATAAATACAATAACCAGGCCTACTCTGTATATCCAAGGATCATTGAGTCTCCTACCGGTGGGGATGTGGGAGGCACCATCAATGTGCATCTGCCAACATTAGATGGCAAGATCTACCGAGAGCGTTGGCTCTTCCAGAAAATCCAGGACAGGGACTAGCCCGCGGGGGTTGGATGTGTAGAAAAAAAGTCTGCCAATGCATATCCCTTGATATCTTTCTAAGGGAGAAACCAGATGTCGAACTACTGGAGAATTAATGCCCACCGTACTAGATGGCCAGTCTACATGTGGCAGTACAGAATGTAATTCAGCTGGTCTACCTAAGACACCAGCTGTACTGTGCGATGCTTCAGGTAGTGTCTCAACTTCTACACTACAAATACGAGTGCAAGGCAGATTAATTTGACAAGGGAGTATCTGGTCTCCGTATCGATGAGAATATAGCTGAGGTAATAGAGTCAAATTTCTTTCCCCTCATTGTTCTTCTAAGAGATAATGGAACCAATAGATCATTCCAAGGAAGTCATGTACAGGATTCGTGGTTTTCCGGAGACGAGGGGCATCAAGACCAGAGGCTGGAATAGATACTGATTGATTCCCTCAAATGCGGTCTGGAATTCTTTGTTCCATTCATAGGCAACACCTTTCTTCATGAGCCGAGAAAAGGGATTACACTTTCCGGCTAGATTCACAATGAATCAGCGTATTTAGGTTATGTGGCCTTGTTAACCCCAAAAATCATGAATATTTCTCGAAAGAGGCATCTGGATGATGGCTTTGACCATATCTAGGTCGATCTCGATGCCCTAGTACATGACAACGAAGCCACGAAACTTCCTAGAGGTGACCCTGAAGGCACACTTCAAAATGTTCATCTTCAGGTGGACGAAATGGAGGAAGCCGAACAATTTCTCAATGTCCTTGATAGGGTCATGGTTATAGAGAGATTTTACCCCAAGATCATCCACATAGCATTCCAAAAATGTCTCTAGGACTTTCCTGAATATACGGTGCATGGCCCGCTGATAGGTGGCACCTGCATTTTTCAGGCCGAAGGCCATAACCTAGTAAAATAAAGTACCTTGGGGTGCCCCAAATACTGTTGACTCCTTGTTCGTGGGGGCCCCTTAGATCTGGTTGTATTCGGAGTAACCATCCTTGAAAGAGAGGCCTTGGAACCTATACATAGCGTCAATCAGAAATTCTGTCACTAAGAGGGGAAATTCAACCTTCAGACAGTGATACTTCAGAGCTCGTAAGTTGATGCAGACTCTGATCTGTCCATTCTTCTTCCTGGCTAGAACAATGTGGGCTAGCCACTTGGGGAAATGTACCTTCTTGATGAAGTTGGATATGATGAGCTTGTGAAAATCAGCCACGACCATGGCATAGTGAGATGGGTGCATCTTTCTGGTAGGCTTCTTGAACCTTCAATGATTTTCCGGAAGACCGAGGTGGTGGACGACTACCTGAGGATCAATTATCGACATATGGTCGTTAATCCAGGATAATACATCACAATTCTTATTCATGAAAACCAAGAATCGTTATTCCTCCTCAAGGGACATGGTGTCACTAATCAATGTGGGTCTTGAATCTACCTCACTATCAAGGTTCATCTATTCAAGTTCATCGACCATGGTAGAGACTCCTTATTCAAAGGCGGGGTGAGCATCCTCTGGACCCTATTCATTGCATTTGGAGGAGGGATTCCCAGTGGGGGAGGCTTCCTCTGGGTTGGAAGGTCCCGATTGAAGGCTGGTACCATCCTGGACATCAGTGGACAATATATCAAGAGATTTACATGCTAATGATACCATAGCGATGAAGGCATTCAATCTAATACCATCTAGACATCGATACAAGGGTCCATTCAAGACTATAACAAATCAATTGTAGTGCATCATCTTGAGCACGTTAATCCTAGCCCGGCAAAATAGACTCGTATGAAATATTATTGTTTCCATGGGGTGGACATCGCGATACTGTATGGGGGTAGGATGCTCCGAGGTCACCTTAGCCTGGTTGTGTAGGAGTACGAGGTGATTTTCCGTCATTGCTTGGAAATGTGAATATGCTTCCCTGTTGTACTCGAGACATTAAATCATTGTCTCAAATCGGTGGTTGTGGCCTCCAGTCGATGGATCAGGAAGACGTTGGCGTCGTCCAAAACTTCCTAAGGGTCATTTGTGATCACGACAGGTTCAACCTCACATTCCTGTATCTATTTGTCCTTACTCTTGTAAGATTCGGCATCCAGGTAGCAATCTTCACAAGAGGCGAAAGGAGTTGCATCACATTGGAGTACGCATACTCGAACATTAAGGGAGTACTTGAGGCATTGTTGATACGACGAGGGAACCACCGCATGCTGGTGGAGCCATGGTCTTCCCATCATTTCATTGCACGCAGTGTCCTGGTATACAACCATGAACATGGTGCTAGTAACTAGGCCACCGAACTGGGTATTCAAATAGATCTTACCGACTGATGTCTTCATTGACCTATTATATCCCCGGATTCTTAAATCAGAGGGAGTCACGTCATCCTCAGATAACCTCAGCATCCACTGCGTCCATGTTAGGATATGGTTGATCCTGGAGAAGGTGTCAATGAGACAACAGTGAACCTCCATGCCATTAAATTGGCCGGTGATGTACAGTTGGTAGATGTGCCACTGTATGGAGGAGCCTTCATCCTTCCTAGAGAATAAAATGATGGCCTGACATTCAGAGTTATCGATCGTTTTAGCATGAAATGCTTCTACAGCTGCAACCTCCATCTCAAACTGTAGGGGGATTTTAAAGCCTCATCGAGGGCCTCACGCATATATGGAAACAATCGTAGGGACTTGAGGATGGAAAGCCTCATTGGGATGCTGTAAAGGTGCTTGAGAACATTATATTTCTGTGCTAGGCATGAAATTCTGCTTACAGCAGGTCACTCTGTGATCAGAGGCATGGAGGGCCATGCCGGCTGGCCCGACAACTGAATACTGTTGGGAATGTCCCGATGTTCACTAGTAAAATTCTGGAGAGTATCTTTCGAATGAGGACCAGATGACTGATATCGGCTTGTAGCAGGTCGATACTGGTCTCGACATGGTCGAGGTAGGTCTCCGTGATCCAGAAGCATAAATAGTGGAGGATACGGGCCTGACAACACCTGATGAAGAGGTTGTGTGTGTTGAGTTCTGTGTTGGGCCTTCTCTCTGGTCTCATAGGCATGCATGAATATGATGGAGGTTCCAATTGACGTTCCCCGATATCCCATGTGGGTGAAACTCCGCTGAAGTTGGCATCGGCTAGGGACATTGGGGAGGTTCACCTAGCGCTCCTCGATTTCGGTTGTCATATTTGGGTTTACCAACTCCATGGTATTAACCGAAGAATCCATTGAATATCACTTGAATAGTCATCCATTACTGGGTGGATTCTGGTGGGGGGATCCCCATCTCCGAGGGCATGAAGTCGCTGCGAGTGCGGGGCGATGATGGCATTGGTGGGGTGAGTTTCTTTTCCTTGTGCCATTGATTCTTGCTCTTCTAGGGAGAGACCAGCTTAGATAATGATGCAAAAGTGGTTGATGTGGCTTCTGATAGCTATGACTTATTTAGGCATGCCCGAATGATGTGATGGGCATGGGAGACCATTTTGCGAGCCATCCATACATCATGCTTCTGCGACTCGTGGTTGGAAACCTACTATCACTCGCCTTAGTCGTCGCTTTCATTATCTGGACTTACGATGACACCAGCAACTTTTTTTAGGGTCAGGCCAAGCCTGACTATGTTTTCATCGACCTTGGCTTGAAGACAGTATTTGAACAGATATCAATACTTGACGGCGTTCCCTATAATCTGATGATAGGTGTAGTTGTTGGGTTGATCATTGTGATTCACCTATTCTGGCCTTCTACACTCAGGAAAGCGTATAATCCTATGCTCTGAGGAACTATAGAAGTAACCAGGGACCTGATACTCATTGAATGAATAGGTTCGGTTCCTTCTGTCAAGGAAGGGGGACCATGGAACCTGGCCCTAACGAGGAGCTAGAGGAGCCTGTCGAGGAGGCGGAGCCTGGTAGTTTTTCTTGGGTGGTGGCAGTGCATTATGTTGGGGAACCTGCCGATTCTAAGGTGGAAAATGTTGATATGGAGGTTGTTCTTGAAGTGGAGGTCCTCTACCAGAAAATAGGGATTGTTCCATTGGTAGCAATTCAAGTTTCCTGGAGGATTTTATTTGGTCCACCGCGGCGGGCTCCGCTCTGGCAGCCCTCCTTGATGGAATTACAGGGGGCAATGGGCATGCCTAGCAGGCCAGTCAAAGGGAATTCTCCAGGTGTTGTGCCTTATCGGAGAAGTCTCGGAATCCTATAGGGTAGTTTTGGGTGATCTTAGATGCAACCAGTTTTGTCTTGACATTTTCTATGAACGTCGTCAGTAATTTCTCTTGATTCAGTGGCATGTCAAGGGAGTATGTGATCCCCATCCATTGGGTGATAAAGTTCATGACTCACTCATCAGAACTTTTTTTGCACATTAAGAGGTCTACAATGCTAGTTTTCTGGGTGGTAGAGCTGAGCTACTAGGAATTTCCTGTGAAGGTCCTCTCAGCTGGTTACAGATCTGATAGGGAGATAGCTGTACCAGACAAATGTCAACCCCGCCAATTTCTGAACAAAACAACGGAGCATGGAAGCCACCTGCAGCATTAGAGTACCTAAAATGGGCCCACACCTTGAGGTGAATTGGGATATGTGTTGCAGTGGGTCCCCCATCCCATTAAATATAGAGAAGGTGGGATTATTGAAACCCTTTAGGTTTGAAAATGTTTTCCAACCATGCCAGATATGGCTTTCCATCAGGTGCGATTGCCACCTGTCATGTTTCCAATTCCACAAGGAGGGCTATGAGCACCACCATAGGATCATCTAGGTGGGGGGTACGTATCGTGATGGGGATCCCTAACTATGAGCACATTGGCAAGCTCTTCAACATGGTAGATAGGCTCAGTGGCTCATGGAGTGGCTGGTGGAGCTGCATGCGGGGTAGCTAGGGGAACCTGGTCTAGATTCCATGGATTTCCATGCCGTTCAGGAGGGTATGGTGAGAAATTACACACCCTCGTTTTGTGAGAACCGAATTTAGACCTATCCACAGGAGCAGAATTATTAGGGTTCCCCAGGGGCATCTCATCAATGGGAATTTTTTCCTTCCCCTGTTTTACTGGCCAAGGATTGTCATAGTCGGGCCGTCGCTCTCCAACACGATTATCCAAGAGTTTTTCGACCAAATTATTCTTCTCATAAATTTTTTTGTGCAACGTGGCCTTCTCGGGGTCTTCCTCCATCTTCTGCACTGAGGCAGATGGGTCGGAGTGTTTTCCATCTCCGATGTGTTCTTTCCCTTACCAGAATTCTGGCTTAGTACCAATGCCTTGGTGGGTGTAGGGAGACCAAGTATGTTCCTCTACTGACAAGTAATCATCCCTGATGGGTCCAATAGTGGTGGCATTCCCTTGGGGGGTAAGTCTCCATCGAGAAGCTCCATCTCATCCCCCTCGTCCATTATGTCATCCATGTTGACCGTCACCATTCATAGGGGCATGTCCATGATGTCGCCTAGCAAGTCGAGCTGCCACCCGATAAGACTGAAGAGGAAGGAAGCATACTGCCAATATCCATAGATTTACATGTGGGGGTAGCCTCTTTGATAATTTTCTAGAGTACCTTGAAACTCTAAATGCATTTCTGATGGAGGGCCTCATGGCGACTTGGTGAATCGGGGTGCTAGACAATAAGGAGTTTGGAAAACTCGACCAGACAAAATTGCTCACATATGTCTTCAAAATGCAATTGGATCATGGGATAAACCACTCACCGATGGTGAAGACTAAAATTAATCACCTAGAGGGTGTAGCAGAAATACTAAACTTCCCCTAGGGTGAGGGACTCTAGCATGCATAAATTTGATGCTACCACGGGACAAAAATTCTTGAGGAAGTGGTCCACTGTGAGGATGTTCCAGAAGCTCCTCAGTTTAGATTCACGTTCTATCCCTTGATTTCCCCACTTTCCAATTGGGGGTGGCTGAGGAACTAGAAGAATTACTGAGGCATACCACTAGTACGATAGGCTGGCCAGTGGAGAGTACGGCGAGAGGGATGATAGGCCGCCCATTCTCGGGTTGTCCTTCGAAGAGTGTAGTGATGTGGCTGCTACATCGAGATAAGATGGGTTGATGGCCTCAGTTCATGGCTTAGGGTCTAGGGCTATTGGTGATAGGCCATGATGCTGTTCGCCTACCATTGGTCCCCGGAATAGCTCTTCGTGATCTCTTATGGTGGTATAGATCACTTCCGATGATGATGGTGGTTATTGCATGACCGCAACTTGCAGATTCCTCAGATTTTCATACTCCTAGATATAGCACTAGTGGGAGGTGGTAATTATACGAACCTCGCATTCCAGGAGAACTAGGCTGATGCACCTCATCCCTACCCCGACCCTTGACTCCGATGAGTGAAAAGAGGGTCCCCATGCTGAGTCGTATTACGCCTCCGAGTCTGGGAAGCAGACTTGTATGATCCTTATCCAATCCTTCTTAGAATTCTTATTATGGAAGCAATGACCCGCCTTCCTACACTTGGGTTGCTCCACGGGACATGGCAGATTTCTTACATTGGGTATTTATGATACAATACTGCTGGGGCGGAGAGGGTTTCCACCCAAAAAGTCCGGGGTGCGAGGAGAACTAGGACATATATTAAATGAGACATTGAAGGTTCTTCCATGGGTAGCACTGGAGCATAAAAGACCTCCTATGGAACTATCAGAAGCATGGGGAGGACCTACATTCTTGTTTTCCCTAGCGACCTCAGTACGAGGAGGGTCCTTGTACAGGTCTAGCAGAACACGGGTAAGAACTCCATGATGGATGCGGGTGGAGCGAGGCTGGCCTTCACCCCTGTAGATGATGAGGTGAGTAGAACATTTACCAGCTAATGGTGAGGAAATGGGGAGGATATACACATTTAGGGGAGACCCTAAGGGTGATATCACTACACCGACAGTCAGGGGGTTGGAGGAATGACTCCATACCGAGTGTAATGGGCATGAGAGAGGCTTCTGTGCCAAGTATCACTGTCACGGGAAGACCATCATTCGGATTGGGGGTAGCACGAGACATAAATCCATGCCAATCCATGAAGCGGGGAAGGCCAATGCCCTCCGTGGTAATGGTATGTGGTGGACATATGTATTGGGTGACATAGTAGAAAATTGCTTCGTGGTGGCCACTGCACATGCCTGCGACCAAGAGAGTCGACACAGCCTACCCGTGGGGCGGTTGGGGCCTTGATTTCAGTTGGGTGTATATGTTCCACTACTCAGTGTATACAGGGGACTGCTGATATGCGTCGAATGTGTCACATGCCACAGTAGCCATTGACGTTGATGCCCCATGGCAGGCATCCTTCTCAGCGTGTTCCGGAAATTGGCATCAGGTTAGAAGAACCAGGGCCAGTGGTGTATGTACATAGCTTACCTACTCCTCTTCAGGAAATACTGGGTGGCTGTACTGACACGGCTAGGTGGGATCCCTTGCTCGGAGCCCCAATAATGAGAGTCTGACCAGGCTAGCTCGGACCTGACCTACCTCATCATCATATGGAAGGGATTCATCATAGAGTTCTGAGTAGAGGCTCCTGAAACAGTTGTGTGTTGGGGTGGGAAGAAATGGCTCCCATCACAGCCGTCGAGGGTGGCGTTGGCAATGAGGTGCAGATACCCCTAGATCTAGGCGGACCATATCCCGGGTTGGGATTATGCCCACCTCCTCATAATAGGGAACGAGGTCATTGATTAACCTTATATGGATTACCTCGGATGGGGAGAGGGGGCGTGGGCGCCCCATGGTCATAGATTTAGAGACTGTTGTGGGAGAGGAGCGGCCATGTGGGTGTTTCCCCTGCACCTGTGTAGATAGGCGGGTGGCGATCGCATCCCTGAAGCAGCAACTTGATTTTTGATAGTAGAGAGATTAACTCATTAGTGATGAGAGAAAAAAGGAATCGATGACCAATGACCCAGTGTCATCCCTTCATCCATGTCTGGGAAAAGGGATCCATGCTGACAACGTCACAGAATGGGATATCCAACGTTCTACTGCCCCAACTTCTGGTGTGTTTCCTTCCAGGCCCACCATTTTCTTAGCGGGACCTGGCACCAGATAACAGGATCTAGTGACACGTCAATCCATTGATTCCCTAAGCACTAATAATCTTCATATTGAAGAGAAGAGCTTCACTTTGAGTTCACTGTTTCTATTTCCGACGCTTTCATCGGGGCGCGTGCGTCCATCTCTTTTGGGGGGACGACGTCATTTTTTGGATGCCCTGGATTCCCGCTTTCCAAAGGTGGGAAACATCCACTCTTTATTCAGGGAATTTTTCTCCATGATCAAAATTGGATGATGGGATGTCGGTTCATCCTTCCACGGTTTACTCCATGGAACTAGTCACTGTTTCTGGGTCTCCCTCATAGATTTAATATGTTGTAAGTGAAACTCTTCCTAGTTCCATATCTTCATGGACACCAGTTAATTACAATGCTTCTGTAAGGACATTCTAGGGGTCCAGTCAGGGAAAAAACCTTTTGTTAGGGGAGTAGTCACATTGTTCATCATTGGAATCTCTGTATGCTAGGGATTGGAGTTTCTTGCATCTGTCCCTTATTATAGGGCTTCTTGAGGATGCAGAGGCCCGAGGAAAACCACATCGAACTCCAAGAATCATATTCCATATGCATGTATTAGAGGTTTTCGTCATCTTACCATGTATAACATGAGGTAAGTCCCATGTTTAACATCTGGAGAAGATAGATCGGACTGATCAGAACACTAACTGGAGTTGATCTGATGGGTGAAACCCCTGGAGGGAACACCGATGTTGGGGCCAACGTGTGGTTGGATTCTCGGTTACTATTGAGGGGAATGGGGTATGAGGTGGCATGATCCCACCAAGCTGTGGCGGCCCGGGTAAAGATTAGGATAGATGATGGAGAAGTTGAATGAAGTGGATGGTGAATGGGATAAAAAAAACCCTGAAGATGATGATGGTTTTCTGCTTGAGCCTTGGTGATTCTTTCTACATATCCCTGGGGCAGGAAATCAAAGTCAATGTAGTTCATCTGATGACATATTTCCACTGATTAGGGTTCAATGGCTTGCTGTGGGATGTGGTCGCAATGTCTTACCACTAGATAAGAATGTCAACAGCTTACCACTGAATAGAATCGCAATGGATTACTGCTGACTGAGGTCCATAGTTTAACGTCAGGAAGGATTGGGGATGATTGATGTAAAGGGGGTCGGAATTGTTGGGTGTTGGTCTTGAAGCTCATGGAGTCTTCCAACATACATTACCTTAGCATGGATCAAGGACCACATATTTCAGGTGGTGTGTGGGGATAAATCTCTAGGAACCCCAGGGTGTTGGTGAACCGACGTGAAGATGGTCGGGACAGCCGGGGTAATGGGCTTGAACCTCATGGAGAATTGCTATGTACCCTGCCTTGGAAGGGATCAAAGACCTCGTAGATCAGGTTTTTTCAGCGACCGGACGTGAAGGAGGACTTGGGGAATAATGGTTGTTGGTCTTGAACCTCATTGAGGATTCTTACTTACCCTGCCTTGGCAAGGTTCAAAGACCCTGTAGTTCAAGTTGCGTCGGAGAACCAATGTAAAGGAGGACCTGGGGTTCAAAGGTTGTTGGGCCTGAACCTCATAGAGGCTTCCTACGTACACTTCCTTGTAAATGATCAATGTCCTCAAATTTCAGGTTATGGATGGCATGTGGGGCTTACACTCTAAGGTGGACCAAGGAAGATATCATGGTCTGTGATCACTCTATGACCATGTGAGTCATGTTCAGTGTGAGAAACAATAGATAACAGAGACCTGACGATCGCATAATAAAATGTGTGTCCGTGGGAAGTGGAGTGAGGATTACACGTGATCGCAGCCAAAAGTGGGAACATGGTTTACACATGGTATGTTTAGCATCCCCCCTCTTTTTATAACATAACTTTCATTTCATTACATGGAATTGAGGATCGTTTAGGTTTAGTGTCATGGAAACAAGGAACATAATACATAAAAAAACATAAAACATTTTTCTTAAACACTTGAAAGGCTTCTCCTTTAGTTCATCCTAGGTTCCTTACTACACCTCATAACCTGGGGACATACATCAAAAGAAAGGGTGAGCAGAGGGCACAATAATGGAAACAAGAGAAACATTTTACATGTGAACTTGAGATACTTCAATAAGGACATGAAAAGAACTTTTAGGCATGAGAAAGAAATCATGAGATACATCATAATAAAAATAACATTTTTCATAACTTGAAGATGTGGCTACATCATTTAACATAGACAATCATGAACATATCACCAACGTCCATCCCCAAGGTGTCATTTGAAAATTACCAAGGTTATTCACCAAGGTATCGTGAAAATTGTAATCTTCAGTGGTTACATCATTACCCAATGCATTCGAGCGCTATCAGGGCGCACCCTTAAATATGCCTTTATTATCATGTGAGCCACATATATCATCATCAAACATTTCATAAATAACCCATATAACATAAAATAAATGGGTTTCATTTCATAATCATAACGTTTTAAAAACCGCTTTAAAGACATGATCTTTGTGTCACTTTAAAACCCAGAGAAAAGGAAGGTAGGTTTCATGTATGTAAATTCTAGAATTTAAATAGAAAAACTTGGTATATATGTGAATACCCCTATATAAGAGATAGATTTGAGTATTCACTTAAAATAAAAGAACTTTAGAAAAAGAGAGAGACATTTTGAGACGAAAATTCTGCAGCATAACGGCTATGTTATAAGGTTTTTAGAAAACATTGAAAAGAGAGGGGACATGGGTCAAACATTCATAAATGACCCATAAAACAGTAGAGGGACAGAATATAAGGGATTTAAGAACATGGTAATGAAATTTGAAAATATACCATATGAAATGAAGAACATGAAAGGGAGACAAAAATAAGATTTCTCTTATGAAAATTCGACAGCCTAACAACGTTACATAAAATTCAACCAAAAATGAATTGATGAGATCAAATAGGGTCTCTCATCATATGAACATAAAAGATCAGTATGATAGATATATAGATCATACCCCAACGTAATAAAAAAGGAACTTGCAAGACTTGACATGGCATTAGAACTTTGAAAAGGGAGAAAGGTGCAAGGACCACTTAAAAATTCAGCAGCCTAACGATGCCACTTAAACGTCAAAATACTGAATTGAAGAGAAAAAATGGGGTCTCTCATCATATGTTCATAAAATATTAGTATGATAGATATAGAGATCATACCCCAGCATATCAAAAAGGAACATGAACGAATTGACATGAAAGTAGAACTTCAAAACGAGAAGGGTGAAGAACCACTTAAAAATTCGACAGCCTAACGGCGCCACTTAAAACATCAAAATACTGAATTGAAGAGATCAAATGGGGTCTCTCATCATATGATAATAAAATATCAGTATGATAAATTTAGATATCATACCCCAACATAATAAAAAGTAACTTGAAAGAATTGACATGAATGTAGAACATCAAAATGAGAAGGGTGAAGAACCACTTAAAAATTCGACAGCCTAACGACGCCACTTAAAACTTCAAAATACTGAATTGAAGAGATAAAATGGAGTCTCTCATCATATTATCATAAAATATCAGTATGATAAATTTAGAGATAATACCCCAACATAATAAAAAGGAACTTGAAAGAATTGACATGAAAGTAGAACTTCAAAATGAAAAGGGTGAAGAACCACTTAAAAATTCGGCAGCCTAACGGCGCCACATAACACATCAAAATACTGAATTGAATTGATAAAATGGGGTCTCTCATCATATTATCATAAAAGATCAGTATGATAAATTTAGAGATCATACCCTAACATAATAAAGAGTAACATGAAATACTTTACATGAAAATAGATATTGAAAAATGAGAAGGGAGAAAGAATCCGTTAAAACAATTTCAGCAGCCTAACGGTGCCACTTAAAACTTCATAAAACGAAATAATGAGAGTAAGATGAGATCTCTAATTATGTGAATATGAAAAGGGAAGTGAGAGGAGTATAAAATAACACCCTTTAACATAAGAACATGGAGCATAAAATAAATTACATAAAAGAGATTTCTTGAAAAGAAAGAGAGAGATTGGATCTCTTACCTTAAAACGTAACTCTTAAAACTCAAAGGTTTGGACCTTGAGGGCTTGGGGGCACCTTGGGAGGACTCCTTGGGAGGTAATGAGACCAGAACTTCGTTGGTGGTGAGTGGGGAGTCGAAAGGATGAGAGGATGGCATGGTATTTATAGGGAAAGTGAGGGGACACGGCATTAATGGCCAAGGGACACCTCATTAGTGGTTTTGGCAAAACCATGGGCTTGCCCATGGTATTTGCCCATGGTATTGGCCACTTGGGACACCTCATACCTTATCTTACTATTCATAAGTCTACCATATTGATTAAATACTTAATACATCATTTAACGATGTCATTAAACACCCGTAACTTAAAAACTGTATTTTCACTATTCATTGAAAATTCAACTTTCTCAGAATAATCCCAAAATTTCACCTCAACCAAATATCAATTCTCTAATTTCAAAAATGAAATCCATTTTATAAAAATAATTTTCCAAATATTCTTAATTAAATTTTTAATTAATAACACTATTTATCGAAAATTCATTTTTTTCAGAAAAATCCCCAAAAATTACCTTAACATAATATCGATGCTTTGAGTTCAAAAATGAAGTCCATTTTATAAAATTAATTTTCTAAATATATTTAATTAATTTTTTAATTAAAAAACACTATTCATCTGAAAAAACTAATACTTGAATAATAATTTATGAAACCATTATTTAACCATTTTATCGAATCACATTACTTAATCAAGGTGCCGAGATTATATTAATACTTTCTTTAAATTAGATTACTAATCCATTTGGACACATTACTATTCCAAATCATGAAGTCGCCATTCATAATTTACTATTCATCAAAAAACAAGTAGATCTTATTAGACTCTAAATTTCGTACTGAACATAATTGTAGAAGACCATTTTTCGCAAATCATTACACATTTTTAATTAATTACGGTTTACAAAAAAAAATTTAAAATATACTTTTTCTAAAATTCATCAAAAATATGCATACTATATTTATCCGGTCATTTGAAAATTCATAAACATCATCATAAGAAGAAATCCCAATTTTTATCTAAAACAAATGATTACACAAGGCAGTTATGGTCTCCTTACATAACCCCTTATCACACCATCATATGACCTAAGTGTAAGGTGTGCTAAGGTGAGAGAATCCGAGGGAGGCTCGGCCAACATTGCACGAGTAGTAATTTCTATCAGTTTGAACTTCTCGCTAAGGGGATCCCGTTCTAGCTTCATACGATGAAGTTCTGCTTGGGTTTGGTCCAGAGCAAAGCCCAGTGGTGCTACCTCCTTCACAAGTTCTGTTAGATGGGCTTCGATCGGTCCAAGACTACTGGGTGAGGCCATCGAGTCTTCGTTCTATATTAATTAACCATGATTACTTGTATTTAGAGACAATAATCGAAAAGTTTAGTTTACAGCGGTCATAGTGACTAATGGTCAAATAACGGTCAAAACCCAACAGTCTCATTTTAATTATACTCATGTTATCAAATGAAACATTTTTGTTGAATACAAAAATAAAATAAAATAACACATTAAATTAGGAAACAAGATTTATTCAAAATTTCGGGTCGTTACAATCTTCCCCCCTTAAGAAATTGCGTCCTCGCAATTTTTAAAAATTGGATTTTGAAATTTCATTGAATGTCCCACATGGGAAAAGGAGTCAGTAAAACTATTACTTTAAAAGAAATAAAGGGAAGTACAAAGGCCACCTGAGATAACCCACACTAGGATTCCATGTAGGAAAACATAGACATAGATGAAAAACAAAGGGTCATGTTCTGAGGGAGAGTGATAGAAAACATGATTAGGAGAAAGTTAACAATAAGAAAATCCCAAACATACGATGTGTGTAATTGGTATTTGATTACCTAGTAGGAAACGTAAACCGACAACGTTTTTGTTTTAAGTTCCTTCTCATAATTTTGAGGAATTCATTTACTACATAAAACAAAAACATAAGAAAATATACCTACCTTCAAGTATAGTTTCATCCTTTAATAAGTCTCTACCAAAACTAATCTTTTCTCCAAATTATGAGAATTCAAAAATACTTGTTCTCATAAAAAGAACTAGAATCATCTTCTAAATAATCACATAATCCACAAAAGATTAACTATCTATTTCTTCTATCTTTAAACATTATCCCAAAAACAGAAAGTTTAAGGTAAAACAACTCTTCAAAAAGAAATAATCCCATATGAAGGGAAACTATTTTTAAATCTTCAATGTTCCATGGTACTACCCCAATTTCATCATAGACCATTCCATAAATAATGGTCCTTAAAATTCCTCAAAAATAAAACAAACTAAGATTGAAACCCAAATACAAGAAGGAGTTGATAACATAGTCTTCCAAAACAACTTCATTGTTCATCTCCAGACAACATCAACCACCCATAACATCTTATAACAAAAGTAGCTAACCTAAACATATTTTACCCAAGATAGGTTAATCATTCCCATAAGTAACCTAAATTACTATAAGTCCACCTTAAATTCATCAATTCTTCAAAATATAAGTCAACCTTGCTCCTCATTGAAAATACTATAGTAATCTATTTACCTCGATCATATAGGGTCCCCAAAATAGTGAACGTCTTCAAAATAATAATCATCTTTTAATCCTCTAATAATCTCTGTCATATTAATACAGAAATTGTCGCATTTCCTATCACATTGGTTGTTGGACAAGTTATTCCATTTCCCACCATTAACTAATAAGAGAAAGTATTATTAGAGGCTTAAATACTTAACCAATAATCATGAAAAGGAACTTAAATCATATAAGGATAACTTGTAGAAAAAAATTATACCCTAACTTGTGAACCCCTAGGTTCCCATCTAGGTTATCCATGATCATATATTCTTATGTGAATCTTTATTTTAATTTATCATTGTTCCTTTAACAATGGTTCATACCATGCTTATGAATTTACCAAAGCATATCCCCCGGGAGTGTCGTAACCAAGAGTGCAGCAAGGCCCGTTGTCGTGTACCAATTCCCGTTCGAGTCTAGCTCAAAGCGGTGTTTTCGGGTTTTAACCCTATGTACATCTGTGCCAGAGCCACCTCTACCTGCTCGTATCCAGACAGGGATGTATTTTCTTGGCAACCCCTTACTCAATACTCACCAAAATACCAGGAAGATTTCCCATATTTAAACTTTTCTATAGGGTTCTTCCTAGAGTTTTCATATCCTAATTTCAACAAATAACTAAACCATCCTTTGATACCAACTTTAGCATCCCGCCTCTTTTTATAACATAACTTTCATTTCATTACACGGAACTGAGGATCGTTAATGTTTAGTGTCTTGGAAACAAGGAACATAATACATAAAAAAACATAAAACATTCTTCTTAAACACTTGAAAGGATTCTCCTTTAGTTCATCCTAGGTTCATTACTGCACCTCATAACATGGGGACATACATCAAAAGAAAGGGTGAGCAGAGGGCCCAGTAAGGGAAAAAAGAGAAACATTTTACATGTGAACTTCAGATACTTCAATAAGGACATGAAAAGAACTTTAAGGCATGAGAAAGAAATCATGAGATACATCATAATAAAAATAAAATTTTTCATAACTTGAATATGTGGCTAAATCATTTAGCATAGACAATCATGAACATATCACCAAGGTCCATCCCCAAGGTGTCATTAGAAAATTACCAAGGTTATTCACCAAGGTATCGTGAAAATTGTAATCTCTAGTGGTTACATCATTACCCAATGCATTGGAGCGCTATCAGGGCGCACCCTTAAATTTGCCTTTATTATCATTTGATCCACATATATCATCATCAAACATTTCATAAATAACCCATATAACATAAAATAAATGGGTTTCATTTCATAATCATAACGTTTTAAAAACTGCTTTAAAGACATGATCTTTGTGTAACTTTAAAACCCACCGAAAAGGAAGGTGGGTTTCATGTATGTAAATCCAAGAATTTAAAATAGAACAACTTGGTATATATGTGAATACCCCTATAGAATAGAGATATTTGAGTATTCACTGAAAATAAAAGAACTTTAGATAAAGAGAGAGACATTTTGAGACGAAAATTCTGCAGCATAACGACTATGTTATAAGGTTTTTAGAAAACATTGAAAAGAGAGGGGACATGGGTCAAACATTCTTAAATGACCCATAAAATAGTAGAGGGACAGAATATAAGGGATTTAAGAACATGGTAATGAAACTTGAAAATATACCATATGAAATGAAGAACATGAAAGGGAGACAAAAATAATATTTCTCTTATGAAAATTCGACAGCCAAACAACGTTACATAAAATTCAACCAAAAATGAATTGATGAGATCAAATAGGGTCTCTAATCATATGAACATAAGAGATCAGTATGATAGATATATATAACATACCCCAACGTAATAAAAAAGGAACTTGCAAGACTTTACATGGAATTAGAACTTTGAAAAGGGAGAAAGGTGCAAGGACCACTTAAAAATTCAGCAGCCTAATGATGCCACTTAAACTTCAAAATACTGAATTAAAGAGATCAAATGGGGTCTCTCATCATATGTTCATAAAATATCATTATTATATATATATATATCATACCCCAAAATAACAAAAAGGAACTTGAATGAATTGACATGAAAGTAGAACTTCAAAATGAGAAGGGTGAAGAACCACTTAAAAATTCGGCAGCCTAACGGCGCCACTTAAAACTTCAAAATACTGAAATGAAGAGATCAAATGGGGTCTCTCATCCTATGATGATAAAATATCAGTATGATAAATTTAGAGATCATACCCCAACATAATAAAAAGGAACATGAAAGAATTGACATGAAAGTAGAACTTCAAAATGAGAAGGGTGAAGAACCACTTAAAAATTCGGCAGCCTAACGGCGCCACTTAAAACTTCAAAATACTAAATTGAAGAGATCAAAAGGGGTATCTCATCATATGATCATAAAATATCAGTATGATAAATTTAGATATCATACCCCAACATAATAAAACGGAACTTGAAATAATTGACAAGAAAGTAGAACTTCAAAATGAGAAGGGTGAAGAACCACTTAAAAATTCGGCAGCCTAATGGCGCCACTTAAAACATCAAAATACTGAATTGAAGAGATCAAATGAGGTCCCTTATCATATGATCATAAAAGATCAGTATGATAAATTTAGAGATCATAACCCAACATAATAAATAGTAACATGAAATACATTACATGAAAATAGATCTTGAAAAATGATAAGGGAGAAAGAATCTGTTACAAAAATTTCTGTAGCCTAACGGCGCCACTTAAAACCTCATAAAACGAAATAATGAGAGTAAGAGGGGATCTATAATTATGTGAACATGAAAAGGTAAGTAAAAGGAGTATAGAAGAACACCCTTTAACATAAGAACATGGAGCATAAAATAAATTACATAAAAGAGATTTCTTGAAAAGAAAGAGAGAGATCATATCCCTTACCTTAAAACGTAACTCTTAAAACTCAATGGTTTTGACCTTGAGGGCTTGGGGGAACCATGGGAGGACTCCTTGGGAGGTAATGAGACCAGAACTTCGTTGGGGGAGAGTGGGGAATCGAAAGGATGAGAGGATGGCTTGGTATTTATAGGGAATGTGAGGGGACATGGCATTAATGGCCAAGGGACACCTCATTAGTGGTTTTGGAAAAACCATGGGCTTTACCATGGTATTTTCCCATGGTATTGGCCACTAGGGACACCTCATAACTTATCTTACTATTCATAAGTCGCCCATATTGATTAAATACTTAATACATCATTTAACGATGTCATTAAACACCCGTAACTTAAAAACTGTATTTTCACTATTCATCGAAAATTCAACTTTTTCAGAATAATCCCAAAAGTTCACCTTAACCAAATAACAATTCTCCAATTTCAAAAATGAAATCCATTTTATAAAAATAATTTTCAAAATATTTTTAATTAAATTTTTAATTAAAAACACTATTCATCGAAAATTCATTTTTTTTAGAAAACTCCCCAAAAATTACCTTAACATAATATCGATGCTTTGAGTTCAAAAATGAAGTCCATTTTATAAAATTAATTTTCTAAATATTTTTAATTACTTTTTTAATTAAAATAACTATTCATCTGAAAAAACTAATACTTGAATAATAATTTATGAAACCATTATTTAACCATTTTATTTAATCACATTACATAATCAAGGTGCCTAGATTATATTAATACTTTCTTTAAATGAGATTACTAATCCATTTGGACACATTACTAATCCTAATCATTAAATCGCTATTCATAATTTACTATTCATCAAAAAACAAGTTGATCTTATTATACTCTAAATTTCGTACTGAACATAATTGTAGAAGACCATTTTTCACAAATCATTACACATTTTTAATTATTTAAGGTTTACAAAAACATTTTTAAAATATAATTTTTCTAAAATTCATCAATAATATGCATACTATATTTATCCGGTCATTTGAAAATTCATAAACATCATCATAAGAAGAAATACCAATTTTTATCTAAAACAAAGGATTACACAAGGCAGTTATGGTCTCCTTAATTAAACCCTTATCACACCAGCATATGACCTAAGTGTAAGGTGTGCTAAGGTGAGAGAATCTGAGGGAGGCTCGGCCAACATCGCACGAGTAGTAATTTCTATGAGTTTGAACTTCTCGCGAAGGGGATCCAATTCTAGCTTCATACGATGAAGTTCATCTTGGGTTTGGTCCCGAGCAAAGCCCAGTGGTGCTACCTCCTTCCCATGTTCTGTTAGATGGGCTTCGATCGGTCCAAGACTACTGTGTGAGGCCATCAAGTCTTCTTTCTATATTAATTAACCATGATTACTTGTATTTAGAGACAATAATTGAAACGTTTAGTTTACAGCGGTCATAGTGACCAATGGTCAAATAACGGTAAAAACCCAACAGTCTCATTATAATTATACTCATGTTATCAAATGAAACATTTTTGTTGAATACAAAAATAAAATAAAATAACACATAAAATTAGGAAACAAGATTTATTCAAAATTTCGGGTCGTTATAGTCCGCATCCTGAAAAGGTTTGGACGTACTCCAAGATGGAGGACCGGTGGAGACAAAGCACATCATGAGAGGGATTTGGAACCAAATAAAGGAGGGGTCCGATTTCCTTTACCCCCTCCCCCTAGGTCCTTGGGACCAAAGAAGAAAGGAGGAGCAGGGAAGCTGCCTACGACAAGAAAAGCTATGGTCTTACACTAGGGTAGTTTCCCTTTCCCTGTGGACAAACTCCACTCTGATAATGAGGATATCATCCCCTGTAAGGGAAGATCTCACTCTCATGGAAATCAGTGGGAATGTAAAATGTCCATGCTGGGGGAACCCAGTGTGCGAGGAACGAGGAGAGGTCATAGTTTAAGGTCATGTGCTGGGGATGACTGTGCTTGGTATTTAAATGTCCTGAAGCTCAGACAAGGTGGATTTTTTATGCACCTCTAGGAAATACATAACTGGTACCCTCTACTCCTTGGTGAAGAGAAGGTATAGGCAACGTTGTGGTTAGGGGCTGTCATTGAGAAAACCATCGGGGGGGGGGGGGGGGGTCCACATTAGCGTGGCAATGTGAAGAAGCAATAGCTGTTAGTGTGACTTAGTGGAGAAGAATGAGGCCAAGAAACACAACAAGAAGTATCATCCAAGGGACATTGAAATAATATCATGAAAACCTAGAATGTCGCATGAGAAAAGGAATCGTGAAGTGGGGGGGGGGGGTCATCGGGAGGGGCTTTGTGAAGCTCTATTGCTCAGTGTGGTGGAGGGTACTTGCGAAGGGGCATGCTTCACTATATGGGGTGCCTTAGCCTAAGGATATGGTAGAGGTGCATATGGGAGGTGATTTTGGAAGATGAAAGGGATTTTCGGATCACTTCCTAGCTGAGCAAAGGTGCCTCACGAATTAAGGTATCCTGATGTAATGTGTTTCACGATGTACAGTGACCCTACCTTGGCATGTGGATTATGTGCACATGAAGGGTGTTTCCCAATGAATAAATTCTCGGTGATGACCTAGGTCACCTTGGGGATCCCCTTCCTTCTTAGAGGCCCTTAGACTCTGTAAAAGGCATCCCTTTTTAATGAGGGGATCAAGACAAAGCAAAGGGGAGGAACTTCACAGAGCAGAAGTACCTCGCACAACTCATGGTTTGTAGAGAAGAATAGTGCTTCATGATTTGGGATCTAGGTTGTTGAAAGGTTGGATTGTTATACTTTTGGACTTGGGGGAAGGCAAATATTTATAGGTTATAGGCACCGTAAAGTAGAGCTCACATGACATGAAGAGGGACTTGGGTGCACCACGATGCGCCCGTGAATGTTAAATGTGTCTGCAGAGCATCTCGTATCCATGCTTCGCGGAGGGCTCACAAATGTAAAATTCATTCACGGAGCATCCCACTTCCTTGATTCACATTAGTCTCACAAATGTCAAATGAGTTCACAGATCATCCAACCTACTTTCTTCGCAGCGGGCTCACGAACGTCAAATGCGCTCGCGGAGCGTCCCGCCTTCTTGGTTCGCGGTGGGCGTGGGGCTACCGGGGCTCCGAGAACTGTCTTCACGAGGCAGTCATTGGAGGCCCTTCGTTTCTTTTTTTTTCGTCCCACATTTTGGCACCAACTTCTGCATAGGGTACCCTGGGGAACACATGAACAAAGGGATGAGCTAAAAACCCCAGTAAGGGAATGAACATTAGAATACATCTAAAGAACATGAGTTAGGAGGAATGACATAATGATATCCAAAGAATGGAACATATGAAATCATTTCATATAATAATGGGATAATATAAATATAAAATCATATAAATTTGGTAGAATCATAGAACACGTATTTATTATAGATCAAGGATGACCGCCAATCCCATTTCCCATTTTAGCATGGGTCAAGGCTAACTGTCATTCCCAATTCCATTTTTAGTATGGGTCAAGGCTAACCACCAATTCCATTTTACATCACATATAATTAGATTACACTTTATCAAACAAATTGGAGAGATACCTAGGTTCAACCATCTCAAAATTTTAATTAATACTATTTCTACATATATAGTCATCCATATTCAACCACACATAAATATAAGGGTACCCATGGAAAGACGTGGGTACCAAAATCATGATAGTGTCCATGAGTGAAATAGATTAAAGCATACATTGATGTTCATAAGGTAAAATAGGCATATAACATAGTAAGTGGTGTCAAATAGAAGTGACAATAGATAAGAAATGTATTTAAGAAAAATTAGCATTAACACATTTTTCTAAAGTTTTAAGAATGATACTATAGAGATTTTAAAAATGTAAAGAGGGAAATATTTTATATAAAACCAGAATTGAAACAATAATGTTTTCATAACAAAAATTCTCATTTATAAAGAAAATGATGGATTAAAATAGGATATAGTGTACTTTAAATTGGTTAAAAATTCTCAAAGTTCCCTTAAAACAAGTTTGCTTAATTGAATGTTCTAATGAGGGAATCTTTTAAAAAACATATATATCCACAAAAGAGAGTGATGAAAGGGTATTTTTAAAGGACTTTGTAAAACTACACCAAATTTATAATATTAACATAAACATATAATATAACTCCATTTTTATATAAATAGAGATAATGCAACCTAAAATAACAAAGAAGGTTCGGGTAGAATTCATTACGGTTTATCGAAATGGGGTCAAGTATACCTAAGAGGGATTGATGAGAGAGAAAATTGGTTTCTCATCACTTAAAAATCATGAGGGATGTATGGTGGAGGTGCTCAAACATACCTTGTCAATTGGTATTACACATAGAAAGTCATATCATAGAGGACAATATTAATTAAGAGTGAAATGGAGATCGTCCTCTTAACTTAAGTATGATGGTGTTATCCACATCTTATTAATGACCTGAATAAAAAAATTAGTTTTATTATTTAATAATTAAAGAACCAAATCTATATGTAATAGATTTATTGTAACCTTTTATGTTCATCCATTGCCTTTTTAATGGGTTAAGAGGTTCAATTTCATTTTTTGAAAGCGTTTGTTTACTTTGTTTTCAATATTGGATTACATATATTCATGTTCGGTTAAACACATACGATGAAAGTGATTTTCTAGAATTGTATTTGTATGTTATTATTGAACATACAAGAGATTCCATGGTTATAATTTTAAGTTTATTACATAGAGTGAAGTGTAAATATTATTTATAAAACCTTGGTGATAATTGTTTTGATTAATGAGTAGGATTGATTACAATTACCATGTTTTTATTTATAATGTAATACCATTAGTACAATGGATTACATAACCATAACAAAGACATATTAAATATATCATAATCTGGTTCAACCATAACACAAATGGTTTAATGACCAGTATAACGACCCATACTTTACATACATTGTTATTACGTTAGAAATGAATCATACTTATTACAACATTTAATAAAACCATGATATGACCGTATAGGTATAGTGTCTTTAGAAATTGGGAAACATAAACAACTAGTTCATAAAGCATCTACATTGTCTCCTATTTATATCATCATAGTTAGAGTCCATTTTTTGAATATCCGACTTAATTCCCTTCTTCTTGATAAGGGGAAAAGAAAACATACAAATTTGTGATCTTAAATGCTCAGTATTGGTAAAAAAAGAAATATCAAACATATCATACTCATAAGAACATTGCATTTTTAAAATCATAACCTGCAAAAGATAACATTATATCATGACATGGGATAAATAATAGTAGTGAAATGTAATCCAAATAATAATATCATAAAACATGAAACTTTGTTTCATACACAAATAATCATAGAAAATCATTTCTTATTAGTCAAGACTCATTTCCAAAGACTATCATAGTGGACAAAGTCAATTTCTGAACTGAGTTCACTCCTTGTTCTAGTCCAGTATCATTGAACCAGATTAACTTTCCATTCCAGCCATGTTTATCTCATGAGATATAAGTCTTTACCCAATGCATTAGAGGGAGATATATGTCCCACCAATATCATCATGAAACCATTCTTATGTGTGCCAAAAAATCATAAATCATATATAATAGCATAACCCATGTAATAAAAATGGGATTCTTAAACATCATGTCATCATAACATAATCCATAAAAGATAAAAGGTATTCATAAAAATAATTTCATCATATAATAATAAAATCAATGTAAAAATAGGGATAAAAACATAACTATATATTATCATATATGGAAAACAATTTTGATAAAACACTTGAACTCCATTCTTGAGGAAAGTAACCTTTTTTACTTCAAAATCATTTTTCCTTTCTTAACATGTCATACAATATTAAACTAAAAGAATATAATTAAAAATAAACATGAAAAATTGTAAAGTAATATTCATGGAAATAATGTTCTCTGAAATCATAAAATATCCATTCATGCTATATAAGTTAAAAAAACATTCTTCTCGTACTTTGGCCGGAAAAGTCAAAAAGTATCTCGTACTGAAGATGACAAGAGATGTTTTTCATGTCGATTAATAAAAATTAAACTATAGGTAAAATTTAAATAAATTGTTTTTAGTAGGATAGAAATAATATTACATATTGATGAAACATGGGTGTGGATGATAAATATGCCCTAGTAAATTCTGATGTATAAACAGTCTCGAATAAAAATGAGATTTTGAGATTTTCCCTTACCATAGGTCTGATATGCTTCATACGTATCCAAAACTCTTGTATAATTATTTAAATAATATCATTTACCTATTATAGAATCTTATTCATTGTTATGATATCATATATGGTCATATTCTTATCTTCTCATTAGTAATATTTCATTGCAAATAGTTATTCGGGTGTTCATTGCTTTATGTTCTTATGCATGTTTTGTCGAATAAATTCTTATTCATATTTTTCGGTTATAGATATCTCATTTACATAATGGTATTAGTGTAATTTATATAATTTTTATTTATTCAATTCATTTATATAATCATTATTAAATTAAGATCATGTAGAACAAGTCGCATCACATCGTGGAGACGGTACGCCGTACGTATGCACGAGCGATGATATCATTATTTTGATATTAAAAGCGTATATAATTGGATGGTATATAATTTATACAGAATCATAATAATGTTATATTTATTATTTATATCATTTATACTCATTATCATACCCATCCAAATGATGAAATGTTTCAATAACAAACTACACCACGACGTGTAGACGGTAAGCTATACGTACGCACGTGTGGTGACATTTTCATTCATAGGATGTATAAAAGAACTAATATGGTTGTACAATTTATAATAATATAATATTATATATAAGGTACTGGAGTTATTATTTTAGAATGGAAACAACAAAGAAGGAGGAAGTGGAATAAGAAAGGATCTTGGAATAGGTGGTGAGATATCTACCTCTTCCTCGGGTTCTTCCTTTTGATATGATCAAAAGGGCTCATTAGGTTGGATTTATGACTAAAATAAGGCCTCTAGGATGACGGTAGGATGGTTTATAGGGTATTTGGGCAGGTTTTGTCCGAGCTAAATGGCTTTGGATTTGTTAATTAGAGATAAGGGGGAGTGCCCTTTTATAAGAGGGGTGAGGGGCACCTTATAAAAAACGTAAAATATTATTTTATAATAAATTTATAATCGGTTTATAATGGCTCCAAAGTTACTTATTTAGAGGCTAGGGCGGGGATGGGTAAAAATACTAGAAACTAAGAGGCTTTATAAATATTTAGGTTACCATTTTATCCTTATCATTTATATTTATCTCTAACTTAAATAATTTAACTTTTACCGTGTCTTCTTGTATTCTTACACAATATGGTAAATAAACATACTATAAACTACCAATACAACCCCATTTAGTTCATTAACATCATATATATTATTATATAAGACTTTTGGCCGACCCTTATATTCTTAGGAATATAATATCAATTAATAAGTAAATATTTGTTTTAAAAATACATTTATGTCAATTTGGACACTATTTGGTATAGTGTTTTTTCTAAATTCCTAAAATAATTATTACTTAAAAAACAATTCATATACCCAACCCTAATATGTTTTATTAACCTAGGAATTTATTTCAATTCATATAAATTAACAAATTACATTAATTTGGGTATTTATAATATCAATGAAGTTAATATTTCAATAATAAGGTAATTACTGTATCATCAATGTGTCATAAATAAATTATTATAAAATGTCTAAAAATTATAAATAAAATACCATTATTTTGGAAATATTTTTATCTTTCTAATGAATCTTTATAGTTGAATTTATCTTCTGCATAACCCTATATTAAAAATGTTTTACTTATTAAACTTTGATTTTAATTCTTTTAACTCTTCATTGAATTAAATAATAATAAATGTCCTAATCTAATCCAAGTGGACCTAAATGGTCATATGTTATTCCTATGGTTGTATTTGGTTGATTTAAAATTATCTATTATAATTATGACATGTGTTAGGGTAATTATAATATCATTTTTACCCTTAATTACCCTATTTACTTTTAACAGTCGTAAATAAAAGTAAAAAGTAACTATTGACCAAAAATTATTTTTATGTTTTTGAACTAGATTTTACTCCTTAATATTAACTGTTTCTCTCAGATTTTCTAAATTGAACTCACAGAAGGGGTGAAATTATGTTTTATATAAATTTGCAAATTCTCCTAGGAGGTGGTTAAAAGATGGAAAAAAGTTCAATAAAATTTTTATATTTCTAAAATTATTATAAAATAACTCCAATGAATTAAATTGAAATTATATAGGTATTATGTATATATTTTGACCTAATATAAATTTAAATAAAATAAATAATTATTTAAATAAAAATTTGGTTTTAAAGTATAACTCAGTGTTTTTAACTATTCATCAAAATTTGAATGTTTTCAGAAAAACACCAAAAATTATCTCTAAGATAATTACAACATTCTAAATCCAAAAATTTAGTCAATTTTGAAAGATAAAATTTATAAAATTTCAAAAAGTGGGTATTCCTATTCATAACGGCTAGTTTATATAATATTTTAAAAACATATCATTGTTTATTGAAACTCAATTTTGCGTACAACCCAAGCTATCGAGGAATGTTGCTCTTGCTTGTAATGTAACCCAAGACAGTGTTGTATGTAGTGAATGATTCCTTTGGTGTTGTGTATAACCTAATACATAATAATATATTTATCATAAAATCTCAGGGTGTTACATTCTACCCCCCTTAAAAATAATTTATCCCTCAAAATTCATCACTTTGTATAAAAAAGATGAGGATACCTCTCCCTCATCATATCCTCAAGTTCCCATGTATCTTCTTCTTATAGTTGGTTCCTCCATAAATATTTAACCAACCGAGTGGTCTTGTTTCATAGAACTTTTTCGCTACGATCCAGAAACTCTTTTGGCTGTTCATCATAAGAATGATCTTTCTCCAGCGATGCAACTTCTGAGCTTATTACATGTGAAAGATTAGGTATGTACTTTCTCAGGAGAGATACATAGAACACATCATGAACTTGAGAGAAATTCAGTGGAAACACCAATCAGTAAGCTACTTTCCCATCACGATCCATTATTTTGAAAGGGCCATTATACCTAGGGCTCAGCTTGCCCTTCTATACAAATTTCATTACTCTCTTCCAAGTAGATTTTCATAAGAACACATTATCACCCACTTCAAACTCAAGGTACTTTCTTCAGTTATTGTCATAACTTTTTTGTCGACTATAAGCTGGTTCTATGTGTTGTTGAATTGATCATACCTTTTCTACCATCTCAGCAACAAGATCAGGTCCTAATAGGTTTCTTTCCCCAACTTAATCCCAGCAAGCTGGAGTTTTGCATTTAATTCCATAGAGAGCATCATAATGAGCCATCTGAATACTAGAGTGAAAGATATTATTATAAGAAAATTCCACCAAAGGTAGGTGTTGATCCCAACCACCATTGAAGTCCATATAGAATTCTCTCAACATGCATTTTAGAGTTTGAATTGTCCTCTCAGACTGACCTTCTGTCATAGGATGATAAGAATTGTCGAAACTCAACTCTGTATCTAGAGTATGCTGATGACTTTTCCAAAACATCAAGGTAAACCTCAGATCCTGATCAAATATAATCGAATGTTGTACTCAATGCAATCTTACCACTTCCTTCACATATAAACTGTCAAGATGATCAAGAGAGAAATATTCTCTAACAGTAATGAAGTGTGCCGACATCGTAAGATGATCAACTATAACCCAGATTGAATTATTGCCTTTGTATGTTTTAGGAAGTCCAGTGACAAAGACCAGAGAGATGTTTTCCCATTTCCATTCTGGTATGGGTAATGGTTGTAACATCCCCTTAGACTTCTGTCTCTCAGCATTAACTTGTTGAAAAAACAAGCATCGAGAGACATATCAATCAACATCTCTTTTCATAACATCCCACCAGAAGTACTCTTTATGGTCCCGATACATCTTCGTGCTTCCAGGGAGAATCAGGAATGAAGAACTATTAGTATCATCCCATATTTCATTCCTTAATTCTGGGGTTGTAAGAACACAAATTCGATTCCTGAACCTTATTATCTCATCCCAATCAATGTGGAATTCAGGAACATTTCTCACCTTCTTTTGTAACTCTACATCTTCTTTCTATCCCTCTTTAATCTTCACATATATATATGGTTGAACATTCATTTGAGAAAGATAAAATTATTACCCTACCATTATAATTCCAAGATCCATCCTTTGGAAATACATAAATATTGGATATTTTGTGATCCTCTTCATGGACAAGCTAACATGGTCTTGTCGACTTAATGTGTCTTCCACCTTGTTTACTTTCCCAGGGTGGTAATGAATTGAGCAGTCGTAATCCTTAATCAGATCCAACCATCTTCTTTGAAGAATATTCAGCTCCATTTGTGTGAAAATAAACTTTAAGCTTTTATGATTAGTATAAACATCACACCTTTCACCATAAAGATAATACCTCCAAATCTATAATGCAAAGATTTCCGCAGCTAATTCCAAATCATGAGTTGGTAATTTTTCTCAAGGATTTTAAACTGTCGGGAGGTATAAACTATCACCATGTAATATTTCATGAGAACACACTCCAATCCCTTCTTAGATGCATCACATTAGATCAAAAAGCTTTCTCCACTACAAGGAAGTGTGAGCAGAGGTGCATTGGATAACCATCTTTTTTAACTCCTTGAATTTTTCATCACACTCCTCCATACAAACTAACTTAACTCCTTTTCAAGACAACCTGGTGAGTAGATTAGATAACAGTGAAAAATCACTCACAAAACGTCGATAATATCCAGCCAAACCAATAAAACTTCGGATCTCAGTTGCTCTTGTTTGTCTTTGACATCTTTCGATTATTCTTGTTTTTTCTGGATCTACTGATATCACCTCTTTTGAGATTATGTGACCCAAAAATGAAACTTTTTGAAGCCAAAACTTACACTTGGTAAATTAACATAAAACTTCTCCTTTATTAGGGTATTAAATACAATTATAAATTGATCATCGTGTTCTTCCTTGATCTTTTAATAGACAAGAATATCGTCTATAAAGACTACCAAAACTAGATCAATATAATCTCAAGAGACTCTATTCACTAGATCCATGAAGACAGTAGAGGAATTAGTAATACCAAATGGCATAACTATAAATTCATAGTGTCCATACCTTGTATGGAATACCGTATTTGGTATATCCTCCCTTTTTACCCGTAATTGATGATACCCTAAACGAAGATCAATCTTGGAAAAGTATTGAGCTCCGTGTAGTTGGAAAAATAATTCATCATTACGTGGGAGAGGATATTTGTTCTTGATAGTGATCTTGTTATGTTCTTGGTAATCAATGCAGAGTCTCATTGATCCATCTTTCTTCGTAACAAATAGAACAGGTGCTCCCCATGGTGATGCACTAGGGTATATGAATCCCTTATAATGATTTTCATGGAGTTTCTTCTTCAATTCCTGAAACTCAAATGGGTCCATTCTATAACGTGTCTTTGAAATGGGCATGACAACTGGTATCATTTCTATTGAAAACTAAACTTCTTGATTTGGTGGAAGACCTGGAAATTCATCTGGAACGACATCATCAAACTCCCGTACAATGGGAATGTTCTTAATCGTGAGTTTCTCTCCAACCATTTGAGATAAATGAACTTCATTTATTGGAATCAAGACCCATAAGATGGATGAAATTTCCATTGGATGATTATATTCATCCCTACATCGATATATGATCATTGATTGATCAGGAATATAAAATGTGACTTCCCTTATTTGGAAACTGATATGAGATCCATAATAGGAAAGCCAATCCATTCCAATAATCAAATAAAATTTTACTATAGGAAGGATCACAATATTTGTAGGAAGAACTTTCCCACAAAAGTCAATTGAAGAATAATTATAAACTTTTGATGCAACTGTTGTTCCATTAAGAGTTGTCATAGCTATCTCAACAACTAATTGTTGACGTAGTATGACGATACCCTTTGAAAATTATTCAGAAATAAAAGAGTTGGTGGATCCAGAATAAAATAAAAAATTCGCTACTTTAGAGTGTATGGTAAGTGTACCTTTCAACACTTTGTTATCGTACTCTACATCGTCGATAGAAATTGCATATGGCATTTTTTTGTCTTTGTCCTTAAGAGTTTTTGATGTCTATCATCATAAAAAACACTTGTATTAGTGCATTGATTAGCATAATACACCATTTCCTTGGACTTGTAACATTGACGTGTAGGAGGTGAATTCTGTGTATAATTTTCTTTATTCGCATCACTAGAAATCTTTTTCCAATCATTGCGGCATTAAAATGCCCGATGAACTTATTTTCCACATTTAGAACATTTACTTGTCCCCTTAAGACAATTACCTCCATGTTTCTTTCCACACATTGAGCATAAGGGAAAACTCATATTCTTTTAAGTGTGGTCTTTATATTTCCCTTTCAATTCCATTTTCCTCTTCTTATAAAAGCCATATGACTAATGGGTTACTACAATCTTCATCTCATCCTTGAGATCACATCGAACAATCTCCTCGTAGCAATTGAAGTCCCTTATGGATAACGCCCTTCGAAGACTTGGTTTTAAGCCACTAAATAATCATTCGATCTTACTCTCAGGTTGGATAATAATTCAGAAAGAATACCTTGAAAGTCTTGTAAAATTTTATTCGTACGTACCAACAGATTCAACATCCTTTTGTTTTTGTTCAAGAAACTCTTTCTCCATATTGTTTCGAAGATTACGGGGGATGTACTTATTAATAATTATGTTCTTGAACTTTTCCAATTCCATGGACTCAATTTCATCTATTTTACTCATATTCTTGATAATATTCCACCATTGATCAGCTTCACCTTCCAAACTATATACTTATAAGATGACTTTATCATGTTTAGAAAATTGTAGAACTGAAAATATCTTTTCAGTGGTACTGATCCATTGTTCAGCCACTAATGGACCAGTGGACCCACTGAATGAGGGTGGACGCTGCCACATGAAAGATTCAATAGAATGTTTCTCCTTCCATTGCTCGTTTGGAATTCTAGCATGGTTCATATCTTGATAAAGTTGTGTGATCATGGATACAAGATTTTTCGTTCGAGATCCCATAATGTTTTGTTTCTCAGGGGGAAATCATTGCATTTCCTTTCACAGTCAGTGTTAACATGGTTCCTTCTGGTTCTATCCATTCACAGAAACTAATAATCATAGTGTGCGAAACACTAATCATAATAGGAAAAACAACATAATCAAGAATAAAATTTCACACTTAAGGTCTTATCATAGGTTATTCATGGCCATTTCTAAAACACTAGTATTGTGTTATATGCTCATACATATCCTTAGGGTTCTTACTAAGGATTTCACATCCTAGTTTCCAAAGGTTGGCTATACCTTTCATATGATACCAACTATAACAACCCATACTTTACAGACATTGTTATTAATTAATAATTGAAGAATACTTATTAAAACATATACCAAAACCATAATAGAAACGTATAGGTATAATTTCTTTTGAAACTGGAAAACATAAACAGCTGGTTCATAAAGCATCTACATTGTCTCCCATTTATTTCATCTTATATAGTGTCCATTTTGGCATATCCTAGTTAATACCCTTCTTCCTGACCTGGTGAAATGAAAAAATACATAAGTTTGATCTAAAATTATCTTTAAGGGTAAACAAAGGAAATATCAATCATATCATATTCATAAGAACATTACATTATGAAAATATTAACCTACAAAAGAGATCGTAATATCATGACAGGGGATAAATCATAACAATGAAATGTAATCCAAATAATCATATCATAAAACATGAAACATTGTGTCATAAAAAATAATTATAGAAAATCATTTATTATTAGTCAAGACTCATTGACAAGAAAATCATAGTGGATAAAGTCCACTTATGAACCGAGTTCACTCCTCATTCCAGTCTTGTATCACTGAACATGATTAACTTGCAGTTCCAGCCATGTCTATCGCATGACATAGAAATATTTACCCAATGCATTGGAGAAAAATATAGGTCCCACCCATATCATAATAAAATCATTCTTATGTGTGCCATAAAATCATAAATCATATATCATAGCATATCCCATTTAATAAAAATGGGATTCTTATACATCAGGCCATCATAACATAAACAATATAAGATTAAAATACAACATAAAAATAATTCCATTATAACATAATAAAATCAATGTAAAAATATGGATATAAAAAGAACTCTATATTATATTAGATGGAAAATAATTTTAATAAAACACTTGAACTCCATTTTTGAGGAAAATATTCTTTCTACTTCAAAAACATTTTTCCATTCTTAACATCTCATAAAATTTTATCCAAAAAGAAGTTAATTAAAAATAAACTTGAATTCTTGTAAAGGATTCTTCATTTAAATAATTTTCTATGAAATCATAAAAAATCCATTCATGCCATATAAGTTAAAAAAAATCTTCTCTTACTTTGTCCGGAAAAGTCAAAATGTATCTCATACTGAAAACAAGAAAAGATTCCTTTCATATATTTTACTAAAAATTAAACAATAGATAAAACTGGATTTAAAAAATTGTATGAGGATAGGAGTACTATTACATATTGAAGAAACATGGATGTGGATGATAAATATTCTCCAGTAAATTCTGATGTATAAACAATCTAATATAAAAATGAGATTGTGAGATTTTCCCTTACCATATGTATGATATGCTTCATACATATCCAAACCACCAATATAATGATTTAAATAATTTCATTGACCTATTATAGAATCATATTCATTATTATTATATCATATATGGTCATATTCATATCTTCTTATTAGTAATATTTCATTGCTACTTGTTATTCGGGTGTTCATTGCTTTATGTTCTTATGCATGTTTTTTCGAATAATTTCTTATTCCTATTTTTATGTTATAGAAACATTATTTATAGAATAGTATTATTTTAGTATATATCATATTTATTTATTCAATTCATTTATATAATCATTATTCAATGAATATCATGTAGAACGAGTTGCATCACATCGTGGAGACGGTAGGCCGTACGTACGCACGAGCGATGATATCATTCTTTTGATATTAAAATCGTATATAATTTGATGGTATGTCATATATACAGAATCATAATAATTTTATATTTATTATTTATATCATTTATACTCATTTTCATACACATAAAAATGATGAAATGTTTTAATAACAAACTACACCACGACGTGGAGACGGTAAGCTGCACGTACGCACATGTGGTAACTTTTTCATTCATAGGATGGATAAAATAACTAAGATGGGTGTACCATTTATTATAAAATCATAGTATATAGAAGATATTGGATTTATTATTTTAGAATGTAATGAACAAAGAAGGAGGAAGTGGAAGAAGAAAGGATCTTGAAATAGGAGGTGAGATATCCACCTCTTCCTCGGGTTCTTCCTTTTGATTTGTTCAAAAGGGCTCCTTAAGATGGCTTTCTGACTAAAGGAAGGCCACTAGGATGAATTTAGGACAGTTTATAGGGTATTTGGGCATGGTTTGGCTATAACTCTACGACCCCAGTTACCTAGAGTCGGTGCATTGTTACATAACATTGGCATGATCACAAGAAAGATCAAATCTCGAAAGACCGATTGGTTTAGTATCCTTGGAAACACTAGATATATTAATAAAGTTTTAAATTACATCATAAAGTGAAAAAATACTACAACAACATAGTATCCTTATCCCACACTCATATCCCCACATACAATCCCTGCAGGTCATTCATAAATTACTTCTTCACATCCTCGGAAAAATAAAACATAGAAAAGGGGTGAGCTGAAATGCCCAGTAAGGAAAACAATATAGTGGAAACTTTCATAAATAATAATAACATTTAAGGCAATGTATAACATAAAACAAAAGCCTTTTAAACTTGAACTTCAACATAGTATGGAAAATACTAAAATGAAATAATTCCATTTACTTATTCACATGTATATTCTACTAATCGAATAATCACATGCAATATCAATTACCACTTTCATAATGATGGAATGCTTAATTACAGACTATCATAACCACATAGCCAAGGCCTCGTGCCAATAATAAAAATATGATTTTTCCAAGGCCTTGTGCCAAGACACTAGTTTGTCTCATGAGACCTACCGATGCATCGAGGAGCTATAGCGGGCTCCACCTGTCATATATTAAGTCCAATGCATTCCCATATGAAAATGTTTAAACATAACATACACATTCGTATTAAAACTAGCATACTAAATGTCCATTATTTCACCATAAACTATGAATGGTATAAAAATAGCACATCCACAGTCAAACATATCACAAAACCATCAATACAATATAGCAGTTTTGTATCATAATAAATCAACGTCAAATAAGCGTAAAATCCATCCAAGGATGTTGACATAGATGAAATCAAAACTCTTTTTATATAAATATCTCTTTCTATTTTGAAATCATTTAAGAGTCATATATTTATAAAATAAAACCTTTTCTTTGAAAATATTCTTATAAGCATGTAAAGGAAGCTTCGATGATTTTATAATGGCGGAAAATAACCGCACCCGTCGTATAAGTTATAAAAAACACTCTTACCATAATTCTGTCGAAAAGGTTAAAAAGCACCTTGTTTGGAAAATGACGGAAAGATTCCTTTATAAACCACTTATAAAAAGTCAAAAAGGTTATAAATCACTTTAACCCATATGCTTGTAAATAGTAAAAATGTTTTCAAATTCATTTTTAAGAAACATGGATGTGTATGATAAAGAGATCCCCGTAGATTATTATGTATAAACAACCTCAGATAATGAAGATATTGTGAAATAAACCCTTACCTTCTACTTTTCCTTGGTTGAGTGTAGGTTAACCTCCTGTATAATGGTGAAATAATTGTTATTAAATTATACAAGATTCATATATATTAATATGATATCATATATGATCTTTTAACATTTCTTTGTTAATAATATCTTAGTATTATCGTCGTTTCAGGTGTTAACTTACTCATTTTATTTTATATGTTTTGTTACGAAAGCCATGATTTTCCTGGATAGGTTGTATCTTATTCATATCCAGAATGATATCAAGTCCATAAACATTATTTTTAAATCATCAAATGATAATTATAGTTGAATGGATATGATGGGGAATGAATCTCATCGCGTTTGTGGAGACGGTAGTCCGTACGTACTCACGAGCGACAATATCATTCTTTTGATATTAAAATAATATATAATTGGATATTATATCATATATACAGAATCATTATCATTTTATATTTATTATTTACATGATTGAAACATCATTATTATACCCATCCAAATAATAATATATTGAATAACAATTACACCACGACGTGGAGACGGTAAGCCGTACGTACGCACGCATAGTGACGTGTTATTCAAAGGCTGGATATAATACTGAATATGGTTGTACCATATATATAATAACATCACAATATATATATGATACTGTAGTTATTATTTTTTAATGTTAATAACAAATAATGAAGAAGTGGAAGAAGAAATGAATTTGAAAAAGGGTGGTGAAAACATTACTTCTTCTTCGGGTTCTTCCTTTTGATTTGATCAAAAGGGATCCTTAGGTTAGCTTTGTGATCAAACTAGGGTCTCTAGGTTGTAGTGAGGGAAGTTTAAAGAGTATTTGGGCAGAGTTTGGACGAACCAAAAGGCTTTGAAGGTGTGAAGTAATGAGAAGAGGGAGTGCCCCTTTATAAGATAGGTGAGGGGTACCTTTGGAAAAGCTAGAAATATTAGTTTATAATAAATTCATATTCGGTTTCTAATGGTTCCAAAGTTTATTATTCAATGTTTAATGTGGGGATACGTCTAAAACCATTCAACCAGTAGAATTTAGACAGGTTTGGGTTACTATATTAGCCTTTTCTTTTAGTTTTAACTCTTAGTAAATTAGTTTGACATCTACCATGTCACTTTGTATTTTTATATTATATAGTAAATTAACATACTATATATATCCAAGAGACCCCCCAAGTGGTCCATTAATGATATAATATTTGTTTTAAAAACTCTTTTATGTCAATTTTGACACTATTTAGAAAATTGATTTTTGTGAAAATCATAACAGAATGATTAGTTCGAACAAAGTCAATTAACTCAATCCTAATATGTCATATTATCCTAGAAAATCATTTTAATTCATTAAAAGTCTCAAATTATATTTATTTGGTTATTTATAATATCAATTATTTTAATTTTTCACTATTATGGTAATTACTGCATCATCATTGTGTGATAAATAAATTAAATTATTTAAAGTCTAAAAATTATAAATAAAATATCATTATGTTGGAAATATTTTTATATTTCTAATGAATATTTTCAATTAAAAATTCAACATATATATTACTATGTAAAAATTGTTTTTCTAAAAGATATATGTTTGTGTCATTTTTGTATTCATTTTAACTTAATTAAAATAACGTGTTCCTATCACTTACAAGTGGCACCATGGGGTCCCAAAATTGACCCAATGATGCCCATGGTCGAACATGTATCTATAAATAAGGTTATCACACGTATTAGGGTATTTTTATATTATTATAATATTATTTTTTAACCCTTATTTACCGGATTTACCCTTTAACCATGGTAAATAAAATATTTACCAAAGTAAATATTCAAAATGTCTAAAAATAAAAGGTACATATTTACACAATTTGAACATCATGATTCCAAATATGGAATCTATTTTTCCAAATTCAAAACACATAAGTGGCAGTAATTAATTTAAAATTAATTCCCGCTGTCAAAACAAAAAGCGTGTTTTTAAGATATAATAACTATCAAAAGATTGATACTTTTTTATGTTCGGTTTAATTGGGAAATTATGTCTAATGACCAAAATTGTATTAAATGGTAAAAATATATTATAAATATACTTTAAAACCACTCAAATTCATAATTTATCACTATTATTTATTTTGATTAAAAAAGTTTTTTTAATTAAAATTTAGTAATATTCACTATTCATCAAAATATGAAAGTTATCTGAAAAGTACCAAAATATCACCTTAGGCTAAATTTGATACTCCGAATCCAAAAATGAAGTCCATTTTGAGAGATAAAATTTCTAAAATTTTAAAAGGTAGGTATTACTATTCATAACGGCTTGTTTGATTGGTTGTGATGTGTTAGAATCTCGAAGTTGCGTACAATACACGCTATCGCATTATTCAAAGAGAAGCGTACCGTAGAAGCTTGGGGTGTTAAATTCTCCCCTCCTTCAAATAATTTCGTCCTCAAAATTTCCATAATACTACCCCATGAAAAGACTCGGGTGGTTCTTCATCATATGTTCCTCGGGTTCCCACGTCGCCTCTTCCATCTTATGGTTTCTCCACAAAACTTTTACCAGATGCGTCATCCGGTTTCTCAGTAATTGTACTCTTGTATCAAGAATCCTGATGGGCTCTTCAAAATAAGACAGATCGGGTTCCAGTTCTAATTCTACATAGGTGAGTACATGAATTGGGTCAGACATGTATTTCCTCAATAGAGATACGTGGAACACATCGTGAACTTTGGAGAGACTTGGCGGCATTGCCAATTGGTAAGCTACAGCCCCAATTCGTTCAAGAATTTCGAAAGGTCCGATGTACATGGAACTCAATTTACCTTTCTTAACAAAACGTATGACTCCCTTCCATGAAGATACCATCAGGAAAACATGATCACTGACTTGAAATTCCAAATCCTTCATTCGATTATCAGTATAGCTCTTTTGCGTACTTTGAGCTGCTTTGATGTGGTTTTGGATTACCTTCACATTTTCCATCGTTTCCTCCACCAGTTCTGGACCTACAGGTTTTCTTTCACCAACTTCATCCCAACAGGTTGGTGTGGGACATCTCTTTCTGTATAACGCTTCATATGGTGCCATCTGAATACTCGAATGGAAGATATTGTTATAGGAAAATTCTACCCAAGGTAAATATTGATCCCACATACCCTGAAAGTCAAGTGAACAAGATCTCTGCATGTCTTCTAAGGTTTTAATAGTCCGTTCTGAATTTCCGTCTGTCTAAGGGTGGTAGGCAGTGCTCAAATGAAGTTCAGTATCTAGGGATTTCTGAAGACTCTTCCAGAATTTTGAAGTAAAATGGGGATCATGATCAGAAAAAATCGATAATGGTACTCCATGAAGTCTCACAACTTCATTAATATATACTCTTATTAGACGTTCCAGTGGTAGATCTTCTCTTATAGCAAGAAAATGCGCTGACTTGGTAAGATGATCAACAATAACCCATATTGCACTGTTCCTTCTAGGAGTCTTTGGTAGTCCCATGACAAAGTCCATCATAATATTGTCCCATTTTCACTCAGGTATGGGAAGAGGTTTCAATACTCCACGAGGATGTTGCCTTCAATATTTCACTTGTTGACAAACCATAAATCTTGACACAAAATTGGCAATCTCCCCCTTCATGTTGTCCCACCGGAAATGTTCCTTCAAATCTCTATACACATTGGTGCTCCCAGGGTGTATAGAGAAATTGGGACTATGAGCATTATCCAGCAATTCCCTTTTTAGACCAGGTATATCGGGAACACAAAGCCTCCTCCCAAATTTCAAAATTCCATTTTCATACACAAAATCTCTCAATCTCCCATCATTCACAGCATTAATCTTCTTTTGAAATTCTCCATCATCAGTCTGAGAACTCTTAATCCTTTATAGTAAAGATGGTTTGGCAGCCACTTGAAAAAGCATTGATGTTTCACCTTCCCTGTTATTCCCATGTGCATTTTCACTAGATCTATGAAAATTGTATCCCTTTCAATTCTCATCACGTTCAAAACTCCATGGTCTTTTCTGCTCAAAGCATCTGCCACCTTGTTTGCATTCCCCGGGTGGTATTGTATTGTACAATCATAATCCTTGAGTAATTAAAGCCATCTCTTTTGCCTCATTTTGAGTTATTTTTGTGATATAATATACTTGAAACTCTTGTGATCAGTATAAATCTCACATTTTTCACCATAGAGGTAGTGCCTTCATATCTTCAAAGCAAATATCACAGCTTCTAACTCGAGATCATGAGTAGGACAGTTTTGTTCATGAATTTTCAACTGTCAGGATGCATAGGCAATAACCCTATCATTCTGCATAAGGACACAACCAAGTCCTTTCTTCGATGCATCACTATAAATAACGAACCCATCATTTCCTGATGGTAGAGTCAATATAAGATCATTGACTAATATTCTTTTCGGTTCTTTAAAACATTCTTCACGCTCTTTTGTCCAATCAAATTTAACCCCTTTACGTGTGAGCTTCGTTAATGGGTTAGCCAATCGGGCAAAATTCTGGACGAAACATTGATAATAACCTGCCAAACCAATAAAACTATGTACATTAGTTATATTTGTAGGTTCTGGACATTCGTGGATTGACTTGGTCTTAGAAGGATCAACAGAGATTCCATCTTTAGAGACAATATGGAAAAAAAAATAATTCTCTTAATTCCAGAATTCACACTTGCTAAACTTCCCATATAATTCATGTCTTCTCAGAGTCTTCAGGATAGCACGCAAGTGATTTTCATGATCATAGTAGCTTTTGGAGTATAACAAGATATCATTAATAAATTCCACCACAAATTCATCGAGATACTCCTTGAAAACTCTATTCATCAGATCCATGAATACAGAGGGTGCATTAGTCAATCCAAAAGGCATTAAAGTAAACTCGTAATGCCCGTACCTGGTTCCAAATGTTGTCTTCAGAATGTCTTCCTTCTTCACACACAACTCATGGTATCCAGATCGAAATTCAATCTTTGAAAAGTATTTTTCTCCATCCAGTTGGTCAAATAAATCATCAATGTGAGGTAGGGAATACTTGTTCTTTGTTTTTATAGAATTGATCTCCATGTAGTAGATACATAACCTCATGGGTCCATCTTTCTTTTTAACAAAAAGAACAGGGGCTCCCAATGGAGAAACACTAGGGAAAATAAATCCTTTATTACTAAATTCCTCTAGTTGTTTCTTTAGTTCTACTAATTCTACAGTAGCCATTCTATAAGGGGTCTTTGATATGGGCCTTGATCCAAGAATTAAATCAATGGAAAACTCAACTTCTCATTCTAAAGGATGTCCAGGTAAATCTTCTGAAAATACATCTACATATTCTTTCAGAACAGGTACATCCTCTATTTGAACATTTCGTTCCTCACCCAAAGTTATTACATTCTCTTCCTCCTCATTAATTGAATTTAGTTGAGCTACTAGGGGTGGATCTAGATAAGAATTAGGCGGTGACGATTCTGCTCTAAAGATAAGGTGTTCCTTATCATCACCATCATGAATCGTAAAATCTTTATTCTTACAAATAATCTTCACATCATAGTCGAAAATCTAGTCCTTATCGAGGATTATATCAAACTCAATCAAAGGTATGACAATGAGAACAGCAGATAAAGAACATTTATGTGCTTTAATGGCGACTGATTCACAAAACATTGTTGCAATGATACTTCCCTTAGGAGTTTTAACTGACAACTCCCTTGTTAAATCAAATTGGAAATATATAATTTTCATAGCAAACTGGGAAGATATGAAACAATGTGATGATCCAGAATCAAATAATGAATTTTCTAAACTTGAGGAAACCATTAAATTACCTGCCACCATGTCTTTCGAAGCTTCTACCTTAGCAGTAGAGATAGCATAAGCTTGGCCTTAATCCCTTGGAATTTTCTAAGGTAAGTTACCATGATTCTTAGGACATTAATTTGCATAATTCCCCATCTCCCTGCAATTGTAGCACTGAACATTGGTAGTTTCCTTCTTCCCTTTGCAATCACGAGCTTGGTGGCCTTTTTCACCACACTTGTAACAGACTCTCATTCCCTTCAAGCAAGTACCGGGGTGTTTCCTCCCACATTTACCACATGATGGATATTCAACATTTCCCTTATTACCCTTATTTCCATTCCTAGATTGATCAGCAGATCTCTTCTTCTCTTTATTATCTTTAAAGTCATAAGACTTAGAAAATTCCTTTTCAGTCTTGATAGACATGAGACAATGTCTTCGTACGACGAGAATGATTGTGATACTAATGCTCGACGGAGAAATGGGTTTAACCCATCAATGAAATGATCGATCTTACTTATTGGGATAGGTACATAATCTCCAGCATACCTTGTTGACCTTGTAAAGTTAGCCTCATACTTTGTGACATTCTCATCCTCCTTTTGTCTCAGACTCAGAAACTGCCTTTCCATATCTTCTCGATGGTCGTGATGAAATTATGTTTATAAAAACATATATTTGAACTCCCTCCATTCCATATTTTATACTTCATCATCTTCCTTCGTATTTTGATCAATGACAACCATTGATCAGAATCTCTTGTGAGGCGGTAAATTGCCATGATAACTTGTTCCCATTCCCTACTCCCCAAAGCCTGAAATATTTTCTCTAGGGAAAATATCCATTGCTCAGCTACTAAGGTATTTGTACTCCCATTGAACGTTGGTGGTTGTTGCCTCATGAAGCGATCTAACATTGATCCTCCACGCTGTGGATCATGGTGCTCCATACGGGTATGGTTATTATTCATAACCTGAGTAAGTTGTCCCAGTATGGTGATTAGATGATCGGCACCAGTTGCATCACCAACTCCACTATAATTATCTTGAGTAGGAGGGAAATACCTACATGGAGTACGTGCATTGATACAGTTTCCATTTCTTCCACTAGGCGCCATTTCTAAACAATGGCATAAAATAGATCAGTTTATGAATAAATATACATAATCCCATACTTATAAAACACATAACATAAATTGAACTATGTCACGAACCAGGCCGGGTCGCCATCCGACCCGGTGCCCGACCCAGTCCGCGGCAAGGCCCGAAGGGCGTTCCCGATCCCCACGGGCTGGCACAAGTGTCCGGGTATCATGTTTAACAAGTGGGAACGGTTTTACCCGAAATACAAGACAGAAAAACAAACTAACAAGATAGATAAACTGAAATTAGATGTAGACAATGAAACGTGTCTTTAAACTATGAACAAGTTTAATGTCTACAACTCAAAACAATAACTAAAAAGAAAAGACGATAGCGGAAACTAAAGCTCAAACTCAACCTCCCGGCAGAAGTGAGACCACATCAACACCATTCTGCATGAGAAGACCAGCTGCAACCTGAACCACCAACACTGAGCATGAAGTCGCATCCTGGAATACAGAAGAAACAAAATCTACATACACCCAAGGGTGTATGCAGGGTGTGAGCTAAAAGCCCAATAGGATTCCACCGAGAAATGGTTCCTTGCCACAACATCAAAAGACAATTGAAAGTGCTTATTCAAAATTATACATTGAAAAAAAGGCTTTTAAAGAAAACATTTACAAGATAAATGCTACAGAAAAACATTAAAAAGAACTCATTTCACAGACACAATTTATAAGAGGATAAGAAAGTTCATTATGGGCGCACACACACACACTCTCACACACGCACACACACATACCCATACACACACACACACACACGCACTCTCTCTCTCTCTCTCACACACACGCTAGCACCCAAGTGGTCCTCCATATACCGACGGAAGGCACCACGACAATGATGGTAGAGCACTGTGGGTAAATCCCCTAAGGTTCATCTAGCTCGAGTGGGACCCTAGAACCTCGTGTCTCGGTGAAACGTGGCTTAGAAGGCCACGACCCTCAGAAAACGTGGCTTAGAAGGCCACGACCCTCAGATATCATGTTTTGTTAGTGTTGCAATCGTCAATCCAGCTAAGTGAAACAGGGAAGACACCCATCCGGTTCACTAGCGCACTAGTTCTAGTCTGCCCACCTAGATACCCAGGGTTTTCCCTTGTGCTCAAACAGGTTTCACAGTCACATAATATATTTATTTCTCATTTCGCATACCAAACAAGATATTGCACACATAAGTCACCATTTGCATACCAAAGCACTATTTCAAAGATGCACGCACACGACATGTCTCTTTTTATAAAAATACACCACTTTATAAGTGAAAGCATATTCAACTTCAAAGGTACACAACAAGGAAAACACATCAAAAGTGATTCAGATACTTTGAAAATATCTATTTAAATATACAAACACCTCAAGTGACTTGAAAACACCTTTCACACCTGCCAAACAACCCTTAAAACCTTTCAACCATGTTTCGCACTAAAAACGCCACTTAAATAAACAATTCCTCAATGTATGAAACATAATGCATGAAAAGGAAACCATTAGAAAATCAATTTCACAAATACCCCCTTTCAAAACCTCTTTGGCACACTATAAACAATTATTAGACATTTCTAGAATTTACCACAACCGAATCGAAAGGAATAAAAATGACAATTTCTAAAGAAAAGTGCAACATTCATCACGCACGCATGTTACAACATTTTTAAAAAAAATGCATTTTCACAAAACCTCTACAGCTCTACCAAAACACTATAAACATAATTCGCATCTTGAAACTAAACCATAGAACATATTAAGATAGACTAAACAAACAAATCAAATTATCTAAATGAAGTAATTACATGGAACCACCTACCTTGGTGTTTAATTTTCCCAAAACTTGTGTGGATATTCCTCTGCACCTATTACGCACCATAAACAAACTCAATAGAACCCTAAAACAAGAATGAGACCAAAAATAACATCAAACACAGACTAAAAACCACATAAAATCTAACTTGGAAATCTTCTGAAGGAAGAACCAACCAAACTAAATAAAACACACCTGCGGCGAAGACATTGGGGGGCTTCCCGAGCACATTTGGGAGGCGTAGAGGTGTGCGTAGGATAAGCTGAAGGTGATGATATGTCGGTAAAGCTGTTAATCAGTATACTACACAGATGATGAGTGATCTACATCACGTTTTTCAATATCTTTCATTACACTGGGGCAACGAACTGGAAGCGGTTGCTGAAAGCAGTTAGGGTTTCGGAGGGGGAATTGAGGCTTTCTGGAAGACATAGACAAATCTGTGGGGGATGTAGGACCGAAGCAGATCACATGGATGAATTGCAAATGGTGCGAAGACTGAGCCAGGGTGCTAGGGTATAGATGAGTCCAATTGAGGCAGTTAGGTAGTCACAAAAGAGGCGAGCTGCGACAAGGGGATGCGGTTAAACGGAGGCGGGGAGAGATGGGGCGCGGGTACAGAGGGACATAGGGTTCGCTGTCGAAGCTGAGAAAAGGAAAGAAAACAAGGAAGGGGTTATCAAACAGGGAGGAGATGTGGAAGAACTGATAAACATTGAAGATGCGTTGGCAGAGCTGGAGGCAGGGAGGTGGAGCAAAGACAGAGATGTGTAGTCGGAGGTGGTAAGATGGGGATAGGGAGTGGGGAGGCGAGGTAGGGATAAGACCGCCATATGGAGCTGGGGCCGTCAGCCAGGGGGTGCGGTGTAGCCACCGGGGTGTGCAGGGTTCACCGGAGCAGGGGGCGTCGGGAAAGGTGGGGTGCGTTGCTAGCAGGGTGGATCCGGGAGGAGGCAACGCCGGACGGACGGCGCGGCGCGATGGGCTAGAGGATGAACAGGATGGGCAGGGGGTAGCACAGTAGGTTTCCAGGGGGTGGGAACCCGACGTGATTTGGGGAAAAAAGTAAAGAAAAGAAGGGAAAAATAATAAATAAATAAAAGAAACTAAAAAAAAATCTACAAACAAAACAAATTAGTAATAATATAAATATTAATACTATTAACATTAATTATAATAATAACATGACAACAATAATAATCAGATAATAACAAACTTGATAGTAATAAATTTTATAGTAATAACACAATATTATTATCATTATTGTTCATAATAATAATATTATCCTTTTTAATATTTATAAATCATTAAATTATTAAATTATTTTACACTATATTTATTTGACGATGCAATTAATTTTATTTCTTTATTACTTATTCATTTCAATTAATTAATTGAACAAAGGTTGGTCACGCAGTGGACCAAGCGAGGCTGTGCGGTTTCAAAATCATACCTCGCCCGGGCTGTGCCTCGCCCCAGGATGCACGTTCCCAATCATCATTGTGTTCTCACTTTATTATTTTCTACACATTTTTCTTCTCCCTCAAACATCGGGCAGGCCATGCGGCGATCTGGGCGAGGTTGCGCGACGATCCAGGCGAGGTCACACAGCTTCGACTGTGGTGCGCTGGACGCAACTAAGAGCGAAACATTTGTTTCTAAAAAGATCTCGGGAAAAAATTTAAGTCGGGCCTCGACGCGAACTATCTGATGCCTAATAAAAAATAATAAAATTTAAAATTTAAAAGGACAGGTGTGACATTTCTCCCCACCATAAAGCTTTCTGTCCTCGGAAAGCCATAACCAGAACGAAACCCCACAGCAGAAAACCACACTGCCTTAAGGTTCAAAGGGGATCCCTACAAAAACCAAACAAAGAGGGGTAAAAGTATCGTGCTCAGAGAAAAAAGACTCAAGGACAACTTCGAGACACTCATATTAAGATTTTATGATATGTGTCTCCCACCACGAAGAGCTAGAACGCCTCCAGTTGACTGATCAAGGAAGGGAACTCTCGCACCCACAGAAACCAACATCACAAGCCGAAACATCTCAAGCACTATTAAATCGAAACCACACCGTTTGGATAGAATGAGCAAAAAAAGGTTAAGTCACATCCACAGAACACTCTTATCACTTATCACCAAGCCATATTTAAAAACAGAAGTAGAAAATCAACATGGGGAGGCCCGAGGGGCTCCCCACCATTACGAACTCACTAACGCTTGAAACGAGACTGTAAAACCGACACGTGGTGGTTCGATCAGACTCCCCGCCATTAAAGAAAAGTCCATCACTGATTTATTCTAGAGACATTCGTGCTAGACCCAATGTGGGTCTCCCCACCATTAAGAACCTACCAACGCCCAAGGCGAGACTAGAAAACCAACATGGGGAGGTCCGAGTCGACTCCCCGCCATTAAGGAAGGCCAACATCGATTCATTACAGGGTCCTTTGTGCGAGACTCGTCGTGGATCACCCCACTATTAGAATTAACAGATGGTACAAACATTGAAAATTTTCCGACGGTGACCAACCACCCACCACAAGGGGCGGGGAGGGTGGGACTCGACCACCCAGCGTCAAAACCACGAACTAAGACCCGACCAACATATCTGCATCCTGGGATGAGCATTATAGAATTTTGGGAATGATTTCCCCGATAGACTCTCAAGGACCAATAAAAGTGATTACATTTGATGGGACACTACCCCCAAGCCATCAAGGCATCGAGGCGGACATGCCTCCGCATAGTCACAAAAACATTACGCAACCAGACGGTTTATTCAAAAAGGAACAACAAAAAAAACAATTTAAACTGCTTTCACATTCAACACCGATGACAGAAATAAAGTCAGGGTCCCATACACTCCCGGGATTCTTGACCACGCGCCAGCTTCACTCCGAGGCCTATGGCTGGAGCCCTGATGTTTGAAGCATCTTCTGCCTCGTAGTCAGGCATGGAAAACTCCCGAACGGAGCTTCTCCTTTTTGGTGTCACATGAAATCCTATTGCACCTGAGGATACACCATCAGACACAACACACCATGATATCCAACTGATCATACACAAAACATTAACCAACATAAGAGCTGAAATGGTGCATGCGCATCACCCTTTGTCACACTGGATGAGAACACGACACCGCAAATCGTCACCGAACATGACCATTACTGTTGAGAGGAACATTATACGGAGAAGGACTTCAAACTAGGTCTTAAACAACACATGATTCCTGCAATTGACCATAGCATCCCCATGTGACTAGGTCTGCCACCCTAGTGGCCTAACGTAAACCTCTTTCTTAAACAAGACAAACCAAAGATCAGAGGTCATTTAGAAAGATAGGATACACCGATGACTTAGGGTTGCTTCCAAACCACTGTTGATTATCAAAGAGGTCTCACGCTGCAAGACGTCACCGAACATGACCCTTGCGGCTAATGTAAACACTACCAACCATTCAAAACATCGATAAGCACTGACAGCTCTCAATCGCCTTCACCCTTCCCCACTGGAATTTCTTTCGCCGTTTCTAGGGGAAACCTTCAAGCGTAACGACGTCCAATTTCATACTCGATGACTCAAGCAACTCAAAGAAACCAAAACTCTGTTCAACTCCCCTCGCATCTGTCATCCCGCTGCGGGAGAATCCACATTGTTGTAAAAAGGGGAGGTGAGTTCAATTCTATAATTCAAGAAGATATTCCTCTGATCAACTGGAGGGTCAGCCAACAGCGAATTGCCTGTGGCCACACTTCAATCACATGTCAACGCTTTATGGGGGGCATACACTAGTCATGAAAGAAAACTATGGACCCAACCAAACTGGTCCAACGGTCAAGAAATACCACAAGCAAACACCAAACGTGCAGGGGAAACCACTGCAAGGCTCCCCGATGCACTTTTCAAAAGAACTAACTAGGTACATGCTTACATACCAACCTACAAATAAGAACTCAAACTCGGGACACAAACCATTTAGAAAGAATACTCAGCTCAAAACGCCACACATCCAACACCTCAAAAACACAAGGACGTGCCACACAAACACCATTTACTAAAACACCAATTTTTTTCCTTTAACAAAACATTTTGAAAATATGAAAACCCAACGGGTTGCACAAACACAAATGGCATCCCATGAGCCTCGCACATGCATGTTCTCATGCCGCACCGGCACGCACCTTATGTCCATCCAGGCACTCATCCGCTCGTGCCATTAACCATTTCCCTTTTCGCATACACCCATGCATGTGGTTTCCCATGAGAGCGCCAAGGATCAAAACCAAAACTTTCCATATTTTTTTTTCAAAACCAAAACATCCAACCCACACTTTTCAAACCTCAAACCTCATTTTATTCTTAAAGCGCTTTATTTAAAAATCATTTTTCAAGTCCAAAAAAAAAATTTACATAAAAACCAAATTCTCACGAATCCAAAACAAGGAGACGAGAAACAGTGCAGCAGGAAACTATGGTCAGCGGATGATTGGAACATATGGTTGGCGGCCATACGCTGATCACGCCACTAGGCACATAGAGTATTTTAGGACAGTGTCCCCAGCTCCACAAGGCTTGACAGACCCAGCGAGCTCACTAAGACCACTGACCTTACTCCCTTTTCATTTCCCTTAGACACGATCATCTGCAAGGACCAAAAACTTAGACAAATCTCAACATACTTTGGTGACTCGAGTCCCACCACGAGATGTGTTGGCCAGGCACATTGCTCGTAGTCAGGACGTCGAGTCCCGACAACCTTAACTCAAGTCTACCGTGACTCTAACCCAAAAGAAAACGACCCAAGAGAGCAATCCTTGCCTCTGATACCATTTTGTCACGAACCAGGCCGGGTCGCCATCCGACCCGGTGCCCGACCCAGTTCGCGGCAAGGCCCGAAGGGCGTTCCCGATCCCCACGGGCTGGCACAAGTGCTCGGGTATCATGTTTAACAAGTGGGAACGGTTTTACCCGAAATACAAGACAGAAAAACCAACTAACAAGATAGTTAAACTGAAATTAGAAGTAGACAATGAAACGTGTCTTTAAACTATGAACAAGTTTAAGGTCTACAACTCAAAACAATAACTAAAAAGAAAAGACGACAACGGAAACTAAAGCTCAAACTCACCCTCCCGGCAGAAGTGAGACCACATCAACACCATTCTGCATGAGAAGACCAGCTGCAACCTGAACCACCAACACTGAGCACGAAGTCGCAACCTGGAATACAGAAGAAACAAAATCTACATACACCCAAGGGTGTATGGTGGGTGTGAGCTAAAAGCCCAATAGTATGCCACCGAGAAATGGTTCCTTGCCACAACATCAAAAGACAATTAAAAGTGCTTATTCAAAATTATACTTTGAAAAAAAAAATGCTTTTAAAGAACACATTTACAAGCTAAATGCTACAGAAAAACACTAAAATGAACTCATTTCACAGACACAATTTATAAGAGGATAAGAAAGTTCATTATGGGCGCACACACACACACTCTCACACATGCACACACACATACCCATACACACACACACACACACACACACTCTCTCTCTCTCTCTCTCACACACACACGCTAGCACCCAAGTGGTCCTCCATATACCGACGGAAGGCACCACGACATTGATGGTAGAGCACTGTGGGTAAATCCCCTAAGGTTCATCTAGCTCGAGTGGGACCCTAGAACCTCGTGTCTCGGTGAAACGTGTCTTAGAAGGCCACGAACCTCAGAAAAAGTGGCTTAGAAGGCCACGACCCTCAGATATAATGTTTTGTTAGTGTTGAAATCGTCAATCCAGCTAAGTGAAACAGGGACGACACCCATCCGGTTCACTAGCACACTAGTTCTAGTCTGCCCACCTAGATACCCAGGGTTTTCCCTTGTGCTCAAACAGGTTTCACATTCACATAATATATTTATTTCTCATTTCGCAGACCAAACAAGATATTGCACACAAAAGTCACCATTTGCATACTAACGGACTATTTCAAAGGCGCACGCACACGACATGTCTCTTTTTATAAAAATTCACCACTTTAAAAGTGAAAGCATATTCAACTTCAAAGGCACACAACAAGGAAAACACACCAAAAGTGATTCACATACTTTGAAAATATCTATTTAAATATACAAACACATCAAGTGACTTGAAAACACCTTTCTCACCTGCCAAACAACCCTCAAAACCTTTCAACCATGTTTCGCACTAAAAACGCCACTTAAATAATCAATTACTCAATTTATGAAACATAGTGCATGAAAAGGAAACCATTACAAAATCAATTTCACAAATCCCCCCTTTCAAAACCTCTTTGGAACACTATAAACAATTATTAGACATTTCTAGAATTTACCACAACCGAATCGAAAGGAATAAAAATGACAATTTCTAAAGAAAAGTGCAACATTCATCACGCACGCATGTTACACCATTTTTAAAAAAAATGCATTTTCACAAAACCTCTACAGCTCTACCAAAACATTATAAACATAATTCGCATCTTGCAACTAAACCATAGAACATATTAAGATAGACTAAATAAACAAATTAAATTATCTAAATGAAGTAATGACATGGAACCACCTACCTTGGTGTTTAATTTTCCCAAAACTTGTGCGGATATTCATCTTCACCTAATACGCACCATAAACAAACTCAATAGAACCCTAAAACAAGAATGAGACCAAAAATAACATCAAACGCAGACTAAAAACCACATAAAATCTAACTTGGAAATCTTCTGAAGGAAGAACCATCCAAACTAAATAAAACACACCTACGGCGAAGACATTGGGTGGCTGCCCGAGCACATTTGGGAGGCGTAGAGGTGTGCGTAGGATAAGCTGAAGGTGATGATATGTCGGTAAAGCTGCTAATCAATATACTACATAGATGATGAGAGATCTACATCGCGTTTTTCAATAGCTTTCATTACACTTGGGCAACAAACTGGAAGCGGTTGCTGAAAGCAGTTAGGGTTTCGAAGGGGGAATTGAGGCTTTCTGGAAGACATAGACAAATCTGTGGGGGATGTAGGACTGAAGCAGATCACAGGGATGAATTGTAGATGGTGCGAAGACTGAGCCAGGGTGCTAGGGTATAGATGAGTCCAATTGAGGCAGTTAGGTAGTCACAAAAGAGGCGATCTGCGACAAGGGGATGCGGTTAAACGGAGAAGGGGAGAGATGGGGCGCGGGTACAGAGGGACATAGGGTTCGCTGTCGAAGCTGAGAAAATGAAAAAAAACGAGGAAGGAGTTATCAAACAGGGAGGAGATGTGGAAGAACCGATAAACATTGAAGATGCGTTGGCAGAGCTGGAGGCAGGGAGGTGGAGCAAAGACAGAGATGTGTAGTCGGAGGCGGTAAGATGGGGATAGGGCGTGGGGAGGCGAGGTAGGGATAAGACCGCCATATGAAGCAGGGGTCGTCGGCTAGGGGTTGCGGTGCATCCACTGGGGTGTGCGGGGTTCACCGCAGCAGGGGGCGTCGGGAAAGGTGGGGTGCGGTGCTAGCAGGGTGGATCCGGGAGGAGGCAACACCGGACGGACGGCGCGGCGCGGCGGGCTGGAGGCAGGGTGGATCCGGGAGGAGGAAATGCCGGACGGACGGCGCGGCGCGGTGGGCTGGAGGATGAACAGGATGGGCAGGGGGTAGCGCAGTAGGGTTCCAGGGGGTGGGAACCCGACGGGATTTGGAAAAAAAAGTAAATAAAAGAAGGGAAAAAGAATAAATAAATAAAAGAAACTAAAAAAAAAATCTACAAACAAAACAAATTAGTAATAATATAAATATTAATACTATTAACATTAATTATAATAATAACATGACAACAATAATAATCGGATAATAACAAACTTGATAGTAATAAATTTTATAAAAATAACACAATATTATTATCATTATTGTTCATAATAAAAATTTTATCCTTGTTAATATTTATAAATCATTAAATTATTAAATTATTTTACAGTATTTTTATTTGACGATGCAATTAATTTTATTACTTTATTACTTATTCATTTCATTTAATTAATTGAACAAAGGTAGGTCACGCAGTGGACCAAGCGAGGCTGTGCGGTTTCAAAATCATACCTCGCCCGGGCTGTGCCTCGCCCCAGGACGCATGTTCCCAATCTTCATTGCGTTCTCACTTTATTATTTGCTACACATTTTTCTTCTCCCTCAAACATCAGGCAGGCCATGCGGCGATCTGGGCGAGGTTGCGCGACGATCCAGGCGAGGTCACACAGCTTCGACTGTGGTGCGCTGGACGCAACAAAGAGCGAAAAATTTGTTTCTAAAAAGAGCTCGGAAAAAAATTTAAGTCAGGCCTCGACGCGAACTATATGATGCCTAATAAAAAATAATAAAATTTAAAATTTAAAAGGACAGGTGTGACAAACTATTTATGGAAATAATCCATAATCTAAGAATGTTTTCTTTGAGGAAGAATATACTCATAAACCCTTCATAATGATTTGTAAATAAAATGAGAGTTTTCCTAAGCATATTCCGCTGGAGTGTCATAACCAAGAGTGAAGCAAGGCCTGTTTTCGTGCACCAGTTCCCATTCGAGTCTACCTCAAAGCGGTGTTTTTGGGTTTTACCCCTAGGTACCTCTATTCCAGATCTGCCTCTACCTGCTCGTATCCAGACATGGATGTATTGCTCGGAAAACTCACAAAATCTCTACAATACCAAAATTCTAGGAAGTTCTTATTTACTAATACTCAAAGTTCATCTTAGGTCTACGTGCTCTAATCATAGTTTATCTTTATCTAGCTTCTATGGTTTGTACTAAAATTCCTCTGATACCAACTGTAAAACCCCGACCCCAGTTACCTAGTGTCAGTGCATTATTACATAACATTGGCATGATCAAAATAAAGATCAAATATTGAAAGACCGATTGGTTTAGTAGCCTTGGAAACACTAGATATATTCATAAAGATTTACATTACATCATAAAGAGAAAAACTACTACAACAATATAGTCTTTTTATCCCACACTCATATCCCCACATACTATCCCTGCAGGTCATTCATAAATTACTTCTTCACATCCTGGGAAAAATAATACATAGAAAAGGGGTGTGCTCAAATGCCGAGTAAGGATAACAATATAGCGGAAACATTCATAAATAAGAATAAACATTTAAGGCAATGTATAACTTAAAACAAAATCCTTTTAAACTTGAACTTCAACATAGTATGGAAAAAATAAAATGAAATAATTCCATTTACTTATTCACATGGATATTCTACTAATCGAATAATCACATGCAATATCAATTACCACTTTCATAACGATGGAATGCATAATGCCAGACTGTCATAACCACATAGTCAAGGCCTCGTGCCAAGACTACAAATAATATTTTTCCCAGGCCTTGTGCTAAGACACTAGTTTGTCTCATGAGACCTACCGATGCATCGATGTGATATAGCAGGCTCCACACGTCACATATTAAGTCCAATGCATTCCCATATGAAAAGGTTTAAACATAACATACACATTCGTATTAAAAATAGCATATGAAATGTCAATACTTTCACCATAAACTATGAATGGTATAAAATAGAACATCCATAGTCAAAAATATCACAAAACCTTCAATACAATACAGAAGTTTTATATCATAATAAATCAACATCAAATAAGCGTAAAATCCATTAAAGGATGTTGACATAGATGAAATCAAAACTATTTTTAGAGAAATATCTCTTTATATTTTGAAATCATTTAAGAGTCATATATTTATAAAATAAAACAGTTCCTTTGAAAATATTCTTATATGCTTGTAAGGGAAGCTTTTATGATTTTATAACGGCGGAAAATAACCGCACCAACCATATAAGTTAAAATAAACATTCTTACCTTAATTTTGTCGAAAAGGTTAAAAAGCACCTTGTTTGGAAAATGACGGAATGATTCCTTTATAAAGCACTTATAAAAAGTCAAACAAGGGTATAAATTACATTAAACCATATTATTGTAAATATTAAAAATGTTTTGAAAAACATTTTTAAGAAACATGGATGTGAATGATAAAGAGATCCCAGTAGATTATTACGTATAAACAACCTCAGATAATTAAGAGATTGTGAAATAAACCCTTACCCTATAATCTTCCTTGGTTGAGGGTAGGTTTAACTCCTGTATAATGGTGAAATAATTGTTATTAAATTATAAAATAATCATATATATTAATATGATATCATATATGATCTTTTAGCATTGCTTTGTTAATAATATCTTAGTATTATCATCGTTTCGGGTGTCAACTTACTCGTTTTCTTTTATATGTTTTGTTACGTAAGCCATGTTTGTCATGGAGAGGTTGTATCTTATTAATATCCAGAATGATATCAAGTCCTTAAATATTATTTTTAAATCATCAAATGATAATTATACTATAATGGATACGATGGGGAATGAATCTCAATGCGTTCATGGGGACGGTTGTCCGTACGTACGCACGAGCGACAATAACATTCTTTTGATATTAAAATAATATATAATTGGATAGTATATCATATATAAAAAATCATTATAATGTTATATTGATTATTTACATGAGATACAAATCATTATTATACACATCCAAATAATAATTTATTGAATAACAATTACACCACGACATGGAGACAGTAAGCCCTACGTACACATGTATGGTGACATGTTATTCAAAGGGTGGATAGAATACTGAATATGGTTGTACCATATTTATAATAACATCACCGTATATATAATATACTGTAGTTATAATTTTAGAATTGTAATAACAAAGAATGAAGAAGTGGAAGAAGAAATGAATTAGAAATAGTGTGGTGAAAACATTACCTCTTCTTCGGGTTCTTCCTTTTGATTTGATCAAAAGGGCTCCATAGGATAGCTTTCTAATCAAACTAAGGTCTCTAAGTTGTAATGAGGGAAGTTGAAAGAGTATTCGGGCAGAGTTTGGCCAATCCAAAAGGCTATGAAGGTGTGAAGTAATGAGAAGGGGGAGTGCCCTTTTATAAGAGGGGTGAGGGGCACCTTTGGAAAACTAGAAATATTAATTTATAATAAATTCATATTTGGTATATAATGGGTCCAAAGTTTATTATTAAAAGGTTAAGGTGGGTATAGGTCGTGAACCATTCAACCAATAGAATTTAGACAGTTTTGGGTTATTATATTAACCTTTTCTTTTAGTTATAACTCTTAGTTAATTAGTTTGACATTTACCATGTCACTTTGTATTTTTATATTATATAGTTAATAAAGTTACTATATACATCCAATAGACACCCAAGTGGTCCATTAATGATACACATATCATGATATAAGTCTCTTGGCCGAACCTTAGATTTTTAGGAATTTAATATAAATTAATAATATAATATTTGTTTTTAAAACTCTTTTATGTCAATTTTGACACTATTTGGAAAATTTATTTTTGTGAAAATCATAACAGAATGATTAGTTCTAAAAAAGTCAATTAAATAAATAATAATATGTCCTATTATCCTATAAAACTAGTTTAATTCATTAAAAGTCTCAAATTATATTTATTTGTGTATTTATAATATCAATTAGTTTAATGATTCACTATTATGGTAATTACTGCATCATCATTGTGTCATAAATAAATTAAATTATTTAATGCCTAAAAATTATAAATAAACTATCATTCCGTATGAAAGATTTTTAGCTTTCTAATGGATATTTGCAATAGAAAATCCAACATATATAGCCCTATGTAAAAATTGTTTTTCTAAAAGATATATGCTTGTCTCATTTTTGTATTCATTTTAACTTCACTAAAATAAAGTTTCCCTATCACTTACAAGTGGCACCATGGGGCCCCAAAATTGACCCAAAGATGCCCATGGTCAAACATGTATCGACCAATAAGGTTATCAAACGTTTTAGGGTAATTGATTATTATTATAATATTATTTGTTAACCCTTATTTACCGGATTTACCCTTTAACCATGATAAATAAAATATTTACCGATGTAATTATTAAAAATGTCTAAAAATAAAAGTTACCTATTTATACAATTTTAACATCCTGATTCCAAATATAGAATCCATTTTTGCAAATTCAAACCACAGAATTTGCAGAAATTAATTTAAAATTAATTCCCGCTGTCAAAACAAAAAGCGTCTTTTTATGATATAATAACTATCAAAAGATTGATACTTGTTTATGTTCGGTTTAATTTGGAAATTATGTCTAATGACCAAAATTGTATTAAATATTAAAACTATATTCTAATTATACTTTAAAACGACTCAAATTCATAATTTATCACTATTAATTATTTTGATTATAAAAGTTGTTTTTAATTAAAATTTATTAATTTTCACTATTCATCAAAATATTAAAGTTATCCGAAAAGTTCCAAAATTTCACCTTAGGCTAAATTCGATACTCTGAATCCAAAAATGAAGTCCATTTTGAGTGATAAAATTTTTAAAATTTTAAAAGGTAGGTATTACTATTCATAACTGCTAGTTTGATTGGTTGTGGTGTGTTAGCATCTCTAAGTTGCGTACAATACACGCTATCACATTATTCAAAGAGAATCGTACCATAGAAGCATGGGGTGTTACATTGTCAGAGCCAAATGGCTTTGGAGGTGTGAATTATAGAGAAGGGGTAGTGCCCTTTTATAAGAGGGGTGAGTGGCACCATAGGAAAAACTTAAAATATTATTTTATAATAAATTCATATTCATTTTATAATGGATCCAAAGTGGCTTATTTATAGGATAGGATGGGTATGGGAAAAAATCCACTCATACAATAGTTTTTAGACAAGTTTAGGATACCATTTTAACCTTATCATTTAGATTTAACTCTAAGTTAAATAATTTAACTTTTACTGTGTCTTCTTGTATTCTTACAATATATGGTGAATAAAATTACAATAAACTGCCAATCAAGCCCCAATTAGTTAATTAAAGTCATAGATAGTATTATATAATTATTTTTTCCGAACGATATATTTTTACGAATAGAATATCAATTAATGATTTAATATTTGTTTTTAAAACACTTTTATGTAATTCTTAACACGATTTGGTATTTTGTTTTTTCTAAATTCTTAACAGCATTATTACATTGAACAAAATTCATCTAACCAACCCTAATATGTTATATTAACCTATATTATTAGTTTAATTCATAAAAAGTATCAAATATCATTTATTTGGATATTTATATTATCAATTATCTTAATATTTTATTAATATGGTAATTACCGCATCATCATTGTTTCATAAATAAATTAAATTATTTAATGTCTAAAAAATTTAAATAAATTATCATTATGTAGGAAATATTTTTAGATTTTATGGAATATTTTTAGTCGAATTTATCTTATGGATAACCCTATATTAAAATTTATTTACTTATTAAATTTTCATCTAAATTCTTTTAAATCTTCTTTGAATTAAATAATAATAAAAGTCCTCATCTAATCCAGGTGGACCTAAATGGTCATATTTTATTCTTAAGGTTATTTTTGTTCTAATTATACTTATCAAAAATAATAAGGACATGCGTTAAGGTAATAAAAATATCATTTTTACCCTTAATTACCGTATTATATTTTAACCATGGTAAATAAAAGTAAAAAGTTACTATTTAGAAAAAATTATTTTTATCTTATTGAACCACATTTTACTCCTTGATATTAACCGTGTGTCTCTGATTTTTTAAATTCAACTCACAAAAGAAGTAAAATTATGTTTTATGTAAATTTTCAAATTCTCTAAAGAGTTGGGAAAAAGTCGGTAAAAAGTCCATTAAAATTTTTATATATCTAAAATTATTATAAAAAGACTCCAATGAATTAAATTTAACTTATATTGGTATTAAGTTTCTATTTTGACCTAAAATAAATTTAAATAAAATAAAAAATTATTTAAATTAAAATTCAGTTTTAAACTACAACTCATTATATCTCACTATTCATCAAAAATTGAAAGTTTTTAGAAAAATACCAAAATTTCACCCTAAGATAATTTCGATATTCTGAATCCAATAATTATGTCCATTTTAAAAGATAAAATTTATAAAATTTCAAAATGTGGGTGTTACTATTCATACAAGCTAGTTTATAGAATATTTTAAGAACATATTGTTGTTTAGTGAAACTCAGTATTGCGTACAACGCAAGCTATCGGGGAAGGTTTCTCTTGTGTGTAACGCAAGCCAAGGCAGTGTTGTGTGTAGGAAAATATTACTTTGGTGTTTTGTGTAACATAATACATGGAAAAAAAAATATTTTTTCATAAATTCACAAGGTGTTACAACCAGAATTAATGATCACAATAACAATTGATAAACTATTGTCCTTGAATTTGATAAATTACCACATCTCAAATAGTGATTTCATTTATTTCAAATAAAATGGGGATATGAGAGAAGATAAAGAAGTATCCCATTAGCATAATAGAATTCTAGTGCATGTATTTTTCAAGAGTTATCATATCATTTCAGTGAAGGGAGGTGAGAAAAGAAACAAAACAAATACCTTAAAAGAAATGAACGAATTGGAAAGAGGGATTTACCACTTGATTACACCTTCATTGAGAACCTATTATGGGGAATGGTTTTGGTATTTTGAAGAGAGTAGGGGCCTTTTGACGTGGGGGAGGAGACAAGGGAGTTATTTGGGAAGAATATTGGCAAGGCACAACGCTTGAGAAGAGTAAAGATAAGAGGTAAGAAATGATGGTATTTATAGTGGAGGGGAGGAGTGTTTTAATAATATTATATAAATAATTTATTATTTCTTCACTAAATAAGTAATTGTAAGCATTCCATGACAAAGAGTAGTAATAAATGCATGTGATTTTGAGATTTGGGTTTTTATATAACTAGTGATGTCATGAATAGTGTATTTCAACTATAGTGTATTTATACGGTAAATTAAAGTATTTTACTATTCACTTAAAATTCAAGTATTTCAGAATAATCTCAAAATTTCATACTAAAAAATTTTAGATGTTTAAAATCCAATAATGAAGTCCATTTTTCTAAAAAAAATTACATATGATTAATTTCATATTTAATTAACGCCATATTATATTATAAAAAACATTTGTAAAACATTCATTTACTTATTCTAAAATATAGGTACATCATACGTTCCATTGAATATAATTTTTATACTATCATAGGTAAGGTAACTATTGATTGGGGTATATAAATATTCATAAGGGTATGTTAATATTCATAAGGTTAGGTTAATATTCAACAAAAAATTAATTTTTTCTTATCGGACTCCAAATAACTAATTGATTGCAACTCTGGATGTCAAATTTTCAAAATTCCAAATACAGAAGTGACTAGATTATGTTAAAATGTCACATAGAATTTAGTAGTTCATTATGTTGTGATTTCATTTGATTATATGAAATATTTAAAAGAGTGGAATTTCCATTTATAAAACTATGGGTCATTACATTTATCATCATTGTTATATATAAAAAAATAATGTTTTTGTGAAAAATAGATTACACCACAACAAGGAGACGATAAGCCATATATGCACAGACATGGTAATATTATATTTCATAGGATGGGTAAAATGAGGAATGTGTCTACACCATAATAATAAAAATTTCTTAGAATATATTATATGATTTAGATATTACTTATTTATGGAAACAACATAGGAAGAGAAAGTAGTAGACTAAAGTAAATTGAATTGAATTGGTAAAACAATTACCTCTTATTCGAGTGTCTCCTTTTGATTTGAATGAATGGAATCCTTATATTGGATTTCAGTCCAATGTATGGCCTCTAGAATTAAGTGAGATATTTTGCGAGAGGAAATGTGTAGGTGTTTGCCGAGCCAAATGGCATTAGAGGTGTGAATTAAAGAGAAGGAGAAGTTCCCTTTTATAAAAGAGGTGAGGGGCACTTTTGGAAGATCCTAAAATATAAATTTTTTATAAATTGATTTTTGGTTTCAAATATATCAAAATTAATATATTTAATGTATATGATTCATATGTGTTAAATTAAAGTCACAAAATTAATTTTATACACTTTTAGGTCATACAGTTAAACTTATCTTTTGAATTTATCCCTTAGTTAAATAGTTTAACTCTTACCATATCTTCTTGTATTTTTACACCATAGGGTCAATATAGTTACTATAAAATTACAAAAGAACCTTATCTGGTTCATTTATGAAAAATTTGTATAATTAAAATTTATTTAGATAATCCTTATATTTTTATATCTTTTTTATCATTTAATAAAATAGTATTTATTTTAAAATATCAATTATTCCCATTTTAATACTATTCATTTTTTGTATTTTTTAAAATATCAAACCAAAATGAAAACATTGAAACAATACTTCAAATATGTCACTAACATGACTGAGTTATCTATTAAACTATTGTATGTCATTAATTAAGTAAATGATATTTATTTTGGAAGTTTTAATTTTGTTTATTTCATATATCATTTAATTAATCAATTAGTGCATCAACATTATGTCACAATTTAATTTAATTATTGAATTTCTATAAATTATAAATATATAACAATGGTGTATATTAATTTATTATATTTCTAAAAGCTATTTATAATCGACCATATCACTTATATAACCTCATATTAAAAAAAAAATTTATTAAAATTTGAATATGAGATTTTCAACTATTCTTTAATAAAAGTAACAAATTTCCTAATATTAAATAAGTGGCTTAAAAAGGATAATATATTCAATTGAAGTTTGATTTTGGTAGACAGAAACTTATCCAATTAAATTAGGATAACTGTTAGGGTAATTTTATATAATTATAATTTTATTTATACTTTTTTAAGAAAGATGAAACCTTTCCAAGAAAAGAATGGTTCCGATAATTAAAAAAAATTCAACTTATATAATATTGAAAAAAGGAGAACTATAAAAATCCCTCTTAATAATGGGTAAAATGTCTATAGGAGGTTTATCATACCATTTGAAATCTTCACCATCAACTCCATTGTTTGAAAATCTATCTTCAACTGAATTGGATTCTCTATAAGTGTGAGTGATGATAAGATTCATGGTGACAATAGAATACAAGAAAATAATCCATCTGTTAGTAATATAAAAAGATAGATGATAAGAACCCATTATAATAGTAGAAATAATAACGGAAGAATCACTTTCCTGCCAAATATTGTCCCATCCACAAATCATTGCATGCTCCACTACAATAATGATACCATGTATTTCAGCTTCAATTGCAGAGGTGATACCACATGAACCCTGAAAGCAACCCCTAACCCTCCCTTGGTGATCCTTATAAATATAACCATATCTTGAGGTCCAGGATTACCCCTTGAGGCCGCATAAGAAATAACCATAATCCATCCAACAAATGGTTTATTCCATAAGACCTCAAAAGTACCACATTGAGGCCTGAAAGTACCTTCGATACCAATTCGAGTAAGAACTAAGAAATAATGAATTGAATTAATGTAGAAGTTCTTCCTGGGTAATCTTCCTGAACTAATAGTAGCAAGAATGCATGAGAAAGCAGCATTGACAGAGAAATGTTGCTAGAAGGTGGGTAAAAAGATGTTAAAAAGATCAGTGAACTTTTATATTTAATTATATTATAAAAATGATTCGAATAACCTACATTGGGTTAATATTTGTAATATTTATCTATTATTTCATTAAAATAAATTTAATTTACAATATTTATTTAAATGAAAAAGTTAGTTTTTAAAAAATATTGAAGTGTTTTCACTATTCATCAAAAATTGGAATATTTCAGAAAAATACCAACAATTCACCGTATGATTATTTTGATATTCAAAGATCATAAATGATTTATATAAATCCATTTAAATATATATGAGTGTATAAAATTTATTTAGTTATTTTTCACAAAAGGACATAAAAATTAGTTCTTTTAGAAAATAGTATTTCTAATTATATAACTATATTACCGAATCATATAAAGTTCATGATAAATTTATTTTTTATGTGAAATAATTATAAATAACATTTAAAATTTATTTATTACCATTCATATTTCTATATTTAATGGATATGTTTCAAATATATCTTTTAAATAATTAAAATATTAAAGTGTTGTTTTGCAAAAACTCAATCTTGAATGTAATTCAAGCCTAGTTGGTATTATGTGAAATATAAGCTAATGAATTTCTTTAAAAAGATAATTTACTCTGAAATCATGGGGTGTTACATTCTATCCTCCTTCAATAAATTGCAGCATCACAATTTTTAAATTTACATAAAAAATAAAATATTGATACAGGAAAATACCTTTGTAGAAAACCCAAATCATAAAAAGGGTTACTAAAATATACTCTTAATAATAGGGAAAGGGAAATGTGAAGGTCACTACAAAATTAGGATTTAGAAAAGGACAACATTGTTGGAAAGTATAAATAAGTACTTGGAGAGAAAATTTAAATATTTCTAGGGTGTGATTGAGGCAATCAATCACAAACAGGTGAAAAATAAATTAAAAATTGAGGCCCCAAAGCCATAAAACTATGATGATTTAAAATACCACCAGTTCAACAAAAAATAAGGTACCATGATAAATATAATTTAGATAATTTTACTAGAGTTGGGGAATTATTCTACTATCTAGGTACAAACTTGATAAAACATAATTTATTTCATTCCATATATCAATGTTATCCTTTGGTTGTGTTTCGGTATATATTCAATTTTTATTGTTCACCTAGAGATGGATATTCAGTATGATTATTTATGAATAATTCACATTTAATGAATGGTATGCTCCATATGTATTTCATTAATCCATTAAATGTTTACTAAAATAAAAATGGTTATCCCAATGTATCCAATAATTCATACTTTAACATCAAACTATAATATCTACATTTCAATGTAATCCATTCCAATTTTAAGACTTGAACAAAATTACTCCATCCAAATTCACTATCAAAAAAGGTCTCTAAATTTAAAAAATAAATCTCAACAATAGATTCCCAAACAATGTAACGTAGCCCTTATTTTCAGATACCCAATATTTGATAATCTTTAAATACATAGTGAAAACACTTATGCTTCCAAATCCATAAAGAAAAAGTAATGAAGTAAAATCCAATATATCTCATGAATAATATAACTATATAACCATTTATGTAATAATTATTGAATCCAATTACAAAATAACCTTAATCATTCTACTTCACTCTTAAAAAATTAAATACTCTTCAACTTATTATTCCTTAATACCACCTTCAACTCATTTTTCTTTTATTGATTCTTCATTCTCTGTAATATAACCATTACTTGTATAACCATTATGATTCTAACCATTGAAAAAAACATAATGCACAATGTGAGAAACATTAATTATAGAGATATATTCATGAATAATCATTTATATGATCTCTAAATGATTCTATCTTCCTATCAATCCAGAAGTCCATTGGATTAACCAAAGATATCCATTAGGAAATCAAAAGGATGATATCCTATACATACACTTAATCTAAAATTCCATCATATAGTTATGTTTTCTAATATTTTACTTCTATATACAATTTCAGAGGTGGTTGATAAGAATCCCTATGATACCAACTGTAACACCCAGAACCTTGAATCCCAGAGCTAGTTCATTATTTCAATACATTGGCATGATTACAATGAATCATGTCTCGAAGTCCTGATCTGTTTAAAATTATTGGAAAATAGATCACATACATGAACATTACAGTACAAATAAAGACATAAAATGTTGCATATATGATTCTTTGTGAACAAAATTATTCTCTTAGTTTAACCCTCACATCAATCATAAAACACTTTTTGTTATCCTGGGAAAAGAAAACATATAAAATTAGTGAGCTCATATGCTCAGTAAGGGTAAAAATGAAAGTAAATTCTTTTATAAATAAGAATTACCTTTAAAGAAATGGTATAAAATTGAAACAAAATATTTTTGATCATAATATCCAGCATAATATTGAAAGAATAATAAAATAATTTCATTTAAACATTAATAAAGTTGAATAATCACATGTAATATCAATAAATAATATTATAATGAAGGAATGTATAATCTCGGACATCTGAAACTTACCATAGAGGCCTTAACCATGACATTTAAAAATAAATGATTAAGGCCCCAGCCATATCTATATCAAAAAAAGTGGGCGAGGCCTCAGCCAAGTCCATATCTAGTTTCTCTCAGAGACCTACCAATGCTATGAGTGGCTATAGTGGGCCCCACAAATCACTTACTAAATCTAATACATTCTTTATATGAAAATGGTGAACCATAACATAATCATTCATATTAAAACAATTTTACGAAATTCTATATTTAACCATGAACTATGAATGGTATTAAAATAACACATCTATAGTCAAACATACCATAAACAATTCAATAAAATATGGAAGATTTTATCATAATAAATCAATATAAATTAAGAATAAAATCCATAATGTTTTTTGAGATAGATGTAAATAATAATCATTAAAACTCGTTGAGAGAGATACCCAATTTTACATTGAAATCATTTATTCAAAAGCCACACAGTTATAAAAGGATATATTTAAAAAATATTTTTCAGTCAAAGTGTCCCATACCACTTTTATACATTTTAATGTAATTAAAATATTAAAACATTCATGTAAATATAAATAAATCCTTAAAACAATTTTGAAAACATGGACATTATGTATAAATATTTATAATTATAAATCATTAAAACATTTAAAATGATGTTTTAGTTCATGATTAACATACTTAAAACCTTACAAATATTTATTTTAAAAAAACATTTAAATGAAATTAGAAATAGAAATAACTTTTTTTAGTCTTTTAAATACATGTAAATTAATATATATAATAATATCAAGAATTTAGAAATGGTAAAGGATTAATTCTTTAAGCATTCAAAGTGGCCCATATAACTTTGAAAATTTAAATAATAATAATAATATCATAAAATGAATATTTAAATACCATGAAGATAAACATATAAAATATATAAAATATATTATGGTATTTACATAAAACACACACAAGAAATAGGTTGTGAACATGGCTTATATCTTAAGAAATTAAATGTTTGATGGAATTCAATTACCTTAGGTCTGATACTCTCTGTACATGTGGAAAACTATTGTATAATGGTTTTAATAATTTTATTACCTTATTAAAGAATAAATATAATATTTATTATTTCATATATGATTATATTATGGATTTAAAATAATCATTTATTAATAATTCCATGTTAAGACAATGTTTCGGTTAATAATTTCATTGTTTATCATATATGTTTTGACTTGTTTTTAATGATCATATTACATAGATGATGACTTACATAATTACAGAATATATAACATGATTTTTATATCATATATATATATTAATTATATAAATATTTAAATAATATAGATATTTGAAATGGAATACACCATTCATGTAGATGCTTGGCCGTATATACACATGGATGTTGTTTCTGTTTCATTAACATATTGTATGGATGTAAGTGAAAGAAATATACGTAAATACACACACACACACACATTTATATATATATATATATATATATTTATAGTATCATTATTGTTTCTTATATTTCATACTTATTCACAACATATATTATTATCATCATTCTTGAATGGTTAACGAGGAAGGTAAATCTCATCCCGCCGTGGAGATGGTAAACCGTACGTACGCACGAGCGACAGTATCATTTCCTTAATAGTTAAATGGTATGGAATTGGATGGAATATGAATTGAAAATAAATATATAATGTAATATTTATTATTAAAATCCATTATATTCATCTTTATACACATATAAATAAATTTTACATGAAAAATAGTTTACACCACTACGTGGAGACAATATTCCGTACGTACGCATGCATGAAGATATTATTTATTGTAGGATGGGTAAAAGGATTAATATGGTTATAAAATAATAATATTAAAATATCATAATATATTATATTCTTAATTTATTACTTTATTATTGATACAACATTGGAATATGATGTTTACGAAGAAAAGAAATTGAATTGAAATGGAAAAAAAATTACCTATATTTCGAGTGTCTCCTGTTGATTTGCAAAAGATAACTCATTAAGTAGAAATTATTGAAATGTTATGGCCTCTAGGATTAATTGATAGAAATGTGGAGAGGAAATTGGTAGGTTATGGAAAGTAAAAATTGATTTAGAGGTGTGAATTAAGGATAACGACAAGAGCCCTTTTATTAGAGAGGTGAGGGGAACTTTTGGTAGATCTTAAAATATTAATTTATTATAAAATGATTTTTGGTTAAAATTAGATACAAAGTGATTTATTTATGGGATAAGACGATTATGGATATCAATCCCATCAATAAAATGAATTTATTACATTTTTAGGTCATAAAATAAACCGTATCCTTTTTTATTTAACCCTTAGTTGAACAGTGTAACTCTTACCGTGTCTTCTTGTATTTTTACACTATAGGGTTAATATAGATACTAATAAATACCAAAAGAACACCAGTTGAATCATTTATGACATATTTTACATATTACATGTTATTTGGCTAAAACTTATATTTTTATGACTTTTATATCATTTTATAAAATATTATTTATTTTAAAATATTATTTATGACAATTTTAATACTATTCAAAATTTTCTTTTTTAAAAATATCAATCCAACTTCATAATATATAAAAAATACTTAAAATGTGTCTCTATCATGTCTATGTTTTATATAAAATTAGTTTATTCCATTAATTAAGATAAATTATATTTATTTTCATATTTTTAATATCCTTTATTTGGTATCCCAATTAATTACACAATTACTGCATCATCATTATATTTCCATTAGATTTAATTATAAAATGTATAAAAAACATATATAAATTTTCAAGATGTTGATAAATGTATTATATTTATAAATGATATTTATAGTTTACCATATAATTTATATTACATCATATTAAAAATAAAATATTTATTAAAATTTGAATATGACATTATTAACTCTTCTATAAATAAAATATAAAAAATTTCTCAATCTACCACATGTGGCATAAAATGTACCAAAAATTCCTCCTCAAGTTTATTTTGGTTGAAAATTTATTATCCGATTAAATTAAGATAGTTTTTTGGATAATTTTATATTTTTATCATGTTATTTTGACCTTTAATTACCCATTATATCTTTAACTATGGTAATTAAAATTCAAAAGTTACTATTCACAAATTTTTTGATCTTATTGATTTTTTTTGAAAATTTTTACAACCCATTATGTCAATTTTTCAAAATTCAATTCATAGGTGGAGTAAAAATAAATGTAATGCTAATATGTAAATGTGGCCAGAAGGCAGGTAAAAGGCGCTAAAAAGTCAATGAATTTTTATATCTAATTTTATTATAAAAATTATTCCAATGTCTTAAATTAGGTTAATATATGTATTATTTATCTATTGTGACTGTAAAATCAATTAAATGTAAAATATTTATTTAAATGAAAAATTTGGGTTTTTAATAATAATTCAATGTTCGTCACTATTGATCAAAAATTGAATGCTGTCAGAAAAATACCAAAAATTCACCTTAAGATAATTATATATTTAGAATTTAAAAATAATGTATAATTAACCAAATTCAATTTTTGTGAGTGTCTAAAATTAATTTAATTATTATCCCCAAAAGAACAGAAGAAGTAGTTTCTTTATGAAAATAGTATTTCTAAACATATATTTAATTTAAGTAGAATTATACATTTAATTATTAATATGTTTTTTTATGTGAAAATTTTATAAATAAATTTAACATTTATTTAGAATTATTCATATTACTACATTTAATGGAAAATTTATTGATATATTGTTTAAATAATTACTATACTAATGTGTTTTTTTTAAAAAATAAATCTTGCTTGTAATGCAAGACAAGTCAATATTATGTGAAATATAGCCTGTTGAATTTATTTAAAAAGATAATGTACCTAGAAATCATGGGGTGTTACAATTTCACCTTCTGATAATCCATAAACAAGTTGAGTGACTAATATTATTTATATGAAAAGTAAAATTGAGTGGGAAAAGTATATGAACACAGTTGAATGATGTATTTAGCTTCAAAACCATATATTTGAGCCTTTAGTAATTTTAATTATATAGGTTGCAGATAGTAAGAGTGAAAATAATTTGACATTGTTTTGAGAACAATAATGATGGGGAAATTGACTTCCTATTCCATAAATAAAAATAAAAATTCATCCAAAAACACCTAGTAAATTCCATCTTAATTTATGGACGCTCTATTTTTACATTCCCATTATTAGCGTCAACCAGTTAAGAGGTTAAATAAAATTTCAAATTAACCACTTTGGGAATGGTATGTCTTACTGAACTAGATAATAAAACATATTCCCCTTAAATCATATGAGTGTACCCATCAGAAATTATTATATACACATTATATTCTTAGTAATAAATACGCACGTTGAAGGAAAACATCCATCCCGTTATGTTAACAAGCCCAAAGAGAACCATCTCAATGATGAAAAAATTGATAGTATTATTTCATATTATATCTAAAAAATAAGAAGCAAATAAAAATCCATTTTCCTTCATCTTTTCGATAGGAGTTGATATCTACAAATAATATATGATTATTTTATATCATCATATAATATAGGATGAGATCAAGTAGGAAATCCTAAAAATCCATTATAAGAGGATATTTGAATTAATCTGATGAAACTATGTAAACTAAACCATCCATCATGGAGGAAGAAATATGAATAGGACCTCTCACAGTAGTCAGATCTACCTCTATCTCTACTCAATTTTCCTATGATATATATAACTATCTCTACATATAGGGGTTATAATGTCTTCCACTTGACTAAGGATCTATACTAAGATGAATCAGCAAATAAAACAAACTAATCATACCACCTTGACAATGAGGCCTTGATCCTACAACCTAAGAGGCATTAGACTACAATGTCGATACGCTTAGAATTAAATATCCCACATCTCTTTAGGAAGAATTTATATCCTTATAAACTTCTATAGATATCCCAGGAACTGTCATGAGTGATAATCCTTTAGAGTCATTAGGAATGATGTTTTTTCAATATTGTCTTAAAACACATATAGAATGTCACATCCCTAGTTTCCATTGATGTAGATGATAAAGACATAGGTTTAATTATACATTGATAGACCCAATACTTTTTAATCGCTTCCCTACTAATTTTTTTATCTGAGGAGTCAGATTTCTATAATCATGGAATGGAAGGTACCCTAACCAATCTTGATATACAATTCTAGTTAATTTTTACCATAAAATACTAATTGACTAGTAAAACACACATCATAGTCTTAATTATGAAGACATGAAATTGGTTATAAAACTATAGACTCATATCAAAATAAGTAACAATCAATACTTTACTGAAAAATGTACAATGGACAATATGAGTGAGTTTAGTGTACCAATTATCATACTCAATGGTTGTTTTATATCCTTGATAATGACATAAAAATCATAATATTTTTCTATAACTATTTTTTAGGATATATTTTTTAAAATATGATAACTAAAAAAACCTTCCACAACATGTTTTTATGATTCAGTAAAAAACCACAATATCCCACCACATTTATTTGGGACTTATAGCTAAAAATCTACACACCATACCCTGAAAAAATTAAAAATATCCCTGAATTTTAAGATCATATCAATATTCTCCATCCGATTATTTACATTATGATGAAAATTAGTCCCTTTGAAGGATGAAGGATTGGGTAAAAGAAATTCTAGGGCTCTATTCTTATGTCCACATAAGCCTTAACTCACTATCTAAAATAGAGTTGGCATAAGTCCCACTCCAAATTTCTATGTCATTTCCATGTATGTGACCATGATAGTTATTTTATTTTCCACTTGTGGATTGGATTGTCAAAAAAATTCTATAGAACACTTCGGGTGGTCCATAGGTGTCCATTGAGGGTTAATGGAAATATATTTATTTAAATAAGAATAAATGAAACCATAATGGAGTAAAAATACATTATTTTGAATCAACAATTTTTGAAATTTTTTTAACCATAAGAGAGAATTAAAAATAGTAAATAAAAAGAATTAAAAAACCATACTTTGTATTGATTGGATACATGATTTTGTAAAGCATGCACTAAATGTGAAGGTCACATTGGAACTATAAAAATCATCTGACAAAGTTTGTTGGTAAGGTTTTTTTTTCTGTGTCAAACAAGAACCTTGAATACTGTCCATTGACCAAAAATATTTGACAAAAAATCATTAAGTACACAAAATATAGTAAAACATTATCTATAAATATTCATTTCCCAATATATCATTCCAAATTTAGGCTTGTTATGATGAGTGTTGTGTAGAAACTCCCTTTTAACATAATACTAATGTACCAATGATCATATCTCATGTCTATAAGGACTTACCAAATATCAAAAACCAAGAATAAAGGCTCTAATAAAATTTTTCATGAACTGAAATAAGATACCTATGACTCAAGAACTCATGATATTCTATAGATAATCCTGATGATAATTCCTAACCCCCACCAGCAGAAAAAAATTTCCTTCATATCAGGAACATACCATGGGAATATTATCACCGAGAAAACATAATAATCAATCACCTATTGAGGAAACATCATGAAAATTATCTTCCATTCCATTTTGTGCTCCCAGTCATATGAGATTGAAGCATTAAATTTATAATAACTGAAAACATGAATACAATTTCAAGGAGATAGTAATAATATGAAGGATAATAATAGTAAATATCTATATAATAATTAAAATGAGGGATATGTATACAAATATTAGAAATTAAACATGATGATGATATGAATATAAAGAATAATAATAAATTATATGAATCCAAACTAAAAAAATCTACACGTATCTATAAGAAATGATAGATCTATGACACCATTTTAGAAACCATCGAAAAAAATTGTAGTAGTTATAACAAAAAAAATTATTCTTCATCATATACCAATATTTATAAAAATATTTATATACTCTTATTGGTGGGGTGTATAGGGAATGATAATAAATAACCAAGTAGGATCCCAAATTGTCCTTTAGAGACAATATTTGCTGAAAAAAATCAATGTTTTTATATAGTAACCATATGAGGATAATCATTTGAACTTTTAAATAAAATAAATAGTGATAAAATCAGAACATTTTTAATTTTTGGGTAATATAAAATTAAATAAACATGTTATGTCAAGCACCATGGAATGATGCACTATGATATCTAATATCAAGTACATGATAGAATTCACTGACTATCATGGTGATAAAATAAAAAAACGAAAAACATCTTATTGATAATTGGGAGACTATCCTTATAGACTAGGTGATTTAGGTCACCCCAACTTATGACACCTATTACATATCATGAATAGGATTAATTAGTGTTGGAACATGAGTCCAGTTCTAGGCATGGTTCATCATGTTTAGCAAAGATTTTCCTAGTCATCCCACCTAAATACACAGGGTTCCCTATCCTAGTCCACTTTGAAAGAGTCATCATTTAATCATTTTTAACTCAATCAAATTAAAAAAATGTGAACCTAATTACACACAACCCAAAAAACCCACCTTATCAATTAAATATCATTCCTTTCAAAACATTTCTCACATGAAATTTCAGAGGAAAAATATTTCACACATTTTGATCGCATATAATACCATTAAAATATTACTTAATATAATTTTAATCAATTATGTTTACTATTTTTAAAACCATATATAACTCAATATTTAAGAAAGAAATGTAACATACAAAAACCAAAAAATTTACTATTCTAAATAACTTTTCATTATTGATAAACCATGAGTAAGGAGGAGCAACGACCCTTTGAAAGATAGGAAAGACCCTAGAAACGAAATCCTACATAGTAGGATTTGGACTAGGAAGGCCCTATGCAATAATGGCATTGCGGCAGATATAAAACCATGAAATAGTTGACATGAAACACAAATAGAATATATTGAAACACATAACTAATATTTTTTTAAAGAAAAATTAATAAATCCTATAAGAAACCAACCCAATGTGGAAGATAGGTTTCACATGTGAGGATGGCTAAGAGGAATCAAATAGGGTAAGAAATGTTAGTATTGAGATATTTAAAAAATAGGAAACTTAGGTAATATCATATTTTTATGTTTCCAAGTAGGCCATTCAGTTTGGGGAATAGTTTTCAAAATTGTAGGAACCCTTAAGTGTGAAACTAAACACACTGGTTTATTGTGCATTTTGGACACACAATTATGAAAACCCTGGGCCAACCAAAATAAATAATGATAATGTAATACACGTTTTATATTTTTTACCATAAACTATTACTAACCATGAACCAGTGATTCAACTATACTTATTACCATTCTTCCAATGTTTCCCATATAAAATTACACGGAAAATAAATCTAGGAATAAAAAATAATAAATAAAATACAAATAACCTGAACAATGTACTATGGTTGTAAAAATTCTTACCATGAAAAAGTGAAAATAACAACATCACGAGAAAAAAGGAAACATACTATAAAATTCATATACTTTATACATTTCTCTACCATCAAATTATACTTCACATCCATACCTCTAACACTATTAATATTTCGATATAACATCAAATATAACCTAGTTTGGTTGTTTTAACTATTCATAAATGATACTACGTTTTTCATCAAGAGACGAAAAAATCCACCAAAACCTCCATGTAACAAGTATTTTTCTATTTAAATTATCATTTGATCAAAATCTGAGTGGGGAAGTACTGACACACTCAGAAGAACATGCCTTTTTGTCATAATATCAATGGATAACACATATAAAATTACAAGAAATCAAAGCCAAAACTTTTAGAGAAACATCATCCAAAATATGGATAAAAATTAATTATGATTAATAAAACCATATCATCTGTTGTTATTCAACAACCAAATACATATTCTTAACATGGATAACAATAGATCAAATATATTAATTAATAAACTCATGATGATCCCATTTGAAACAATACTCTTTATCCAAATCAATTCCATAAAATATCTTACCACTCATTATCTCATGATTGAAACCACTAACCTAATTTTTCTTATCCCAATTATGTGGAGAACACTGAAATATAGAAAATAAAATCTTCATCCCCTTATCTTATCAAAACCATGTTCACTGAGATTGGATCCCAAATAGCCTCCACTATCAGCTATGTATGGAATATACTTAATGGTTTGTTTTTATGCAGCATAATATATAGGCTATTTTATAAATTAAACAACATAATGACACAATGTCACAATGTAACAAATACACTATGATGTGTTTTCTTTTATTTAGATAACACGTTGGGGAAATAAATTGGTGGAAATTTCTTCTGAAAAATATATGGACAAATTCCACTCCTTTGATGAATGCCGACATGATTGTTAATAACATCGATGCCTTATGAAGTATGAGACCGGGAAGCGATAGAATCTTTTGGAGATTGAACCCTCGAGGGAGGAGTGATTCAATGTAAAGTGTCATTCTAGGTTAGGGTTTATTGGTTTTACATTTTCCCCATACTTCATTCTAAACGATGAATGTGGATCAACCCACGAATAGGTTGATCCTCTAATCATCCGTTATTGCAGGAGTGTGATTTTTTTAGATATTTCTATCTGAGGTTACATTATTGTTGGAAGAACATCATCTTAAACCCCCCCCCACATTTTAAAATTCAAATGCGTAGGGTGTGGACTCACACGAACATGGATCGAGCCCCTCCAATCATTCATTCTTCATGTCTGAGAACTTTGAAAGGGGGTGGAAGGTAAATTCATGACCGTTGATGGGAAGGTGGTACCTCATAGAGGTCGGATAGGGAGTGGATTCTGTGTGACCCAGTTGACCCACGACATGCGACGGGAGGAGTACCTTAGTATAACCATCGGTTGGAAGCAGCTTCTATGTGACCAAACATGCCCACAGTGGGGAGCAACTTCTTTGTGACCCAATATACCCACAGAAATCATTGGGAATGAGTTCCAAAATAGTCTTAGGTTTTTGGAAGCGATTTATTTGTGACCCGACAAACCCACTGTACTCATCAAGGAGGCTTTCCAAAAAGCCCGTGGTCTCCGACATAATGTCTGATGGTTTAATTTCCAACTCTATAATATACCACGTGTGGTTGTCTTGATTTGTGATCATGCATTGTGAGAATGCTTCATGTTATTTTGTGGATTTCATTGAGGACATTCCTTATTATTTTTGGGTCTATACTATGTGTATTTTTATTCACCCTACATGGGATTCTACCTAACATGTTGTGTTTGGTGTAGATGATAGCCAATGTGAAAGAGGACTTGGCGGCCCAGGACCTGGTGGTGCCCAGTGAGACATGGCAGTAAGGGTGTACTTCTACGGTGTACCTTCCTAGTTCTGGGTGCCACTCAACGGGGCCCCGAACCCGGTTCACCACGTGACCTCAAGCACATTTACCCAAATGCTAGAGGCTGCCGACTAGGAGCGAGGGCCTAGGTCTGATAGTGGGGAAACTATGCCCTCATTTTTCAATGTGTAGTGCAGCGGAATATATTTTAAACATACAACAAAAGTAGAAGTAGTAACAGTGCATATAAATGAAATGAAGAACTGATAATAAAAATGGAAACCAAAAATCAAATATATATAAAGATGGAGCATGTCACTATTCTATAAAATAGGCAGAGCATGCTACACTGCAATGCAATACAATACAACTGAAGTACAAGTATAGGGACGAAAAATAGAATATCCTGCAGCATCAAGTGCCTAAGCCCGGTCACATGCTCCCCTACACCACAACAGCAATCAAGTACATCTATAAGGACCCTTTCCCTTATCCACACTTGTAGAAATGTAATCTGTTTGGGCCGAAAAGAATGAACCACACAGGGTTTGAGAAATATATCTCAGTTGGCACCCACCAAAGGCCTATTCCCAACTGGGTGTAAGCACGCAACAACAGTGTGCAGTAGTGAATGCAATAAACTAAGAAGTACTCAAAAGTAACTAACATAACAGTTATATATCCATTTAATTATTCATTTTATCCATTTAATATAAGAAAACACCATAATGAATTTCAATGTAAATAGAAAGTGTCCTTAGACAAACAAAATCTCACCCTCAGGTAATCAGAATCCAACCCGCATGTAATTTTCCACAGGCATAACAGATTTTTCCCACAGGCGTATATAGTGTCACCATCACGCACATAGTCTATTTCCCAAAGGCACGGAAGAAGTTACCCTCAGGATAAGATAACAACTGCCCTCGGGCTAAGCAAATCAATGCCAACGAGCTGAGTAAAACACTTCCCTCATGCGAAAGAAACTGGGCCATTCCCAACATGTAATAAAAAATTCACATTAATTTCCTCTCAAGGAAAAAGTAATGCATAATATAAACATGGCATGCCCTCGGGTATCCTGGCCAAACAGCTAAACAGAGTAACGCATCCCCGAGGTGGTCTTGGATCAAAGCAATGATAACAAACAACAGTTCTAAAACTTTATTTAATCACCTATAAAATTATAGGTATCATAATAGCCACATCCTCAGCCACACGAAACCCCAAATATGGGTTTGTAGCTAAAAAACTCTCAAAACACATGATAGTTGGAAAATAAACAGCATGCCGCCTACCTTTAACACCATAAAAAGATATACGCGAACGTTGATTTCAGAAACGCCCAAAAATATCGTAGATCTGAGGTAAATGAAAACTCACTTAAACATAAATAACTCCAATTAGTGGAAGAATTTGAAAGAGACACACTAGGAGAAGTAAGGTCATACCCGTGCGGTTCCAACAAGATCGTCTAAGGCAGAAACGGATTCCTGACGTGCACTGGTCGGATCACCAAAGCCCTGAACTTCCTCTCCTGAGCCCTCTTCCCGTTCTAATCCTTCCATGTGAACATGGGAGGCTACTTCCCATTTTATGTGAAAAAAATTACATGGTGTGTACATTCGAGTACACGGTGTGTACTTCCCATTTTTTTAACTGTTCCTCTGGCGGTTTCCCACCAGCCTGGACCTGTTCACCTTCCGACACGACTACACGGCGTGTCTCCTTGAGTACATGATGTGTCCTATCATACAGTTGGCCACCACCGTACTATTTGCATGCCGACTGACTACACGACATTTAAGGGACCTCTAAACGGGGTGTAGGCGGTTCCTACACCCTTAATCACCAAAATGGCCACATGCCCCAAGTACTCATCCCACATGGCCAAAAATACACGGCGTGTGGAAAAGTACATGGCGTACCCTTCCAAAATTTGGGATTTTCCCCATTTTCCATATTTTCTCAAAAACACTCAAGCAAGTGTGAAAAGAAGAAACCCATACCTCAATGATAAGAACCAGGTTCTTACAAACTTCCCCCCTTAAAAAAATTCGTCCCCGAATTTCCCTTCCAATGGTCGTGAAGGTAAAGCTGAGAATAACACCAACCACTAAGCACGTACGTCGGTCTCCCACTCCTAGGCATCATCCTGCACATGGCCATACTTCCATAGCACCCATACGAGAAGAACTGACCGACCTCGGAGAACCTTCGTGCTCCTATCAACGATACGAATCAGATGCTCCTCAAAGAACGCATCTACCTCAAGATCAACCTCCTTGGGCTGAAAGATGTGAGACGGGTCTGAATGATAGTGGTACAACCGAGATACATGGACAAGTTCATGCATGGCTAGGTACCTCTGAGGCAACTACAACTGATAGGAAACCGGAACAACTCTCTCCAGAATCTCAAATGGCCCCACATACCTCGTTGAAATTTTACCCTATCTCTTGATCCTCTTCTATCCCAGCCTCGGAAAAACACGCAAGAAAACCGGATCCCCGAGCACGAACTCCAAGGGTCGTATTCGGCGATCAGCATGTGATTTATGATGAGACTCCACGGTATCCATCTATTCTTGAGTCAACTGGACCTGCTCAAAAGTCTCTTGTACGAGACGTGGTCCCAGTAAATCTGCCTCACCTGTCTCTAACCAGCACAATGGTGATCGGAACAGCCAACCATATAAAACCTCGTATGATGCCATCTCAATAGTTTCATGAAAACTATTATTATATGCAAACTCAACTAGGGGTATATGATTCTCCCAAGAGCCCCCAAAGTCTAAGAAGCATCCACACAACATGTCCTCTAGCACCTGTATCGTACGCTCTGACTGGCCATCGGTCTAAGGGTGGTAAGTCGTGCTCAGAAGCACCTATGTACCTAGTGCCCTCTGAAAACTCTTCCAGAAACGAGACGTAAGGCGGTCATCCCTATCTGAAACAATAGAATAAGGAACCCCATGAAGACGTATTATCTCTCAGATATAGAACTTCCCGATCTCATCAACATTGAATGTCTCCTTGATCAGAAAAAAGTGAGCTACCTTCGTGAGTCTTTCAACAACAACCCACATAGAATCATTTCCTCTAGGTGACCTCGGAAAACCTATCACAATGTCCATCGTGAAATCATCCCATTTCCACTCTGGGATTGGTAACTGCTATTACAGTCCGGCTGGCCTCTGATGCCGCGCCTTCACCTGCTGACAGGTGGAACAACTCATAACAAAACCAGCTACACCTCTCTCCATACCCGGCCACCAGTAATGATGTCTCATGTCTCGGTACATATTGGTATCCCTAGGATGAACTGTCAAAGCTAAAGCATGAAACTCCCGCATCATCTTCTCGCATATATCCCCCGGAACCCACACTCGTCCATGGAAATGCAAAACTTCATCATCGCCTATCATCGATTCAGGAGGAGGGTCATCACTTGCCACCAACTCCCATATAACTAGGCCTTCTAAATTAGATAGATGTCTCATCCACACTCTATCCTGGAGGGTAGAAGTCACCACTAAAGTGGAAAGATAAGACTTCCCCTGCCTGTCGTGCACCTCCAAATGCATCTCAGAGATCGAAGACATGAGCTTCCACTTGCCATTGGCCTCTTGCACTTCCTATATCTATGTATTCCTACTCAGTGCATTGGCTACTGCATTACCATTACTAGGTGTATAGGCAAGCACGATGTCAAAGGAAAAAGGTATTCAACCCTCATTCACTGTCTCAGATTCAAGTCACACTGAGTAGAGATATACTTGAGACTTTTCCGGTCGGTGAAAACCACAACACGTTATCCTAATAGGTAATGTCTCCAAAAGTGCAACACATGAACAATTTCATCCAACTCTGGATCATGCATCGTGTAATTCCAATCATGTGGCCTCAACTGCCGAGATCTGTACGCAACTACTTGAATGCCCTACATCAACACTGCTCCCAGTCCAATACTTGATGCATCGAAGTAAACTGTATAGCTCTTCCTTTGCTCTGGGAGAATCAGGATCAGTGCTGATGCCATCCTTCCCTTAAGGTCCTGAAAGGCTATCTCACAAGATTTTGTTCAAACGAACTTCACACCCTTCTTAGGAAAACCCCTGAACGACACTGCTAAGCGGGAGAAGTCCTGGATGAAACATTTGTAGTAACCAACTAGCCCTAGGAATCTCCGTATCTCAAACACATTCTTAGGCTGCTCCCAGGAAACTACGGATCCCACCTTCTCTGGGTCTACTACAACTCCTGCCTCTGAGACGATATGACCCAGGAAGTGAATTTGGTCCATCCAAAAGTGGAACTTTTAGAGAATAGAATATAGCTGGTGCTCTCTCAGTGTACTCAATATGATCTCAAGATGGGTGGCATGGTCATGTCGACTGTGAGAGTACACCAAGAGATCATCCAAAAATACTACCACAAAAGATTTCAGATAACGATGGAACACACGATTCATCAGACCAATAAAAACTACTGGCGCGTTCATGAGTCCAAACGGCATAACCATATACTCGTATAGACCATACCTATTCTTGAAAGTTGTGAGAGGTATATCAGATGGTCTAAAGCGCAACTGATGATATCTTGGTCTCAAGTTAACCTTTTAGAACACTATTTCTCCATGATTTTGATCAAAAATATCATAAATCCTTGGAAAGGGATATGGGTTCTTAACTATCAACTGGTTCAACATCTGATAATCAACACAGAGTCTGAGGGTACCATCCGCCTTCTTCGCAAAAAGGACCGGAGAACCCTAGGGAGAAGTACTGGGTCAGATAAAACTCTTTGCCTGTAACTCCTATAACTGCCTCTTGATCTCCTGCAACTCAGGCGTAGCCATCCTATAAAGAGTAATGGACACCGGTGCTGCTCTTGGAAAAAGCTCAATAGAGAAAGACACCTCTTGCTCCGGAGGTAGAACTGAAAAGTCATCTGGGAATACATCCTTGAAACGATCAACCACTGGAGGGAAATACGTCTGACATGTCCCCTGATCATCCAGATATACACTCGCAATCTAGGCAGTGACTCCACCTCACCCATGATGCTCTGGTCCAGCTTGACTCACATGAACATCCCTTTCACCATTGTATAGAAACTATCCCACCTCTGGTGATATAAAACACACCCTACGACGACAGCAGTCTAAAAAGGCTCAAAAGGGAGCCAACCAATCCATCCCGAGAATGAAATCATAAGATTTCATCTCTAAGACATAGAGGTCCCAACGAAAGTGACACCCAACAACCTCAAGGGGGAACTCCTTGCACTGATGCACAGTAGATGTTCTAGTCCACAATGAAGTGTCTAGTGTCATAACTGCAGAAGAAGTAGAAACACGGAGCCCAAGGCTCTCCACAACGGGCACAAATATAAAACTATGTGTAGCACCGGTATAAAAATGTATTGAAGATAAAATAGAAGCTACTAGAATAGTAACTATGACTGTATAAGGTCCGAGATCCTACTCCTGCTGGGTCTGTTGAACTGCATATGTATGCCCAGTGCCACGACCCTGTGACACAGCCTGACTACCCTGACCTGTCCCGTCCTACTGCCTCTGAGATCCTGGTGTCTGGCTACCACGGTAATAGCCACCATCTCTGCCTGCACGCCCTAACGTATTCCAGTTCCATGACTGGTATGAAGCTGTTGGTCCTACTCCCACGCACGAAGTCTGTACAGAACCGCTCTCAATAGCCACTGGTAGAAACTCCATGTGAAAGCGCTACAGATGAACCATCTTTCTGCATGCTCGGAACTCCACTGGGTCTCGTGGGCACTGTGGACTCTTGTATCCCTCTCCACCACACTGGTAGCACATGACCTGACCACCTGAAACATTCTTATGGCTGGTACCACCACCCTAAGAGAAGTACGTCTGTCTCTTCATCTTACCAGTAGAAATAGTACCAGAAACTGGTGCTGAACTGCCCTGGACCACACCACTAGCTTCCCGTAGGTTTCTATCTGTAATCAGCACCTTATTCACAATGGCATGTACTGAAGGCAACCTAAAAAAATTCACCAGTGCTCAGATGTCATATCGGAGACCATATTCAATTTTCCTAGACCTCAACATATCATCACACACCATAACGGGTGCAAGACGCATAATCTCGGTAAAATGAGCAGAATAATCCATCACTGACATAGCACCCTGCAGAAGATTCATGACCTCTCGAGCTCTATCTTCCCTCAGTGTCTCAGGAAAGTAGAAGTCATAGAAGACTGCATAAAAATCTTCCCAGGACATGTCTCTCTAATTCTATGACTGGGTGGTAATATCCCACCACCTATTGGCGGAATCACGCATCATTTATGTCGCGATCTTGACCCTCCACCATGGAGGAGTCTCACGATGCTCAAAAATAGTCTTCATCGACCCCAAACAAGACTTCCCACCCTTTGGTCTTCTATCCCCTGAAAATGTCGGCGAATAATGTAGCTGGAAGATACATGTAAGCCCATCCATAGATGTGTAAGCCGGTGGTGCTCTCTAAAAGGTCTGCATGAACCGCATAAAGCCTTCACGGAAATGCACCTCCGCACCTGTGTCTGTTATAACAGATGGCGCCACATCTGGCTCTGCTGGAGGATCCACTGGTTTCCAATGGCCCACCACCTTTAGAGTATACTTGTTGCTTCTCTCCTGGCGAACATCGTGCGGTCGTCTAGGTGGCATGACACTACAAGGTCAAAAACATGCCTTCGATTCAAGATGATCAAATAATGAAAACGAAGGAACCAAAAATGGAACAAGAGGAAGAAGGTATTTCATGATTTGAAAAAGAGGACTACATGGCGTGTATAATGAATACACGACGTGTACATGACTTACATTCCCCTGCCTGGGTCCTTTGACACAGTTAAGACACACGAACCTCATTTGAGAAAAACTACATGGAGTGTATGTCATCTACACGGTGTGTAAGATTTTATTTTCCAACTACCCATGTCGTCTGTGACACGACTGACTTCTCGGATTGACACTACACAGCGTGTTACACCTGCACATGGTGTGTCAACAACCCTATTTCCCAGTCTCACGGTTATGTGCACATGGTCTGTCCTCGGACAAGACTACAAGACGTGTCCCACAGGTACATGGCCTATACTAGACAAGCTCCGCCAACCCGTGTTGTTAGTTACACGACCGGATACAAGGCTCAACTTACACGGTGTGTTCTATATACACACGACTTGTACACGAAGGGATTTACCTAACCCGTGTTGTTAGATACACGGCTGGGTACCCAGGTCCCACTACATGGCGTGTTGTTTATTGACAAGGCGTGTTCATGAAATGATTACACATGCCTGTGTTTCTTCGTAACATGGTGGACACCGGGTCCACACTACACGGCGTGTACATAAGATACACGGCATGTTCGCCCCATGCTCTTCCCATCCCTGTGTTGCCGCCAACACGGTTTGTGACACAGGAAGAGACTACACGGCGTGTACTCTGGGTACATGGTGTGTACTCTGGTAACACGGCGTGTACTCAAAAAGTATATTTTTCATCCCGAACAGAATGCAATACACGGCGTGTTAAAGGTACAACATGGCGAGTATTGTAGGAATTATAGATAGTATGTCTCAGAAACTACTCTGGTGCCCAAAAAACACTGCAAAACAACACCTATGTCTAAAATTCCGACCGTGAGGGACCATACTCCCCATGAATCAATGTGTGACATTTTATCTGTGTTTTAGCAAAATTAATAGCTAATGATTCACCAAATTTCCAGTCAAATGAGGGCCCATACTCCCAAAAAACCAGTGTTTGTCGTTCTTTCTAAAATCCAACTCATATAAAATACCCTATCACATAGAAGGTATTTACCAAGAAGCTTTCACAATAACATGCTTTTCTAACACAAAAACTATCACAACAACATGCAATTTCTAATGCACCTACATGGCATGGAACTATGCATGGAATGTGATATCTAGCATGTGCCTAAATGATGCATGAGATGGAATAGCCTCATCTCATCGGGTTGCAACTAAATAGTACCCAAAGATAAAATATAAATAGCACAATAACAAGTGTGTCAACCAACGGTGATATCATATCAACTTTAAACTACAAAATCAGTAAAATTGAAATACGAGGTAAATAGTATTTTTCCTATACACGGGTTAGCTACGCCCATGAACATCTTATTACCAACTACTGTTCCTATCCTATCCCTGACTAAGGCTCCAAATAGTATGTCAAAGAAAAGAACCCCTATGATACCACTTTGTAACGTCCCAGTTCCGGGTGCCACTCAAAGGGGCCCCAAACCCGGTTCGCCACGTGACCCAAGTGCATTTCCCCAAATGCCAGAGGCTACCGACTAGTATCGAGGGACTAGGTCTAATAGTTTGAAAACTATACCCTCATTTTTCAAAGTCTGGCACAACAGAATATAATTTAAACTTACAACAACAGTATAAGTAGTAACAGTGCATATAACTGAAATAAAGAACTGATAACAAAAAGGGAAACAAGCGGTCATATATATATGAAGATACAGTATGTCAATATACTATAAAACATCCAGAACATGTTACACTGCAATACAATACAATAAAATTGAAGTATGAGTACCGGGAAGAAAAACAGAATAACCAGCAGCATCGCGAGTCTAAGCCTAGTCTTATGCTCCCCTACAACGCAACAACAATCAAGTACCTGTATAATGACCCATTCCCTTGTCCACACCTTCATAAACATGATCTCTTTGGGCTGAAAAGCATGACCCAAATAGGGTGTGATAAATATATCTTAGTAGGCACCCACTGAAGGCCCATTCCCAACTGGGTGTAAAAACACAACAATAGTGTGCAATAATGAATGAAATAAACTAAGAAGTACTCAAAATTAACTAACTTAACAGTTATATTTCCATTTAATTATTCATTTAATCCATTTAATATCAGAAAACACAATAGTGAATTTCTATGTAAACAGATAGTGTCCTCCGACAAAAAAAATCTCACCCTTGGGTAATTAGAATCCAACCGGCAGGTAATTTCCCATAGGCATAATAGATTTTTCCCTCAGGCATACATATTCTCGCCCTCAGGAACAAATTCTATTTCCCATAGTCACAGAAGAAGTTTCCCCCAGGCTAAGATAACTACTTCCCTCAGGCTAAGAAAAACAATGCCCATGGGCGGATTAAAACACTACCCTCAGGTGAAAGTAACCGGGCGATGCCCAACATGTAAATAAACATTCACATTCAATTCCTCTAAAGGGAAAAGTAATTCATAATATAAACATGGTATACCCTCGGGCATCCTGGCCAAATGGCTAAATAGAGGAACGCACCCCCGGGGTGGTCCTGGATCCAATCACTGATCCCAAACAACATTTCTACACCTTTATTTAGTCACCTATACAATTCTAGGTATCAAAATATCCATGGACTCAGCCACATGACACCCAACATATGTTTTCATAGCCCAAAACACCTAAAAACACACGACAGTTGGAAAATAAACACCAATCCATCTACCTTTAACACCAACGAACGATATACACGAATGTCGATTTTCAAAACACCCAAAAATGTTGTATATATGTGGTAAAAGTAAACTCATTTAAACTTAAATAACTCCAATTAGAGGATTAATTGGCAAGAGACACACCCAGAGATGTATGCTCTTACCCATTCGGTTCCAACAAGATCGTCTGAGGTAAAAATGGATTTCTAATGTGCGCTTGGTGGATCTCCAAAGCCCCGAACTTCCTCTCCCAAACCCTCTTTATGTTCTATGCCTTACCTGTGAAAAGGGGAGTCTACTGCACATTTGATGTGAAAAAAACAAAGTACACGACGTGTACTTCTGATTACACGGCGTGTAGTTCCCAATTTTTAGTTGTTCCTCTGGCGGTTTTCTACTAGGATAGCACTGTTCACCTGCCGACATGACTACACGACGTGTCTCCTTGATTACACGGCGTGTTTTGTCATGCAGCTGGCCACCACCTTACTATCTTCCTGCCGAATGACTACACGGTGTGTAAGAGACAACTACACGGCATGTAGGTGGTTTTTACACCCTTCATCACCGACAAGTCCACATGCCCCGTGAACTCATCCCACACGGCCAAAAATACATAGTGTGTGGAAATGTACACGGCTTGTACTTCCAAAATTTGGGATTTTCCCCCATTTTCTATATTTTATCAAAAAAAACTTAAGGAAAAGAGAAAAGAAGAAACCTGTACCTCAAAGATAAGAACATGGTTCTTACCTACGACTTCCAGTAGCTACTCTTTACTTACCAATTAGGATGTGTTTTTAACTGATGACTTGCAGTGTTTCTTTTTTTACTTTCCTATTTTCTAGTTTGTCCTTTTTTGGGTTTGTATTATGGCCCATTTGACTTTCAATTGTAATTATACTCAGTTTTTTTTAGTGTCATGCTTCTATACCTTTCATATCTTGGATGTGGTTGCGTGTGCATTCGTACAGGTACTCAATAAAATTCCTCCCACTTGTAGGTTGACACCTTTGGTGCTAGTCACCAACCCCCAACCATTGAGAGGCAGGCTTGGGGTATGTCACATCACGAGCCCCGAGGGATGGGTCGGGACATAGTGGTATCAGAGGTGGTCGATTCTACCTCAAATACCAAGAGACTATTTTTTGGGTCAATAGTGTTGAATGTTTCTAGTTTGACTTTTAGATTCAGGGAGTCTAGTGTTGGTGTGATAGTTAGCGTTTCCATACACTGGGACCCCAAATTTTGATTTTTTGGAAATATACATGAAAACAATTATTGAATAAGTGTCCTCTTAGGATCTTATTTAATAATATTAATCTTACCAGGTATAATATTTAGACTATGGGACATCTTTATCTATTTTAGTATACCCCTACGTAGACAGCTAGCTTGGATTCTGATATGTGATCGTGTGGACAACCCACCTGGTTATGAGGATTCGATATAACGACCAGTGCTAGAGATGGATATGTCGGGTTGTGCACTTGTGTTTCCACCACCCTTTGATCAACAGTTATTGTTGATGTTACCAGTAGATGACATATTAATAATCAGTGCCTTGCATGATTTTCATAGACAGAGACCTACCAGGTTCAGGGGAGAGATGGATCCTCAGGTCGCTGAGGACTAGCTGGAGGTAGGGAAATGAGTCTTTTTTTTAGTGAGGACACTAGTTGACTAGATGGAAATCTTGGTCACGAGCCTTTTTTAGGGGTCATTAGGGATAAGGTGAAGCTTGACCATCCATATGAATGATGAGGTGACCCCCACCTAGAATGAATTCGAGAATCTTTTCCGGGAGGAGTTCTTACCTCATGATTTTATTATCTGTGTTCATACAAGACCTGCTTCACCCATAGCATTGTACAATTTCAGTGGGTGAGTACTTTGTGAGGATTAGAGACCTATCTTGATACTCTAAAAAAATGGTACACGACCCTTTAATTAGGACCAAGACCTTTGAGAAGGGACTCTGATGGGAGATCAGGGCATCCACGATGTCTCTTAGTATCCCCTCTCCAGATGGAGTATTGTAGTGAGCACTTCTTGTAGAGAGCTTCCCAGTAGAGAAGGTACTTATAGATGGAGCCACCAGAAGACCATTGGTAGCATAGTATTCATCGGTGAGTAGCAGGAAATAGAAATTGGTTCCCAAACAGGATAAGTCTTTCAGGAGATGACTCCAGTACTCAGGTTTGACATTACAGTGTTCCCAGAACAGAGGGAGTCAATAGAGAACTAGGCTATGCATCACATGCAGTGGGTATGGAAACATGAATCTTGAATTCTCGACCTTCCACATAGATGATCATTAGATTGTGGAGGGTATTCCAAGGTAGAGGTTTTAAAGATAAGGTCTGTAGGGTTGCAGATGTGGTAGGGGAGTAGGAAAATTAGAAAGTGGTGGACGATGGTACGAGGTGGTACCACCACAACACCTTGGTAGTCAACCACTAGCTCAGGGAGCTGTCAGATAGGGGAGAAGCCATCTTCAGGTGATAGTGGCCTATGAACAAGGTTCTCCCTAGATGATTAATGGCGTAAACTATGTCTTATCCACTTTAGATTTAGTTCTAATAGACATAGGTTCCAGTCACTCTTACATTACCACATACCTCATTCGAGGCTCAATGTTCTTGGTGGAGATGCTGGCTCGATACATATGATTAGAGACTCCTACAAGAGGAGATTCTATAATTACACACTGGTACCAGCAATGTGAGAATATGCAATAAGGAAAGAGATTTGACTAGGATCTCATAGTAGCAGCGTCGATGTCATACTATGCCATCATAGTTATGGACTGGTTATCTACATTCAATTCTTAGATCGGCTATTTTAGGTGAAACATGCTATGTGTCGACAAGTATGGAACCATGTTTTCCTTCACTGGTGAGAAGGGGAAATTTTCAAAATAAGATGGACATTCTCAAGGGAGGGTGCAACAAATCACTCACATGTTGTCTAGCCCCACCCTCAGTGTGGTAGATGAGATGAGTCTGATCATTCTTGTAGTGGTGGATGTGTATGAGGATATCATTCCTAAGGATGTTTTGGGACTACCTATTTGTGGGGAGGTAGACTTATGCATCGACCTGTACCGTAGGACCACACCGATATCCACAATGGCATATCAGATGGCTCTCATAGAGCTATGTATGTTGAGGGTATAATAGGAGGACTTTTAGAAGAAGGTATTCATAAGGCCTAGTATTTCACCATGGGCAGCCCCAGTATTGTTTTCCATTTAGGAAGAAGGGATCTTGGGGCTATACGTGGAATTCCTGCACCTGAACCAGGTGACTGTGAAAAAACATGTATCCACTACCGAGGATTGATGACCTCTTTGACTATCTGAAGGGAGTGAGGTTGTTCTAGATTATCTACCTCAGATCATACTATTATCATCTTTGTGCATGAGATGCGGACACATCAAAGACAACCATAAGATGCCAGTATGAACACTATGAGTTCTTGTTGATTCCCTTCGACATGAGAAACTCCCCATAAGTGTTCATGGGACTCATGAACAGGATATCCCAGCCTTAACTCAATCGTTTCATGGTAGTCTTCATCGAGGACATCTTAATGTATACAACGTCAGACGAGGATCATGCTACACACCTGTGGATTGTCCTAGATACACTTCAAGATCACTAGATTTATGGTAAGCTCTCAAAGTGCTAGTTCTGGATTCAGGAGGTCCACTTTCTAGGACACGTCATCTCAGAGGATGGTGTTTCAATGGATCCAGTGATGATAGATGCAGTTCTTTCTTGGTAGCCACCTAGGAGAGAGACTGAGGTTTAGAGTTTTTGGGATTGATTGGATACTATCAAAGGCTTGTGACTGAATTTTCCAAAGTAGAAGCACCTTTATTAGCCTTTACATGAAAGATAAATCCCTTTTGTGTGCACAGATAAGTTCGAACAGAGTTTCTAGGAGATGAGACATAGACTGAAGAGTACCCCAATATTGAGATTACCAGAAGTGGGTGTTTGGTATGTAGTCTTCTATAACACATTAGGGATCAGACTGGGTTGTTTTCTAATGAAGGAGCAAGCATTGATCCCCTAGAGGTCATGATAATTGTGGAATCATGTGAAGAACTATATGGGCCATAACTTGGAGTTCGATGTAGTTATCTATGCCTTGAATACGTAGTTCCACTACTTGATAGGTGAAAAATTTACCATCTACTCCGACCATAAGAGTCTCAGGTATATCTTCTAAAAGAAGTACCTGAACTGGAAACCTTGGTGATGTTTGGTGTTTCCCGAGGACTAGGAAGTTTATATAGTCTATACTCTTAGGAAGGGGAATGTCTTTCCTAACACGCTCAGTAGGAGCTCTGGTTTACAACTACTTAGTGAGGCGTTAGAGCAGCTAGCTGAGTTGTAGATATCCTTTATGGGTGAGGATTTAGCATCTTACCTTCAGTTAATGACTTTCACTAACCCACTATTACAATTATTTACGAAGGAAGAAATTGTGGATGTTCACTAAGAGGACTGATGTGATCAGATATCTTTAGGACAAGCTAGTAATGGATTTTTTATAGGTGGAGAGCATGTCATCCTTTTCATGGGATGCACCTTAGAACCAGTGAAGATTCTGGAAGAGGTGTTAAGGGAATTCCATAAATCCCCTTTGGGAGGTACATCATGGTGTGGAGAAAATGTACCAGGACCTCCAACATAAGTACTTGTGGAAAGAAACGAATGAAATAGTGGAAGATATTGTTTCACAATGCCCCACATGTTAGTAAGTGAATTCTGAGCATCAGGTCCCAGTAGGCTTGACATATTCACTTGGGGTACCAGAATTGAAGTGGTATGACATCTACATAGAATTTATGATGGGGATAACAATAACATACAAGGTCCATGATTATATCTATGTTTTCATTGAATGAACAAATAATTAATATCACTTCCTACCCATCTGGGTGTGGAGAACAATATAGGGCTTGAGATGACATTATTTTCAAGTGATAGTGACGCTTCACGGGGAACCTTCAACAATTATTTCTGAACATGATTTATGATTTACATGTCAATTTTTGATTGGATTGCAAGTGGTGTTTGTGGCTAAGGTGTACTTGAGAACAACTTCTCACCCCTAGAGAGATTTCCAGATATAGTGGACCACACAAATCATGGAGGACATGCTTCATGCTTGGGTCCTAGATTTTGATTGTAGTTGAGAGGACCATATACCATTGTTGGGGTTTTCAAAAAACTAAAAAACTCACTCCACAATTATAATTTCACTATTTGAGGCCTTTTACGGGAGGCCATGCAGATCACCTCTATGCTGGATAGACCCAGGGGATTCATCACTCATGCGGCCTGAGTTGGTTCGGGCTACACTGATAAGGTCCAGATCATGTATTTGTGGATGTGGAATTCAAAGAGTAGGAAGAAAACGTATGCTAATAGGATATGGGGTCCCTTGGAGTTTGATGAGGGAGACTATGTGTTCCTTCGGGTATCACCCTGATGGAGATTGCGCCGATTTTCCTAGGGTGAAAATCTATCATTGAGGTTTATCAGACATTTTTAAATTCTTAAAAGATATGGGAACATGGTGTACCGCCTAGCTCTTCTTCCAAATATGCACCGGCTGAATGATGTTTTACACACGTCATAACTGAGGAGGTTCGTGAATGATCCATCACGCGTCATTGAATAGGATGATATGGATATTGACAACGGTGAGATGTTTGTAGAGTTACCAGTGGAGATAGAGTATTGCTAGAATTGGATCCTTCGTGGACGTTCAATTCCTATGGTGCACATTATGTGATAGCATGAATATATCTAGGAGATCACATGGGAGAGGGAGGCACAGATTCATGGTCAATACCCTCATTTGTTTTACTTGCCCTTGTTTTGGATTTCTAGGACATAAATCTCTAATGTGGGGAGAAATTAATGTCCTTGAATTTACATTTTTTAAATTTTAAGAATTATTTTGGGGCCACCATCTTTGACGACACTTGAATGTGAGTCTCGATGAGCCCAGAAATAAATTTTTAATTTTTTAGTTTCCTTAATTAAACATGAAAGAAGGTTTTTATATCATTTTATCCAGTGATTGGATAAAATATTAGAGGGCACCGTTGATCTCAGAACACCTAAATTCTAATTGGCAGAACCTACCTTTAATCAGCATGGGTTGGGTAGAAAAGTAAATTTTCAGACTTTTCATAAATTAATGAATTAAATTTAAAAGTTATATTATATAATTTTATTCCTCACCGTTGAGCAGAGGAAGGAAGTGTTATGGTGTGGTGATAAATAAAAATAAAGGAAAATATTTAATGTATCATTTTTTCGCAGCATAATAAACATGCTATTTCATAAATTAAACAGCGTAACAACACATAATTTTATTATAACAGAGACGCTGCAATGTGTTCCTTTTTAATGAGACAACACATTGGGGAAACCAAATTTTGTAATTTTACTCTGAAGAACCTACAAAAAAATTCTTCTTCTACGATAAAAGCAGTCATGATCCCTAGCTACGTCGACGCGTTATGATGAATGGGGCCAGGAAGCAACGAACGCCAATAGAGCGTGGAACCTCGAGGGCGGAGTGCTTCAACAACAAACATAGATTGAGGAAAGGGTATATTTATTTTAAGTTTTCCATATTTTCCATTATAAATGAATAGTATATATCAATCCATGAATAGTTTGATCTGTGAATCATCCATTCTTGTAAGAGGGTGAGATTTCTTGGAATTTCTATTCAGGAATAAATTATGGTTGGTTGAACATCATCCCCACAACTAATACTATTTTACAACTCTAATGCAAAGGGTGTAGGCCAAAATGAACAAGGCCTGAGCCCCTCTACTAGTGCATTCTTCATTGATGAGTATTTGGGAATAGGCAGCAAGGAAGATTCAAGGCCGTCACAGGGAAGGCGATACCCCACGGAGGCTGGAGGCATAGTCGGTGTGATGAATTGACCGACAGTGTAGACCTAGTGGCCCACGCAAGTTCCCATCAGTACGCCGAGAGTAGACACTGAATAGTATGGTGGTTGGCGGCAGACACACGGCCCAAAAAACGCATTGGTGGAGCATCCCGTAGCTGTAGACCGTGCTTCTCGGAGGCACGCTTTCTCCCAACCATGTGAGGAAGTCCGAATGACCGGACTAGTTGGCCCTGTAGTGCCAAGCCCTAGTCGGATGATAGTGGTCGGAGATTCATTCCATCAAATGAACCATGGGTCTAAGGAGAGCTAGACATGTCCACATACCACATCATGCCTAGGTGGATAACATGTTCGCCTATGGTGACTGAGAAGGCCAGTGGTTCAGACCCGCCCCAGCGGGCCGGACCCATGGCCCACCAAGCCAGGACCAGTCTAGTTTAGGTCACCGGATCTAGATTGGGTATGTAGACCACATGCCATGTTGGGCCGGGTCGGTGTGACTAGGTCGGACCAGAACTAGACCCAACTTGCCACTTTTTTGGAAAAACACCAATATCAATCAAATTATGTGTTTGATTGATGAGACATCTTAGATATTAGAACCCTCAAAATGAGGTAGATATATTTGAATAATTTATGGAGGATTTATGGGAATTTGGTAATCGATAAATGGATTGAGGAACAATTCTCCCGAGATCAAGCCTGCTATGTGTGAAAACCCTACGGTTGGATGACACCTAAAGACTGTAGACAAGAGACCCCATGTGGATTAGATAATATTGACCTATGGGATGCATCTTCTAGGAGACCTGATAGGCTCACATTGGAGAGAAGCTTCTATGTGACCTTGAAAACCCATGCTACATGATTGGAGGAGTACCTTAGTAAGGCCATATGTGGTAAGTGACTTCTGTGTGACCAGACATTCCCACAGTTGTGAGTGGCTCATGTGTGACCCAACATACCCATGGTACTCATCAGAGATGAGTACCAAGGCTTTTCTTGGTTAGTTGGAAGTGGCTTCTGTGTGTCCCAGTTGACCCACTGTACTCTTTGAGGAATATTTCTCCAGCAACCCATGATGTTCGATGCTATGATTGATTGTCTTACCTTCCTACTCTAGAATATACGTGGTGTGATATGTCTTTCTTCGTGATCATGCTTCATGATCATGGTTCATGGATTGTTGTGAATTTATTTCTGGTATTTCCTTGTGATTTTGGGGTCCCTATGAATTATATTATTACTCAACCTTATAGGGGATTCACTTTCTAGTGTTGTGTCTGGTGTAGACGACCACTGACTTGATAGAGGTGTTGGCGGCCTAGTACCCTGTGGGGCCCAGTGAGACCAGGATGTTGGGTTATACTTCTAGAGCTTCCAAAAACCACTCTATACATACCTATCAGGTGGGGTTTCTAGAATTTGTCTTCTTGTTTTTCTTTTGTACTTTATTGTTTTCTAGTCAATCTTTTGTTGGGTTTATACTCTGGACCATTTGACTTTAAGTTGTACATGTACTCAGTGTTTGTTTAGTGGAATGTTTTTTTACTTTTCCATCATTGGGATGTTGTTGTGTGTACGTGTGTTCATGTACTCAGTAAAATTATTTCCACTTTTAGGGTTATGCCTTCAATTCTAGTTTCAAACCTCTGGCCTTCGATAGGGGTTATTGGGTTATGTCACAACAAGGGCCCTGGGGGATGGGTTATGATATCCAAATAAAAAACCTTAACATCTTGTTTTCACTATACAACATGGTATTTAAATGATAAAAAAAATATAAAATTTTAATCATGGTCATACTTTGAACCAAGTAAAATAAGGTATTCATCAATGAATATATCTATAACATTTTTTATATGTCACACTAATAGTTTAATTACATTTTCCTCTCCTAATTGTGATTCAAATAATTCACATTGTTTTTAGTGATGGATAATTTTTTCTTATATATTTCCTATTAATGAAGACAAATATATTCACATCCAAAACTAAAATAAAATTTGATAGTCAATACTAGCGATATACACTATAAAAAATATCATACATGTTCAAAAAAATATTCTAAAAATAGTTTTTGAACTTTATCAACAACTCCCTTATATTGGAAGATATGAAAAATCATATATGGAATAAATAACTACAGAAATGGAATTCATCTTTTTATAGAAAATAATCATAGAAAAAAACAATTCATCAAAATTACTTGGATTAATTTATATATATTCCTCCTCCACTTCTAGATATGATTCCTTAATAACCTCTACATCACAAAATTCAACGATTTATAACTAGGTAGATAGTTAATTGAAACCCACTATGGGATTTCTGTGATTTTCCTGTCAAAGGTTATCACTGACCACTAGTGGATGAATCTTGGTCGATTTTCAAATAAAAAACACCTCAAAACTAGATAAATTAATATAATCTATGATTCCAAGTAACTGATCCAAGAAAAGGATAATATTACAGGTTCTCATCTCAACTATGACTAAATCCCAAGAAAACATGTATTTTCTATTAATAAACTGATAATATCAATTGAAGGGATTAGGAATGTAATTGCCTCTAGTAAATTCCTATTTAAAAAATAATATCTCTAGTGGCTCTTTTATAATATCTAAATCTAGTTCTAATGATATAGTAGGTTGAAAATTACATGCATCACTAACAATAAGAATACATCATAATATAAAAAACATATAATTCTATACCATAACCCATATAATAAGAAACCTAATAATATATATCCATCATTTGAATCATTATATGGCCTTATAAAACAATACATTTTTCATTATGTGAACCACTTGGTGGTATTGGTGGTGGATACAACTTTATGAATCGTTAGCCACTAGCTACCCCTACACCACAAACACCTCAACCAAAACTTCCTATTTGAGGGGAAAAAGTCCATAATAAAAATTCCCTTATTTTTTATAAATGTTTGGTATTTTATATTCGACCAATATTTCTATCATGAATGTTAACCATTCAATATTGAAAAAACAATGTACATCATCACTATGAAAATACACAATATCAAATTATTTCTTTTGAACAATTTCATATGATTGAGATTTGATGAGAATAAAAGTACCACAAATTATCTCCATATACATTGGTTAAATATTGAATATAGAGGAAATATAATATTAATGATAACCTATGGAACTTCATGTGGTCACTATATATTAGAACATTCATAGTCAAAATCAGAGTTTCCTAATGAATGTACAACTTCTATTATACTCAGTCTATCTTTAATGTAACCAGATAGATTTCCAAATTAACATGATCTAAATATTTAGTCATATTTTACTGATATTATCATGGGATTTGATAAATAATACACTCTAAGGTATTCTCATTCTATTTTCAATACATGATATATGAATTTCCATTTATTCCACTAGTGTCTAAACTAGAAGGAATCCTTTTGTTACCATATCTAAGAAATAATCCACTTCCATAAAATAAATATAATCTATAAATAATTGATAAATATGTCTCTTGAAAACATGTTTCACATTCAATATATGATTAGTCTAATCCATAAATGAAAAAAAAAATCCAATCTACATAAAAAAACAGTATACGGACATCACTTATAGAAACATCACTCTGGTAATAGGGAATAGACTTCTCTCATATCTATATATTTATCTTTCCATTTATGCTCCACCATTTAGATGTAAGAATCTTATACACATTATTGAAAGTATCATGACACTACTATTGAATTCTAGATGGATAACTCTAGTGGAATCATCTATATGATAGGATAAAACCATAATTATTAATGAATATATCATTGAATAAAAATTTAATGGTCTTTAGTGACCATAAAAATCAAATATATTATTTATATATCATTATATACATGCTTTGAAAATGGGGCCTGCAACATTCATGTCATTAAAAAAATTATTAGGGTCTAGAATAATGGATATCTTATCTACTACACTAACACTATGTTCCCTGACAAGAAAATAGAACTAAAATAACATTAATATGATCTCCCTAAATTTTAATATCATTATTGCTTTAAAAATAGATTCAATTCACATTTAAATAACCCTACCACTATAATACAACTTTGACATGACCCAACTAATCGGGAACCCTCCTAGGACAGTTGTAATCCTTGTGAGAAAAACCAATCCTAAACCTTATACAACATGGGATAAAAAATAGCTCCATTAATTAAAAATATATATATGTGGACTGAGAATATAAAAAATAATAATACATATGAAACCACAATTCATAATAAAACTAAAACCACCTACCATGTATATATAATATAACTGTACAATAAATACCAGAATGAGTTCTCAATTATCCCTGGTTATTTTTAGATAGGAAAATACTACAATGTAAATGAAAGATATTATAAAAAATAAAATATCGATAGAAATATATCTTGAAAAATATAAGTTCACAATGAGGTGATCTAGAATAATCACAAACATCCACCGCCTTTTTCATTAACCACCACATGTCACAGTCATCCTTCTTTACACGCTCTTACTACTCCACATCCAATAAGGTCTTCGTTGAATTTTAAATCATCTTTAAAAGCATGATATATATGGGAATTGATACAAATTTATGGGTTTTAATAATAATTTATATAATGATCACAAAAATTATTAATGAATTATTGAACAATAGGTCACCTTAATGTTGAGGAAAAACCTTGATATGTATTATGGTAAACAAAAAAAATAATGTAAATTATCATATTCCTCAGATATCATCTCCACATAGATAATATAATTCTATGAGAGAATAATATTATAATAATTTAGATAACTAGAATACTTTTAATCCAAGGACACTAATGTAACCCTTATAATTCCATAGTAGGATCACACAGTTCATTGATATATGAATGTTTGTGGAGGGGGTTACTGATATCCAGTAAGGTGGACTATCACAATATATTAATATAGTTTCCTCATCAATTTGTTCTATAGATCACCGTTACATCATCATAGAATAAATTTTATTCAATAAAGGTTTACAAATTCCAATAGTGGTCCCACACAACTTTGGGATCAAGGGGGTATTGAATCCTTTATTAACATGTGTGAAAGTCCATTAAATAGTTATTAGTAACAAATCAGTGTTTTTATGAATTTATAAAAAATTTAGTGTACCCATGTATTGTTATTAATATATTTTCAAGTAATTTTATATACCCAAAACCACAATAAATATATTTCCCAAACCATATAATAATCTCCTGAATTGTATTTTATTAAAACTAATACATTTTTTTAGAAAAAACCACGGGACTAGATATAATGACCCAATTATTTCCTACTAGGAAAAAATCAGAATATAATATTTATTTATTTTAATAGGACACTTGGTTGAAAAAATATATAAATGAAAACATATAAAATAAATGACATGTGATTATCTATAATATGGACTGTGATCCTTTGAAAAAGTGAAAAATGTATAGGTGCATCCTAAAAATCTAGTCATAACAATAACGAAAAGTTAGTTTTATAACATGATGTATTTATCCAACATGTTTAATTAAAATATACACTATGATAGTTTTTATTTTAATTCACTATATATGTCATGTACTCCAAAACATAGTCCATAAAATATTAAGGTTATTTAGAATATACCCTACCGAAGCCTAATTCATGTATCCCACTAAATATTTCATGTAATTATCAAATTCCATCCATGTGAATTATATAGATTAACTAAGAATATATTGATATAGTATATTCAAGTCCTCTTGATTAACATGGTGTACAACTAAAATTAGGTGGTGTATGATGGCCATGTTTAAGGTTAGGTCTATAATACCATACATCCCTGGTCATTTTTCATAACCCTAAATAGTGTGTTCTTTAATGTAACACATCATTTGATATTTAATAATTTATCAAATGCTTATAATCCAACTAATTCCATGGAATAACATGTGTTATGGTTTCATAAAATTAGTCGTATTTAAATCATCCATAAAAAAAATCTTAATTGAGACTAATTATTGAATGTGCTACTGGACAACACATCATCTGATATCATCAATGTTTATGTATATAAAATAATACATATTACCTTTCAACCACATTGGTTTCAAATATTGTGGTTATACATGTTATTTAATGCACTCGACTCTATCATAGCTTTGTTCCTTCCGAATATTAACAACTCTAAAAATTTATATGGCCATAATATTTGTTGTTAAGAAAATAACTATTGTTTCAAACTGGGAAGATTCATGAATTCCCATACTTACCTCATTCCATCAAAATTAATGGATTGAAACCCATATACTAATGAAACATGTGAATCACACCCCCTATAACATTATATTTACTTGACCTTACAATTGAGTGGTTATACTACAAACCATTCTGAAGTCCAGTGGCGATCATCTATCATAAGAAGGAATATGGAGAGAGAGTGGTGGATACAATTTTTGGATAATGTGAACCCATTAAGACAAAATTTTATGAAGTTACATTCATCAATGAAAAATAATCAAGTATTCATAACATTATAATCCAACGTAATATGATATTTTTAATTAAACAAAGAAATAAAATTCTATAAAGAATATCTATAAATATTCCATGGTAAAATCCACAGTGTAATAAATTGGCTAACATACTCCATCAAAACATGAAGTATTAAAAATATTAGTAACTAGAATAAAAATTTATATCACATAATATAATTTGTTAAGGGGATAAATAAATCTTCCCTACAACAATGTTTATGATTATGAAGAATTAGGGTATATTCACAATAATCTGTCATCTGATGACTTATCCATAATGAATATAATGTAGTGTCCTTAATTAACTCAATACCTTAAACATTTACAAGGGGATATGTAAAGATGATGGAAAAAATAGAGTTTGAGTCAGGGATGAATTTATATCTATCAAAATTTATTAACTAAGTAAAAGTTTGTTAAAAAATGCAATTTTTATTAAACTTTCTACTTGTGTACATAATTATACTAATCCTATGTCAAAAACCTCATTTTATAAACAACTATTGTAATATAATTCTCATTTGGGTATATTATTAGGGGATATAATTTTCCACATTATTGTTTTAAATATCTATTTATTAAATATGTCTCAATATCAAAATAAGTTGGCATCCCATTGAAACATAACACAAGAGTAAACACAATGTCCATTGATTAGTAGAGAAATATGAATATATATCATAGATTAGTATCTAGTATCAATTTTAAAATTCCTAACTTTTCTCAGGATTATGGATCTTATCATATAAATGAGTTAATTCATACTCTAGGAAAATTCATGTACAGTACACTAAAAACACATATTTCTTTATGGATTTTCATTGTAATGACATTCCATGGCCATGGTATCTTTGAACCACATCACTCTTTCTTGTAACTATATTTGTACAAAAAATAGTAGATTTTGGTTAATATTATTAGGTATTATATATGAGGATTTATTTTAACTTGGTTTTGTGGTAGTAATCCCCAATAAAAGTCTCTCAAGTGGTCATGGCTAGACATTAATATTCATTATTAAAGTGAGTGGATGTTTGTAGCATTTTATATGAATATTAAAAATAATTTTATCCTTATATTATTTGTATTTTTATTATAATTTATTGTAATATTCATCCCCATCCCATTAAACAATGTGTCTCAATGTTTCTTATATTAGCCTTATTTCACTATCTATGTCACCGAAAATGGGGAGTTATGTATAATTATTCCTATGTTTAAAATAATGGAAACAAAAATATATTATTAAAATATAGAAATAAATTGATAGGAAAAAATGGGTTTTGATACATATTAAAAGGATACAAGAATTAAATTCATGAAATTTCATTGCAATATTTTTATAAAGGTGGGAACAAAAGATTCATCAGAATCATAGATGCTATCAGAGACTGCATTCACTCACCCAATTTTCATATCCTAGCACAAAATATTTCCATGTCATTATATGTTGTTTTTCATATATTCAAAGGGTTCCACATGTCACAACCAATAATATATTCATATTGGAATGTTTGACATGATTTAAGATTCAATAGACATTTGATTTTTGATCACTTCATTTAGATAAATTTCATTTTTCCCAAAACCTAATAAAAATCACTATAATTATTTAAATTCAATATAAATATTATATAGAATGATAATTATGTCAATAAAACATAATATTATTGTGTTTCGACATTAACATAATAAAAAAAATACTTATTTCATTGTCAATGAATGTATTTTTTATATTTATGGAATGTAATCATTGATTAATAGAATTAAAATTATAAAAAATTTGTTCAATGAGTTATAGTTGAAGTCACATCCCTATTTGGGACTTTTTGTAATAATTTGAGATAACATAGATCTCACCTCTATAATAGTGTTATGTATCCTATATATGATATAAATGTAGTGTTCACACACAATCATCACATATTTTAAAGAGAAATATTCGAAAAATAGAACACACCCCACTCCACTCCCTGGAACCCAACCCCATTAATGAACATAACAACATGTATCTATCGACCAACATGAGAAAAAAACAATTAAGGGTTATGGTGAAACACCTCAACACATATAAAATTAACTCAATATGCCTCGCATATTCATGAGTGATATCCTATAAAAAGATTCAAAATCAAGTTGTACATCATATGATGTTTCACTGAGATTCTATGACCGAAAAATGAGTATTTTGAGAATATAAGTATCCTACATTTTACCAAAAACCAAATTATTTCCTCATATTGGGAAATGCATCATGTAATACAAATAAAGGAAAATAGACAATAGTCACATATTAAATAGAGATAATATCATAATCTTATATACATTTTACACAATATCTTAATTATTTATATTAGTTTAAACATGATTTGATAAAAAAATCCTCAAAAAAATCTAATCATGTCACCCTATAGTTAAAATTAAATGATAATTATTTTATAGGGAATAGAAATTCGAGACATCAAAAATACAATATGTGATTAAATGAGACTGAAAAAATGGACATAGATGCTACAGTATAGTTTGAATAAGGGAAATAGTGATTTAGAATCACCTTGTTCTAGATACCTAAAAAATAATTCTTTTAGTGGGTATATTTATTAAAAATTAAAAAGTTACAATAAATCTATATTGTAAAAAACAATCATAGTAAAGACCATGTACCCTATAATGTATATATAGAAACCTAATGGATCATTGGTTACCAAGTTGAAGGCCCCTCATCACCTTTTTGGGAAAACCTGTGTCACATAAAGATTGTTTAATCTACTTGGTCCAGAAAAGCATAATACCATGTACGAAGTAGGTTCTACAACACCAAAAAAAATTCAACATGCACCAAACATCTATAAAACTTTGTAAATAATCTTAATTAAATTTTACCATACATCCCTCAAAAAATAAAAACAAAGAGAATCCATTAACATGATAAAAATAATTTATAGATTTCATTGATATTACTTCTTTGGAATATGAGGTATCGTGATTCCACCAACACCAAATGACATGGGATTTTATAAAAAACCACTTGATAAAATAAATTATACACCATTTTATAAAATTTCCAATTTCACAAGTGCATCAATAGATTTAAATATAAATATATAACTGAATTTTATAAATAGACAAATTTTTAATAAACATCTATCCCTATAATTTGTGAATACACATTGTATTCATGAGTTTATTTCATCTATATAAATTTAATATATTTATTTAATTTCCTATAAAATAGACAATGTTTTATTCAAATTTTAATTTTATATTCATGTAATAATACCTCATATTCCAATTTCCCAATTTTACAAATCATTGTATTCATTTTTTTTGAAAAAAAGTCCTTCTTTATTACTAATTAAAATATATTAAATTCAAAGAAAAATAGTACTGTTATTTACTACAAAATCATTCATATAACGAATTTTATCTGAAATAAATCCCTTTTTATAATACAAAACATCATTTTTATCTCACATTTTTTACATCGTGAAAATTTTATAAATAAGAAAATTATCTTCTTCAGATTAAAAACCAATATTATCTTAATAGTAATCAGATTTGTCTCAAAATGATGTGGACAACATCTTTCTTTATTATCATTTTCAATATTTTCCCCGGTATTTAAATTATTAATTTGTAAAAAATTTAAAATTGTAATATATCAGCATATTAACATATTTATTTTTTATTTATTAATAAATTTATCTCCAAATAATACGATATAATATGGAAAACAGATAATTTCATTACATTTTCACCACTATATAATTATTTAATTTACCTTGTGTAGGATAAAACACTAAATCAAATATGTATTGATATAATCAGAGAATTTATTTTCACTATTATTTATAAAATATATTGTATCATATTAGTTCAATTTATCAATTCCAGAATAGATTTAATTTTAACTAAAATGACATCATATTTTTTTTTCTAATATAACATTTTTAATAAAAATTTTATTTAATTGATATTGATATTTTAATTAGTTTGTTCAATAACACAGTTTCACTTGATTAAAATGTTACATAATACATGTTATATTTTATCATTCTTAAAAAGATAATATTAATAATTATAGTATGCTAATATTGTGTAATTATAGATTATTAATAAATTAATATTTCTATCACACATACATCAAACTGATCATCTATATCTATTTATAAATCAAGTTGTATCTGCCCAACCATGTTTTATAAAAGACAATGGGTTATTTACTATATGGACATTATAATAAATGAGATTAAAAACCCAAGGCCACAGTTTAATAGTCCTCAAAATACTGGGTACATAATAATATGTTACATTATAACATATTAAATCATTTGAGTATTCATCTTTATTCCATAATGTTATCCATAGTTATAATTATTAATAATATTCCACTTAAATACATTTGGAAATGGGAAACAAAAAATAAGTGTTTTCTATAACTTCTAAGGGATGAAAATCAGTTAATAATAACATGGAATAATAATGGAAAAATTAAATATAGCTAAAATCAATAAAAAGGACTATATAAAAATGAATACAAATTCATAACATAGTACATGGATTAAAATGAAATAAATAATGAAATATGTGAAATAAATTATTTCTTAATGATGAAAATCATGGGAATGCATAATGACTAACATCATGCCCAATAACATCGATTCATTGTGCTAAGACATCATAATTAAATGGTAAGGAAATTCATAAGGTGATATCTTATTTTTCTATTGTGACCTACTCGTGCACTAGGGGGCATATATAATTCTAAAACTGTATATTACTTCAATGTTTTATATATTATATTATATGCTGAGAGATAATTGAAAATGCAAGGAATAATATTCCTGAATAGAAAATATAGAAATTCACAGCATAATTATGTAATGAAGCTCATCTTCTACAATTTGACTATATATGGGAAATGAATATAATTTATATCCCTATTTATTTAATTAAAATATATGAATAGGTAAATTAATATTTTTTATAGAAATAATAATTAGGGATTCAGAAAAGTAAAATATGTACCCTTTTATTTAAAAAATTCAGAATTGATGTTGTCATGTATCTATTGAGATTATGATTATCAAGGATTTTTTGAAATTTAAAATATTTTTTTTCAATTGTATGATATAAAAAAAATTAAATCCACCATAAAAATAAGACTATGTAATGAAACATAATTGATAATCACAAGGGTTGTTAAATTTGCTTAATTAGAAACCACCATATTTTTATACATTGATTGGAAATGAAAAATTCATATAAATTCATGTTTAATACAATTAGAACATGATAGAGTATTCATTGACTATATTTCCAATATCATTTTTTAAAAAATGATCCATCTAAGAAATAATAATTCCATAATAATAATAGGTTATATATATATAGATTTTTATCCATAGACAATATAGATTTTTATTACTATTTAGAGAATACTGGAATCATAATGAATTAAAACTGTATTATAATGTTACTTAAAATAGGTATAACATTACTAATAGTTCCTTTGGACAATAAATTAATCAAAATTAAAAAAAATTGAAGTGAAATTTATAAATTATAAATTATATTATAATGTAAATATAAGTAGAAAATTTAATAATGATGATAATGAACCCTTACCACTCATAAAATATATAGACTTGATCCAACCATAATGTTAGTATAACTATAAATATTGAAGTGAGTTCTATGGTTGAGAATAATTGATATATGAATTAAGATATAAGTTTAATTATTTGATGATATATGAGACGTGGGGTGGAATTTTATTTGGGTGGTGAGTAGAATTACATAGAATAATTTATTTTATATGGTACTTTTTCCGTTATCAAAAGTACTCCCCTACCTTATATAGTTCCCATTAACTCCCTTAATACATCACTATAATGATTAGTTTCTTAATTTATAAAATGGAATTACCTTTGTTGGGTTTAATTATTATTACATATATGTGATGTTTTATTATAAATATTTCATTGTATAGGGATTTTATCCTATACATTTCTATTTTTAAAATTAATTACAAAATATTATTCCTTATAAAAATTTATATACTAATTAAAAATATATAACAAGTTCAATCAAATTAATCCTCATAATATTTGAATTATATATTTTAAAATATGAAGAAACATTTAATAAAAATGTGGTAAAAATGTTTAAAATAATTCATTACTAATATAGTTATATATTAATATCTCTCAATATATGGACACATGACCTTATATATAATGAGAATAACCATGAAGGGCAATTTTTTAAATAGAGATACATTCATGGGGTGGTCAATCCAATATTAATCTGTTGGTGATTTAATGAAAGTTGAATTTATACAACATATGTTTTTGGCAAAACCTAAATTGTTGATGTTTTTTGTGGGAATAATCTAGGAAAAAACTCAGTGATATCACCTCCTTGCAAAGATCAAATATTTTTTCTTCAAATGGGACATACCTAAATTTTTTTATAATATTTTCCCTTCTCAATCAATCATCTCTCATCATTTCCATTAAATGACACTAAATACAGTGGTTTTATTAGAATAAAACATTCATCACCATGAATAATTATTAATGGTCATATAAAATCTATGATTTCTCTTAATTCATGTAACGTCATTCTTACTAGTCCAATACATTATAAATCTCATATTAGTTAATTTTATATGTTTTATTTTTAGTTTTTGTTATTTATAATTTGTACGATATGTTTTTCATAAACATCAATTTTATTTTTTTCAATATTGAAATCTATAAGGAAGATATAATAAGATTTTAATATGTGTTTGGAGGTATAAAATAGAAGCTATGTTGTTTTCATAATTCAACCAATGGAAATATATGAAAGTTATAACTTGTTACAACCAGTTTGATAGGATCAGGTAGAATCCAATAATATAATTATTGATCTACTAATATTATAGGGAACTAAAGGAAATAGTTTTTAGATGTATTGAAAATATTTACAACAACATGGAAGAGGTTTTGAGTTAATTTATGTAGTTTTAAGATGGATTTAGGATGCCTCGGTTTGAAGTCATGTAGTTCTGAAATTTCAAAACTAAGATTGATCCATATGGTCTATCTACACCATTAGTCATGCTTGAGACATGTTTTTCATTAATTTATATATATATATATATATAATGTTAATAATTTTGGAAACTTTTGGTCGATCAATTGAGTTGTAAATGTTGTTGATCTAGTAGTCACCTCACATGGTTAATCCGTCTAATCATTGATCATCATAGAAAAATTTTCTCTTGTCATGTAGACATGTTATCATGGTGTAAAATGGAAAACGTAAGTCAGTGTAAACATTAAAAAGTGGAGAAAAACAAATTTGTAGGGTTTTTATAACCATAAACTTGGTAAAAAAAAGCATAATAAACTAACATCATATATATCATTCTCTCTTTTTTAAAAATTATTATGCCACTTTGTAAGAACTATTCTCTGTGTAAGTATAAATGTGGTTCTTTAAAGGATATTGTAGATGATATGGTCTTGTATATGGGTGAATATTTTTCGATATATTAAAATTGTTATTCTAAATAAATGGAATATATTTTCATATAAACTATATTATTCTTATTAATTTATGTAAAGATTCAAGTATCATGACTTATAATATTGGTCGGGATCCAAGTAGTATAGAATTATTGAATTAAAATTGCCATGATTCATTGAGAATAATGAATATTGAGACAGATAATATTCATACTAATTAGATGGATATTCTGCCTTATGGTGTTATAAAATGTAGATTCAACCAATGGTGAGTGAAATTACCATGTGTGATTTATTCATCATATTGAAGATATAAAGAGGATGTAAAAGTGTTTTCCCCTTAAGAGAAAAAATATTGAAATAAATAATTCCTCAATATATATTATGCCCTGCATTTCAATCATTCATAGAGATTTGAATGTTACATGATTGGTGGAGAATACAATTGTACAGTTATTCAAGTACTATGTGGAATTAAAATCGCAGACTTAAATATATTTTAATGTAACCAAAAACATTATTCTAATAATTTTCAATTTGTTTGTGGTGGGGAAGATATCACTACATATAGTCACATTTTTTATATATGAATTATGGAAATAATATTAACTATATGAAAATTTTATATATAAATTTGAAAAATAATAAATAATATTAGTGGAGACACCATGATACTATTGAAACCATATAGAATATTTTTCATGTAATTAATGTGAAAACCCCAATAGCATTCAGAAGATGAATTTCATCGAATAAGAAGGAGAAGAAGGCCAATATTGATGCAGTTGTGTAAAATATATAATTGTAGTGAGAAATAAGATCCCATTTATGCTACATATTAAATATCATCATCAGGAAAACATTTTACAAAGGTAATTCCATTTTCAAGAATATAGGATGAATAAAAATAATGTATAAAATGGCCAAAAAAACACTCTAAAAAATAGGTTTTTATGAATACTAGTTTAAAGACGAGTTTAGAAGGACTCATGGTGATTTTTTTGGAGGATTTATAATGATAAATAAGTTAGGGAACAAATTATTTTAAGAGATATGTTCAATTCAAGGTATTCCCATATAAATAACCAACCAAGAGGTGGGGATTATAATCACTTAAAAGGTATATTTTTTTAGAGATTATCCACTTGGTAATCTGGGATATGTATTCATTTTTTTATTAGATATATTTTATATTGTTGTCAAGGGATTTATAATGGAGATACCAAGACCTATAATGTCACATAAAACTAGAAAATGTTATATTTTCTATGATAAATATTTTAAATCAGTATGTTTTTTCTTTTTAAAAATTTCATACTTGAGTAAGGGTAAGATACCACAAGTGGAGTGGATTGAATAATTAACAATATTTTAATGTTGAATTAAAATAGAAAATATTTCTAAAATTAAATGATATCAGAAATTTACCCCACACCCACTATGTGATCTCATTATACTAGTGAAAAATGGTAATAGAGATACATTTAGCCTTGGAAAATAGCCAATATTTTATATATATTTATTATGGAAGATTCTAATTTAATAAAAATTATATGAGTTTCTTTCGTTGATGAAAATAACATTTATGGATGGAATAATTGAATGGTTCCATATCAAATTTCATAGTGTCATGAGAAATGTGATGTAATTATAGTGGAATTTTCCCACTTGAAATTGATTCACTCCTAACTTGTTCATAAAAGAAAAATCTAGATGTTGATGGAAAATATAGGAATTTTTTCCTATCATCCCTATTTGAAACTTGGGACACTAAGGATATGGGACATTAATCTTCCAATACTATGTGGGGAAAAATTAAAATATATATCAAGAGAATGTGAATATAATGGGGACTAAAAATTAAATATTTAGGTCCATTATTTAATATATACATATGATATATGTTAATGATATTTATGATTAATTTACTCCAGTCCAATAGAGAGTGTGTATCATTATATGGCATAGTTATAATTTTAAGGATTAAACTAATGTTAACAAATTGATGAGATATTTCAATCACATATTTGATCAAATGGTGTCTAATTTGGATGATATTGGAAATCTATATCTTAATGAGCAAATAAATAACTTCTCAATAACGAGATATAAATTACTTGGTATTTAAAAATAATATGAAAGAGGAAATGAAATTTAATTCCATGAAAGTTCATAAGATAAAATATAAAACAATCGTTTTATTATAATACGAAGGTGATAGAGATTGAAATAAAATCATGGAGGTTATTTATAAAAATTGAGAACATGAAGAGGTATGTATAAAAGTATGAACCTAGATAAGTGATTCAATTGTTGATGTGTTGGGAACATTTTAATTATTTTCCATAGATGAAATATGATAAAACTAACCATGATAGAGATGATGGATACCATTTTAGATAGATGTATGAAAATATTTGAAATGATGAAAATTTGGATAAAAATATTTATATAAAATTAAAAGTAAATTTACTGTGTAATGAAAAGAATGGAGACTAATCTTTCTTGAGTGATTTAGATTTTTATGTGTCTAAAAAACACACAATCATTATTAAGAAGTTCAAAAATAATAATGTCATATCAGTCATTCTAGAATATTTAGAAGAAGGATATACAGAGTATATGAATAGGTAAAAACTACTATCCTACCATGAAAAAAATACTATTATTAATAAGAATAAAATATTATCATAAAATAATAAAAAAAGTTAATATGTCATATTAAGTGATGTCATGAAATATATTATAATGTATACAGTGATGATTTAGAACAAGAAAAGATTTTGGATTTTCATGATATAATGTTGGATACATAGAATGATGAATTTCATCATGTTCAATCTGGATTCGTTAATGATGTAATCACTTTGAATACAAGGAGGGAATGCTATGAGAAAAAAGTGCATATTCGAGTTGAATTATCCAAGGATTTTAAGAAATCCAAATCTATGAAAAAGTAACATGCAATTTATAATTTCTAATGTTATTCAAAATATATTTCATTGTGTTCAAAAAATCTTAAAATAGAATCCAGATATTTTTTCATATGAATGGTTTAAAAAGTTTCCTCTTACAAAAATGTGATGTAAATTTAGTCAAATAATGGAAAACTCTCCACATAAAGAAGCTTAATAAAACATGAACTTTCTTTACTATAATAATAACAAAAACAACAATAATATGGAATAAAGATGTACTTTTGATGTTATGAAATCAGTGGGAACAAATCCTATGGCTATTGGTACAACATATATTTACAATAACATTAAAATTAATAATGGGAAGAAATCCCTATATGTAGAAATATGGTCTATTTGAAAAAAATATTCTTAGAAGGGAAATGTTTAATTCTGTAGAAACCACTATATAGATCTCATAGACTATTATAATTGATAATAAAGAAATAATGAGTTTAAAATTGGCCAAAATAAAACAAGATAATGTGAATATTTTATAGAATCACATAGAGATTCTTGTGAGGAATGAATTTCAAATTTTAAATAGAATCCTTATGGAAGACCTAAGGCCACTGTTGATATAGAAGAAGGCTATTTGATCTTCCTTCCCATAAAAAACCTATAGATTGATAAGATAGAAAATAAGGATAAATATACATTTAATTAAATTGGTTGCATAAAAAATCCTATTATTATGGTTGAGGCCACTATGTTATAAGAAAAGATAAATGATAATAGTATTTGGAGGAGAAGCATAATTAGTATTTCCAATAATGATGTTGGGAAGAATTAGATATCCCAGTTGAGATAAATCTCTTACCCTTCATACTTAGATTAATTATATAGAAATACCCTCAATATTACCTTTCAATTTCTATATACTAACATTCATTGATTTGAATTAACAATACTAGGGGAGCTAGATGAGGTTTCCATTTGTGGAAAGCTGGATAATATTTGCATCATAGAGTATATCTACTAACATGATGTGGAATGTGAGTGTCTCCATCAATGAAGATAAAAATAACAAGATATTCTATGAAAAAATGTAAAAATGAATGTAATCTATATTTTTGAAAAAACCAACAAAAAATAATGATTGAACTATTACAATCAAACTTTTCATCAATGTTCTGAATTTTAAAATTATGTATACTATGTGTGATGAATTGTTTGATTAGGTAGATAAGAAAAATGGAGAGTAAATTATCTTGTAGTTGAACTTTACTAATTAATTTTTTGGCTAAAATACATGGTTTTATTTTAATGATAAATAAATTAAATATTTAATATATTGAGATTATTGGTAACTATATCACATGGTAGAATATTAATGGAATGTTTTTTGAAATTAGTAATGTATTTCGTGTTTCTCTAATTGTTATCCAATTTATACTAAGATTATATTAACAAAAGGCTCCTAGATAAATTGTGTGTGTGTGCTGACATACATCTATCAGAATGCAATTAACATGTTATAACAATTTATAAATCTATAAGAACATGTTTAGAATCTCCCATTCCTCAAAGTCAATAAGGGGAAATTTAGCGAGATTCAACCCATAAATTTCATTTTTACATTATTATAAATAAGGGGGAGAATGAAATTATAAAACATAATATCTTTAGAGTTTTTTTTATTGAAAACCATTACAAAGGAGGAGATGTCTTTCTCAAGCATGAATTGTATTTTTTTCCAGTATTGAGTTTTGCAAGAATGTTATGAGAATCTATAAATAAATGATTGGAGATGCTCTAGAGTAGCTGAGATTCTATTATAATAAATGAAAAGTAAGTATGTGTAGGTTGATACATATTAAAATTGATGGATAATTGCACATAAGAGACATTAATCTGATAAATAATGTGTTGATCTTCCAATAGACAAATGATATGTGTTAGTTGATTTAGTGATAGTAACTATATCATCATGGAAATATATTGAGTTGATTGTGTTTAGATGGGTGTTGTTTAATGAGGGAATTAGTAAATGTGAACTGAGACAATAATTTTCATACTATGGTTGACCTGCATGGTCAATGTAGACTGATACATGTGGTCAACACATTATTTTTTACATATAGTGTATACAAAATCACTCATAAGGTCAATAAATTTCACAACCACTATGAAACTATTGTGTATGAATCATGTATTTTTTATGTAAACATGAAAAATACCATGTTGAATAATTATACACTACTTTGTAGACATGTGTATGAAACTTTGAAAACATCTATATCATAGTTTGAATGAATTTGGTTCTGTAAATATTATTGTAAGAGGAAAAAACCTATCCATAGGTAAATATTTATTAAAATTCTAGGATTTGTAATTCTAAATAAATGATGAATATTTGAATATAAATATGATGGTACTTATGATTTTTTTCATAGATTATAGTGCCATGATTTATTAAATGGTTGTTGATTTGTGCTACTATTAATCAAAGAATCAAAACCGATGTGATTATTTTATATTTATAATGATGGAGACTAAGATTCCCCATGATGATGAGATGGAAACCACGTCATAGGGTTCTATTGAATGAATATGACATCATTATATAGTGTAATTTTTTATAGTTGTTTTGGTCATCTAAAAAATTTTATGATGTGTGGGAAATAATTATTGTTCGATATAAGAATTAAAAAATATATATAAATAAGTCTACACAATATTCTAAGCTACCGTGTTTCATTTATTCATCCTGATATTAATGTTTCATGATTTATGGATTATATGATTCTATAATTATTCAATTACCATATAGTGTAAAATTTATTAGTCCTAATTAAATTAGAATTTAATCATTGAATCAACATGAATATGGATAAACTACTTAAAAGAGGAGAAGGCCCACTACATATAATCCCAAAGTTTCCATATTAATTATGAAAATATTAATGATGGTATTATTCTATGAACTAATATGACTGAATTAAGTTTCCCCTTTAATACCATACCTCTTTTTCCATTGTATTAAATTATCTTATTAAAAAATCTACTCTATAAATAAAAATTTGTGATGAAGAGATAATAAGAGTAGTGTAGAAACCATGATATTTCTGATACCCAAATAAATATATATTGTGTATCAAAGGAGTGTAACCAGATTAAATTCCATGTTAAATGTGTATAAAATAAAAGGATAAGATATATAATAAATTTTTTGTTTTTTTAGTCTACAGAATATGTGAGAAGCATGATCCATTTTCTGTTAACTTGGATATTTTGTAGTCAGGATAACTTGTGTAAAAGGTTAATTGAACCTCAAGACTATAGGATGCAAATATTTGATGAAGAATAAGGCCAATAAGAATACTATATAAAAAGGGTTGTAGCTAAGGACCTATTCATGTAGGGGTTCATGAGGATAGTTGAAAAACTATTGGTATGTATTATAAAGACCCACTAGTATGTTCTAAAAAAAATTTCATGAGACAGATTCATCGATTGATATTGAATAATAAAGAAACCATTGACAAACAAGTGATGGGAAAAATTATACCTTTTACATTATGTTTACCTGATTATGGTTGAGAGAAAAAAAGAGAAGTGGGTCAATAAATTCAATTGATACATCTATAGAATTAAAATAAGTAATATTCATAAAATGGAATGGGATCATAGATTTATCTCTCCCAACTCAATGATCTCACCAGATAGTTGAATAACATTATAGTTGTCATAGTTATAATTTTTTTGGATAATATGTGCCCGAAAAATTCCTTTATAATTTAAAATATTTAGTAGGATCTTTTATACATTCATATCTATATACTAATCATAATTAATATATATATATATTAGTTTTATTGAATAATTTTTTAATGAAAGGGTTTCATTATAATAAAAATTTATATGGCATTACATTCCCTAATTTTGGAATATATTATCACAAGAATATTAAAGTAGTCCATGAAAAATCTGGGAAATTTTGTTTCATCACATCCTTAGGTTATCATATTTCGAATATTTTTATAGGATTCCTCCAAGGATCCGTATACAATAGATTTTTCTATTTTATCATCAGTGGATCTTTCATATTAATAGCATGTATTGGTTCTTCATTATATGAAATCTTGGACTCCTTGTAACAGCCCGAGATTTTATGAATTTTTTTTTATTTCACTAATGTCTTGTGTTGTACGCTACACCAAAAGGAGCTTGCACAACATGCATCCTTGACTTGCCTGGCATTACAAGCAATCGCGACCTTCCTCGATAGCTTGCGTCGTACGCAATACCGAGTTTCACTAAACAACGATATGCTATTAAAATATTATTAAAACTAGCCGTTATGAATAGTAATAACCACTTTTTGAAATTTTATAAATTTTATTTTTCAAAATGGACTTCATTTTTGGATTCGGAATACCGAAATTAGCCTAGGGTGAAATTTTGGTATTTTTCTGAAAACTTTCAATTTTTGATGAATAGTGAAACCACTAAGTGGTAGGTTAAGAACTGAATTTTGCATAAAACTTAATTTTACCGCTTCTGTGAATGGAATTTCGAAAATCCGATAGACACGGTTGATATCAGTAAATAAAATGTGGTTCAATAAGATAAAAATAATTTTTTGGTGTATAGTAACTTTTTAATTTTTTTACCGCGGTTAATAGTAAATAGGGTAACTAAGGGTAAAAATGATATTACTATTACCCTAACACAAGTCCTAATTCGATTGTATAAGTTTAATTCGACTAAAAACAAACTTAGGAATAAAATATGACCATTTAGGCCCACATGGGTTAGATTAGGACATTTATTATTAATTTATTTAAAGAAGGGTTAAAATAGTTAAAATCAACGTTTAATAAGTAAATCATTTTTAATATGGGGTTATACATAAGATAAATTCGACTATAAATATTCATTAGAAAGCTAAAAAGATGTCCTACATAATGATATTTTATTTATAATTTTTAGACTTTAAATAAATTAATTTATTTATGACACAACGATGATGCAGTAATTACCCTTTTAAGGAAATATTAACATAATTGATGTTATAAATGATCAAATGAATGTAATTTGAGACTTTTTATGAATTTAAATAATTTTATATGTTACTATGATATATTAGTGTTGATTTTATCAACTTTTTTTGAACATATAATTCTGTTATGACTTTCAAAAAAATCATATATCAAATAGTTTCAAAATTGACACAAAATAGTTTTTAAATCAAATATTATATTATTAATTGTTATTTTATTCCTAAAAATATAACGTTCGGCCAAATGACCTAGCTAAGGATATATATGTTAATAATAAACAATTTGGGGTTTGTTTGGCTTGTTATAGTAAGTGTATTATCCATATAGTGAAAGAAAACAAAAAGACACGGTAAAAGTTAAATTATTTAACTTAGAGTTAAATCTAATTGATAAGGTTAAAATAATAACCAAAACTTGTCTAAATATTATTGGTTGATAGGATTTCTACCCATCCCCACTTTAGCTTAGAAATAATCCCCATTGGAACCATTATAAACCGATTTTGACATTAATATAAAATAATATTTTGAGGTATTCCTAAGGTGCCCCTCTCCTCCCTTATAAAAGGACACCTCCTCCCCCTCCTCCTCACACCAATTTGCGCACTCAAGCTCGGCCAACCCCTGACGAAATCCCTTCTCCACTTCCCTAGTATCATCATAGAGGTCCTGGTCTTCTTCAAATACCATCCTTAGTTCTTTAAGTGGAGGCTAAGAAAAGGCGCGTCAAAAAGAGGTAATATCCATTACTGATCTTTTTCAATTTCTTTCTTCTTAAACTTCTTCTTCTTTAGTTGTTTCATGATAAAGTAATAACATAAGTATTTCTTATATACTGATATGTTATTATAAATATGAAACAACTCTAATTAACCTTCTATCCATCCTACAGAAAAAGGAAATCACCGCGCGTGCGTACGTACGGAATACCGTCTCCACGCCATGGTGTAATCTATTTTCCACCACCACATTAATTGGATGGGTATAAAGGTGTAATGAGTAACTATATATGATTATTATAAAGTGATATTGATACTTAAATAGTATACATACACTTCAACACAATTCCACGACCATGGGAACGATATCATCGCTCGTGCGTACGTACGGACTACCGTCTCCACGACGCGATGAGATTCATTCTCAATGATTGACCATTCTTGAATGATTATAAAGTATATATAATAAGTACTAATGAAATATATGACCTAATAATACTAGAATTATTTATATTTATATGTATGTCATCTACTTAATTCCATTCAATTCAATAAGGAAACGAAAACAGCGTTCATGCGTACGTACGGACTACCGTCTCCATGAACGGTGTATTTCTTTCCATTTACTGATTTATTATATATGTGTATTATGAATATATATATATATATAAATCATGTTTTATATTCTGTAATTAAGTAATAATGATCTAAGTAATCATATGAATAATTACAAGTTAAAAACACGAACGACAAATGAGACGATTTTACCCAAAACGCTACTTTAACAAGAATTTACAAAAGAACGGGTAATATAAAGTCATAAGTGGACCATATATGATATAATAACAATGAATATGATTCTGGAATAAGTCAATAACATGATTTAAATCATATACAGGAGGTTCGGACACTCACAAAGAAAGTCGGACCTAAGGTAAGGGAAATATCACAATCTCATTTTTATCCGAGATTGTTTATACTTTGGCATTTACTGGGGTGTATTTTATCATCCACATCCATGTTTCCTCAATATGTAATATTTATATCCTTATACAATAGTTTATATTCAATTTTACCCTTCGATAAATTTTTAGTAAAGGATATGAAAGGAATCTTTTGTCATTTTTCGTATGAGGTACTTTTTTGACCTTTCCGACAAAAGTACGAGAAGAATGTTTTTTTAACTTATACGGCATGAATGGATTTTTAAAACATTATTTCCAAGAAACTTCCTTTACAAGTTTTCAAGTTTATTTTTAATCAAATTCTTTTATTTTAAAGTCGTATGACATGTTATGAAAGGAAAAATGTTTTTGAAGTAGAAAGGATGTTTTCCTCAAGAATGGAGTTCAAGTATTTTATCAAAATTATTTTCCATCTAATAAAAGGGTTCTGTTTTTGTCCCTATTATTACATTGATTTGACTATGTTGTGATGGAATTATGTTTATGAATTCCTTTATGTTATATGAATGGTTTTATGAGGTCATGTTGTTTAAGAATCCCATTTTTATTACATGGGTTATGCGATGAAGTATGATTTATGATAATGTGGCACACATAAGAAAGGATTCATTATAAGATGGGTGGGACCTATATCATCCTCAAATGCATTGGGTAATGATTTTATATCTCATGAGATAGATAGGGCTGGAACGGTAGGTTATACCGGTTCAGTGAAACAGGACTGAAACGAGGGTTACTCGATTCAGAAAGGGACTTTGTCCACTAAGATAGTCTTGGCAATGAGTCTTGACTAACAAGAAATGATTCTCTATGATTATGTGTGTATTCCACAAAGTTTCATGTTTTAATTTATGATTATTGTGATTACATTTCACTACCATGATTTACCCCCTGTTATGAAATTATGATCTCTTTTCCAGGTTAATATTTCCAAAAGATATGTGCTTATGTATATGATGTGAATGATATTTCTTTTGTTTACCCTTACTGAGCATTTAAGCTCACCCTTTTATGTTTTCTTTTCCCCAGGATATAAAGAACGGTTTTAGGTAAAAAAAGGAAGATCTTTATGGGAGATTTTGAAGATCTTTCACCATGATTAGAAGATTATGTTCCGAGTTTCCAAAGACACTAAAATATTACGAACCTTGTGTGTGTGTGTTTTTGTTATGTACTAAGTATTCCGAAAAAGTAATCTAAAGTCTATGTACGTTAAGCTTCGGGTCTCTACAGTTGGTATCAGAGGAAAGGTTTAGTCAACCTTTGGAAACTAGGATGCGAGATCTTTAGTGAGATCCCTAGAGATATTTATAAGGCATGTCTAGGGATGTCCCTAAGGATAAGTATACGTATAGGATACAATCCTAGAACTACGGTAACGATCATATAATTTAACATAAGATGTTAGATATTCAGGGTACTCCCCCTTTATTATGTTGTTTTCCCTAGCATGATTTTTTCCTCTCACACTATTCTTTTTGGGTTTTAGACGATGGATGGAACCCGAAAGAACCGTGTTGATCAATGCAATGGACAATGCAATGATTGACCTCCTGAACAAACAAATGTTATGGGAGATGGAGTGCAAAATCTTATTGCTATACTTACACAAGCTATGAATCATTCTGGACATCCAAATGAGCAGAGAAGAGAACAATATTCTATTGAGTCCCTCATGAGGCAACGTCCAACTTCTTTCAGTGGGTCTTCTGATACACTTGTTGCTGAAAAATGGATCAGTACCACTGAAAAGATATTTTCAGTTCTTCAATGTTCTGAGCATGATAAAGTCATCTTAGCAGTATATCGTTTGGAAGGTGAAGCTGATCAATGGTGGAATCTTATTAAGAATACGAGGCAAAGGGATGAAATTGAGTCCATGGAATGGGACGAGTTCAAGAACTTGTTTTTCAGTAAGTACTTCCCTCGTATTCTTCGAACAAAGATGAAGAAGGAGTTTCTTGAACTAAATCTAAAGGATGATGAATATGTTGGGATATACGAAGCGAATTTTACAAGACTTGCAAGGTATGCATCTGGTATTATCATCCAACCTGAAAGTAAAGTTGATTGATTTTTCAGTGGCTTAAAACCAAGTCGTCGAAAGGCATTATCTATAAGAGACTTTAGTAGCTATGAAGAAATTGTGCGTTGTGCTATCAAGGTAGAAATGGAAGTTGGTGTTACATATCCATCTCATGGTTTTGACAAGAAACGAAAGATGGAGGTCAAGGAGAAATCTCAGAATAATGGTGAAAAGAAGATGAATGTTTCCTTATGCACAAAGTGAGGAAATAAGCATGGTGGAGATTGTCTTAAAGGGACTAGAAAATGTTTTAAGTGTGGAAAAGAAGGTCATCGAGCAGCTGAGTGTCGAAGTAATGGAAAAAGGGATTCTATTGATGTGATTAAAGCAAACACTACAAAGAACGCACCACCAACACTTCAATGCTTCAAGTGCAAGGAAATGGGGCATTATGCTAATAAATGCCCTAATCCAAGGGTTAGTGATGATCAACATGAGCAACCACTTAAGGTAAAGGACAAAGGGAAGTCACATGCGATCACTATTGGCGATGTTGAATATGACAATGATGTGGTAGAATGATTAAGTGTTTATGTAATGGGATTCCAAAATAATGTTGTATCGTAAAGTATTTATGTATTGGTCTAATTTTCTATTCAAAGTGATTGAGATATTTTTGGAAATAAGATGATATGCGTATAATGAAGGGAAAACGAGAAAACAAAATGTTTAACAGTATTCATGAGCTCATGATTGATATAAGGACTAAGTGATACCATGGTTTGAGTATATAGAATTTTGAGGATTGTGGTATGTGGAAAGAGTTAACTTTTAATATAATTCATGTTTTCAATAAGGTTCAATGGGTATTCAAGAGAGTACAAGATTAAGGCCTTTGAATGTTTGGAATGTGACCAACAAGATATATCTTATGATATATGGGGATCAACGATGGTATTAAATCTCTGGTAATCGTTTTCACTATGTTATTAGAGTGGACTGCAGTATTATGGATAAGCCTAAAGATTGGAATGGATTATGTTGGACATAAGTTAGTATTGTTTAAGGATATAAGTTTTTTCGATATTATTGATGGGATGTTATAGTAATATAGTTTTAGAAAAAGGACAACCTGCAGGACGGGCGACAGCCCATCGCGTCGGACAAGGCTGTGGGAATCGAACCCACAACTGAAATGCGACTGGCCTTTATCGCCTACCACTGGCCTACAGGAAGTCCCTGTTTAGTAGAAAATAGTTTTATTATATTAATCAGTATGATATATGAAGTATAAGTCTATTTTAGGAACCATATATGATTAATCTCACTATAGATCGACTTATGTATATAATTTTTCTAACCTTTTGTTTGAGACAGATGGAATGACCCGTCATTCTATCACATGATCTGCTAACACTTCACGAATAACAAATTCAACTTCATTTATTCAAGATATGAAGTGGAAATTGTTCAAGGCATGAACAACAGTGAGATTGTACCAAAATAAAGAATGTATTTATTCTAATTCAAATTTTCAACTTTAGGGAAATGATCTTGAAAACCAAAAATGTTGTCATAGTGATCTTATACCTGATGAATCAGATGGTACCTTAGATCGTCACAAATTTATGGATTTGTGATTACTGGATTTTCCATATCCATGTTCTCTACCACTCTCCATCAGAACATGATGGTTATATTTCTCTTCCATATCCATATTTTCACCTATGTGGAAACCCAGTGATTAGTTTATTTGGGTAATCGTTACATTTCATACTTTAGTTTTTAAAGCCAAGTTTTGGTATTCCTTTTTACAATGTGGGTTTCTATTAAAGAAACTTTCGAATAGTAAACCATTTATAACCCCGACGAATTTCTAGGGCGAAATTCATTTTAAGGGGGGTAGAATGTAACAGCCCGAGATTTTATGAAAAATATTCTTTTTTATTTCACTAATGTCTTGTGTTGTACGCTACACCAAAAGGATCTTGCACAACACGCATCCTTGACTTGCCTTGCATTACACGCAATCACGACCTTCCTCGATAGCTTGCGTCATACGCAATACCGAGTTTCACTAAACAACGATATGCTATTAAAATATTATTAAAACTAGCCGTTATGAATAGTAATAACCACTTTTTGAAATTTTATAAATTTTATTTTTCAAAATGGACTTCATTTTTGGATTCGGAATACCGAAATTAGCCTAGGGTGAAATTTTGGTATTTTTCTGAAAACTTTCAATTTTTGATGAATAGTGAAACCACTAAGTGGTAGGTTAAAAACTGAATTTTGCATAAAACTTAATTTTACCGCTTCTGTGAATGGAATTTCGAAACTCCGACAGACACGGTTGATATTAGTAAGTAAAATGTGGTTCAATGAGATAAAAATAATTTTTTGGTGAATAGTAACTTTTTACTTTTTTTTACCGCGGTTAATAGTAAATAGGGTAACTAAGGGTAAAAATGATATTACTATTACCCTAACACATGTCCTAATTCTATTGGATAAGTTTAATTCGACTAAAAAAAAACTTAGGAATAAAATATGACCATTTAGGCCCACTTGGGTTAGATTAGGACATTTATTGTTAATTTATTTAAAGAAGGGTTAAAATAGTTAAAATCAAAGTTTAATAAGTAAATAATTTTTAATATGGGGTTATACATAAGATAAATTCGACTATAAATATTCATTAGAAAGCTAAAAATATTTCCTACATAATGATATTTTATTTATAATTTTTAGACATTATATATTTTAATTTATTTATGACACAACGATGATGCAGTAATTACCTTTTAAGAAAATATTAACATAATTGATGTTATAAATGCTCAAATGAATGTAATTTGAGACTTTTTATGAATTTCACTAATTTTATAGGTTACTATGATATATTAGTGTTTCTTTAATCAACTTTGTTCGAACATATAATTTTGTTATGACTTTCACAAAAATCATATATCAAATAGTGTCAAAATTGACACAAAATAGTTTTTAAATAAAATATTATATTATTAATTGTTATTTTATTCCTAAAAAAATCTAAGGATCGGCCAAATGACTTAGATAAGGATATATATATTAATAATAAACAATTTGGGGCATTTTTGGCTTGTTATAGTAAGTTTATTAACCATATAGTGAAAGAAAACAAAAAGACACGATAAAAGTTAAATTATTTAACTTAGAGTTAAATCTAATTGATAAGGTTAAAATAATAACCTAAACATGTCTAAATCTTATTGGTTGATAGTATTTCGACCCATCCCCACTTTAGCTTCGAAATAATCCCCTTTGAAACCATTATAAACCGATTTTGACATTAATATAAAATAATATTTTGAGGTATTCCTAAGGTGCCCCTCTCCTCCCTTATAAAAGGACACCTCCTCCCCCTCCTCCTCACCCCAATTTGAGCACTCAGTCTCGGCCAAACCCTGCCAAAATCCCTTCTCCACTTCCCTAGTATCATCATAAAGGTCCGTGTCTTCTTCAAAGACCATCCTTAGTTCTTTAAGTGGAGGCTAAGAAAAGGCACGTCAAAAAGAGGTAATATCCATTACCGATCTTTTTCAATTTATTTATTCTTAAACTTCTTCTTCTTTAGTTGTTTCATGATAAAGTAATAACATCAGTATTTATTATATACTTATATGTTATTATAAATATGAAACAACTCTAATTAACCTTCTATCCATCCTACGGAAAAAGGAAATCACCGCGCGTGCGTACGTACGGAATACCGTCTCCACGCCGTGGTGTAATCTATTTTCCGCCACCACATTAATTGGATGGGTATAATGGTGTAATGAGTAACTATATATGATTATTATAAAATGATATTGATACTGAAATAGTATACATACACTTCAACACAATTCCACGACCATGGGAACAATATCATCGCTTGTGCGTAAGTACGGACTACCGTCTCCGCGACGCGATGAGATTCATTCTCCATGATTGACCATTAATGAATGATAATAAAGTATATATAATAAGTATTAATGAAATATATGACCTAATAATACTGGAATTATTTATATTTATATGTATGTCATCTACTTAATTCCATTCAATTCAATAAGGAAACGAAAACAGCGTTCATGCGTACATACGGACTACCGTCTCCATGAACGGTGTATTTCTTTCCATTTACGGATTTATTATATATGTGTATTATGAATATATATATATATATAAATCATGTTTTATATTCTGGAATAAGTAATAATGATCTATGTAATCATATGAATAATTACAAGTTAAAAACATGAACGACAAATGAGAGGATTTTACCCAAAACGCTACTTTAACATGAATTTACAAAAGAACGGGTAATATAAAGTCATAAGTGGACCATATATGATATAATAACAATGAATATGATTCTGGAATAAGTCAATAACATGATTTAAATCATATACAGGAGGTTCGGACACTCACAAAGCAAGTCGGACCTAAGGTAAGGGAAATATCACAATCTCATTTTTATCCGAGATTGTTTATACTTTGGCATTTACTGGGGTGTATTTTATCATCCACATCCATGTTTCCTCAATATATAATATTTATATCCTTATACAATAGTTTATATTCAATTTTACCCTTCGGAAAATTTTTAGTAAAGGATATGAAAGGAATATTTTGTCGTTTTTCGTATGAGGTACTTTTTTGACCTTTCCGAAAAAAGTACGAGAAGAATGTTTTTTTAACTTATACGGCATGAATGGATTTTTAAAACATTATTTCCAAGAAACTTCCTTTACAAGTTTTCAAGTTTATTTTTAATCAACTTCTTTTATTTTAAAGTCGTATGACATGTTATGAAAGGAAAAATGTTTTTGAAGTAGAAAGGATATTTTCCTCAAGAATGGAGTTCAATTATTTTATCAAAATTATTTTCCATCTAATAAAAGGGTTCTGTTTTTTCCCTATTATTACATTGATTTGACTATGTTGTGATGGAATTATGTTTATGAATTCCTTTATGTTATATGAATGGTTTTATGATGTCATGTTGTTTAAGAATCCCATTTTTATTACATGGGTTATGCGATGATGTATGATTTATGATTATGTGGCACACATAAGAAAGGATTCATTATAAGATGGGTGGGACCTATATCTCCCTCCAATGCATTGGGTAAAGATTTTATATCTAATGAGATAGACAGGGCTGGAACGGTAGGTTATACCGGTTCAGTGAAACAGGACTGAAACGAGGGTTACTCGATTCAGAAAGGGACTTTGTCCACTAAGATAGTCTTGGCAATGAGTCTTGACTAACAAGAAATGATTCTCTATGATTATGTGTGTATGGCACAAAGTTTCATGTTTTAATTTATGATTATTGTGATTACATTTCACTACCATGATTTACCCCATGTTATGAAATTATGATCTCTTTTGTAGGTTAAGATTTCCAAAAGTTATGTGCTTATGTATATGATGTGAATGATATTTCTTTTGTTTACCCTTACTGAGCATTTGAGCTCACCCTTTTATGTTTTCTTTTCCCCAGGATATAAAGAAAGGTTTTGGGTAAAAAAAGGAAGATCTTTATGGGAGATTTTGAAGATCTTTCACCACGATTAGAAGATTACGTTCCGAGTTTCCAAAGACACTAAACTATTACGATCCTTGTGTGTGTGTGTTTTTGTTATGTACTAAGTATTACGCAAAAGTAATGTAAAGTCTATGTACGTTAAGCTTCGGGTCTCTACACTCCTACTAAATAGAATATGTAACTCCCTGATATTTTGGAATATATTTTATTAAATAAATACAATATTAAACAGAATGATCCATAAAAACACCATATTATAATGAGCCACATCATATTTATTATTATGAAATTTTTCTAATAAAAAAATTAGTAAATAAAAATATTTTAACCAATTAAAAATTCATACTTTTAGAGGATATTAATTGATATGATTTAATACCAAAAATCATTTTTGATGATAAAATAACTATTTAATTTATTAATAAATTATAATAGATCTCCATTAAGACAATATTTTTATAATATATAATATTTCAATATATAAACCTACATATTAACATCATTAAGTTTGGAATTTGTATAGACAATACTATGAAGAGTTATTTTTTTGAAAGGTCATTTTCAATAAAAGTATTTTTCTATATATTTTCATATAACATATATAATAATAAAATTTAGTATTTTTCATTAGAAAACGATCGATATTTTTTAATTCAATATATTAATGTTAGTTTTAAAATATTTATGGTTTTTGTTAAAATATGCATTATTTTGTTGTATAGTAAAAAATAACAATTTTAAAAATAAGATTAATTTTATAACACTATTAGTATATGTGTATGAATTGGAACTTTATGAAACATATTTCTAAGGAATTTTTATTATTTTTTAAGAAAATTTTTTATTTTAAATTTTTTATTTTATTTTATTAACCAATATTTGAAATTTTAGATCTTAAGTTATATTTGTTTCTAAAAATTGTATTTGATATATTTTATATTTATTATTTTAAAATTAATTGTAATCACTACTCGAAAACTAATATAATAATGTGTATTTACACTTTTAATTAATTAGTCCCAATATTTTTAATAAATGAAATAATATTTTTAATTATAATGTATAAATTTCTTTGGTTATAACTAGTTACCTCAGAAAAATTGAAAAGGGGTAAAAATATTTAAAATTCGTAGGAATGGGTATGGAATTTTTTAAAATATGGATGTGAATGGATGGTGGAGTCCTTTATTGAATTTATTCCTTCCACTTTCTATAATTTACCATTTTTGGATCAACTTTCATTTCGAGTGACTTCACATTGATTAAAAGTATTGGGTATTTATAAATATTGTAACACCCCAGGATTTCAGAGTGTGTTATTTCTTAAAAATAATTCAATAACTTGCACTACACGCAACACCGAGTTCAATCACACCATTAAAAGAGGTCATGAATAGTATTAACTACATTTTGAACTTTATATAATCCTTATAATTTTAGAATCCCTATTATGAGTTTCTTAGTCATATTGCAAGAACAGATTCATTTTCAGTATTATCAACTTCTAATAGTGAACCCTTTTTAAATACAATATTTTAAACTTTTTGACTAAATGGGGACATCAAAAATTTAAAATGAAACATCCCAAGCTTCCACGGTACGCTTTCCTTTGAATAAAACAGTAGCGTGTGTTGTACGCAACTTCAAGTTCTAACACACCATAACCAATCAAACTAGCTGTTATGAATAGTAATACCTACTTTTTGAAGATATATATATTTTATATTTTAAAATGGACTTCATTTTTGGATTCGGAATATCAAATTTAGCCTATGGTGAAATTTTGGTACTTTTCGGATAACTTTCATATTTTGATGAATAGTGAAAATTACTAAATTTTAATTAAAAACAACTTTTTTAATCAAAATAATTAATAGTGATAAATTATGAATTTGAGTGGTTTTAAAGTATATTTAGAATATATTTTTACCATTTAATATAATGTTGGTCATTGGACATAATTTTACAATTAAACCGAACATAAACGAGTGTCAATCTTTTGATAGTTTTATCTCTTAAAAACACGCTTTTTGTTTTGACAGCGGCAATTAATTTTAAATTAATTTCTGCCACTTCTGTGTTTTGAATTTAGGAAAATGGATTCCATATTTGGAATCATGATGTTCAAATAGTGTAAATAGGTAACTTTTATTTTTAGACATTTTGAATAATTACTGTGGTAAATATTTTATTTACCATGGTTAAGGGTAAATCCGGTAAATAAGGGTTAAAAAATAATATTATAATAATACAAAATTACCCTAAAACGTGTCCTAACCTTATTGGTGGACAAATACCCGACGATGAGCATCCTTGGGTCAATTTGGGGACCCCTTGGAGCCAATTGTATGTGGTAGGGACACTTTATATTAATAATGTTAAAATAAAAATAAAAATGGCATAAGCTTACATCTTTTAGAAGAAAATTTTTTACATAGGGTTATACATGTTGGATTTTAGATTATAAATATTCATTAGAACGATAAAATGATTTCCTACATAATGATATTTTATTTATAATTTTTAGACATCAAATAATTTAAATTATTAATGACACAATAATGATGCAATGTTTACCTCATTAATAAATCATTTAAATAAATAAGATTATAATGATTAAAATATTATCTAAAACCTGTCCAATTCTTATTGGTTGATGTTATTTAGAATATTAGTCATCTTATCTTCGACCTCAATGATTTTTGGACCATTATAAACCGAATATAATTATATTATAAAGTAATACTTTCACTTTTTCCTAAAGAGCCCCTCTTCTCCCTTATAAAAGGAGACCACTTATACTCATTCCTCACACCTCTCAAGCCACTTGGCTCGTCCCAACTCTGCCCAACTAAGCTCCCCACATCCCTCTCCTCCTCCTTGAAGCTTCCCCTTAGGCAGAAAGCATTTCAAGAAGTCCTTTGGTTCCAACCAAAGTGAGTTACCTAAATTAAAGGTAACGATTTCTCTTAAATTATTTTCATTTATTTTGCTTCTCCAACCCACAAACTCTTTTTATTTCCTTTCTTTTGTAACAACACCAGTATCCTCAATATACTAGGATGTTTTTATAAGAGGTATTCAAACTACACATACACACAACTCCATCTAATGGATGATGAACATAATGTTTCTGTGGATGGCAAACTAACGCCTCACGAAACGATGATTGTTCAAATACATCTTACCGCCTCTCATGGTGGCCATTATGATGGAACTATAATTAAATATGATATTAATGATATATATTTTATATATAAGCTACTGTAATTCCATTTTATTTCATACCATTATTCGTTTCATTTGTATATACATACGATAATTTCATTTGAGGAAGTGCGGACTACCGCCCCCTTAAAATGATATGACTCGTTCATACCACACATGGAACGTATAAAGGATGGTGTTAATGAACTCAAGTAACATATATAAAATATTATATTATACTGTAATAGTAATATACCTAAGTATCATTTGGATTCAATTCTTTTAAAATAAAAATTAAATGGAAGTTGCGTTCGTGCGTACGTACGGACTACCGTCTCCATGAACGCGATGAGATTCATCCTCCATCGTATCCATTCAAGTATAATTATCATTTGATGATTTAAAAATGTTTTTTAAGGACTTGATACCATTCTGGATTTGAATAATATACAACCTATCCTTTACAAACATGTCTTACGTAACAAAACATACAAAAGAAAACAAGTAAGTTAACACCCGAAACAACGATAATACTAAGATATTATTATCAAATCAATATTAAAAGATCATATATGATATCATATTAATATATATGATTCTTGTATAATTTAATAACAATTATTTCACCATTATACAGGAGGTTAACCTACCCCAACCAAGGAAAAGTACAAGGTAAGGGATTTTCTTATCTCACTTTCAATTCCGGGAGATTTCCATTGTTCACCACTTAATTATTGCATGTGGTGTTTGTGTACTGACCATGATTGTATTCATTGTGTACTATACTTTAATTTATGGGTATTTACATCATCATGGTATGATACTTATTTCATGGGTGTATGTTACCTAATCGATAAGGGAATTTGAGATTTCAATTTCCACTCATTTGGCTTTACACATATTTCATTGATTATATTACTCCAAGATTATGTGTGGAATCGCTATTCATTTGATTATGTCTTAATTTCCACTCCCCTTTCTGTGGATATACTTTTGATACACATAATCACTCCATTGATAAATTCTCAAGTGATCGGTATGAACTTGATAAGAGTAATTTTAACTCAATCTCCATTTGTTGAGTTAAATATCCAATTCGTTGGTGTTGTTTCTACAAGAATATGTGTGAATATCCTTTGATTGTTTTACACTGAATATTCAATCATATTTAGTGTATTTATATTTTTCACACATAATTATGTCATTGATTTATCCTTAACCTAAGGAACGGCCTTTATGAGAGATTTCATCTCAATTTACATTCAACTGAGACTTCTTTGTTGATATACACCAAATCACTTTTATGTAGTGTATATAATGTACTTTGACATAGTATATCATGAATCCCTTTATTCTCATGATATTACAAAGTTTTTATTACCTCAATTATTTGTATTCAAGTGTCTCTCTTTTGGTTAGAACCTCTAACCAAAATACCATTTTAAAATGTTTTAAAGACTTATTCTTCTATATCCTGCTCATTAATGTCCATGTTTTAAAAATGGTTTTAAGGATTTATTTATATGGACATTATATTTTTAAAATTAAAACTCCTTTTAAAAGTTTCAAAGTGGTATGGGACACTTTGATTCAAAAATCTATTTTTAAATGGCTTCTTGACAAATAGTGTGACTTTTAAATGTTTCAAGAAAAGGGGGATATTTCTCTCAACAAGTTTTGATGATTATTTTCATCTATGTCAACATCCTTCATTATTCTTGATTGTGGTTAATGTGATACAATAAAGTCTTCCATATTGTATCAAATGAGTTATGTTTGACCGTGGATGTGCTATTTTTATACCATTCATGGTTTGTGGTAGAAGTATTGACATTTCATATGCTATTTTTAATACGAATGTTTATGTTATGTTTAAACCTGTTCATATGAGGAATGCATTGGACTTAATAAGTGACGGGTGGAGCCCGCTATAGCTCCTCGATGCATCGGTAGGTCTCATGAGACAAACTAGTGTCTTGGAACAAGGCCTTGACAAAATCTTATTTGTAGTCTTGGCACGAGGCCTTGGCTATGTGGTTATGATAGTCTGGCATTATGCATTCCAACATTATGAAAGTGGTTATTGATTTTTTTCATGTGATTATTCGATTAGTAGAATATTCATGTGAGTAAGTAAATGGAATTATTTCAATTTATTTATGCCATACCATGTTGAAAGTTCATGTTTTAAAGGCTTTTGTTTTAGTTATACATTGCCTTAAAAGTTTATTCTTATTTATGAAAGTTTCCGCTATATTGTTATCCTTACTGGGCATTTGAGCTCACCCCTTTTCTATGTTTTATTTTTCCCCGGAAGTGAAGAAGTAAGTTATGAATGACCTGCAGGGATATTATGTGGGGATATGAGTGTGGATTATGGAGACAATATGTTATTGTAGTAGTTTTTTGTTTAATGATGTAATGTAAAACTTATGAATATGTCTAGTGTTTCCAAGGCTACTAAACCAATCGGTCTTTCGAGATTTGATTTTCTTGTGATCATCCCAATGTTACGAAGTAATGCACCGACTCTGGGTAGCTGGGGTCGGGGCGTTACAGTTGGTATCAGAGGAAGTTTAGTACAAACCTTGGAAGCTAGATTTAGATAAACTCTGATTAGAGCACGTAGACCTAAGATGAACTTTGAGGATTAGTATAGAAGAACTTCCTAGAATTTTGGTATTGTAGAGATTTTGTGAGTTTTCCGAGAAATACATCCCTGTCTGGATACGAGCAGGTAGAGGCGGCTCTGGCACAGATGTACCTAGGGGTAAAACCCGAAAACACCGCTTTGAGCTAGACTCGAACGGGAACTGGTGCACGACAACGGGCCTTGCTGCACTCTTGGTTACGACACTCCCGGGGGATATGCTTAGGATAACTCTCATTTTCTTTACAAATCATTATGAAGGGTTTATGAGTATATACTTCCTCAAAGAAAACATTTTTATGATTATGGATTATATCCATAAATAGTTCAATTTATGTTAAGTGTTTTATAAGTATGGGATTATGTATTTTTATTCATAAACTGATCTAGTTTATGCCATTGTTTAGAAATGGCGCCCAGTAGAAGGAATGAGAACTCCAGAAATGCACATGATCCAAAGAGAAGGAAGGATCATATCTTTCATGGACTTAAGCTAGAATTTATAAGAGAAATAGTCTCCCATGTATTATCATCATATGAAGAAATAATATCATGTGTTGATAAGATAAGTAAATAGTTTACTGAGTCCTATGGATTTGAAGGGAAGCAAGAGAAGAAAAGGATGGAAGAGGGAAAGATGGATAAAGGGAAAAGGGAAAAGAAGAATTTTCCCATATGTTGTAACTGTGGAAAGAAACACCTTGGAACTTTCCTGAAAGGAATGGGAGTTTGTTATAAGTGTGGAGGAAAAGGGCACAAAGTACGTGACTGCAAGGGTAAGAAAATGGTTTTAAATGTACAATGCTTCATTTGCAAGGAGTTTGGACACTACACGAACCTATGTCCCAGTCATCAGACTATGCCGCAAATGATGTTATTGGATAATAATCAAGTTATGATACTACCACAGATGAAGAGGAATGATTAAAGTTTTTATGTTGATTATGTCAATTGAGTGTTGTATCAACAATGTACTTGTTACAATAATCATGGAGTATATTAGGATTGTACTGCAGTACTATTTCATTAGGGACTTGAGATTGTGTGGAACAAAGAAAAGTGACTCAATAGCAGGATAAATTTTTGGAAAATATATGGTTGAGGGAATGATAAATCATAATATAGTTCTGATACTGAGGTAGTGATTTTGGAATAATATGTGACTGTTTTGGATAAATTATATTGGATATTCTTGACTACCCTGGAACTGATTAATGATTTGTATATTCCATCATTGTTGGGGTTTAAAACATTTTTGGATTAATGAAGTATATCCAGCTTTCTATATGGAATAAGGGAGCATGAATGTAATCAATAAGGATTATGGTAATTCAGGATGTTTCGGTGTATTAAAACAATACATGATGAAGGTATTCATATGCTATTACGGGGTAAAAAGGTTCTACATTATGTTTACCTTACTTATAAATGTTGGAATGTGAGTTTGGATAGAAGTATTTTGGATAGTTCTAGTTTGGATAATTTTGGATTGCCATAAAAGGACAACCCGGAGGTCGGGCAGCAACCCGTCACGTCCGGCAAGGCTGCGAGACTTGAACCCGCAACCGAAGGGCGACAAGGGTGTATCACCTACCACTGGCCCACGAGATGTCCTGGATTAAATAATGAAGTTTTTATTAAAAGATCTTGTAGATGAATTATAAATTCGTTTATTTTGGAACCCTATACGAATAGTGTAAATAGAATTTTTTTTTACATTCTATTATCTTTTAGAGTGAAAGATGAGTTTGTGGTAGAAATTTATTAATGGATAAAACTCTAAATATAAAGTAAGTATATCTCCTTATGATCTTATCCAATCTCATAAATAAATTCCTCAATATTAAGAAAAGCAACTTAGAACAAAAATGTTTTCCTAGATGGTACCTTAAATCATCACTAATTTATGGCTTTGGGATTGTTGGCCTTTTCTAGCCATGTTCTCTACCACTCTCCATCAGATAATTGATGGTTAGATTTCTCTTCCATATCCATATTTTCCTACATGGAACCCTAGTATGTGTTATTTTCGGTAATCTTCATACTTTCCACTCTTTATTTTAAATAGAGGCCTCATTAATTCATTTTTCGATGTGGGATTTCAACTAAGATATTTTGAAATGTCAAAAATGTGTTGTCCCAATACCCTATATTTTGTTGAACAGATGGTACTTCAAATCATCATAGATTGATGAGTTTAAGGACCTCAATTTTATAATTGTTTGTGATTGATGACCTCAATCACTACCTATAAATATTTACGTTTTTCCTCCAATTATATGTCTCTAATTGCCACCAATGTTCTCCTAATCGAGATCATAATTTGGTGGTGACCCTTTCATTTATCTTTTCCTCATATTAAGACTAAATTTTAGTAACCCAATTTCCGATGTGGGTTTTCCCACAAATATATTTTCTACTTTCAACCTTTTATTTTCGAAGAACAATTTCAAATTGCGAGGACGCAATTTATTTAAGGAGGGGAGAATGTAACACCCCAGGATTTCAGAGTGTGTTATTTCTTAAAAATAATTCAATAACTTGCACTACACGCAACACCGAGTTCAATCACACCATTAAAAGAGGTCATGAATAGTATTAACTACATTTTGAACTTTATATAATCCTTATAATTTTAGAATCCCTATTATGAGTTTCTTAGTCATATTGCAAGAACAGATTCATTTTCAGTATTATCAACTTCTAATAGTGAAACCTTTTTAAATATAATATTTTAAACTTTTTGACTAAATGGGGACATCAAAAATTTAAAATGAAACATCCCAAGCTTCCACGGTACGCTTTCCTTTGAATAAAACAGTAGCGTGTGTTGTACGCAACTTCGAGTTCTAACACACCGTAACCCATCAAACTAGCTGTTATGAATAGTAATACCTACTTTTTGTAGTTATATATATTTTATATTTTAAAATGGACTTCATTTTTGGATTCGGAATATCAAATTTAGCCTAAGGTGAAATTTTGGTACTTTTCGGATAACTTTCATATTTTGATGAATAGTGAAAATTACTAAATTTTAATTAAAAACAACTTTTTTAATCAAAATAATTAATAGTGATAAATTATGAATTTGAGTGGTTTTAAAGTATATTTAGAATATATTTTTACCATTTAATATAATGTTGGTCATTGGACATAATTTTACAATTAAACCGAACATAAACGAGTGTCAATCTTTTGATAGTTTTATCTCTTAAAAACACGCTTTTTGTTTTCACAGCGGGAATTAATTTTAAATTAATTTCTGCCACTTCTGTGTTTTGAATTTAGGAAAATGGATTCCATATTTGGAATCAGGATGTTCAAATTGTGTAAATAGGTAACTTTTATTTTTAGACATTTTGAATAATTACTGTGGTAAATATTTTATTTACCATGGTTAAGGGTAAATCCAGTAAATAAGGGTTAAAAAAATAATATTATAATAATACAAAATTACCATAAAACGTGTCCTAACCTTATTGGTGGACACATACCCGACCATGAGCATCCTTGGGTCAATTTGGGGACCCCTTGGAGCCACTTGTATGTGGTAGGGACACTTTATATTAATAAAGTTAAAATAAAAATAAAAATGGCATAAGCTTACATCTTTTAGAAGAACAATTTTTACATATGGTTATACATGTTGCATTTTCGATTATAAATATTCATTAGAAAGATAAAAAGATTTCCTACATAATGATATTTTATTTATAATTTTTAGACCTCAAATAATTTAAATTATTAATGACACAATAATGATGCAATGTTTACCTCATTAATAAATCAATTAGATAAATAAGATTATAATGATAAAAATATTATCTAAAACCTGTCCAATTCTTATTGGTTGATGTTATTTAGAATAGTAGTCATCTTATATTCGACCTCAATGATTTGTGGACAATTATAAACCGAATATAATTATATTATAAAGTAATACTTTCACTCTTTCCTAAAGAGCCCCTCTTCTCCCTTATAAAAGGAGACCACTTCTACTCATTCCTCACACCTCTCAAGCCACTTGGCTAGTCCAAACTCTGCCCAACTAAGCTCCCCACATCCCTCTCCTCCTCCTTGAAGCTTCCCCTTAGGCAGAAAGCATTTCAAGAAGTCCTTTGGTTCCAACCAAATTGAGTTACCTAAATTAAAGGTAACGATTTCTCTTAAATTATTTTCATTTATTTGGCTTCTCAAACCCCCAAACTCTTTTTATTTCCTTTCTTTTGTAACAACACCAGTATCCTAAATATACTAGGATGTTGTTATAAGAAGTATTCAAACTACACATACACACAACTCCATCTAATGGATGATGAACATAATGTTTCTGTGGATGGAAAACTAACGCCTCACGAAACGATGATTGTTCAAATACATCTTACCGCCTCTCATGGTGGCCATTATGATGGAACTGTAATTAAATATGATATTAATGATATATATTTTATATATAAGCTACTTTAATTCCATTTTATTTCATACCATTATTCGTTTCATGTTGTATATACATACGATAATTTCATTTGAGGAAGTGCGGACTACGGCCCCCTTAAAATGATATGACTCGTTCATACCACACATGGAACATATAAAGGATGGTGTTAATGAACTTAAGTAACATATATAAAATATTATATTATACTGTAATAGTAATATACCTAAGTATCATTTGGATTCAATTCTTTTAAAATAAAAATTAAATGGAAGTTGTGTTCGTGCGTACGTACGGACTACCGTCTCCACGAACGCGATGAGATTCATCCTCCATCGTATCCATTCAAGTATAATTATCATTTGATGATTTAAAAATGATGTTTAAGGACTTGATACCATTCTTGATTTGAATAATATACAACCTATCCTTTACAAACATTTCTTACGTAACAAAACATACAAAAGAAAACAAGTAAGTTAACACCCGAAACAACGATAATACTAAGATATTATTATCAAATCAATATTAAAAGATCATATATGATATCATATTAATATATATGATTCTTGTATAATTTAATAACAATTATTTCACCATTATACAGGAGGTTAACCTACCCCAACCAAGGAAAAGTACAAGGTAAGGGATTTTCTTATCTCACTTTCAATTCCGTGAGATTTCCATTGTTCACCACTTAATTATTGCATGTGGTGTATGTGTACTGACCATGATTGTATTCATTGTGTAATATACTTTAATTTATGGGTATTTACATCATCATGGTATGATACTTCTTTCATGGGTGTATGTAACCTAATCGATAAGGGAATTTGAGATTTCAATTTCCACTCATTTGGCTTTACACATATTTCATTGATTATATTACTCCAAGATTATGTGTCGAATCGCTATTCATTTGATTATTTCTTAATTTCCACTCCCCTTTCTGTGGATATACTTTTGATACACATAATCACTCCATTGATAAATTCTCAAGTGATCGGTATGAACTTGATAAGAGTAATTTTAACTCAATCTCCATTTGTTGAGTTAAATATCCAATTCGTTGGTGTTGTTTCTACAAGAATATGTGTGAATATCCTTTGATTGTTTTACACTGAATATTCAATCATATTTAGTGTATTTATATTTTTCACACATAATTATGTCGTTGATTTATCCTTAACCTAAGGATACGGCCTTTATGAGAGATTTCATCTTAATTTACATTCAACTGAGACTTCTTTGTTGATATACACCAAATCACTTTTATGTGGTGTATATAATGTACTTTGACATAGTATATCATGAATCCCTTTATTCTCATGATATTAAAAAGTTTTTATTACCTCAATTATTTGTATTCAAGTGTCTCTCTTTTGGTTAGAACCTCTAACCAAAATACCATTTTAAAATGTTTTAAAGACTTATTCTTCTATATCCTGCTCATTAATGTCCATGTTTTAAAAATGGTTTTAAGGATTTATTTATATGGACATTAAAGTTTTAAAATTAAAACTCTTTTTAAAAGTTTCAAAGTGGTATGAGACACTTTGATTCAAAAATCTATTTTTAAATGGCTTCTTGACAAATAGTGTGACTTTTAAATGTTTCAAGAAAAGGGGGATATTTCTCTCAAAAAGTTTTGATGATTATTTTCATCTATGTCAACATCCTTCATTATTCTTGATTGTGGTTAATGTGATACAATAAAGTCTTCCATATTGTATCAAATGAGTTATGTTTGACCGTGGATGTGCTATTTTTATACCATTCATGGTTTGTGGTAGAAGTATTGACATTTCGTATGCTATTTTTAATACGAATGTTTATGTTATGTTTAAACCTGTTCATATGAGGAATGCATTGGACTTAATAAGTGACGGGTGGAGCCCGCTATAGCTCCTCGATGCATCGGTAGGTCTCATGAGACAAACTAGTGTCTTGGCACAAGGCCTTGACAAAATCTTATTTGTAGTCTTGGCACGAGGCCTTGGCAATGTGGTTATGATAGTCTGGCATTATGTATTCCAACATTATGAAAGTGGTTATTGATTTTTTTCATGTGATTATTCGATTAGTAGAATATTCATGTGAGTAAGTAAATGGCATTATTTCATTTTATTTATACCATACCATGTTGAAAGTTCATGTTTTAAAGGCTTTTTTTTTAGTTATACATTGCCTTAAAAGTTTATTCTTATTTATGAAAGTTTCCGCTATATTGTTATCCTTACTGGGCATTTGAGCTCACCCCTTTTCTATGTTTTATTTTTCCCTGGAAGTGAAGAAGTAAGTTATGAATGACCTCCAGGGATATTATGTGGGGATATGAGTGTGGATTATGGAGACAATATGTTGTTGTACTAGTTTTTCGTTTAATGATGTAATGTAAAACTTATGAATATATCTAGTGTTTCCAAGGCTACTAAACCAATCAGTCTTTCGAGATTTGATCTTTCTTGTGATCATGCCAATGTTACGAAGTAATGCACCGACTCTGGGTAGCTGGGGTCGGGGCGTTACAAATATTCTATGCCTTTTCACTTATAAATGGTGTATTCCTATCTACAAACCCTCACACCAAAACCAACTTAGTTAATACCAAAGTCTACACATAACTATGTTTAATTTTCATTGAAACCATTTTGTGTTTTTGGTTTTCTCAAAATACCATCCTTCAAATGATTAACCCCCTTGAGAAGTAGATAATCCAAGATGTGAGGTATACATTTATTATTTTACATTTCACATTCATAATTTTCACTATTCACTTATTCTTATTAAAATAACATCAAACTATATTAAAATTACATCATACGTATCATTATTTTACATTTTTTTTATTATAATTATTTTTAAGCATTAACCATATTTCCCTATCCTATTAATAAAAATGAAACTTTCATTATTTGGTTGGACATATAACAACTTCCACGACGAAACATGCTTCATTTTACTTTAAATACATACAAAAATAATCAAAATATTTAATTTAATATATATATATATATATATATTAAATTCATTAAATATTTTATATTCCTAAGTGATAATTTATATTACTCCTCACCCCATTATATGGAAAATAAAACCATCATCCATATGTGCACATGTACTTCCACCTCTATGGAACTATTGATTTCAATGTTTTTCCAAACCACCTTATAATAAGCGTCAAGATAATTATTTGAATTTATAAATATTTTTTATTAAATTTTTATCATTCTGGAACGAAAAATTTTACAACATGTTAACAACTTGATCAATAAACTATTGTGATAAATTCTACCATCTAAAAGAGTGTTCTAAGAGAAAAAAAATTTATATCCTCATATTATGTAATAAATTCGACTAGGTTAACCAATTCCTCAAATTATTCCATATTATAACATATCACAAAAATAGACAATAAATAATATCATTATTTTTTATTATAATGTTATTAAAAGTCAATTTCTTCATAATGATCCATTAAATATGTCAAGTTTGTGTTTGGGTTGGAACAATCACCAACATGAAAAATGTTATATATTTATATCATGTCCATTGAAATATAATTTTATGTAATATATTATATAATAAGTAATGAATACTTATATTGGGATTTTAGTAAAAATATATTAATTTAAATCAATATTTAAGAAAACACTCTTTGATAGAATAGAATCATTGAAACACAGTCATTGACCATTTTTTTTATTAATGATTATTACAAATAATTTCATAGAATAAAATTATAATATTAAAAATAATTCTGATATTTTATTTCCTGTAATTTTTATGAACCTTAAATGATACAATTATGGTAAAAATTTAATAATAACACCCCTATTATGAAACAATTTTTAAAAGTCAATATTACTCAAACCTGGCATTGAAAATATAAAATAAAAATAAAATATACTTGTGTATAATAAATGAAAATGTTTTCTATAAACGTTAATATACATTAATAAGGCTCTAGAATATGTTATTACCTTGTTTTTTTGTTACCCAAGTAGTTAGAGTGTGATGAAGTAAATATAAGTTCAAGGAAAGTGTTTTGTGTCTCAAATTATATATCTTGAGACATATTTATTATTATGAACCATGAAATATTTAATATGATTTGATTAAATAATACATAATTTATTTTACCAGCTTAATGTAACTCACTAGATTTTTAGATCCATATCAATTTTTTCAATAGATAGACATTGATTCAAGTGATACCATGTCCATAAGTATCCTCATTAACTCAACTCCCTTTATTGTGTCAAAAAAGACTTCCTAAAAATTATTATTCCATTGTTGATTTAATTTACCTTATGATTATATTACATATTATTTTCTCTTATTATATAGTGGAAGATTATTTATAAATACAATACTTATACCATAATAATTTTCTTTCTCAAAAATAATATCATCATTAATAATAATTCTCATCTTATTTAATGGTGGCCTCTCTAACATGTAACTATTCTCCTATCATATAAACGTTATCCTAAAAATTTGGAAACCTAATTTTATATTATCTAATTAAACCTTCATATTTCCCTTGTTCTCTTTTAAAAATTGTGTTTTATTATCTATTTTTTTATAAAACAAATTAACCCTGGAATTTAAAAATATTACAAATATTTTCCATCCATTAAAAATCCCATGTTTTATCTTAATATCCAAATTTTTATTATTGAACATTATTAAATTTCATAGATATATTATTGATGTTTTTTTTCAAAAATTATATTTTTTTCTGATGTTTTCATTCCACCTTTTTAAAACAATTATTTATTTTTAGGTATAATTTTGGAATATAACATTTTTATAGTAAATTTACTCAAAATATTTTGATATAATTATATTTAAAATATTTATATTATTTTCAATGATAAACTATTTAATATTCCATTCAAAGAGATGGGTTTTTTCATATATTTACATTATACCTCTTCAAAATTTTTATTAAATGTGAGTAGTATCTTCCTCTTTTTTGATGATGATAAAAATATTTTATAAAAACTAATTAATAGTTTGTTTTCTATTTTAAAATTTTATCATCAAAGGTATAATTTTTTTGGATGTTATTTTTCATGAACCACTAATAAATTTTTCGTTTTAAATATAATTTTTTTGTTATTTTATTTTTGTATGAATTATTTACATTTTTAATGTTAATTTTTGGGATATCATCTGAATAAGTTGTGAAAACCATTTTTCATTCCCATGTTTTTTTATGATATGTTTAATAATTTTTTTTTATTTAATGCATGTGTATGGATGATTAATGGGAGGGGACCTATATATCCCTATAATAAAATGGTAATGATTATGAATCAGGTGTTTAAAAAAGAATTTTTTTGAGGATTTATCCCATGAAAATTGGTACATGAGAGGATTTATCCGAATAAAAACATTACAAAAGATGATTTATGAAATGAGAAATGGTACACAATAGGATTTATAAGATGAAAAATGATACACAATACAAATTTCCCAATCGATATGGTAGACGTGGGGATTTATCCCCAGACAATGAGTACACAAGAGGATTTATCCCAAGACAATGTGTACATGAGATGATTTATCAAAATCCAAGGGGTAAAATAGATAATTTAACTCAATACCATTAGTATATAAGAGGATTTATCCCAAGACAAAATAGTACATGAAATCGTTTACCCCAACAGAAAGGGCTTGTATGAGTGGTTTTATCCCACACCCATGGGTATACATGAGGATTTTCCATATCCCTAGAAGGTACATGGGTGATTTAACATAGCCTAAATTTTGATGAATATATTTTTGGGTGTCCATGACATATGATATATTGGATTTTTTATGACACAATCATTTTTCACAATCATATTCCTACTAACATGACCATTGACTCATGATTACTATCTTATGATTTGACATGAGTTTTAGGTCGTATATTTTTTTTATTTGATATTATATTTCCTTCTATCACGAATTGAAAAAAATAGTTATTGTTCGATACTATTTTATTATGGTGGTTCACACATTATAATTTTTCATCATATGATTAAAATCATACCCTTGATGAAATTTTTATATGTTTCCCATACAGTGAATTTTAGATCACCCATTTCTTATGTTAATGTTTTCTTATTCATGAAAATGTGTGTAGGTCCCCATGCCCATATGAGATGAAAATTTAATAATGGATTTAAATTTTTCGATTACTAGATGGGTTAAATAATAATATGAGATATAAAACTAATTTATGAACGTTGTAATGCATAAAAGAGATGTATTTATATAATAAATGATCTCGATATGGTATCATAGATTTTTGGGTGAGACTCATGATCTTTGGGGTAGTTTCAGAGGTTTTGGGGAACTCTAAAAGGGAAGAATTATATGTGGTCCACAATTTAGAGGAAACCATTTATAAATCTGAAGAAGATGGAATTTATAGTTTTTTTCAATGTATCATGTTATGATAACATGGATAGAGTGTAGTTAAGGTAAAACCATGTGAAAACTATAGAGTAATTTCAAATCAACCGACATGGATAGTGTTTGGTATGGTAAACCATGTGTCCATACCATGTATTGTGGTAAGCTTATATGTAGATCCATCCACAAGACTGGATAATTGTTTGGAAAACCAGGTGTAAAAAGCATAAATCAAGGTAAAAGAGTAAATATTAAAATTTCCTCCATAATATTTTAAACCCCAACCATAAGTGTCTTGAAAATTCCCCATGCACACACCTCATCACTCTTCTTCCTCTCCCTCCTTCAATTATTTATTGATAAGAGTGTTTTATATGACATTACTTAGCATTAAAGGTGATTCAGCCAGTTTGTTTGCCTCCATAATTATTTTACATTGATTTTATCCTGATATTACATATTTGACTAATGTATTAGGTTCATATTCTTTCAAATCATGATGTAATTGGATAACATGGATAAGGATTTTACTTAGCCTTTATAAAGAATGTCTAATAGTTATGTTTGTATTTATCCATTCAACATTTCATCAAATGCATTTAATTCTAGGAATTTTATATGGGATTTCATTAAATATAATTAATTTAATGATTTAAATAGTATCAATTGTTAGATATTGGCCCCGATATGATCTCGGGGGGTCCAATGTGGGCTGGACGTGGGTTGATGTTCATAGTTTTGTCATGCCGAGGCCTTATTCAGATATATTACTATTTATTCCAAATCTAAATAATTTCTTCTTCCATAGTAACATGTTTCAATTAAATGAAAAATCGTTTCATTTTATTAATTTTCATTATATGGCATGATATAGGTAATATGGATTTCATGAAGTGACTGTTGGGGACTAAAAGAGAAAATATGATCTTAGGAAGTGATTTTTCGGGATGAGGATTAAATGTGAAAGCATCAAAAACATTACAAGTGGTAAAAGTATTATCCATCTAGCATGTGAATTGTTTTCTATATTCATGTGTGTGTGAGGAATGTCTAGTATAAATATGTCCCTTATCATTACTAAAATAATTAATTTAATTTAAATATTTTAATTTATATTAAATTGATAAAATAATATATATACCTAGAATTAAATTGAAATGTCTCGAGGATACTAATATCCTTTTCCACTGGACTGATACATGAGTTATAGATGTCCATGGTCTGGACAAATAAGTCACAAAGATGCTATAACAACACCATGATAGGGTGTGGGTTCAGATAGGTGAAGTGGGGACACTTGAGACAAGTGTGGCCTAGGTGGATAGACCATAGGTAAACAGGAACTTGTTTGAGATGAGTTGACTATTCTAGAATGACCCAAGACATAATGATGGGTCTGGGGATATCTCTCAAGACTATCACCTGTGTAGCATACCTGTAGGTACTATGAGGTTGTGGGATGACTTGGATAATACTAATGAATGTTATTCCCTCCAAACATCAGGTGTAAGAACGACATATGTGTTATGATTGATGATCCCAAGATGGATTACACTTCAATGGTGATGACCTAGGGGACCCCATGGGTGACCCATCATGAGATTACCATGAGTGGGTGTGTGAAAAAATGAGTGTAGATGGTTGTATGGGGTTCTATGAACAAGTAATGAACCTATGATTTCATGGGGCTATTGAGTTTGGTGAGGGGATTAATGTTTGTTCAACCATCATCATTAATTTATAACTTCATTTATCAATTTATATGAAAATATGGAATCCAAAACACACATCCTAGGTCCTATCCTATAATATTGATTCGATGATAATTCTATATTTGTAATGTCAAAAGGTTCTTCCAAGGATCCAGCCCCGATCGTTATGTGATAAAAATATTAGTTGACCTGGATGATGATATTTCCATTACTGACATGTTCCACATGGGATCCTGCTTTTGAACCATGTGAATAATTATAAGGACCCTAGTTTTCATCCGCAAACCATTATGGGATTCCCTGGATGCCACTAGTCACTATGATGCCTTGCATAAAGCCACCATTCACAATACTTTATTTTATTATTGATCATGATGATGATGATGCAATCATGGAATAAAGCACAAAACATTGTATTTATACAAAGTCCTGGTCATTGAGATGTTCTCAGAGCCACCTCGACACTGGATTAAGCATATATGTTAGACCAAAGTCATATAAATAAGAATATACTATGTTTGATTCGAAAATATATTTAATTTCATTCAATTTATTTACATCATTTATCTAAGAACATTAAATGAAAATATCAATTAATATTTTGTTATATATTGGATCACAATGGTGGTGCCTTATAGATTTATGTACTCACACCCTTGTAAGGATTCTACTAAACTAGGGTGACAATGAAGTGATCCCTTGGTTGTAGTTTAAGGTTGTAACGAGGCCCAGTATCACATGATTGTGTAGGAAATATTTAATAGTCAGGATAATGGGATAATGTATATATGGTGCCTACATGCCTCTCATTTTATGTGGTAATGACTCTTCATGTTAGTTTGTTGTATTTTATATTTTTATAGTGTATTCTTATTTAGTATTTTTTCCCTTGTAGTCTAATATTTACTTTTTTATTATATTATCTTTCACATTGATATAGTAGTTATAGTACTCCAGTGGTTGATCTATATACACATAAATATATTCTAAAGCCTCCATTGTATGGGGAGGCATTCCTGATGTCATGTGGCAGACCAATTCAAGGTACCCATTGAATGACCTCCAGGATAGGACTTACAATGTGGAATAAAATATTTGGGTTTTCTTTTGAATTTGAATTTTGGAAATAGTATCCATTAGATAGTGGAATGTGTCAAAACATGTTATAGATATTTGGGATGGTTTTCCTTAAACACCATTACCAATAATATTTCTAGGATATTAAGGGTTTGTGATTTTTGTTCTTGGTTCCATCATTTAAGGTTATATAGTATTTCTACCTTTAGTGTGTCACCCGGTTATGTGACTATTTTATGATCCATGTTGGATTTTTAGCTCTTGGATTATTATAAAGAGATTAGTTTTCAATTTTTATCTTTTCCCATAGATTTAAGAGTCATATCATGCATCATGAGTTGGTATGCTTTATTCATAAGAATTGTAGGGACCTACTGGTGATACTTTTTCCAAAAATGAAATATTTAATTATATAAAGTGTAAAAAACTTCCCATAAAGCATTTTTATTTATAAGTACTTAGGGTAATTATGCATAGCTAAAATGACATCAATATAATATTATTCTCGAGGACATGTCATGTTGTTCTATGGTGAGACACTCATGGTGATGATGTTATAGTCCCTTGGAATGTGGGGAATGTATAGACCATAGTATAACAATGTATATATTTGATGATTTTTTGATAAACCCCATGGGGATCATTAGTATTTCGGTTTATTTATTTAATTTGATAGAAACAACCTATATGATGTTTTAAATATATCATAGAATTAAATATTACCTAAAAAACAAGGTGACATGGTTCATAGATCATTAATCATCTAGGACAATGCCTTTAGGTTCGTATATTCATTGAATAATGTTAATATGATTATCAAGGGGGAAGACTTATGTAATGAGGATTGATGAGAATTAGTTCCCTAGTGGGCTTCAAATTTGTTCCCAACCTATTTATATTTGTAAACCTTGAGTGGGAATCAACATGATGGTTTCTTTATGTTATAATATTAGAACATGAGGTTTCTCGGTAGTTTTGACCTTTAACAGACATGAATAGTAGCACAAGTGCACTACCACAAAACTGGAGTTTATCTACGCTAAAAAAGATTTTTTCAGTGCTAAAAATGCAATGTTAATCTCAGAAATGATAGGGGTCCCTTTTATCAGTGCTCAGAAAAGAACTGATAAAGTCCCCATTTATCAGTGCTAAAAAAGGACTTATAGAGGGGGTCTTTTTTCAGCGCTAAAAAAGTACTGATAAACAGGTCCTCTATCTGCACTTTTTTAGAACTGATAAAAGTTAGAAAACGTTAAAAAAATTCAAATAGGGGAGGGGGTTCAAAAATTCTTGAACCCCCTCCCTTCAACAGCACCCCCAACACTAGACCGCTCTCCCCAGCCACCCACAGCCTTTAACAGTGGTCCCATAGATCCATTAATAGTGTAAGCCCTTATTCCACCCACATGTGAGACCTTCCTGCCCCAGGATTTGAACTCCGGACCTATGTTATTTGCACCTAAGCCTTTACCACTCCACCATATTTCTTTTCTCTTCACTTATTAATATATACTTTTTATATATATATTTAGTTATATTTACTAATATATTAATATATATTTATATTAACGTATATATATAGTTATATAAATATATATATTTAGTTATACTAATATATATATATATATATCCGTATATTAATATATAAATATATAGTTATATTTATATGTTAATATATTTGTTCATATGTTAATATGTATCTATAAGATCATTTTTTAATACATTAATAAAATATGACTTTTTGTGTGTGTTTATAAATAAATAAATACATATATATAACACACAAACACACATATAAATATTATATGTGTATTTGTAAGTATAATTATATGTGTATATATATATAGTAATAGGTATATACAAATGTTTAGAATATATACATAATATAAATCAGTTTTTCAATAAAGACACACACACACACACACACACACATATATATATGTACACTTTATATAGGTATATGAATATTTTTATATTTTTATTTTAAATAAAATGGATATTAGTTTTTTATTTAAATAAGGCTTATATTTTTATAAATATATTTTATATTTAAATATGTTTAATTATATATTTATAAAAATAAATTTTTATGTGTGAATATATAATAAATATGGAAATATTGTTAGGTATTTGATTATAAATAAAATTACATTATGAGAAATGATAATAAGCCCAGAAAATTTGAAAAATAGGTAAAAAATAGAGAAACCCTCAAAACTCGTAAATACAGTCAGGAAGTCAAATAAACCCTAAACTCAGGGTAACGATGAAAACATCTAATTTTAGAGTCCATTATAACTCCAGGATGAGTAAAATCAAAAATTACCATGTGATCATTGATATGATAGAAGGTGGAGGACAAATGGATAGGTAGATCAGATGTTACAGTAGTATGAAAAAATAGTAGACCTGATTAGCGTGCTAGAATTAGTGGATTGAAATACCCAACCAACCAAATATTAAATTAAATGTGGATGCCATCTCATTTGTGTGTCCGTTTTAGTTCTATGACCAGTCAAACCTAATCTCATGGAACACAATATGACATAACTAGTGTCAGAGTCTAAACAGACATACAGATATTGAGTTATTGTCATTTCATGAAAAATTTGACAGCGAAACATACACATAAACCGAGTATTGTAAGAATTATGTAGGTTTGTTGGAGTGTTAGAGTGTGAGAAGTAATGGAGCTTCATTCTAGTCATCATGAATCATAGATCCCTTCGCTGCCTTTGATTTGATAGGTTGTAGTGCCCAAACGGACACCCGGAGATAATGTCATGGCCGTTTGAAGTTGGGGTTTTTCGAGAGTGGTATAACTGATATATCTACCATTTCATTTATCTTATCATTGTTGAGATTGGATGTGTTCCTAAATCATCTCATGATCATCTATTTTTCTTGTCTCAGAACTCAAACAGACACTCAGAGTAGATGTTAGGGTTGTTTTTGTGAGTTATGGGTTACTTGGGTTTTTAGGCGCTAGGAGGGATGCTGAATTTCAAGAAATCATAACATCTGCTTTGGGTGTCAATTTTTTCTCTAATACATATCAAATCGAAGCATAAAAAAAATATCTACACACATTTGTCCATTGCAATCGCTTCTAAATTTCATCAAGGACAAAAATCCCCATTGGAACCCCTGTGCGGGAAAAGTTTCTTCGGCCAGGCCCATCTGTGCTTATAATTATGACCCTTGGGCTCCCCATTTTTATACTAAAAAAAGTTAAAGACTCTCTAAAGATCCCTTTGTTTAGATCATTCACCTAGATCTCTCAAATTTTCTCTGGTAGTACATTAATACTACAAAAGAATGGATAATTAAAAGGGATAAGCATGTTTTGATGTTCATTCCATTCATCAGTCCTCATCCATACCTACTTGTTGAATCTGTGCACCGAAAATACGCAATATATCTGCATGCCACACTTGCATGATAGGTAAACACAAGGTAACTACACGTAATACTTGCATGAAGTACTTACGCGACCAGTTCAAGAACCCTTATTTAATTCCAATCATGGTAGAAAATCTTCTTTTTTTTGGTTCCCTTATGCAAAAGGGGCTAAGTTGAAACCTCCACCAAAACCTTCTTGACTTCTCAATCCATCGGTTAAGGCACAGAAGTGTGTCTCGAATTTGGGTTTGTATTTCCACAGTTAGAGATTTACCAAATTCGTTTTACAGTGGAGTTAAGATTCATGGGATATTTGTGGGTTTGTATATCCGCATTCACATATACTTTTCTCCCAAAATCAGTGTTGGGAAGTTCCCGGTTTGGAGGATGGTTGCCTTCCAGCCTCACTATTTTCAAAGAGGTGACCCGGGGCCTCAGGTCTCTGGTAAGAAACGTACACTTCGCACTTGTCATTCTGTGCAAGTATATGAAAAGCCTCCCTCCCCTACCAGAACCAATTTTAGGGCAACCATCCTGGTATAAGCCCCTCACCTTCACCCATTCTTCCTTACATTGGACAATTGTCCAATTTAAATAGAACATAGGGAGGCTAGTTGCTTCACATTCTTCCATGGTCGACATGCCCTCTTCCATCAGCGGAGGAGGAGAAGTGTGATGTGTCATTGTAGAATAATTCCCATCCTCTTGTTTCACACACCGAGCATGAGTCACGTGGGCTTAGAGATGTGTGATGGTTGCAACATGTGAAAAAACACTCACTGAATGAACTAGGATAACTTAGATTCCTATTCAAGCTAGAATATGTATGAGTCTTTTTGAAGGACCTAGCTCACATGATATCCTCCTCAGGAATCCAACCTTAATTCCCCCAATTTGTGCATCCTCCTAAGGAAGTTAGCCCTAAATTCAATCCCCAAATGATCAAGGAATTCTTGTCAGGATGTAAGCCCAAGATCATCTCTCTCAAAACACTATATTCTCCTATGATACACATCTAACTACGTGGACTTTGATTCCCTTCCATATCAGATATGTAGGAAGCCTACATGAGGTAGAATCCAACACTTCAAATCAACCATGTTCTCTTTGGGCCATTTTCTGAATAGGGTCTGATCCCACATTGAAACGCTAATCCTTTCCATGTTCCTTGGGCTGCTTCAGCATAAGTCCCACACAGAATTTCAACTATAAACCTTCTGCTTAATGGTCCTTATCACGTGTCTTTAAAAGGTATGCCGTATTCTATTAAGAGACACTTAACTATGAGGGTTCTGATTCCTTTTACAAGGATACACAGGTAGGTCATTTTATGAGTAAAATCCCAAGATTAAAATAATCCTTCATCTCCATGGATGAAAATAAATTCCAGAGTTCTACATAGAGTCGCTTAAAAACCAGTATCATCATAACAATGATTAAAAAAATATGTATTCGGTATATTAGATGATACCATTGATGGAAAACCTCGAATACATATAAATGTTTCCATTGATTAATAATCTTGAAATGAATGATAATTATTCTAAATATTACACATGTTAATAAGTCATTGTAAATTCCAAGGGATACCTAGTATATACATGGTAAATTAATAAGGATCCATGAATATAGTTAAATCTTACCAAGAGAGTCCCAGAGTAGACAATAATTGCACCAAAAAAGGGTGTGATGGGTCTGGCCTCCCATCCTCTCGACCAATGCATGTTCATAAGTATCCTAAATTCCAAAACATAACGAATGGATGGATTTCAAAATAAGGTACTCTTTGGATAATGAACTGTTGGATGTGTCTGGTTCCATGAATAAATCCAATGGAGACCGCTTGGAAAAAGTGATTCTTAAATATAGAACTCACGTTTCAAGGAACAATGAAACAAAAATGGTGAACCCGATGTGAATCTGTAACAATGTTAATAATGTTACCCACAAGTTGGGCCCCTATCATTGATAAAGGAATTGCAGAAAAACGAATTAGTCATGCATGTATCCATCAGAAAAGCAGTCACTTTAATAGAACTTGTTCTTGTCTCAGTTTTCCAAAAAATTCCCTTTAATCCAAAGAATGGATTTTTCCATTGACAACATCTGTGAACTTCCCTAGTGCTGATCAAGCTACATCTTCATCCATGGGAATGAATTTATCATCAATCCAGCATCTTCAACATTTGGTCTCTAATGTGCTGATAATAGAATATCGCCACCATAGTACAATCCTATCTTTTGAGGTTGCTTGATAGGCCTTTCAGGTCGACAATAATCCTTGATCATCTAGCCAAAAATGACCAATGATCAAGAAGCAAATGGTTCCAACCACCAACTCCAACTATTTTGGGTCTTTATCCCTAGAAAAAACAATCAATCTCTCCTATACAATAGGGAGGTAGATCAAGAGTTCACTAACGATCTCACTTCAAGAATACAATATTCTTTCCCGAGGAATCACACCAGAAATCACTTCCAGAATCATGTGATAGTATATCCCCAACATGATGGGGGTGTTTCCTCTGGACGTTTGGCCTAGGTCTCTCTGACCCGGGCATGCAAGACAAACCACTAGGGACAATGTCCAGTTAACAAGAAGAAGGTTCTCACCTCTACCTCCCTTGGAGAAGTCCATTGATCAAACCTGGTGGCAGACAACGAGCGAGTACATACACCCATTCGTTCTAATTTTGTTTCTCAATAGTCTCATCTGACATGAACCCACAAATCCCACTAGGTAAAATCGGTAGAGTACCATGAATAGGAACATACACCTGTTTACATGTTATCAGCCAATCAATATGCTCATTTGATGCATTTAAAGAGACCCTCCAATTTAATATGGTGGCAACTGGTAAACAAGAACATACATCTGTTTACAATCACCAATTCTGTCACCAGTCTTGTCTGCCAGTATTTAAGGAAAACGTCAAACATACTTGATAGAGAATATACAACATGCAGATACACCTACCAATGTTCTTTAGGTCTGCCAACTATCTCATTTGGTAGAACCTAGAGAAGTCAGTTGGAATTCTCCGACGACAAATTTGGAGTAGAATCAACTCTCTTATCCTATGAATAAGTTCTATCAATATCCATTGATAGGAAAAGGATAACAAGAGTAGGAACATACACCTGCTACGGATATGGAATGGATGTATATTCTTCTTCCATCCACTGATGTCACTAAACACATTTAACAATAGTGAAAGGGCAGAACGATATCCCTTCCCATATTCTGGATGCATGTCTGGATATTTTAACAACTACTTCAGCAGTATCATGGGAACATGCATATAAATACCTCCCCACACATGGGATGACACATCGGCATGCCATCCCAGAGCAGATACACACCTCTATTCTAGTCCAGGAGGGTCATGGGGAAAACTACCATATATCATATGGATAACATGATCAGGAACATACAAACTTTCCAATTTGAGGTAATCGGTTTGTTCCAGTAACTATTCCAAGATATGGACATATACCTGCCCATGATAACCACATTTCCCTGAAAGTGGCCCCAACTAAGTATAAGAGAACTCCCAATAATAAATCTCACAAAATACCAATGGAAAATCAAGATTCAAGCTATAATTAAACTCCTCTTAGTGTTGGAGTTCTTGAAACCCTCAGACATTTATCTATTGCTGCTCAAGATCCTCTCATCTCATTAAAATTATTTGGGAGTAGTAATTTTAATTTTGAAGTCTCTCACCAGACACTTAATCATCAAGGCTTGCTTCATGAAAATTTGGTCAATCTAGAGTGTCTATCTTTGGATGAAGGCTATGGCAACCCAATGTGTGGCCAGATGACCAAAGAGTAGGAAAATTTATGCTTTGTTGTAATCTAACATGGTGATCCTCCCCATAATGTAATTCACTATGAATTTCCTCTCTGTTGTAGTATTTCACATTTTCAAAAAAATTCTCTGAAAGAAAATGTTGCAACAAGAAAGCCCTCCTATCTCGAGGAACATGAAGACACAAGGCCAGTCATGTCTGAGGCCTTTTTTTTTGACAGGTGAAACACTTTCTCAGTCAAAAGTAATTTTAATGTAACGGTAATTCTCTAAACCTCCATTGAGTAATTTATCCTCTAATGCAGAGCATCCACATTGGTCAGACCAAGTGGAGAAACCTCTAGTAGAAGATGATGAAGACGTTTTGAACATGTGGAAACAATTAGCTATTGGATAAATACCAGTCATGTTCTGGCCTTCAATAAATTCTTAGTTTGATATTCTAGAATTGATGACAGAAGATTGAATTCCTGACATTAATCTCAATTTATGGAAAACTATTCATCAATTTAAAAATAAAGTATTACCATATGATGAATATCAAAATAATATAAATGTAATAGAAGGGTTGAGGAATAAAATTGACTTCGCATCACTTTCAGTTTCCCAACATCAAGCGATTGAAAAATAATAGAGAACCATTCAGCGTGCATGTCTGAATGCTCTGAGAAGGAAACCCCAATTAATTTCTGATTCCCCATGTAATGTTCGCATTAGAGGATGGGGTGCATATAGAGCTTACATTTCACTGCACTCAAAAATCCGAAAGCCCCCAAAAAGTTGTCTCATGCAATTTTATTGCCCACAGTCGGTCGCAGTCAATGGGTTTTGTGTGTAATCCAATGTACGCTCAAGAACAGGTCTCAAACCGTTCTCATCAGAATCAGGCATAAAGAAAAGGACATATTGATTTACTTATACATCAAGCCTATGGGAATATTTAGTATGAATCCCATTTAGATGATGTCACACATCAGAGGATGAAAATTTCTGAAATAACACAATGATATTATGAAATAAGAGATTTATGTAATTGTTAGATGATTCATCCAGCTAATGTCCAAACCAAAATACACAAAAGCAAAAGATAAGTTGTATGAATTACTACTGTAGCTATTCAAGAATCATTCCAGCTTGCTAGGCTGGGGGATCATTTAATGCACCCTTAAAATTCATTAAACAATGTTCAATGATTTGAAGAAGAATAACAGGATCAACCCCAGCCTACAAGGCTGGGGGCTACTTCACATCTTCAATGCCCTCCTCAACCGAAGTCAGTTTTCTCGAGGATTGGAAAAATTCTTCAAGGAATGTGTATAGCTGTACTATCCCATGATTCCCTTCATGTTACTGTCCACCAAAAAGTTCTAGGAAATTATTCACATAGAAGAATGGAATTTCATGAAATAAAAAAAGGAAGAAGATCTACCAGAAACACTGAGAGGATTCCATTAATTCATTATGCATCAGTAAATGTTATCAATACCATTGCAGAAGATCCTCCAGAAAATTAATCTATTTCAAGGGAATCAGAAGATGATGTTCTTGTCCATAATTCAATACACACTAAAGAAATGGAAGAAGGGGTGGGTACCCGAAATCCATAGCTTACCCAGAATCTAGGTATGTCTTCAAATAACCAACTCCCCCACCCTCTCCAAAAGGCGTCCAATAAGGGAAAGGAAAAAAGTTAGATTGAATCTCACCTTTCTCCTTGGGAAGGTCAATCTCTTTCACTTGAAGAGAGACTTTTATATGAAGAAGTGGAAATGAAGGAGTTGAAAAGACATAATACAGAGTTACTTCGAAATAGCATTTCTGCTAGATGTTATCCCCAGTAAATCCTTCAACATACTAATCCAATAGGAGCTCCTCAGAAAAGAAGATTTGTAGTAACTATAGATACATATAATGAATTCCCTCCATTGGGTAAAAAATCAAGATAGGATCATGTACATCCTGATAGACCTATTTTTGTGGGATATCCAAGACAGATGTTAGGACCACCATCAGTGGTCTTACTAGTTATTGCACCAACTCATGTTCTTGTGGAATTAATTGCATAGAATCCAGATCATCCAGATATTCCACAAATTCTTATAAAAAAACTGAGACATTAACAACTCTATTGGAATCTATGGAGGAACGACGTGCACTAGTTAAATCGAAAAAGAGGGAATACCCTGAATGGGTGGATGTAATTCTTCCCCCATCAAATTTTGTTAATTCCAAATTTACCAATTTTTAATGGTTTGGTAAATCTGGAAAACAACTTAACACATTGTGTTTCGCCTTGTGATCCTATGATGGGATCTCCTCAACAACAAAAAGTAGTTAAGCTCAGGTGTTTTGTGCAGTCATTAAAAAGACCTGCTTTACTGTAATAAACATGTTTGTAATATCGATCATTTAAGGGTGGGAAGATCTCTATTAGAAATTCCTTCTTCAATTTAGATCAACATTACCAAATATGATAGTTTGTGATCATAAAAATTGTATAATAAAGGAAATTTAATGAGTTTTGGATTTCATTGCTCATTGAAACAGATTAACCTATTCCTTATGTTTAGCACTACCTCAAGAATAGTTGATACCAATCTATGTGGAAAATCTGCATGATGAATTGTGTACACCATTGATCCGATGAAATACATAGGAGGGTATCGAGACCTTACTTCAATTTCTCAATAGATAGATGACTCTCTTATAGAGACTAGGGCGAAAACATGTGTAATTCCATCAGTTCTAGGAAAGAGAAAATTAAAGTCAGAAGCTCCTACAATTACACTCAAACTAGCACCTATACCTACTTCTACCTCAAGACCTTCATCATACCGAAGGGCTCCACTTGCTCAACATCAGTAGCAACGACCACCTCATCAATATGATCAAAGAGATCAAATGTGGAAACAGTTTGAGGAATTAATGAATAAAATATATTCTTTTATGAATGAGCATGTTCCTGGCAACTTCATATTACCCTTAGAAAACAATTTGGATCTTTTTCCAAGGCTGAAGAAGCCAAATTAAGAGAAAGATGAAAATCACCCTAAGTATTGTCCCTTTCATCAGATGTTGGGACACCCTATTCATAAGTGCATTGTTTTAAAAGACTTTTTACAAAATATGGTAGACTCTGGAAAAGTGAAATTGAAATGTTCATCAGCTCAGGTAGTATGTGTTACAACCACCACTCTAGAGGAAGAAGTGGAATGGAAAGAGCTTAAAAGTAAAAATGGTAAAAAATATGATGATTGGATGATCAGGAAAACAATAAACCAAACTCATGGTATTTTAGGAACATAGTTGAAACAACCAATTGTGTATTCTACCATTCCTTCCACAAAAAACCATCATCATCGAAGATTCATTCCTTAAAGAAACACATTGGTTATAAGGGTAAAGAGCAGTAAAAAAGAGATGTACTTGCATCTAGGCCATAGTTGTCCTTCACCCTAGAAGATTTCATGCCATCTGTCTCAAAATCACGAGCACCACCTTGCCAAATGTTACAACCAGAAGTAATCTATCAGGGATAATCCTCATCAGATGAATAATTGATCTTTCGTTTCATTAATGTTATCCATTTAACAGATCCTTAAGCCACTGGTGATTCTAATTGTGTTGAGCTTGAATTTCATGTGACTAATTGGAGAACTAGAGGAAGAGGCCATGGTCAAGGGCACATGGGAAGACATGGGAATTCCAGAAACCATCATATTAACTCTACTCCTTCTCAAACCATATTTGTGGCAGAAACTCATGGAAGAGACCTTCTGCGAGCTCAATAAGAAGAAGGGGTTTCTTCATTGAAAAACAAGTCTAGTTCTGGCACAATTATTATCGGGGACCAATTATGAAACTCCACCAACTTATTCTCATCAGATTAATAGACTTAGTTTATCTAATTTTCAAAAATAAATGGTATTTACCACTTCTGTTTCAATAGAGAACAAATATACAATAGAATCATCAACTTCCAAAGCACCTACAAAACTATATCTTGATGATGGGGAACACATACCATTGGACCAAAAATATGATTTCTTGAAACAATTTCCCCATGTACTCTCCATGTTATCAATTTTGGATTCTTTGAATATATCAAAATATCTTTGAGAAGCACTCATTATGTCCTTGTTAAGTCCCCATGAATTTCAAACTGATGTTGTTTCTGCTACTGAAGTTTACCTTATAGAGAATGATTCTGCAGAATGTCATGAAGTCATATCCTTTACAGATTAAGATGAAGACCATGTGGGACATGGACATATTATACCTTTGTATTTTTCTGGAAAGTAAAATGACATGGATATCTGATGAGCCTTCATTGATAATGGCTTCGGGGTCAACCTCATTCTTTTCGTACCGTTCGTCGATTGGGCTTGACTAAATCTGACTTATCTCCTTCGACATTAATGTTGCAAAGATATGAATATAATGAAAAATAACCTTTGGGAGACATTACACTTAGAACACAGTTTGGAGATATTGTGTCTAATTCAAATTTCATGGTAGATCGTCTAGACACGACCTTCAATATTCTTCATGGAAGGCCTTGGTTGCATCAACATGAATCCATACATTCATCATATCACCAATTTCTGAAATAACATTTCAATGGTCAAATCGTAACATTTAATGGTCACAATGCTCTGTTCAAAACATATGAATCTCAATATATTGAGGCAGAATTTTATCACACAAAAGGAATGAAGTCCATGATCAAGGAGATAACCAGATTTAATGCTCCAAATAGACTGGAAAATATTCCATAAAATCCATTCATGAATTTTAGTATAGATTATGTTTTACCCATAAATCAAGTTGAGAGCGTAAAGAAAAATACATGACCTAATCCAATAATTCCCAAAATTTCAATTACAACAATTGATCCTGATAACATGAGAGAAATTATTGATGCACCAAGAAATGATGAAATCCTGAATGGAGGTGTTTTTATTTAATCTACTGAACTACAATGATCCTCTACTTCGTTAATCATAATAGAAGAAGTTGTAGCAATATTAGGGGGATACAAAGATGTATATTCTCAATCCATCAGTCCCTCTTCACCAAAAGAAGGCCCTTCATCATCAGTAGGGTCAAGTTCGGTGACTTCTTCGTTGAATATTCAAATTCTGATTCCTACCCTAACAATGGGAGTGTTTCCTTGTCATCTACCATGAAAATGTAAATAGAAGAGGTAACACGTAATGCAGAAGAAGAGGAAGATATCAGGGATGCTTTTAAAGAATTTGCAGAAGGTGTTTCTACCACCATGGATGAACTCAATGAAATAAGTCTGGGTACATGAGAAGATGCACACCCCACCTTAATTACTACGGCCATGACCTCTGAGGAACAATAGGTGTATACTTTCATTCTAAAGAAAAATCATGATTTATTTGTATGGGAATATAGAAATATTCCATTTTTTAATCTTGATGTAACCAACCATCATTTGGGTTTTCCAGAAGAATATCGTGGCTTCAAGCAAGCATCAAGGAGAACAACCAAACTCATTCCTCTATAATTGATGTTGAAGTTGATAAGATTATAAAGTCTAACTTTTTCAGATAAGTTCAATATACCAAATGGCTGGCCAATATTTTCCTAGTAAAAAAATGGGCAAATTAGAGTTTGGATTGACTTCAGAGATCTTAATTGGCATTGTCCAAAAGATAATTTTCCAGTCCCGACTACAGAACATCTAATTGATTCAATTACTAGCTATGAATCACATTTATTCATGGATGGATATTCTAGGTATAACCAAATTTGAATGGCCTAAGAGTATGAAGAATCTAATGCCTTTAAAGCACCACAAGATGTGTTTTGTTATTGGGTAATTCCCATTGGATTAAATAATGTAGGTGTGACATACCAACGTTCCATGCACCATATCTTCAAACCCTTCTGAGGGAAATTTGTTGAATGTTATGTGGATGATTTTTTAGTCAAATCCAAACAACGTTCCAATCCCTTGGCTGATTTGGAATCCATATTTTGGAAACTTCGACAACATAATTTGAAGATGAACCCCTTATAACTTTCTTTCAGGGTAATCTCCGGAAAATTCCTTGCCTTTTTTTGTATTCCATCATGGTATCGATGTTTATCCCGTGGAAACAAAATCAATACTTAGTATTTAAAATCCTAGAAATTTGAATGAATTTATAGGACTTCAAAGACACTTGACCTATATTCGGCGCTTTATTGACAATTTGGAAAGAAATTGCTTACTTTTCACTAGATTAATGATGAAAGGAATCACTTATCAATGGACTAAGGATTTCCAAGAAGAATTTGATATAATCAAGAAATATATCTTGAGTCCACCATTATTGATTCCACCTGTTGAAGTAAGACCACTCATTCTCTACGTGACAACTTTAGAACAATCACTAGGTGCCTTCCTTGCCCAAAATAATGATGTTGGCAATGAAAACAGAAATTTTTTTCTCAATCGAACTATTCTTGATGTAGAAACTCAGTATTCAAGCATTTGAAATTGCTTCATGTCATTAATATTTTCTGTTCAGAAATTGAGACATGACCTGCCACTTCATGAGGTCCAATTGGTATCTCGTAATAACCCGCTAAAATTTATCCTCAATCATCCTTTTTCTTAAAAGACTTCTAGAATGGTGGGTAGTTATTTTACAATAGTTTGATATCCAGTTTGTGCCTCAAAAGGAAATAGAGGGTCATGCTCTAGTTTATTTCCATGCTGATAATCCATTCACAAAAGATATATCGTTTATCAATGAACTTCCTGATGAAGAGGTCTTCTCTATTCAAGATAATTCACAAACTTGGGGAATGTATTTTGATGGTGTTTCTAGAAGTCCAACATGGAAGAGATAGGAACATCCTAAAATTGACAATGTTGGATTAGGAAATGTCCTTATTTTCCATGAAATGGCAGTATTTCCATATTCATTCTTATTATCAAAAGTTGGTACGAGAAATGAAGCAGAGTATCAAGCTCTCATCACAGGTTTAGAATTGCCCTTCACGTGAAAATAGATCATTTAAAGATAAAAGTTGATTAAAAATTGGTAATCTAACAAATTAATGGGGAATACTCTATGAGAAAAGAAGTGTTAATAGCTTTGTGTGATTACGTCAGAGATTTAATGGCTCAATTTCCCTCCGAGCCGACATTGTCCTATGTCCCGCAATCACAAAATTCCCAAGATGATACATTGGATAATGCATGTACAACCTTTGAAGATCCAAATCAAGAATATATAGTTATCAGCATAACCCATTTTTGTGTGGTATCACCTTTTGTTCAAACCAAAAAAGAGGAAATTAAATAAATTTTCCCTATTTATGAACCATATGTTCATACCATGGGTTGGAGAGAATCTATCGTGGAATATCTTAAAAATCGGATACTTCCACCAAATATGGTTGAGAAGGAGCTGATCTAGCGATGAGCGGATAATTTTACTCTTAATGATGGTCCAATCCACCAAATGATCCTTTAAATGAAAGAATATTATGGAATTCTCTTCAGATGCATTCATGGACAAGAGACCGCATCTATCATGAAAAAAGTTCATTCAGGAGCTTGTGGTGCCCAAAAATATGGGCACATACAATCCGACCAGATCTGAAAGAATGGATAATTTTGGTCATCAATGAAACAAGATTGTATATACATCACAAAAAATGTTATCCCTATCATGTGCATTCCATATTCATTCAACAACTCACAGAGTTGCTACATACTGCAAAATACTCATGGCCATTTTCCAAATGGGGAATGGATGTAGTATGGCCTTATCCTCCTGGCATGACTAAGTAGTTCAAGTATATTCTAACTGCTACTGATTTCTTCTCTTAATGAGATGAAGCAATACCTCTCAAGTAATTTGAAGCTAAAATCATCATTAGTTTTGACAAAACTAATATCATCAGAAGATGTGGCATCCCTCATATTATTTTGATGGACAATGGCACCAATTTTTGTTCTGCTGAATTAAAAAAATTATATCAAGAATTTAATATCAAATTTAGCCATTCTTCTCGCTATCATGTAGTATCCAATATAAAGATAAGGGATTTCAATAAAACCCTATAAAATATACTCCAGAATATGATGGATAAAGATTTAAAATCAAGGCCTCCAAAACTATTGAATTCTTTATGGATTTGTCAGAAAACTATCAGTACTGTCACCCAAGAAACTCCATATTCATTGGTATATGGAACTGAAGCAGTTTTTCAAATTGAAATACAATTTCCTTCACTTATAGTTGCAATATGTGATTAGTTATCTACAGATCAAGGATCTTAGAAATGGTTTAATGAGTTGGAATTACCAGATGAGAATAAGTTTCACACATTGAATCATCTAGATGATTATTTTAACCGAATAGAACCAGCTTTTAATAAGAAAATTCGTGTTCGTTCAATCCTTACATGGGAATTGGTATTTGTCCTTAGGACTCCAATGATACCCAGAAAGAAACCTCCAAAACTAGAACCAAAATGGAGGGGGGGGGCACCTTGTTCCATAAATAAGGTCTATTCAAATGGATCATATGCTTTAATCTCAATGGATGGAGAGCTCATTACATCCCCAACCAATGCTAGATTTTTGAAAAAATACTTTGTGTAATTATGCGCATTAGACATCACTGAAAGACATAAAACATCACATCACCCATGTCCTAGTCGAAAGACATTAATCTATATAACAACCATAAGCATCCATTCTTTTTTGATGTTAAAGTTCATAACATTGTCGTCCTTGTCGCATGACGTTAAATTGCATGACATCATTTGTACAACTAACATTTTCTCTATAAGAAATTAGATGTTTCCATAAGAAAACGTCATTGAAATCATAAATAATCCTTGGTATTACATGAGTTCCTAGCTTTCTTATGTTGGAGTCAGATCTACATAGAGACCATGTTTCAAGAACTATGTATGGCTTGATTCTCATTTTCAATTATATATGTAGAGATTCCTGAATCTCTAATACTGGGCCCGACCGCAATCACAATATTTTCATATTTTCTTTTATCCTCCTGTATATATGAATTAGATCAATACAGAGTATTTCTTGAAGATATATGATGTGGTCATTATACCATTTCATGTCTTAAGATTTATTGTTTTTTCAGAACATATCAAAATCGCCATTACTCGTATCAAACAAAGTGTGAAAAATGATCATTTCAAGAACTACGTATGGCTTGATTCTCACTTATTTTGAGATATGTAAAGACGCATAGATCTCCATTCTTGGGCCCAAACACAATAAAAACCCCTTTATTTCTTGTATAAATAAAATCAATCCAGTATATTGAATGTTTTAAAGAAAAACTATGTATGACTTGATTCTATCCATAGAAAGACATATAGTTATTCTTATGTTTTATCCCTTAATACCGTTCCAATATATCTTTCCCTTCATATCAGTTCATTTTCATCCTTACCTCATGATGTTACGCTGAATGAAAACTTAATACCCATATTCTTCAATGGTATCACCTTTGCATTATAAATGAAACTCGTACTTCTCCCAGTTTCTCACACCGAGCATAAAAAACATGGGAATAGGATTTGAGTAAATGGATTATTTATATAAGGTGTCTTAATTTCATTTGGGGTTACAAATGTCCTCACAGGATGATCTGAAACTGCATAGTATAATGTCCTTACTACATTACTTAAAAATGAAAAGTACCATATTCATTCAAAGGAATCAAAGAATTCCTCCATTTTACATATGAGTCAGTTCTATGTAAAGGATATCAAATTTATGGGGAATATTGATTCAAATATATCTCATATAAATTGTGCATAACCCCTTTCATATCTCACAATCTTAATCTTGAAATTTTCTTTTATATTTTCATAATCTTTGCTACGGTTTCTGGTGGCAAGAAATTCAATAGCTGAGAGCACTTTTTTCTGACTATGCAGCACGTGCCCTTAGGTGGCCTTGAATAAGTTGCCTACATAACAGAAATTTCATCCAAAAGTTTCCACAATTTATATATAAAACATATTCCCTAGTTTTCCCTACATAATATATCCATCATCATGGGTTTTCCAAATAATGGTAACTTCATTTTGGGTTAGAGTATCTTTGTCCCCCTTAATCATTAATGACAATACACAAGAATCTGTATTTTAAAATAGTCATACAAGTATACTTTCCCATTATCTTTCAAGCAGTCTGAAAGTCATTAAGACCATGGTTTACAAATTTCCCTCATCATGTGTTTGATACACTATGAAATAATGATGAAATCACTTGGCCACATGTTATATATTTTTTCCATTTCTTGTCCTAGTGGTATGACCTAAAACTATAGTCACCATATCTTTTACATTTGTTTCAGAAATTATAAAGGTCTGATTCTTCTGATTCTTTGGATATCTTGATTTGAGATACACCTTTCCATATATAGGTACCTTTCTTCATAAACCATACTCTGTACTTTGGAAAATCTGAATCTCCATAAACTTTCTTTGTCTATTAGAAATAGAACGTCATGTTTCTGAGATCCCTTTTTCTTGACTATGAAACACATGACTTAGGAAGCCTTGCAAAATTTTCCTACATAACAGGCCTTTCAGTCAAAAGATGCCACTATTTGTCTATGCAGCATATACCCTAGTTGGCCCTGCATAATATAGCATCCATAACGGGTTTTTTCAAATAATGGTATCTTTGTTCATAGAAAATACTTCTTTTAATGTTTCTAGCCCTTTTTCCACAATATTCCCAGTTATCAGAAATGCTCAAACCACATTTTTCAATATCCCCATCCATACCTGAATATGATATTGTATTTCCAAATAGATTATAATTAAATTGGGAGAGTTTCATATTTTTTGTCAGAGCCATTGACCTTAAACTAATGTCACCAATGTCCTCACTACTTGACTTAAAAATGCACTGTACCAATGTCATCACTGCTTGATATAAAACTGCACGGTACCAATGTCCTCACTACATGACTTAAAAATGTACAGTACCAATGTTCTCATTGTATGACCTAAAACTGCACAGTACAAATTTCCTCACTGTATGACTTAAAACTGCACTGTACCAATGTCCTCAATGCATGAAAAAAACTAAAATGTACCAATTTCCTCACTGCATGAATTAAAACTGCACAGTACCAATGTCATCAATGCATGATGTAAAATATCATCGTACCAATGTCCACATGCATGACGTTAAAATGCCAGTAACAAATGACTCAGTAATCATTAAATTGAGAACTTGCAAGTGGAACTCGAATCAAAAGTTGAGTCCCATCTCACTAAACACCCAATTTTGTATGATTTAGGTAATATTGAGCAATAAAAAATGAGGTCAAAAGACACAAAATCTATTGGGTTATTGATATGACCCTAGAAATAGTCAAATTATGCTCATTAGGTCCCTCGGCTTAATAAGAAAATTTTGAGCACTTCATTCTTATTATTATAAATAATGGGTTTTTAATATAATGGAATCATTATCATCATTTACCTTTAATTTTTCTATCATGAAAAAAATTAATGAATATTTATATGATTGAAAATAAAATTCTTTCATTTATTTGAAAATAGAGGGCAATCCACAAAATGGATCCTCTCTATCATGTTTCATAATAAACATTAACAAAGGATTTTCATTTGTTGAACCACCTCATATTTTCTTTTAGATGATTGTTGAAGTTGTGATAGTTGATAAACTCCAGCCTCCTTGGTCTAACGAAGTGCTTCCTTAGAAGTAGAAGTTACAGTTATCCACTGTAATAGGGTTTCTCCTAATGACTGATTTAGTTTCTCAAGATTTTTATGAACATCATCCAGTTTTTGTTGAAGAGATAATAACTCCTTCGTGTATTCTTTGATTTGATGGTTAATCTTGAGTGATTTCTAATTGTGATATTCCTATGCCTCAACCAATGCTGCTTTAAAGCCCTTAATATTGATGAGTCATTTAGCCTCTTCAAAATCTTTTCCCAGCTTATGCTCCTTCTCCCATCGGCGAATAGTCTCTTTCATGGAGTCATAGACCGGCCAATAGTTGAACCCACAAAATCCCAACACATAGAATAATTCCGGGAGTTTTGAAAAATGGGATGATTGTTCATCTAAAATGTTTACTGTAATTATGCTCCAGATGTACTGCCATGTCTTCTTACGTGCCATGCCATGAGCATATTGCATCTCTAATTCTGAATCTGAGTCACCACCATGAAGTAAAATGTACTCTAGAAATATTTTTTTAATGAATTGTTTTCTTCTGGATTCATTTGGGGCATTAGAAGCTTCACCCTGTGATCTAGGAGCTGATCACCATAAATAATAAATCAAGATCATTATTAGTTTCAAATGGAGGAAGAAAATATGATTTAGACAGCTGATTACGTTTTCACCACAATAAGTCAACTACTTGATTGGATTCATCCCCTATATTCTCATCTCTGTTGTTTTGAGCAGGTGTTTCTTGAGAGGGGGGGGGGGTCTTAGAATTGTTTCAGGTATGACATTTGATGGCTCTGGAACATCTCTGGATGAATGATTCCCTGTAAGTATGTCTTCAGTCCCAACAGAAGGATAAAGTGGAATTCCCGATTCATGTAGAGCCTTTGCATCATTTTTTGCAGATAAAGCTGCAAAATGTGAATTTTGATATAAAGAATCAAGTTGAAGAAAAAATTATTTATGGAAAAATCAGGAATAAGGGCGCAAGTCCATTCAATTCCTCATTAAAATCTCCAAACTCCTTGATGGAACCTGGAATATCAATATTTGGATTAACGATGTCCATCATTTAAGTATATATGTCCTGAAATCTTACAGTATCCTAACCATTTAAGGTATCCAACAATTGTTGGTTGATGCCCAAATTTTCTCCGCTGCCATTTGGTTCCGTTGGCAACACAATTGATATGGAAACATCAGGTCCTTCCATATTTGGGTCAACATCAACATCTGTTTAAAATGCTATGGATTTTAATTCCTTTATTCTGATGCAATGAGAATATCAATGTTTATTATTTTAGGATTCTTGTATAAAGGCCACTATGGAATGTATTTTATCTTACCATGGCTTTCCTCTATCTCAACCAAGCTAAGAGCAGGTGTAGATGAATCATTTGAAGGTGCTGATACATCAACATGAACCTGGGTTTCCCTAGGGAGTTCTTTTTCTAGTTGGGAAGCATCAGCTCTTAATCCCTTGAGAGTGGAGAGAGACAAAGATACTATCAGAGGATAAAATGTGGTTACTAGAATGTATTTATCAAGTTTTAATCCCTTAGGATTGTATAAATACTTACACATTTAGTCAACACTTCAAATTAATCTCATTCCTCTTTTGTGTTTTTGTTCAAAAGCATGAGTAGAGATTGTAACACTTATCTTAGTAGGGGAAGCATGACGTAATGGTTGAGAGTCATTTTTTTCCACTACCCTAGTTATGATTCTTGCTCCTAGTGAATTTTCTGATGACATTGGAGGATTATTCGTTGCGCAAATGGGAGTACCTGCTGGACTATACTGAGTCAATTCAAGAATTTGTCCAGATATTCCTTTTCTAAATTCAAACTACTGAAATACATTTTCATCAAGATTAATGATGTTTAATTTTAAAGAAGGTTTGAGATGAAAGATAAAGGGAAATTCATTCTCAATATTAACATAAATATCCCAGCTGTCCTCATATTCGATAATTACCCCTACGCAGACTCCTAAATCCCGCATATGAGATTATAATTTAGTGGTTGGGATTTTTTCATCAGTTTCATATATAAAAGTCTCTAATTTCACAATATACTTTTTGTACATCATCCTTTTTATTGTCCTGAATGAAACCAGAAGGTTCATTGATATCACCAAAATCTGGTATCCAAAAGACATGCTGAATAAATGCCCTGGCGTCCCTAAGATCACAAGTTATACTCTCCCAACGATGAATGGAAGAAGGTCACACATAATTTGATTTTGTCCTGGTGGACTATGGAAGGGGATCGACACCTTCTTATTGATGAGCTTCATCAGAACTTTCTTCCTTATAAAATTCAACATATAGAATATGAATTTTTGTTTGATGGTCACGACGAGATCACCTTGGCGTTAGAGGTATTGCTTCGTTAGACTTGGCCATTTCATTATACTTCCTACGAAGACATTTTTAGGGCTCTAAAACATCTGAAATTTCTATATCATCTTTGGCCTCAGAATTATTTCAACGATTTCCACATGAAACAGTTGTTGTAGTAGCCACTCGATATACTCCTTTTGTCAGAGCGCCTCGAGGATATGAAGAAACCCAATCTTTGGCATACGCAACTTCCAATCCAATTGATTAATCTAGTTTTGTTAATTTAATTCACAATTTGGATACCTCTAAAGTTTTTAGAATCCATAATTTTCATGCTACCATTGGGTGCTTCTAATGTCTGACATATGTGGGAGGAAAGGTGCCTCATTGTTGAAGACACCTGAACTGAAGAGAAAACCTATATGTAACATAAGCCTCATAGAAAATTTCACCATCAATCTTGCATGATAGTAAAATATCTCTGAATTCCATTGTATAATATCTCATCTCATAATTCTTTCCTTTACAATCTTCAATAAATGTTCCAGTTGGTGGATTACCAAAAGGAAAGAAGTTTAATTCTCCCAGGAAATTCAATACCATCTATACCTTGTCAGGTCTCATGTTTAGAGGATTAATACCCGATGATTTCTATAAAAATAGGGTGAATTGACCATTAAAAACTCTGACGTAGATCAGTACTGGGTATGATGAGAAATGTGCTACAATCCAACCCCACAACACTTGAAATGGACCCGCAATTCTAAATGATGCCTTCCCATTGTATAAATGAAACCGAAGATGGTAAATTCTTGAAAAACAAGGGTTTCTAGACCAATATAATTCCCCTCTACCAATTTAGGTGCTATGATGAATTTCCCTGATCTTACACCCCCACCAGATTCATGGACTGGAAGCAAATAAACACTTATCCCCATAGCAAGGAAGGCATCTAAGTATACTATTTCATCTATAGCAGGATTGAATTTATAACCCCAGTTCTTGTAATCACAACTTTCCGGTGTAGGCCAATATGTTCTTGAAGTACCTCGATTATCGGCAGAAGGAAAAACAGTAGGATGTCCACAAGTTGGACCTTCCTCTGTTGTTGGTTCTATGAAGGCTTCCATCCATACTCATGCATGAATATCTTTCTTATCCTTGGGTAAATTCTTCTCTATGTATAATAATTAATGGGACAACAGTGGTGTTATTGTATCATCACCACATGTTGAAGTAGGCTGGATGAATTCATCATACATTTCCCCATTAATAAAAATTTCAGTTGTTGGGTAAACTTCTCAGAGAGTAATACCAACTTCACAATGCATCAAATGAAAGGAATTCATTTGTGGACTCCATCAGCCCAGAATTAAGGAATGAATTCATTTTTGTAAAAATATGTTTTTCACATCCAGACAGAATCCTAAATATGAACGTCTGATAACTATTTTTTGAATTCCACATAAGTCTGATGTAACTAGAATTCCCACATCCACTACAGTTTTACACCCCATATAGAAGGAAGGTCCCAATCTCCTTTCCAACCATAAAATTAATCTGTTTGAGAAGCCATAAAAGTGGAATCATAACAATGTGGTCTTGGATCTACAACCTGATCTTTCATGTCTGGAGTGAAACCACTATGATGAAGGATGAATCCAATAGGGACTCTTCATTCTTTTATCGGGACACCCCATGCACTAATATTCATGATGTTATAGATTAATAATAAAGAAACTGATTCTTTGGAATTTACATCTTAATAGATGGAAAATGGGCATCTAAAAAAAGTTCTTGCATGTATAGAGGTATGTAAGGACTTTGTGGATAGTCACACTGGTATGGAATTAGACCCTTTGATTGCCCATGAAGAGTAATATCAACAATATCATAATAATCTAGGTGGATGATCCTCATCATTTAATTTTTATGAACGTTAGGTTCTTCAGTATGTGTAATAAAATGAGTAATTATTTCCTTCAAAAATAATTATCATGACGTTCAAGTCAGATTTTATAGAAGAATGTATAAAATTTGGTCAACGGTCACTTTTCACATAGGTCCTTCTACAAGGTCACTCGCATAGTTCCTTCAACTAAGATCGTAGTGAAACTCTATTAGTGATATCCTTTTGTCATAGCTCAATAATGTAAAACAATTTTACCTCGATGAAATTTCCTGATAATTACATGATAGCACAATTCGATAAAGCCCGGTGAATGAACTACGCAACGAGAGCTCTAAATTTTAGAGAATGTGCAAGTAAAGAAAAAAATGAGAAAGGTTGAGACCTATTTATCGGCAACAAAAGTCCTACGCATCATGACTTCATGACATGCCTTCATGAAATACCTTCAGGACAAATCCACGTGAAGTACATAAGCGACAAAATTATGCAATTCATTCATCCATCATGATCTTTTTCCTAGACATTCACCTCAGTACTTGATCATATTTGTATATTTCGGATCTAATCCAGAGGGTTGGATTTTGTTAACAATACGTAATAAGATTCAATGAGTACAAAGGAAACATCATCAAATACTAAAAAATTCTACTCAATGTGGTATCATCTAGAAACATCACGAGCGAGCTACGTAGTGGACCTTCACAAACAAGTTATGCAGTCAAGAATCGTGAAACATACTACACGGTCGAGCTATGCGCGAGAAGATTGGGGATGCCTCTATGCAGAGAACCTACACGGTGGATCTACGTGGAATTCCTGTGTGGGTAATGTTTCTTCGACCAGGCCCATCTGTGCCTATAAATAGGATCCTTGCACTCCACATTTTCAGACAAAAAAATTAAATAACTCTTTGAAGACCCCATTAGGTAACTCTTTCGCCTAAATATCTCAAATTGTCTCAGATAGTTCATTAATACTACAAAAGAAGGAATAATTTAAACGGATAGGCATATTTTAATGTTCTTTCCATTCTTCAGGCCTCATATATACCTATGCATTGTATCTGCGCACCGAAACTATGATGTATATCTACGCGCCACACCTGCATGTTAGGGAAACATGGGGTAACAACACGACATACTTACATGAAGTAGCTATAAGGCTAGTTCAAGTACCCTTATTTAAATCCATTAATGGTAGGGTATCCCCTTCCATGGTTCACTTATCCAAAAGGGACTATGTTGAAACCTCCACCAAAACCTACTAACTTCTCAAACCTTTAGGTAAGGCACATCAGTGTTTTTCTAATTTGGGTTTGTATTTCTGCAGTCAAAGATTTCCTACATTCATTTTACAATGGTTATAAGATTCATCAGATGTTTGTGGGTTTGTATATCCGTAGTTACACAGAATTTTTCCCAGAAATTGTTTTGAGTAGTTCCCAGTTTAGAGGATGGTATGTTTCTGGCCTCACTCTTTTCAAAGAGGTGACTCGGGACCTCAGGTCTCTATTAGGGAAGGTACACTTCACAATTTTCATTCTGTACAAGTTTAGGAGAATCCACCCTCCCCCACTAGAACCAATTTCTAGGCATCCATCTTGGTATAAGGCCCTCACCTTCACCCCTTCTTCCTTACATTGTACCCATGTCCAATGTAAATATAATAGAGGGAAGGCTCATCACCTCTCCCTCTTCCATGGTCGATGTGCCCATTTCTACCAGTGGAGGAGGAGATGTGTGAAGTGCCATTGTTGAATCTTTCACATCCTCTTGTTTCTCACATCAAGCATAACTCACATGGGCTTAGAGATATGTGATGGTTGCAACATGTACTATGAGAACACTAATTCCTATTGAATCCAGGATACATAGGAAGCCTTTTCACGGCCCGAGCTCACTGGATATCCTCCTCATTAATCCAACATCAATTCCTCAAAGTTGAGAATCCTCATTTGGAAACATTCCCTAAATTCAATCCTAAAATCATCATGGCATCCTTTTGTAGGAAGTATGCCCAAACTCATCTCTATCAGAGGAGTATATTCTTTTATGAGACACATCGTACAATGTGGGATTGATTCCCAACCATATGGGATACGTAAGAAGTCTCCTTGAAGTACAAACCCAACACATAAAATCAACCCTTTTCTCTTTGGGCCACATTACCAATAGGGTATGAACCCTCTTAGAAACTCATATCCTTTCTAAGTTCCTTGGGCTACATCAACATAAGTCCAACACTAAATTTCAACTATACACCTTCCGCATAGAGTTCCTTATCACATGACCTTAAAAGGAATGACATGTCCTATTAAGTGGCACCGAACTACGAGGGTTTTTATTCATTTCACAATGATACATAGGTATCTTATTTTATGAGTACGATCACAAGACTGAAAAAACCTTCGGCTCCCTGGATGATTATAAATTCCAGAGTTCCCCACTGAGTGTCTTAATAACGATGATTAAAATAATCTCTAATCGGTATATTAGAGGATACCATTGATGGAAGACCTAGAATACATACAGCTGTTTCCATTGATGAAGAATCATGAAATTCATGGTAATGATTGTAAATATTACACAAGTTAATAAGTGATTGTAAATTACAAGGGATCCTTATGATATACATGGTAAATTAATAATTATTCGTGAAAGTATTTTAATATTACAAAGAGTGTCCTAGTGAAGACAACAATTCCCCCCAATAAGAGTGTGATGAGTCCTATCTCCCATCCTATCAGCCGATGCTCATTCTTAAGTATAGTAAAGTTCAAAACATAATGAACACTTTCCTTTGGAAGATAGGTCCACTTTGGATAAATAAGTGTTGGTAGTTTCTGTTTCCATGAATAAATCCAATGGAAAATTCCTGAAAAAAGTGATTCTTAAATCCAGAATGCACATTTCAAGGAACTACGAAACAGAGGAAATACTATTTTTACCATATTTTTCTTGTCTTTTTGGGTGTGGTGTAATGGAAGCCACACTGAGTGGGTCATTGGACTGCTGAAGGATATGTTTCTCTTGAAAATTACATTTGTGGGGAGAACCATGTCTCATAATTGACTTGTATGAGTTGGAAAATATGTTAGAGACTAGTATAGGCAAATAGTTTAATGTAAAATTACATTATGGTACCTCCATATGGATGGGTGTAGTTGGGCCCATCTTTGTAGTTTTTTTATGGTGGTATGAAGTGTCTCAGATTTTGTTAAACTATGAATATTGTGTTTGGAGTCATGAAAGGAAATATATTTTGAAATTTTTTTATGTATAACACAGTGATTTTAGTGGGGATTGGTTCCCCAAGTTGATCAGGTTCATTGGTTAAATGGATTATTAGACTTCTCAAGGATTAAAAGTGTTATGGTTGGGAGATTATAAGACCATACACTTGAACTAGATAAAAATTACTAACAAGATTTGGTTTTTTCATTTACCAAACAAGTAAAATTTATATAGGTTATTTAGAATATATTTTAGATGGTTGAAATGAATAAATATGCTGTTTTATTAACTTAAAGGAGTCTCAGATGGTATATCTTGTGTTTAAGTTGTCCTAAGGAGCTTCAATGTATGTTTTTGTAGTTTTTTGGAACTGTAATAAGGGTGGAAAATTTTTGGTACATGATTTAGGAGAAACCAAACCACACCTTTATGAATAGGGAATTCTTAGTTCTTTTTATATCGATCATAGTGGGATTGCATGGATAGAGAATAGTTAATGATCAAACATGCTGATACTATAGAGGAATTGTAGATCCGCCCAAATGGTTGTTACATGTTCTAGTTAACATTGTGACTAAACCATGGGGGATAAATGGATTATAGGATGATCCATCTAAATGTTTTTTACATCGTTTGGCCCATATTGTGGTGAAACCATACAAATTATTAATTGTGTTAAAAATCAGTGTTCCTCTAAGGAATTTTAAACCTCAAAACCTATTGTATTCTTTATTCTACGTGTGCACCCCTAGTCACTCTCCTCCCTCTACCTATATCTATTATACTTGTATTTATGAGTTTTTAAATATTATTTCATGGAATTTAAGATGATTATATTACTCGATTAGAATAATTCATTATTTTAGTGTGCATTTATCACTATTTAAGTTCTCAATTTTAGGGATTGGGTTCTAATTTCTCAAAATCATTGTGGAATTAGATGATATGAATGTTCCTATTACTCAGCTCACATCATGGATGTCTTGAAATGAAGAAACCTTATTTTTTCTCATCCATAAATTGATTTCATTTCACACCATAAATTTTCTTTGTGTTTTTAATTTATTAAAAAAATATGATTATTAAAATGGTGACCCCTGTAAATTATTTTCGCTAGGATTATCCTTAAGGTCTATTACGGATTTCATGTTGGTTTTTAGTCATGGATCCAATGTGTGGTTTCATTTAAGCTATATTTCATCATTTATAACATATAAAATTAATTTATGTTTTAGTTTAAATGTTTATAAATTAATTATAAATTTTGATTAATTTATTATTTTTGGTTCCATAGAATGAAATTGCTACTCTAGAGTGCAGTTCGTGATCACTAGAGTTGATATGATATTCGATAATCCATGGGAACATGTTTTTCAGATTAGGATTAAATATTAAATAATATTAAATAATATTGTTTGTTTTGGTACTAGAATTATGGATTATAGAGGGTTTTTTATATTCTGGTGTGTCTGTGGTATTTAAAAAAGGGTAATTCATTTCCATTATATTATTGAGTAAAATAATTGAAATAGTATAACATAAATTAATTTTGTAAAATTTTAGGGGTACTTAGAATTACAGAAACAAAGTTTCAAGACCACAAAGTACCACATGCATAGTTCGGATACATTGAATATAAATAGCCAAGTCTTAGATTTAGAAGATAAATAGATTGTTGGAAACCTCCAAGTGGGAGTGTGGAATTACTTCATATGGATGTACCTAGTAGGTTAAGTGAGGAACATTGAAATATTCACAACCTTGGTGGATAGACTATAGGTAAATAGAAATTATGTTGAGATGATTTTACTAGTTTGGAGTAATCTAGGATTTAGATATGGTCCATGTGACATATCTCAATACTATCTCTAGTGTGTTATAACCATAATACCTATTATTCCATGAGATGAATTTGATGATCCTAAGAGATGGTATATCTTCCAAACATTGGTTGTAGGCCCAACTTACTTTTTCTGATTGAGGATCCTAAGTGGGATTATACCATTGTGGTGATTACCAAGGAGGCATCATTGGTTACCCATCATGAGATTTCCTTGAGAAATTGTACATGTGAATATGTATAGATGGTTGTAGATAACACATAGAACACTTAACAAATACATGATCTAATGGGTATATGGAATGTGATGATGTTATTCAGAATTCACCCATCACTTGTATTTTATTTATACCAATACTTTTCATATTTTATATAGCTATGGATACTTAGACGTCCTTACTTGGACTTAACAGATGAGATTGATGTTAAAATTATGAAATTGTTTGAATTCCAAAAGGTTCTTCCTAGGATAATTCCTTGGGGTATATCTGATACAAGCCTGAGATTTCATAGATGATGATGTCATCTTCGATTCACAGTGCAACATAGTATCTTGATATTGAGGCATGTTATTAATTACCCGGAAGCTCTAATTTTTCCTCTAGTTGATATTGAATGCCCTAGATTCCATGGGTCCTTAGGAAGATAAGCTTTTATAGTATCCAAATATGTATTATTGAGGTTAGAGGGATGGAATTTAATTTTTTTTAATAATGATGATATTCATAGTTCACCACTAGGCTAAGACTAGTTGAGGCATTTGGAATCATGGTTTCCCAATCAAGATTCCATGAATTCCATGAATAAGGTCGGTATGATATGTTACATGGACTTTAACATTCTTTTCAATGAATTTCTAGGATCCCTGAGAATGGGCATCAAGACATTGATCATCTTGGTGTTTAGAGTGATTCCCTGGAATCCTAGGATCATGTATATGAGCATTTCTGGATGGTTTTCTGGATTTTTGATCCTTAGGATAATTGATTCCTTTATCGCACCCAAGGGCCTAGTTATTATGTAGAGGAAAAGTTATCATTACATTCATAGAGTCACCATGGAATTGACTAAAGCATGTTTGGTCGATTGAGGTCAAGGGCCCATGGATTAATGGGGATTTAATAAATTAATTAATTTTTCTCTATATTGTTTTACATATTTTGCATGATAATATCACTAGAAGATATCACTGCATTTCAAGTTATTTTTGATACCACATTGGTGGTCCCCTACTGAGTTATATACTCAGAACCTACTCCAACTGCCATTACATTGGGTACATGAGAAATCATCACTTAATTAAATTTTTATGACTGGATGAGGCCTAATATTACATGATTGACAAGGATAGATTGGATTGTTAGGATATTAGGATGAGATTTTTACAGATCCTCCATGTATTTACTCTTTTTCAAGTATGGTCATTTTAGTTTGTGTGATTCATTTCACATTATTATAGTATGATTCTATTTATTTATAATTCCTACATACTCAAATGTGTAATTTTTTAATCTATGATTATTCACTCTGATATAGGGGGTGTGAAATCCAAATTCCAACATAGGTCCCAATTTCTACTTTGAAGAATTTGGTGTATGAGGATGTGAACATGATGTTCATGTGGTAGAGTGGGTTGGGCCACTTATAAAATGGCCTCCAGATGATGATGTTAAAATTAGTATAACTAATGATAATTCTAGAACTTATTCTAGTGTATTTCATATATATATAGTCATTAAAGACACTAATTCATTGGTTTTCATGTTTGTGTGACAATTTGTGATATGGAAAGATTATTCATGTAAAATAATGAAATCATTTTTTTAAATCTTGGTCAAAATTATCATCAACCATATGAAAATGATAAGGGTTTATAATATATATCCATAGAATTAATATGTGGAAGGAATCATGCATATTGAAAAGGCTTGGTGGCATGAGTGAATGATATTCTCGGGATTATATTTTATCCAATATTTTAAATACCCAAATTAACCTTTGACATAGATTCACATTTTTTTCTAACATCATTAACACATTCCATTGAGATATCTATATAAAGACATGTTCCCTTTATTTAAATTCATGAACCTTTACTTAGTTATAAGTATAAATATTATATTTACTTTATACAACCTTGATGGGATTTTTGATTGATTGTACCTTCTCAAATATCTCTTCCACATTTTATTGAATGAATAATATAATTTCTAAAACATTATTATATCATTTAATATATTGGAATGTCTTTCCAAGTAGAGATTCATTTGGTTTCATTTTTTTGTGTATGTGATAATTATTATGAATTAAAATTATACTATAAGTAAATATTGATCCCAATATCAATGGAAGTCATCAAAAAGACCATAATATTTCCTTTGATGACTATATAATCTATTCAACCTATCCATGAATATAAGTACTATCAATTATATAATGAATAACTTTTGTATATACAAAATAATGATAAATAAAATATAATTTTTAGTTGATTCATTGGAATTAATTAGAATTATTTTATAATGGGATATTATATGTTCCTAAAACATAATTTATTTATAAATATGAATGTTGAAAAATAGTCAAATATTCCAATGAAATTTGTTGAAAATTTATGATAATAAATTATAACCAATATTACATTATGCCCCTTATATGTATTGGGAATACTTGTAATGAAATCAATATTAATATTTTCTCACATTCATTTTCGTATGTGCCCAAGATTCATTACTCGTATGGGATATTTCCTTTAAGAATTCACATATTTTCATAGAAATAATTCTACAATATGATACAAAATATATCCCATTATATAATTATAGAATAACAACTATATGGTATCCCTATATATATATATATGTTATACTATGTTGTATAGTTATGTTTTTGTTATGATATTGATAATACAACTATTTATTCATGTATGGAATTGATGTAGTATATATCATTTTAACATACCTTTAGAATTTTTCACCATAGATATTAATCCTTTATTGTTTCTCAATTCTCATATTATCCATATTATTTTATAGAGCCTCAAAATCATGTTACGAATAAATTAACCTACCCAACAAAGATGTTAGGAAGTGAAATGTGATAAAAATGACATTTCCAATTACATTATAATACATATGTCTATTATTGTCAAATATATTATAATTATATCATTATCTAACATTATCATGGATAAGATAAAATAAATTCTATAACATATCACATCTATTAAGTTATTTGTTTTCCATGAATAATAATGTATATCATAGTAATAATCAGGGAATAGTTTTTTCCATCTCTTCTTCCTCAAAAAATATATTCATTATTTAAGATATATTTGAAATTCATGTTTTCAGTGTATATGTTACAAATATAACTATATAGAAAGTGTCTCCAAATAATAAATTCAATGATTAATTTTTTGAACTCCAACACATGATTTATAAAATTCAACTCTTGGGTTTTCAATTTTTGATATTAAAATTCTAAACCTCTATAATTTTTCCTTAAAATAAATCTAACACCTTTCTATAATGCATCATATAAATAAAAAAATGATATTTAACATATATAAGTGTTATTATAGGTAAAATTTTAAATATAATTTTTAATATTTCAAAATAATCTCAACATTTATATTCCCATGTAAAATTGACACCATTAATGGTATACTGGGTTAATGAATTATCCAACCATGAAGTTTTTTCTATAAAGAGATGAAAATATCATTGTAAAACAAGGAAATGTTTCATTTTATTTATATTTTTGGCTATTGTTAATTACTTCATAACAAATTTTTAAGGTTCTATATATATACACTAACAATGGATATAATATGGACATGGAAATAAACTTTTTAGATCCAAAATACACAATTATTGAATTTTCCCTATCATATATTTTTTATGTTAACATCAAGAATAATTTTAAAATGAGATAAATGTTTATCATAAAACATATATTTTATAAGAGTATTATGAATAAACAAAACAAAAAATTAAACAAAATTAAACTAGAATACTAAATTAAAAAAATCATTTTATACAAATCAATTTCTTAACCCCAAATAGAATTATTACAATCCCTCAAAGATCATCAATCATATGAAATGATTTTTTTGGAATATAATAGTACATAAAATTTTCCGGATGTATAATGGATTAATGATCCATCATTGAGTAGATTTTATCCCCTTGAATTTGATAAAATATTTTTTCAGTACTTGTAAAATGAATAATATTTAATTATAGTAATTTCAGTTATTTTCTAATGATCAATTTATAATATCATTGAATCATTATTCTAATACAAAAAATAAAAACAAGGTCTACCTATAGTTAAAAACATCGATTATTCAAATACATATCACATAATACCTATAATTTAATCATTATTTCAACTGAATCTAGTGAAACCATTATATTTAAAGTTATTTTTTTTTTGATTGTAATAATTGATATGATAAATAGGAAATTACACATCTTTACATTTGTGAAATATAGGAATATAATCATAAAATAACATAATATATTCCACCATAATAGGTATATAAATTATTCCAAAAATTATTTCCCCATCATATATTAATGTCAATATATTATTCCCCAAGGTTTTTGTTATGGTCAGATACCAAGGGTTATTTCTAATAAGATTTCTATAATAACATATCACATAATAAACATGTATGTTCTACATGCAACATTAATTACAACAACTATATCTCTATATGAAAATGTTTTGTTATTTGGGAGATATTACATCTTCAAAATTTCATTAAAATCAATCATATATATTATTATTAGAAAAAGAACTAAACAAAAAAGTTGAAATATAATTTGAACATACTTGTATATATTTTGTGCTATTTGAGTTCTGCTCGAGGTTCTAATTGATAAATAGTTTTTTAATCTATTATGGGTGATTTAATATTATTTGGAAACACGAATTTTAAAAATAGTGCACATATCTAAAATAAATAATATATTATCTAACCTTTTAAATTTTATCAAATCATATGTTTCCATATTATTTGGAGCAACTGCATCAATCAGTATTATTTCAAAATCATTTATTTGATCTATTGTGATTTTATAGGTTAGATTACCCTATATTTTTATGTATTGATATGATTAAAGTACCATATACATGTATTATAAACATTAAAAATTATTTACACTTCACTATTATTTTTAGTAATCTACATGATTCATTTTCTCTCCACATATTAAACATATTCCCAATACAATTGTATAGTCATCAATTTGTTTTAATCAAAAATTGTTACATAGAGGGTACTCTATTTTTTTACTTCATTACATTTGACTTGGTACATTCAACATTTAGATTAGTAATCATCCTCTTCTCTAGTGAATATTTATAAAAACAATGTCTTTGAAACCTCATACATATTATTGAAGGGGCTTGTTATTATATCTTAATATGATGATTTCTTTTGGGAATAACGATATTCTAAATCATGGATTTAAATCATCGACTAAGTAATGAATCATTATTTCCATATTACAGAAATAATCAATGACATAAATTGATATCCTTATGATATTATCCCCATACACAACCACTAATTATCCATTATTTTATTTTATCTTTAAGGATTTTATCTCTAACACCACATGTTTCATAAGAGGAAAATATTTTTCTATAAAAATACCCAATCTATCTTTTCTATCTCATCCAAAATATTATTGTTTTTAATTGGTAAACATTATTAGTCCAAATTTATCTTTAAATTAAATATAAACTAGATATATATTCACCTTCTCAAAACACACCATTTCTATAAATATCATTTTTAGAAACATTTCCCCTTTATGTACTAACATTGGGTGAGTGGACCCACCGAATTAATAAGGTTGTTAACACAAAAAGTTTTTTTAAGAGGATTGTCCTTCATGGGTGAAAAATTGATTCCCCTTGAATGGAATGTTATTTTTCATAGCATTAGTTAATTTTATTAAAATATTATCAATTTTTTTATATTGATATTAAGCCAATATCCAAATATTTTCAACGATCCCAGAATTTGTCATGATTGTAGGATTGATTTCAATTCAACAAAACAAACTCCTTTTTCTAAAAATGGGAATATCTTAAATAACAATATTATGAACATATAATGTATTAATAAGGAATTATATATAATTTCATCCTAAATATTTGCACATACGATATATATATATCTATTACATATCAAACCAATAATAAAATATTTTGATGAACATTCCAAAGTAATAATAATAAATATCTACCTCCATTTTAATAAATCATATTCCAATCATTTCTACTAGATCATACATTGATACTAACTGTGAATTCTTTAACCATGGTATCATAGTGTTGATGGTTTATTTATAACATTAAAATATTATTACAAGACATTTCTTATGAAAAACAATGGGATATTAGTTCTCAAGAGAAAATATATAAAACAACACCTTACATTAACAATAATTACTTCATCATGGTATAAAATCATTATTCCCCAATACTATACATATTTCCTTCAATTAATAATATTTTATACCATTACATTAGGAATTATGAAATAAAAGTAGAGGGACATATTAGATTCATAGTGAGGGATAATATTTAATAGATGCTGACTTGGAATAATACTAATATATGAAATATCGATAAAATATATAATCAAATGATTTTATATCATTAAATAATTAATAATAACATAATTTATAGATTACACTAAAATAAATAATAACATGGGTAAAATTCAATGGTAACCTTATCAAGGAAATGATGGGAATTCCTCATTTTGAATATCCTAAGCATACCGCCAAGTCCATATGCAAAGAATCATATATAAAAGTAAAGTAAACATCATTTAACATACACATGTTATCATATTGGAACTACTTATGATACATGGGGATATATAATTTTTATCCTACCCCATCATAAAAAATTATAAATCATTCCACCATATAATAAAATATCATAGAAAATATATGGTTAAATGTTCTTGAATGAAAACATAGAGAAACATTTCTTAATTTTAATGAAAGATCATATTTTAAGATTTCACCCTATATATTAAAGGATTATTATAGATATCACAATTCAATTAACTAAAATTAATGTTTATACAAACTTTTTTGATTAATATAATGAATAACTAGTGATTTATAATGTTTTTATAAACACCCTGGTCCAATGATGAATATAGAGATGTAGATGTCTAATATATATTATGATTATGATTATCAATGTGTATCCACTATGAAGTTTGTGATTGAACCCTTTGAATGTCAATTAAGATATAATAATCATTATTAACAATGAATGTGTAAATATTTTGGATTATGGTACTTATATTATAATATATTAAGAATAATATAATGTTAATTGTTTGCATGTCGGAATATTTAGGAATTATTATTTGATTCTGGAATAGATTCTTAGACATCAAAATAGATATGGAGGTTGAATCAAATTGTTTTACCAAAGGAATGATAATAATTATCATTTTCATTTGTTCTGATGATGGTATACATTAAAATGTATATTAAATAATGATTTAATTAAAAAAATAATTTTAATGACAAATTTATAAAACAAATAATTAATATATTTTAGTTTTTTACAGTCAAACATAAAGGATTAGTCACAAGACATTGAGACATTTGGGTGAGAAGGAGACATAGACATGAAATCAATGATGGATTATTATATTAATTCATGGTTCTAATTCCGAATGTTGATTAATTTCCAATGAAATGTTTTATGAGAATGTTCTTCAAACATGATCGAATAATTACTGACTTAAGGATTTCATAATTTTAATTTGAAATGTTCCTTATGATTTCATAATTAATAATTGTAGAATATCTTGAATTATACTAATATATACTTCACCTTGTTAAATTTTCAGTTTTTAATCATTTGATTTGGGATTATTCATTCTAACACATGTATTCCTCTATTGAATTTTCTAGTTTCAACTTTGAAAGGGTTAACTAGGATCACATCGACCCCTGAGAACATGATTATTTTTATGTCTTCTAAGTTATCTACTATTGTTCATCAAGTTTTTTATTTCTGGTCATGATGTGTTTTGTTATGATCTGTAACACATAGGTCAATTACATTGTGAAAATCTAGTGTTTGATGTGTTATGGAGGTCACAATTTCTCTTTTTCAGAGTTTTCTAGTTTTTTCTGTTTTGAAGTGGCGAGTCAGGATCGGTGGGTGGCGTCAGTGGGTGGCATCAGTAGTTAGCATCAGTAGGTGGCCTCGGTGAGTGGCATCAGTAGGTGGCATCGGTAGGTGGCATCAGCGAGTGATGTTTGTAGACGGTGTTCGTAGGTGGCATCGGTGAGTGGCTTCAGTAGGTGGCATCAGTAAGTGGTGTCAGTAGGCGACGTCTTTGAGTAGAATCAGTGAGTCGCAATGGGAACATTCCAATAGTGGGTCATGATGGTGATTCATCCATCGATAGCTAACATCGGTGAGCAGCATTGGGGATTATTTTTGGCGACTCAACCATCAAAGAAACACTTTTGTGACTCAACCAATAGTGAATATTTTTCCAATAGTTTTTCAAATTTTTAGTTTTTCCCAGTTTCACCAATTTAGTATTTAATTTGATATAAAATGTATTTCAAACCATGTAAAAGTGTTTTTCAATCTATTTAAAAGAATATAAAATATATATTTAAAATTTTAACCCCTTGAAGTATCTTAAATGGCCAATACGTGTTTTCTTGGTCAAGATCCACTTTTAAAGGACTGTGAAAATTATTTCATCCATTAATATAGGATCTGGCCATTCAAAACCCAAGATCCTTTCTTCCTTGTTTTCTTTCTCTATACGTTCAATACCGAACATCTCAAAAACATTTCCTCCCTAAGAGATCATACATTTTTGGTGACCCCCTTAGATTATGTCTTTTAGGAGGTTCCTCCTGCTGCCCACGCACACCTTGATTTAGGTTTAGAAGGAGTTTCCAATCTTGGGTTATTTCAAGTAGGGATAACTTTGTCTCTATTAAATTATGTCTCATGTAGGGTGGGTGTATTAATGATCTATTATGAATATAGAATAATTTCAAATAAATAATGATAGTAAAATATGTTTAATATCGATACATAGGGGTTGTGGAAAAGTTCATAATTCTTATGTTATATATGTTACTAATATTTTAATATATATTGGATATTTTACTACTGAAAATCATGGTTTTTGTTGGAATTTGTTTTCACAACTATTATATATTATGGATTTTTTATTTTGATCCACTGTAAAAAGACATATTATATATGGAATTTTTTAACCATGTATATTTGGTTAAATAAATGGATGCCCGAGGAAAAAGATTGTTCTATGAAAACCCCTAAATTATAAAAGTGGAATTAATGAATGGGTTTTTTAGAAATCTAAATACAACCATCCTTATTTTGTATGGCTATGTGTTGTGTGTGGTTTTGTTCTGTCTTGTTCCTTGTGTGGCGCTAGGATTGGGATCATAGCTATAAGGTCAGATGTTATGGGTGGTGTAATAGAATCATAGGTTGAGAGATTGATAGATTTTGGAATGGATGGTAAATGTTTGAGTAGTAGGGATTAAGACTTATGTTGTGCCAGATTAACATTACTAGGTGTGATGGGTGTGGTTTTGTTATACATAGGGGCGGTTGGGTTGGTTTTGACGAGGTGTGATGCGGGGTTCTGCAGTAAATTGGTGGTTTTTTTGAGAGGAAGGATATGACGAAATGGTATTGAAAAATGATGAGTATTTGTAATGTTTGTTGAATAGATTGGAAATATGAAGTGATTTTCATTGTTGTGTTGCATTTTTCATTCTGTGATTGATAGTTGTACGAGTATGTATGGAAAGAATAAATGGGCTCCATAATATAGAAATTTAATTAGTTAAATGAGATGACTGGGGGTATTTATGAGTTATGGAATGTTGTGAATTTCATTCATTTATCAACATTCGATGCGACTATTTCTGGTGTTAATAAATGAATTTAGAGGTAGCAGTAGAGTTGTAAGTATAATTGGATGGTTGATAGTTTTATGGAGAGCCCATATGATGGGATTTAGTTTTTGATACTATATATTCATAATTTTAATTTTCCTTGTTTTTTCAATACACACCTCACCCTATTTGAGCACTATGTTCTGAACACATCCATTATCATGGGGGATGGTGTCTTTCCCAAAAATCCAAATCGAAGGATGGATGGATGACCACCCTCTCTTCCCTTCTCCCTCTTCCAGACAATTATATCACAAGATTCATTAGTTGGGATGTGGTTTACGAGTCCCAGTTGTGTGCGGGTGATTTGTGTTTTATCAGGTGTCTTTAGGATGAGACATGTTGTTATTTCACATGTGTTTTTGGGATGTGATGTGGTATGTGGCCCAAGTGGTAATTTTTTGAATGTGATTGTGAGTCCTTGCTGTGTGTGGGAAGGATGTAATGAGATTTTTTCCCCAAGTTGCAAGACTAGCTGTGAGGCCCCTGTGTGTGCGGGCGGGTGGTGATGTGGTACTTTTGGAAGAGGTGGGACTACCAATATTTAATCTACTTCGGGGTGAGAGTGGATAATCGGTTGGAAAGTGGCGAGGGATTCCCTATCATCGATGTGCTCAATATTACATTACATTATTTTTTTATTTGATGAGTTTCACTTGGTGATATTTGTTTGGTTTGTATACCTTGTTAGGTTCTATTGCATTATACTATTTTCTTATATGGGAATTGTTATGCTTCTACCACTTTTGCATGAGTGACATTGGATTTACCTACTGAGTATACTTGTATGATCACCCTATTTATATATAACTATTTTAAGCTTTACAAGAGGATTATGTGGACCAGGATGAAGCACAATTGCTCAGAACATGATGGTTCCTACGTCACTACACAACATTACATTTGATACTTAACTTAAAAAATTTTGTATTTATATCAGTGTTCATTTTGAAACATGTATGTGGGATGGTTTGGAATTTTTTTATATCTATCTCTATATATATCTACAATGGAGTTTTTTGAGGTTGATACATCATATCTCCCAATCACGGTTGGTATAAAAAGTGTAGTACCTCCCATTTTATGAGATGTTATGCACTTAGTTCTACTCACCACCACCCTAGGTCCTACTAGAGGCGGGACATGGGGGGTCGTTATCTTTCTTCCATCATTTCCAGCTAAGGAGGGTTATATTGTAAGGGAGGGGGTTGTGAAAGAATGGTATCTGATGCTGATGGTTGAGAGATATGATGGAGTTTATAGTTATGCATAGTGATAATTACATGGGTTGGTAGGTTAATAGAGTTATTTAATCCTGGTGCGTGACATAGGCCAGGGAATACCAGATAGGACACTGGATTTTAGGGCCCTATCTGATCCAACAAAACGACTCTGAGCCTACTTAATGACTAAGTGAATCCATAATATTTTTTGGATAGAGACCCTATGAAAGGTATATGAATAAAAATAACTTCTAGAATTGTCTTCATTTGGGTGTTTTGGGGAATTTAAAATGGATAAATAAAATGATTAAAATGAGTTAAATCAAATCTTAAATGAAATTTCATACTAGATGGGCTGAGGAATTCCTTGATTATATTTTAGCTAGGGAACCCACTCATCGTCCACATTTAGTACATGATGTGGAGGATCCGCAGGCCAACCTAGTTGATCAACATAATATGGACCCAGTGTAGGGGGATGACCAGTGGCATAAAATGTTATGTTCTTTCTTGCGACGAACTCTAGGGAAGTATGAGGACATCGTTTTGGACATGATGACAGAGTGTTGTCTTGAGGAGCTTGTGACCACCTTCAAATTGATATGGGATCCAACTGAGTAATGGGTTCCCTTGGTGGTTAGCCAGATGTGGGGTGCTACACATCAGTGGTTAATGATTTACCTGGGGGAGATGAAGGAGACTAAAATTCTATGGGAGAATTTTGAGAAAGAGTTTTGATCATAATTCCATTCATCGACCATAAAGGATGAGAAGAGGATAGATTTACTCTCCCTACAGAAGGGGAGTAAGTCGATAAGGGATATAGGTATCAAATTCAAGGATACCCCGCATTTGTATCAAGATATTTTTTCAAATGTGGAGTTTTGTGCTAGACGCATATATGGGGCACTTCATCCTTCTCTCAAGTATGATGTTACCCCATTTACATTTCCAACATACATGTTTGTCCAAAAGAAGGAGGATGTAGTTGAGAGTATGCACTCATGAGTAGCTCTACTATGAGAGGGGACTCAACTTAGTTCTTCTAAGGGTAAGGTTATGACAAGAAGGTCTCAGGTTCCAGGGCCTTTGACGTTTCGACCAGCTAGGAGTTGACCTCAGAAGTTACTGCTTCAGCATTATGGTCCTCATCCATATCTTGTGAGACTTGGGATGATGTGTTTTATCTTTGGATTCCATGGGAATATTCATAGATATTGACCAATGGCTGATTGATCATTGTATGGTGGTTGTGGGTATGTCTAATGTCTTCCTCAGTAGCAGTTTCCCGCAGGGCAATTCCAGCTGTAGGGAAAACAACCTCACTCTCCTCCTAGGGGAGACCAAGAAGGTAGAGACCCATATTAGGGTTTTCCTCAGGGACTTCTTCCTAGGCTTGTTCGAGGAGGTGGTCATCAGTAGATGGTCATAGGAGTGGGTTGTTGTTAGATACATGATGCATATGTAGCTGTTCAACATGGGTCAGAGATCGGTCATATTACAATCCATTTTATCAAGAATATTGCTTATGATTTTATTGATTTAGGAACATTGGAATCATTTATTACACCTGGTCTAGCCCATTATCTAGTACAATATGTAGAGGGAATTCTTGTTCCACTAAATATGATCACACCATTCAGTGGTCATACTATCTTTTCTGATATATGCTGGGGATGTAGAGAGATGATAGGGTCGCATCAGTCCCCTGGGGATCTTTTACAATAATAGATGAAACTGTATGATTCCATCCCTATCATAAACGGGTTTTACTCTATGCATTATTTTGTTTAATACTTCTGGAGGATAGACATGTTTTCATATGGGGATTTCCATCATGTGGCTTTTAATGGTGAACAGATTTGTCTAATGGGTAGTCGACGTATGGTTCCCCTTCATTCTTTATTGGCTGAGCTATTAGAGGAATTGGTGGATACTTATATGTAAGAGGTTCCCAACTTTTCTGTTGAGTTCTTTGATTTCTTCCCCAATGAGTTTGTGACTCTACCCCTCAAAGTGATGTTGTGTTCAGGATAGATTTGTAGCACAATGTTTTACTTATTTTGATGGATCCTTATTAGAAGGAACCTTTATAGCTGCAAAAGTTTAGGATTTAGATATATTATCTGATAAAGAAAGGATTTATCTATCATAGTGTACCACTATGGGGTGATCCATTCCTGTTTGTGAAAAAGGAAGATGGTGGTTGGAAGTATTTCATAGACTACTAGAGGTTGAATCCGTTAATGGTTCAGAACAATTACTCTCTCCCATGGATAAATGATATTTTGGACAAGATAAAGGGAGAATGATTATTCTCTATGATTGATATACGGTCTAGGTATCACTAGATGAGGGTGAAAGAATTTATTATCCCAAATACTGCTTTCATGTGTTGGTATGGGAACTTCGATTTCATTGTTATTCTATTCCGTGTTACAAATGCAGAAGGCGTGTTCTTGGGGATCATGATCTTTATCTTTCATGGGTTCATAGACTGCTTTATCATCACTTTGAATGATGATATAATAATCTACTCAAATTCAATGGAGGAACATTCTGAGCATATCATGAACATCTTTTAGGTCAATCGACATAAACATCTATAAAAAAAGTTGTCTAAGTGTACGTTTTGGATGTGAGAGGTGAACTTGAAAATGTTTCATCTCAGTAGTGTATAGAAGTTGAACTGTGAAAGGTTGAGGTAGTTGTTTCTTGGGAGGAACCCATGAATGTTGTTGGTGTTCACATTTATCTCGATCTGACAGTGTATTAGAAAATATTCATAACCGATTTCTCTCAAGTAGTAGCTTCATAGACAGACTTGACCAGGAATGTCTATTCATTTGTGTGGAGTGTGCAGTGTCAGGCAATATTCAACTATCTGAAAGGGATGTTTTTCAGTGCTCCAGTGCTTTGGTTTCCATAGGAAGGAGTGATGTTTGATGTGTTTTGTGATTCCTCTCACCCATTCTTGTGATGTGTTGTAATGAAATAAGGGGGAGTGATATATTATAGGTCTTGGCAGTTATGTCCCCATGAACATAATTATTCAACCCATGATCTAAAGCTATCATTATTCATGTTTTCAATGAATTTGTGGTGGAATTACCTTATTGGGATGATATTTGTTGTCTTCAAGGATCCGAAGAGATTGAAGTATATATTTTCCCAGTGAGATATGAACTTGCGACAGTGTAACTAGATGGAGTTTTTTCATGATTAAATTTTCAGGATCTCTGGGGAATGTTGTGGATGATGAATTGGGGAGGATTTAATAGTAGGAGGTTGTTTGTGAATCTGAGGATTCTTGGAAGGTGATTGAGGAGTTGGCAGCCTAACACTTAGTTGTAGGAATGAAACGTGAAAGACGTTGTCTATTTCAAATGATGGTGCAGTCTACTCTGATGTATCAGGTGGAGGAGTCTCAGTGGGGAGACATAGAGGCAGATATTATGTGTGATCACATTGACCATGAATGTACTCTCAAGGTATGATCATAGGATGGTCAAAAGCAATTTTTTAGAAGCTGTTTATTACATTGGATACACATGAGGTAGTTTTATATGATTTTTATATCTCACCTTTAGCAGTACACCCAAGAGTTTCCATTACTTACCATGACTTGAGGATGTACTTTTGGTGGTCGAGAATGACATGGTCAGTGGCATTGTTTATGGATAAGTTCTTAGTGTGCCATCGGGTGACGGCTGAGCACCATGTATCGAGTGGTTTGTTGCAACCCCTTGATGTCCCTGAGTAAAATTTGGATGAATTATCAATGGATTTCATCCCAATGTTATGTAGGGCTTAGGGAAGATTTGATTAAATCTAGGAAGACTTGGATCAGCTGATGAAATCCACTAACTTCTTAGTGATTAAGGTGTCAGTAATAGTGGATGTCTTGGACAAGAGGTATGTGACTGAGGTGGTACGGTTTCATAGAGTTCTGAGATCCATTATCTGTGATCAAGATGTGTGGTTAACCTCACCAGTATGGAGGGGATTGAATCATTATTTTGGTACTCAGTTACACTTCAACACTATATTCCACCATTATATGGATATATTAATAGTGAAAACCATCCAGACATTGGATGACATGCTGCGGGCATGCGTCTTTGACATTGTTTTATCTTGGGTGAGAAAATTTCCCAAGGTGGATGTTTCTTACAACAATGGCTATCATTCTTCCATTAGCATGGGTTCATTAGAATAATTATATTCAAAACTATTTCATTCACCCTTGTGTAGGAAATAAAGTGGGGAGGCAACTCTTCTTGGTCCATACATGGTGCAGAGTATGATCGAGAAGGTGCAAATTGTTCACGAGAGGATGAAAGAAACACATGACCAAAAGAAGTCATATTCCAATCCCAAGAGGATTCCCATGGATTCTGAGGTTAATGAAAACATGTTCTAAAAGGTTTCCCCTTAACATGGGAAGTAGAGGTTTTCTAGAGTGAGCAAGCTTATATTGAGATTTATTGGACCCTTTAAGGTGTTGGGGAAAGTTGGAGTGGCATCATACTAGTTATCATTGCCACCATATATAGAGATGATACATCACATCATTCACTTCTCTCAACATTTATGGTATATTCCTGATGACTCCCATGTAATTGTCCATGGAGAGTTGGATATCCATGATGATGTGATGTCTATGGAATGACTATTTGTGATTCAGGACCATTGGGAGAAGGATCTACATGCATGGACCATTTCGTTTGTTTTTTTTTTGTGAAGATAGGGTGGATGGGAGGAGAGTACATTGGAAAGGAAGACACAAACATGTTTCGAGTACCCGAAGTTGTTATAAGTTACACCTTGTTATATTTTTCCATTAAATGTGATGTTTGATCCTTTCTTTATTATTATATGGGTTTTTAATTTGTTTTGTGATGTGTAATAGTGTCATGACATGTAAAAGGTGAAGACGAGATTCCTAATCAAGAAGAATTAATTGATATGCGATTAAACACATGCGAGCGAGTTAGTTCCACCCAAAGTGGATAATATCCCTACATGGAGGAAATATTTCCCTAATTCATGTGTCCAAATAGTTGGTACTTATGTGGGGTATCTTGTGGTTTTTTGGATTAAAATATGTTAGAGAATGTGTTCTTGGATTTGGAGGTTTCACTCAATCTTTCGAACAAATCATGGTTGTTTATACATGGAACTTGGGATGTCCAATTCATAGAAGTGTTTCAATTATATCATGATCCTTGAGATGTATCTTATTGGGTGGTTGTACAAATACCTCTTTCATTTGGAATAATTTTGAATTCTCAAGGGTGTGAATAGTCAGATAGGTATCTTATGTAATTTCCTGGACCTATCCAGTCTATAATTTTGTGAAAACATAGTATTTTGGGTGTTCTAGATGTCATGTTGGATCTTTTTGAGTGTATTCATGTTTATATAGTTTTCCAATGGTGTGTGAGGATCAGTTAGTGGCACCTGTGGGTGGCATCAGTAGGTGGTATCAGTAGGTGGCTTCAGTAGGTGACATTGGTAGTTGGTATCAGTAGGTGGCATCAGTGAGTGATGTTGGTATGTGGTTTCGGTAGTTGGATTTGGTGATTGACATCCTTAGGTGGTGTTAGTGAGTGGAATGGGTAGGTTGCATCGGTAGGTGGCATTGGTGAGTGATGTCAGTATGTGGCATTAATAGGTGGCATTCAATGGTGGCGTTGGTAGGTGGAATTAGTGACTGACATCGGTGAGTCACAACAGCGACTCACTAGCAATGGGTTATGATAGTGAGTCATCCATTGGTAGGATGATATAGTGAGTGGATACGGTGAGTCACGTTGGTGACTTAGCCATCAGTGACTCACCCAATGGTGAGTCATTTTCCAACAATTTTTTAAAATTGCAGTTTTTCCCAGTTCTCACATTTAATGTTTTATTTGATATAAAATTACTTTAAAACCACAATGAAACATTTTTGAATCTGTTTCAACAAATATTAATTATATCTTTATATTCATAACACCTTGAAGAATCCTAAATGTCCAGGATTCATGGTTTTTCTTAGGATCCACTTTTAAAGGAATGTGAAAACTGTTTCATCCATTGATATAGGTTACAGTCTTTCGAAAGCTGTGATCATTTCTCTACGTACACATCATTTTTACTCTTTCTAAAGATAATCCCAAAACATTTATAACATGACTGATCTTGTGTTTGGGGTGATCCCCATGGATTGCATCCCCCTAGGGGTTCCTCTTAATGTTGGCCAACCCCCAGTTTTGGTTCAAGGATGAGTTTTCGATTGTCTGTTCTTTCAAGTAGGCATCCCTTTGTCTATTTTAAATTGTGTATCATGAGAGGTTGGTTTATGAATGTTTTCATATGAATATCTCAGAATTCCGAATAAATAAATATATTTTAATTTGTTTAATATCAATATAAAGGGTTTAGGGAAAAGTGAAACATGATTATGTTTTATTTGATAGAGATATCGTGATCTATATTGGCTATATACCTACTAAAAATCATTGATGATGTAGGTCATTGTTTTTGAACCTCTGATGGATTGTTGATATTAAATGTCATTCATATATGAGAAAACACACACACACACATATATATAATTGCTTAACCACGTATATTATGTTAAATAATTTGATTCCCTAGGGTCACAAATGTTCTGTGATAAACCCAGAATTATCAAAGTGTATTTATAGAAAAATTTATTTTTAAATTTGAATACACCCCGCCTTGTTTTTTGTGGCTATGTACTGTGTGTGGTTTTGTTCTATCTTATGCCTTGTGTTTCTATGTGGTGATATTATTATAACAACAAATATAAGTTTAGATGATAAATGTAGTGTAATAGAATTTTAGTTTTAGAGAGTGATTTATTTTGGAATAGATGGGTAGTGTTTTAGCAGCAGGGATGGGGGCTTGGGGTGTTCTATGTTTATGTTGCTAGGTATGATGGGTGTGGTGTTGTTAAATTGTGGGGCTATTGGGTTGGTTTCTATGAGTTTTCTCGTGAGGTTTGGTAGTAAATTGGAGGTTTTATTGTTGAGGAGAAGTACATGGAAGAATGACATTGAAGAATGATGATGGAAGTGGTTGGTATGGTTGTTGAATATAGTAGAAATGTGAAGTGAGTATATTTGAGGTTTATCATGTTGTGTTCTGTGATTTTTATTTTTTCGAGTAGGGGTGGAATGATTAAATGACATACTCTATAAAGAATCATAATTTTTTAAATTACATGGCTGAGGATATATTTGACTTGTGGATTTCTATGAATGGATTTCATTTATCAACATCCATTGTGACTGATGCATGTGTTAATATTGTCATTTATAAGTAGTGGTAGAGTTGAAAATATCATAGGGTAGTTGATAGTTTAATTGATAACCCATAGGTTAGTATTAAGTGTCTGATACTATATATAAATAATTATATTTTTCCTTGTTTTTTCTATACTCACCACACAGAAGTTGAGTATTATGTGATGAACACACCCATTGTCAAGGGGGATGGTGTCTTTCCCAAACATCATAGTGGGTGGATGGATAGAAAGCCAACCTCTCTCCCCTACTACCACTTACAGGCGGTGATACAGTAAGATTATTTAGGTAGGTAGTGGTTTGTGAGGCCCAGTTGTGTGTGCATGAGTTGTTTTATCTTAGGTGTCTTCAGGATGAGAGGTGTTGATCTATACTAGGTGTTTTTCAGTTGTGACATGGTATGTGGCCTATGTGTCTATGGACAGGATGTGGTTGTTAGGACAAGGTGTGTACAAGCATGATTTGATGACCTTCATTTTCCCATGTTACGAGACTAACTATGAGGCCCAGATGTGTGTGGGTAGGTTGTGACATGGTACTTTCAGAAGACGTGGGAGCACCATGACATTTTCTATTTGGGTGTGAGACCGGTTAATAAGTGGGAAAGTGGTGCGGGGTACCCATTCATCGTTTTTTCATATATTACATTAAATTTTTATCATTATTTGGTGAAGGTGACTCAATGAGTTTGAGGTGGTTATCATACCATGTTAGGTGCTATTGGTTTTTATTGTTTTCTCACAAGGGCATTAGTTTGATTCTACCACTCATGCACAAGTGACTTTTGTTTTCCCTAATAAGTATATTTTTATTCTCACCCTACATATATAAAACTATTTTAATGTTTCAAAGAGGATTATTTGGACCATGAAGGACCATATTAGCTTGGATTTGGATAGTTTTGGCGTCACAGATTATCTTTAATTTTGTTACTTACCATGGATACATTTTAATTGTTATAAATGTTCATTTTAAAACATGCATGTGGTATGGTTTGTATTTTCATATGTATATATATATATATAATTTATATTTTTAGGTTGATACATCATTTCTCCTGGTCTTGGTTACTATAAATGGGTAATGGCTCCCATTTTGTAAGCTTCAATGCCCTTAGTTTTTGTTACCACACTGGGTCCTACTAAATGTGGGACTCTAATGTCATTATATTTATCAAAAAGATCCAGATCAGACAAAAGTCTGATCTCCCAAATTATTATTAAAAAAAAAGTAAAGTGCAAAAGAAAAAACAAGGAAAAGTCACTACATCACGTCGAAGCCATCCCCATCCCCATATCCAAACGCAGTTACCTCATCATCTTCTTGCGTGGATGATTCCCATTCAGAGGACTCATATCTCTTGAAAAGTTCAAGGTATTGATTCCTCTTGACAAGTTGTTCTTTGGTTAACTGATCTTTAAAAGTACGCATCCCTCCAATATCTTTTGTCACATCAGATTTCTTCCCACCACTTTTCTTGTATGATGCCCTAGTCGCCATTGGTTTGGGAAGATCTGTGTAATCTCTTCGTGGCTTCCTTCTTCCTTGCACTTGCCTATTCAACACTTTATCTGCCATCTTTGTGACCCCATTTTTGACAACATCACTATAAGAGGAATTTGTGCATCCATATTCTTTCTCAGAATCAGGTTCAACTGCCCATCCCTTCTGATGTGCAGGAAGAGAGGCAGATGTGCTTTTGCCCATGGTGTTACACATTGGCACCGCAGCCTGCTGACCAGCAGCTGAGTCCTCTATCACACAGACAGTATTGGCATCTACATAAGAATGGGGACATTGAATTTCCTCCTCTCCCATTGTTTCATCCTCCTTCGGGTCAATATCCGCTAAAACACCAAAATGGTTTGGTGAGCAGTTTATTATTCCATCGGAACTAACCTGTATCATGACAGGAGAACTCTGCCCTGGAAGGGTGCCCACACTGGATATCTGTATTTTCTCTACTACTTTTCCCCTATACGGTGAGTCAAAATCACCAGCCTTCATCTCCCCTTTATCAGACTGCTCCATTGCTTCTTTCTCCTTTATACTGTCCATATTCATGGAGTTCTCATTTGTCTGAATTGCATCCTCCACAGCCATATTACTCCTATTCGACACTGCTCCTGATTGGACCACCTTCCCCACACACATTTCTGAAGAAACACCAACCTGAACCTGATCATTTTCAAATTCATCTTCCACTGGGGCCAAACCATTCTCAAATGCCCTTTGATTCAGATCTATTTGAGACTGAGACAGATCATCATTCCCAGTAGCATTAGGCACTCCCGAATGGGCATTTGGGGTCTTCCTTCGGCATTTAATAGTTTCATGACCCAGCTTGCAGCAATTGGAGCAAAACGAAATCCATGATTCATACATAATTTTTTGAGCGTACCTGTATTCTCCTTCCATGATGATCCATACAACCTCCGGTGGGACTCTTGAGAGGTCCATTTCAACACAGAGCCTCGCAGTGGCAGGATTTGATAAAGAAGCAGTTTTTTGATCACAGTAAATAAATCGCCCAATGGAATTACCTATCGATCGTAGAAGTCCCAGATTTTGGAAGGGAATGGGAAGACCCGACATTTGCGACCAGATTGCAGAATTTGGAGAGTCACGATTCATATGACATTCAAAGGTCCAACGAAGAAGATGAAAACTAGAATCCATCTTGCCTCGGGACCAAGCCTTTCCCAAATCCTCATCATCCGCAAACAGAATGAGGATTTTTCGCGGTCCAAGAATCCCAACACGTGCAAGATTCTTGAGCCCCCATTTTTCATTGACAAACTTACAGAAATCCTCCACCAGCGGATGCCTTCTCACGAACAGTGCAATTAAGGAATTAGACAGCATCGAAGAAGCCTCAGAGAATTCCTAGATCGTAACCGGAACAACAGGTTGACCAGAGATGCATCCAGGGACCTTCGGGGTGACATTGATAGCCGGAAAGAAGAAGCATGTATCTGATGGGGGTTGGAAAGCACCATCACCGCTCTTCCCAGGCTCAAGCGCAGGAGAAGAAGATCCCCCTCCCCCCGATGTGGTTCATGGATGATATTGTATTAAATGATATTATTGAAGATTTCATGTATTATTTTTTAAGATATTACATTTGTAGCTTTGGGGATTAGATCATGAATAAAATTTTCAAGAATCGATGTTTAGGAAATTAATCCCCATTAGGCATGGATGCATGCCCAATGCATTTGTCGAGGGACATGATATGGATGGATTTCAGATCACAATAAGTAATAATGATTTATGAAAGCGATAATTTTCAATAGAAATCAGGATCAAAATATATTTAATCTATAATAACAAATGTTTTTTACCTTTGGTGTAATGTTGGTATGGATTTCAGATCTAAATAAATACCTCACAACATGTAGCCTAACCCATATATCGTGTGACATTTGATGGCATGTTAATTTTTATATGTAATTAATTCCTAGGATCTTATATAGAAAAACACACCCCAAAGGAATGGAACACATTCCTTGAATGTGAATCATTACAATCCATGTGAATTCCAGTGATTGGTTTGAATATTATTAGAGGACACACATCATATACCACAACTAGAATAATAAACAAGAGGTATCAAATTATTCATACACAGATTTGGACATAATAATAGTTAAAAAAATTCATTCCATATATATTTTGAATGGAGCCACAATTTTTATATCTGAGTTGAAATAAAATTAGTGGTAGGTGGCTTGATCTCTTTAGCCAAAATTAGTGGATGATGGGGTTCAACCATAGTTATCAGAGTGTTTCTAGGGAATGTACTCCCTTGAAAAGATTATTTTATCTAGTGTGTATTCAACAATATTATATGTATAGATAACATCCTTTTTTCTCTACACACAACTAGGGTGTGGTCTTTTATCTATACAATTGTTACTCCTACTATCATGGATGTCAAATGGAGTTCAGTCCTTCACCCTGGTATTATACTCCCTCAGTGGTCATTAACTTTTCAAAAAGTAATGAATTCATACATATGATTTATAGAGTTTATTATGTATATATGGTTATTTAGGGTTTATTTTTTATGTGACCTCATAAGGATTTTCACACCTGGTTGGATGTGTTGATAGAGATATTTTCCCTTATATCAGGTTCACCTGATCATATCTAGATTTTTATGCATTCATCTTGTGTAGGATGACATGTTTTATAAAATTTCATGTGGTTTCTATAGAATCATATTTTTTATATGTGTACTCATCCATTTATGGGAATCTTTCCCACATGTTTTATCTTTTAAAGAGATGAAGAGTTTTTCGATTGTGATATTGGTTATGAAAGAGTTTGTGGAGAAAAGTGGTACATGGTGGTAGTGGTTACATGCAATGTTCATAGATCTATAGTTTGAGTAAGTACCTTTAAAATATCAACAATTTTTTTTGTTTCCTATAATTTTATCATGTATGTTACACATTTGGTTTAAATTTTATTTACAAATACTGACATACGGATCCAATTGGTTGTAAAATTAATATTATTTAACTACCATTCATTTTGATACACATATATTATGTGTCGATGTTTGAAATATTTATAGATAAATTTTACTAAGGCTTTGCATATGTCATCTATACTAACGTGATGCTAGTTACTATCCTCAGGCCTATTAGAGGTGGAATTGGGGTGGAGAACTCATCCAACATCAACGATTGCATGATATGGGTGAGTCATTCCATGTCATAGAATTTTTAGAGAGGTATATTACTATGGATTGAGTATGAAGGCTTATGTATGATGATTAATTTTGTATTAATTATGAAAATAATCATAAATAAAGATGCTTTTAGATCTCAATCCATGGAAATTAGTGACGATTTAGTGTTAGATATATTCATCCTCTAAGACCTAGATAACCTTATAAATGACAAGGTGAGTAGAGATACAAATCATGGGGTATAGATGGTGCATACATTATGTTGGAATGGTCTAGTAATTCATCCATATCATTTACGAGCTAAATCTCTATATTCAGTTTTCATTATGGTTTATCATTTTGATTTATAGGATTCCCCCATATCAGCAATAACCCATGATTTAGATTTTGGTGAATGATGACAGCTATTTTGGTGTTGGGGATGTTTTTTTATGGGTTAGTTAATGAGGTTTTATGTTTGTTTGGAAATGAGTGGTTCCATTTACAATGGTTTAACAAGATGACACACCAAATATAGTGTAGGAAGAATATTACCTCTATTTTAAAAATAACATTTTTGTAGATGATCCTGGTAACAATAAAGATTTGATTATTAGATTATAAATTTACTAATGGAAAAAACAAAGACTATAATTTATATATCTATACCAAATAAAAATATAATACCTATTAGATTATGTAGTCTGTTTTTATAATGATATCGATCCCACATACTTAAATGGTACTACTAAAACCTATTAATATTAATTTTTAATTAATTTACAAGTTTTATTTGATAATCTAGGCACATAATGTGGTTATTCTTCCAAGGGAAGAGTTTTAGTACCTATTTTACAATGATTATTATCATGTGTCTCTATGATTTATTCATATGTATGATATTATATAGTTTCTTTATGTTGGATTGCCTATTGTAGGGTTCACATTATTACTAATGATACCATATGAAAAACTATTGATATGATATTGGAAGGGTTCTTCTAGGAACAAATTATTTAGTGTGTCCATTGAATATAGACATTAGCAAGTACAATACCTTAATACATTTCAATCTTTACAAATGTATTACAATGATTTTGGGGATAGAATGTTTTCTATATAAGGAGTGGTGAATATACATTGATGGAGGTGGATATTTTAGGGAAGATACATCATGTTGTACCATCAGAGCTAGGGATACATACTCTTAGTAGAAGTTTCATTCATGCACATAGTATTAGAGTATAGGATTAGAAGCTCATGGTTCACAGAGGGTGTTCAACCAGATAGAAGATAGTTTATTCATTTTTAGTGAAGGGTTGAGTCTTACAGAACATGATGGCATGACCGGTAACATAATTTATGACAATTATATAGTTTATGTATCCCCAAATAAAAGGTAGAGATGTGAAAGTGGACCAGCTAGAGGTATTTTGTGTGGATATTTCAGAGGAGGTTTCTATAGTGGAGTCGATGGTGCTCCCGAATAAGGAAGTGGAGAAAAATGGTGGTCTTTCCAACTTCCACCACAACCAAACCAATGTATCCAATTTTAGTCTCTAATGGATGGTGATCAATGTGATAAATAGTTGTTGGAATCTGAGGATTATGGAAAACATTCCCACGAAATGATTCGAGGTGTGATCTATGTATTTTTTATATTTAAATTTGTATATATATAACGAGGTGAGAAACACTATTTCCGTTATATATTCATAGTCAAATAATATTATATATAATTAGAGCATCTAACCCAACCCACACCACTATTGAATCATACTATGGAGAGCCATCAATCAAACAAATCTTCTGACCATGCAGGATCACACTAAGTGTCATGCTATTCACATGGGATCTCTTTATTACAATTATGATGTATATGAAATCATTAATAGTATGAATTGTGTCTCTATAAATCATTATCAGATTGAGTATTTCTGTCATAATGGGATGTGGCTGTGAGATGAAGGGTTTGTTTATTCCAGGATGGGAAAGATGGTTTTTTTAGATAAGAATTATTTATATAGAGAATGTTTTTATGGACCAGCCTATAGTTAGTGATTATGAAACATCATATAGTTACTGATTTAGAATATGAGATTCTAGGAGTGGTTGAGGAATATAGGGATTATTAGGTAGTTCGTAGAGTACCCCCCATATGGAGTTTGTGTTTCATATTAACATACAACCAGGAAAAACACTGATATGACACAAATTTTATTGAATTGATCCCATCAAACACAAGGAGTTGAAGAGGATGTTAGAGGTGGTTAAAAAGAATAGTATTATCAGTCATAAGTTGTTATCATGTCTGAAAAAAGTGTTATTAAAAAGGAATATGACCATATATCGAGGATTCATGTTATATATCACTATCAAAAAAAAGTTAATAGACAAGAATGTATTACTACTATTAGATATTGAAGACATATTTATCAAGTTGAAAGGAACAATGTGTTTCTAGAATATGTATCTCCAACCTATTATCATTTGATATAGGTTCAATAGGGGGATTTCATAAATACAACATTATAATGTGGCTATATAAATTATTAATTTTTTTTTAATTATAAATTCCCTATCATAGTTCACGAAACTCATAATCTAGAAAATTAACCCCTTTAGAGAACTATTTTTAGTATTACTTATTATGGAAATCCTCATTTACAAGAAATATGAGGCTGAAAATGGGGACTATGTGATGGTGGTCCTAGACTTATATCTTATGCACTAAAATTATAGAAATATATTTATGTTTTGGTTCTAAATTTTTGAGGTCCACTTCTTCAGACACATTATTGTAGAGGGAAGAAAATCCATGTACTTGAAAATGATTGAGGTGATCGTGTATTGGGATCCATAAATATTTGTCATTGAGGTGTGATGTTTTCCATGCATTGTTTGAATTTATTAAATGTTCATGTTCATCATTTCAAAAATTATTTTTACCTTGATTGATCTACATCAAAATGGTCAGCCTTTTACTTATTATGATAAATTTTTGAGGGCCTTCGTAGAGATAAGTTATAGGTCAACTATAATTCATAACATGATACTACTAAATATTAGATTTTAGTATGTGGTGTTTTCGGATTTCATGAGAGGTATAGATGAATAGTTATTTATGTAGAGTTAGGAAATGAATTTTTATGAATCACGACCAATGATATCCATTAAGAAAATTTTTGTGATCCATGGATTTGAGATATTAGTAGTAGTGTTTTATGTGATATCATGAAATAAAATGCATTTTATTTAGAGATTTGTTTCTATTTGGACCATCAAAACCTCATGTATATCATCTCTAAGAGTGATATGAATAGGATATATAAGAATTGGACATAATTAAATTAGGACTATATCTTTATTATAAAATATAATCAATGGATTTAATATGTTGTGTTTAATTCCCATAACATTAAGTAATGTTCTATGATTCTAGGAGATTTGTTGAAGAAGTTGTCATTATTATAGTTGTGATTTATTGGAGAAGAAGAAATAAATTTCCTTTGACTATTATTAGATTCTCCTTTTTTTTATTTCTCTTAAGAGGGGGGATCAACATTGAGAACATTATTGAAATGTATTTCTTGGGTAGATTTCCTTGGGAAATTCAACAAATGGATTCTAAAATGTTGGGGAGCATGTAACCCGATTTCTAGGACGTATGGAAATCTGAGTCATTTGGTGAGAAGAGAAACTAATATGGTTTTATAAATCCAGCATGGTGATATTTTAGGTTTTGGGAAAGATATAAAAGGATATACAAAATATCGTATTATAGATGATGTATGAGATTAATAACTATTTTTTATATACATCATGTAAAATTTTTAAGCTAGAAATTTTTATATACCATCAATCTCTAACGTCATTGAGAAATGGGATCCTTAATCACACGTATTGTGGACTACTACCTCTAGGAAAAATGAAATTAATTTTTCCTCACCACCCATTATGGATGGTTCTATGAATGGATATAATAATTATATATGATAATTTTGAACTGTTTAAGATTTTTAATATTTCATATTATACTTGTCTAAATAAATCACCTTACTCAAGAGAGAATTATAAAATGTTAATGATTGGATTTTTCTACCACTCATGTGAATGATGTAATAATATATATGTCATAAAAAATGGGATTCCATATAATTTAAAAAAAATTAATTATAATAAATTTTATATTGGTTATCTAATTTTAAATTTTTATTAATATTTTAAATATTTATCAATATACCACTTTTAATTATTATTCACATCGAAACTAGTTTATCAGGTTTCCCATTTTCAAAAAATGTATTCATGTATTTAAAATATTGAATGTAAGGCTTAATGGAAAATTGTAAAATAATATTTTTTAAATTTTTAATAATTGGGGAATATTAATAATTAAACAAATTATGATGAATTGACTTGATTAGCATGGTATTTGAATGATACAAAAAAAATGAACAATATAAATTTTCTCATTAAAAATAACACTAAATAATATTTTATTAATGATTCTTTATAAATAAATGTAATAAAGGTTATGGAATTTTAATAAGGTCTTTTTTATGTACTTATGTAAAGTATGTTCATGATAATGGAGGAAGAGAGAGGTCGAAATAGAAAAAACTAAAGGTAATGGTTCTCATCTCAAACAACTCTGATTGAGGCATGATTCTGTTATAAACCATGTTTTATTATATATGGTGTAAATAATACCCTTTTTTATATTTTTATAAATATTATTATAATAATCAAGGTTTTTTTCTATTTAATTTTCTAACTCTCATGGTTTTCCTTTTCAAAATTGTTAATGATTATATGGGGTTTTAATACTTAATTACCTATCATTGAGTTATAATCCACTTTACTGAACATTATCATTATAAGTTTGTTATAATCATACCTATAATTATATTTCATTATAAACTGTCCTTATATTCTATTTAAGTTTCTTTTATATTAATGTATTCTACCATGGTGGTTTGATATCTAATGTTTTATATTATACGAATAATTTCTATATTTTCAAATAAAACATAAGTTTCAAAGTCCATATTTTCGATTTTTCAAATGTATTCATTTTTATTTGGAAGGATATTCTATTTTACATTTTTTGAACATCATTTATATAATTAAAACTTTTAAAAAAGATTATTTTCATCTATTAATATTTTGTGGGTTTCAAAAAAAATTTAATTTTTTTAAATAAAATGGTTTTAATTTTAAAACACAAATATTAAATTATAACAACAATTTTACTTTTCAAGAAGAATATTGTTTTCAGATTATTTTATCCCATAAATATTTTTTAAAAAATATCCTTGTAAAATTCATAAGGAATTATTTGGAAATGATTTTAAAGACTATTTAAAAAAAATTACAATGATTTAGAGAAATAATTATTAAATGTTTTTCTTTTAATTTATTCACAATATATAAATATTACGCTCCAATAGATTTTTGTTTCATTATTTACAATATAGGTTATGTTATAACGTATTTAATTTGGGTGAACTAGTTTTGGGATCATTTTATTTTACTTTTTAAAGCTATTTTATTTGATACCATTTTATAATGACATGTATCCCATCATTATCTCTATGTTATATTTAACGACATGATGATTTTTTTCATGTATCAAAAAAATTTATAATTTTTTTGGTGGGTGTATCTTATATCCCGCTCAAAGGAATTGGTTAAAGGATTATATCTCATGAGATATAAATTTTATGTGAACTGTTTGGAAAATATCTATGTCTAAAAAGGGTGAGTGTAATTTCATATACCTATACTCACAATTCTATATGAAAGGAGGTTAAAAAGTACAATGGTTCAAAAAGTTTGACTGTGATGACGTTTATCTGTACTAATAATTTTATGAGTAAATAGGTTGGAAGGTATCAATGTCCATAATTATATGAATCCCTATTTTAAGATTGTGCAAACCATTTCTCCTTTGTACCATGAAACATTTTAACTATTTCATGTTTTATTTTCTCATGAAATAGTAAAAGTGTGATAGATTTAGATGACATGTCTATGATTCTTTATTATGGTTAAAACATATTGATTTATGTTTATTTAAATACAATATTTTTCTTTATTCATTATTTTCCTCATATTTTTTATCCAACCATTATAGAATTTTTTATTTTATCCCATATCGAGTCTTTGAGATTACAACATCAAATGTTATTCCCTTCCCCTATACTTGAAAATAAATATTTCTAAAGGAATGTATATGAGGGGATTTAGTTCATGGGGAAATTCCCATAACATATAAAATTAGAATTTTTATGTTTATTGTATCAAGGAAACTAAACCTTTAAGATAATTATATGTGATACTATTTTTGAGATATATTAATTAGTCAATTGTAAAAATATATTATCTATGTATGTTTAACACGGGTTAGTTCAGTGACTAGAAGAATTTACTTATCATATTTTATCAGATAAGGACATGTGTTTTACACTACGGATATGGGAAAATTATAGAAGGATTTTGGAAATTATTTGAAGCCAAGTGCAATGTATCTTCATCATAATGATGGAAATTCATTGAGGATGATACAAATCATATAGGATATGTTACGAGAATTCATACACTATTTGATTGGAATATGAGATGATCATTTGGAAAATATATAATTCATTTATATTAAAACATTTGAGGTTTGGATTCAAATGGAACATTTTGGGTCTCTTTATGGTCATTTGTGTGACTTAACATAGTATTGGAATGAGGTGGGTGAGGTAGTTTTTATTGATTGCAATAAAGTAAAATAACCTCTACGAGGGTTTGGTTGATCCAAAATTGGTTGGTTACCAAATATATATGACAAAGATCATATTCATACTAGAGGAAATGGCCATTGGAGTTTTTTGTGGGTGAACTGAAATCATTGTAGGTGTCAACTCAATTGGGGATCATTATTTGTAAAATAATGGGAAGCTAGAATAATTGTTTGTTAGACCATTTGATATCCAAGATTTGTTTGGAGGTTCAGATTAGCTAATAGACAATTTTCAATCATATAAAGGTTATATAACTTATTCCACATACATTTGCTTCCAAGGTACGAGCTCATACCTTCACATGTGATTGACTATGGGGATGATGAGTTGGAAGAATATATTTTCTTTATGGATATCCCAGTGAAAATTATTTATTTAAGTGACAACGAATTAAAGGATAATATGGTACCACCTATTTGAGATTGATGAAAATATAGTTAGATCAATTTGGATATATGGGTTATGGAATTATATGTGAAGAATCAATGGCCTACATTACTCAGGATGATCTTTTAATAATATTATTAAGGATGATAAGTGATTATAGTGGGGTAATTATAAAATATATACTTATAAAAGTTTCTATTTTTGATAATTTTTTTGTTAAATTACATTTTGATATGTTTTGGATGATTTTTTGTGGATAAAATTTGGTTTTGGGAATTTTTAGGTTCACTATAGGATGTAAAACATTGTGTTGTATGTTTTTTTATTCATAGATCCAGCATGTGTGTTTTTTTAAAGGGTTGAGATGCCTGTGTTAGGGTGTGGTCTCTAGAATTCATCACTATCATTCATCATATGAACAACAAATATATTTTACTCAACACTAAATAGTGGATGTCAATGCGAATCCAAAATGTGATAGCTTTTGGAAAAACAATATAGAAAATTTACCAGTCTGGTTTCTTTTTCTTGGTGTGAACAATTCCACTATGTCCATATTTATGTTAACCACATCATGATGATAGTTATTTCAGAAATTGAAATGTACAATTCACCCATTAATGATTTAGGGGGAATAAAGCATATTTATGAACAAATTTTATATCTTCATGGATAGTTTTTTAAGGACCCTTTGACCAAAATTCTACTACTAAAAATCCTCTATGATTATTACCTTTCTAATATTATGTTTCTAGTAAATTAAAGAGTGATATATTGGGATTACTTCATGCATTCAAGTTATATACTATAATGACAGGGTTTTTCTCATCCATATCCCTTTTAAACCTTACTATATGATCAAAACATAGAATATAGAGGCACATTCATAAGGATCTAGAAAAATGGGGATCTCATTCCATTATTCACTAATATGTATTATAGAGAGATGTATGTTTTACTCCTTGGACCAAATCTAGATCTTCAATTTATGGTGAGTTACATTTTTTTGTTGAATTTATTCTATGAGTATGTTGATTCATAATTCATGAATAATATTCTATAACCCCATTAAATATTAATTGAGATAAGTGGTAAAGATAATTGGTGTGTGGGTTGGATTCAATTTGGTAATAGGCGTGATTTGGGTATCCAAACATTAAAATACTTATATTTTAAATCAATGACAATGTAATAATAAGTTCTAGACATTGTAGAAACTTTTATAATGATACTTCCTTCATAATTATCACATTTTTTTGGATATATGGTTTAGTGTGTATGTTTTAGTGTGAAAAAATTTCCAAAAAAGTATAATGAATGATGTGAATGGACTATCATTAACCTTACAATGTTCCTTAAAGTATGGTTCTTACTTTCACTAACAAAATTCTATTATACTGTATAAGGATGATTGAGTTGAAGATGAATACCAAACTTATGTAAAAAATAAATTAAATATTGATAATGATAAAACCCACCTTGATGAGACAAAAACATTAATTTTAATATTATGAAGTTTACAATTTACTTGATTTTTATATTCTTTAAAATTCAAAAAGGATACGAACTTATTCCTCATAGTGTAGACATATCCATATATAATTAAATAATCATTAGAACTAATTAATTATAAATACCCACCTCTAGATTATTTTAGAAATTCTATACACATGTTAGTGTATACAATTTATAAAGTATTTGTAGACCTTTTTACTCTTCCTACTTAATGGGGGAACATTAGCTTTTATTATAAAAAAGAATTATTTCTGTTATGTGATTGAAGATTAATAATATCTATGTTACCATATTGATTGAGTTGTGTCTAATTATTCACATATAAATGACAAATAAATTGATTCTAAAATTGCGTAAAAAATATGTATTACGAACTTTATAAATTATTAACATTCAATATATGATTTTCATAATTTAATTAACTATAGACATTGAAAAAATATGACATAATGTAACATATGTTGTATTTTAAATGATAAATATTTATTTTCAAAACAATAAAATAAAACAATATATATCTAGTATGGAAACTCAAATATTATTTTTGTCTCATTTTTTATTTAATAACCTTATTTTAAACAAATACCACACCTATTGGAAAAGGAATGTTGTAGTCGTTAATGGATACAGTAACAGAACTAACACCATTGGAAGCATGTAAGTCCACATATCGAAGGAAAATAATTCAAATTAATCATTTTTCATTCATTATAATACATAAGTAATCACTATATGCTTTATCCAATTACTAACATGTAAATATAAATATATTGAACCTGATAATGAACACAATAAGAACTTCCCTTAACATTTTTAACCAGGTGTAGTTCTCCTTCCAATTTTCTAACATAACAAATGAAACAAATACAAAATCCTATTCCATTTTCTATATTAAGACATTACATTATATTGAATGTTGGGTCATTGGTTAATTTGATTTGGAAGGTGTCTTAGTCTCCTTTACCAAGTTACTACTTTTCTTATTCTCCATATATAGTGCATACTTATCATACCACATATCCTTTTTATCTTAGTGAATCATTATAAGGAGTTCTGAGAGATAAATATCACTATTGATAATATAATAATCATTAGTGTAACTATATATGATCTTAGGTAGGGAGGATAACATATGATAAATTCAAATCACAAATAAGATCATATATCCCATCTTTCTTAAGTTAAAAATGCAACCAATCATCTTGACTAAATGAGAACTATCCTTTACTGAATCTATAAGATTATACGTGAACATTGTATTTGATATTTCATGTCCCTCTTATCACACCTTCTCATAATAAGCATCCTAAAGTTAAAAAATGTTTATATATTTATATATATCATAACTTTACATCATAATTTTACTCAACAAGAATGATGGAATGAAACATTGGACATATGTGGAGCCATACATGTGATCCATATAGAATGTCAGTTCTTCTTAAAAATATTCATTATAAGGATCAAGAAGAATATGGTTTTCTAGAATATATAATTTCCATTAATGTAATTATATGACATGTAAAATCCATTCACATTCCATGAAATTTGAGACCATTGTGAGTTTATCCTTCTTTAGTATGAATAATAGAGTAATAATTGAATTCATTTGTAATTATATTTCTATAATAAAGAAGAGTTTAATTTTATTACATTATTTGGATCACTAGATTAGATAATAAATTATTAAATTTATCAATCACCTTTTTTTATCATAACATAATATACATCACCATTATCCTTATGATATCTTATCTTATAGATTTTCTAGTTGAAATGATCTATATTCCCCTGAGGATAATTGAGACTAGGTAATTATAAGAATTGTTTTGAGTTTTAGGTAGTTGTAACATTATAAATAAATTAACTCTCACTTGTTTGGCATGTTTAGTAGGATCCCAAATATTCAAATTCTATATAAGTATTTCCTCAAAAATTTTCCACTTAGTCACAATGATCCCTACTTGGGTTGTCAACACTTGATGTGAACTGTGTTATGTCAACCTAAAAACTAATGTCAATATTCATTGATAATTTAAAAAACCCATGACTAGGTAATGTTAATAGCATTTAACTATAATTCATTCAGTTAGTAGAATACTATACGAGCTTAATATTTAAATTGTGTGATTTTTTTCATTATTTGTAAATTTCCCATTTGATCTTCTTATATGTTTTTAATATGTAATAGATTTTACAAAAGTGATTAACCATATATGGATAATGTTAACTAATATTATAGTATTTATTTTAATTCCATCTTGAATTAATTTTATTTAATTAATTTACTTATTTAATGATCCTTAAATTGTTAACCACATAATTTATTGAAAAAATATAATTAAAGTGTTATAACAATGATATTTTCGAATGGGTGATTTTTATATGAGATGATAAATAAAACCACGACCTTAGATAATTCACTCCGGAAACCATGCCTGATTTTAGGTAAAACAATCCACCTTTAATAATATGTTTCTCATTGATTGGGTTCACCTCACCTCCAAACTCGAATGAACTCCACTCACCTTGGAGCTCCATCCATTACATAATTTTACTCACAAATATGTGATGGGAACCACATGATTAGTTAATGGGGTTCTATAAACTAAATTGTGGTCATGTAGGATATTACATAATGATATTGTGCGAACACCTCACAAGATATTATATACATAAATAAATAATTAAAATAATAACATAATAAAATTAAATTAAATAAACTAAGTACATACATAGGTTGGTCTACACTCATGGTAATTTAGATACATGTAATGAATTTACAGAAGTACACTTACTAAAAGTAAATTTAGTTCATTATTAAGTATTATGGTAAACATGATTGAATTAATTCAATTAATTAACTAATTTCATTATCTTATTGACCATAAAAATTCTCTTCATGATACCCATCATAAATTTAGTATAGAAAATAAATGGATTTACCTAAAATATTTATATAATTTGATTGAATTAATTGAGAATTTATTTATTCTAGAATCAATTTTAAGAGTCCAAACATCACATTAAAATATACCAAATATGTTTATATTTCTAAAATTAATTATTCATTAAATAATATAATTATTTTATTTGTTGGGTGACTACATGTTGTATACTAAAGGGAAACAATTTATTTTTTTCACATTAATTATATTCAGGATAGAGACTATGGAACTCAATGTGTATCTATTTAATGATAAATTAATTTTACTAACATGTTATACTTTTTTTATTATTAATTCTATTATTATTCATAAACTATCACTTGACTCTACATAATCATCATAAAAGGGAAGAAAAAAAATAAAATAGAGTATAAACTAGTTACATGTTCTGTGTCTCATTAATGATTTTTAATGATAATCTCATACAGTGAATATTATGTCTTTAACAAAATGGCATAGAATATTTTATCTATTAAACCATAAAGAGTATGTGAAATGTATTCCAGATACACAATAAGGGGTCTTAGGGAACATTTTTCATTATGGCATGGTCAATATGTCATGATCATCAAATTTACAACATTTCATTACTTCACGACGATTCATGTATGCTTCAATAGTCTATGTATAGTGAACATAGGTACATGATGTGTACCATTGGTCACTCATCATGTATCCATGTCTACTATCAATAATCATTATCACCCCTAATGTAATATTCAACCATATTTCATCAATTTCTTATATTTTTAAGATGATATGAAACTTGAATAGAGCATATTTATAAGTCCAAAAGAACTTAATTAAAAAACATATTAAATATTTAATTAATTATATTTGTAAAACTAATAAATATTGTACATAACTTATATATGAATAATAAATACTTATAATATATTGGGCGCCCCCTCTAATACCACTTGGTGGTCTCAAGCACTGCAAAAGAACCATTTTGGGCATAACCAATTCGACATTTTGTTTTAAACCCTAAATAATATTTGATATAATTGATGAAGAATCATAACGAATAACAGAATTTATAGGAAGATTAATTTTTATGAAACTGGAACCATGAAGAGTTTATCTTTACACATATTTATCACCATTTATTTATTTTATTATAGAATTACTAATAACTAATTTATTTTTTAGTGGTTTTGATTAGTCCATGACCTCTTATTGTACTATTATTTCATAAGAGGAATCATGAATATATTCCCCTAGTGGTGATATATGTGTGATTTATAAACATATGATCATGAACATAGAATCATCGGGGTGATAGGGTATATGAATCTATAACATTTAAGAAACCCTTATTGATCACAACTAAATCACTAAATATAGAAATATTTTTTCTATTAGAGGTGGTTAATTTATTGACATTATTAAAAGAATTTTGGAGGAGATATCTTAATGGATTGAGAGAATATTATATTTAACCCATTGTGAGAAATAAAATTTTTTGTCTCTACTATTGATTAAATATCACAATATGGATTAAAAAGTGATGGGGTAAGAAAATAAGAATTCTTCACGGGCCATTATTATTTCCCTCATCCAGGGTATTTCAATTACTAATATTTTATTGTATTATATGTCATAAAAATGCTTTATTTCCCTATTTAAAATACTAAGAATATATATTTGTATTTTTTTGGAGTGGTATCATATATGAAAGGATATTGGTTAATGTTAAACAACATACCTCATACATGTCATTGATGGAAGGTGACATGATAATTAAAGACATAACATGATTTATTAATTCAATTTTGGTCAAATTCTATGGATTATTATCACTTATTACACTAATAACATTACCATTTTAATGAATAAATTTTTGGAATGTATAATATTTAAAGAATACACCACCTCATCTCATTTAATTGGCACGGTATCAAAATGTATTATAATAATGTCACTGAAACTCTTGAGTAGATATATTCCCTCAAATAAAATGATAAATAATAGAAATATAAGTGGTTGGTCCATCCTATAATTGAAATATTTCATGAATAGATTTTGGATTCATATGTTATCATTATGGTTAACTTTAGATAATCTATGGATATCTTGTATGGGGATCAGATTTAAGCTATTTATACGTATCACATCATTTCTACTGAAGAAAATTTTATATGTAAGCTAGCGTGGAATGATATTATCACACATAATTTGTTTTAATATTTTAATTATGATAAAAATTAAATAAATATCTATTTCTTCCCCCAATTATGTAAAAATTGATTTCCCCTACCTGGTATACCCTTATCTTTTAGGTTTGGAAATATATCCACCCTAATGAAAAATTATTTATGAGTATTGTCTGAAGAATGTGTTACATGTTCAAAAAATGTCAATAGTAAGAAGACACCATCAAACCCATCTTCATTAATTGTCATTTTTTGATTGTGATGTGAAACATGATTACTAATTTATTTAAGATCAAACCTATCATGATAGTTGGGTTAAACTACATTCTGGTGTATTGAAACACTAATGGGGGTAAGTTTTATTGGAAAATATTACATGGGGTGTCATCGATGAATAAATAAATCGTATTTATAGGAACAGTAAACTCAATATCTTTAAAGGGAATGACATGGATATAAAAATTCTTATAAAGGATACACATTGTGAAATATTAGTGGAAATCTATGTGGATATTTGTTGGGATGGTAAATATGTTTAAAAGTTAGTTATTTATAATTTATGGGTATCCAATGTTATTAAAAAACTTTTTATGGATATATTCCTCTCTTTTGGAATCCAAACATTTTTGGGTGGATAAAAATCAACAATAAAAGTGTTATAAAGTTTTCTGTTAGGCTATATAGTTATAATGAAATATTTAGAGACTCTAAAGGTGGTGCATTCACATGATTATATAAATACTTTAGTATAGTTATTTCTTATGAAGATGAGATGGAAGGGTGATTTTATCTATTAAAATTTAAAGACATTGAAACTGGAGTAACATATGGCTAGAGTTGGATTATTATCTTCTTAGGTATACTGTCATGTAGAATATTCATTCTCCCTCTTGGAGACATAAGACATCCTTGGTGGACTGTATAAGTAATTTTGGTCAAATTGATTTAATTCTATCTCATATTTATAGATATGTAAATAGAGCCACTGATTCTCTATATAATATAAGAATTGGGTCTGCGGTTGTATCTGTCATACAAACATTCCAGAATTAATTAATTATATTTTATAAAAATACATTAATATAACAAATTATTTCATTTTTATAAATAAAATTTTCAAGGAGCTAGAGTATAATAATTGGAGTCATAATAACACCTATTCAATTTACATTTAATAATATATTTCTCATGGGATTATTAAACTTAGTCCCCAAATCCACCTCAACATTTATCAGTCCATCAATTTTGACAATTTTTATGTAAATAAATAAAACTACATTATTTTATATTAAATATAAATTTTATAGTCACCAAATTATTTAATAAGTACTAATTAAAAATAAAATTAACTAAATAAATAAATATTTTTTTATCCTGTGAATAAATAAGAAAAAATATATATTATATATTAATATAATAAAATAAATAATTACTCAATGAATAAATATTTACTTAATATTCAATAGACGTATAACATGGATAAAATAATAGGTTAATGAATATTTCAGAATAAAATATCATTAATAACTATTAACGGATTTATAATAATAATATTTAACCTACATGTTACATTGATTTGGAATTTAACATAATATTCGAATACACATAGAGTGTGACCCTCTAGACCCCCATTCTCAGTAGCATTAGGATACACTGTAACATTTACAAGGTTATAATATTGATATAACCCATGGATACCATAGGGAAATAATCCATTATCTCAATGACATGTAACCACCTACAAATATACATCATGTAATGTAATCTACTTATCCTGATATATCTAATCAAGCATGTTGCATTTTAGTTTCAGCATCCAATGTGCTCCATGTATGTTTATTTTACTTTTTAGAAAATAAAATCTCAAAAATACCACTATAGGAATATATATTGTCATCTAGTTCTAAAATATTTAATGGTATTGGGATATCAATACTTACTATCAACAGAGGGGGTAAAGAATTTATTGCAATATTCATTAATATGATGTCAGTCTTGATGCACCAAACATGTTATACTTTATTAGGATAATATATATTCACATTTTTTTTTCATAAAATGAAAGTAAGAAACTCATGAAATGAATTAATAATAATTTTATATTCTATGGATTATATCACACATACACTGACATGAATATCCAATTAAAAGTATAATTTTGGATTTCCTACTAGCAGGACATGTTATTAAAATCATTCTCACTGTCAATAACCCAGTTTTTAAACCATCATAATTTGTCTCAATGTATTTTGAGTATCATCCCTATATAACATATATCATATGTGTCCCACAAAATGATAGTATCAAGGTATATTAAAAATCATGCAAATTTTATGTTCTCATCCTAGTAAGGAATGTTTATGACCATTTAGTGGGACATTTAACCTTAGTACATCATCAAATACATTGTTATGTAAAATAAAAACCATGAATTTGTAATAAAATTATGTTGATATGGAAAATATTTTATTTTAAATAACCATAAATAACATGGAATTGGGTTATAGAGTTCCAAATCAATCACTTCCATCTCTAGATAAATTTCTAGTCAGTTTAGTCAATTCAAGTCCCCAAGTATATAGTAATGTATTACATGAGAAACATTTTTCAAAGTGGGTATAACCATTTTACCCTAATAGAGCTTCCATATAACAACATTTATAACTCCATGATCAACATGAATCCATTTGAGGCCGTATAGATGAGGCCCTACAAGTCACCTCGGTGTTAGATGTAGTTGGGTGAGTTATCAATCGTAGGGACACAGATGGTGCATGCGATGAAAGTGAGTGTTTTCGTGATATTAGAGTCGATGCGAACCAATTCGAGGCATAAGATGACTTATGAAGACCATAAATAGTGACCATGGGTGTTCTATGAGGGGGATGTGTTTCAGAAAGTATCACCTTGGGTCACCATATATAGAATTGGATGCGATGATAAGAAACCACCAAAGATTCACCGATCTCTAAAAGATTCTATATAAAATTAGAAAGATTTGATACTATATTGTGTTTCCCTAGTGTTTTATCATGTAAATGAAATCTTCTATTTTATACAACTGAGGAGATATTTGTAGGATTTTCCACACATCATTGATAGGGGATGGGTAGACATTGAGGATAGAGCAACTATTTTTTAGTTACTAGTGGGGATCAATGATCGATAAGGTAATTTCCATTATAGATTTTTTACACCACTAATTCTTTTCCTTCAGTAGTATAAGAACCATAATGAGAGATTATGGGAGTTTGATAGATAAATGAAATCTATGTAGCCTCAAATGTTTGAATGGGTTTTGTTTTTGGGTGAGAAAATACATGAAGGTAGCGAGCGTGTAATGAATATTGATTTTTTGGAATAACCCTATAAATATTATTGAATAAAATTTCTAGTTTAGTTGTGGAGTTTTCCCAAAGGTGTAGGTATTTCATAGACCATTTTACAATATATTAAAATTAATTTCATGTTCAATTATCTAATGAATGTATATTATTGAATTATAATTTTCCTCATGAATGGAGTATCATATTGGGAAAACAATATTAGGGTTGATTTTGAAAAGTTGTTTTCATTCTATTGAAATTTAATATTAATTCACATTGGGTACTATGGTTGTATACAGATATATGAAGATTAAATGTTGAATTAAATAATCAATTATCCTATTAATTATTAAACCCTATTTATGCCTCTATTTATGTTAGGAAATCAACCAAGTACATCCAAATGTTCCTAAGGTATCTGGGAGAATGTGATCCCTCAAGAGGATATCAATAATAAAGAATAGATTAAATCCTTAGAAAAATCATTGCATACAATATAATTAATAATAAAGTCACCTATGATTGTGTTATTTAGTAAAAATTGAGTCATTATTGAGTTAGAAATGTATAATTGTGTTTTTATCATTTGGTATTATTTTATAAAAATGAGTAGTGTTAAATCACTATAGCACAGAACATGAGAACAACCATTCTATTTTATCAATTTTATATTTTCTTATTTCAGATAAATTTTTCTTATAAATGTGTTTTCTGCTAAATTCCTAGGTTTCCACATGGTGATAGATTGTGAGGATCACATCATCTGACACAAACTAACTGACTTTGAGGTTTATGATGTTTTCCCTAATTGTTCTTGATTTCAATTATCATCATTCATGATTAGATTGGCGGTTCAAATATTTCAAATCTGAGATAAATTATGATTGAACCTATATATTCTTGTTAAGATTTTGCAAAAAACTTTGGTTGTAATTATGCAAAAGTGGTGTTTTGATGATAATGAATAGAATAGTATTAGGGCATATTTTTTATTCAATATTCTAAAAGGAAGACATTTGGTGAGGTATGAAATTAATGGGTATTCAATTTTACTTCAATTGATGGATAGAAAAGTGATCTATGGTTATATTTGATCAATGGATTAAACATTTATAAATTTATCAGGCATGAATCGAGGTGAAATTGTTGGTCATATTGAATATCTTGGAAACTCATATTTTTTTAGAAAACAATTAACTTTCTGGCCTGAAGTTTAGAAGAACACATGTCTAGTACCTTAAATGTGGTGATGGATCAAGTTTTATACGATGATAAATATTAGAAGTCATGTGAAGTATGTAGCATTACATGCGACCATAATTGACCTAGTACTCATGTACATATAGTACAGACCTAGGCGCCTATGATTCCCAACACTCTATATTGTCAAAAATCATAACCCATATATGTTGTTTTAGAAGGGTGAGGGGGCATTCCCCTTTGGATAAAGAAAGAAAAAAACCACTTCTAGAATAGGAAAGAGGAAAACCATTACAAGGACAATCCAGAAAAACCAAATGAAACAAAAAAGTCAAAAGAATCCAATACCAAAGTGGTCATCAAGAAAACCCTATCGCCCCCCTTTCCAAGCAACACAAAGCGAGTCCCATCAAGAAATTGCGCCACCCCCTATGCCAAGAAGTTTCACTGTGCTGGCAGCACAACATGTTAGAGAACCTCCCCAACCAAAAAAGTGGAGGAGAGCCGGATGAAAGGTTCTAGCACACCTTTATCTCTTGCGAGGTGCCTACCCCAAAAAGCATGAAAGGAACTTCAAAAATGTCATCGTGATGCAACACAAAAAAACAATCTGAAGAAACACTGAACACATGACCAGGGAAGGAACCCATACACTAATAAGGGAGATGACTCATGGAAGAATGAAGGTTTTTAATACATCCCACCCACATTCAAGGTCGCCCACCCAATGACACATGCAGTTTCTGTTCCATTCCAAATGAAACATAGAGAACCCAAACCCACAAAGAAATCAACTTCTCATGACCTGTAAAAATGAAGAAAACACAATCGATACCAAGATCACACTTCATCAAGCAAGGCACATCCCTAGGATTCCACCTAGAACCTCAAGAACCAAACAACACCATTCAAGGATCGTCCATAGTGAAACATCTACAGAATGACACACCTCCAAGCACAGTTCCCATCATTGATCTTTGAATACCATCATTTGGAGGATTCTAGGAAGAGGAAACCCAACAAGACCTCCGCAAGCAGGAAACAAAAGCATCAAATTGGGGTGGCAATGATCTAAAACCAAATCGAAACCAGTGGGGGAAACATTAGCAGTTGCAGGAGACCATAACTACGATCGATGAATGCAAAACACATCCAAAATGACGGCCCGCCCTGGAACTATCCTTCACTCCCCCGTATATGTGAATATTTATATTCCATGTGAAATAACTACATTAACATATGATTTGTAGATTCTATACACCATATACCATTGGAGAGATAGTATGAACCTCCCCATGAACTATTAAATAGCCGTATCTCATTTTCCAAGACACTAATATGGAAAAATTAATATTTAATTCATGTTTTAATTTCATATAGATAGTGACAATGCAACTAATTTTAATATCCCTAATGTGGTACAAAGTAGAGAGGGCATGGTTTTCTCTTTAGTGGAGGTAATATGAGGACATGGTTCATCTATGTTTATTAGTGATATTTTAAGGTTTTTACTCCACTAGATGATTCAAATATTAATTCAGTATTACTAATGTTCATAAGTACAAATAGTTTTGGTACTCATCAACACAATCCTAGGGTGTAGTCTTTTGTATTTGATGTTATTAGTCCTCTATATTTCATTTGATGAGGGTTAGGATCCTCCAAAATTTTTAGATACACCCATCATAGTCATTATGGCACATGTTTGGTGGAATCCAATTATAATAGATCTATATATGTTTAGCTATGTTATTGGTTATGAATGAACCTATTTTTGAGGATCTTAATTTAAATTTTTAGATTTGGCCTATTTTGTGAATTTAAAATTTCCACTTATATTACAGTTCCCTTATATATATATTTTCTTATTTATTGTTTATCATTATATGAGTGGACTTGTTTTTTAATATTTATTATGGTTTTTGTATTATCATACTATGATTGTATATAATCACCTCTACATTGTAACTGTTTCGGTGCGGATGTGCGTCGGGTCACGCTGTTCCGCCAGGACGCTTTCGCGCATGCACCCGTCAACCCGAGGGGATGGGCGCGCGGCTTGTGGTCCCGCAGTCCCGCTTTCCAAAGGCGGGCGGCATCCGTCCCTTATTCAGGGGCGTCTGCTCCTTGATCAAAACCGGGATGATGGGATGTCGGCTCCTCCTTCCTTGGATGTCTCCTCGGAACTCGTCGCCTAATCCGGGTCTCCCTCATAGATTTTATACATGCTCGTGAATCTCGTTCCCGGCGCCATATCTTCATGGACACCGGTTAATTACGCTGCTTCCGCCCGGACGCTCCAAGGAGTCTGGTCGGGGCAGCAACCTGCGGTGAGAAGGCCGGGTGGCTCTGGGTGCTGGGGGCGTGTCGTAACACTGCGGCTCTGCACGTCTGTCTTCCGTCCCTAATAGGGCTTCTCGAAGGCACGATGACCTGAGGCATCCTGCACTGGGTGCGGGGAACTGTGTCCCCTGAGGTTTTCCTCAGCTTCCCATGTTTAACACGGGGTATGCCGCGAGTTTAACGTCCAGCGGGGACGGCATCGGACTGATCAACACGAAAAGTGGATCAGATGACAGAACCCCTTGCGGGGAACCTCCGACGCTGGGGCCAGCGCATGGGCGGCTTCCCAAGTGATATGGAGTGGAGTGAAGTGGCATGACCCCACCAGGATGTGGCGGCCCGGGTAAGGATCAGGATGGATGATGGAGTGAAGAGCTTGGACCCCGTAGGGGCTTCCTACGTACCGCGTGTTAGCACGGATCAAAGTCAACGTAGTTCGGATATACAATTTAACGTCATGCTGGACGTCGGCAAGCCGACTCACGAAGGGGTCGAGGCCGCCGAGCGGAGGATTGAACCGAACCACCTCGCACAGAGGGGGATGGAACGGCCGGGTGGATCACAGTTTCACGTCATGCTGGACGATGAAAGGAGAAATGGAAAAAGGGGCTGTGGGGAGGCACAGTGGAGATACACACGGGCAGTCTCCCACAGGGGCGGATTCATAGGTGAATCGACGCAAGCGTGAACCCTGGAGGGGTCCACTGATGGACGAACCGATGTGAATACGACCGGGACGACCAGGTGGTGGGCTTGAAACTCAGGGAGGCTTCTTACGTACCCTGTTTAGAAGACAGGGATCAAAGTCCACGTAGTTCATTCTGTCAGGACTTACGCACTTGAGGCAGCCCGGATGCGGAAAAACTCAGTTGGAAGGGACTTGGACCGAAAGTAGGAGACCCCTCGATCCCAGTCACACCCTCTACTGGCTTCGGCGGTGGGGGAGCGCAATGGAGATACACATGTGCAGCCCCCCCACAAGAAACTAGGGGTTTGTAATACCCTACCCCCGTAGGGAAAAGCCGCTCCCATTAAATCGTCCCTAAAGAGGGGCAATCCCGACATCCCTGCAGAGACGAGCGGGTGGGGGCCACATCCAAACCGGGGGGGGACCCTGCGTGCGAGGCACGGGATCGGGTGATGCGGACGGTTTAACGTCTTGCCGGACGAAGTACAGTTTAACGTCGTGTGTTGAGGACGAAGCGGACGGTTTAACGTCTTGCCGGACGAAGTACAGTTTAACGTCGTGTGTTGAGGACGAAGGTGCTTGGCAGTTTAACGTCTTACAGCGCGGACGTGGCACAGTTTAACGTCATGCTGGACAAAACACTTGGCAGTTTAACGTCTTGCAGCGCGGACGATATGCTAGGCAGTTTAACGTCGTGCAGCTTGGACGTATGCAGTTTAACGTCGTGCAGGACGTTGGTGGCCGCCGATGGGTCCGTGTCACTTCGCGCAAGCCTGGAGGGTCACACGGAAAGACAACGCACGGTGCGGGCACCCAGGATGAAAATCATCGGGCGCCACGCAGGCGGGTACCCTCATGGGGTCAAGGGGGGCGACCCTGGCGGATTGCGCGCAAAAGAGGAGCTTTGCGCGCAAAACAGCAGGTCGGCGCGCAAAATGGCGGGCTGGCGCGCAATTGGGCCAGCCCTTTGCGCGCGGATGATTGAGATTGCGCGCACCGGGCTTCGGACAGCTCGCGGGGGCAACGGCTCATTCTCTAACGAATGGCCACTTTGAAGATGGGGGGTGCGCGCAATCGGGTTGGATTGCGCGCACCCGGGGGAAATTGCGCGCAAAAGGCTTCTTTTGCGCGCAAAGGCCTTCGGGTTAAGGATTATTCAAAGGAAAGGAGCCAAGGGGATTGCACGCGAAGACGAACCCCAAGGCTCTATTGCGCGAAAGAAAGGAGGTTACCTGAAGATCGGCATTGCGCGCGGAAGGGGTTGGATTGCGCGAACGAGCGACGCTTCGGATTCTGGAAACCTTCAAAACGTCGGGGGTCGCCTTATATTTATAGGCAACCCCGGGCGCGGAATCCGGCCTCGGGCGCGGAATTCCCTTCGCGGGCGCGGAATCAGGACCCAGCGCGCAAGGGCGCCGCGCGGGCCACGGGCGCGCAAAATAGCGCGCCGGCCCAGCGCATTACGCGCATCCCGGGAGGATTGCGCGCCGCGACTCAACTTTGCGCGCGGGCCTCTGAAATTTCGCGCAAGTCCTCTGGGCCCTCCGGAACGTGCCTCTGACTCCAAATATCACTTCGCTTTCCGCATCCGGAGCTTCGTTTGGGAACAACGGACTTTTCCGGCGTCTACAAAGGCCCCCCCTCGGAATCTGATCGGCGAGAGGTCGCAACGATCGGGTTCCGAGGGAGACGCCGGAATGCCGAAGTCCTGGGCTGCGCGGGACTTAGGCGCGCAAAAAGGGGCGCCGGGCGCGCAATTCGCAGCCGCGGTCGCGCAATCGAGCATTCCGCGCGGCGCGGAATCCCGGCCTCGTCTATAAATCGGGGTCCAGGGTTCCGCGTTCCGTACACAGGCCTTCCGCGCGATAAGCTTCAATGATCTCATGCGCGAAATTGCCTTTTCCGGTCGCGAAATTCGCCTGATCGGCGCGCAAAACCATCCGGAATTCGCCTGTCTTTGCGCGAAAACCCGGAACTTTGCGCGACATTCTTCCCAATTGCGCGCCGTCCACTTGGATTGCGCGCCCACCTTCAAACTTCTCTACCAGCCTCGTCCGATCCCGCACGCTTCATCCCTTAACCCACACGACTCCCGAAACTTCTGAGATGGCCGCGCATCAAGGAAATGAGGGGGATGCCGCCACTCGCAGAGCTGAGATGGCGACGAACGAGGGGGTTTACGGAGCCAAGGAGATTGTTTCCAACAATCAATCCTTGTTCGACTTGCTGACGCCGGCCCAGAAGACATATCCACTGTCGGACAACCTGCCACTCTGGAACTTCGGCATCCTAGATGAGGTTTCGGTGCCAGGGTTCGAGGTTGATGCGCCACGGACCTGGGTGACTCGGGAGGACGAGCTTCCCCGCTATAACATCACCAACAATGGGCATCCTTCCAGGGAGACCAGGCACTTGGACGTCTATGTCCTGAACCCGAGGACGCGAACCATTGACGGGGGTGAGCCTACTGCGGAGAATTCTCCAGCCCTCTACTCGAGCACATATGGCCAGAGTGTCACTGACGACACCAAGGGCTGGCCGAAGGACTGGGACTTGCGGTCTGGGGGAAATTTCACCAGCGAGTGCGCCTGGGCATTCTGGGTATGCCACACTTGCGATCACTTCGCAGAGGAGCTGCGGTACATCTGCCTATTTGAGGCGGTGTGGACGTCGCAGTTCCACTTCTACCAGCAGTCCGAGCTCGGGCCGGAGCTGTTCACCCGCTGGTCTCCGGATACCAACACCTTCCATCTTCACCATGGGGAGGTCGGCATCGGTCTCTGGGACATCCACTGCATCGGAGGTATCCCGCTGGAGGGATACCAATACAATGAGTTCCTGCCACCGAAGAACATCTGGGAGGACAGGTCACAGACTCCCATTCTGACCTGGCATCTGCTTGACCTGGCTACGCAGCGGCTCGGGATCATGGACTTCCAGAAGGACATAGCCTACAAGGAGTGGTTCGGCCAGTTCTTGGAGCATGACCCGGCGGTCAAGATGCCGGGCAGGGGGAAGCGGTGCCCGACCGTAGCTCAGAGGAGCCGGAACGGGTCGTACTGGCGGGTCCTGGAGACGGGCGACTACCGCTCATGGGGGTACCACGTCATCGAGGCCCGGGACCCAAATGTCCGGTACGCGGCGTTCCTGGCCGCCTTTCTGAGTGGGTGGCTCCTGCCAGTGCGGGACGCGAGAATGGGCGTTCGCCCGGCGACACTGGCGGTGGCGGGCGCTATGGCTGCCAACAAAAGATACAACCTCGGGGTCCCAGTGCTGGCGAGGCTGTATGGCATCCTGGGACGCATCTCACGAGGGGGGTCGCCACAAAGGATCTGTGGGCCCTTTCAGTTCTTCCACGGCTGGGTGGCTGCTCACCTCGGTGGGTACACGTTTCCGAACGCCATCATTCCTCCGGGCAACGGCCTGCGACCCTCCCTGCTGAACATCGCGGGGGTCGCTCCGATGACCCTAAGTGAGGAGGGCGTGAGGATTCGGATTGGTAATCATGCCAATTTCAACTTCAGTCCATTCCCCACTCCCGTTGGCCAAATGATCGACAACGGGCAGGGTCCGCTGGAGCAGCATGAATACTTCCTGAACATGCGGGGCGGGGTGCTCGTGGCTCGGATCGACGGGAAGGTGATCTGCGAGCCTTACGTGCCAGCCCGGTTCGCCAGGCAGTTCGGGTGCCTTCAGCGGATGCCGAAGAGGGTATTCACTGCCGTCCGGGAGGAGACGAACCCTTGCGTCCTTCGCCAGATGTGGCTGATGTTTGCCGCTTTCGGCTCTGGCGACGTCATCACTCTCCCTCCTACCGGGGTTGACGCAGGCTTGGCAACCGAGTACGCCGAACACTGGGCCATCGCGTACCCCGAGGGGCTTCTACGGAAGCCAGTTCGGCGGCTCGAGGTTACCCGTGCGGAGACCGGGCGTCAAGGATGGAGGCGAGGCGCCGCCACACGGGGGAGAACGGAGGTGCGCCAAGCAGCGGAGCCGGCGCGGGCAGGGACTTCGGCGGCGGGCACATCGCAGGCTGCCGCTACGACCTCGGCGCCCAGAGAGGGGGCACGCACGGTGGTCGAAGAGCGGCCCGGGAAGCAGGTGAGACGTCTGCTCGAACCCTCCCACGATTCAGTCTTCCCGGCGCTGTGGTCGGCCTGGATGACCCTGCGGCAGTCACTGGGGACCGACGCCATCTGGCGAAAGATTCTCAGAGAAGGAATCCATCTGCCAGAGGTCGGGCGCCTCCATATTGCCGACAGGGTGGACTTCAACCGGCAGTATACGTATCTGACGGCCATGGACGATTACGCGCGCCAACGTGGTCAGCGCGCGGAGCCATCCCTTCTGGTGAAGGTGATGCTTGGTCTAGAGCCCGCTCCAGAACAGATGTCGCTGGAAGAAGACGACAGTAGCAACGACTCTGAGGAAGAGGAGGAGATGGGGGAGGATGAAGGCTCCGAGGGAAGATCCCATCAGGGGAGTCCGCGGGAGAGCGGCGAGGTGGCCGGCTCTGACGACGTTGATGTCACTGAGCTCCTTGAGGTCCGCTTCTATCCCTACTCAATCTGCTTCATCCATTCTCTTATGCAGCTTCTAACCCATTTCTCCATCTTTCTCAGGAGCGCACGGATGTTGGTCAGGCGTCCTCAGCGGGAGTAGGAGGGGCGCCAGCAGGACAAGGCGGGGGCCAGGCACCCATTATTGATTTGACAAGCGCGGAAGGGCCCCCTGCTGCAACTGTTCCTGCGGCGGCCAGGATAGCGGAAGATGACGCTCTGAAATCCCGTAAGTCTCCTTACTTTACTGCTGGTGCCTGCCGTTGACGATCCGTGACTAACCATGGCATGCCCCGCGCAGTGATCTCAACATTGGAGGCTCGTCGGGTTGCCGAACCCGGGCCATCTACGAGTGGACCAGTGGTGGACATGCCGCCTGCTCCGGAACAGACTTCCCAAACCGAGCCGGCCCCACCAACTGCTGATCAGGGGGCTGCGGACGCCGGCGGTGCTGACATCGGAGAGAGGTCGGGGGCTGACGAGGGTGTCAGCGCCGCTGGGGAGAGAGAAGAAGGTCGCCCAGATGTTGGGGAACCTATCCCTCATGAGGACCTCCCAGGGGCGGACCCTGCAGCAGACCTGCTGGCTGCCTTCCCCGCCTACCGGCCTGCCGAGCCCGAGGAGATGGACGACTCGGACGCGGAGGCGGTCGAGGAGAGCCGGATAACGCGCCGTAGGGGGTGGAAGTGCATCCAGCGCTTCCTCAAGCGAGACCCATCGGAGTGGCTGGGGCGCATGGGATCACTTCAAACCTGGCTGCGCTTCCTGTGTGCCGGGGGAGCTGATGCTCAACGCCTCCATCTGACGGTCCGTGATTTCATGGCCGAAAAGATGCGCGAGAGCTGCCGGCGTGCCGACGTCACACAAAGTCGGGACATGTCGGAGAGCACGCGGGTGCTCCTCGCGGCGGAGCAGGAAGTCCAGCGTCTCGAAGGGCAGGCGACATAGAAGGAGGCCTTCGTCGCAACGTGTACCGAGCTTGTGGAGCAACTGGCAGCCCAGCTGGTCGACGCCCAGGTACAACTGACGGAGGCAGGCCAACAGATGGTCACAATTCAGGTCGAGCGGGAGCGTGCACAGGCCAGAATCGACGAACTGCGTGCTGCGACCGCCGACGAGGAGAGGGCACGCAGAGAGCGAGAAGCAGCCCTGGAGGCCGCCAGCCAAAGGGTAGCGGCGTTAGAGAGACTCATTCATCACGCTAATCCCTAGGGGCTTTGTTTTGCCACTCCCAGAACATTTGCTTCCACTACTTTGATCTATTTGTATGAATCAATATATTTATCTGCATCTTTTGGCTTAACATGCTCAACCACAATTCACTGTCTTGCGGGAGCGTTAACCAAGCATCAGGCATCCATAGTTGAGCCTGGATTGCTGGAGAAAAGAGGGAGGTCGTTCCTAGGGAAGGAGACCTCAAGACTAATCAGTGTATTATCCCCCCAACTTGTTCCAACACACGAGCGAGACAATGATAGGGGCGTTGAGATTTTATCCGAACATAGGGAAATGAGAAAGGGTGAATCGCGTGTCCCGAATCCAGACATCCACAACGGTCGGCCTTCCAGGAAATGCCCAAGACGGTAGGCGGACAGTGGATCGACCATAACAACTGCAATAGACGGACCAAAGGTCATCATTCATATTGCAGGAGGCGGACCACATGTCATCATGAATACCGCCTTGGGGTTCCTTCAGACACAAGGGTGGAAATCCAGATCAACAGGGCATGCGAAGCGTGGGGTGAAGTGACGATTGTTCGGACAGAATCCAACGCTCTCAAAATTGCGCCACCGTGGGGAAAGCGTATTAGGCAGATGCACTAATCTTGCTGTGAATCACCCCAATTCTCAGACAGCACCTCTTTGACGAGGAAACCGTCGCTTCCCATCATTGCAATGGGGCATCCCGAGCCGAATCGGGTAGAATATCACAACTGCACCACTCTACCAGAAGCCAGGCCAGACGGTCGGCGACGAGGAGGGTCGGGACATAACGATCCCTGAGGCTGGACCCGAGTTGAGATGCCCGGGCGTTCCTACGTACTCCATCAGGCTGGAGATCAAGCCACACGTAGTTCTGAGAGTGCAGTTTAACGTCATGCAGGACGTAGAATCCCGTTTGGGGAGATCTTAGTTTAAGGTCTTAGAGCTCGGACCATAAGGGGAGATCTTAGTTTAAGGTCTTAGAGCTCGGACCATAAGGAGAGATCTTAGTTTAAGGTCTTAGAGCTCGGACCATAAAGGGAGATCTTAGTTTAAGGTCTTAGAGCTCGGACCATAAGGAGAGATCTTAGTTTAAGGTCTTAGAGCTCGGACCATAAGGGGTAGATCTTAGTTTAAGGTCTTAGAGCTCAGACCATAAAGGGAGATCTTAGTTTAAGGTCTTAGAGCTCGGACCATAAGGGGTAGATCTTAGTTTAAGGTCTTAGAGCTCGGACCATAAAGGGAGATCTTAGTTAAAGGTCTTAGAGCTCGGACCATAAAGGGAGATCTTAGTTTAAGGTCTTAGAGCTCGGACCATAAGGGGTAGATCTTAGTTTAAGGTCATAGAGCTCGGACCATAAAGGGAGATCTTAGTTTAAGGTCTTAGAGCTCGGACCATAAGGAGAGATCTTAGTTTAAGGTCTTAGAGCTCGGACCATAAAGAGAGATCTTAGTTTAAGGTCTTAGAGCTCGAACCATAAAGGGAGATCTTAGTTTAAGGTCTTAGAGCTCGAACCATAAAGGGAGATCTTAGTTTAAGTTCTTAGAGCTCGGACCATAAAGGGAGATCTTAGTTTAAGGTCTTAGAGCTCGGACCATAAGGAGAGATCTTAGTTTAAGGTCTTAGAGATCCGACCATAAGGGGTAGATCTTAGTTTAAGGTCTTAGAGCTCAGACCATAAAGGGAGATCTTAGTTTAAGGTCTTAGAGCTCGGACCATAAAGGGAGATCTTAGTTTAAGGTCTTAGAGCTCGGACCATAAAGGGAGATCTTAGTTTAAGGTCTTAGAGCTCGGACCATAAAGGGAGATCTTAGTTTAAGGTCTTAGAGCTCGGACCATAAGGACCTCAAAGTACGCCGCATCATGGTCCCATCCCCTGGGTATGCGAAGATGCACTGAGGGATAGTGTCAAGAGTGTCGAGGTTTCGCCTGTTCAGAATGGGAGGTGGGAAATGTGAATCATGCGGCCATTCACTCAAGGACTGGGGGCACCGGAGTAACGATATGGGAGTACTGCCGACCGTGGCGGAAAATCAGCATCAATATCGCACAAACCGTTGGTGGAATGAGGCAGCAAACGAGCATCGACCGCTCAATCGCATGATTCATATCGATTTGCTGCCTGAGGCCATTGGGGGTACCGGCCCGAGTCGGTGGGAGAGCACTGAGGCATTGTGTCCGAACCGTTCACGGGGGCTCCACCCAGGGCGTAGACGATGGGTCCGAATGAAAGTGAGCATGAAGCCTGAAAAGTGAAGGAAACCTGACCAAGCGGATCCTGACCCTCCTGGCAATAGACCAGAGTACTCTTGACACCGGTGGACCACTGCAAGGGGTCGGGGAACACGCCTTGAGGGTGACCTGAAGGCGGCAGATTCCCCAGAGAAGGGGGAATCTCTAAGAGGTGGGGGGTTGGACCCGAAGTTTCAAACATCCGGGCGTTTCTACGTATCCCATAAGGATGGGAATCAAGCCACACGTAGTTCTTGAAGCGCGACGCAACACAATTGGGCACCAGCGCGGGGAAGAGTGCGGGTCTGACCCTCACACACAGAAGGAGCGGCATTTGATATTTCTTGTTTGTCCTTAAAGATGAATGGTTTTTCTTTGTGCGGCGACATGCCTGTGATTGAGAAATCTCTGGCGTCGCCACAATAATCAAGCCACGGAAGGCATTGATGAATGGTATGGTTATTAACCAGCACCCAACATGAGTGCCCCCTGAGGGGAACATCACGATGCAGTGCTGTTTCTCGTCGGGCGGCCAAGACGATCACAGTTTACGGTCGTGTGGTAGGACCAGACAACACAGTTTAAGGTCGTGTGGTTCGGACCATGGAGGAATCCGCTTATCGCGGTACGGCGGACACGGCGGAGGTGGGAGCATATCCAGCCATGCGGTCACGCACGATTCCAGGAGAAGAGTCTTGGGATAGGGGCCTGCGTATGTCCATCACCCGAGGGGCAGAGATGCTAGCCTCCAGATATACTGGGCCCAGAACGCGATTGTTCGGGCGACTCCTTCCTCCTTATGGGGACGAGGGTCCAGCTACGCATGGCCCTTAGGGAGGATATTCGCATATATCCTTGGTGCTCAGATCATGGGAGCCTCGAACGACATCATTACATTGGTTGGTCTGCCTAACGTGTAGAGGTGTACTGAAGGTCAGTATGAAAAGAGTGTCAAGATTCCACTACAACGCACAAAGGCGGAGTGTGATGAGGACTGCACAACCAATGTTCAGAGCCTGAAAGAGCTGACATGGCGATCAAGGATGTTGCTGACGCATTCGCAACACAACATCCGATCGCGTCAGCCTAAGACGGGGCAAGCAAACGAGCATCGACCGCCCAATCGCAGGATTCATATCGATTTGCGGCCCAAGACCCGCCGGTAAATCGACCCGGAGCGGTAGGAGAGCACTGAGGCATCGTACCCAAACCGCTAACGAGGATCCCTTTGAGTGAAGGCTCGAACAAGAGGAAGCGCGAGGCCTGACAAGCAACAAAGGACTTGTCGGGATTGAATCTGACACTACGAGTCATAGACCGAAGTACCCAAAACATGTTAACAAATCACCGGAAAGGGTCGGAGGACTCACCCTGAGAGCAACCAAAAGAGGGCAGATCCCCGTGATCAACCAAGGGACGGGGATGGACCTGAAACACAAGCGTCCAGGCGGTCCTACGTATCCCATAAGGATGGGAATCAAGCCGCACGTAGTTCTTGAGAGGCAGTTTAACGTCATGCAGGACGATGAGATAAAACAGAGGGGAGCAGAAGGCATCCCCAAACGTGGGGGGCGTACAGCGTGGCGAGAAAACCGACATGAATGAGGACATAATCCCCCGCGCTCACACCATACGCCACATACCCAGAGGCAACTGGACCAAGGGCCCGAGATGGGATGGAAATTCCCAAAGGATGGGGCTGGGCCTGAAACATGAATGTCCAGGCGGTCCTACATATCCCATAAGGATGGGAATCAAGCCGCACGTAGTTCTTGAGAGGCAGTTTAACGTCATGAAGGACGATGAGAGAAAACAGGGGGGAGCAGAAGGCATCCCCAAACGTGGGGGGCGTACAGCGTGGCGAGAAAACCGACGTGAATGAGGACATAATCCCCCGCGCTCACACCATACGCCACATACCCAGAGGCAACTGGACCAAGGGCCCGAGATGGGATGGAAATTCCCAAAGGATGGGGCTGGGCCTGAAACATGAATGTCCAGGTGGTCCTACGTATCCCATAAGGATGGGAATCAAGCCGGACGTAGTTCTTGAGAGGCAGTTTAACGTCATGCAGGACGAATGCTGAACAGTTTAACGTCTTGTAGCTCGGACGTGGTGCAGTTTAGCGTCATGCGGGATGATGTACAGTTTAACGTCATGTTGGACGGAGCACTTGGCAGTTTAACGTCTTGCAGCGCGGACGATACGCTGGGCAGTTTAACGTCGTGCAGCTTGGACGTATGCAGTTTAACGTCGTGCAGGACGTATGCAGTTTAGCGTCATGTGGGACGAATGTTCAGTTTAACGTCATGCTGGACAAATGTGTAGTTTAACGTCATGCTGGACGTTGGTACACTCAGACAAAGTACTGCTTGAGGAACCTAGCATTGGTGGGAGGAGTGACACGCTCACCATCCATAGTCGCTAGGGAGTACGCGCCATTGGGATAGACCTTGTGGACAACGAAAGGTCCCTCCCACTTGGGCTCCAACTTGGGTGGCTTCCTGCTGGGGATCATCGGTGCTCTTAGGGGTAGCACTAGATCACCCTGCAGGAAGGAGCGGAGGCGAACCTTCTTATTGAAAGCTCGAGCCATTCTGCTTTGATGCCTCTCCAAGTTGTGCAAAGCGCGAAGTCTATTCTCATCCAGTGCTTCCAACTCGACTAGACGGGCTTCAGCAACTCTGTCCGGCGCTTGCTGGTCGGAGACCGCAGTGCGCAAGGACAGTAATTGGATCTCGATGGGCAGGACGGCCTCAGCTCCATACACCAGGGAATAAGGGGTCATCTGGGTGGAATTGCGAGTCGTCGTCCGATAAGCCCAGAGGGCGTTGGGGAGCTTGTCCGACCAACTCTTCTTGTTCTGACCAACCATATTTTGCAGAATGTTAGAGAGGGTTTTGTTAAACGCCTCGATCTGTCCATTCGCCTGCGCATGATAGCGAGATGTATGGTTCGAGCGAATGTTATACTTGGCGTACAACTTCTTCAACTCGGCTGCTGGGAAATTGGTTCTGTTATCCGTGAGGATAGCGTGAGGCACTCCAAATCGATAGATGATGTTGGAGGTCACGAAGTCAGCGATCGAACATGATTTGACCTCTCTGAGCGGAATCGCCTCTGCCCATTTGGAGAAGAAGTCCGTGGCGGTCAGAATGAACCGGCACTGGCGAGCTGTCGCCGGTGGGTAAGGTCCCACAACGTCCAGACCCCAGACTGCAAAGGGCCAGAAATACCTAGTGGTATGGAGAGGCTCCGGCGGCTGATGCACAAAGTTCGCATGAACCTGGCACGCATGGCACCTCCTGGCATACTCGATGCAGTCATGGATCATGGAGGGCCAGAAGTATCCTAACCTCCGAATCTGGTGGGACAGCTTCGGTCCAGTCTGGTGGGCGCCGCATGAACCGGCATGAACCTCTTGCATGACTCGTGGGATCTCATCTCCCTGAAGGCAACGGAGGAGAACACCATCAAATCCGCGTTTGTAGAGGATCTGCTCCAGGCCGGGACTGCTCTGGAGGATAAACTGCGATGCGCGGCGTCGAACTCGCTCGCGCTCGGCCCGATCCGATGGAAGAGTGCCATGTTGGAGGTACTCAACCAAAGGCGTCCTCCAATCAGGGGCTGATCCGGCTGTCATATATGGGGTACTCGGGGCTCCGGGCATAGGGGCAACCGTGGTGAGATTACTTACCAACGGGCCGCGATCTTCCTCCGGGATAATGGGAGCGATGAGCCTACGGCGCGTCACGCGGACGATCAGGTTGTCCTGTTCAGGCTCCGCATGTGACGCGGCAAGGCTGGCCAAGGCATCTGCTCGACCGTTCTGCGACCGGGGAATATGGACAATTTCTGGCCGAGAAGGGAACCGGGCCATCAGAAGGAGGGTGCACTCCAACAATGGCACAAGTTCCGGCTTCCTATCAACATAGTCGCCATTGATCTGCTTAACGACCAGCTCGGAGTCCCCTTTCACACACAGACGGGGCACGTCGATCTCGAGATCCAACTCGAGGCCGGTTATGAGGGCATGGTATTCCGCCTCATTGTTGGTACAGCCTTCTGACAACAGGAAAGAGTATGGCAGCACGGCTCGCTCCGGGGTAATGAAGACGATTCCCAAGCCCACTCTGTTGAGCTTAGGATTATTGAGTCTTCTACCGGTGGGGCTCCGGGAGGCACCGTCAAAGTGCATCTGCCAGCATGGATCGGCTCGATCAACCGAGAGAATGGTCTCATCAGGAAGGCCTAGATCCAGCGGCTGATCCGCGGAGGTCGGGTGAGCTGCCAGAAAGTCTGCCAATGCTTTCCCTTTGATGGCCTTCTGAGACACATACCTGATGTCGAACTGCTGGAGAATCACAGCCCACCGTGCTAGACGGCCAGTCAACATAGGCCGACTCAGGATATATTTCAACGGGTCTACCCGAGAAACCAACTGTACCTCATGGTGCTGCAAGTAGTGCCGTAATTTCTGTACGGAAAATACGAGCGCCAGGCAGCTCTTCTCGATGGGGGAATACCTAACTTCCGCATCGAGGAGCATGCGACTGAGGTAATAGAGGCTATTCTCCGTTCCCTCGTTGTTCTTCTGGGCGAGAAGGGCACCCAGGGACCGTTCCAGGGCGGTCACATAGAGGACCAGCGGCTTCCCGGATACGGGCGGCATCAGGACCGGAGGTTGAAGCAGGTACTGCTTGATTTCCTCGAATGCGGTCTGACACTCTTTATCCCATACATAGGTGGCACCTTTCTTCATGAGCCGAGAAAAGGGCTTACACTTGCCGGCCAGATTCACGATGAATCGGCATATATAGGCTAAGTGGCCTTGGAACCCTTGTAGTTCCCGGATGTTACCTGGGGGAGGCATCTGGCTAATCGCCCTGATTTTCTCTAGGTCGATCTCAATACCCCGGTATCTTACCACAAATCCAAGGAACTTTCCGGAGGTGACCCCAAAGGCACACTTCAACGGGTTCATCTTCAGGCAGCGAGACCGGAGGAAGCCGGACACTTTCTCAAGATCTTTGAGATGGTCCTGACGCTGGCGCGATTTGACCACCAAGTCGTCGACGTAGCATTCCACCAGTGTGCCGAGGATTGGCTTGAATATGCGGTGCATCGCCCGTTGATAGGTGGCACCTGCATTCTTCAGGCCGAAGGGCATGACCCGGTAGCAAAAGGTACCTTGGGGGGCCCTGAAGGCAGTGAACTCCTCATCCTCAGGGGCCATCCGAATTTGGTTGTATCCGGAGTATCCATCCATGAAGGAGAGGGCTTGGAACCCTGCCGTGGCATCAATCAACAGCTCTGTCACTGGAAGGGGAAAATCATCCTTCAGACAGTGGCGGTTGAGATCGCGGAAGTCGATGCAGACTCTGATCTGCCCATTCTTCTTCCTGACCGACACAATGTTGGCCAGCCATTTGGGGTACTGAACTTCCCTCACGAAGTTGGCTTTGATAAGCGTGTCAACTTCGGCCTCAACCATGGCACCGTGGGACGGGTGCTTCTTCCTGGGAGGCTGCTTGAACCCGCGATGGTTCGCCGGGAGGCCAAGGCGGTGGACGGCTACCTGAGGATCTAGCCCCGACATCTCGTCATAGCCCCAAGCGAACACATCACGGTGCTGCCTGAGAAAGTCCACGTACTGCTGCCGCTCCTCGGAGGGCATGGCGGCACTGACCAATGTGGGTCTTGGATCGGCCTCGGTTCCAAGGTTCACCTGTATTAACTCATCGACCGTGGCGGGGACGCCCTCCTCAAAGGCTGGGGGTGCAACTTCCACGTCCTCTCCACTCGGGGAGGGATCGTCCACGGGAGAGACTGCGTTGGCAACTGCATTGGGGCTACCAGATCATGCTGGGCCACTGGTGCTGGCGCGGGCGGTCGCGGTCATCTCATTAGGAGACTCGCGGGCCGTCGAGACCATGGCCACGTCCAACCGTTGAATCGGGAGGACGTAAGTGTCATCCAGACTTGCCCAGGGATCACTTGCAACAACGACAGGCTCAACCTCACCTGCCAGGATCTGCTTGTCCTTGCTCTTGTAATAGTCCGCGTCCAGATAGCGGGCTTCACATGAGGCAAAAAGAGAGGCATCTCCTTGAAGCATGCCTACTCGACCATTAAGGGAGTATTTGAGGCATTGGTGGTATGACGAGGGAACCGCCGCGTGAAGATGGAGCCATGGCCTGCCCATCAATGCGTTGTATGCAGTGTCCTGAGAGACCACCATGAATTCGGTGTTGGCAATCAAGTCACCGAACTGGGTCTTCAAGCGTGTCTTGCCGACCGGGGTTTGCTCGGTGCGATCGTACCCCTGGATCCTGAGGTCGGAGGGAATCAAGTCATCCTCAGACAACCCCAATCTCCGGAGCGTCCGAGTTGGAATCAGGTTAATCCCGGACCCCGTGTCGACAAGACAGCGCCGGACTTCAAGGCCATTGAACTGGCCAGTGACATACAACGGACGAATGTGTCCCTGTATAGGAGGGTCTTCATCCTTACCAGAGAACGAGATAACTGCCTGACATTCGGCGTCCTCGATCGTTTCGGCGTGAAAGGCCTCTGTAGCTGCAACCTCTGTCTCAAACTGGAGGGGGCTTTTCAGGGCTTCAGCGAGTGCCTCGCGCATCTCAGATGACATGCGCAGAGCCTCAAGGATAGAGAGCCTTGCTGGGATGTCGGCCAAGTGCTTCAGGACATCATACTTTTTGGCCAAGCGCGAGCCCCTGGTTGCAGGAGGTTGCTCTGCGGTTGGCGGCATGACGGGCCTTGCCGGTTGGATCGGCGGCCGACTGGTACTTGGCGCATCTCGTTGTTCACTGGCTGCAGTCCGAGAAATGGTCACCATACTGGGGTCCGGAGGCCGGGATGGACCCGTGGCAGGGCGGAGCTGGTCGTGACGCGGCTGAGGCGGTTCTGCCTGGTCCCACACCACAAACAGCGGCGGAGGCGAATCCGTCATCCCCGAATGGGGGGCGGCGCACGTTGTGCTCGGTTTTGAGCCTACTTCCTAGTCTCAGTGGCATGCACGGCCTGGCTGGAGGTACCAACGTCTGTGCCCCGGCGACTCCTGCTGCTGCGGTTCTTCCGACGATGGCGACGACCGGGGACACTAGGGAGGTCCACCTGGTGTTCTTCAACGTCGGGAACCGAAAAGGGATTTACCAGATCAACGGTGTTAACCGAAGCGTACCCAACACCGTCATCGGACGAATCATCCATCACCGGGCAGATCTGAGGAGGGACCCCCATCTCCGGGGGCATGAAATCGCCGAGAGTGCGGGATAGTGGCGGAACCGGATGGGCGCGCTCTTCCTTCTTGCGCTGCCGCCGTTTGCTCCTCTTGGAAGAGGCAGGCTGGGACGACGATGCCGAAGCAGCACCCGCAGATTCTGGGGGCTCAGGCTGATTCAAGCGCGCACGGATGATTCCATGGGCGCGAATGGTCGTCTTGCGGTCCATCCAGTTATCATACTTCTGGGATCCGCGGTTGGAGACCAGCTGCCATTTGTCCTCGTTGACACTATCGTCATCTGATCCCACGAACACGCCCGCCACATGTGCTGGAGCTGGGCCCAACCTGATTACATTGTTGTTAATCTGGTCTTGGAGGCAATCCTTAAACACATAGCACCGCTGGATGGTGTGCCCCAGGGCCCGATGGTAGGGGCAGTAGCGGGGGTTATTCGTAAGATGTGCCTCCTCTGGCCTCCAACACTCAGGCAGTCGCACAATTCTCTGCTCCAGGGCGCTCCGGAAATAATCGGGGACCTGATCCTCGTGGAATGAGTAAGTCAGGTGTCGCGGGCCCCTGGGAGCGTGGTCTTGATGAGGGGCTGGAGGGGCCGGCCGAGGAGGTGGACCCTGATTATCTCGCCTGGGTTGCGGCGGTACATTACGCGGAGGGGCCGGCCGGTTCTGAGGCTGCCGCTGCTGGGCCGGGAACTGAGCCCGTGGAGGCGGGTTCCTGTGAGGCTGTGGAGCTGGCCTCGCCGGCAGCAGCTCCAATGGCCTGGGGGCCTCTATCTGGGCAACAACAGCGGGCTCAGCCCTGCTGACTCTCCTTGCAGGAATCATAGGAGGCAGCGGGTGTGCCTGGCTGGCCTGTTGCAGGGCTTCCTCAAGACGTTGAGCTTTGTCTGAGAAGTCCCTGAACCCTCCGGGGTAATTTTGAGTGATCAGGGAAGGGACCAGCTCGGTCTTGATGTTCCCGACGCACATTGTCAGCAACCGCTCCTGAGTCAATGGCATGTTAAGGGAATACGTGAGACCCTTCCATCGGGCGACGAAGTCCGCGACTCGCTCATCAGGCCTCTTCTTGCACTTGAAGAGGTCTGCGATACTTGTCTTCCGGGTCGTGGAACTGAACTGGTAGAGGAACTGTCTACGGAGGTCCTCCCAGCTGGTTACCGACCCGACGGGGAGCTGGCTGTACCAGACAAATGCTGGCCCTTCCAGTGTCTGAACAAAGCAGCGAAGCTTAGCGGCCTCTTGCTGCGCCGGAGTCCCCAACATAGGCCCGCACCTCGAGTTGAAGTGGGCTAAATGCTGTGGCGGATCTCCAGTCCCGTTGAAGGGGGCAAAAGTGGGATTCCCGAATCCCGGAGGCGCCGGCATGTCATCCACCCATGCTGGGTAGGGCTTGCCATCCGGTGGGATCGCCACCTGCCGAGTCTCCAAGGCCTCCAAGCGGGCAATGAGTGCCGCCATCGGATCGTCCGGACATGTGTTCCAGTCCTGGCGAGGATCTCTAACCACGAGCGCATTGCATGGCCCTTCAATCGGGTCGTCGACCGGGTCGTCGAACTCGGCAGCTCGTGGGATGGCGGGCGGAGCGGCCCTTGGGGCAGCGGGAGGAATCCGAGCGGGGTCTCTCAGGTAGTCACGCCGCTCGGGAGGGTGTGGCGAAACATACCGCGCCCTCTTGCCGTAGGCAATGGCCTCTCTCCTGTCGGCGAACACGGCGTAATCACGGTTGCCCGGGAGAGTCTCGTCGAGGAGCGGTTGTTCTGGTCCCTGTTGTCCTGGCCTAGGATCACCGTAGTCAGGCCCGCCGTTCTGCAGCGCGCTCGGCGAGGAGCTGGTCAACCAGCTTCTTCTGTTCGGCGAGCTGCTGACGTAGCATAGCCTTCTCGGGATCCTCCTCTGCCCTCTGCATGGAGGCAGATGGGTCGGCGGGCTTTATAGCCTCGCTGTGCTCTTTTCCTTTGCTGACGTTTCGGCTCAACGTCAGTGCTTCAGTGGGTGCGGGGAGTCCCAGGAGGTTCCTCTGATGACGAGTAACTCTCACCGATGGATCTAACGACGGCTTTTCTTCGGGGGGAAGCCCCCGTCGAGAAGATCCAAGTCGTTCCCCTCTCCCGACAGGTCAGCCATATTGACTGTCTCCGTCCCTGTGGATATACCCTCAGGGCCACCCAGTGAATCGGGCTGTCGGCGAATCACACTGAAGCGTAGGGCAGCGTACTGCCCCCATCCACGGATATACACGTGGGGAGTGGCTTCCTCGATAACTTTGCGGAGTACCTGAAAACACTCAACGCATCGTTGTTGGAGGGCCTCGTGGTGCCCAAATGACCCGGGGTGCCGAACCGCGGGGAGCATGGCCAGGTCAATTTGACGGCACTGCTCACCAATATCCTCCAGGTGCGCTTGACTCCCGGGGTATGGCCTTTGTAGGCGGTGAAGACAGGAGCGAGTCTCCCGGAGAGTTCGGCGGAAGCATTCGAACTCATCCCGGGTGAGCGATTCGGGTGCATCAAAGCCCGGTCCTGCGACTGGCCAAAACTTCTCAGGGAAGTGGCCCTCTGCAAGGACGGTCCAGAAGCTCCACGATTCAAACTCGGGACCCAGATCTCCTCGGTCTTCTTCAATGGCTGGGAACGGACGGGGAACCGGCAGTGGTGCCGAGGCGGGCCGCCGGGCTGACGGGCTGGCCGACGGTGAATACGGCGAACATGCCGATTGGCCTCCATATCCCGGGCCGCCCTCTGAGGGTGGCGGTGCCCTAGCTACCACATCACGATAGGACGGGCCGGCGAGCGAACATCCTGCCGTAGCATCGGTGCTCGCCGAGGGTGCGCCAGATCGTGGTTCGACCGTCGGTCCCCAGAAAAAGTCTCCGGCTTCTCCGACCGAGACGGAAGGCACTTCCGGAGGGGCCAATACCAACCACAAGCTTGATCCTTGGGGGGCTACCAGGCCCTCGTTACTCCGGATATACCTTCGGAGAGAAGCGGGGATCACATCGATCTCGCTCTCGGGGAGCACGAGGCTGACGTGCCGCATTCCTACCCCTGCCCTTGACTGGCGGGATTGGGGAAAGGGCTCTGTCGCGGAATCGTACTCCGCCTCTGAATCAGAGAAGCGAACCGGTCGGATCTCTGTCCGGAATTCCGTAACATTCTTCCTTCGGCGTTGACGCCTTGCCTTCCTGCCCCTGGGTGGTTCTTCGGGGCAGGTCTGATCTCTGTCCTGGCGTCCTCCGGCCGCACTGGTGCTGCGGCCAAGAGGACTGGAAACCAAGGTGTGAGGGGCACCGGGACAGATATCAAAGGGGACGCGGGGAGAGATGATTCCGGGCAGGACTCCGGGCCGGGATCGGAAGGTGGGATGACCCATGCCTCCTGGATCGGCCACACGGAGTAGATCCCACTGGTGAATAGCGCTACCGCGAGGTGGTCCGCGGTGGCTACTGCCTGCACCAGCAACCGAGAGAGTCGACCCAACCTGCCTTTGGGGCGGTCGAGGGCTCGATCCAGGTCGGGCACAGAAGTTCCCCTGCTCAGGATGCGCAGGGTCCTGGCGACTGGAGCCAACAGTGGCTTGGGCCAATGCGGCCGCTGTTGCTAGGGCCCCAAGGTGGGCATCCTCCTCCGCTCGTGCCCGACGTTGGCTTCGGGACAAACGAGTCGGGATGAGCGGCGCGGGCAGGTGGAGAGTCCGCTCTTCGACTTGAGAGGCCTGGCGGCGGTGTCGCCGTGGCCTGGCGGGAGCCCTTACCGTAGATCCCTGGAGCGAATCCCGGATAGGGTGATCCCGGACATCTTACACCTCATCCGCATAGGGAAGGGAACTGTCAGAGTGCTCCGGGGATAAGCTCCCGAAGCGGTTGGACGTTGAGGTAGGCAGCGGTGCCTCCCTGCGCGGCCCTCGGGGGCGGCGGTGGTGGCGAGGCGCAGCCTCCTCAAGGTCTAGGCGAGCCATGTCCCGGGTGGGGATGACTCCCTCTTCCTCATATCTCCGCACCAGGGTGTTGATCACCCTTCTCTGGATGACCTCCGAGGAGGAGAGAGGGCGTGGTCGTCCCGCAATTGCGGCTGCTGGGACGGCTGTGGAACGGGCGGGACCGCGCGGAGTAGCCGCGTAGGTGTTTCCCCTACCTCTGCGCCAGTGGGCGGGTAGCGATCGGGCACTGGATCGGGCGACCTGATTTCTGAAAGCAGGGAGAATTACCCATTAACACTGACAGGAAAAAGGAATCGACAACCAACCATTAGCGCCACGACGCCTTCCGTGGGGGGAACCCAGGCCCTCGACGTTGCGAGACGGAGTGCCCGATGTCCCTTCCCCAGCCCCTGGCGGGTAAGACTGAATGCTTGGCCGGGCAAGACGCCGGTCTTCCAACACCTCTGAAAGCCATCGGTCTTCGTATCGAGGAGAAGAGATTCACGTTGGGTTCACCATTTTTCTGTTTCGGTGCGGATGTGCGTCGGGTCACGCTGTTCTGCCAGGACGCGTTCGCGCGTGCACCCGTCAACCCGAGGGGATGGGCGCGCGGCTTGTGGTCCCGCAGTCCCGCTTTCCAAAGGCGGGCGGCATCCGTCCCTTATTCAGGGGCGTCTGCTCCTTGATCGAAACCGGGATGATGGGATGTCGGCTCCTCCTTCCTTGGATGTCTCCTCGGAACTCGTCGCCTAATCCGGGTCTCCCTCATAGATTTAAGACATGCTCGTGAATCTCGTTCCCGGCGCCATATCTTCATGGACACCGGTTAATTACGCTGCTTCCGCCCGGACGCTCCAAGGAGTCTGGTCGGGGCAGAAACCTGCGGTGAGAAGGCCGGGTGGCTCTGGGTGCTGGGGGCGTGTCGTAACACTGCGGCTCTGCACGTCTGTCTTCCATCCCTAATAGGGCTTCTCGAAGGCACGATGACCTGAGGCATCCTGCACTGGGTGCGGGGAACTGTGTCCCCTGAGGTTTTCCTCAGCTTCCCATGTTTAACACGGGGTATGCCGCGAGTTTAACGTCCAGCGGGGACGGCATCAGACTGATCAACACGAAAAGTGGATCAGATGACAGAACCCCTTGCGGGGAACCTCCGACGCTGGGGCCAGCGCATGGGCGGCTTCCCAAGTGATATGGAGTGGAGTGAAGTGGCATGACCCCACCGGGATGTGGCGGCCCAGGTAAGGATCAGGATGGATGATGGAGTGAAGAGCTTGGACCCCGTAGGGGCTTCCTACGTACCGCGTGTTAGCAAGGATCAAAGTCAACGTAGTTCGGATATACAGTTTAACGTCATGCTGGACGTCGGCAAGCCGACTCACGAAGGGGTCGAGGCCGCCGGGCGGAGGATTGAACCGAACCACCTCGCACAGAGGGGGATGGAACGGCCGGGTGGATCACAGTTTCACGTCATGCTGGACGATGAAAGGATAAATGGAAAAAGGGGCTGTGGGGAGGCACAGTGGAGATACACACGGGCAGTCTCCCACAGGGGCGGATACATAGGTGAATCGACGCAAGCATGAACCCTGGAGGGGTCCACTGATGGACGAACCGACGTGAATACGACCGGGACGACCAGGTGGTGGGCTTGAACCTCAGGGAGGCTTCCTACGTACCCTGTTTAGAAGACAGGGATCAATGTCCACGTAGTTCATTCTGTCAGGACTTACGCACTTGAGGCAGCCCGGATGCGGCAAAACTCAGTTGGAAGGGACTTGGACCGAAAGTAGGAGACACCTCGATCCCAGTCACACCCTCTACTGGCTTCGGCGGTGGGGGAGAGCAATGGAGATACACATGTGCAGCCCCCCACAAGAAACTAGGGGTTTGTAATACCCTACCCCCGTAGGGAAAAGCCGCTCCCATTAAATCGTCCCTAAAGAGGGGCAATCCCGACATCCCTGCAGAGACGAGCGGGTGGGGGCCACATCCAAACCGGGGGGGACCCTGCGTGCGAGGCACGGGATCGGGTGATGCGGACGGTTTAACATCTTGCCGGACGAAGTACAGTTTAACGCCGTGTGTTGAGGACGAAGCGGACGGTTTAACGTCTTGCCGGACGAAGTACAGTTTAACGTCGTGTGTTGAGGACGAAGGTGCTTGGAAGTTTAACGTCTTACAGCGCGGACGTGGCACAGTTTAACGTCATGCTGGACAAAACACTTGGCAGTTTAACGTCTTGCAGCGCGGACGATATGCTAGGCAGTTTAACGTCGTGCAGCTTGGACGTATGCAGTTTAACGTCGTGCAGGACGTTGGTGGCCGCCGATGGGTCCGTGTCACTTCGCGCAAGCCTGGAGGGTCGCACGGAAAGACAACGCACGGTGCGGGCACCCAGGATGAAAATCATCGGGCGCCACGCAGGCGGGTACCCTCATGGGGTCAAGGGGGGCGACCCTGGCGGATTGCGCGCAAAAGAGGAGCTTTGCGCGCAAAACAGCAGGTCGGCGCGCAAAATGGCGGGCTGGCGTGCAATTGGGCCAGCCCTTTGCGCGCGGATGATTGAGATTGCGCGCACCAGGCTTCGGACAGCTCGCGGGGGCAACGGCTCATTCTCTAACGAATGGCCACTTTGAAGATGGGGGGTGCGCGCAATCGGGTTGGATTGCGCGCACCCGGGGGCAATTGCGCGCAAGAGGCTTCTTTTGCGCGCAAAGGCCTTCGGGTTAAGGATTATTCAAAGGAAAGGAGCCAAGGGGATTGCGCGCGAAGGCGAACCCCAAGGCTCTATTGCGCGAAAGAAAGGAGGTTACCTGAAGATCGGCATTGCGCGCGGAAGGGGTTGGATTGCGCGAACGAGCGACGCTTCGGATTCTGGCAACCTTCAAAACGTCGGGGGTCGCCTTATATTTATAGGCAACCCCGGGCATGGAATCCGGCCTCGGGCGCGGAATTCCCTTCGCGGGCGCGAAATCAGGACCCAGCGCGCAAGGGCGCCGCGCGGGCCACGGGCGCGCAAAATAGCGCGCCGGCCCAGCGCATTACGCGCATCCCGGGAGGATTGCGCGCCGCGACTCAACTTTGCGCGCGGGCCTCTGAAATTTCGCGCAAGTCCTCCGGGCCCTCCGGAACGTGCCTCTGACTCCAAATATCACTTCTCTTTCCGCATCCGGAGCTTCGTTTGGGAACAACGGACTTTTCCGGCGTCTACAGTAACCTTAACAACATGTGTCATATCTTATGTAGTCGATATGTTTTTTGGTAGTGAGCTCAGTGATATAAGAATTTGTGATCCAGAATGGTACATGGTTTCTATGTTACCTAGAATTATATATAGTTTTGTAGTTTGAGTAGGGAACATTATTTTTTCAGTTGTTATATTATATTTCTTATCTTTTGCGGATATATTCTTCCTGATATATTTGTATTTTATATATTGGTACAAAACATTAGATCCTAGAGGATTTTTCTTTCTTATTTTTTATTTATCAATCGATCTAAATACATATATAGTTTGTTGGTTGGTGTTAATTGTGTACATATACATGAGACTAAGGACTAACATTAAAGGGTAATTAATATGAACTTATAAGAACCATTCTTTTTCCAATTAGAGGATAGTTTAGGATGAACCACTAATATTTCTACCGCCTAAGTAGGGTCCTCATGTATTGGGTCCTGTCAAAATGAGTTTTGTAAATTGAACACATGTATTTTAAATTATTGGATATATAATATTGTTTTTAAATCTCATATAGAAATAATATTATATAATTAGTTTTATTTTATAATAATTAATGTTATAAAATTTTCTTATAGACTAATGTCAATGTAAATATTCATTGATGGAAATGGTCAACCTATGAAAAAATCACGTTAATCACATTATTATTTTAAAAGTGACCCACCAACTATATCTTCATCTGGATAAATTACACGTGTTCTACTAATAGAAATAAAAAATCCATAGTAACAAAAACATATAGCTTGAGATTTCTATATCATAGGAAAATATAGAGTATTTGACTGTATATAGTTTTCTCATTATAGAGACATACGAACATCGTATAATGTGACGGAAATGGGGAATAACACGCAAATTATTTCATAAGGATATTACATGAAATTATAGTAAAACAATATACCAGCAAATAAAAAATAAACAAGGATACTATAAGGGAATAATAAATAGGAATTGAAAAGAGATAAACAAAGTACACTTACCTCTCTGAAATCTCATAGGATAGATATGATAACTTTAACAAACGAAACATAATAACATTGAATATTGTGAAATGGGATAGGCACACTAAGAGTCATATGAATAGATAATTATAATTTAGAGTGAGGATAAATTGGAAGTCGGTTGGTATTTATACATACGTTGAGATGAATTCACTGTTATAAATTATTCAATATTTTATATTACTATTATCAAAATTATATCACTACTACATATAGATTATAAAGATCTAATATTATTATTAGGGAAAATAATTACTCAAAAGTGAACTACCTTGGTCAATTTTACTCAAGGTGACCTACAAATTCTGTTATATTTAACGTGTTTCACCATTTTCACAACATTTTCTATTTTTTAAAAAAACATAACAAATTTAAAGACTTATATACATTGGATATATTTATTAAAAAATGTAAAACATATTATAAAAATAATTATTAAATTATGTACATTTTATTTTTTTATAATTATGATACATTTAATAAAACAATTTGGTATCCGATAAAAAAATCATAATAATTGAATTTATACATTAATATCAAATAACTCCTATAAAGATATAATCATTTTACAATATTATAATCCCAAATTATACTATGTTAAATTTTTTACCTTTCATAACATGGTTAGAGAGATATTTATATGATGGCATTTTCAACCAAACTAAACTTCTTCGAAAGATAGTTACACTCAAACATCAATTATTGATGTTCTATTTGGGCCCATTGTTCGGAAAACAATAATAATGATACATATTTCTATTGATATGATATATTTGATTCATTAATAATTATCTTAGATGTTGATTCCCCAATTTACCAATTCTATTCTAATTTACACCCATCATTACCCTCTATATACAATAAATCAAGTTGATGCTCTGTAAGGGATATATCACTGAGGGTTATAATTCACAATGTTCATATAAATAAAAATATTACTCTTACTTCCTATAAATTAATTTGTTCCCTTCTATTAAATAATATATATAATTTTTAAATAGTTTAATATATTACATCAATTGGTTTAGTTATTTTTTATTATAAATGTTACAGTTTTGGCGTTTGAAAAATAATGCGATCCTTGAGTCATTAGTATTATAATAATAATATTTATTTATTTATTTTTTTCATATATTAATAAATATATTGTTCCTAAAAATGATTTGGTTTTTGGATTTTAATGGATGTTTTTGTGGGAAAATATTATTTGTTACCACTGAATCTTCTTAGGTGTTATAAAAGTACCATATATATGAATGAAATAAAAATACCCAATACTTCGATTTATAATCATAATAAAAATGAAAATAATATTTCCAGAATATACCTTTAGATTTATTACTAAACTCATGTCAAAATAAAGTAAATATAATAAGTTCATTTACGTTTTTAACATTCATTTCTATGAATTATAAAGCTATTTAGATGATTATATTAACCACAAGTGTGTTATTGAGAAGTATATTTTATTTATCTTCATAGTGGTACAATAATTTATGAAATTCTTTTTCTAGTATATACTTATTTTGAAAAACTACTGAAGCCAAAATATATTTTTAACTCTTTAAGTGAAAACATGAGTCTTTATATATATTTTTATGATACAGGTTTCCTATTTTAATGGTTCTATAATTTACCATAAAACTATTTCTTCATTAATTGTTTTTATAATTTTAGGTGAAGTTTATGAATTATGAAATTTCAAAATGATGATATACATAAGTATAATGTTTCACTGTCTACCAATAAATAACTCATAAACCTATTCCACGATGTACATAAAAATATTTTCATTTTCAGATAATTTAATTTTGTGTACTATATAATTTATAAAGTTTTTTCAATAATTATATTTCTATGTAAGAACATGAATATTATTGTTAGGAATCTATTAATTTTAAGGTAGTTTTTGATAAAAAGGGGTGTTTTTAGAAATTTTTGGAGTACATGTTGTGTACTTATAAGTACACACCATATACCCGATTTCCACGAGTGACTGTGTAATAGCCATGTAACGATTGAGTACATGGCCATGTGGGGTGACATAGAGGCTTCCTAATATGGAGCCTAGTAAGGTAATGTACACACCGTGTACATTTAAAAGTAACACCATGTAATTTTTTTTATTCTTATATCAGACAAGGGTGGCTTCTAATTGGCATAAACACCTTCTTTTGGCTCCATCTCCTCCAGGAGCATCCAAATATCTCATATTCTTGTTGGAGCCCCAAATCATTCATCAGTTCTCTGATTAGATCACCGTTGATTGCATTATAATCAACATGATAAGCTATTGTTTCTTCTAGAGCCTCATTTCTTAATTCCTCTTATTCCATGAGATATCCTTGTTTGAACGTCTTAGAAGATTTTTTAGATCAACAGTCTTATATGGTGATTCATGGGCTGACTCTGGTGTATATCTATTTTAAAACGTCGAGGTTGGTGGTTTGTGCCTTTCTGTAGTTGGTCATTGAGTCATATGTTCAAAAGTTCCAATAACAGTGTTCGGGGTATTGCATGTTTATGGATTGTATCCCTCTAAATGCTTAATATGCCTTGTGTGCCTGATTAGAGGTTTTTTGATTGTGAATAGTTTTAATTTCCATTCTTTTTATGTGTTTCTAACACTTGTTTTGATATTGAACATTTGGCCTAGTGATGCCTGTTATGCTTCTTTGTTTTCCATGCTTTGTGTTGTTAGGATGGAGTGATTTTATCTGACATGCACTTATATGTTTTAGAATATTTTTCATGTATTTCATGAGGTATAATTTGGATTATATATATCGTTTGTGCATGGTTTATTTACACAGGGCTGTTGGAACCTGGTATAGTAGACCATAGGAAGAATGAACATTGAGAGCTTCTCCAGACTGTCCATTTACTTTTACATCACAAGACCATAGGGGGGATGTACATTGTCATCCCTCAGAGTGTCTATAGTTCATCCTTAAGAGACCATATGAGGAATTTAATGTTGAGTGCCTCCATGAATGACTATTGTTTCTGATACAAACCCATAAGGGGGAATTGATAGTGAGTGATTCCTTAGAGAGTCTTTGATAAAGTGTAACCAGATGTGTTAGATTATGAGTACATCCTAGAGGGTTTCTTGTGTTTGATTGGTTCAACTAGAGGGGCTATGATATGAGTAATTCCTAGTGGTTTACATGTTTGGATTAGGCACTGACTTGATAAATGAAAAGTAAATGTAATTGAAACAGTATGATTATATAATTTTGAGTACTTCCTTGTCTACTACTTCATTTTAATTTTTTCCTGCAAAATATATTCATCGACTATTAGGAAAAAATATTTGGGTGGTTTCCTACTAGGAATCCTCTCACACCCAGTTTAGGTCATTCTTTTGGGCCCAAAAAGATTATATTTCTACAAGTATAGATATGGGAAAGAACCCTTCAACATCAGGTACATGACTACTATAGAGCTAGAGAGCATGGGGGCTATGTTCTGGCTTGCGATAATTCTAGACTTTATTTGTTTACTTGAAATTAGGTTTAGTACTGTATTCTAGAATTGTGACTTATTTAGATTCTTTCTAGAAACATGTATCATGCATCATTTCTATATGTGCTCCCATTTTTTATTACTTCCAGTCATCTGCAATTTACTTATTTCATGTTATTTATATTTCATGTATTATAATCTGCTTATTTCCACTGCATTACTCTACCAATGAGGGAATAGTTTCCCCACTATCACAATAATGTCTCTCGTGACTACTCGGCAGCATCTGGAATTTGGTGAAATGTGCATGACGCTATGTGTCCAACTGGGTATGGGGAACCTCTGCGAGGCACTCGTAACTGGGATGGTACAAAGTGGTATCATAGGAATTATTTTCTTCATGACTCACTATTGGATGATTCAAATGTTTTTTGCTGTTATTGTTGATATTATTGTGGTTCTACTATAGTTCCAACCCTATGAGATGAGGTTATTCTGTCTCATAAATCATATCGGAACATTCTATAGATCACATGTCATGAATTCATTCAATGCCATTTAGGGTTTATTACTGATTTCGTGTTGTTTTGATAGATGTTGTGCCTGATATTTATGCAATTGTAATAGATACCTTGATAGAATACCTACTTTTTGATAGGATATTGAATTTTGTATGGTTTAGATTGAATGAATGACAAAAGTTTGTTCTTAAGGTGTCATGGTCCGTCATGGATCAGAATATGGTTGATCATTTCATTGTTATATTTGTATATGACATGTATAAGATTCCAATCATTGATTTTCGGGGAGTATGGGCCCTCACAGAATGTAGTTTGGCACTTTAATATTCATTCTAGTGTTTGCTTGGGTTCTAGAGTTGATTCTGAGGCTTATTGTCTGGAAAATACCAGAATACTTGGTGTGTAATGATAAATTCATGCCATGTATCCTTCTGTTTAGGAAGGAACTATTTTTCTTAAGTACACGCTCTGTACTCTATGTACACAATGTGTCCTCCCTAATAGTGTTGTTGCCTGTGTGCACTGAGACATGGGGTTGGGAAATCATTAGTGGAACACTCCATGTACCTAATGTACACACAATTTGATTAGACTATGTGTCCAGTAATGTGACCAACGAAATGAGTGGATTATGGGTAGTTAGTAAACTCCATGTCTGCCACACACACACCGTGTTGGGTCGGTCGTGTAACCGACCGTGTGACTAACAACACCGGTCGGAGAAGTTCTTTCTAGTACACAACATTTCAGGCACAAACATGTTGTGTAGTCATACTCTAGGGGAACCATATGGGTTAGATGTGTAGATGAACTTGGGAAAGAGATCATGATTCAAGTACACACCGTGTCTGGGGAGAACATGTCGTGTGTATGGGGTGTTACCTGACCAGGGTTGGCAGGAGTACACACCCATCTGAAGGATTAAAGGAACATGCCATGTAAGAGTTATAAATTCCCTATAGCCACTTTTTTTTTGAAATATTTAATGATTTCTTTATCCACTTACCTTCTTACACTTATTTGTTTAAATAATCGATAATCTTGAACTAATATTAGCACTTGACCTTGCAGAGTTATTTCACTGAAACGTCTTCTAGTATTATTCCAATAACAGGGTAGTGATCAGACACCCGACATGGATGATTAGGGACTACCAGTAGAACCTCTTATTGTTCCAGTCTTGGAACCAACCGCTCTCCCGGATGTAGGTGTTGATGCACAGTTACATGAAGGATTTATGATGTTTATACATAACTTCAGGCGTGCACCACATCATGCCCTGTCTATGGAATAATTTATGTGTGTTTTTTCAACAACTACATCCTCCCACCTTCACATGGGATGGAGGACCTTAGGGTGTAGAGTCACAATTAGAATCCATGCTATCTATCTTCGAGAATGTAGAGACACCTCCAGCGAGGAGGGTAAAGCTCGCCACATATATGATTCGAGATTCCTCCAATAGATAGTGTGATGTGATCTCACAGGCATGACACTAGTAGGTTATTTCATGGGATGAGTTCCAGTGTGCGTTATAAGACTGCTTTTATCCAGAGGCATTGACGGTTAATAAAGCCTGAGAGTTTGAGAGTCTAGAGTAGGGTACTCTTTATGTTGTGCAGTATTCTTCTCACATAACAAAGCTACCATGCATCACACAAATTCTAGGGGGAGATGAGTTATTCCTGGTGAGGATGTTTGAAGATGGTCTTAGGAATTACATCTGATTTTAGGTGAACATATTTAGGTTGTCTTCCATCACCTCGATAGTCAGTAAGGCACTGATCAGAGAGATAAATCTGATAGATTATAGAGTTGTGAGCATGGGTGTCTTGGAAGACGAAGTTGGTACCCCTCATACAGATATCAAGAAGAACTACAGGAAGACTACACGCGGGGATCTAAAGAAGTGGGATACTTATTATGGGGGATATATGATGTGCTAACAGTGCGGGAAGAGCGGGAATATGATGCCAAACTGACCGAGAGACCTAGTGGTTTGCCGATCTTGCAGCAAGATGGGTCATCTATAGTGTTTCTGTAAAATATTTTCACTAGTAGCAGGTGACAAAGGTTTTTCTATGACTCCTCGTTCAGGAGGAGGACCACAAGTTCCTCATCTGTCTGGGAACTGGAGTTCTTATATTCATTCCAGCTGAGGTGGAGGTCATAACCATTGTAGAAAATCAGATGGATTTTAGCGACAATAAGGTGGATAATATCATGGTGTTCAGGATGGTCATAGGGCCATGGTACAATCCTGAATTTTGTAGTGGATCATACCCAATAAGGGAAGGGTATTAGATGCTCTATAGTTTGAATTACGATCCTAGTTGCCTCAGTTTTATCCTGTACACTTTTCGTTATAAGGGAATCCCACCGTTTCATATATGTAGCTATTTGGATATCTTTGGTCTATGTATCTTTACTTATGTTTATGTCTTGATGCTTGATACTTCATTGTGGACTAGAAAGGCTAGTGTACGTTAGTGGAATATGTACCCTCTTGAGGTTGGTGGGTGTAAATTTTTCTGGGACCTTTGTGTCTTAGATATGATAGGTTATGATGTCATTCTCGGGATGGACTAGTTAGTTTACTTCTAGGATGTTGTTGATTTCTATCATTGTAGGGTAATTTTTATCATCACTAGAGGGAAGATCCTTTTTTCATAAGGGGGAATGGGATTTCCATGAAAGCAGAGCTGGACCTGTGCATCATGGGTTGGGAGGAGTTACTTCCCAGATTTTTTTTCTATATCTAGATTGATATGGGACTTCATAGATAAAATTCCCTCTAGTGGTGGATCATTTTAGAGATATCTTTCCAGATGACTTTTCTAGTTTGTCTCCAGATCGAGAGGGAGAATTTGTTATTGAGCTCATGCGAGGAGCGTCACTAGTGTCCATTCATCCTTATAGGATGGATACACGAGAGTTACATAAGCTCCATAAGCATTTGGAGGAGTTGCAAGAAAATAGTTTAATCTTACCTAGAACATATCATTAGGGTTCACCTTCCAATTTGAGAAGTCGGACAGTACCTTCATAGATTGTGTTGATATTCAGAAGTTTAACCAGTAGATAGTCTAGAACTGAGATCCCTCTCAATGGATTGATGATCTCTTTGATCAGCTACGAGGAGCCCGAGTGTTCTTGAAGATCAGCATGATATCTGGTTACCATCAGTTTCTCATTAGACCATCTGATGTACCTCTTACAGCCTTCCAGATTAGGTATGGTTTATACAAGTTTTTGGTTATGTCGTTCGGTCTCACGAACATGTCTGCTGTTTTTAGGTAACTGATAAACAAATTGTTACATCAATACTTGAACTATTTAGTGGTAGTATTCATGGAAAATCTCTTAGTGCACTCTTACAATCGACATGACCATGCTAACCATCTTGAGATCATTATGAGTACACTAATAGATAATTGGTTATATGAAAAGATATCAAAATGCATATTTTGGATGTAATAAATTTACTTCATGGGTCCTGTTATCTCAGAGAGAGGAGTATCAGTAGACCTAGAGAATGTGAGAGTAGTAGTTTCCTGGGAGCATCAGAAGAACTTATTTTAAGTACATAGTTTTCTAGGGCTGGATGGTTACTACATAAATATTATACCAGACTTTTTATGCTTAGAAGAACCACTAATGGGGCTGACTATGAAGGATATGAAGTATTTGTGGGGAGATTCTTGTGAGTCATCCTTATAGGAGCTAAAAGGGAGGCTGAATTCCGCACCTATACTAGTATTTCTAAATAAGGGAAGGATCCATACAATTTACTATGATGAATCAGGTATCGAGGTAGGTGCAGTGCTTATGCTGGGGGGAGGAGTGTTTGTGTATGAGTCTCGGTAGTTGATGCCGCATGAGAGGAATTACCTGACACATGATACACAGTTGGTTGCAGTTGTTCATGCCTTACATTTTTGGAGACATTATCTTTTGGGAGATAATTTTTTAGTTTTTACGAACCTCAAAAGACTCATGTATATCATTACTCAGTGTGATCTGAATCTGAGACATCGAAGTTGGGATGAGCTCCTTCAGTGTTCTGATTTTCAGCAGTCTAATATGATTTGGAAATGCAACATATTAGCCGATTCATTGAGTAGGAGTACTCAGATACAAGAAGTTCATGAGGCCAGTAGTGAGTGGATGCTTATGGATCTATTCACTGATATGAATTTGGAGGATCGCGATAGACATGAACATATATTACTTTTTTTCTGTAGTAGTTACCAATACTCTAGTTGATCATGTGTGAATGAGGTAGCAATCCGATGATGAAGGCCCAATCCTATAAAAGAGTGTGTCAGGAGAGGACCTTGTTCCTAGATACAACATATGCAAAGATGAGATCTTGAGCTTTCATGGACATATATTTGTGTCAACATACATACATGAGGAGATGATGTGGAAATTTCATTCCTCAGTTTGGGCAGTTCAACCTTGTTTCACCAAGATGTTTTGAGAATTGCATTGTCAATATTGGTGGACTTTTATGATGAGAGAATTTGTTCTATTTGTCATGAGGTGTTCCACCTATCAGTAGGTGAAGGAAGAGCATCATCGAGAAGAATGGATTTTGCAGCTGTTACCCATTCCCGAGTGGAAGTGGAATGACTTTGAAATGGACTTCGTGACAGGCTTATGGAGGACGCCATAAGGGAATGATCCAGTATGGTTTGTCATTGACAGACTGATGATGGTTGCACAAATCTTTATGATCAAGGATACCATAAATGTAGATGAGCTATGAAGGTTGTACATCCAAGATATTGTAAGTCCTCATGGGGTTCCACACTTAATTATTTTTGACAGGGACATAAATTTTATTTCTCGGGTCTGGCAGGAACTATAGAGGGATTTGGGTACACTAGTACATCTGAGCGTAACTTGCCACCCCTATACAGATGGACAGTCCGAGCATACGATTCAAGTACTGCAGGACATGCTTCGAGAATGCATATTATATTTTTGAGTTTCTCAGGTGAAGCATATACCTATTTTATAGTTTTACTACAACAATAGTTTTCAAGAAACTATTCAGATGGCCCCTTTATAGGCATTGTACAGTAGGACATGCAGATCAACCGTATGTTTGATGGAGGCAGGAGAGGTAGCTATGTTGAGATAGTATCTTGCCTAGGAGACCACAGAGAAAATATAGTTGATTCAAAAGAGGATGGATATTGTACAGTAATGACTGATTTTTTCTTCTGATCGAAGAATAAAACCTTTGGAGTTTGAGGTTGGTGATCGGGTTTTTTTCATGTCACAAAACGGTTGAGAAAAAAGAGGATTATGAGGCAAGGTAATCTTTCATTTAGGTATGAAAAAATTTTCTAGGATTAGGAGAGAGTCAGGCAGGTTGCCTATCGACCACAGTTACCTCACAAGTACCGATATATACATGACCTCTTTCACATTTCTCAGCTACAAGGGTACTTCGGAGAACTCTCTCATGTTTATCAAACAGAGGTGGTTGAGATAATGGTGGAAACATCATTCATGGAGAATCCTTTATGGATTTTTCATCATGGCATGAAGGTTCTCTATGGTTGGTATTTTCTTCAAGTATGAGTGTAATGGAAGCATGGGCGAGTACAGAATTAGACATGGTAGAGGGAGGCCGATGTACGATCATAGTGGCTGGAGCTGTTCAGGGATTCTTCATCTATTCCACCTTTCTAGAGAAATTAGGTTCTTAATTTCTTTATGAGATGACGTTTTTAAGAACCTAGATCTTATTTTCAGGTATATATTTTTTTCTAGTTGTTTTTGAGAATGATGAGTTTCTAGAAATTTCAGGAGTACACGTAGTGTACTTATAAGTACAATCCATGCACCCAGTTTCCACGGGTGACTGTGTAGTGGCTGTGTAACAGCCTAGTACATGGCTATGTGGGGTGACATAGAGGCCGCCCATAGCGGGGCCTGTTAACAGAAAGTACACTACATGTACTTTTAAAAGACACACAATGTACTTTTATTTTTTATTTATTATATATGACCAGGGTTGCATCTAATTGGATGAAATGCCTTATATTGGTTCTATCTAATAAAGGTGTGATCGAAGATCACCGATTCTTCCTAGAGACCCCGATCAAGCTTCTGTTCTCTGATTCGACCACCGTCTATTCTGTTATAATCGACAAGGTATGTTCTTTGTTCTTCTATATTATCGGTTCCAAATTCCACTTATTGTGTGATATATCATTGGTTGAACATTATAGATGTTTTTGTACATATACGTCATTCTAGGGAGGTACAATGTCCAAAGCAAGAGTCTATTCATCTTAAACATCGAGCTAGGTGCTTTGTGCCTCTTTGTAGTTGGTCTTTGAGTTATATGAGAAAATGTTCCAATACACTTCTTTGGGGAATTGCGTGTTTTGGGATTTTAGCCTTGTTAATTCCTACTAAGCCTTTTGTGCCTGAGTAGAGGTTGTTTGATTATGAATAGGGTTTATATCCATGCTATGAATTTATTTACCATTCTTGTTTTGATATTGACCGTTTGTTCTATCTTTTCCTGTTAGGCTGCTTTTATTTCTACGCCTTGTGTTTTAGGATGGAGTGATTTTATCTGACATGTTGTGATATGTTGTAGACTATTTTTCCAAGTAGTTATTGAGGTTTACTTTGGCTTCTACAAATTGTTTGTGCAGTATTAATTTACTCAGGTTTGTGGGAACCTGGTTTAGTAGACCATTGGGAGAATGGACGTTGAGTTCTTCTCAAGAGTGTCGGTTTTCTTTTATGTTTCAAGACCATAACGGGGATGGACATTGTGATCCCTCATAATTTCATAAGTTCCTTACTATGAGACCACATGGGGAATTAGATGTTGAGAGCTTCCCTAGAGTGTCAATAGTCTCCGATACGAGACCACATAGATAATTAACATTGACTTCTTTTTCATAGAGTCTTTACTAAAGCTGAACCAGAGGGGTTAGACTATGAGTACTTCTAAGAGGGTTGCATGTATTTGATTGGTTGAACCAGAGGGGTTATTATATGAGTACATCTGAGAGTGTTACTTATTTTTATTATCTTATTACTTGATATATGATAATGGAATTTAATTGAAACTATAGTATTGTCTACTTTTGAGTACTTCATTGTGTACTGCTTCATTTTTCATACTGCCTACCATATATATTCACTGACTGTTAGAAACAAATATTTGGGTGGATTCCTACATGGATTTGTCTCACACACTATTTGGATCGTGATATTGGGACCAAAAATATTATATTTATGCAGGTATAGATAAGGGAAAGTTCCCTTCAACATCAGGTACTTGGCTGCTGTGGAGTTGGAGAGCATGGGACCAAGCTAAGTCTTGCGATGCTGCTGGAGTTTATTTATTTCTGTGTAATTTGGTTTAGTACTATATTCATGCATTGTGAATTTGTAGGGTTATTTTTTAGATAAATGTATCATGCATCATTTATACATGTTCTCCTATTGTTTATTACTTTCAGTCCTCCATTATTTACTTATAGTATGTTATTACTACATCCACTACTGTGATCTGTTTCTTTCTACTGCACTACTCTGCCAATGAGGGCATAGTTTCCCCACAATAATATCCATGTCCCTCACTTCTAGTCAATAGCCTCTAGAATTTGCTGAAATGTGCTTTAGTCCATATGACCAACTGAGTACGGGGCACCTCTGGGTGACAATCGGAACTGGGACGTTAAATTGTACCTTTTAATTTATTATTTGTTATTTCTAATTTAATAATAATAATTCATTGATTAAAACTAAGTTATCTCATTTATTTATATTCTTCACCCATGCACAACAATTATAATTAAGATATCTTCAAATTTCCCCATCAAATTCATTGTTTGGGTATTCCTTTTTTCTCATTAAAATAGATATATTAGTTTTACTTTTTCTCTTAATAATTTCTTAGTGTATTGATTTAATATAGAATATTTTTCTATATAAATGATATTCACATTACAAGACATTCCTGATCAAAATGACATTGATTGTGTATATCCAATTCAAAAAAATTAAAATTAAGTCACAATTTTAAATGAGGAATTTCATTTGGATACCTCGTGTGATCTTTTTGTAACAATTAACTGATTTCCCATATTATTATAATATATAAAACCTCAAAAAATGGTTGATAATTCCATTAAAACAAAAATTAATGTATAATGTTTTGTTGATATTCTTTTTATGAAACTATGTTCCTATGATAATGAATATAACCATTTTTAATAGTATAATTATATGGTTTTATAAATCAGTTTTCATATTCAAAAATTTTTTATCAATAATTAACAATTATTTTACATGATAATCTAATATCATTTTCTCACTCAGTCAATAATCTTTGTCCCTAATGCATTCACAAACCATCTACTTTGGTTTATCGTCACATGTACTATTAAAATGAAACTCATCTCAATGAACATAATTCTTTCGGGAAAATTATATACCATTTATAATGTTATAATTACTTCTTCAACGTTATATGTAATCACCATAATGAGTTTCTAAATTTCTGTTTTATGTATTATAAGAATTCGATCAATATTTTTTGATCCAACAACGTAGTGATTTATCTCCATTTTTTTTCTGGATATCAAATTTAAATTTACTTCTAACCACCTATAAATTTAATCCATTTATATCCAATTTTTTTATTAAATATTTGATAAAATGTTAATTTATTTTATATCATTTCGTATTTCTAGTATATAATTTTCACATACAAAATATTCTAATACATGAATTTTATTTCCAATATTTTTTATTTATTGTTTTTCACCATCATTAATGTCTTCATATATTTTTTATTGGTTGAAAATTAAATCTTGGAATATTGAATTTCATGGTTAAAATAATCAATATCGTTTAAAATAAAATAATAAAAGGACTCATTTTATTTATAGAAAATGTTTATATTATAATTATAAGAATCCATTTATTTTTCTATATATTCTCAAGATCAATTTGTATTCTCTTATTTAATAATATCATCACATAACTTATTTTAAAACCAAGTGAGAGAAACCCAGTTTAACCCAAAAAAATCATGCATATATTTCTACACCTTTATATTAAATTTTTTCTATTATATAATTTAAATAGGAAAAATACATCATCTTGTCTAATTTAGATTCATATAGACTTTATTCTGTTATTATATTCTTCATTTATATGAATTAAATTTTATTTTTATTCATTTATATGATACTTAATATTTAATATACAAATTTTAGGAAAAAAATATCATTTTATAAACTATTTAGACATTATTCTTTGATATCACATAATAAAATAATGGAAACCATTTGTTTGAAATAGAAAGGATGAGTTTTTAAAATTCAGTTGAGAATAAGCATATCTTTGGGAACCTATCCAGGTTTATGTATTCCATTATGAATTTAAATAACTTGGTTTAAGAATGTATTAATTTATTTGGTGATAAGATACATATTAAAGTCAATGTGTATGTGGAAAAATAATATTTTCCACCAATTAAATTTATTCTTCTCAAAAAATGTCAATAATTTTGTCTCCTGATTTATTGATGTATTTATAACTCATGGTTCATTTTTAAATTCTCATGGACATTGTTTTCTATAAGATATTGATCCTTATCCTATATACATCAAATACATTTTGGTATATATTTGTGATTTATTGTATGAAAATATATCTAACATTTATAATATGGAAAAATTATATAGAATTATATACCAAATGATTTAATATTGTGTAGTAATTTTCCTGCCCAAAATTATAAATTATTTATTTATAGAATTTAAAGAGCATTAAGGTTCACTGGAGTCTTGAATAAAATAAAAGATGGTTTTGAGATACACCATTGAAAAAAATCTATCATTTTCATTAAAATATATATGCTCTATACAGTTTATACACTATGCGAGGATGAATAATTTTATGAATAGTTCATTTAATCTTTCATTATTTCAATATTATGGTTTTCAATATATGATTAATATGATATGTTTTATCTAATTTTAACTTTCAAATTTAGGTAATTTAAAGAAAATAATCATAGATAGATTTTCTCCTTTTCACTTCCAATGTGATTATCAATCTAGGGTGGAATAATGATTCACTTTTTATCATACCAAAAAGTCTATCACACTAAATTTCAATTATTATGTGAGAAATATTTTTCTCTCAAATATCACCACCCTTGAAATATTTATTATATACTTTATACTCAGATGATTAAATAAAACATATATATTAATATATAACAATTAATGAAAATGAATCGAATACACAATTAAATAATTCCATAATCAAAGATATTTCGATTTTTTTGATTCTTAGTTTACTCTAATTGATCCAATGTATTTTAGTTCCACATATTTATATTTGTTTTATATGTGATGTAGTTTATATATTAATTTATTCTAATATCATCTTATATTTTATTAAATAATTTTATATAAGTTATACTATATATATATTTTCTATTATCTCCCAATCAAATCTCCAAAATATTATTAGATTTTTTCGATATCATAAAAAATTAAATCAAGGCTAATACTCTAATTATATTATTCCTTAAAACATGATAAGAGAACCAAAATTATATCAAGCAATTTATATACCTAATAAATATAATTTTATGGATGTAAATCTACCCAATGAAATAATTTCTCTGTAAATTTTTTTATTTGAATTCGTATACCTAAATAATTAAAAAATACAGTGAAACATTGAATTATCTAGAAAAAGAGATCAATTAATTTCATTAAAAATTAAGTCCAAATTATTTTCCAATACAATATATATTCTAATTTTTAATTTATCAGATCTATTCAAATATGTGGATTCCTTTTCCAACAACCATGGAAATATCATAATATTTTTAGGAATCATTATCATTTCAAATAAAACAATTATCTAAAAAATTACTAATTATATTCCCCTACGTATATAATAAAATTTATCCCTAATAAGAGTTCTTTTCAATGACATCCGCTATAAAATGACTCTATTATAATACATGATCCATCCAAGATAGTATCTTGATAATTCAACTAATATCCCTATAAAAATGTAAATTATATATTTTTTATTTTATAAAATATTTTCCCCTTAAAATATCTCAAAATAATGCATTAATACGTTCATTGTTTTTGGAAATTTTAATAAAATCATAAATTTACCCAAAATATTTATTATCCAAGTGGAGAAGGATTATTATTTTTAAATATATATTAAAATTATATATTTTCAAGGTAGACTAAGAATTTAATAATCATTAGAACATTATGAATTATTTTTTAGTCAACCAACCATTAAAAAATATATCAATGTCTTTCCAAAAACAAATAATATACATTTATCATTACACCCATGTTTTCTGACAGGTAACCGTTTTTGTGCTCTTTTTCTATATTTAAAGTATAAGTGTGTAGTTTGGGAGAGTTTTGAGAACTTTTTGAGAGTGTTAGGTATTATATATAAGTTCATGGGAGGTGAACAAGTTGTTTAAACCCATCAACACTTGCAGGAAACTGTGCACAATGAGACATGGGATAATATGAGGTGCATGAGAGGCACATGATTTGTCCAAACCAAGCGTCTGCCTAGTAAAAAACTGTGATCTAAAAAAACTGGATTTTGTCAATTTCAGACAGTAAAATGGACATAGTTGGCACATATTTTGGAGAACGTGCAAGATGACCATGAGTGGGTCATCCTTAGGGAAGTATCTAACACACGGTTATTACCTAGTTTACCTAACTATACATCCAAATCGTGTGCATAATGAAACCACTTCCTTAAAAATAATATCTAGTTCAGTTTATAATTTTGTCCCATTATATTCCTCCTATTTGACCCTATCATAGGATATTTTATATTAATGGTCAAGTAATGTTGTTCCAAAGATTAAGTGGTGTTATATAGTCTTACCTTGGAAATTATTAGCTAATTCATTATATTATGTTATTGTTCTTGATCATTCAAGATGTATTTCAAAGATCTACTTCACCCTTTATCTTGGATTCATAGATCTAAACCTTTTATGGGTAGAGATATGGTTTTGGATGCCAAATATGATTATCTTTTTCTTGTTTTATATTAGGGGAATATATCTAGTGTGGGTTCGCGGAGATTAAACATATTTTTTTAATGTTTTCATGTTTTTATTGTTTTTTCCAAAACTATTGCAGTAGGTGGCTTCACTATCAACTCCACTTTCTAGAAATTATTTTCATAGTATCAAATTTATTTAATTAAATGAAATTTATTGTAAAATTGTGGTGAAAATCATGATATAAATCCTCTTTAGTGATGACTTATGGTTTTTGGTGAAATTCTAGAAATGTGTGAAATTATTGTGCTAAGTGCTTTAGTTTCTTGATTTTAAAATGATGATTTCTAAAGATGGAATTTTTGTATTTCTAAAATGGATAGTTGGAAAAAGGTTTTCAATAAAAAAATTATTTCATAAAAATGGTTTTTGGAATGTTTGGATTGTCATGGTTTTTGGGCATACATAGTGTGTGTATTCATATTGAGTTTATGAGACTTGGTTGAAATATGACCTTATGATCGGTGCTAAATGTTTAATGGCATATCAGATATATTAACCTTATGATGACTTTGTAGATTGATGAGAAACATCTCATGAGTATGGAACTTTCAAAATGACACCTACATGGTTGGATATATGGAATGGAATGGTTATTCCAAATCGATCTTGTGAAATTGTTTTAAGGAATTGTGTGGTTGCTTCCTTTGAAAAACAGTTTTTTGTTAGAAAACTATTTGACAAAGAACATGTTTATATTAAGGGATAAAATATTTTGGATAATGTTTTATATAAACTATTTTATATAAATTCTTATAAATTTTTTATCATAGTGGTGTGAGTAGGGAATTAATTGGGGAAAACCAAATGAGTTTTAGTACTCACACATGGAATTGAAGTTTAGTGATTTTGTGGATATAATCTATCAGGATATGGGAATATGTAAAATATCACACATCTTTAGCACTACTTCATGATACTTTTTAAATTTTGTGGAGTTGGTTCTTGGATAATATTGGGATTTGGAGTCTTTAGGTTGTATTTGATTACATATTTAGTGAAGATAGTTAAATAGGAATAGATATCTGAAGTAGAATGTGTGACTATGAGGTAAAAACAAAATGGTGGGGAGACTATTGAGTGTTGGAGGCTGGATGGGAGTCAGTTTTGTGGTTTGGGAATTAGATGGTTGTACCTATGTCTTCTTATTAGAAAATTCATCGTGCATACCACCAACTGATATGGGAGTTCCATCCTGGAATATAGAATTTTTATAAGATGTTGAAAACAAATCATTGGTGGGTTGGAATGAAAAGGAAGGTGGCTGAATCTGTTTCAAGATGGTTATCTATGTCATCATGTTAAGGAAAACATTAAATAATGGAAGGTATGTCAATGTCTATACCATTTATCGTGTCGATTGTAGAAGATATATATAGATTTTACAGTAGGTATTTAAAGAATGTTTCAGAAACATGATTTCATATGAGGGATTTTGGATTGGCTCGAAAAGTCAGCACATTCATCCCAATTTGTGAAATCATACGGTACATGATGTGTCCAAAATTTAAATATGTTATCTATAAAGAGACATGAAATACTTGTTTTGATCTTATCAGGTTGATATCTGAGTTTCACATCTCATTTCATGAATTCCTTATATAAATTCCTTGTGACTCAGTTGACTATGAGTATGGCATATCATCTTCCAAAAAATGGGAAATCTGAAAGATTAATAGAAATAGTGGAAGACATGCTGAAAGAATGTGTAATGGATTTTAGTGGATCATGGGAAGAGTACATGTGATTAGTGGAGTTCTCATATAACATCATTTATCAGGCCTCGATACCCATTACTCCTTTTGAAGAATTGTATGGGCATTTTCTGGTTTACCACTTTTTTTGGTGGAAATAGGTGAGACTTCACTAGTTGGGACAAGCCTTGTCTAAGAAACAATGACGATGGTTAAATTGATCATAAAGTGGATGGAGATGGATCAAAGTCAACAAAATTTATATGATGGTCATTTTCGAGGGCCATTATCATTCATACAGAGTGATCCTATGTTCCTTAAGATCTCTCTAACTCTTGAAAGTAATAGTTTTAGAAATCAGGGAAAGTTATCTCCTCGATACATTGGACCAATAGATATAGTGGAAAAAGTTGTAGGGACAGAATATCAACTGACATTAAAACCATGTTTTAGGGAAGTTCATAATGAGTTCCATATATCTCAGTTGAAAAAGTTTCATCCTGATCTTGACTATGTGATTTTTATGAGATCATGTTTTCATTGTTACATTCTTTAAAGTGGATTTTAGATAGTAACCAAGAAGTATTGGGTGAAGAAATCATCGATCTAGTATAGGTTTTCTGGAAACATGGTGAGATTCATGAATAGTCTTGGGAACATGGGAATGAAATGAATGGACAATGGCTAGAACTACTTTAATTTGGGGATGGGTTTATACATTCAGAGGATAGAAAGACCAATGGTGGAGAGAATGTTGAACCCCAATTTTATGTCATGAAACACTTTCCACTATGTTTTTAAGTATATAATTTATAAGTGTGATGTTTGGGAGATCCTGGAGAACCTTTTGACAGTCTTGGTGATTTTATATAGGGTCATGGATGGTTCAAGGTTTGTGGAAACCCAACAACACTTGTTGGAAATCATGAATAGTGACATATGAGGAAAAGAGTAGGAGCATGTTTTGCCCAAAACCTGGGTCTACCTAGTAGATACCATACACTTTGAAAAATGGATTTTCCCATTTTGAGTTATTGGATTTAGTGTGTTTGGAATAATTTTTAGAGACCATGTGATAGAATTGTGTGATGTTCATCCTTATAGTGGTGGCTAATGCACAGTTATCACATGGTTTTCATAACTGTGTGACTAAGCTATTTGTGGTAAGAAACCACTTGCTTAAAAAGTATATCTAAGCTGATTTAATATTGTTAACCCTTTTTTCTCCATATGTGGCCCTAAATTAATATTTTTCTCTCTCAATATTCAATGAAGGATCTAACATCGATCCATAGAATATCCAAAGGCTTCCCATGGATATTAGATGCTGATTTTTCATGTTATGTGATCATTAATGATCATTATTGATGTTTTTATCAGATCTTATTCACCATCTATCTCATCATCCAAGATATAAACATTATCTAGGAATATATAATTTTGTGGATTACATTTATGATTGTATTTTTCTTGGTTTATTTTTTGGAAGTGATCTATGGTAGGTTCATAGAGATTCAACCCTATTTTGTGAAATTTTTCCTGACATTTATCATTTTTTCCAAAACTCTCGAGGAAGGAGGATTTACTCATGACTTATTTGGATAGAACTCACTCTATTACTTGAATATTTATATATCTTATTTAAATTTATTGAGATTTTTTGGTGGAAATCATGATATTAATCATCTTTACTAACTATTTATGTTTTTATTGCAAAATTGTGTAATTTTGTTAATTTGTTGTACAATTTTATTTGGATTATTGATTTAATATATTGATATTAAAATATTTCAATAATGGATTTTTGATAAGGATTGTTGGAAAATGTTTATCAATAAAAAGTTTTTTTATTGAAATGGTTTTGGCATGTTTGGATTTGAATGGTTTTTGGGAATACATTGTGTCTATTTTTATAATAAATTGACAAGGCTTTGTTGAAATCTAACCTTGTGGTTGGTGCCAAAGGTGTAATGGAACATTGGATATAATTACCTTCTAAAAACTTATTAGATCCATGAGAAACCACTCATGAGTATTGGACTATCATAACGATGAATTTTTGTTATGATATGTCAAACGAGATGGTTAACACAAAATGAACTTGTGAAGTGGTTTTAAAGAATGTTTTATTTTCTACGTCTGAAAATTGGAATTTTGTTGAAAAACTAGTTGACATGGAAATCAGTTATATTTAGTTATAAAATTTTTCATATTTTTTTATATAAACAATTTTATATAAATGTTTCTATGTTTTCTATCCTAGCGACGTGAGTAGGGAAGTCATTGGGGAAAACCTGCTATGTTTTAGTATGCAACCATTCTTTGGAACATTAGTGATTTTGTAGATATCACCTATAAGTATACCAGAAAATATAAAGTATCACACATTTTTATAAGTACATTTTTATACATAGGATGTTTGGTGGAGTTTGATCTTGGAGCATGTGGGGCTTTAGTGTCTTTCGGTTGTATGTTATTTTTGGTAGTCTTGTCTTCCACTTTTTATCTTGATGTTCGTTTTCTTCTAATGTGGTACTCTTTGATTGGTTTGATTTAAATGAAATATTAATGTTATATTTCATTTATCCATAAATAATGTAGTTTTTTTGGTTATCGTATTTGGTTGTATGTTTTATCATTAAAGGAAAATTATCCCCCTAGTTTTTTTATATCCCTTTGTAATTTATTGAAAGCCTTTAGTGTTTTGGGGATGTCTCTTATGGACTAATAACATCTCAATACTATCATAATCCAATGAGATGGTAATGGATGTAACATATATTAAATATGAGTTATTATATTTAATTTTTTACAAAAAACAAAATAAATTGAAACTATAGTTTCACATCTATAAATTATATAATGAATGTTCATACTGTATTGACTTAGAAGATCACAATAAACATGGGCCAATATTTTAGTGAGAAATATTATTATTTCACCATGATAGATAAATTTATCTATGGAATTCACTATATTAAAAACATAGTCCTATAATTGTTCCTAAAACATGAAAACCCCAATTTTATATCAATTGAGAAAGGTATTCATGATAGAATAAAAATAACTCCTTGAAACTGTTTTTTATGTTATAGAAAATAATAGGCCAAATGTAATATTTCATCATTCATATCACATTCTAGGAATTTCATAATAATTTTTTCATTCAAAATATTTATAAACTTGAAGTTTATACATACATGTAAAACTAACTATGTAATGTTATGGTAAAAATATATTATCTCTGAACAACACCTTATATAGAAATAATTACTTTATAATTATTTATTATACACTATTTTTTCAATAAACTAATATACATTCATCACCATGACATAAGAAACCTTGGGATTCCCATTTAACCCTATCAAATCATTTCTCTTACTTTTGAAAAAAAAATCATATATACAGATTCATTGTACAGTTACCTAGGAAAATATTCTATATAATAAAAGTAAAAAATAATGAATAAAAATTTCTAATCATTTATATACATCTAAAATAAAATAAACTATAATGGTTCCGATGATATATCTAGTATAAACCATAAAATAAGGTATAATAATGATTAATTTATTCCATAAAAGTGTTCATAACTCATATTTTGTCATGTGTTTCTATAAACTTCTAGTCAATGATATTCTAATTAGATCATTACACCCAAATTTTTAAAAATATTATTTTAATATTTTAATAGAAAATTTAAATTAACTATATATTTAATACATGAAACATATATTAAATTTTACACCTTATTTGAACATATATCATTTTATTGAAAATATATTTAGCATTATTTTTTTAAAAATATGACATTATAGGTTTTTCTCATTCCAAATGTCATAAAACTACAATCCATGATTATAGGGATCTTATATTGAATCATAACCCCAATTAATGTATTTCTATTTGTATATGTGTGACGAAATTTTTAATATATTATTTGAAAAACTAAAAAAATCAATTTAATATAATTAAAAAGAATAGTATTTTAGAGACCATAATATATAGTTAAGTTATCATTAGAAATTTTTTTGGTCTATTTCATATAATTTTTAAGATTATAAATTTGATTACTATTAGTTAGTCAATAAAAATAATTCAAAATTATCAATGATACCATCAATATTCAATATGGAATATATAGTGGAATGTTGATAAAAAAATTACAGTAATAATTAATGGTAATTATATTTATAACCACTTATTTTCATCTAAAAATAAAATAAAATATATTGAATTTAGAGGGAATTATATTTCAACACCTAAACCCAGTGTATGAAATTGAACTATACATGGTTTATTCAATTTTTGAAATTATCGGGTAATACCCTTATGTTATATATAATGTATCAATGGTTGGTATATTGGTTTTAATGTTGGGAATATTTTAAATTTGGATTAACTTAAATATATTTGTTAGATAAATAAATTTTAAATAGGTTTCTTTGATTTAATGGTTTTTATTGATTTACATTAAATATGATGTTTTTACATAAAATAATTTTACTATTGATAAAATAGTGTCTATCAGAATGTAGATTAACTATGTCTAATAATTTTATTTAAGTAAATTGAATAAATGATAAACAAGATGTCTAACATAGTTTGAAGGTTTCGACTAAGTGTTTCAATTTTTGAGTTTTGGTAGTGTTGTTAGGTATGTAAAACTTAGAATATGAACTAGTCATTTAATAATTAATTTATTTTTCATTCAAAACGTATGTGAAATCCACATTCACATATCCTTGAACTGCAATATTAAAAAAAATATAGTAATACATAGGTTTTATTTTATATGGTTGGATTAATTTAAACGATGAGAATCTATAAGGCCCCACCCTTAAACCTTACTTAATCTTGAGTTATTACAAGATTACACATTGGGGATCATTTCAGGTTTAGAGTTTTAGAGAATTAGATCATGAAACTTTCATTACATTCCACATTTAAAGAAAGTGGTTACATAAAAGACAGTATTCATTCTTCCCATCACGGAAACATATTTAAAATATAACACGGATTCTTTCTTGACACATCCTTGACACTATCATCACATCATTTACCTTTCCCTTGACCTGTGAAAAACATTTCAAAAACTCGGGATGAGCATAAAAAGCTCAGTAAGGGTTACAAAAAATATGGAAATGAAACATGAGTTCATATATACATGAGAATGAAATCATACTTTACCCATAAAACATAGGCACTTTAACAGACCTCATCAAACCATGAATAAATCATAGAAAACATAAGACATAAAGGTAACTTGAGGCATTCATAACATTCTTACGTAGGGAGTAACCCTCTTGGTTACGTTTGGAATACCCATCACAGTATATTCCCTAAATCTCTTCGGAGAAACCTTAACGTTTCACTCCTTCACGTTACCCAATGCATTGGAGAGCTATATCGGGCTCACCCGCCCTTAGTGCATCACGGAACCACCCATTCTTCATAACAATGCCCAAGAACCATAACATAATCGTATCACATAAACATGAATAAAGGAAACATAACATTTCCACATTTCAATCACAATATAACATTTTAGGATATTGAAATAATGAATCCATTCAAAAAGAAACCATTTCCAAAACCATTTAAAACAATTAATAAAGAGATTTTTGAATCATAGTGTCCCATACCACCTTGAATATTTTATCATTTTAAACCATTAATATCCATATAAATAAATCCTTAAAACCATTTTGAAAACATGGATATTAATAAGAACAAATAATTAAAACATTTAAAACGATATTTTGGTTAAAGGGGTTTTACCAAAATTAGAGACACTTGAATACAATAATCGAGGAATAACATTTAGTCAGAACTTTATAATATCATGATAATAAAAGAATTCATGATATAATACTCCAAAGGACAGTATATACACCATATAAGAGTGAATTGGTGCATAACAACAATGAACCCCCAATAGAAATGTCAAATGTGATGAAATCCCTTATAAAGAAGGTATCCTTAAATTAAGGACAAATAAATCTCAAAAATATGTGTGAAAAATATATATACACCCAATATAAGTGGATATTAAGTGTAAAACAATAAAAGGTCAATCACACATATTCAATGGATGACATATTCAATGACTACAAGTTGAACCCAAAGAAATCGAAATTGGGTTAAAAAGTTCCCTTGACAGCCTAACAGCATCACATCAAAATGAGTTGATGAGAGATAAAAAGTGTATCTCATAACTTGGACATAAACTTTACATCAATAAGGATGTATTAGAACATATCCCAACATAAAAAATATGTAAATTAAATGACCCATTAAAAGAAGTCTTTTAAAAAAGAGGAGGGTGAAAGGTTCCCTTACCGACTTGGGTATCTTTCAAAACATACACCCCATGAAAGAAAGACAATAGGCCATTGATGTAAATACACATAAACGAAAGTATTTACAAAATGAGTAGAATAATGGACAGTACATACAACACTCAATATAATTTGTGGTGAATGTAGCATAAATCTCACGGGAATAAAAGTGAGATGAAAAATCCCTTACGAAAACTCGGCAGCCTAACGGCGCCACATGAAACTTCCGAATATGGATTGATGAGATCAAATAGGGTATATCATGACATTAAAATAAAATGTACAGCAAGAGGAATATAAAATAACATCCCCCAACATTACAAATAGGAGCTTAAAAGAAGTTACATAAAGGAGAGTACTTAAAAAGAAGAGAGAGGTTAGATCTCTTACGAAAGTTTGGCAGCCTAACGACGCCACTCAAAACTTCCAAAATGGATTGATGAGAAAGAATAGGGTCTCTCATCACATGAAAATAAAAATTACAGTAAGTGTAATATAAATTATCATCCCAATAACAAGAAATATGAGCTTTAAAAGGAATGACATAAAAGTGTGTACTTAAAAAGAAAGAGAGGAGTAGGATCCCTTACCTCAGGTCCGACTTGACTCGATCGTTCTTTAATCTCCTGAATAATAAACTTGAGTTAATTTCTAATTCATTAAGAACCTTTTTCAAGTTCATTATTACTTTTATACCACTTATTACCATGTCATAAACATTATGTAATCATTTAAGTTAATAATATTTGTTTTGCCGATATTTGGTTCTTAAGTCGAAAGTGGACTTCTTACAATTACATGTTGTTCGTGTGGCCAAATGTTTATTATATCCAGAATTGTATTCATTATGTATATATCATATATGTCATATATATCCAGTACATGCATGCATTTATAACATTACATAATCATTTAGAGGTAAGAAATGAAATGCACCGTTCATGGAGACGGTAAGTCGTACGTACGCATGAACACTACTTTCATTTCTATTTCGTATTTTATAGAATGGAATAATAATGATATAAAGGTATATTATAATTCCAGTATAATATCATATATAATATCATATTTCCATCTTTTATACATCCCACATATGGTATTTAACGAATCAAATCACTTTGAGGGGGCGGTAGTCCGCACTTCCTTAAATGAAGATATCGTGTATACCCATAATGGAAGCCATAAAGGTAAGACAAAAATGAAAAATACAGAAGAATAAATAAAACATAAACATATTATATATCATATATAAAAATAGTGACATCATAATGGCCACCTTTGAAGGTGTTAAATGAGTATTGAACAATCATCGTTTCGGGAGGCAGAATTTCACCATCCACGGAAACCGTATGTTCTTTAACCATTTGATGTAGTTGTGTGAGATTGTAGCTCGAATAAATCTTATAACAACATCCTATTATATTTAAGACACTGTTTTTGTTACAAAATAAGTAAATAAAAAGAGTTTAGGGGGTTGGATAAGCAAGATAAAACAAATGAACATGAGAGAATGAATTACCATTAAAAGTGTAACTCCTTTTGATTTGAGCCTAAAGGCTTCCTTTGAAAGGATTCTTCCCAACGGGAATCCTATAGGATGAGGATAGGGATGTGGAGAGAGTAAATGGGCAGGGTTTGGCTGAGACAAAGGCTTGAGAAGTGTGTTAAATGAGGTAGAGGTGGGGTCCTTTTATAAGAGGAGAGGAGGGGTACTTTTGGAAAGTAAAGAAATATTAATTTATTTGAAAATGTGTTTCATTTTCAAAAAGTCCCACATTGATATAATTCGTGGATAATATGATAAGGCTTCGAAATACACTCATACAATAAGTTTTGGACATGTGTAGTTCATAGATTTTACATTATCTTTCCATTTTATTTAAATCGTCAAATAATGATTTCATCGCTTCATCATTATTATGTCATAAATAATTTAATTTATTTAATGTCTAAAAATTATAAAAAAAATACTATTATGTAGGAAATCTTTTTTTCTTTCTAATTAATATTTATATTCAAAAATATGACTTCTTTAACCCCACTTAAAAATTGTTTTAGTAAAACATATCATGTTTGTGTCAATTTTACTTTTACATTAAATAAAATGTTATTTATGTCATTTCCCAACCAAAGTAGATCAATGGGGTCCCAAAGTTGACCCATGGATTTTATTGGTCGGCCATGATACAACCAATAGGTGTAGGGCAATTTTCATGGTGTTTTCACATTCTTATAATACCATTTTTACCTTAAACTACACTAATTACCTCTAATCGCGATTAAAAACATAATAAGTTACTATTCACCAAAAAATTATTTTAATCTCATTGAATAACATTTTACATATTAATGAAAACCATGTATGTTGGATTTTTGATAATAAAAACACAATTATGGAAAAATTTCATTTAAACGGAAAATCAGTTTTTATAAGTACCACTTAGTGGTTTCACTATTCATCAAAAATTGATGTTTTTCAGAAAAATCCCAAAAATTCACCCTAAGCTATATTTGATATTCTGAATTAAAAAATGAAGTCTGTTTTACAAAATTCAAAACATATAAGTCACATTAATTAATTTAATAATTAATTCCCGCTGTCATGACAAATAGCGTGTTTTATGAAACAATAAGTATCAAAAGATTGACACTAGTTTAAGTCTGATTTCAAATTGAAATTGATTCCAACGACCACTATTGGATTTAATGGTAAAAATATTTTCTAATTTCACTTTAAAAACAATTCATAATATAATCTAATCATATAAATAAATTAGATTAAAAAGTGGTTTTGAATTAAAATACAACATTTTACACTATTCATTAAAAAAATGAACTTTATCGGAATGATACCAAAAATTTACTCAAAGTAAATTTTGTTGTCCCGATTCTTAATAAGAGTTTTATTTGGTCCAAAAGAATGTTTAAGAGTGAACAAAACTATATTTAATGACATTTCTCCATCAAAATGTGATAAGTGAACCTTTAGTGAAAACTAGGGCATATACGCCTAAAATTGAATTTTTTCCGTATTTTAAGCCTTTATCTTTTATTGTATAAATGTAAAAATATTTAAGAACATATATAATCATATTTTAGTTATTTCTATCCATTCCCTCCATCACAACGGCTACATGTTAACTACCATTTAAAATAATATTATTTTATTATTAGAGTGAAACGTAAGATTCCCAAGAAACTCGTTGTTGCGTGTTGGGTACGCCATCGAGCATAGCATCCCCTTTAAATTCATATTAATATTTTATTGAAAAATATGGATAAATATGAAAATGTCATATTCCTTATTTACCTGGGGTGTTACATCCTTCCCCCCTTTTGGGAATTGCGTCCTCGCAATTTTAAAATTTCGCTTGGAAACATCCTTGAACGTTCCACATCGGAACAAGAGTCGGTAAAACAATCTCTTTAAAATAAAGAATGATAAGCACAGAGGTCACCCGAGTTAACCCATACTAGGATTCCAAGTATGAAAATATGGACATGGAGGAGAAAACATAGGGTCATGTTCTGATGGAGAGCGATAGAAAACATGTTTAGGCGAAAGTTAACAATAAGAAAATCACGAACTTGTGATGGGTTAAACGGTATTGGGTTCCCCAGTAGGAAAATTTAATAGACAACATTTTTGTATTAAGTTACTTTTTATTGAGGAATTTATTCATAAGGAAGCATAATCACTTATCATGTTGACTTTCATCTTTTACTAGATTCCTTAGTCAAACTCATATTTTTTCCAAAAGACGAGTATTTAGGGAGACTTTTTCGCATTAAGAGTACTATAATCAACTTCTAGAGAATCACCTAATCCCCAAAAGAGAACTATATAAATCCCATGTATTTAGGATTTAACCAAAACCAAAACCAAAAAGGTTTGTACAAGATCAGATAATCCAGAAAAGGATAACCCCTTATAAAAAGAAAATCTATTCTTAATCTCCAAAATTTGTCCAACAAAACCCAAAGTTCAACGAGGACCATCCGATAAACAATTTGTCCATAAATTTATTCAAAGTAAACCAATATAAGATTGAAACCCAAATATTAGAAGGGTTTAGTCACATAGTCTTCCAAGTTAAATCGTAACATTTATCTCCAAACAACATCAGTTGCTCCTAAAGTCTCACATTGAAAAGTAATTATCCTAATCACATATCCTCCAAAATAAACTTACTCTTAATTCATAAAATCATATAACTAAAAAGAATCAGTCAAACTAACCAGGGACTTCACGTAGTCCAGTGGTAGGCGATAAATACCAGTCGCACTTTGGTTGTGGGTTTGATTCCCGCAGCATTGTCCGACGGGACGGGTTGTCACACGGTCTGCGTGTTGTCCTTTTTCCAAAACTATATAATTCTCAAATCATTACCCAAAAGGGATAAAATCATCAAAAATAACCATAACATAATTTAACCTCAATTTTATCTCATGCCTTTCACTTAAATCATAACATGTGGTAACCCATAATTACCTAAAAATTAAGGATCATATAAACCCAAATGGTTCTCTATAACTATGTCCAGAAAAGAAAAGATAACTATTACTTGAATAAAATTTGCCTATATTAAACATCAGGGTTACACATAATATAAAAAGTCTTCTAATGTAACCCCATCATCAAAAGAGAGTTGATACTCTTAAGAATTTCACCCTAACTCTTGAAGCCCTTTTATGTTGACATCTTACTCATTCAACATTCTTCATGATCCATTATCCATTCCTTTCCAACTTATTCCGAAATACCTCTTTCCTACAATCAAAATCATGAATCATATCCTAAGATTCCAAAATAAGAAAACAATAGTCATGAAATAGTACATTCCTTTGATTGGTCATTGTCAGTTTCTTCATCCTCAATCGGAATGGCATTAGGTATTGGTAAACGAATATTGGTACGCTCTTGGTGACCTCATTCACGAAACTTCTTCATAGGACATGTGTTTGCATAATGACCATGCACACCACATTTAAAACATTCAATTGATCCCTCAGAAAGAACTTCTTTCCCTTTCCTCGAGTCAACTAGATGCTTCCTTTTTCCATGGCAGGTTCTTGCTTTATGACCTTCATTTCCACATCTATAGCATATTTCTGTCCCTTTGAAACATTTTCCTAGGTGTTTCTTTCCAGATCTTTGACACATAGGTTTTTGAACACACATGCCTTTATGATTATTACCTGTACTTCCGTAGGGATTTGTTTCTTGCATATATGACGTCTTAGAGAAATCTCCAAGGTTTAGGTGGTCAATCATGACTCCAGATAGTTGGTTGAGGATAATCACAAGAGTTATCATTGCAGCTCCCATATCATTCAGTTTCTTGCTCAAAAAACTGTCACAGTTTCCTTCACATCCACGGTTACTTTGGTGCCTGCTAGATCCACCCATTTACTAAAACCAAAAAGGTCAGTGTGAGTATATCAAAAAAACCATCATGTACTAATGAGTAAGATAAACACTAAGATATACTTACTCATTCACTTTATCTAAAACTAGGACTCTTTCTGAAATCCAAACCATTATGGTAATGCCACTTATGCTTAAAGAATACCCTAACCTCTAAAGTTATCTAAACCGACCTTTGATACCAACTATAAGGCCCCAGCCTTAAACCTTACTTAATCTTGAGTTATTATAAGATTACACATTGAGGATCTTTTCAGGTTTAGAGTTTTAGAGAATTAGATCATGAAACTTGCATTACATTCCACATTTAAACAAAGTGGTTACATAAAAGACAGTATTCATTCTTCCCATCACGGAAACATATTTAAAATATAACACGGATTATTTCTTGACACATCCTTGACACTATCATCACATCATGTACCTTTCCCTTGACCTGTGAAAAACATTTCAAAAACTTGGGATGAGCATAAAAAGCTCAGTAAGGGTTACAAAAAATATGGAAAGGAAACATGAGTTCATATATACATGAGAATGAAATCATACTAAACCAATAAAACATAAGCACTTTAACATACCTCATCAAACCATGAATAAATCATAGAAAACATAAGACATAAAGGTAACTTGAGGAATTCATAGCATTCTTACGTAGGGAGTATCCCTCTTGGTTACGTTTGGAATACCCATCACAGTGTATTCCCTAAATCCCTTCGGAGAAACCTTAACGTTTCACTCCTTCACGTTACCCAATGCATTGGAGAGCTATATCGGGCTCACCCGCCCTTAGTTTATCACGGAACCACCCGTTCTTCATAACAATGCCCAAGAACCATAACATAATCGTATCACATAAACATGAATAAAGGAAACATAACGTTTCCATATTTCAATCACAATATAACATTTTAGGATATTGAAATAATGAATCCATTAAAAAAGAAACCATTTCCAAAACCATTTAAAAAATTTAATAAAGAGATTTTTGAATCAAAGTGTCCCATACCACCTTGAAGATTTTAACATTTTAAACCATTAATATCCATATAAATAAATCCTTAAAACCATTTTGAAAACATGGATATTAATATGAACAAATAATTAAAACATTTAAAATGATATTTTGGTTAAAGGGGTTTTACCAAAATTAGAGACACTTGAATACAATAATCGAGGAATAACATTTAGTCAGAACTTTAAAATATCATGAGAATAAAAGGTTTCATGATATAATACTCCAATGGACAGTATATAAACCATATAAGAGTGAATTGTTGCATAACAACAATGAACCCCCAATAGAAATGTCAAATGTGATGAAATCCCTTATAAAGAAGGTATCCTTAAATTAAGGACAAATAAATCTCAAAAATATGTGTGACAAATATATATACACCCAATATAAATGGATATTAAGTGTAAAACAATAAGAGGTCAATCATACATATTCAATGTATGACATATTCAATGACTAAAAGTTGAACCCAATGAAATCGAAATTGGGTTAAAAAGTTCCCTTGACAGCCTAACGGCATCACATCAAAATGATTTGATGAGAGATAAAAAGTGTATCTCATCACTTGGACATAAAATTTACATCAATAAGGATGTATGAGAACATATCCCAACATAAAAATATGTAAATTAAAAGACCCAATAAAAGAAGTCTTTTAAAAAAGAGGAGGGTGAATGGTTCCCTAACCGACTTGGGTATCTTTCAAAACATACACCCCATGAAAGAAAGACAATAAGTCATTGATGTAAATATTCATAAATGAAAGTATTTACACGAAGAGTAGAATAATGGACAGTACATACACCACTCAATATAATTTGTGGCGAATGTAGCATAAATCTCACGGGAATAAAAGTGAGATGAAAAATCCCTTACCAAAACTCGTCAGCCTAACGGTGCCACATAAAACTTCCGAATATGGATTGATGAGATCAAATAGGGTATATTATCACATTAAAATTAAATTTACAGTAAGAGGAATATAAAATAAAATCCCCCAACATTACAAATAGGATCTTAAAAGAAGTGACATAAAGGAGAGTACTTAAAAAGAAGAGAGAGGTTAGATCTCTTACGAAAGTTCGGCAGCCTAACGGCGCCACTCAAAACTTACAAAATGGATTGATGAGAGAGAATAGGGTCTCTCATCAAATGAAAATAAAAATTACAGTAAGTGTAATATAAATGATCATCCCAATAACAAGAAAGATGAGCTTTAAAAGGAATGACATAAAAGTGTATACTTAAAAAGAAAGAGAGGAGTAGGATCCCTTACCTCGGGTCTGACTTGACTCGATCGTTCTTTAATCTCCTGAATAATAAACTTGAGTTAATTTCTAATTCCTTAAGAACCTTTTTCAAGTTCATTATTACTTTTATACCACTTATTACCATGTCATAAACATTATGTAATCATTTAAGTTAATAATATTTGTTTTGCCGATATTTGGTTCTTTAGTCGAAAGTGGACTTCTTACAATTACATGTTGTTCGTGTGGCCAAATGTTTATTATATCCAGAATTGTATTCATTATGTAGATATCATATATGTCATATATATCCAGTACATTCATGCAGTTATAACATTACATAATCATTTAGAGGTAAGAAATGAAATGCACCGTTCATGGAGACGGTAAGCCGTACGTACGCATGAACGCTACTTTCATTTCTATTTCGTATTTTATAGAATGGAATAATAATGATATAAAGGTATATTATAATTCCAGTATAATATCATATATAATATCATATTTCCATCCTTTATACATCCCACATATGGTATTTAACGAATCAAATCACTTTGAGGGGGCGGTAGTCTGCACTTCCTTAAATGAAGATATCGCGTATACCCATAATGGAAGGCATAAAGGTAAGACAAAAATGAAAAATACAGAAGAATAAATAAAACATAAAAATATTATATATCATATATAAAAATAGTGACATCATAATGGCCACCTTTGAAGGTGTTAAATGAGTATTGAAAAATCATCGTTTCGGGAGGCAGAATTTCACCATCCACGGAAACAGTATGTTCTTTAACCATTTTATGTAGTTGTGTGAGAGTGTAGCTCGAATAAATCTTATAACAACATCCTAGTATATTGAACATACTGTTTTTGTTACAAAAGAAGTAAATAAAAAGAGTTTAGGGGGTTGGAGAAGCAAGATAAAACAAATGAACATGAGAGAATGAATTTCCTTTAAAATTGTAACTTCTTTTGATTTGAGCCTAAAGGATTCCTTTGAAAGGATTATTCCCAAAGGTAATCCACTAGGATGAGGAGAGGGATGTGGAGAGAGTAAATGGGCAGGGTTTGGCCGAGCCAAAGGCTTGAGGAGTGTGTTAAATGAGGTAGAGGTGGGGGCCTTTTATAAGAGGAGAGGAGGGGTACTTTTGGAAAGTAAAGAAATATTACTTTATTTGAAAATGTGTTTCGGTTTCAAAAGGTCCCACATTGATATAATTCGTGGATAAGGTGATAAGGCTTCGAAATCCACTCATCCAATAAGTTTTAGACATGTGTAGTTCATAGATTTTACATTATATTTCCATTTTATTTAAATCGTCAAATAATGATGTCATCACTGGATCATTATTATGTCATAAATAATTTAATTTATATAATTTATAAAAATTAATAAAAAAAACTATGATTTAGGAAATCTTTTTAGCTTTTCGATGAATATTTATAATCAAATATATGACTTGTTTAACCCCAATTAAAAATTGTTTTAGTAAAACATATCATGTTTGTGTCAATTTTACTTTTACATTAAATAAAATGTTATTTATGTCATTTCCCAACCAAAGTAGATCCATGGGGTCCCTAAGTTGACCCATGGCTTGTATTTGTCGGCCTTGATACAACAAATAGGTGTAGGGCAAGTTTCATGGTGTTTTCACATTCTTATAATACCATTTTTACCTTAAACTACACTAATTACCTCTAATCGCGATTAAAAACATAATAAGTTACTATTCACCCAAAAATTATTTTAATCTCATTGAACCACATTTTACTTCTTAATGACACCAATGTATGTTGGATTTTTGAAAATCAAAACACAATGATGGAAAAATTTCATTTAAACGGAAAATCAGTTTTTATAAGTACCACTTAGTGGTTTCACTATTCATCAAAAATTGAAGTTTTTCAGAAAAATCCCAAAAATTCACCCTAAGCTATATTTGATATTCTGAATTCAAAAATGAAGTCTGTTTTACAAAATTAAAAACATATAAGTCATATTAATTAATTTAATAATTAATTCCCGCTGTCATGACAAATAGCGTGTTTTATGAAACAATAAGTATCAAAAGATTGACACTAGTTTAAGTCTGATTTCAAATTGAAATTGATTCCAACGACCACTATTGGATTTAATGGTAAAAATATTTTCTAATTTCACTTTAAAACCAATTCAAAATATAATCAAATAATATAAATAAATTAGATTAAAAAGTGGTTTTGAATTATAATACAACATTTTACACTATTCGTTAAAAAAAATGAACTTTATCGGAAAGATTCCAAAAATTTACACAAAGTAAATTTTGTTATCCCTATTCTTAATAAGAGTTTTATTTGGTCCAAAAGAATGTTTAAGAGTGAACAAAACTATATTTAATGACATTTCTCCATCAAAAGGTGATAAGTGAACCTTTAGTGAAAACTAGGGCATATACGCCTAAAATTGAATTCTTTCCGTATTTTAAGCCTTTATCTATTATTGTATAAATGTAAAAATATTTAAGAACATATATAATCATATTTTAGTTATTTCTATCCATTCCCTCCATCACAACCACTACATGTTAACTACCATTTAAAATAATATTATTTTATTATTAGAGTGTAACGTAAGATTCCCAAGAAACTCGTTGTTGCGTGTTGGGTACGCCATCGAGCATAGCTTCCCCATTAAAGTCATATTAATATTTTATTCACAAATATGGATAAATATGAAAATGTCATATTCCTTATTTACCTGGGGTGTTACAGAATCATTCAAAATTGTTCTTTATTGATATTAATGTTATTTACATGGAAAAAATTATATATAATTTCAGAGATCATTGAATTCTATTTTTATATGCATGATGGGTTGGGTTTTTCCCACTTTAAAAAAGATAAAAATTAATGTTTTATCAGAAAAATTAAAGTAAAGAATTTCATCTAAATTTTTGATGATATTATTCACTATTTATATGAAAGATATTTTTTAAAAAATATACCCAAATGATTACTAATATTATACATTTATTACGTTTGAATAATTTCAATATAAGTAATAAGTGATAATTTATAATGATTTCCCTAGAACTATTAGAATAATATATAGTTTAGATAAAAAGTCAGAATTATTATTCTATATATTTAAAAAGTGATAACCCTTTTAATTTGTTGCTATAGTTTTTTGATTTTTTGAGGGTATATGATATTTACTAGTGATCCAATGAATATTTTAACACCCAAAAAATATTTATCGAGAAAATAAGAGGGTATATAATAGTGATATCGTAAAGAATTGTAGAATTTTTAAATTATCTGACTCTTAAATTTGAATTATATTCTTATAATATTTAATAATAAAAAATTAATTTTTAAATTATTATAATTGACCTTAATAATTGTTATTCACATTTGGTGTAGTATATTTTTATTAAATATATAAATGTTCCTTTCCAACTATGTCTTCCGTTACCTTTTCCTGGAATTTTTTTTTCATGTGAATATCGTATAATATTTTATGAATTATTGGTGTCTTCAACAAGGTATCAAGGTTAATTTAAAAAATATATGACTTTAATATGCTGATTCATGCTCTACAACTTTTAGGGTATGGTTTTCTACATTATAACCAACATGTTATATAATATTTATAAGGTTAAATATTTAGTAATCTACCACAAATATGTTTTTTTATAAAATATTTTTAATTCTAAATTTATACAAATTTTTTTTGAAATATTTATTAGAGAAATAAAAACATTATGACTTTTTATTTGATTTATTTTATGCTTAATTTTCATGTTATTAAAATATACTATTTCCAAATCAGTGATACTGTATTAGTATGTTTCCAATGACAAAAACATTTTAATAAATCATTAGATGAAGTTATTTAATATCTTATATATGTTACAGTTATAAGAATAATGTTATCTAATGTCATGTTTTATAGATAATTTAAACAATAATAAAGTCTAAAACATAGTAAACTAATATAAATTTCATGTTCTAGAAGATATATTTATATATCTAACAATGATTCAAAAAAATGTTTGAATTAATTTTTCAACCGGTTAGTAGATGATTTTTTTTACTCAGATTTGAATTTGAGTGAAAATATTGGATATGGATACTATTATAATTATTATAGTTGAATAATATGTCTTTATATAGTAAATAAATTAATTAGTTTAGCATGGATATAGAAGTCAGGTAACACTAGAGGCCTTGACAGGTTTTACAGTTAACTATAGGATAAATGTTAAATTTGAAAGATATATTTCTCAATAATCTTTTGAGAAATACTTTAATGTGTTAGATAATTCATAGATGAGTCAAATTAGTGAATATAAGGTTATTAGGGATGATGTTTTATTACTAATATACAATATATTTAAGGGAGTTATCTAAATTTTAGATGTTAAATTTACTTTTTCATGTGTTAAATGTAGTGAATTTTTTAATTTTGTTTGTTGATATTACGGTTTATGTGATTAAAATGAAATAATAATTTAGTCTTACAAGATTTTATAAAATATTTTTTAAATTAATTAATATAAAAAATTTGTTCATAATTCAAGGGGGGAATGAAATTTTATATAAGATTAATTATTTGGAAAGAAGAGGGATATTTTTAATATTCACATTAAAAATGGGAGTGAATATAAATATTATTATGATGAAGACATTGGGGATATAATCTAGTAGAATTATCAATTATAAAAGAGTTTATTAACCAAAATGTTGATATTAAATCCACATATGATAAAATTAAAATATAATATAACAAAAACATAAATATTAGAAATTATAAAATGAAACATTATATTTTATAGATAAAACTAAAGATATAATTATTATATTATGATTAGTTCAAGGAAAAAAATGGGATTGTGATAAAACTATTTTTACATTATTTTTTTTTGATAGTGTTAGTGAAATATAATATTAATAAATAAAATAAATATTTTATTAATGAATATTTCTAAATGATTTATTTTCTTGATGAAAAAGATGATTATGCAATAATAAATATAAATTTAGAAAATGGTATTGAGAAACTATGTGAAGATTATATAGTTGTGATAATGTGGGAAAAATCTTTTCTTAGAGATACTTGAAAAAAAAGAATATATTTGACAAAAAATGAATGTTCTACCAATGTAGAAAATTTTAACATAAATAACAATACAAATATACTATATTTAAGAATAAAATATAACATTTACTGGGAAATAGAAAGAGAAATATTACAGAAACTCTCAACAATAAAATGTAGTTGTTATTGATGTTTTGTTATTTTATCCAATTTAGTAATTTTATGAATTTTAATTTTAAAAGAACATTTTTAATTTTTATGGTCATTTTCCATTATAATTATTAAAACACTGTCGATGGAATTATAATTACCTATAATATGACGATTACATGTTGTTACTAAATAATTAAATGAATATGAATGAGTCATAATTGTTTTTAGTCTCATCCACCAATGGTTTAGTTATATTTTATATGTAATGTGATTTAAACATCATTTTTTGAAACCATAAAAAATATAACTATTTATTTTGGGATATTTAAGTAGGATATTTTAACTAATTAATCATTATACTGAAATGATCCCCTATTAAAATAAATGTTTTCACAAGAAAATGATTTATATTTTTTAGATTATTTTTCAAATACATGAAATATATCACATAATTATTTAGTTTTTTGACGTAACTAAACAATGATAATTTATTTTGTAAATTAAATATATAAGTTTTATTTATAAATTTTTATATAAATATAATATTAAATTAGAATATTTTCTTTCTTCACTATATACTGGGGTTACTTGTGTAACTTATAATATGGTTTATTCTTTCTTTTTTAGTTATGATAATTTTTTGGAATTAAATTCTTCTTTCTCCAATTATAATATGTTGTATTATACGTCGTTTTATAATGCATAAATCATTATGTTCTAGTTATATCATGAAATAATTCTAATTTAAAAACCAATATTTAATAATTGACTATTTTGTTGCATTATTGGAAGAGAAATAATAGATTTAATGTTCTGGAAAGGGATTAGTTGTTATATGTATATTTTAATGGAATTAAAAAAATTATTATTTCAATAAATTGAAATAACAACACATTCCAACCACCTATTCAAAAAACATAAATTTATATTGTAACTATTATGGAATGTGTATTTCATCCCAAAATTTATCCTTCTTACGCAAATAAAAAAATATATCAAATAATTTCCTCTCTGAGGTATTTTATCATAGTTAAATACATTTCATACCTATATATTAATTTCATTATAAAAGGACTAGTATAATTTTCCATACCATGGGAGTTTGCATTCATATTATTTTTTCACTTAATAATTTTTAATTTGTTATCCATTTTGGTTTAAAAAATTTCAACCTTCTATATTGTCACCTTATAATAGTTTTCAATAGAACTTTTATAAATTTAATAATCATCATTAATATATATACATTGGATTATTGAGGGTTGTTATATAGAAATTTCACATTTATTCATATTTTTATTCCTATTAGGGATCCACTTTATTTTCACAAAGAATTTTAGTTATCTTTATTCGTGGAATATATATTATGATTATTATTTATATGAAAGTTGGTTAGGATAGTGATTTTTAATATTCTATTATGTGACTTGATGTTGTAGTTAATATAATTTTTTAATTACCATTATGATGAAATTTGTTATTTCAGGAGTGTCTGTATTTATATATTCTAATTTTTATAGGGATTTATGAATTTATATATTATTTTTGAGCCAAAGATCCTATACCAGAATAGTAAATTCTTCTTATTGGAATCCAGAAAAGACACATGATCAGATCTGGGAAGCCCCCCTTTGGGGATTTATGATGTTGTAGCGAAACATGCATGACACAAGTAGATAGTGACATAAAAATGTTGTATATGGATGATTCCACATGCATGATGCATGCTTTGTAACATATGAAAGATTATTAAGGCATAACACTACAATGGGATTTAGATATATGATATGAGATTCATGTCCACTAGGCATATGTGTCTTATACTAAATAAATATGGTTTGATGGGTGGGCTATCCCCTATGGGGGGGGGGGGGTATGTGGCCTACCATTCATTCTAGTGTGTTTGGTGTATGTGTTTAAATTAAATTGTACCCCCAAGAACATAATATATATATATATATATATATATATTATTTATGGGTTTATTATAAAGTTTCGATAGGCGGTTTTAATATTTTTTTGGGATAAATAAAATGGGATTAAATTATTTTTTATATCTTATAAGAGTTTACATCAATTTACGTTCATTAAACAGCCTATTCTTCAAATATAATAAAATAAAAATATTTATATACTTCATTATAGATTATATATTTTGTATTTTCAAGAATGTTTGAGTTTTATATTGTTTTTATAGAAAATTCATATAAATATATTATACATAATTTGATTAGAAGACTTATTTTCCTCTTTTATTTTTAATATTATACTTATACATGTATTTTATAACCATATTTTATAGATTGGTAGAATGAAAATATATTTTTTAATTTCATATGATGTTATCCAAGTCAAGGATGATAGATACTATATACATATTAATTATAAATAATCTTTCTTTCTATTATTTCTATTACTGTGTTTGTGATGTTATAATTTTTATGGCATATATCATTGAAATAATGAATATCTAAATTGGGATAGTGGTAACGAATGGGATTGGATGAAATGATCCCCAAATAATATTCATAGATCCCTAATTCCAATTGGTTAAGAATATTGGATTACATTCTCTTTTTTATGAAAAATATTTCTGTGAAAGAAAATTTCCCCTTCTTGTTCATCCAATAAATACAAAAAACTTCTTTTACAATTTGTTTCTATGCCAAATTAATGAATTCATTTTTCAAGTGGTGCAGGGGCTATGTTTTATCATTTTATGATGTGTTCTCAAGGTTATTACCTATAAATATTTTTATATTAGTTATTTTTAAATTGTATAATATTTTTGAGTATATTTTTTTAACAAAACATATAATTTAAATGTATTTCATTCAATATTCAACTTTTGGAATTTTCATCTCATGGTGGTGCCTATTAAGACATTATTATCTCACCATAATATGCACAATGTGGTGGTCATGAAACATCACTATTATAATTATGGATACAAATATTAACATATATATACTTCAAGCATCTAAAGGATAAGAAGTCATTGATGTAACTTTAGAATGTCAACAATACATTATGACTATGATTTATGGTGTCCAATAATGGAAAAACCATTCATATGGTGTATCTATTTGTAATTCTGTATTATCATTTATTTCTTACATATTTAGTGAATATATTTACAATATTTTTTTTCAAATGAATATACATAATTATTTATAACTACTATAAAAAATATCAAGTACTACATGGAAGATATGTTATTTATTACTTTTAAGAATACATGATATATAAATGGGTAATCCATGATTTTTGTAATAATTTATTATTGATCCAAACTATCACTTATGGTATATAAATCAGTCCCATTAAAGATACTAAACCATCAATACTCTTCACCACCCCATGATAATTGGGAACACACATGGGGTAGGTGGTGTTCATGTTTAGGTTGATGGATGATCTATGCATGATTATTAAAATATGTTTTAAGGTAGTGTTATAATGTTTTAGAATACTATAAATAAGAAACTAGATTTGATGGGACAAGATAAAAAAATATAATAAAACCTAACCTATAGATTTTGAGAATAATATCTTGTTAATTGGATGTTCTTGATTTCAAAATTGGAACAATATCCATTTTATGTGATTTTGGATTGATTATTTTGAGTAAAAATTGGTATAACTCTAGACATGTCGCAATTATCTTATATGATCATAGTTTTTTTAATATTTTCATGAATCATATAAATAATGGAACATAATAAATACTCAGATAATCCATTATTATTATTATATTTTTTTACTATAATAAATGATAAGAAAATAATAACTTAATTATTGTTTCCATATATACCTTTACTGGGTCACCTAATTAAATATATTTAATATAATTTGTAAAATTACTATTGCATATTTTCTCTCTCAATTGTTATGTACTAATAATGGGGTCTTATAGTTTAAATATCTAATTTGTTTCAATGTTATTTTGTATTTAATAAATAATTAAATTTTTTTTGAGTTAATTTATTTCAATAAAATGGTTTCTTTAAATATGCTGACATTTATGGAAATGAACATTCATTTGAATTGACGAATGAAATGTTATTTAAATAAAGTTTTAAAAAATATTATTGATTTTATTAAATGGTGAATTTAAATTATAATAATATTATTTTATTTTTTAGTAATTGTTAATGGTTTAATTCTTGATATATATTTTTTGGTTTTATGTATATATATAATGTTAAATAAATTAACATAAATTAATATATTTTATTTTTGTTATGTGAAATTGTTGGTTTTGAATATAAATTTTTGTTCTTATTTTAAAATAAAAAAATAATTCCATGGGATCTATATTTAACAATTTTTTTTGAAAATCATTAAATTTAAATGAGGGATTGACCAAGGATAATCAAAGAATATTCTTATTTTATGAAGCCATCTGAGGTGTTTTTCAGTTGGATCATTAGTATTTTAGGAATGATAGAAATAATATTTTTCATTTTAGGTATAACTATGTCCATTATTTAGGGAAATTTTAGATTTTTAGAGATTCAAAATGAATCTTTTTTTAGAATATAGGGATTTTATTTATTATGTTAATTATGAATTTGATTTTTAGATTAGTGAATTTCTTTGGGATTTAAATATGCATTTTAAGACAAAAAGAGTTATGGTGAGTGGGTTTTAATTCTTCTTCTCTATATTTTGAAATTTAATTATTATTTTGGGAAATTATTGACGAAAATAAATGGATGATTTTGATCATGTTTAATTTATTACATTTATATCATGTTAATAATCATTTTAATTGATTTAGGTAGTATAATGTTAGTATTTTGAAAAACTATTATTTTTTTAGAATCCGAAAATTTATTATTTTTTCATTTTTGAAAAAAAAATATTTGGGATGTGATTACTTGTGTTCCCCATGAACCATGTAATACGCTACGTGGTACCCAAAAATAAAATCCATTAGAGTGTCTAATATAAAGTACCATTGTGTGATCTATAGGTTCCAAGACGTACCTAGTGATTCCGATTTCTACTTTATTTTTTAGGTGAAATATACCTCTAAACACTAAAATTATATTTCAACCATTTTGGATTTTGTTTTAGTTTGTTTTCTAACAGGAACCCAAATGAATAGTTACCTCCCTTATCTCTCCTCCTCTTCCGTTTTCAAGTTCATCTATCAATATATTTCCTTATTATATATTTTTATCAACAATTCCATATAGATACAATCACTTTTCCCTCCAACTCTACTATCCTTTTCTCTATGTCTATAATGTTATACCTTACGTCGTATTCAACAAGGATCTTACAATAAATTACAACATACCATGGGGTACTATTTCATAAACGGTGTAGAATATAAATGTATTTTCTATAGGATACTTAGTCTATTTAATTACAATTCATATATTAATATTTTGTTGGACCAAATATATATTTTTCAATAATTTAATGATTTCATAATTATGGGATAAAATAAATATTTTATTTGGATTTATGAATTGTGTGTTTTATGATTAGACATGTTAATAGTAATATCATGTTTTATATTGTGAGTTTAAATAATTTTATAACATATCATTTATGGAATTGGATTATCCTTTTTTTAGAAGATGTATTGTTCCATATGGAGTTTGAAATCTCATCAATGAGTTAAAATGGATTGCTCACTCATCCCGTATGGGTCTAATTTATTTCATCATAAGATCTATCTATAAAATTATTTTTAAAGAAAAAAATAAATATAATTAATGTTTTTATTATTTTAAATGGTTGATTTTGATAATAAATTTTTATATTCAATTACTCTCCTAATATTGATTTTTTTTTATATTTTACATTTTTTTAGCATTCTAAAACAATGTAATATAATCAAATTTTTGATATGTAATTTATATTAAAAAATAATAATTATTGATGTATATATTTTTATATATATGTTTAATTTATTCATTTTTATACAAATGGAATATAGGAAAAGTATTTTTATTGTCATGAGATAATTTATATTTTGGTTCATTATTTTATTACAAAAATGATTTTATATTGGTTATTGAATAATGTTTATATTTATAAAAATTATTATGTGTTACTATCATTTATTCTCTTTGATGATACTAATAATAATTATAAGGTTAAATTAATATTTTTAATTAGTATACCAAATAAATTATTATTTAGTGAAAATATATAACCATTAGTTAAGAAGTTATGTTGGAGGAAATGTAATGGTTAGGTTTTTTTATTTATAGAAGAATAGTTAATTATATTAATAATTTAAGATAATTATTTATAAATTTAGTGGTACAAATTGATTCCATAAGACAGTTCACATTCCTCTTCTTAAAAAATTTGTTATTGGGTAACCACATTGATACATGTGTTTGGTAATAATGGTTATCCTATAATATTACTTTGGTTGTGGATTTTATAAATTATTCTTTTATAAGTGTTGCATTATATGAGTTTATCTATATTAAATTTATTCATCACTATTATTAAATAAATATTTATTTTATCATATATCGAGATTACACTATCAGATTATTTCTATTCTACAGCAAGAAATTCGACTTGTTTTAGTGGAACATGATATTTCCACCTTCATTATTATTTAATTTTATTTTTTGGATCGTCAATATATTTCTTTTTAGAATTTTTTTAATATGGAATATGTTTTTATATGAGAGAATTTATATATGAAAATTAGGATATATATTTTGATTTTTCTTCTGAGTATGATGATGGAGTAATAAAAACGATTAATAATTATTGAGTGATTTATATATATTTGAATAGTAGTTTTAATAGTTAACTAAAATTATATAAAATAGTTTGAAAAAAGGTTTATATAACATAAAAGCGGTTCCCTATATATATTTTTCTTAAACTGCCTCTTTTTCAAATTCGTCAAATTAAACTTTTTGTTCTACCGTATTTTTTATAATACATATTATTTTGATATGAATCATTCTGTTTTCATATGTTATTAGTGACAAGGAAAATTATTAACACATTTATTTGCATAGTATCATAAGTTCCCCCTTTTTATTTAGTGATATATCCATTACACATGTAACGGTATGTGAACTCCAATTTCATTAATTTTAATGTATTGTTATTTGAAGTACTTAGAGGAGTCTAGGAGGGAGTTTGGAGACATTTGATTTTTAAAAGATAGATTCATGTATGTTACAATTCATGTAACATTATTTCATTGTGTAAAGTTTCATTTCATGACATGTCCGGGAAAGAATCATGAAATGTAAAATTTTACAGGATATGAAATAGGGATTCACGACATGATATACTATAGTGAATGAAAAAAAAATTTAAAGCAAGAGGTTACACATTTTTCGGCAGAGGTAGACCTTGAGTATTTACATGATGTGAAAGGGGATTACAGGTCGTGTAATACCCCAATGATGTAATGTGTTAGAAAATTACATCCACTCAAGTTTTCCCAAATCCTACTACTATGACAATCTCTCTCATTCCAGACAAACCATAGGCACCCAAAAGAGTTAATGGAACCCTATTCCTCCAACTTCGATCCATTTGATCTCAGTGATCACTCATTTATTAATCCCTAGTGATCTATGATTAGGTAGTTTTGGTAACCTTAGGTCTGTTACATGATTCTTTTTTATATGAATAACTTTGACACCCCCTTAAGGTTGTATTTTCCCATGTTTCTCATTTTTATGCAACAAACTAGAGTGGTTTTTGATTTTTTCATCCTTGTATTAAAATTTCACTTACATAATTGATGATAAATAACTAAATAATATAATTTGAAGAGGGAAATAGTTTTAGTTTGGATATATTTTATTGAATGGATATTGACTGTAATGTCAAGATTATACAGTCTAAATTCCCCTCTAAAAATGGTGTATGTTGGTGGATTTATTTACACAATAAATATATGGTGTTGTTTAGTTTATGTTGATAACATATATATGGAAAAGGGTAAATCATGTACACTTGGTTAACAAACAGGCGGCTTGGGATTACCAAGTTTTTTTATAGACCATCAATTAACAAGTAAAATAAAATAATGATTTCCTTAATAAATACTTAATGGTGTTATGTAATGTCATTTAGGGAAATGTGTTGTGTGGGATATCCACATTTGTGTGTGTGGAATCGACAGGAGGTGAAGAGGATATGTTGTGAAGTGTGGTATAGCTATGGTTTGTATAGTGGTCGGGTTGTGAAGTATGAGTGCATGTTGTGGGTTAGTTTGGGTGGTGTTCTTGATGAAATTGTATACAATTCACCACCTTGGTTATATGATGGAACCTTATGTCATGATATTGATTGTTTACGGAATGGATGAGCACTGTTGTGCAGTGTGCCTAAGATCGGGTTGTGCAATGTTCTGTTTTTTGGATGTAATTGAGAGTTGGGGACTTGTTTTGGTTGCTATGGGTAACTATCCAAAATTTTCTCCATGTGATAATTTTTCTCTGTTGTTTTTATGTGCTCTAATTGGTAGTTTCCTATATAGTGATGGAAATAAAATGTCATTTAAAAAAAGGTGAATCAGTTAAATGAGTTGGTTTTGAATATGGGTTGGGTTTGTGTCTTGTTGTGTGGTGTTTTTAATTTTGAGGTAGAAGCAAGGTTGGAAGTGTTGATAGTTGGTTTTTTATTTTAGTAACCATAAGATAAGAATGAGTGTCAGGTATAATATATGTATATACTTTTATGTTTGTTGTGCTTTCTATTCACTACCCACCATAGTTGAGAACCATGTTTTGAACACCCCCATCATCATAGGGGGGTGTCTTTCCCAAACATCTTGATTGGAGGATGGATGTATGGAAACATTCTCTTCCCAGATCCCTCTTCCATGAAAATATAATTGAATATTCTTTAGGTAGGTTGTAGTTTGAGGCCTGGGTGTGTTTGTGTGAGTTTTATTTTCCTAGATGATTTTAAGATATGATTTGTTGTTCATTCCCAAGTGTCTTCGGGATGAGTTATGGTTTATGGCCTAGGGGTCTAGAAGTTGGATGTGATGTGGTTGAGGCTCAGGTTTGTGTGGTTGAGATGTGATATGTTTCATTTTCCTAGGTGATAAGTCCTGCTGCGAGTCTTAGGATTGTTTGTATGGGATGTGATGATCTTCATTTTCCAAGGTAAGGGGACTAGCTGTGAGGCCCGAGTGTGCGATGTTGGTTTGTGATGTGGTTCTTTCAGAAGAGGTGGTAGTGTGGTAATTCTTTCTATTAGGCATGAGTGGTTAAACCAGTGGGAATCAGAGTGGGGTACACAAATCAACAATGTGATTAATATGATAATTTATTTAACTTTATTTCTTTAGTGAGTGTGCCTTGGTGAGGATGCGATGGCTATTATACCGTTATAGGTGCTGTTTGGTTCTACAGATTTATCACAAAGGAATTAGTATGATTCCTTTCATGTGTGCATGAGAATAAGGTTTTTTCTATTGAGTATAATTTTTTGATCACTCAATTTATGTATGAATATTTTCAGGTTTCCAGTTGTATTTCATAGACCATGAAGAACTTTACTAGCTCTGATCATGACCACTGTTATGTTGCTGCTTAGCCTTACTTTTGGTACAAACATTAGAGATTTATTGTATTTTTAATAGTTTTATTTTAGACATTCATGTGGGATGTATTTTTCATTTATTTTTTATATGTCGTGGACTTGATTTAAGGATGATACATCTTCTTTCTCAATCTTATTTCCTATACAAAGGTAATGACACCCATTTTGTGAGATTTTATACTCTTGGTGTCTGTCAACACATTGGGGCCTACTGGAGGTAGGACTAGGGGGCCATTACCTCCCTTTCTTCATTTCCAGTCCAGGAAGGATATCTTTGGAGGGAGGGGTTCATGATAGAATGGTATCATAGGTTGACGATTAACATATAATATAGAGTATGGGGTTTGGGAAAATTTGGATTACATGGTTTGGTAGGGAAACAATGTCATGGGATATTGGTTCATGACATAGCCTAGGGAAGACTGGAAAGGAAAAATGATTTTAGGGCCCCAATGATCTTATGCAAAGACATTCGGCCAAACTAACGACCAAGTGAGGCAACACTATTTGTATGGTAGAGATGCTAGGATAGATACATGGATTATAATGACTCGTGTTCTTGTTTAAATTGGGTGTTTTGGTGAATTTGAAATGAATAATTAGTCAAACGAGTTAAAATTAATTTCAATAAAATTCTATACTATTCAGGATTGGGGATTCTTTGTTTACCCGCCATCTATTGCTCCCGTTATACGTCCATGGGTGGAATAAGAAATTGTGGCATAGTAAGTTGATCCATTTGATCGGCAGAGGGTAGATCCAGAGGATAATGAAAAACCCTGGTAGATAACATTACATGATTTCTAGTCGTATTCCATGGGAAAGTATGATGAATTTTTTTCAAACATGGAGAAGGAGAGATAGATCATGGAGCATGAGATCACCTTCAGTTCGATATGGGCTCTGACAGAGTACATGGTTCTTTTAAAACTGATTCAGATTAGGGGAGCTGCACTATATTAGTGGATTCTATACCTTGGGGAGAGTTAGGAGGAATCTTTGTGTGGGTTGAGTTTTTGAAAGAGTTCTTGGTAGAGATAATTTCATTTACTATGATGGCTGAGAAGAGGTATGAGTTACACCCCCTTTTGCTAGTGAGTATGTCATTACGAGAGTTGGAGATTAAGTTCATAGATCTTCACTACTTCACCCCATATCTCATTCTTAATTAGGAGTCTCATGAATGATTCCTAGATTAGGTGATTATCCCATCTATTTAGTATGCAGTTACTCCCATTTAATTTCCAACATACATAGAGATTCATAAGAATGAAAATTTTATTGAGGGGATGCACTTGAAAAGAGGTAAACCGAGAGAGGGTGTCTAGTTGGGTTCTTTTAGGGGTATTGTTACCATAAATAGGTCTTAGGTGCCAAGGCCTTTGAGGTTTCGATTAGTATGGTGTCGACCTCATCAGTTTTCATGTAGATGTTTTGGACCTTATGACATTCCCATGAACCCAGAATTGAGGTGTTTAATATTTGGAGTCCAAGGACATCTTCAGAACGAGGGCCCAATAGCCTTTTGAGACATGTATGGTGGAGGTGGATTGGTTGAGCACCAGCCTCAGTTGTATTGTTCAACTAGTCAATTTTATTAATAAGGAATGTTGGCTCATGATGCACCAAGGAGAAATAGAGTAGGTTGAGGCTTACCTCATGATGTTCCTCTATGTCCTTGACCCAGATGTGTTCGTGATGGCATTCATCAGAAACAGGGTAGAGAAACTACAAATGGTTATTGAATGAAACAGAGTAAAAAATTCCAACAAGGCTTGAGATAATTTTTAGTACGATTATTTTGTTTAGTACCCTTTCTTGTCCTTTTTTTATTCAGGAGCTTCACATTCCGTTCCCTCACCCACATTTGCTGATTCTATGGGACTAGAAATAAAGATGTATTGTGTTTTCCTAGTGTTGAGTAATACATTTAGAGGTCGTACTAGCTTACTTAAAATGTGTTTGGGATATAAAATGATGATGGGACTACATCGGTACTATGTGGATATTTTTTTCAATAGATACTACCGAATGATGTCATTTATTGCATTGAATAGTTTTATTCCATGGATCCTCTTTTCAAATACATTCATATAATAGTTTTGTTTTCAAATATGGATGGTTGGTGTGTGGTTTTCATTAGTGAGAATAGCTTCCATGTGGGTAGTTTGTGTATAGATATTCTTCATTATTTGTTGTCGGAGTTTTAAATAGAGTTAGTAGATGTTGGCATGGGGTAAGTGCCCAAAGTTATTTGGGAGTTTCTAGATGTTTTTATTGAGGAGGTTGTAACTCTACCCCTCAATGTGACATTGATATTGGGATATATATGAATCTTATTTCATCTTTAATTTCAATGGTACCATATCAAATGGAACCTTCTAGGATATGAGAGTTGTATATCTAGGTGGAAGATTTGATTTTGAAGGGTTTTATCTATCCCAATGTGTCACCATGGGGTGCACCAGTCTTCTTCGTAATGAAGGTGGATAGTGGTATGATGTTGTGTATAAACTACCAGATCAAAAATTAGGTGATAGTCAATCATACATACCCACTCATGGGGATAGATGTTCTTCTCAACCATATGTGAGAGAAATATTCGTTTTCTATGATCGATCTGTGGTCTGGATATCACAAATTGAGGGTGAAGGAGAGAGACATCCCAAACACTACATTTAGAGGCATGGAAGGGCACATTGAGTTCATAGTCGTACCATTCAATGTTATGAAGACCCCATCCATGTTTGTGGGGAATATTAAATTTTTCCTTCCTGGATTCTTAGACTGGTTCTTCATCATATTCATTGATGACTTCTTGATCCACTCGATGTTAGTGGAGGAGCAATCCAATCATCTTTGGACCATCATAAATGTTATTTGGCACCACCACCTCTACGGAAATTTGAGCACAATTATGTTTGGGACACATGAGGTGCATTTCCTTGGTCACATGGTGTATCAACTAGGTGTATCCATAGAACCATCGACTGTTGAAGTAGTTATTTCTTGGAAAGTACCCAATAATGTGGAAGAGGTCCTACTTTTTCATGGTCATGCAAGATATTACAAGAGGTTTTTATGTGATATATCTTGAGTTTTTGTTCGGTTGAAATCTATGAAAAAATAGAGCAATATTTTTTTGTGGAGTGAGTAGTACCATGAATCATTTGGCTATCTAAAGGGGAAGTTGTTCAGTGCTCCAATGCTCTAGTCTCCATAGATAGGGGTGATGTTAAAGGTGTCTTGTGATGCTTCTCATATGGTCTTGGGATGTATCTTGGTGAAGTAATGGGAATTGATCTCTTATCGGTCTAGGCAGTTATGTACCCATGAATATTAATATTAAACCCATTATTAGTATCTAGTTTTGGTCATGTTTGTGTAGATTTATTGGCCACATTACCTCATTTGGGAGCACATTATGGTATTCACAGAACACAAGCGATTGAGGTATATATTTTCCCAATGAGATATGAATTTGAAGCAATGAAGGTTGATGTAGTCTCTTCAATAATATGATTTGATATCTCATGCTGCTTAAAAAATTAGAATGATGTGGATGATTCATTGATTAGGAAGTCATGGAAGGAGGCTGTTCAGGAATCTGTGGATTCTTGGAAGGAAGTGGTGGAGTTTTAAGCCGTGCACATATATGAAGAAATGGATGGAGGTAAAGGATGTCTTTTCTATATGACAATGTACTATTCTACAATTTTTTATATGGTGGAGTCTCAATGTGGTGACTTTGAAGAAGGGTAGATGCATTTTTGCTTTATTAAAGGTGGTTCTCTATAAGGATGACTGTTGGATGGTTAGAACTGGATGTTGATTTAGGGGAAGTTGTTTGTTTTGGTGTGGATGTGTGAGGGAGTAATTCATGAATTCCATAATTCATCGTTATTGGTACAACCAAGAATTTATAAGATGTACCATGTCTTCAAGAATAAGTTTTAGAAGCCTATGATGAAGTGAGCTTTAACAATGTTTTTAGAAGGATTATCAATCTTCCAATAGGTGAATTCCAAGCATAGTGTTCCCAGTGGGTTTATTCAACACTTGGATGTTATTGAATAGAAGTGGGATTAAAAATCAATGTATTTTTTCATACAGTTACCCACATATATGGGAAGCTACAAAGATATTTGGGTAATATTAGACCATATGATGAAATTAGGTCACTTATTAGCTATCAAGGAGTTGGGCACTGTGGATTCCATGGAAAGGAGGTATGCATATTATGTTGTATGGATTCATATTGTTTTGAAATCTGTTTTCTTAGATCAGTATTAAACTTTTACCACTCTATTTTTTAGGGAATTTTGGAATGTTTTTGGATCCCAAGTACACCTCAGCACAGCCTTCCACACTCAGATATATGGGTAGATATAAACTTAATCTAGACATTGGAGTTAATGCTGTGAGCATACTTCATGGAATTTGGTGGATCATGGGTTCGGTACTTACCCATGGTCGAGTTTTCATATAATAATTGCTATCACTCTTACATTGGCAAGGATTCGTTTAAAGGCTTATACAGAAGACTGTTTAATTAACCTTTGTGATGGAAAAAGGTTGGGGATATAACTAATATTGGTCCGGAGGTAGTGTAGAGAACAACAGAAAAGGTTCAGTTTGTCTGAGAGTGGATGAAAGTATAGAAGGATCGGAAGAAGTCTTATAAAAATCATAGTAGGAGGCCCTTGGAGTTTAAGGATGGGAAATACATTATCTTAATGGTTTACCATCAACATGGGTATTATAGATTTGGCAGAGGGAGTAAACGTTCTCCTAGCTTCGTTTCACCCTTCAAGGTGTTGAGACTAGTTGAGAAGTGGCATAAAAGTTTGAGTTCCCACCACAGTTGGAGAGGATTCTGGATTTATTCAGTTTATCTCAACTCTGCTGCTATCTTCAAGATGGTTACCATGTCATTGACAGAAGAGTGTTTGATATTGATGATGACGTGACATATGTGGAACATCCGATAAAGATCCGAGATTTCTAGGAAAAGGTGCTACATAGAAATACAATTCTATTGTTTTATATGTTTTGGAGGCATGGTTTCCAGAAGGATAGTGCTTGGGAGTAGGAAATGAATATGAATTCCCATTACCTAGATATGTTTGGAGTTTTTCCTTCTTCTATTTTTCATTGTAATTTAATTCTTGAACATTATTTTATATGAGATAAGTATTTTCCCTTGGGATGTGATGTGTTTGTTACAATGTGTGATAAAGTCCTAACATTTGAAATGGTGAATATTATATATCTAGTCATAATGAATTATCTGTGATGTGATTGGACCCATGCATGTGAATGAATATCACCCAAAGCGAAAAGTATCTTGACATGGAGGAGTAAATTCAGAAATTCATGTGTTTGATATGTCATGGTCGTTGAGATCAAGTGGTGTGTTTCATGGTCATTTGGGTTAGTAGATGTTAGAGGTGGTGTTCTTGGATGTGGAGGATTCCACCCTATAATTCTAACAATATAGGGTTGTTTATCATTGATCTTTTATGTGTTTGTTTGTTAGTGATGCTTGATGTATAATGAGATCTTTATGTGGTATCTCATGTGGCAGGCATTCAGACCCCTCTATCTTTTGTGAATGGTATTAGATAATTGAGGGATAGAATCATTTAATAGGTATCTAATGTAATGATATATGACTTCTCGATCTGTTACATTGTGATTTTGTTCATTGGATGTGGTTTGAGGAGGATCAGAGGGAGTTTAGAGGAGTTTATTTGATAAAAGCTGGATGTAGGGAGGTAACATGTCATGTAACATAATTTCACAGAATGATGTTTGGTTTCATTACTTGTCCTGTAAAGCTTCACGATGTGCATACTTTTACATGGAGTGAAACAGGGATAAAGGCATGAAATACTTCGGGATTTGAAAAAAAAATTAAAATTGAGTGGTGATTCATTTTTCAGCGGAAGTGGTCCTCTAGGATTTATATGAAATGAAATGGGATTACATGTCTTATAATACCGTGATTCTATTATGTTTTAAAACATTCATGCCACTCTGGTCTTCACAAATCCTATAACTATATAAATTTTTCTTCTTCCAAATGACCCTTGGCCCCCCGAGAAGTTCTTTAAACACTCTTCCCCCTTCATTGATATATTGATATAGATGATCATTAATTTTAAATCCGTAGTGAATCTATTATACTTTGGGATAAGTAAATTGAGTATTGTTACATGATCCATTCTCATGTGAAGAACATTCAAACCTATTTGATGTACGGATATCCCTTGTTTCTATTTTTTGTACAACATGTGGGATGAGTTTTTCTTTTTTCCCTTTGGATTATAGTTCCTCTATCATAATCGAAGATGAAGAACATGAAAATTGAATTTTAAAGTGGAAATGGTTTCTTTCACAAAAGTTTGATATCCTTGATATTGATTGTAATTTTTTTGATTATAAATGTTGAATGACATGCTAAAAATTGAGGCAGTTTGTGGATTCATTTGCGAACTACATGGATTTCATGTTGATTGGTTTTTGTTGAGAACATATATTTAGAAAATAGTTAATCACGTAAACTTGGATAATAAATGGATGCCTTACGATTAACCAATTTTTTTGATAACCCCTGAATTAAGAAGTGAAATTAAAGAAGGGATTAATTTATTAATCCAGAATTTTGTTATGCACTGGCTTGTGGGGAAAAGTGTTGTGTTAGATAACCATGGAAGTGAGTGCAAGACTGATCGGAGGAGAAGTGGAATTGTTGTGACATTCTATTTTTCCTTAGTTTGTGCTATGATCTAGTTGTGAAGCATGAGTACGTGTTGTGAGTTGGTTTAATAATTATTGTGGATGAACTTGTAAATGACACATAAACATGGATATGTAATCTAATATTAGGGTGAGTTATTTATTTATTGTGGAATGTTTTGGATGTGTTGTGTTGTGGGGATATGATCTGGTTGTGCTATGTGGTGTTGCTAGATGTGGTTGAGATTTGGGGACTATTATTGGTCGGTATGGGTAATTGGCTTGAATTTTTTCTATGTTTAATGTTTCTATATTTTTTGTCATGTGCTATTTTTGGTAGTTTCCTAGATAATAATTGAAAAAGAATTAATTGTTAAATAAAGAGTTTAATAGGTTAAATGAATTAGTAGGTAATATGGATTGTGTTTGTGGCACGTTGTGTGGTGTTGTGCATTTAGAGGAAGCAGAATGGTTGGTAGTGTTGAGAGATGGTTATTTGTTTGAGAAACCTTAGGATGCGAATGATTGTTTTGTATCATATATATGTACTTTTATTTTCCTTGTGGTTCCCATATGCACCACACAATATTTGATCCCCAAGTTTCAAACACAACCATCGTCACGGGGGATGATGTATTTCAAAAATATCCTGGTGGGAAGATGAATGGATGGCTACCTATTCTTCCTTGGTCTCACATCAAAGCATTGATAACCCAAGATTCTTCAGGTAAGTTGTCTATTGTGTGGCCCAGGTGTGTGTGGGTGAGCTGTGTCTTCCCAAATGTTTTAATGATGAGACATGTTTCTCATTCTTATGTGTGTTTCGTATGAGGTGTGGTTTCTGGCCCAAGGGTTTACAGGGGGGTGTGATTTTCGGGATCCCCAGTAATGTGCGAGTGGGATGTGATATGATTCTTTTTTCTATGTAATGGGAATCTCAATGAGTCCTAGGTGTGTGCGAGTAGGATTTTATGTTCTTCATTTTCCAAGGTGATGGGACAAGCTGCAAGGCCCATGTGTGTACAAGCGGTTTGTGACATGGTTCATTCAAAATACATTGGATAGGGAAGAAATTTTCTATCAATAAAGAGTGGTTAAACCCGGGGGAAGTGGTTTGGGGATCCCAAATCATTGATGTGTTCACTATGTTACATCACTTGAATTTTCTAACATGGTTAGTGTGTCTTGGTGAGGATGGGGTGGCTAGTATACCTTGTTAGGTGCTGTTAATTTATACTGTTTTATCATAGGGGAATTGGTATACACCCTTTCACATGTGCAATAGAAACATATTTTTTCCTCTAGATTACACTTGTATGCTCAAAATACATATATAAAACTATTTTAAGGTTTCTTGGAGGATTTCACAGACTGTGTTGGAATTTACTAGAATGGATCTTGACTACAGCTATGTCCTTTTCTAGCTTAGCATTTGGTACTTACATTGGTGGTTTATTGAAATTGTAATAGTTTTATTTTAAACATGCATGTGGGATAGATTTTTACATTATTCTATATCTTTAATGGAATTATTTTTTGTCCAATGCATCTTATCTCTCGACCTTATTTCCTATGAATAGTGTAATACCTCCCATTTTGTGAGATTTTTATACCCTTGGTGTTGGTTGCCACCCCGATGCCTACTAAAGGAAGGAAGCTTGTTCATTATCTCTCTTTAATCATTCCAATCCTTGGAGGGGTATATTTGGATGGATGGTGTCATTCCCACACATTTGTTTTCAAAGTATGTTATGTAGATTATATAATTTAATTATACATATCAACTACCATTTCACATATGATGGACTTAGATAACAATTTTTATAATATTATTTCTTATACCTATTTTTTATCATTCTTTCTATATATTTGTATGTAAGAATTCCGATATATATATATATATATATTGATAAATATTTATTAGGAAAATTTTATATTTTTAAGAGAAAAAAGTACTTAATAGTGATAAGTGAGACAATAAAAAGGGTACCGTAATTCTTTTTAATAGATTCCACCTCCCCATAAGATGAAAATATATTTTTATTTACTCATATATATTAAACAATGTCATAAATATTGTATATTTACCAGCATAGTGTATCTAATGAGGATGTATTAATCTTATAAATTTTAATATACAGTTGAATCTAGTTTTGATCATCCTCTTCATAGAGGGGTTTTCAATTGTTATTATATGATGTGTTTCATATGTGATGTTTTGGATTACATCAAAGTTTTGTTTTTTTTCAACTATGAAATGATAATCTTGTCTCTATATATATGTTTTTACATTTATATGTGAGTTTATGTGTTCATGTTTCTGCATTTTTGTGTTCATTTTCTTGAAGAATGTATGTACATTCAAAAGAAACATTTCAAATACTCACTATATTAGTGACTTATAATAAATATGGTGATTAATATTCCAATATAAAATCCATAATCTAACACAAATTAGAGAACTATTGGAAAAAATTTATAAGAGGTGTCATGTGGTATATCTCTGAGTCGTTCAATTTTTGTATTATAGTTAAAGCCTATTATATTATTTTGTATAGATATTTATCAACATTTTTTTAAAATATATATATTGAATGATTATATTATAGTACAGGTATATCATGTTCCCAAAGATGTAGAGGATAATAAATTATTTTTACGAACCTTAAAATTTTAAAATTTACACAATAAATTATTGACATAATCTAAAATTTGTAATGATTTTAATATATAATTATTAAATAATTTAATCATGATAAACTAATATTTTCTTTTCTCCATAATGATTTGGAAGTAGGGAAACCTAAATATGGTATTTAGTTCTTTGGTTCATTCCATTGAATGATTTGAGTTAGAATTATAAAAATAATTATTGGACTCCTCATGTTTTAATCATGTTTTAATGATCACAAATCCTTTTACTCATATTTAATCTATCTCAAATCATGTATAGATATGGATGATTTAATTAAGATTTAAATAAACATACCCAATATCATAATTCATATAAATAACACATTGATCTTGTCATCCCCAACTTGTACACCCAATTAAAAAAAAGAAGATAAGAGAAGAAACAAATAAATACACATAAGTAGAGAAGCAGACATGAAACCATGTTTTTGAAGCAAGAACTTATACATGAAACAAGATGCAATTGAAGAACACTCGATGAACTCCTGATTAAATGGCTGGACTACTATATATTAGAAGAATCTAAGAACCATACTTGCGATATTCTGTTCCTCACAATAGGACTTGATACATGTATATGATTCATTCTACAAGTCTAGTGATGCATAAATTAATTATCAAAGAACTTCTATCCTTTTCTCCTTATCATTTCTTTCTTGTGTATTGTATTATCTTTAGATTAGTGTGTGCGTATGTTTTAAAAACACACACTATGTCTTGCATTAAACTAAAGGATACAAGATATGCTTCCTCTAATATATTTTTACATTTTTTACTACCAAAGATATGTGTGGAAGAGGTAGTTCTATGACAAGGTAGTTTATAGCCACAAAAAACTTTGGAAGTGGTCATGTGACCTGGATAGTCCTATGTACATTTTTTTACCACAATAGAGGGTGTGAATCAAGTATATTAATATAAACTTATTGGTTGTAGGTTATCACCAAGTGGAGTGAATAGGTCTCGGCTTGAGACAGAATTACTTATTTTGTTCTCTATGTTTTTTCATTTAGTTTTTATCTGTTTTACTATATATTCATATAAATCACTAGATTTAACATTGATAGTTAATCTTGGAATGATGTAATAATTTTCCTTCATTTTTAGAATAGCTTCAAAAGTAGTATCAATGTCCCATATTGATAATACTGAAAATTAATCAATCTTTTGAGAGGTTATTTGAATTGTCCAACCATTATAAACATATATACCTTGATTGACTGGTCTACATTCATTTTTTATTGGGTAACCTTTTTAAAAAAAATGTTCAATATAAATTTTAATAGAAACTCAATTCACCCCCCTCTTGAGTACTCTACTACGGCCAACATTTGGTATCAAAAGATTTTTTATTCTATTAAGACCCCATTTTTAAATATGTTCAATAGTGATTTTAGTTGTACATTAATGATATATAAATTTATGTTAATTTTAAATTTATGGATCTTTTAAAATATTTTTTTATTATTGAGAATACACTTGAAGGTTCAGAAAAAAATACCACCATTCATCATTTGAACGCATTATTCCTAATGTAAAATTAAAATGAAAATGCGTTTAGAAAGTATGGGATTGGAAATTTTGTCTTCCATTATAGATGAGTATAATATTCCTGTTATAGATAGAATTACATGGGATGACCAAAATTAGACTGTTTATAATAACAATTGCATAGACATGAATTCTTTATACTAATCTATAGAAGATGATGAATTTACTATAATTTCTACATGTAAAACTACCCATGAAATTTGGGACACTTTTTCTGTTTCACATGAAGGATCATATAGTGTTAAATAAATGAGACTCAATACTCATACTATTAAATATGATAACTTTAAAATGAAGCTAGATGATCCTATCACTGACATGTATCTCAGGTTCAACAAAATTTTCAACACAATGATTTCTCTTGGAAGAGAAGTCACTCCCAAACAACAAATCCTGAGGATTCTCAAATGCCCACCAGATAGATGGGCTGGAACCCCTGTATTTTTTAGAGAGTCATGTGACATTAGCATATTAACTCTCAAAGAAATCATTGGGAAATGAATAATGTATGAAGAGGTGTTGAAAGCCAATAAGGAAAAGGATGATAAACCGAAAATAATCCGTGTCATTTAAGACCACCACCACTAAGAACAAAGAAATAAGAGAAATTAAATGTCTCTATAGAATGTTATAGAAGTTAAAAAACATCAACTAATAGTGATGAGGAGATGGCTCAATTATCCAGAATGATTATGAAATTTTACAAGAAGAATAAAGTTTTTAGAAATCCTAACTCCAATCAGAGATATAATCAAAATGGATGATGGATGAAAGATTGGAAAATATGTGACAAGTCTGATGATATTCAACTCTATGAATGAAAGGGAAAAGGGTATGTAAAAGGTGACTATCCCAAGATCAAGTATAAAAAGAAATATGGGGAAAAAGATTGAATGTATTAAAATGAAATTAATTTAACATGGATTGATTCTAAGGAATGTTCAAGTTACTCAGAATCATTACATGATGAAGAGGATAACAAATCCAATATGTCTTTCAGGAAAAACAAATATTATGTAAAATTTGAATCTCATATACATAATTCTTATTATTTTGGAGATTAAAGTGATTTTGAATATATGTATATAGACAAAATGATTTAGAATTTCAATATGCTTGAAGAGTCATTTAATTAACCAAAATATAAATACACGTCATTAAATAAACATCATGCTCTTACCATAACTATTAAATCTGAACATTTTGTAGAAAGAGAGAATAATGTTCAATTACTCAATGACAACAATGAACTAAATCTATATAATGAGTAATAGAAAAATTACCTTGAAAGGTTTACAAATGGTAAAGATACCTTGGTAAAAATTCTATATAAACAAATTTCCCCTAAATGCATTACTTGTTTTGGCTATCAACTGCTTCACGCTTTTCTAGACCTAGTAGAGATTATTATTCAATCATTTTAAATAATAATAATAGGAAACCTATTGGGTAGACGTCTGTTCCTAATGAAGTAGTCAATAATATTACTGGACCCAAATTAATATGGGTACCAAAGTCTATTAGTATTTGACTATTACATTGGAAAATTGATTAAAGAGATCCTATAAAATCTTATGTTATGTGGAAAGTGGGTGTTCAAGACACATGATAATAGACTATTTATGCTTCATGAACTTAATAAAAATCGATGGTGGACATGTCATCTTCGGTGACAATGCATAATGAAAAATCATTGGCCTTAGAAAAATCAGTAACACCAACTCAGTTGGAATTTCCAAAGTACATTTTGTTGATGGACTGAAATATAATATGATTAGTATTTCACCATTGCAGGATGATGTATTTCTTGTTATTTTTAAAAATTTTGCTTGTAATGTTTTTAATTAAAAAAATGAATTTGAATTTTTTTTCATTGAGAAATGAAAATGTGTACTCTATCAACATGGATTTTTTCCTCATAATTCTTCAGGTTTACGTTTTTTCCTAAAGAATCCTAGATTTGGAATAGGAGACTAGGAAATTGAAATATTTACTCCATTAGAAAGATAATTAGAAAAAGATTAGTCATATACCTACCCAAACAAGAGTTTCCAAATGATAAAGTGTGGAATCCTTGTCAAAATGGAATGAAAAAACAAATTTCCTTCAAACCAAAGAAATAAGTTTCATCTTCTCAACCTCTCACGTAGTTTAACATGGATCAGTTTGGACCATCTTGAGTTTTTAGTTTAATTGTGAAGCACTATTTTATGTTCTTGTAGATTTATTTTCTAGATATACTTGGAATTTATTCTTGCCTCACAAAAGTGATGCCTCCTCTAATTAAACCAAATATGATAAAACTCTAGAAAAACATATTTGAAAAAGAATGAAATACTTAAGAAGTTATAATGGAAGTGAGTTTGAAAATCAAGATTTTGAATCATTTTTCTCATGAAATGGCTATAATCAAAATTTCTCTAACCCTAGAACACCCCCAACAAATTGGAGTTGTAAAAAGAAGAAATAGGACCTTGTAAGTAATTTTTAGAACCATGCTTTACGAATATGACATACCCATTTATTTTTTGGCTGAATCTATTTATAAAACAGTCTATATTATTAATAGTGTTTTTATTAGACATGTTATAAAAATAACACGATATGAGTTATAGAACAATAGAATACCCAAAGTAAGATACTTCATTGTTTTTTGTTTCAAAGTATATATCTTTTACACTAATGAGAATATTGACAAGTTTTCATCCAAGAGTGATGGGGTAAATTTTCTAGGATATTAAATCTCTAGTAAATCCTATATAGTGTTTAACAAAATAATTAAACGTGTGGCATAATTTTTCAATGTAATATTTGGGAGACATATCCAAATGAGCCTATGATCTCTCTAAAGAACATTGATAATGATATTTCAAATCTGGACATTAATGCTAGATCCTCCAACCATCATGTAAAGAGATCAATGAAAACTTCTAGTTCGGGAAATTCCCTAGATTCAAGTTAGAATGAACCCAAACCTATTAATGAACCAAATATCACTAGTCCCTCTTTTTATATAGTTGTTCTAACCCTTTAGAACCTACATTTAGATGTTTTTTTTTGGAGATTTAGATAAATTAACTCAGATTTTATATTCTCATAGAAGTTAGGTTGAACATCTAGTATTCTTGTCACAAATTTATTATAAAAACATTAATGATGCTATCAATGGTGAATTTTTTGAAATGGTTATGAAAAAAGAACATAATTAGATTTAAAGGAACACTATTTGGAAACTTCATGATAATAGAAAATACTTACTTACCATAAGTAGTAACTGTGTGTTTATAAATAAAGTAGATAAATATACTAATATAGTTAGAAAAAAGGCATTATTGGTGACACGAGGCTACAGTAAAGAAGATGTCATTTAATATGAGAAGACATTTGCACCTATTTCTATAATTAATGACATAAGAATTCCACATGCTTATGCTTCTCATATTAATTTAAAATTATATCAAATGGATATTAAGAGTGAATTCATAAATGGGGTTAAGGTTTGTGATTTTTTTGAACAACCTCATGGTTTCAAAAAAACTGTACTTTTCAAATGATGTTTTAAAATTATCAAAAACATTGTATGGTTGAAAACAATCTAAAAGATCTTAGTATGATAGATTAAATACATTTATCATTTCCAAAGATTTTTAAAAAGGTAAATCTGATCCAAAAGTTTTTTTAAAATTAATTTCCAATGATGTTTTAGTAGATCAAATTTTTGTCGATGATATTATTTTTCAATCATCAAAAAAAAATTATTTATTGAATTTTCTAAAATGATGTAGAATGAATTTGAAATGAGTTTAATGGGTCAACTAAAATTATTTCACTAATTTAAAATCTCTTGAAATAATGATGGTATTGTTTTAAATCAATGAAAATATAATAACAATATTCTATAATGTTTTGGTTATGATTCCACTAAATGTAAGTATAGAACAATTTGTACTACTTATAAGATGGATCCTTATGAATATGTAAAATATGTTGATCCAACCACTTATAGAGGAATTATTGGAAGCTTACTCTACATAATTTCTAGCCTATATAATATTATGTTTACTGTTTGTATGTGTGCTCATTTTAAATAAAACCCTTAGGAATCTCATTTAAATGTTGTTAAGAGTATTTTTAAATAACTCAAGCATACACCCAATCTAGGACTATTTTATCCCAGAGGACAATAATTTTATTTAGTTAGCTAAGATGATGCTGATTTTGGTGGTGGTAACATGGATAGAAAAAGCACCTGTAGAACACATAACTTTTTAGGAATGTCTCTAGTGTCATTGTATAGTAATAAGCACAACTCTATTGCATTATCTACTACTGAATCTGAATACATTGCTTGTGGTAGTTGTTTTGCACAAATCTTGTAGATGAAAAACACATTACTAGATTATTGATATCAATTACGGAATGTACCAATAAATTGTGGAAATTAAATTTTTATTAACATCTCAAAAAGTCATGTTTCACACTCAATGATAAAGAATATTGATTTAAGATATCACTTTTAGAGAGAATATTATCAAAAATGTGATATCACTTTGGAATTCATTAGAAGTGTACATAAAATTATTGATATATTCACTAAATAATGTAATTATGAAAGGATATAATTCATTAAACATTAATTAGGAATGATCAATCTTAAGTACAATGTGTAATTTTTTCACATCTTACTGTTTCACAGTTTATGGTTTCACAAGTCACTGTCTTAAGATTACTGTCTAACTCTCACATTTATATAGTTCATTATCTTGAAGTTTATATTTAATGTCTACGGTCTCATAGTTACTATATCTTAGATACTATCTGACACTTTCTATCACATGTATTACGGTCTCACCGTAAAAACCTGTTCCGGTATCACCATGGAAATATGTTCTAGTCTCACCGTGAGAACCTGTTCCAGTCTCACTGTAAAATCACATTTTAGTTTTATTTTTATTTAATTACCCTTATCTTCGTGTTGATTATTTTACTATATTTTTCCCTTGGTTTTTAATTAGTGATGCTTGAAATCCCTAAATGATAAAAACCAAACGTCATTCACTATCATCTTCAATGGAACTTTCTTCTCTCAAACCCGAAACCTTTCTCTATCAAACAGTAAGACCCTTCAAATCCTTCCTCTTTGTCTATATTAAAACTCTATTTGAATTCCAATGATGAATAACCCATCCTCTTTACCTCGTGAAAATTGCATATTTAAGAAGAAAGTGAAATGGGCACCGAAGGGAGCACCAGAAGGACCACTAAACACAAACCTTATTGATTGAATAGTGGTACCAGAAAAAGAAATCTTCCCTAAATGGTTTCTAAAAAGAATGTCTTTAGTGGTGATAGTGCTGAATGTGAAGGTATGGATGGATTGGTTCACAAAGGAGACATGACCAATATTTTCAAAGCTTATTTCGTAGTTCTATCAGTTTTTTCAGATATCATTTGATATAGAAGATGGGTGTGTTGTGAAAAGCCGGATTAATGGCCAATGATGCACCTTTTCATCAGGGATATGTGTTGTCTGCCTAAGGATACCATAGGAAGGAATTATTGAGGAATACATGAGATGTCCCCCTACTCCTAGTGATTTTATTGTTTTAGAATAGGATTTGGGAGGCTGGACTGGAAACAAAAAGAAAAGAAGAGATATTGGTGCCGAGATAGACAGTGAAATCCGATTACTCTTTAAGAATATTGAGAATCTGATTATCCCACGAAAATGATATTTTATACACTTAAATATTAGGATTTATTTTTGATACACCTTTTGAGGAATGGACATATGATAAACCTGTGAAAGTATGTTATAATTTATATGATTGAGTTTTTTAAAAGAACCTCAAGGTCTACCTTTTTGTTTTACTCATGGATAATCTATGATATGATATATTCTAAAGGAATGGTTGGACCAAATGAAGAAGTCATCAAGGAATGTATAATCTGTATCTCAATGGTTACAACCAAAAGAATGAAAATTAGTTTGAATCTGTGGAAAAATGGTTTGGGGGGGGGGGATAATGGAAGGTTATATGAAAAGTTTAATCCATTTGAGCATCCATCAAAACCTAAGAACTGTTCTGATCCTGGTTTGTAACCAGATGAAAATGATGAAAATCCCATTTAAGAGGGACAATAGGTAGTTATTTCACCCCTAGAAGAAACTATCTAGAATTAGGACGAAATTAATTCACTTGTTCCACAAAACATTGTTGTGAAGGAAACACCTGATCCTGAAATAATTTTTGATTTGGAAGAATAACCTGCTTCTAGAAAAGAAAATGTTTTTAATGAAAGAGATGAGGATATTCCTAAGTATACTTTATAAGAATAATTTTCAGTTGAGAAAGATTTTACCGTTGATGATATTTTGAAAGAACAGTCTAAGCCCGATGTTATCCTATCTACTGAAGAGAGAATGGAACAAGCATTCTAGGTGGATAGAAATAAAATGGGTGGAAGTATAAGAGTTGATATTTTATAAACAGATCAAGGAATTGAATCTCTTAGTCCTAATAAAGATACACTTGTTGAGGGGATGAAACACCCTAGTCTATAATTTTTTCAAATTCCTAATTGATTTTATCAAAGAATTATGGATACCTTGTAAAATTTCTATAGAAACATTGATTTGAATTATACCCAGGAAACCTCTATTAAAGGTATAGACCTATCTACTGTGTTTCAATTAAAAACAGTCTCTTTTTTAAAGTATTCTCTTCCATGGAACCTGAGATTGTCTCAACTCATATTCCAAGAGCATTAGAAGAACCTACTACCTTCATGAGTTAGTGTGATTTGAAAGTATTTGGAGAGAAGTTAATGGTTGGAGTGGAAAAGATCATAAACACCCAACATACTCCTATAAAAAACCTAGGTTAAAGAGATGCTTCACTACTGTTTAGGAAGTTCATATGGAAGATTCATCCAAAAATTCTTCATGAAATTCTAGAGGTCATAATTGAGAAGAAATAGCTAAGAGATAATGTGATGTCTCTAAGAGATATTGTTGACAATAGAAAAAAAGTATTGCAATCAGAACAAGATCATGTTGATCATCCTTCAAAGGATGTTAATGGTCATATTCCAGAGCAATCTGTCAATCTCATTCAACCTAACATGACTTCATTAGCTAAAGAAGTGGTCGAAAGAATTGGGAAAATATTCCATTAAATCTGTGATTTTTTTTGCGGTCTCAAAAAACCAACTAATGAGTATAAGGGATGTCTAAAGAACTTTTGGAATCAACATAAGTCTCTCACTTCAATGGATATATCCTCTTATGATGTTGGACAATCATCTCATCCCCTATTTGACCTAGATATGTGAAAAAATATAATTAAAGTGGAACGTCTATTAGTGTTAAGTGGCTTTGACAAAGGGACTATTTCTATGATTGTCATTAATTTTTATAGGGTACATGATTTGGTAAGGATACACTAAAATATTTCTAATGATTCTCATGAAGAAGTTACTAAGAAAGTGGAAATATACTTTAATAGGATTTTTTCAAATCAATATATGACCAATCATTTCATGTATCTTATAGAGAATCTGAAAATACCTTTTATCAATCACGCCTTCAAGATCACGTTTAAAAGATAAAAGATCTTACTCCTTTATTAGAAATGTTCATAGAGAAAAAAGATGATTTCGGGAAGGAAATGTGGTATGGTGGTGAGATTATTGAAATCTCTAATCAGTTGTTGAAGCTTTATCATCATGGGAAGAGAACAGTTATTGTGGATTCTACAGTTTCACCTTTGCTTCATATCTTACCTCTTTCCTCATCCACTTCCATTTCATCTACCTCAATGTATATTTCCCAGCCTCTGATCCAGATCAAACTTGTTATCCTTGACCAAATCATACCTTGATATTCCACGAAACCTACATTAGAACCTTCTATTTTTGAAGGACCCCATATTCCTTCATTGGCGATGGGATCACTCCCTTCCTCATCTTCCTCTTTTGCTCATGTGGCTGCATCGGAAACTGCTTCCCATGGAAAAGAGAAGACAACTGGTGTAGAAGAAATGTAAAAATTGTATCTGGAATGGGATATTTTTTTCCTTTTCCTACTATTTGTAATGACACATATCTTTCCATATAATTAAATTTGGCATGTTTCTATTTATTATATTAATTACTTTTATTCCTTTTTTAAAATTTTCTTGATAATCACAATGGGGGAGAAATGGTTCACTAAACAATTATATAATTAATATGATTTCTGATTATAAAAATGCATATATATTTGGACTCCCCATGTTCTAATTATGTTAAAGATCACAAATATTATTACACCTATTTAATCAATCTCAAATCATGAGTAGATATTTTTGGATTCTTTAATATTTCAATAAACATACACAATATCTTAATTCCTATAAATCATGTTTGATTATTTTAAACTATATTTAATTTGTTCTATTTTTCAATTTTTTATGAATGATCAATTATAATTAATTCTGTGAACATTACTGCTTAATTCTATAAATAGATATCTGGCTAAGTCTGAGGAACTGTTAGTCTACCACCGATTCTAGTTTTTTGCCAAAGGAACCAGAAACTGTGTCCCATAATCCATGACCTAGACACCGTAACCAGTTTCAAATCTCAGGAATTTTGTGACCCCGGATACTTGCTACCATCACTAAAACACCATTTGATGTTTGGAAAAGGACCAGACACAGTGATACTAAACATGTATTTGTCTTACCTATTTATTATCTCAATACAACTATGACATCATGATTGTATCACCGCTCAAAGTCAATGAAGAAGGCCACATTTCCTAGTGACACTATTTAAAAGTTATACCATTTCTACACTGACTTTGAAACCATTATTTAATCTATTTTTCATTTTTATTTGAATTATTAATGGTCATATTTGAGTAATTTAAAGGAATTGACATAATTAATGATTCTTTGTAGACCTTACACCCGAATGTCTCAATTATGCGGTGTAGAAAAAATGAATCTTGTCAGCTCCAATGTGTTCTCCCAATGAAAAAAGGAAGATAAGTCAAGCTGAAAATAAATTCACATATGTAATGAATCAGACACACGATCATTTTTTACGAATATAGAACCGATACATGCAACATAATACAATGAAAGAACGCATGATGCAATCCCGAATAAAAGGATGAACTACCATATATCATAGGACTCAAAGCGCTAGGCTTGCGATATTCTATTTCATACAATATGAATCAATACATGCATATGATTAATCCTACAATTATATGCAATATATAATAACACTCAGAGCACTTATATCCATTTCTCATCATCTTTTATCTGTTGTGAATGGTTAGTGCTTTTTGAGTAGTGTGTATGTGGGTCTGTTTTAAAAACACACACTTTCTCTTGTATTAAACTAAAGGATATAATATATCCTTCCTCTAATATATTTTTACGTTTGTTTACTCTCACGAATAATTCTAAAGGTGGTCCTTGTGTAACCTGATATTTTATACCCACAATGAACTATGAAAAAGGTCATGTGACCTGGATAGTCCTGTGCATAATTTTCTACCTCGATCCAGTGTGTGAAACATGTTTATTATTATAAATATATTGGTGGTAGGTGATCACCACGTTGGATGGATTGGGTCTCCGCTTGAGACTGAACCACATGTTTTATCCTCTATGTTATTTAATTTAGTTTTTCCATGTTTTACTATATATTTCAAAAATTTCTAGATTTACATTGATAGTTAATCTTGGATAAAATTAATAATGTCTTGTCTTTTTATAAAAAAATCAAATGTAGTATCAATGGCCCGAATTGATTTTACAAATAATTAATCAATCTTCTGAGATGTTGTTTGTATAGTCAATACTATATACCCATATTCCATTGATTGACTGGGATGAATTCATTTTTTATTTGGGAAACTTTTTATGAAAAATGTTCAAGATAAATTATTGTAGATACTCAATTCACACCACACACAGGTACTCGACTCTGACCACCAATTAACATTCATAATTATGAACTAACAATAATTCACCTAGACATTGACATATATTCAAATTTTCAAATAATTATATTTTATTTCATGGTTTTGATAAATCATGAAATTTTTCTATTGTGAATTAATATTAATTATAATGTCATTATAAACTATATAACACATTCGGCATATTTATAATATTTATTCCAATAATATAACATTTAATAAAAATCCCTATGATATTTGTAACTATGTTTTTCTAAAACTACTAAAATATACCTCACAATATTTCCCAAAATTCATCAAAAATTATATATCATTTAAAATTTAAAAATAATACATATTTTAATCACACAAAATTTTAGTATCTATTAACATAAAATTAAAAAAATATAATGTTTTTAAATTCATCTACAAAATTTTATTATTACTAAAAAAAATTATTAATATTTTTATAGTTTATATTACTAAAACAAAAATGTTTTTGGAACTCCAACTCGTACAACTAAATTTTAAAATCAAAATTATAGCATGGTATCTCACCATAAATAATTATAATTTCTTATTAATTTATTTCATCATACATTAAGTAAATAACATGAATTTCCATGATCATTTCATTACAATTGTATCATTTCAAATAAATCATGTATTAATATATATGTATAATTTTAAACCAATATTCTGAGTAGGATCATAAAGGATTGAATCACATTTTATTTTAAAAAGATGAAAGAAATTCCATGGGTAGAGCTGTAGTCTCTATATTTTCTTTAATTAGAATATTTTATTACTAGAAGGTAATGTTTTTAATTATTAAGATTTTCTTCTTTATATTGAATTATATTTCATTATATTATAGTTTGGAAAATATTTTGTGTATCAGTTGATTCTTGGTGGTCAACATAGGGATAATAAGTTATTTTTATGAAATAAAATATTAATTCATAGTGGGATAATGGTTAGAAAATAAATAATTTTTAAAATTTTATGATTGTATAGAATGATTAGTAGGATCATAGTCATAAGTTTATCATTATTTGGCCATAAATTATATATTCATTAGCTTGGTACATTATATATAAACAAGAATAATGTAATATTTTTTTTTGATTATTCATTTCAATTTGGGAGATTGATATGTTTATCATCATCAATAATTTATTTAGTTCCTCTTCATCCAAATCACTTAATACTTTCATACAAACATTGTTAGGTCTTGGATTTATCTTATTAAAAAATTTATATATTAACATCTCAATTAAATTTTCTCTACTCATTATATAATACTGATTACTGGGATATTTTTTAAGGATACATTATTTTAAGGTAATGTGATTAAAAAATATATTTTTTAGTATTTCAATAGAGGACTATATTATGGTGTTTTATTTTAGTCGAAGTGGTGTTTTTCTAGGTAACATATTGTTCAGTATTTCATTGATTTACAATATTTTAGATGATTTTATAAATAGTTAAATTATGAAATTTTAGTTTTATTTTATAGATATTGTCATAAGAAGAATTAAATAGTTATTTCATTTTCAAATACATTAATTGAATTTTTGTGACATTAGTTTTCCAAACAGTTTCATATGTACTATTAAACCCATTTTTTAATTAAATGCTTTAAGTAACACTTATTTTTATTTTTTAGTGTTTTCATAGCATTTTTTCTTATTTAATTATTTTAAATAGATTTGTTTTTGAAAAATTTTAGTTCACAAATAATAGTATAATGTTTTTTTTGGTTTTCTCTAGAGATAATTTTGTGACTTTGGTTACTAATTAATTTTTCAATTGTGGAAAATGATGAAAGATGGAAATGGATTATTTAATGGAAATTTAAGAATTTCCACTAAATTTTTGCATAGTTTTACATCTATTGATATGGTTTTTATTGAATGTATAATCATGGGACTATGCATTCTACCTCAAGTGTGGTGGCGCCATCAATTTGATTGAGAATTTCCACTATAAGGGTTCAAAATTTTATGTGATATTGAGATCCATAGGAAATCGATTTTGATATTATGTAATATAATTTAATTGGGGAAATAGATAGTCTTCAACTCATTAATAAGTCTTCTCATTTGTTAAATATTAGCATGTTACGTTTTCCCCAATCATATTAATATTGAAATTTTTTAACATGGGTGTGATTATTTTTGTGATTATTTTTGGGTAAAACTGTTTAGTTATGGAACTTTTTGGTGTATATAAAACATGTTGATCATGGATGTGACATGTGTGGGTAAATGATAGATTCTAATATGATAGATCATGCTAATCTATGAGATAGTCTATATAGGTCCTTTATAGGTTAGGTTATTCTGATTCATGTTTTATGTGGGACTTGAACTATTCATCAGTTCTCTACCATTACCAGAACCATTGGATAATATTTGAACCTATAGATGTTCATATATTCCATTTTTTGTATTGAAAAACACATTTATTTTTTTAAAAAATAAATAATTACAATTAATCATTAAAAATTAATTAAAAATTGGATCTATTTTTTTAATTAAATATCCATTTTAAAACATTATAATAATAAAAATATAATGTATAAACACTACATTAAATAAATGTAATATATTATGAATAACACATAATATTATTTTTAATGTTATACTATTTAAAAATTATCTCATAAATTTTTAAAAATATAATATATATAGATCATATTTTTATTTTATGAATGACATATAATTAACACAAATACATTTAGGTGTAGGTATTGATCCACAAAATATTTTCCATTTCCCAACCATATCGAATGGAATGTTTTATAAGAAAATATATTTGTATTAATAAACTCAAGGAGATTATTTCATTGATTATTCTTGGTGGTGTTGGGTAACCCCATCAATATCGTTCCATGAATTTTTATAACACTAAAACATGGTTGATATTTTACAAGAACATGGTAACCATTCAGGGAATTTAGGGGAATACTACTGCGAATCACAATGACCCCTTACATGTGTACCTAGGTATATAATAAGATGTTGTTTGTGTAGATTTTAATGTTTATTGAGATGCTGTAATTATGTCTTGGAATATTATATAAAAAATTCTAGTAGATAATAAGTGATGATTTTGGATCAATGTATTCCATTATTATTTTATTTTCATTGTAATATATTTTTTAATCTTTTTGGATAGAATTATATATGTTTTTATGGTTGGTTTATTATTTTATTATATGTATTAATGTAAAACAAGGTTTATTATATAATTATATATAATTTAAAAATTTTAGCTGATATATTAGTATCAACTCTCAGCAGATCTATATTTGTGTTAGTTATACACTTAGTATAATGACCTAGCATTGAAACATTGTAGAATATTGAATTAAATGAATAATTCATATTGAAGATATTTTTAGGTTTAGAGTTTTAGAGAATTAGTCCATAACTATTACATATCAACATGAAAATTACAAATGGACAGTACTTCTCAAAATCCATTTTTTTTTCAAAAAATAAAAACTCTTATAAAGAAATATGTCTAGTACCATGTTTTAGATAGCATAACTTTTCCTTGACCCCATCCTTGACTCTGTTCATCTTTAATTCATGTGTAAAACATTTCAAAAGAATGATATGAGAATAAAAAGATATGTAATGGTTATAATATAAGAAAAGAAAACATTATCCCATAAATAAATACAATTAAATGAATCGAAAATTTTCAATCATAATATACCAGATGAAATCATAATATTTATGAATAACACAGAAAAATCATAAATCTTAATGGTAACTTGTGGAATTAAAAACACACTTACATTGTAGCTATCAAAGCTAAATAGGTAGTTACGTCGGAATACCCATCAAAATATATTTCCTAAATCATTTAGAAGGAACATTAACGTTTACCTCCGTCACATTACCCAATGCATTGGAGAGCTATCCCCGGCTCACCCGCCCAAGGTTTATCATGGAACCACCCGTATACGTAACAAATTCCCAAAAACCATAACATATTCATAACACATAAAACAATAATAATGTAAAGATAAATGTCCACATTGCTATCACAATATATTATTTTAAGATATTGGCATAATCAATTCATTATCAAACCATTTTCAAAAAACAGTTAAAACATTTAATAAATATAATTATGAATAAAGTGTCCCATACCACTTTTAATCTTTTAAATTTATTATCATTTTAAAACATAAATGTCTATATAAATAAATACTAAATTATTTTTTGAAAACATAGACATTAATGAGAAATATTTAGAAAAATAATTTTTTAAAACATTTAAAACGGCGTTTCAGTTAAAGAGTTCTTAGCCAAATGAGTGACACTTGAATACAAATAATAGAGGAATAAAATTAATAAAAACATCATAATATCATGTAAATAATTGTGTTTATGATATAATACGATAGTGAGAAGTATTAAAACCATTTAAAATTGAATTGGTTCAAAACAACAATAATTTCTCAATATAATATAAATTGAGATGAAATCTCCTATAAAAACTGCATCCTTAGATTAAGGAAAATTAAATTAAACAATAATGTGTAAAAAATATATATACACTCAATATTATTGGGTATTTAGTGTAAATCAATCAGAGGATATTCACACATGTTATTTTTAAAAAAACCAATGACTATGATTTTTAACTCAATGAATAGAAGTTAAGTTAAGATTACCCTTATCAAGTTCATATCAATGACATAAGAATTTATCAATGGAGTGATTATGTGTACCAAAAGTATATCATCACAAAGGGGAGTGGAAATTACAACATAAATAAATAAATAGTGATTCAAGACATTATAATAGCAACACATGATTATGAATTAGATGATTAACCCAAGGAATGGAAATGAGGTTAAAATATTCCTTACCAATTTGGTAACATATGAAACATACACCACATGAAAGAAGGAAGATAAAATTAATATGTAAATACACCTAAAAAATAGTATATTACACATATAATACAATCACTGGTAGTATAGACACCATATAAAAGGTTATTGTTGCAAATATATCATAAATCTAACTTGAATAAAAAGTGAGATGAAAACCACTTACCACATTGTAATCAATCGAGTCATAAGACCAAAAGTTAATGAACAAAAAATGAGTCATATAATACCATGAAAATGAATAGAATAATGATAATATATATCAAATGGAAGTACATAATACACCACATGAAATAAATAATTGGCGAACAATGGAAATCTAATGGAAATAAAAGTGAGACAAGAAACCCCTTACCTCATGTACGACATGACTCAATCGTTCTTTAATATCCAGAATAATAAAATAATGATAATATATGCTTTCTTAAGAACCTTATTCAATTTTTTTATTCTTTTTATATAAATTATACACTTTTATAAACAATTACTTAATTATTCGAGTTTATATCGCATATTTTGTCGATGATCGGAACGAGAGTTAATATTAAACTTATTATAATTATAAATTGTCCATGTGGTTGAAATTCCATTATCTACAGAATTAAATTCATGATTTATATATCTTATATATCATATATATCCGATATATATATGTATTTATAATAGTACATAACATTTGGTAATAAGAAATGGAATGCGCCATTCATAGAGACGGTAAGTCGTATGTACGCATTAACAATACTTTCATTTTTATTTTATATTTGATGGAATGAAAATGTAATGATAAATAGTTATATTATAATTCTTGTATAATATCTTATATAATGTAATTATCTTCATCATTTATACGTTCCATGTATGGCATGAATGAGTCATATCACTTTGAGGGGGAAATAGTCCGCATTTCTTCAAATAAATAATCGCATTTACCCATTATGGAAAACATATCGGTATGATATAAATGGAAAATACAGAAAAATATAAAAAATATAAATATATTATACATCACATAAAAATTTAGTTCCATTATAATGGCCACCATGAGATGTGGTACGAGATAATTGAACAATCATCATTTCGTGAGGCAGTTGTTTGCAGTCCACGGAAATAGTATGTCCTTTACCCATTAGATAAGGGTGTGTGTAAGTTTAGTTTGAATAAATATCAAAAAAACATCCTAGAATATTGAGGATATTGGTTTTGTTAAAAAATTACGGAATAAAAAGAGTTTTTTTGGGTCAGAGAAGTTAAATAAAACAAAAGAACTTAAGAGAAGACATTACCTTTAAATCAGACATCTCTCTTTGGTTTGAACCAAAAGGTTTAAATAAATTGACTTCTACATAAAGGAATGATTCTAAGAGGAGGATAAGAATGTTATGAGATTAATTGGGAAGATTTTGGAAGATCCAAGGGGCATGAGAACTGTGAGTAATGTAATATAGGTGAGGGATTTTCATAAGGAGAGGTGGGTCTCTTTAGGAATGTTCAAATATATTATTTTATTATATAATGATTTTTGGTTTCTCAAGGTTGGAAACTTATTAAAGTAAAATATAATATGACTCATGTTATAAATAAAATCATCCAATAAAAATTGGGCAGGTTTTGGATATAGTTTTAATCTTTTTGATCATATTTATTTAAATCATTAATTAATTATGTAAAAACTGCATAATAATTCTGTCATAATTATTTTTATTTATTCGATTTATAAAAATTTTAAAAAAAATATCATGATGAATAAACTCTTTTTAGATTTATAATTATTATTTATATATGATGAGATAATTTATATAACCCCATGTAAGAATTTATTTACTAAATGATATATTTTTAAGTATATTTTGTCTTTACACTAAATTAATTAATATAAAGTGTCAATGTCACTACCATGTGGCTCCATGTGGTCCTAAAATAGACACAGGATGACCATGGTCAAAAATGTACAAAAAATAGGAATATGACACATGTTAGGTTTATTTAATATTATTATAATATTATTTTACCATTATTTACCAGATTTTCCAATTAACTATGGTAAATAAAATATTTACTAAGGTAAATATTTAAAATATCTAAAAATAAAATTTACCTATTTAGAAATTTTAGTCCTCCTAACTACAAATATGGAATACATTTTTCCAAATTCACAACACATAATTAGAAAAAATTAATTTAATATTATTTCCATTTGTGAAAACAAATAGCGTGTTTTTAAGAAATAATGACCATCAAAATAATGACATTTATTTATGTCCAATTTTGAAGTGAAATTATTTAAAATAACCAAAATTGTTTTTAATAGTAAAAAAATAATACAATTACACATTAAAATCAATTAAAATGATTATATATTTTTATAATTTAAATATATTAAAAGGATTTTTTGAATGAAAATACAGTATTTTTCACTATTCCTAAAAAATAAACATTATCAGAAAAATACCAAAATTTAATCCAAAGTAAATATTGAAGTCCCAATTCTAATAAATAATATTAATTTGAAATATAGAATATATAATAGTGACCAAAACTATATTTAAATAGGGTTCTCCATCAAAAGGAGTAAAATCGACTTTTTAATGAATATTAGAGTATTTAGGCTTAAAATCATATTCTTTCTTATTTTAAGCATCTAAAATTTATTGGATAAATGTAAAAACATTTTACTAACACGTATATTAATATTTTAGTTATTTCTTTCCATTCCCTTTAATACAACGACTAGACGTTAACTACCATTAATAATAATAATATATTATTATTTTTAGTATGACCCAGCGTTGTGTTCCATGTTAGATTTCAGAGAAACCAGTTGTTGCGCATAGAGTACTCCATTGAAAATAGAGCCCCCTTCAAATTAAACAAAATATTTAATTTAAAACATTTATAAATATGAAAATTCAATATTCTTTATTTACCATAAAAGTTACATCCTTCCCCAATTTTGGGAGTTATGTCCTCCCAATTTGAAAATTAGGCTTGGAAAGTTCATTAAATGTCCCACATCAGAAAAAGATGCAATAAAAATATTATATTAAAATAATGAAAGAGAAATACAAAGGTCCCCCGAGATATCCCATACTAAGATTCCATGTAGGATAACATAGATATAGAAGAGAAACAAGCCATCATGGTTTGATGGAGGGTGGTAGAAAACATGATTAGGAGAAAGTTAACCACCAAAAAATGACAAAATTATTAAGTGTTAAATGGTCTTTGATTACCCAATAGGAAAAGATAAAAAAAATGTTTTTCTTTTTATTTACTTTTCAAAAATTTGATGAATTTATTTAAGAGAATGAATAAGAACATAAGGAACTATAGTTACATTTCATGTGGACATTCATCCTCTACTAGATTTCTACTACAACCATATCATTTCCATAAATGATGTGTATTCAGGATTACATGTTCACATTGAATGTACAATAATAAAATTCTAGATAATCACATAATCCAAAATAGATGAACTGTATTTTTCCCATGTCTTTAATCATTAACCAAAACCCAAATATTTAGTACAAGATTAGATAATCCCAAATAAAATAATATTTTGAAAAAATAATAACAACTCATAATCGCCAAAATTCCTCAAACAATGCCCAAAGTCTAATAAAGATCATTCAATAAATATCTATCCATAAAATTATTCATAGAAATCCAAACTATTATTGAAACATAAATATTATATTGATTTAATCACATAGTCTTCCAAGATAAATAATAACATTTATCTCCAAATATCATTAGTTACTTTAAAGTCTCATACTAAAAAGTAATTAACCTAATCATATTTTCCCCATGATAGGTTAATCATTTAAATAAATAAATCAAATCATCATATGTCTACAATAATAACATCGATTTTTCCAAAATAAAATTTCAACCACTACTCGAATAATGAGATTCTATAGTATTCTATTACTCTTAATCATATAATGTTTCCAAAAGAGAAAAAAACTTCTAAAATAACATTTATTACATAATCACTAAATAATTTACCTTTATTATGAATATCCATTTGATAAACCATAACTTCCCAAAATCAACTTATTCTTGATCCATAAAATCATTTAACTTAAAATAATTTTTCATTCTATCCAAGAAAATAACGTAGGATAGAGGAAGGCGATTAACACTTGTCGCCCTTCGGTAGTGGGATTTATTCCTGTAGCCTTTTTGGAGGCGATGGGTTGTCACCAATCTTATAGGTTGTCCTTTTTATAAATCACATAAATAAACCTAACATGTTTTATCTTAAATGGTGTTATTATACCTTTCACATTCATCCCAATACATTAAGACCTCAACAACATATATATTCTCTTTATTATTTTCACCACCAATGATGAAATACAACTATTTCCAATAGAAGGAACATCATAACATGATCATTATGTCCACATGGTTTCATCATCATCTTATTCCCTAAGGTATAAGGTCAATTCATTGAAAAAATGATTTTGAGATCCTTCAAAACCATTTTTGATTCATAAAAATACTCCTAGTACAAATTTTGTAATATGGGTGTAAAAAAAACCAGTTTCAAAAAATAATCTTGTATGAAAAAAATTTCAAAACATCTGAAAAACATGATTTTTGTAAAATAGTCCTACTGAATTTGAGTTGAAACGTTCAATAAATGTTCCTTTTTAAATACAATAAGTGTGTATTGAGATACTATATTATAAACGAAAATATAAATATGTTGTGCAATGTTCTCCTTCTTCAGCACATTTTTCAAAATCATAATATGCTTCAAAATCATGTGATATGGTAAAATATTTGAAAATTCCATGATAATATTTACCTTTCTCGAAAATATGATAATATTGAAAAATATGATTGGATTAAATACAACCCAAGATCAACAATGATATAGAGGTGTATTGGAGGTTATTGATATATCAAACAACAACTTGTAAGTGATTTTTATGCTAAAAAAGTTTCACAATCATCTGAACATGGAATTGTAATAATTATTGCAAGTATGTCTTCAGTACGAGATAGAAATATCATTTTACATCATCCTAATTGCACTTGTAATTGAAATTCCATTATCTGAGAAATTTATAAAATAAATATGTAACTAAAATAATAGACCTAGAGACTAACCATGTGTTTAAAAAAACTCTTAATCCCTAATGTGGCATAAACTAACCTCTGACAACCACTATAAGGACCTGGCCTTAATGAATTACATAATCTTGAATTAAATGAATAAGTAACTTTGAGGATATCTTCATGTTTAGAGTTTTAGAGAATTAGGCCAAAAAAATTACATATCAACTTTAACATTACACATAGACAATACTACTCAGTATCCATTTTTTCATAAAATAAAAACTCTTAAAAAGAAACATGTCTAGTTCCTTGTTTTAGACATCACGACATTTATTGATCCCATCCCTGAACCTGTTCATATTTATGTCCTATATAAATCATTTCAAAAACTTGTTATGTGCATAAAAATCTCAGTAAGGGTCATAAAATATTGAAATAAAAAATTCTCCATTAAATAAATAAAATACAATGAAACCATACTTTTCAATCAAAACATATCTTATGAAATCATAAGTTTTAGGAATAACACCTAGAAATCATAAATAATAAAGGTAACTTGTGTCATAAAAAACATTCATACATTTTATCTATCACAACTACATAGGTAGTTATGTTGGAATACCCATCACAATATATTCCCTAAATCTATTTGGAGAATCATTAACTTTTACCTCTTTCACATTACCCAATGCTTTGGAGAGCTATCTTGGGCTCAACAGCCCTAGGTTTATCACAGAACCATCCATATATGTAAACAATTCCCATGAACCATATCATTTTCATAACATATATATCAAGAATAAAATAAAGATAATGTTTCCACATTGGTATCACAATATATTAATTCAAGATATTGATATAATCAATTGTTTATCAAAACATTTTTAAAAACCTGTTAAAATAATTTTTAATGATATTTTTGAATCAAAGTGTCTCGTACCACTTTGAAAATTTTAAATGAATTATCACTTGAAAACATTATTATCCATATAAATAAATCCTAAAAACTATTTTTGAAAAAATGGACATTAATGAGAAATTTTTAGTAGAATAAATCCTTAAAACATTAAAAAAGATATATCAGTTAAAGAGTTCCTAACCAAATGAGAGATTCTTAAATAAAAATAAATGAGGAATAACATTAATCAAAAAATTATAATATCATGAAAATAACGGAATTCTTGATATAATATACCAAAGGACAGTATAAACACCATATAATAGTGAATTACTGTATAACAACATTTAAGTCTCAATTGAATGTAAATTGAGACCAAATCATTTAAAAAACTGTATCATTAGATTAAGAAAATTTAAATTACATAATAATGTGTGAAAATATATATACCCTCAATATGAATGGAGATTCAGTGTAAATAAATTAGAGGAAATTCACACATGTTCTTTTTAAAACCAAACCAATGACTTGGATGTTCAACTCAATGAATGGAGATTGAGTTAAGATTACCCTCATAAAGTTCATATAAATGACAAGAGAATTTATCAATGGAGAGATTTTGTGTATCAAAATTATATGCACAAAAAAGAGAGTATAAATTAATACATAAATAAATAAACAGTGATTCCACACATAATCAAAGCATGAGATGATTAAGTATTAGTAGATTAACCCAAGGAATTAAAATTGGGTTTAAAAGTTTTTTTACCGATTTGGTAACTTACGAAACACACACCAAATGAAAGAAGGGTAATACAATGAATATTAAAATAACAATTTAAAAAATTATTTTACAAAAATAATAAAATCATGTGAGTTTTATAAACCACATAAAATTAAATAGTTGCATATATATAATGAATCTAACGGGAATAAAAAGTGAGATGACAACCCCTCACCATGTTGTAATCAATCGATTCGTAAGACCAAAAGTAAATAACCACCAAATGAATCATAGAGTTCCTTGAATATAAATATAATCATGATAATATATATTAAATGTCAGTACACAATACACCCCATCTAATAGATATGTGGTGAACAATGGAAATCTCAAGATTTTAAAATTGAGTTAAGAAACCCCTTACCTCATGTCCGACTTGACTCGATCGTTCATTAATTTCATGAATAATAAAATAAAGATAATTTCACCTTGTATAAGAGACATTTTAAATTTTATATCCTTTTATATCCATTATTACCTTTTTATAAAAATTAGTAAATTATTTGAGTTCGTATAGGACATTTTGTCGATGTTCAGAACGTGAGTTAACAATGAAATTGTTATAATTATAAATTGTCCATGTGGTTGAAATTACATTTTCTCTAGACTGATATTAATTATTTATATATCAAATATATCATATATATCCAATATATATATATATATTTATAATAGTACATAACATATGATGATAAGAAATGAAAAGAAGTATTCATGGAGACAGTAAGCCGTACGAACACATGAACACAACTTTTATATCTATTTCATATTTAATTGAATGAAAATGTAATGATAAATAGTTATTTTTTAATTAAAGGGTAACATTATTTATAATTTAATTATCTCTAACCATTATACATTCCATGTATGCCATGAACGAGTCATATCAATTTGAGGGTGTTGTAGTCCACACATCCTCAAATGAAATTACCGCCATAACCCATTTTGGGAAATCATAATGGTATTATATAAATGGAAAATAATGACACATAGAAACAAAATAAATATAATATATTTCACATATAAATATCGTTCCATAATCATTTCCACCATGAGATGTGGTAGGATATAATTGAACAATAATCGTTTCGTGAGGCAGTAGTTCACCATCCACAGAAACATCATGTCCTTTACCCATTATATAAAAGTGTGTGTAATTGTAGTTCGAATCCATAACATAGAAACATCCTTGTATATTTCAGATAACGTTTTTGTTATAAAATATAGGAATAAAAAGAGTTTAGGGGGTTGGAGAAGTAAAATAAAACAAAAGTACTTAAGAGAAGACATTACCATTAAATCAAGTTTGTTCCTTTGGTTTGAATGAAAAGGTTTAATTGAATTTACTTATACCTAGAAAAATAGATATAAAATGAGAATAAGTTTTTAGGGAGATTAAATGGGTTAGTTTGGATGAGACAACGGGATTGAGATGTGTGAGTATTGGGTTAGAAGTGAGGGCTCTTTATAATGGGAGGGGCGCTTTAAGAATGTTTTAAAATATTATTTTATTATATAATGATATTCTGTTTATAAAGGTACACAACCTATTAGAGTGGAATAAAAGATGTATAAAGTTTGAAATAATATCATCCAATAATAATTGGATAGGTTTTATATATTGTTTTAATCATTATAATATTATATATTTAAATCATTCAATAATGAGGTAAATTGTGCATCATTATTATGTCATAACTATTTTTATTTATTTTATGTCTTAAAATGATAAACAAATATAATTATGTAGGAATTATTTTTAGATTTTAAATTAATATTTATATTTTAAGAGATATCTTATATAACCCCATGTAAGAATTGATTTACTAAAAGATATATGCTGAAAATTAAATTTTTATTATGCAAACACTTTTAAGGAAAAAGTGAGAAACCAAACATGACTTCATTATTTACTAAAAGATATATGTTTAATTCTTTTTTGACTTTAATTTTAATTAATTAATATAAAGTGTCATTATCACTCTGAAGTGGATCCATGGGATCCCAAAATCGACCCAAGGATTTCCAAAGTCGTAAATGTATCATCCAATAGTATTATGACACATTTTAGGGTAATTTAATAATATAATAATAATATTTTTACCCTTATTTACCAGATTTACCCATTAAACCTGGTAAATAAAATATTTACTTAGGTAAATATTGAAAATGATTATAAATAATAGATAACAATTTACACAATTTTGACATCATGATTCCAAATACAGAATCCATTATTCCAAATTCAAAGCATATAAGAGGTAGAAACTACTTTAAAATTTATTCTTTTTGTCAAAATAGAAAGCGTGTTTTTAAGAAATAATGACTATCAAAATATTGACATTTTTTTATGTTCAATTTCAAAATGAAATTACTCAAAATGACCAAAAAAGTTTTAAATATTAAAAAATTTATAATTATACTTTAAAACCAATTAAAGATATACTATATCATTATAAATAAATTAGATTAAATGGCAGTTTTGAATTAAAATACTTTATTTTTTACTATTCATAAAAATGAACTTTATCAGAAAAATACCAAAATTTTATCGAAATTAAATTTTGATAGCCCGATTTTAAAGAAGAATATTATTTTGTAAAATATAAAATATAAATGTTATCAACATTATATTTAAATATGGTTCTCCATCAAAAGGCATTAAATAGAAATTTTAATTAATATTAGAGTATTAATGCTTAAAATCAGATTCTTTCTTATTTTAAGCATCTTAAATTTATTGGATAAATGTTAGAACATTTAACAAACTTTTATAATCATATTGTAGTTAGTTTTTTCCCTTCCCACTAATTAATATCTCGGCGATAACTACTATTTAAAATAAATTTTTATTTTTATTTTTAAGTATGACCCAATGTTGTGTGCAACGTAAGATTTAAAACAAACATGTTGTTGTGTATCGAGTACTACAAAGAACATAACATCCAATTTAAAGAAAAAATAATATTTAAATAAGAAATTTTAATAAATATTAAAATGTTATATTCTTCGTTTACCTGGGATGTTACACTTAGAACTAGTTCTTAGAATTTTGTAGTTGAGGGAAACATATATTTTTAATTATCCGTCAGTCTAGATATCAATTATTGAGTTTTAAAAAAAGTATATATTACCAATGGTATAATTATGATTTAGTTGGGTGTATATCTAAGAAGATTTGGCATCCAGAAAAAAAATTTATTGCTCAATTTTTTTTTATATCAATGCCTTTATACAAATCCCTTTATTCTAATTGAATTCTATGAATAGTGTCACATCAATTGTCTTTTCAATAGTATTTTATCATTATTAGATTCCCATACCCATGATTTAATATGATAATAAATTTATATAATTCATCCCAAAGTATCTAAATTTTAATTTAATTAGTCAAGCGTGAAAAACCGTCTTTTTTTCATATTTTGATAAAAGCATTATTAGAATATCATATAATGAATTAAATTTATTAATTTAAATTTCTTATAGTTTTAAAAAATCAAATGTTATATTATATCCATGTCATAAAATAAATATCATTAGAATTTTTATATTAATTATAAATTTTCCTAACAAATCAAGTTTTCTATTTTTTAAATCCTTGTATATCTTATAAAAATACATTTTGTATTTGTAAAAAATATATTTATATTAATGATAGACATTTTTATATTTAAAAATATGTTAGGTTCTCATATTATTTAATAATAAATGAAAAAATACATATATGGATAAACAGTTCATTTATAATGTAAAATAATTGATTTTACAACTATATAACTCTTTCTACCCTAACCAAAATAGTGATCATAACTGATGACCCTACATGATCATCGTCACACGTCCCCATATGACATGGGCTTCCAAATAGTAGGAAGGATCTATAATAACTAATGAGGAGAATATACTCATTATATCATAATCATATAATAACATATAAATTACAAAAACATCATTAATAACTAAATAACTTATTATTCTTATAGATTTATAAGAAAAGAGATACTATTATTAAAAAACATATTTCCAAGAATTAAATAATTAGTTATATATTTCATTTGTCTCGTATCTCAAAAATATCAAATACTAAGATGATAACATGTGAAAAAAGTACAATATTATACCATAGAGGAAAAAATATACAACTTTAAGAATATACTTAATCTCATTTAAACATCTTTTAATTAATCATAAAAATTAACCCACAGAAAATGTGGTTTCAACATTTTTATCAGATAAAATTTCATCACAACTAGTAGGATACACATGGTGGATGTGATGAACAAATAAATTTAGACTATCACAATTAGAACCCTATAATATTCCACAACATATAATAATATATAATATTAAAAATATAAATCCATAACGAATTAAATATAACAAGATTTATAATTTTAACATTGCTAACAATGCCCCAACAAGACCAAATGGTATCTCATTCGATCAATTTTTTTTATTGAATCATAGTTTAACCATAGATTTAAAATGGGATACAAATTTGTTCTATATTGAAACTAGATTAAGCAGGACAATGTAAATGATGTATTTATAGTAATAATAAGTCATTCTATATAGGACTCAAGGAAGGAGTTTCATTAAAAAAAATATCAAACCATTGAATTTCCATGGAGTCTGGGAACATATCTATTTATCCATTCAAATGACAAGGAAAGATAAATCCATCAAATTTTCCTGACTATAACAAAGACTATATTTGTATTATGGTTATAAAAATAATTACAACATATGATGTTTTATAGAGTCATAATACTCACATATCCACCATGTCCACTAACTAGTAAGGGATCCATGTAATAAATTTTTTATCGAATATTTAATCTAGAAAATAGTCATTTTAAACACCATCCAATCAAGATTATGGACTGTAAATGCATCATTGTACTAACTAGTCTATCTAATCCATATAATAGAAATACTTTTTAGTACTAAAATATCATTCTTGTTCTTGTAATTTTAATTAATTTCATTACAAATATTATTAGGGAAGTAATGGATATATATTCTTAGGGTGGTGGATTAAAATACATTCTTAGAAAAACTGACAATGATAAGTGGTGCATAATGAAATACCACCCCCAGATAAAGAGTCATATTGATAACAAATCATGAAAAATAATGAAATAATAACACTAGGGTACACAATTTATACCCATAATTCTGAAATATAAAAAAATCATTGAACAAGACTCTATTTATAAGTATGATGAATAAAAAAATTTAGGATGATAAGAAAACACATGAGTTCCATAGAATCCCAAATCCATGATCTTCCCCAACATTACACACCTTCCATGAAACCTAGAAAATAACTCAAAATAGTGTTACAAGAAATCTCCAACATAGATGAAATCTCCACTAACATCACATAACTCTATAAATATTGACTTGGATATCATCCCTTTATATTCACAAAATTATAAAATATATACATTTTTACCAGGAATATATTGTATTACACATAATTGGAACCAAACATCTTGTTTTCATAGAAACAATATTTTTTTCTCCCCTCAATAATCTCAGAAATCATGATGTTATTTTACATGTTACCAATATTTTATGATGTAATAATTTTTTAGTTATGTTAAGGATGAAATGGTTTATTATAGATTACTATAACTAAATAATATTCTTGGAGGTCAAATAATATCTGCACATGAATGAAATATGTTTTGAAATATGGTAGGATGATATAGTAATGAAGGTTTGACAAAAACATGAGAATATAAAAGATTCATGAAAATTGAATTTAGTAGGTTTATTAAGGTGTGATAAAATTAAAAAAATAAATAATATTAAATGATTAAATAAATGGAATTATTCAATGACGATTAAAAAAAATCAATTTAAGAAAGATTATGTAATATGTAAGGATAAATTTATCATAAGTGAGTTACTGATTAAGAATTTTATAATTCTTTGGGAACATTACTGAGATAATAAAGGGAATATTTCTTACATAAATGTCAGTAAGAATAAATATAATATTGTATATGTTTTTTTGAGAACATTATAGTTTTCTTTAATATTCATACGATGTTATGTAAAATTCTAATAAGATAAAATTTAAAAGTATCAAACATCATTTTGCTTTAATAAAAAACTATGTATCAAGAGTTTTTGAATTAATAAATACATTTGGGAAATCAAAAAAGAAAAAAGTAGAATTAATATAATCATATATTCTCCGGAAGAAAAGAAACAATGAGGAGGACATTAACAATTTGAGAAAATGGAATAATTTATAGAGGAATAACAAAAATAAAACATATCTCCCCTGATATTTTTACCAAAAGTTGGTGAGTTATTATTTTTCAATAATTTGGTTTTTATAAATCCAATGTAATAGTATAATACACGTCTAATTAATGGATCTTATTTTTGAAGGAGTTTAGTAGAAGAATTTTAGTTTGGGGGACTTACTCATGTAGAAAAAAATATATATTAAATTTAATATTATAGAGTATTTATTTTTAGTTTAACTTAGATAGAGTTTTAAAGATATTTACATTCTTGTGTGAAGATTATCGGATGTTCATAAGTTTATGTTGGGTTGACTAAAAGAAGGAGTCGATTAGATGATTATATATATATATAATTTGTGGCCAATAGAAATATATGATATTACAAACATAAGGTGATATGCTCTATATAAATTAGATGTTGTGAATATGTAATATTTTGAAAGAAAAAACGTGTACAATGTTATGTATGAATAAAAGGGGAAGACCAGAATCACAATAGAATTTTCATACATAGTATATTAATCCACATAATATAGATTGTTGATCTATTTCAATGGCTGTGAATGAAATAGAAGTGGGATGTGTATGAATATTAAAAATGAAATATAATAATAATATTCTAGACTATTTTATATAAAATTAACATGAATTTAATGTAAATGTAATAAAGAACATATGAACATTAAAAATTCAAAATTCATGATGGTGACACAATGATTCTAGCCAATTATTGTGAAATAATATAATATTTTTAACTCCATGATTTGTGTGATCATTGATGAATACTAATGAATTTATATTTAGAGGCACTAAAGGTGGATGATAGAGATTTTAGGAATTATGATATAGAGATCATATATACTACATATTCATTAAATATTTGAAATTTAAATGTTAGTCTTATTTAGAGAATGGTAATAATAATTTGAGAGAAGAAAGATAGCAAACTGTCAAAATAATATTATGGATTACTTATTTAGATAAAAAATATGATCATTTTCTATATTGATTTTCAACATTTAAATGGAAGTGAATATATTCTATAAGTAAATTCAGTTGACAGACTAATAGATGATATTCTCTATATTAGTGTTTTGAATGGTCATGTTCTCAAAAACCAGATCACGATAGAATTTCAGATACTATATAATTTTTCATGTTCTAATTCAATAAGTTGGAGAATTTTTGGATTCTTATTAATTCAAAAGGCTCAAATAATGTTTTTTTGAATGTCTGAATAGGATTGAAAGTTATCTTTCCTATTTAGTGTTTGTGTTATCATTTTTTACTATCTAGATAAAATAAAATGAAACAATATTTAAGTTATACAGTAGATGTGAGAAGGTGTAGATTATTTTGTATATAAACATCTTATGTTAACTTTTTATATATAATATAAATATTTATCTAATGCTGAAATTTAACATAATAATGAATAGGTACCCACATATTCACTAAACCGATTTAAAAACATTATGCCTCATGAAAATTTAAATTTCATGTATATATGGGTTATGGTGGCATATTATTATAGGTGATGTAGACTTTAATTATTATCATGGGATAATTCTTGGATGAAATAAATATTTAAATTAAACCATTGATTAAATGTCCATTGTTAGTGTCACCTCATATTCTTGGTGACCTTTAATTAGTTTATATTAAAGATAAGACTCCCCAAAAAAATATTTACATTCTTTTAGAGTAAGATTCTAAATTATGTAAAAAATATATTTTTTACAACATTAAATAGAAAAAATGACTTAGGTAAAAAAAATTACATGCTTACTTATCCTCTCTCATGTATGTTAGAGGTTTTGGATGCTACTACAGTGGTATTTTCAATATGGTAGAATGGTTATTGAATAAAAATGTCATTGATGAGAAACATAATTGTTGAAAAATGGTATTTTTTTATCATGTATTAATAAAAAAATTACTATATTAATGTGATGGATCCCCAGACTACAAATTATATATATGATAAATTTGAAATCTTATTTTATTGGAATGTATATGTGGATGGAGATACTTTTTATAAATATTGATGTAAATTATATGTTATAAGGATGGCTGATGAGGAGAATCTTGATCAATAAATCACAATAACAAATGTTATCATCAACAATATTAAGGAATTAATAGAGCCATCTAATTATTTTGATATCATCATGAAGATAATAAGAATATTCCTGTATAGTTATGATACTAATGATTCTACATTGGATGATAGAGTTGATTTATATCTTGATAAACTGAAAAATAAAATTTCTACATCTAAAATAAATAAGGATAAAAATTTAACTATAAGATAAAAGAGGTGTTGTAATTTTATTCAATGAGAAATATTTTCATCTATGTTGAGAAATATGAGTACTACTATGAATCCAAATTTGAGTAAAATGTTTACAAATAATAGTTGATTATTTCACTTCACATAGAGATCCTAAAAAATGTTAATATAAAATAAAAGGATAAACAGCCATTTAAATGTGTTGAATATTATATTATAAGTAAATTTTTAACAAAAGAACCATGAATGAAAGGTTTGGGGGTCTATACATTATGATAAAAAAGGGAAAAATGAGGGAAGTACATGTGTTAAATGTTCAACATTACATTAAAAACTAGGTGAGAGGATAATCTTTTCTAAGATGAAATGAAATAGTTTCTTCTTAAATGATAATGAAAATACTCTATAATATAAATTCATCCTGAAGATGTGGTTCAATAAATATATTGAAAAATCATATATCATGTTAAAAATTTTAAAGAAAACTCTACGAGTGAATAAGAGGAAGATGATGAGACTAACAAGGAGCATAAATTTAATGATAAAATCATGAGTTATATTGAGATAATAACTAATCTAAAAAATATATTATGTTTAATAAAAAAATTATTAAAAAAAGTTCATTCAATGATTTGATTTTTGATATATTGAGTAAATTCAGAACAGAAATTATAAAGATGTAGAGAAAAACTTATAGTGAAAGGTCATGATAAAATACTTTCCAGAAAAGAAGAATATCTATTTAAAAATGAATTATGGTATCTTGAAGCTAAAAACAAAATAAAAATATGAATATTTATTTAAAAAATGTTGTATAAGTTAATGATATATCAGCATAGGATGATGTGAATAAAAACCGAAACTTATATTATCTTCCTACATCTAGTCATAAAATTTAACCTATATTACTAATAGTATAAGTCAACAACCAATATTAGTAATAAAAGGGATAATATAAGTTACACTAAATATTATTCTATATTTAATGTAGTTTATTTTCCTTTTAGGGATACACTTTCACATGAATAGTTTAACTGATATAAGAAATATTTTAGTAAAGAAAAAATATTAATATTGGTAGAGTTCATGCAATGGTGGAATATCATGTTTTTAAGGATATTTTTGGTTTTATTGAACCATTAGTAATAAGAACAGTAGTTTTTTTAATAGATTACATCCATCATTTATGCAGGAATTTAATCACAAATTTTTTGAAATGAAATTAAATAGAATTGTATATAGAAAATATATTCACCAGATGAACAAATTTTTAAATAAATGTTAAATACATCATGTTAATAAATATATATTTTATTGCATAAAATTAACTAGTTAAATAAGTGAAAAACTAGTCTATTATGTAGAAGATCGTATGAAAATTTCCCTATGATGAGTCTATAATACAAAATTAAATGACAATTTTTAAAGTTATTAAATGGATGAATAATATCTAATTGTTAATGAATCATTAAAATATATCAAATTATATTATAATTGGATACATCATCCTCCAATGGCCTGAAGGCCTTTATTTTTTATTGATTTTTTGATAATCCACCATTCAAGGGGTGAGGTGGAACCGTTACAAGGCCCATATATGTATGTATTACATGGCCCATGGGACTTAGAGGAATTCATTTCCCATAGGATTCAAACATTACATACAACCCAGACTAACTACTTAGAACTTCTCCTCCTCATTATCTTAATCGTGAAATCAGCTCTCCACCTTTGCATGGTTGTTCGGAAAGGCCTTCTCGTGCATGCACAAACTTGCCCTGATGGCAAGTTCCATACCCAATCATTCTTGCAATCTTTTTAGCTTGTGCTGTGGTGAAATCTCCTTGGTCATCCTACTTGTAGAGCTCATTCCTTGTAGGTTGTCTGGTTTGCATATTCACTAAAGGTGGCCCGAAGGCCTTGAGGTTTCCCAAAGGCCTTACTGACCTGAAGGCCTGGGTGGCCCGAAGGCCTTACAGGATGTAGGGAACAAATCGGTGGCCCAAAGGCCCAAACGGGGGTATATTCCCAGTTTCTACAGTGTCAAATAGTTCCTTCTATAGTTCCCACTATAGTACCTGCTACAGTACTGCTACAGGCTTGGATACCCAATATATGTTATTCCTACAATATAATATGTGATAAAAGTATTGAAATACATCATAGAACATGATAGATAATTTGTATATGTTTTCAATGTAACCTCTTTAGAAATCATAGTAATTTTTAGTGATGTGATTAATGATCATAAAATAAAATCCACCGATGTTATACACATTATTATTAGTAAACAAATCAAACTATGCTTAATAAAACTTTTTTAATATATGGATTAACATCATATTAGGATAATATCATAGATAATATATATGTTAGAATAATATAAAATTATCACTAATGTAGTTATAATAAGTGGAAACTTATTGAAAATTATTTATTAAAGTAAAATGTTCTTTTTGATTGGAAATGATTAGAATAAACAATGGTAATTAATACTTGTTCATATTTACCAAATGAACATGATATGAATTAGGAAATATTTTTAAGAGAGAATGACTATAATAGAAGAGGAAATAAGATGTTATTTATGAAATATGTTAATAGGGAAATCCGACACATGAAATCCAAAAAGTGGGTTGATATTCAGTCCACCAAACCACTTGCAATTATACATTTTTATTTATGTGGACTTATAAGGCATAAATCCAAAAAAATTGATCCTAAATTTATATTTTTTTTTATTTCACCGGAATGTTTTATTTTATTTCATGGAATCCATATGTTATTCATTGGAGATGCTAAACATATTAAGAAAAGTTTTTAGAAATAAGTGATACTGAATTATGTTATATTGATAAGATATATTGGAAAAGAGAAAAAAAACTTTTTGTACTAAATATTTATGTTGGGAATTAGATATCCATATAGTGATACATGATCTATCTTTACTAATTTATTTATAGAATGGATGTGTTGGACGTGTTTTTGAAATGGTATTACCCATGATATATAAATATAACCTCTCAAAAAATTTCTAAAGATATGATATATGTATATTTGGGAATAATAATGGTATATTAATATTAAATAATTTGTCAAATAAAACATATTCTAAGATCTTACATATGAATATCCCTATATTATATTCTAAAATGGTTTTGGGAGGTCATTTTTAATGAATATGAAAAATCTATATTTTTAAATGTTTGATGAGAAAGATGAGGAATATATATTTAAGGTATACTAATAAAGTGGTAGAAGATAATGGTGTATAAAAAATGACTCAAAAGTTTTTTATTAAATTGATTTAATATTTATTAAAAAAATTATATTTAAGAAGAAATTTGATAAGGTGTTTGCTGACGAAAATTAATATGACATTTAAAATCATTAAAAATTTAGTTAAAAGAAAAATGATCATGATACCTTCCAAAAAAATTGATACTCTAATAATTATAATAATGAAGAAATTATCAATGGTGTTCCAATAATGAAATATAAAAACATATCATGAATTATTGAAATAGAAAAAAACTACAAGCATTGAAGATCTAGTATAATATAAATGGTAATTGAAGATTCATATACCAATAACTTTTAATTTATGTTGGGCTTAAGAGCATCCTGGGAGGGGAGGGGTTAACACGGGTGTCAAATTATTATTTTAAAACAACAGATATTATTCCCACATTAGTATAAACTTCTAAAACATGTCCGATAGAATCATGTAGTAATAAAACCATCACACATAGATAAAACAGAATATGTTTACATGGTTCACTACTAAGTGATAGTCCAAGGAGAATATGCAAATAGTAAATTGGAAATACATATATCCACTAATCTTCACAAGTTGTTGTGGAATAAATATGTTTAGGCATAGTCACTCCATCTCAAGAACACATTTCTATATAGATTTTCGGGATATCACACTGCCCCCCTTTGAACACTTCTATTGATTCCTTCATTCCCACGGCCTTGGATGAAGTCTTTTCCACTTTAATAACATGAAATTCAGTTCAAAAATTTGGGGATGTAAGTCTTTGTAGCCAATTATCATAAGACACTACCTTCACCATAGTCCTCAATCTACGCACATAAAATCACTATTAAATAAAAACATACAAACAAAAAATGCTAGATTCACAACCCAATAAAATGAAAATAAAACCCGTTATTTCACACAAATAATTGGTTTTTTAATTAAATTATATAGTTCACTCAAATTTGTCCTTTACACAATAAAATAATATGTTTAAATTTATCTATTCATATATAAGAAATGTTCTTCAGGGAAGTTTTCATTGTGGAGATTTTTGGTGCACGAGTATTTCACGTGACCGAGCAGAAGACCTTCATTAGAAAAAACATTTCACATGAATGGGTAGATAAATATTTATATACATGGATGAAAGTATTTATATTTTACTTATTCATCTTTCATTGTATATGTAATTTTACTCCTATTCTTAACTATTCATTTTGGTGTCACCTTTTGCACCCAAGTTCCATTCACGCCTTCTAGAAAATATTCTTGTCACACAAAATTGTATTTCATGCAATTAGAAATATTTTGCATTTTTTCCTTTTCCATATTATTATGTGAATATCATAAAACATCACTTGCATGTATTTTTTCAAACCACCTCCACCCTAGAGTGAATCATTTATCCTTTACTCGGAAAACCATTTTTTTCATAAAAAAAAATACTTTCCCCATTCTCAAAATTTTGGCCCCAAAAAATTTGTAAAACACAGGATAACAATTCCATATTCAAAAATGATTTCAGATTAACCGTAAAAAAATTTTTATTTAGAACTATTTGATCAACCATAATGTGGATTAACACAAAACACGATATTAATTCTCTTTGGAACTATGAAAAGCCTTGGTTCCAACAATATACTCCATTGGGGTTGTTGAAAATCTGCATACAAATTCCATAAAAACATCACCATTGATAAAAAACTAGTAGGCATGGAAGAAATTTTCCATCACTCTATGCCTAGGTGAGAAAATATCAATGTATAATAATTAGTGTAAAATTATAAGTTCATGCCTCCATAGGAAAAAATTGAAGTTCATTACACCGTAGAATACTGAGTAGTCTTGCAACCAATCCTTCAACCCAAATACTCGTTTAATTCCACTAATCTCCCAAATTGAAAATAGAACAAAAAAATTCAATTTTTATACTCTTAGTACTAAAATAACAACCCCATGTACTGTATATACCCTATATATATGTATCACATCCACAAAAAGATTAAAAAATTAACTCAAAATGAGAGAGAGAAACAACCATAAACTCTTCATGCACTCGGATGGGGTGAACAATGAGGTTTAATTAATGTTTCATGGATATATATGCTTCCAATATCTTAGTCATAATTTAATCTATAGTTTCATTAGTTCCAACATGCTAATATTTAAGGACTCCATGTTTATCTATTTCTTTGGTGATGTGATATCTGTTCTCAATATGTTTGGTTTGAGAGTACTAAATATGATTCTATGTAATATCTGTCACACAATGTTTTTCAACATGACTCACTGTTGGTTGTTGCACCTTAGCACTAATATTAGTATTTTGTTTCTTCATCCATAAAAGATAATGAAAATCCCTTATATAAGGGATATACTCTACTTATTCCTTACTAAGATAAGTCCATTCTAGTTACTTTCTCAACCCTCCCACCCATTTCTTTCTAATGTAAAATGACCCACCACTAGTAAACTTTATATCCACCATATATCCAACCCAATTCAACCTAAAAAATGTTGTAAAATAATTATGTATTCATTCATAAAATTATAATCCAAATTTGATAGTACATTTAATATACCTCATGATTCTTTTAGCTTCTTGAAAATTATATTCCTCTAATCTAATTTGAATGTTATATTATAATCATGTTCTAATGAAGATATCTTTCCAAGTAACAATATATTATAATAAACATTTATTGACTCTACTATTGGTTAATTTATCTTTAGATGTACGATCATCACGATTTCAATGTTTTTTCATCAACACAATCATTTTCAACATTGGTTTGGGGTCATGTATATTGAATTTCATCAAAATATATCTTGCATTTTTTCATAATAAATTAAGGTTTAATAAATGTTTTGAAACACATGTAGCCCCACTAAGTATGTGAATTCCTCAATAATAGAAATTTAAATGTATTATTTTATGTGATTAAAAAATATTTCAACTAATCCCTGCCTAATTATTCAAAACACAATATCATCCACATACAAAAGAACCAAAAATAAATCATTATTAGAATTATTCACATAGTTGTTACGTTCAAAACCTCATCTTCAAAATTATAGTCTTTTGGAATAACAATCATGTCATGAATATAACACTCATGGATCACACGTTAGATTATAGGGAGACTTATTTAATATAAAAAACATTAATCTTATAATTTATAATCCTAAATCCCCCTGATTTGTTAATGTGGGCATCTTCATTGAGAAAAATATTTAGGAATTCCTTTTTTATGTCCATATGATAAAATTTTTACACTCATTGAATTTATATGGAAATAATGTGTCAGATTGACTCTATTCTAGACACTAGAGAAAAGGTTTCTACAAAATTAATGCCTTCAATATATTAATATAATTTACAGACCAATCAATCTTTTTTTGAGATCACATTTCCATACTCATCAATTTTTTTAAAGATCATATTTTTTCCAATCACATTATGATTTTCATGTCTTATAACAAGATCACATATTCTGTTCGTTTAAATGTAATCATGTTCTTAATTCATATACTTAATCTAGGATTCACTCTTTGATGCTTCCTCAAATTTGGATTGTTCCAAAATTGATAGAAAGTGAGAATGTGTTTCATTCTTCATTATCATTGTCTATGTACGTGTTTTCTAATCCCCATTCACAGTGAATTGATAAATTTATACTCCTGACATTATCTTGTTAGGTTATGATGATGCAAATTCATCAATGGTTTTTTTATTTCTCTTCCAAATCATAATAATTTAGTGATCGCCTAATGTTTTGAAATCCTTCAACTATTTATGCATTTGAACTTGTCCCTTTTCATCATTTATCTTCATCATGAACCATATCATTATATGATATCAACAATGTATTTATGGTTTTAAAATCAATAATATTGACATAACATTATTCCAGAATACTTCTAAAAAGATTATTGTAATAATTATATCCTTTTTCATTGAATGTCCACAAAATAATACCTCATATTCAAAATTACCCTACTATCCATGATTTCAATCTCTATTTGAGAATGGAAATTTACTTCAAAAAACAAAAAAAATACTTCAGAGAGGTATTCTTTGAATAGAATATATCATATAATGTCCTGGTCCCCCCCATAAAAACCCATGTATGATTTTGATATTATAATACTACTTGAACATCCTCTTTCTAGTAATGATGAGAAATAAACCTCTTAATCATCACAGTTATAGACATATTTTTCATATTTTGATTTCTATGTTCAACAACACAATTTCATTAAGGGGTTCTCATCAAAGACACCACTTTGTTTATCCCATGTATTTTGAGGTAATTTTGAAATTCAATGCATGTGTATTCTCCTCTATTTTATGATCTTAGAATACTGATTGTGTAGTTAGTTTCATTCTTATCTCTTCGATGATTACTCTTTGTGTAATAAAGAATGTTCTTTTTCCTCAATATATACATTAAAAAATCAATTATATTATTATAATCTATAAAAAGAATAATGTGAATCTCTGTATTTGTTCCAACAACATTCATTAGGCCCCATACATTTGTGTGGATAATATCAAGTGGATTCAGTTTATTTTTGATCTTCGGTCGATATGAACTCCTGACTATATTTCCTTACAAGGATGCATCAAATTTATTTTCATGACGACACTTAATATTTAGAATGTAAATAACAATATTATTTCTATATATATATTCCATGATCTGTTTGTTTATATGAACCAACCTACGGTGGGAAATGTTGTTTTCTTATTCAATTATTAAGAGACATTATTTCTCTTTAGATGAAACCTGGTATAAATTGACATATGTTCAGAATCTTTTCTTGTGAGATTTATCCATATTTCTTTTAATATTTTACCCCTTCCAATTAAATTTCACTATAAGTAATATTTCATAGAGTTTACATACACTTTGGAGATTTTGACACAAACTATCAACATAAAGAAACTCATTTTTTCATAGCTCATCATTTGAAGGTTTTATATTTCCACTACATTTGATCTTTAATCTAACATCATTACTAAATCTCACTATTCCATTTACCCTTTTAATGATATTATTAAAACATTATGCATTTATTTTCATGTAGGATTAATATGCAGTCTCCATAATCTAAGTTCTACTGTTCATTGTTGCTTTAAGGGCTATTTTTGCAATATTTTATTGCTCAATTTTCTTATTTTACATGCAAGAGATAATTGATTCTCTGAGAAAAAAGGATGTATTTTAAAATACCTTAATAATATAAATGGGTTCATCATACTCATACTCTTATTATAAAGGATAAAACCTATTTTTAAGAGGATATCTACATGGTTAACATGTATTGACTTTTCTCTGAGTTTCGTAGGTATTATTCCCACTCTTCCTCTAACAAAAATGAATTTTTTTATGACCATTGTTAAAATAGTGAAAAATTTATCCATATATACTAATTATTATATATGATAATGGATAAGGTACCAAAATATGTTTATGAATTCTAAGAACTTCTTTGTTTAGATAGATTCTTATTCATTCACAATGAGACATTATATGGCCCCAAAAGCCACATAATTTACATTTCATAAGAGGAAATGTATTCTCATTCGCATTTCCTTTCATTTCCTATTCATTTATTATGGTTTTTGGATAGAGATCCTATCTTTATAGATAAGGATAAATTTTCCCCCTTTTCTATTTTATTCAATGCTTTCATTTTTTGGTAATCAGGTGCCATTGTGATATGTCCAAATTTCTTGTTCCCTTTATTTTGGGTTATCCCATTTCTAGCATTTGATGTTTCTCGATCATAGAAAATAAACTTTTCCCTATAATGGTGGATATTTTATTATAAAAATACTTATATACACCTTCAATACTAAATTTATCTCTTTTTGATAACTCTGAATATGAAAATATTCCAGACTATAATTTCTTCCTTGATTCCATTCATTTTGATCTTATTTCCAGTTTAATCCTCAGACTGAAATCTTCTTTCCCAGGTCCTTCATCCATATTATAATTTCCCAATAATATTTCTGTTTGTTAATTGATTAATTTATTCTTATCTTAAATCCTAATATTAAATTCCAAAACATCTAGTATGATATCTGGAGATGTCACATGTTCTTCTACATCTCATTAATGAAAATAATGTTCCACTTCAAACTGCTCAATAACCAATGATGGGTCATTATTTATTGTTCTCAACTTTCTGTTTCTATTTCTATTATTTAAAATATTATCACTACAACCCTAATGTTTCACCTTGAGAGAAAAACTCCATGTAAATAATTTTCTTCATATTTTTTAGGTTCTTCCTTTTTGACTATTTCCATGAAGGATGCTTCATGGAAATATTTCCAAATCTGGTTCTAAATTCACAAAAATATTATTGTAATCTATTTATTATTTTTTATGATGTTATTTATATGAAATTTATATCATTATTTTAATAATCCTTTGTTATCTATCTTATTTTCAGGCTTCTTCCTGATTTTATCATTATCTTTAAATAATTTTTTTCCTTGGGAATCAAGAGGCAATGTGACCAACATTACCTTTCCTAAAAAAAGCCAAATGAATATTGCCTTTAAATCTCTATTTTATCTCTTGAAATCTAATGAATAAGGGGAAAAAATATCTCATTCTCCATCATCACAAAATATAGATATATTATGTTCTTACCGGGCTATGAATTACAACTAATTTCTTACTCTATAGGACACATATTCTAGTTTAACTCTCATTTCATAGGTAACCAAATAGCTAAGTAGATCATCAAGAGATAGATTAGTCAAATAAAATTCCACTATAGAAGATAATTTTGGATTGACCAGATATAGGAGGCTTCTCAGCATTTTCTTCACAAATTTATTATATTTAATTTCTTTTCTAATTACTCAAATATCTCCAATAAATTTAGTTACTCTATTAAAGAAGCTATCTTTATTTTCATTTGGATGCATTTTCAGATAATTTAACATATTATGTAATAGTTTCAGTTTTCTATCCATTTATTTTCTGTCAATTTTATATATATATATATATTATAGTTTCTCCCACCTGGAATTTTCTATAGTGAAACTAATAAACATCATATATATTTGATCATAATGTGCTTCAGTAGGAGCATTTTGTTCATTGGTATCTACATCAAGCATTTTCGTATATATTTTATTGATAGAAAGACCCTTCACATTAGTGACCTATAACCCATGAGTAGTGGAAAAAATAAATTCAATTCCAAGGGTTATCAAATAAGATATCATCATGTTCTTCATAATTGAAATGTTTCTTTGATGAATGAGGGGGACTCCAATAATATTCACCAAATTCTCCTTCAAACAATAGAAGAAATATTCAACTCCAATAACATGCATTCTTTAATACCACTTTTATGATCCTAGAGCACCATGATAGAGGAGGCATTAATTTGGGTGTCAACATTTTTTTTATTGATGGGTCATGTTCTCATATTGGTAGGAACTTACAAAGCCTCTCTAGTTGAATCATGTTGTTATTAAAAAATTACAGTTAGAGATACAACACAACGATTTTAATGGGCTCACCTCTAAGATCTAGTCCATGGGGAATCCACTGCATGTGTGTTAGTTATACCTAAATCCACTAATATTCACAATTTTTTTAATATAAAATTTTTCATAAAATCAATCAATTATAGGAACACTACCATTAATGGTTTTATGGATAACAAAAATCCACCTTCTAAAAAATTCCATATGCTCCCCTTTTATCATTAACATAGGTAATGTCTTACCCAGTTTAAAAACTTGAATGTCTCTACCATTTGGGTATTTAATACTTTGTACCGATATATCATGACAAATAACATTAACTAGAGTCCGGAATTGAGGCAGTTGAAAGTACTGATCTATCAAACAAGATAAAAAAACTCATTAGACACAAAACTTAGAAAAACATACAAAACAATTAATCATTGGTGATTTTTTGGGTTTTCCAAGCAAATTTTATTTTCTTCATTTAATATTTAATGCGAGAAAGTAAAAATTTTAAATTGTTGTTTTTCGACAAAAGAAACATTCTTCACAAAAGTTTTCAACATAGATCTCTATAGTTTACAACCTTTCAAGAAAAAGAGGCACAATATCTTCATTGGGAAATATACTTCGAATGAAGGGGGTAACAACCTATTTATAAAGATATATGAAACTATAAAAAATTTCCTTATGTACATTCCATTTTTCATGAATGTTTCCTCCCATGCTGAACTCTTTGTTTTGATGTCTCCCATAACACCCATGTATCTTTTGTACCATCTATATAAAATGAAAATATTCATATCCCATAACACTCATGCTTCCTGTGTACCGTCTACATTGCAAGAAAATATTCCTACCATTCAACCCATCTGTAACCAAATAAATAATCTTGTGTCTGTTTATTTACATTGTCATGTTTTTAGGTGATGATATTAAAACATAACTTACAAACATGTTTTTAAACCAGGTTAATGCTTGCCTGAATCTTTCATCATTTACGTGTATAACCATCATTTACCAAAAATAGATTTTCTCACTCTCAAAATTTTGGTCCCCAAATTTTTCTAAACACTTTTAAAAAACTCCACCTTCAACACTGGATCCATTTTCACCATAAAATGCTATTCTTGATAACTCCTTAATCAACCCTCGTGTAGATTAAAAAAACACAAAATACACGCAATTTACAACAATGAAAACCCTTAGTTAAAACAATTTATATGTTGATACACAATTGATATTAGATTCTATTGAGAAATATTATTGGATAAATGATATATATGAAGGGATAGATTATATTTACAAAAATGAAACTTGTGCGATTCTTCTATGACTCGAATGAAATCATATTATTGGAACTAAGTGAATGATAAGAAATAAACTCAATGAAAGTGTTTATATATCAAGGAATAATTCCATAGTATTTTTTAAATTTTATTCATAGGTGTAAATAATTTATGTGAATGAAAAAATTCCATATGTTTCCAGAAACAAATCTATTAGAATAATTTTATCAATTGTTGATCAAAATAACTATAATGTTTATCCATTGGATGAGAATTATTATTTATTGAATATAGATCATGTTGAAAATTTTATATAGTTTAACTCAAAGTATTGATATATTAATGTGATGGAAATATGAAGTGAATTTTAAAGAAATATATGTATGAGTTAAATAGGCTCGATTATCATGTAACTCCAAACAATATAGATTCAAAAAACAATTTTACTTATTTGATGGAAAATGTGATAGAATAATTTATGTTAAGAACATTAGTATAGGTAAACAAATTATAAATATCTATATTGATGAAATTTTTTTCTTATGTTATAAGGATTATTACCAATCAATATTTTTCAAAATATAAAAAGATGAAACTTAAGGTATCATTTTTGGGGGAGATGAATTTATATCTATGATTATATTTTTTCAATAAAAAGAAGAAATATTTTATTATATTAAGGTATGTATGACCCATATTTTTCCTGGTATGTACCTCAAAGAGTTTTTCATTTGAATCATGGTGTCTAAATATTGTTAGTTAATGAAGAGTATTTATTGAGGAAAATTACTCATGGTTCATGGATGTTTGTTTGTTTGAAAAAATGAGGTATTTGGGCAAGAGTATATATAAGAAAATATGAGTGAATCCCCACAAGTAGTAGATCAGGTTTTGTATTTAAATTAATGATGTCTAGGTAAATGAGTAAACTCTTACCAATGTTTCTTGGAAACATGAGAAGCATTATGGGGTATTTGGGTTTTTATAGGGACCCCATCTGAATAACTATATCCAAAATTGTTACACCCCATGTAAATTTAATAAATTCCATGAAATGGATTCAAAAAAGATGTAATTAATAGTTATAGTTCATGAACTGATTTAGTACATGACGAGATCACACATCATGAAATTATATTACACGACATTAAATATTTGATAAGAATAAATAATAATATGAGGATACAAGTTTTTTGGAATACCAATTTAAAAATAAATACAATATGTGTAAATATAGTAAACATTTATTAATTTTCCAAGAATGTTTACAATTGGTGTCATCCATCTGATTTATCATTCACCTTGTAAGCAATCTTTTTGTCTCAACAGAAGATCTTATTATAGAAAATTTTGGGCCCCTTAAATCTATTTTGGGTGTCCCATTTGTGTGGTGAGTCCCTAGAATGTTATTTTGATTTGGTTGCCTCTTATATTCTATCATCCTATGATTTTATCTATGTAATATCTTTAATATTTTCATTTCTAGTATTGATCATGATTGTTTAGGGCCGAGGAACATTATTGTGATCATTTGTGCCTCTCTTCTTGTTGGAGAATCATGTTAGAAGTGTTGGTTGGCCATTAGTTAAAGGTAGGGGTCTAAACCATGACCCTATGGTTTAATTTTTTTCAAGTGTGTAAAATATTGAAATATCATCAACATATCATATTAATAAAGTTATATGATGAATTAGACAATTCTTTATAGTATTGTTGGGCCCAACTATCTATTGACATAGATTGTGTCTACTATTCAGGTGAGTGCATGCTCAGTTATAAATGAATTGTTTATTGGAATAATGTTTGATTATCATGACATGGATTATATGGTTACTGTTTGTTATAAATTCAACTTGTATTGGCTCATGTTATTGGTTATGACTATCTGATATATGATATAAGTAATTTAAAAATAATTTATAATTTGTTATTAACCATTATGCCTGATGATTTGATATTGCGATATAATTCTTTTACAACATGTGTTGTGGTAAATGTTATCCTTCATATATAGGGTTCTATCTTGGTAGAGACATGATGAAATGATTATATAGGGGGCTATGCCTAGTGACACATGATAAAATGATTATATACTAGGATATACCCTAATATATGATGAAATTATTATATAGTAGGCTATGCGTAATGAAGAATGATGAAAATATTATATTTTGAGATTGGAACTGACACATTATTAAATGATTATATATCATTCTCAACCCTGATTGATTATTAAAATTATTATATAGTGTGTTTTTACCCATATTTATGGGATTTATACCTTTTTATAAGGTTTTGGTTGGGACTTTTGTGAGACATGATCAAAGACATTCCGTCATGGCGCTAAGAAATATTATTTTTTATAATGGGTATATGGTATGGTTGGCATGGTTGGGGGACATGATCAGAGATATTCTAGCATAGAGATCAATAAGGTTCATGTGGTATTTTTGAAATTTATTAAATAATTAATATAATTATTGGTTTTGTAATTTTATGCACATATTATCAAACCAGTTATGATTATAAATGGTTGAGTAAACCAAAAGAGTTATAATAACACCCTATTTAGTTCACCATTTGGTACGTGAGTAGATTACATGGATTCATGACTCGAAAAGTGCATGAGACCTTTTTGTTGAGTGTTTTTTGATGGATGTGCTGGTTTTTTGTGATATGATTCTAAAATGTTTGGGACTAGGGTATTTTTTTAATATTATTTCATCTACTCAAATTTTATTTTGTATTACTTATTTAATAAAATTTAGCTACAATTCATCACATCATTAGATTCCTTTATTATTTTATTTGATTATTCATTCGAGTTCCATTGTATGTAATCTGATATATTCCTTTTCTTCCATTATTTTCCCAATCTAAAATTTATTTATTAATTTTTATGTTTTTTAATTTACTTTATGTTATATCTTTTTATCTAGGGGGTATAGTCACCCCAATATAATTATAACACCCATTCCCTTATTCGGTGGAATATGGCATATGTGGAGGCTTTCTTGCGGACTTATAACTAGCAATTTTTGGCCACATGAGAGAATGATGGATCAGGTGACATTACAATGTGGCATAAAAGGTAAATGATTATTTTATGTTTCTTTACTATTTTGGAAATGTATTAAAGATACTAGGATGTGTTGGGATGTTTTAATGATTGTGTTCATTGGAGTAGCTAAACCATGTACAGGGGAAAATCTATGTTCCCATGGGTGGATTACAGTTTATATCATGTGCTTGTTACAGTTAATGGTATTTCACTATGAGTAATTCAAATGTAGTGTTAAGTTATTTTTTTATGTTGTTATTGGGTTTGATATTTATACTCATGTCCCTCTATGGAATATGATATGTATGAATAATAATGTCCCAGACATGGATTTCGTAGAATGCTACCCCAACCTCGGTTGGACAGATGGCCTCGAGCACATCTCCACAAACTCTAGAGGATATCAACTAATAGTAAGGGAAAAGGTTGTGTCTATGGGAAGAAAATTCCTTCTAAACATAGTGTAACACATTGATAGTAATCATAAATTTCAATAACAGATGAATTAAAATAAGAATACAACAAATAACTTCAATGAAAAGTATAAATAAACAATACCAAAATCAATCTCACTTACAAAAGATGGGAATACATGTAATTTCATGTGCCTAAAATGCACCCAAAATTATTATACATTGTATTAGAACAATACATGAATAAAAAGTACAAAAAGGCTAAATGTTATCACATCTCTATCTTGGGCTCCCATTTTTCTATGTTGAAACTGTAAACCTATAGTAGGGAACTTTATAGTGTCTATATCTACAGTCATATAGACTGTATGTGTACCCATTGGTGACTTGAACATGGTGTGAGATAAAATCCTAGGAGGAAACCACCAATGGTCTAATTTCATCTAGTTAGTGATTATATTACAATAAAATATTTTAATCACTAATAGAATGTGTAATGATTATAAATAAGTTAAAAAAACTATAATGATATGGGTTCCCATGGAAACCCATATTCTACTACCTATTTTTGAATTAAATTCAAGTCTCTAAAAAAATAATAAATCATGTATTAATTCATAGTGATGTTACATTTAATAAATAAATACTAAACCTCTAACAAATCCCATTGTCCCCCATAAATAAATGTGATCAATAGATTCCTAATCAGGCCATCTCTAAGGTGAAATACACTAACTGAATCAATGATTATACATTCCCGTGGAATATACATCATATCAATAATTTAATTGATTATTTAATTAAGAACCTCATCCCTTACTTGGAAATATTTATTTGGAATCCTTGTATCTCTCCAAGCATACCACAAATAAAGAACCTTAAAACCCAATCCTGGAAATTCATCATTGAAATACATTTATTCCTCTTGGTGTGGTATAACATCATTTCCACTCGATTCCATCCTTGGTGGTATACTAAGGGATCTCATGTATTAACCATGGAGCATGTGACCAACTACCCTATGAGTCTATCCTTGGAAATCCATATGTATCCCAAGTATCAATTGAGTGTATAATAGTCACCCCATAAGTGTATTCCCTTCGATTTATACTAGGGATTCCAAGTGTCACATAGTATTAAACAAGGTAGTATCCAAATGAGTCATTCAATGTCATTCATATATGAAACCATGTCTCACCTATGTCATATAAAAGAATTTATTCACTCAATATCCTTGAATTAGTTATATGTAATCAACATGATGAACTCATTTAAATCTCACCTCTAAAGGATTATCAATGAATGTATGAGATTAGAGTGATTTTAAATTTAATTTCATTATTTGAGAATATCAATATAGGAATCATCTAAGGTTTAAATAATAAATTACATGGATGTAACCTAGTTTCATGATAATTTTCCCCCATTATTTAATAAATTCTAATTATAAATAAAATTGTAACAAAAATCATCAACTAAAATTGCATAGAATGGGTAAAACTATCACCTAAAGGGTGAATAAATTAATATGTTACCCATATTGGTTCATTTAATTGGACAACACAACTGAGGTATAGTTCCAATTAAATATCAATAACCCTTAATTAATTATCAACAAGTCTCAATAATTAAATATGTCGCACCTATCAATTTAAATCAAGGATTAATCTCCATTCCAACGGTGTCACTCTAATAAATTTTATCTTTTCACAAAAAATATATATATAAGAACCTTGACATTGAGGGAAAATAATGATACCACTTACCATAGGTCCATAATGGAGTTCTTGACCAGTATCTGCTTATGATTCGACTCAGATTAGCAGAAAAATTAATAATATACAAAGAATATGGAAAATAGTGCATATTATCATTCACATAAATAACTTCATAGAATCAATTTTAATAGAATAATTATTCAAAAATAATTGAGTACTCACTGATGTGGATCGAATGAAACTAACAATGCTCAATTATGATATCAGATAGAGTAGTGGGCTAATAATCTACCCAAGGATTCAAAACGATCTCCCAAGTGAGTTGTTTTCTATCATAAGACAAACAGGTAAATTAGGATCAAATTATATAATATGTTAAATGAAGATTCGTAATATTAACCAATATATCATCCCAAATGATTTGGATTCTGGGTCGGCCAAACTGTGCACCAAATATGCACCCACTTCTATAAACAGTGGATCCTCGCATTGTGTCCACGAATAGTTTGACTACCCATGAATAAAAAATTACAATATAGTCTACTAAAAATTGTAGGTTCCCCACATGGGAATTAACCTCTATTTGTATGGGTGAAAAAATTTTGAAATCGATATCTCTCTACTGTACAGCCTCCCATGGTCATAATTTACCAAGCACACTGCCCCCACTTGGTTTCTACTAATAGTGTATATTGTTGTTTTCTTCCAACAAATCATGACATAGGCACTGAGAAAGTCCCAATCACCCATAAACACAAATTAACAAAAATGGTAATCCCATTAGGTAATAATGAATAATTTTATCTTAGGAATTTAAAGTAAAACATTACACACCTCAAGAAAGGATCAAGTTCTTTCAAACTACCCGCATTAAAAAAAATCATCACCGAATTTTCCTTCTAAGGGTGATAAGACATGATATGTAATAAATACGTCCATAATGCTCATACATCATCCTCCCACTCCTAGGTCTCATCCAATACAAGGTCATGTTACCATAGAAACCATATAAGAGAAACTAAACATCCTTAGAAAATATTCATTCTACGATCCACAATATGAATGAGATTCTCCTAAAAGTTTGTATCTACGTATAACTCAACATCCTTGGGGTGAAAATATTGAAACTGGTAATTATTATAATGAAAAAATTGATATATATAGATTATTTTGTTCATGTACTAAAATAATTGAGGCGACTAAAACTGATAGGCTAACTGCCAAACTCTCTACAGAATCTAAAATGGCCTGACATATCGGGAAGAATGTTTACACTATCACCTAATACTAACGTATCCTAAAGTCAGGGAAACACATAAAAATACCATAAATCTAATTTTCAATTATATTTTTCTTCAATATAGATAGGTATAATATTTCTATTGAGACTACACAGTAGCCATTAGTTTCTGAATCTGTTGAACCTTCTCTATAGTCTTTTGTACATGATGAGGTCCAAGAATAGATATCTCTACTTAAGGTATCTAGTATAGGGGTGATCAGCATTTCCTATCATACAGATACTCATGTGGTTCCATATAAATAGTATGATGATTGATGTTTTTATTGGATAATTAAACTAGGGGTATGGGTATCTTCTATGAGCCACCAAAATCAAGGATGTAGGTCTACCTCATGTCCTCAGGCACTTGTATTATGTGATCTGACTAGCCATCCATCTGAGGGTTGTATGCTATGCTCAAAATCATCTAGGTACCCAGTTCCCTCTGTATCCCTTTATAGAACCATGGATTAAACATTGCGTCCTTATCTGAAATGATAGTATAAGGTACCCAATGAAGTCATACTATCTTAATGATATAAAACCTTCCAAGATCATTTACTGAAAAGGTATCTTTAATATGTTGGAAATGAGAAACATTTTTGAAACTATCAATAACAATCAATCCCACATCATTTCTTCTTGCTGACCTCGGTAACCTAATCATGAACTGAATCACAACATCATTCCACTTCAAGTCGTGAATGAGAAGCTCCTATAAAACAATGGATAGTCTATGGGTTTCCTCCTTCTCCTAATGACAAGTGGAACACCTCATTAAAAAACTAGCTACATCACTTATCATACCCAACCACTAGTAGACGTGATGAAAGTCCCAATACATATTCAAAATGTCAGGGTGAACTACCTAAGATGTAGCATGAAAGTCTCACATAATATTATAAGGACCCAGCCTTAAACCTTACTTAATATTGAATTAAATGAGTAATTAACATTGAGGATCTTTTCAGGTTTAGAGATTTAGATAATTAGGACATAACTATTACATCTCAAAAGATTACAAAGTAGTCGTTTCTACTAAATTTCCATAAAATAAAAACTCTTAAAAAGAAACATGTATAGTTCCATGTTTTAGGTAGCATGACATTCCCTTGATCCCATCATTGACCCTATTCCACGCTAAGTCCTGAGAAAAACATTTAAAAAACTTGGGATGAGCATAAGAAGCTCAGTAAGGGATACACAAAGAATGAAAACTGTTAGTTTTTCAAAACAACAAGTAAACCATGAAAACTTTATCAATGTAATACTTTTCACCTTCAAGAAGTAGTAAAAACTCTTCACTGAATAAAGTATCATTACTTACCTTTTTGTAACCAAAGGATTACCATAAAACCCATATAAAGAACACATAACATATATAAAGGTAACTTGGGACATAAACATACTTAAGTGGAATAACCATATGGTCGACTTCCACACATATCACTTAATGGAATAGCCATACGTCCAATTTCCATACATACTTAATGGATTAGCCATATGGCCGACTTTCATACCCAATGCATTGGAGGTTATAACGTAACCACCCGTCCTGGTATTCACGGCACCACCCGTCATATGGTTTAAAACGTAACCACCCGTTAAAATGTCCAAGTACCAATATAAAATCATAAAACACAAAACCAATATAAAGGAATGATAACATTTCCACATCACAATATATCATAATAGAATCCTTTATCAAAACCATCTTTAAAACCATTTAAAACATTTAATAAAGATATTTTTGAATCAAAGTGTCCCATACCACCTTGAAACTTAAAATTTTAAACCATTAATATCCATATAAATAAATCCTTAAAACCATTTTGAAAACATGGATATTAATAAGAACAAATAATTAAAACATTTAAAATGACATTTTGGTTAAAGGGGTTTTACCAAAATTAGAGACACTTGAATACAATAATTGAGGAATAAAATTTAGTCAGAACATTATAATATCATGAGAATAAATGGATTCATGATATAATACTCCAAAGTACCTTATATACACCATATAAGAGTGAATTGGTGCATAACAACAATGAACCCTCAATAGAAATGTCAAATGTGATGAAATCCCTTATAAAGAAGGTATCCTTAAATTAAGGACAAATAAATCTCAAAAATATGTGTGACAAATACAAGTACACCCAATATAAGTTCATATTAACTGTAAAACAATAAAAGGTCATTCACACATATTCAATGGATGACATATTCAATGACTACATGTTGAACCCAAAGAAATCGAAATTGGGTTAAAAAGTTCCCTTGACAGCCTAACGACATCACATCAAAATGAGTTCATGAGAGATAAAAAGTGTATATCATCACTTGGACATAAAATTTACATCAATAAGGACATATCAGAACATATCCCAACATAACAATATGTAAATTAAAAGACCCATAAAAAGAAGTCTTTTAAAAAAGAGGAGGGGGAAGGTTCCCTTACCGACTTGGGTATCTTTCAAAACATACACCCCATGAAAGAAGGACAATAGATCATTGATGTAAATACTCATTAACGAAAGTATATTACAAAAATAGTAGAATAATGGGCAGTACATACACCAATCAATGGAATTTGTGGCAAATGTATCATAAATCTCACGGGAATAAAAGTGAGATGAAAAATCCCTTACGTAAAATCGGCAGCCTAAGGGCGCCACATAAAATATCCGAATATGGATTGATGAGATCAAATAGGGTATCTCATCACATTAAAATAAAATGTACAACAAGAGTAACATAATAGAACATCCCCCAGCATTACAAAGAGGAGCCTAAAAGAAGTGACATAAAGAAGAGTACTTAAAATGAAAGAGAGAGGTTAGATCTCTTACAAAAGTTCGGGAGCCTCACGACGCCACTCAAAACTTCAAAAATGGATTGATGAGATAGAATAAGGTCTCTCATAACATGAACATAAAAATTAAAGTAGTATTAATATAAAATAACATCCCAATCATAATAAAGATGAGCTTAAAAGGAATGACATAAAAGCGTGTACTTAAAAAGAAAGAGAGGTGTAGGATCCCTTACCTCGGGTCCGACTTGACTCGATCGTTCTTTAACATCCTAAATAATAAACTTGAGTTAATTTATACTTGATTAAGAACCTTTTTCAAGCTTACTATTCCTTTTATATCACTTATTTCCATGTTATAAACATTATGTAATCATTAAGTTAATAATGATTGTTTTGTCGATATTTGGTTCTTAAGTCGAAAGTGGACTTCTTACAATTACATGTTGTTCATGTGGTCAAAGGTTCTTTATATCCAAAATGGCATTCCTGATTTGGATATCATATATATTATATATATCCAGAATATACATGTATTTATAATATTACATAATCATTTAGAGGTAAGAAATGAAATGCATCGTTCATGGAGACGGTAAGCCGTACGTACGCATGAACGCTACTTTCATTTCTTTGTGATATTAATGGAATTAAAACTAAATGAGAGGTATGTATATTTTAATTCCAGAATTATATTCATCATTTATATATATCATTAATTATATATATCCATTATATGCATGCAATTTTAATAGTACATTACATTTGGGAATAAGAAATGAAATGCACCGTTCATGGAGACGGTAAGCCGTACGTACGCATGAACGCTACTTTCATTTCTATCTCATACTTTAATGGAAATAAATAATAATTATATAGAGGTATATTATAATTCCAGTATAACATCATATATAATAACTTTAAATCCATCATTTACACGTCCCACATATGGCATTAACGAATCACATCACTTTGAGGGGGCGGTAGTCCACACTTCCTTAAATGAAGATATCGTGTTTAACCATAATGGAAACCATAAAGGTATTCCCAAAATGAAAAATACAGAAGCTTAATGAAAAATAAATTAACATATTATATATCATATATAAAAATAGTGTCATCATAATGGCCACCATTGAAGGTGTTAAATGAGTATTGAACAATCATCGTTTCGGGAGGCAGAATTTCGCTATCCACGGAAACTGTATGTTCTTTAACCATTTGATTTAGTTGTGTGAGAGTGTAGCTCAAATAAATATTATAACAACATCCTAGTATATTGAAGATTCTGTTGTTGTTACAAAAGAAGTAAATAAAAAGTGTTTAGGGGGTTGGAGAAGCAAAATAAATCAAATGATCATGAGAGAATTAATTACCTTTAAAAGTGTAACTCCTTTTGATTTGAGCCTAAATGCTTCCTTTGAAAGGATTATGCCCAAAGGGAATCCTTTAGGATGAGGAGAGTGATGTGGAGAGAGTAATTGGGTAGGGTTTGGCCGAGAAAATGGTTGAGGAGTGTGTGAAATGAGGTAGAGGTGGGAGCCTTTTATAAGAGGAGAGGAGGGGCACTTTTGGAAAGTAAAGAAATATTACTTTATTTGAAAATGTGTTTCGGTTTTAAAAGGTCCCAAATTGATATAATTAATGGTTAAGGTGATAAGGGTTAGAAATCCACCAATCCAATAAGTTTTTGACATGGTTAGTTCATAGATTTTACATTATCTTTCCATTTTATTTAAATCGTCAAATAATGATGTCATCGCTGCATCATTATTATGTCATAAATAATTTAATTTATTTCATGTCTAAAAATTATAAAAAAAATACTATGATGTAGTAAATCTTTTTAAATTTCCAATTACTATTTATAATCAAAAATCTGATCGTTATAGCCCCATGTAAAAATTGTTTTCGTAAAACATATTATGTTTGTGTCATTTTTACTTTTACATTAAATAAAAAGTTATTTATGTCATTTCCCAACCAAAGTGTCTCCATGGGGTCCCAAAGTTGACCCATGGCTTGTATTGGTCGGCCATGATACAACCAATAATGTTGGGACATGTGTCTAGGTCATTTCATATTATTAAAGCATTATTTTTACCTTAAACTACACTAATTACTACTAATCGCGATTAAGAACTTAATAAGTTACTATTCAACAAAAAATTATTATAATCTCATTGAACCACGTTTTACTTCTTAATTACAACCATGTATGTCGGATTTTATTAAATTCAAAACACAATGATGGAAAAATTTCATTTAAACGGAAAATCAGTCTTTATAAGTACCACTTAGTGGTTTCACTATTCATCAAAAATTGAAGTTTTTCAGAAAATTACCAAAAATTCACCCTAAGCTATATTTGATATTACGAATTCAAAAATGAAGTCTATTTTAAAAAATTCAAAAAATATAAGTCACATTAATTAATTTAATAATTAATTCCCGCTGTCAGAGAAAATAGCGTGTTTTTATGAAATAATAAGTATCAAAAGATTGACCCTGGTTTAAGACTGATTTCAAAGTGAAATTAATTCCAACGACCACTATTGGATTTAATGGTAAAAATATATTATAATTTCACTTTAAAACCAATTAAAAATATAATCTAATCATATAATTAAATTAGATTAAAAAGAGGTTTTGAATTAAAATACAACATTTTACACTATTCATTAAAAAATGAACTTTATCGGAAAGATACCAAAAATTTACACAAAGTAAATTTTGATATCCCGATTCTTAATAAGAGTTTTATTTTGTCAAAAATAATTTTTAAGAGTGAAAAAAACTATATTTAATGATGGTACAACATCAAAAGGTGATAAGTGAACCTTTAGTGAAAACTAGGGCATATACGCCTAAAATTGAATTCTTTCTGTATTTTAAGCCTCTATCCTCTATTGGATAAATGTAAAAACATTTAAAAACATATATAATAATATTTTAGTTATTTCTATCCATTCCCTCCAATACAACGGCTACATGTTAACTACCATTTAAAATAATATTATTTTATTATTAGAGTGAAACGTAAGATTTCCAAGAAAATCGTTGTTGTGTGTTGGGTACGCTATCGAGCATAGCATCCCCTTTAAAGTAATATTAATATTTGATTCACAAATATGGATAAATATAAAGATGTTATATTCTTTATTTAACTGGGGTGTTATATCCTTCCCCCCTTTTGGGAATTGCGTCCTCGCAATTTTAAAATTGGGCTTGGAAACATCCTTGAAAGTCCCACATCGGAACAAGGGTCGGTAAAACAATCACTTTAAAATAAAGAAAGGTAAGTACAAAGGTCACCCGAGTTAACCCATACTAGGATTCCAAGTATGAAAACATGGACATGGCGGAGAAAAAATAGGGTCATGTTCTGATGGAGAGTGATAGAAAACATGTTTAGAAGAAAGTTAACCATGAGAGAATCACAAACTTGTGATGGGTTAAACGGTTTTCGATTCCCCAGTAGGGAAAGTTAATAGAAAACATTTTTGTTTTATGTTACTTTTTATTAAGGAATTTATTCATAAGGAAACATAATCAATTATCATGTTGACTCTCAACTTTTATTAGATTCCTTACACAAACTCATATTTTCTCTAAAAGGCGAGTATTTAGGAAGACTTGTTCAAATTAAGAGTACTATAATAAACTTCTAGAGAATCAACTAATCCACAAAAGAGAACTATATACATCCCATGTCTTTAGGCTTTAACCAAAACCAAAACCAGAAAGGTTAGTACATGGTTAGATAATCCAGAAAAGGATAACCCATTATAAAAAACAAATCTATTCTTAATCTCCAAAGTTTGTCCAACAAAACCCAAAGATCAACGAGAACCATTCTATAATCAATTTGTCCATAAAATTATTCAAATTAAACCAAACTAAGATTGAAACCCAAATATTTGAAGGACTTAGTCACATAGTCTTCCAAGTTAAATCGTAACCTTTGTCTCCAAACAACATCAGTTGCTCCTAAAGTCTCGTATTGAAAAGTAATTAACCTAATCACATATCATCCATGATAGGTTAATCATTTTCATAAATAACCCAAAATCAACTTACTCTTAATTCATAAAATCATCTAACTAAAAATAATCTATCAAACTAACCAGGGACTTCACGTAGTCCAGTGGTAGGCGATAAATACCAGTCGCACTTTGGTTGTGGGTTCGATTCCCGCAGCTTTGTCCGACGTGACGGGTTGTCACACGGTCTGCGTGTTGTCCTTTTTCCAAAACTATATAATTCTTAAATCATTCCCAAAAAAGATAAAAAATCATCAAAAATGATCATAACATATTTTAACCTCAAGTTTATCTCATGCCTTTCATTTTCCAGCATATCATATAATAACCCATAATTACCTCCAAAGTAAGGATCATATAAACTCTAATGGATACCTTCATAATTATTACCCGAATTTCCACATCGAGTTGGCCATCTCGTACATGATGCATTAGAGAACTAACCAAGGTTGAAGTGGTTGATCATGAATCCTTGATAGTTGGTTTAGAACAACCATGAGATTCCTCATTGAATCCCCCATCTCATCCAGTCTCTTAATCAGATAACCACCATAGTTTCCTTCAAACCCATTGTCACTTTGGTGCCTGCTAGATCCAGCCATTTACTAAAATCAAAAAGGTCAGTGTGGGTATATCAACATAACTATCATGTACTAATGAGGAAGATAAACACTAAGATATTCTTACTCATTCACTTTATCTAAAACTAGGACTCTGTCTGAAATCCTAACTATTATGGTAATGTCACTTATTCTTAAAGAATACCCTAATCTCTAAAGTTATCTAAACCGACCTCTGATACCAACTATAAGGCCCCAGCCTTAAACCTTACTTAATATTGAATTAAATGAGTAATTCACATTGAGGATCTTTTCAGTTTTAGAGTTTTAGAGAACTAGGACATAACTATTACATCTCAAAAGATTACAATGTAGTCGCTTCTACTATATTTCCATAAAATAAAAACTCTTAAAAAGAAACATGTATAGTTCCATGTTTTAGGTAGAATGACTTTCCCTTGATCCCATCATTGACCCTATTCCACGCTAAGTCCTGAGAAAAACATTTCAAAAACATGGGATGATCATAAGAAGCTCAGTAAGGGATACACAAAGAATGAAAACTGTTAGTTTTTCAAAACAACAAGTAAACCATGAAAACTTTATCAATGTAATACTTTTCACCTTCAAGAAGTAGTGAAAACTCTTCACTGAATAAAGTATCATTACTTACCTTTTTGTAACCAAAGGATTACCATAAAACCCATATAAAGAACACATAACATATATAAAGGTAACTTGGGACATAAACATACTTAAGTGGAATAACCATACGGTCGACTTCCACACATATCACATAATGGAATAGCCATACGGCCAATTTCCATACATACTTAATGGAATATCCATACGGCCGACTTCCATACCCAATGCATTGGAGGTTATAACGTAACCACCCGTCCTGGTATTCACGGCACCACCCGTCATATGGTTTATAACGTAACCACCAGTTAAAATGTCCAAGTACCAATATAAAATCATAAATCATAAAACCAATATAAAGGAATGATAACATTTCCACATCACAATATATCATAATAGAATCCTTTATCCAAACCATTTTCAAAACCATTTAAAACATTTAATATAGAGATTTTTGAATCAAAGTGTCCCATACCACCTTGAAGCTTAAAATTTTAAACCATTAATATCCATATAAATAAATCCTTAAAACCATTTTGAAAAAATGGATATTAATAAGAACAAATAATTAAAACATTTAAAATGACATTTTGGTTAAAGGGGTTTTACCAAAATTAGAGACACTTGAATACAATAATTAAGGAATAAAATTTAGTCAGAACATTATAATATCATGAGAATAAATGGATTCATGATATAATACTCCAAAGGACAGTATATACAACATATAAGAGTGAATTGGTGCATAACAACAATGAACCCTCAATGGAAATGTCAAATGTGATGAAATCCCTTATAAAGAAGGTATCCTTAAATTAAGGACAAGTCAATCTCAAAAATATGTGTGAAAAATATAAATACACCCAATATAAGTGGATATTAAGTGTAAAATAATAAAAGGTAATTCACACATATTCAATGGATGACATATTCAATGACTACATGTTGAACCCAAAGAAATCGAAATTGGGTTAAAAGTTCCCTTGACAGCCTAACGACATCACATCAAAATGAGTTGATGAGAGATAAAAAGTGTATCTCATCACTTGGACATAAAATTTACATTAATAAGGATATATGAGAACATATCCCAACATAACAATATGTAAATTAAAAGACCCATCAAAAGAAGTCTTTTAAAAAAGAGGAGGGTGAAGGTTCCCTTACCGACTTGGGTATCTTTCAAAACATACACCCCATGAAAGAAGGACCATATCTCATTGATGTAAATACTCATAAACGAAATTATATTACAAAAAGAGTAGAATAATGGGCAGTACATACACCACCCAATAGAATTTGTGGCAAATGTAGCATAAATCTCACGGGAATAAAAGTGAGATGAAAAATCCCTTACGAAAACTCGGCAGCCTAACGGCGCCACATAAAATATCCGAATATGGATTGATGAGATCAAATAGGGTATCTCATCACATTACAATAAAATTTACACCAAGAGTAATATAATAGAACATCCCCCAGCATTACAAAGACGAGCCTAAAAGAAGTGACATAAAGGAGAGTACTTAAAAAGAAAGAGAGAGGTTAGATCTCTTACAAAAGTTCGGCAGCCTCACGACGCCACTCAAAACATCCAAAATGGATTGATGAGAGAGAATAGGGTCTCTCATAACATGAACATAAAAATTAAAGTAGGATTAATATAAAAGAACATCCCAATCATAATAAAGATGAGCTTAAAAGGAATGACATAAAAGCGTGTACTTAAAAAGAAAGAGAGGTGTAGGATCCCTTACCTCGGGTCCAACTTGACTCGATCGTTCTTTAACGTCCTGAATAATAAACTTGAGTTAATTTATACTTGATTAAGAACCTTTTTCAAGATTACTATTCCTTTTATATCACTTATTTCCATGTTATAAACATTATGTAATCATTAAGTTAATAATGATTGTTTTGTCGATATTTGGTTCTTAAGTCGAAAGTGGACTTCTTACAATTACATGTTGTTCATGTGGTCAAAGGTTCCTTATATCCAAAATGAAATTCCTGATTTGGATATCATATATATTATATATATCCAGAATATAAATGTATTTATAATATTACATAATCATTTAGAGGTAAGAAATGAAATGCACCGTTCATGGAGAAGGTAAGCCGTACGTACGCATGAACGCTACTTTCATTTCTTTGTCATATTAATGGAATTAAAACTAAATGAGAGGTATGTATATTTTAATTCCAGAATTATATTCATAATTTAGATATATAATTAATTATATATATCAATTATATTCATGTACTTTTAATAGTACATTACATTTGGGGATAAGAAATGAAATTCACCGTTCATGGAGACGGTAAGCCGTACGTACGCATGAACGCTACTTTCATTTATATCTCATACATTAATGGAAATAAATAATAATGATATATAGGTATATTTTAATCCCAGTATAACATCATATATAATAACTTTAAATCCATCTTTTTCATGTCCCACATATGGCATTAACAAATCACATCACTTTGAGGGGGCGGTAGTCCGCACTTCCTTAAATGAAGATATCGTGTTTGCCCATAATGGAAACCATAAAGTTATTCCCAAAATTAAAAATACAGATGCATAAAGAAAAAAAAATAAACATATTATATATCATATATAAAAATAGTGACATCATAATGGCCACCTTTGAAGGTGTTAAATGAGTATTGAACAATCATCGTTTCGGGAGGCAGAATTTCGCTATCCACGGAAACCGTATGTTATTTAACCATTTTATGTAGTTGTGTGAGAGTGTAGCTCAAATAAATCTTATAAAAGAATCCTAGTATATTGAAGATACTGGTGTTTTTACAAAAGAAGTAAATAAAAAGAGTTTAGGGGGTTGGAGAAGCAAAATAAAACAAATGAACATGAGAGAATGAATTACCTTTAAAAGTGTGATTTGAGCCTAAAAGCTTCCTTTGAAAGGATTCTGCCCAAAGGGAATCCTTTAGGATTAGGAGAGTGATTTGGAGAGAGTAATTGGGTAGGGTTTGGCCGAGCCAAAGGATTGAGGAGTGTGTGAAATGAGATAGAGGTGGGGGCCTTTTATAAGAGGAGAGGAGGGGCACTTTTGGTAAGTAAAGAAATATTACTTTATTTGAAAATGTGTTTCGGTTTTAAAAGGACCCACATTGATATAATTCATGGATAACGTGATAAGGGTTCTAAATCCACCCATCCAATATGTTTTGGACATGTGTAGTTCATAGATTTTACATTATCTTTCCATTTTATTTAAATCGTCAAATAATTATGTCATCGCTCCATGATTATTATGTCATAAATAATTTAATTTATTTAATGTCTAAAAATTATAAAAAAAATATTATATTGTAGGAAATCTTTTTAGATTTCCAATTACTATTTATAATAAAAAATCTGACCGTTATATCCCCATGTAAAAATTGTTTTCGTAAAACATATTATGTTTGTGTCATTTTTACTTTTACATTAAATAAACAGTTATTTATGTCATTTCCCAACCAAAGTGTCTCCATGGGGTCCCCAAGTTGACCAATGGCTTGTCTTGGTCGGCCATGATACAAAAAATAAGGTTGGGACATGTGTATAGGTCATTTCATATTATTAAAGTATTATTTTTACCTTAAACTACACTAATTACTACTAATCGCGATTAAGAACTTAATAAGTTACTATTCATCAAAAAATTATTATAATCTCATTGAACCACATTTTACTTCTTAATTACAACCATGTATGTCGGATTTTTTAAATTCAAAACACAATGATGGCAAAATTTCATTTAAACGGAAAATCAGTCTTTATAAGTACCACTTAGTGGTTTCACTATTCATCAAAAATTGAAGTTTTTCAGAAAATTACCAAAAATTCACCCTAAGCTATATTTGATATTACAAATTCAAAAATTAAGTCAATTTAAAAAAATTCAAAACATATAAGTCAAATTAATTAATTTAATAATTAATTCCCGCTGTCAGAGCAAATAGCGTGTTTTTATGAAACAATAAGTATCAAAAGATTGACACTGGTTTAAGACTGATTTCAAAGTGAAATTAATTCCAACGACCACTATTGGATTTAATGGTAAAAATATATTCTAATTTAACTTTAAAACCAATTCAAAAGATATTATAATCATATAATTAAATAAGATTAAAAAGTGGTTTTGAATTAAAATACAACATTTTACACTATTCATTAAAAAAATGAACTTTTTCGGAAAGATACCAAAAATTTACACAAAGTAAATTTTGATATCCCGATTCTTAATAAGAGTTTTATTTGGTCAAAAATAATGTTTAAGAGTGATCAAAACTATATTTAATGATGGTACAACATCAAAAGGTGATAAGTGAACCTTTAGTGAAAACTAGGGCATATACGCCTAAAATTGAATTCTTTCAGTATTTTAAGCCTCTATCCTCTATTGGATAAATGTAAAAACATTTAAAAACATATATAATCATATTTTAGTTATTTATATCCATTCCCGCCAATACAACGGCTACATGTTAACTACCATTTAAAATAATATTATTTTATTATTAGAGTGCAACGTAAGATTTCCCGCAAACTCGTTGTTGTGTGTTGGGTACGCCATCGAGCATAGCATTCCCTTTAAAGTAATATTAATATTTGATTCAGAAATATGGATAAATATAAAGATTTCATATTCTTTATTTACCTGGGGTGTTACAAATATACCCACTCATTTCTGCAGAAATCAATAGATGATCATGTAATCATAAGATTTTTTCATCTCCTACGATCCAACCAAGAGAAGGGTCATGACATACTACACCATCCTATAGTACTAGGTCATCAGAATTAGATAGATTCCTCAACCAAAATCTTTTTCGAAGTGAAGTGTTTATCAGTAAGATGAATTAAAAGCATGTCCCCATATGTCTTACAACACCATGTGAATTTTAGAGAATAAAGCCATAAGTTAGCAGTCACTACTGTCCTAATAAACTAATTATATATGAGTCCTCATGCTTAGTAAATCAGCCAAATAATTTCCTTAAATAGGAATATTGTCACGTTTGACATCAAAATAAGAAGGGTACTCAACCCACATCTTCTACATCATATATAGATCAGAAAATGTAAATATGTATTTGAGGATTTTGAGGTTTGTGTACACAAAAAATTATCTCCTGGTAATTAGTTTCCAAAATTGAATAAATTATTAACCAATGTAGCTAACTCTAGATTGTGTATTTGGTAATTCCTCTCATGTGGCCTCAACTACCAAGACTCATATGATACAACTCTATCCCTTATATAATAGATTCTCCTAGACCGATACCTGATTCTTCACATTAAACAATGTATCTCCAACACATCTCAAGGAAAATTATTATCAAAATTTATGACCATATCCTTTTCATCACTTGAATGGTATAATCGCATGCATGCAACAATACAATCATAACACCCTTCATAGTCATACCCTTCAACGGTGATGCTATGTTTGAGATGTCATGAATGAAATCCATGTAATATCTATGCACCCCCAATAATATCTGTATCTAAAATATTTTCATAGGTTTCTCCTAGTTAAATTTATTTCTCAACTTCTCTATTTCAGTTGAAAAATCTATCTCTATGATAATGTTACCTAGGAACCTAATTTAATATATCACAAAATGAAACTTTTTGAGATTAACATATTACTGATGCTCTCTCAGTTTTTTCAGTACAATAAAAATATTATTGGAATTTTTATTTTGATTGATGGAAGAAACTATGATATCATATATCAATACCATGATAAAGAATCTTGATATGGATGGAAGACTTAGTTAATTATTTCTATGAAAATTACTGGTGTCTTCATGATTCATAAAGAAAAAAAAAGTTCACATATAGACCGTAGAACCTATGAAAGGTTTTTGAAGTTATGTCTGATCATAACACATAAAAATTATGATAAAACGAGCTCAAATAAACGTTTAAGAAATCATATGCTCCTAATATATGGTCAAATAAATCATCTATCCATGACATAGGATACATGTTATTAACCATTAGATGATTCAATTTCTTGTAATTCACACATTTCATGAGGGTACCATCCACCTTTTTTTGAAACCAGTTATGGTAAACCCCATAGAAAATTTTTGCTTCAGATAAACCCATTTGGATCTAAATCCTATAGCATCATTTTGAGATCCTACATCTCTATAATGGAAATGGTGTAAGGAATAATAGATTCTGATGCAAATACTAGAACTAGATTAAAAGAGAACTCCATAGATTTTAGTATTAATAATCCAAAATATTATTCAATAAAAACATTCTTGAAATGATCAACCACTAGTGGTAAATATTCTTGACATGTTCCCTAATCATTTAGATATAAACCTTAAATTAGTGTTTTCATCCTGCCCATCCCACAAATATGAGGTATAGATCTGCTCCTCTAAAATTACAATTCACCTATGTGAATCAACTATGCTCCCTGTCGTGATGTGATATTCACCCTTTAGTAATAAAAATAATGTAATAATGAATGGGAAATAACCAGTTCATCCGAAGAATGATGTCAAGGCCTCTAAACTCAAAAAAATGACGTCCCATAATATGTGACACCCTCTTATCTTAATGGGAACTCCCTTCACTGAAATACCTCCTCCATTCGAACCCCCAACAGACTATCAAGAATCATAAATCCCTCAAAAAAATGAATTTTACGCCCATGGATATCCAAAACATGAATGAATATAAATATATCAGAATACCCTATATCGAAAAGAGTAGTTTCCCATGTATAGGTTATAATAATACTACCACAAAACGTAAATGGTTTGGATGTATGATCTTTAGGTTTTAGTTTCACTATATATAATGGGCATGAACCATTACCCTTTGATATATATTGGATATCATGAGTAGTTACACTCTACCGTTGATTCATATCTAGGGTCATACAAACCCAACCATGACCTCAACCATGACCCAATTGGCTAATTGTACTCCAACCCCCATTGTCGCCAGATAATGCTAGCCCCTCTGCTACATGTGTAGTTGTTTTAGAACCTATCTCGCTAGATGCTATTGGAAATGTCCTTCAAAATAACCGTAGATAGACTATATAACTGCAATATCATATCTTGACTGGGTCTCTCGTACAATGAGGTCTGACATGTACCATTATACTACACCAGTGGAACCTCACTTGGATACTTGACCATGTGATATGGTTACTAATATCATAAAATGGATGATCCTGACAATGATTAATACTATCGGTCAATGCAGTACTATATGTAGGTGTCGAACCATCCCAGCTCACACCCCTAGGATCTCATAGTTTATTCAATATGATAAGAGACTCATTCACTAGTCTTGAAACAATAGTATGTTGGATGACATTCACCTATAATTATTTTTCATATTTGATACAACCTTTTAAGATCCTATTTTTAGATAACTCATCACCCATCATAATATAAAGCATTGGATCTCTATACAACTGGATGAACAATCCATAACTAGAAACACGCCCTAATCCTTGTGCATTAACTACATGGATCTATCATCCCTCAACGTCTTGGGATAAATGTTATCATAGAAGGTCATATAAAAATTCCTATAATCCATATACTGATGATGATCCATCTGAGAATTAAAATGACACCATCTCTTGGAAGTATAATATTATATTTATGTTGGGGTATTTACCCTCTTGTCAAAAGGTGTCTCTTGATGTCCAAATAAAGATATCATGGAATCTATAAAGAATTCCACAACCATTGTCTCTCCATTAATTGAAAACATGGTTTTATTATTTTGATGAAACCCATGCATCAACTCTTCATTAGTCAGGGGAGGTTGTAGTGCTACCTGGATGGTCTGAATAAATTACATAAATTCTCCAAAGAACATTGAATCAACTTATGTTTCTAGTAAAATCAGTAGTTCCCCAGTTGGAACTACTAGAGGATATATTAGTATCCTATAGGCCATAACCACTAAAAATGGTCGCCACCACCCTCCAGGCGTGCAATTGGAGGTCATGGTGGTGTGATGTCTCTTCAATCCAAAACGCATTCCCCAGATAATAACATTAAAAAATTTCAAAGATAAAAGTCCGGATACTAAAATTGGATAGGTACAAGACTTGCTATATAAGAAAAACACCCCTCTTCCTACTCCTTGAGGAGCCAGCGGCCGGCCGGTGGTTTAGACAGAGGAAGGCTCTCTGTCTGGTCCACCGGCCAGCCGGTGGTGATCCAGCGGCCGGCCGGTGGTCCAGACAGAGGAAGGCTGTCTGCTCCACCGGCCGGCCGGTGGTGAGCCAGCGGCCGGCCGGTGGCATCAGTGAGTCCACTTTTCAGCTTTCTTATGCCAACTCCTTGGCAACATTTTGCCTGTGTTTACCATGTTTATCATTGTTTAACATGCTTATCATATTACCGATGTTTACTATTAAGTAATTTAGTACACTTTTCTATTTGTTAACTGATGTTTGTTTTTTTGATTTGAAGGAAAATGACAGATCAATCAGTTGATCAGCCACATGATTCTGGAGATGAGCATATTGGTCATACATCTGGGGAGGAACATTCACATGCTCCTATTACGAAAAAGAGTTCAAAGGTTGGTAAGCGTGGGTGCACACGTTTACCAAAATTATCACTTGCCCGTACGAAGGAGGAGAGGATAGTCGTGGAGTTTGATGAGGATGATCTTCCTAGAGGTCCAAATGCTAAAGATTTTAAGGGTTTTGTAGCAACTCAGGCTAAGAGCAAAGTAAGCATTCTTTATGATGATTGGAGAAGTGTGGATAAGGCGATAATTTCTCAGCTGTGGGAGACCATTTTGGTAAGATCTTTTGCTATTGTTTGACTGTTATTTAAATGTTTCTAGTATATATAATATTTTTAACCTCTTTTTTATCAGATGACATTTGATATTCCTGACACTGGAGGAGTCAGGAAGAAATGCTTATCGTTGGCTGTTAGGAGATGGAGGGATTTCAAATCAACCCTCTCATCTGATTTCATTTATGGTCATAGGAGTCGTGAGAATCCATGTCGTATATATCCTTTTATAGATGAAGACACATGGAGACAATTTTTTGAAAGTAGAAGAAAAGAATCATTTTTGGTAAGGGCAATGTAAACTTTTATAAGCTTTCTTATATAAATGATCTTATTATTGTTTTGTTAATGATTACTTATTCTTAATTTACAGCAAACAAGGAAAGCTCATCAAGAGATCCAATCTAAAAATGTATACCCTCATAGTTTATCTCGGGGAGGGTATGCATTATTGGAAGAACAAATGATGGCAGAAAAATTTCAACAACTAAGAGCTGAGTCTTCAAGCTCTGGAGAGGTGGCCCCTCCATCCCCTCCATCTAGACATGAGAAATGGAAAAGAGCTCGGAAGGGCAAAAAAGGACAATATCTTTCGGAAGAATCGAGACTCGTAGTTGAGAGGATTGTAAGATATCTATTTTATTTATTTAAGTTTACTATTTTCGTCATATATTTCCAATCATTATAGAAAAGTTCAATTAATTATTACAGGACTCTCTTGAGGAGCAGAGTTCACAGGGGACATTTACACCATCTGGGAGGGAAGATATTTTATCTGTGGCATTGGGAAAGCCCGAACATCCTGGCCGTGTATGAGGATATTCGGCAGGTGTATCGGTAAGAAAAGTGTTGCCACGTTCCTCAACTTCTAACGTTGAGGGAGTTTATAAAAAAAAATAGAATCGTTGGAGGCTGAAGTCCATAATATTAATGCGACAATGGAGGACAAGATTAGAGCATCGGTGCAGTTAATGTTTGCAGACTTGCAAAGACAATTTCAGGGTGCAGCTCCCACTCCACCTCTCCCAGTAGCTCCCACTCCCCCACCTCAGCCTGCGGACCCCATTTTTGATCCTCCTCCTCCGCCGCAGCTACCTACTTATTGTGAGTTGTATGTTGATGATCCTCAACATCATATAGTTGCATATGGGATGGTATATTGTATAGGAGATACAGTTCATCATCAACAGTTAGAGGTAGAGAATCAGAGGGTCACTGTACAAGATATTATAGATAGATCAGCTCGGATACCATTACCTACAGATGAGGTGACGACAGTTGGACATAGTATCGGCCATTTTTTACTTTGGCCATCCAGACTTCTTCGACTCATTACCATAGAGGTATGGATGTTATATCTTTTATTTTATATTTTTATTAATGTTTTATCATTTGAAAACTAATATATTTTTCAATTTATTTTTACAGGAATACTTCAAAGGTAAAGAAATACTGTATAGACAACAACAAAGACAGATAGCTATGACATCAGATGCAGATACTAGCAGTCTTTACAAATTGTCAAGATATTCAAATTTGTTGGCGGATCATTATGACTTTACAATGGAAGCTCATGTCTGTGGATGTGAACTATGTGTGGGGATTATGAAAAGTGATATCATGGAGTTTGTCACTGGAGATAAGATGGGCATCAACGTGGTGCAAATTTTTATCATGTAAGTCTTAACTCCTTTTACTTGCGTTATATTTATTAAAAATGTATACTTATGTCTGCTTTGTATTAGGTATATGTATAAAATTTGTGAGAGGAATGAGCTGACAGATGTATATGGATTCATGGACCCACAATTGATTTCCCCTGAAGCATGTGCATTGGATGAGGAACAAAGAATGCTTTATATTGCTGATAGATTTGAAAAGAATGTAATCACACAGTGTTGGATGATGCCTTTTTGTGAGAGGTATGAAACACATCCCTCTCAAAGAGTTAATTATATTTTAACATAAAAAACCACTAACGTTAAATTTCCTTTTCTCAGGGATCATTGGATGTTAGGGGTTTTTTTCCCTAGGGAGAAAACACTTTATTGGATATGCTCTCTCCATGATGATGTGCGAGAAAGTTTTAAGAATATATTGGAAACGTAAGTTTCAATTTCACAATAGTTTTATATATTATAATGAATTTTAAATTTACCCCATTCGTATTATTTTCTAACAGGGCATGGGTCCACTTTCGAAAAAGCGCAAAGAAAAGGAATTACAAGATCAAATATGTACATGCGAAGGTAAATATCCATTTATAATTTGTACATTTTGATTTATTACATAAAAATAATATATTGAATTTACACTCATTCAAACAGAAATGTCATGAGCAACAAGGCATCATCGAATGCGGATATTACATGTTAAGATTTATGTATGAAATAATAACAACTGGGACAGTTCTGAGTTTTGACCTGGTAAGATTTCCTCTTTCTAATAATATTTCAATTTGATTTATTCATTATACACGTTGACTACTATCCTTTTCCATTGTAGCTTTTTGATGACCCTCAACCCTTTACTGCTGAAGATATCAAACACTTACAAGTGGAGTGGTCAAATTATTTTACAGGTTCGATTGACTTTTAGTTGTTTGTAATGTAAAATGTAATTTTGAATATTGTCAATGTAATTGTGTATTTCGTAGTCGTTTAGGTTGGATTTAGTTTTTTTTGAATTTGACATTGTATGTTTTGAATGTTATATAAGTGAATGTTTAATTTTTCTCTACTTCTTGTTTTGGTCTACTGTTGATGGTTTTTCTGGTCTGGATTTTGGTATGGGGGGAGAGGTTCCAAGGGGGTGGGTGGGTGTTTGGGGGGTGTCCAAGGGATATGGGAGGGGTGTCCAAGGTGTGTTTGGGGCTGTCCTAGGGGTCGGGGGGGGGGTGTAAATGAGGGTGGGGGTGTCCAAGGGGTGGGGGGTGTCCAAGGGATATGGGAGGGGTGTCCAAGGTGTGTTTGGGGCTGTCCAAGGAGTCGGTTGGGTGTCCAAGTGGTGGCGGGTGTCCAAGGGATATAGGAGGGGTGTCCAAGGGGTGTTTGGGGCTGTCCAAGGGGATGGGGGGGTTTCCAAGGGGTAGGGGGGGTTTCCAAGGGGTAGGGGGGTTTCCAAGGGGTCGGGGGGGTGTCCAGGGGGTGGGGGGCTGTCCAGTGGGTGGGGGGGTGTCCAAGGGGTGGGGGGGTGTCCAAGGGATATGGGAGGGGTGTCCAAGGGGTGTTTGGGGCTGTCCTAGTGTTCGGGGGGTGTAAATGAGGGTGGGGGGGCTGTCGAAGGGGTGGGGGGGTGTCCAAGGGGCAGGTTGGGTGTTAATGAGGGGGGGGGGTGTCCAAGGGGTCTGGGAGGGCTGTCAAGGTGTGGGGGGGTGTCCAATGGGTGTTTGAGGCTGTACTAGGGGTCTTGGGGGTGTCCAAGGGGTGGAGGGTGTCCAAGGGATATGGGAGGGGTGTCCAAGGGTTGTGGTGGGGCTCCAATGTGGTGGGGGAGGGCTGGCCAGGTTGTTAGGTGGGTATAGATGAGGGTGGGGTTCAGTTGGGGCTTGGGGGAGGGCTGGAATGGTTATTTTTGTTTGGTTTCTGGTTGCTTTTTGGTGAGAGCAGTGCAATTATTTAAAAAAAAAATTAAATTCTTTCACGTCGGTTATAAAATAACCGACGTGGTAAATAAATCGGTAGGGGTTTATCACGTCGGTTTTTTCTAGAACCGACGTGATAAACCTTTCCCGGGGATTTTATCACGTCGGTGCTTAGTATAACCGACGTGATAAAAGGCCTGGGAATCGATTTACCACGTCGGTTATTGAATAACTGACGTGCTAAAACGTTTCCCAGGCCTTTTTATCACGTCGGTTTCCTAAATAACCGACGTGGTAATAGGCCAGGGGAAGGGTTTATCACGTCGGTTATGACATAACCGACGTGATAAACGATATCCCAGGCCTTTTATCACGTCGGTTTAGGGAATAACCGACGTGATAAAGCCCCCCGCGCATATTTATCACGTCGGTTATTATATGAACCGACGTGATAACCACCGTGAAGTTAGGGATATTACGTCGGTTTTAAATAACCGACGTAAAAAACGTTATTTATAACGTCGTCCGTATTAACGTCGCCTAAAAACCGACGTAAATAATAAAAAATAACCGACGTAAAAAACGTTTTCTGCACTAGTGCTACTTCCCAATAATATGGTCTAGACATTTTCATGTTCTCTTCCATAACTACTCATGTTTCATTTTTTTCTATATTCATTTCCATTATATCACAATTCATTTCAAATCATTGAACAAAATGGGTCATAAAATGTTGATCCATAAGCGACCATACTCCTCATGAACCAAAATATGGAATCAACCTAATCTATACCATAACACGTTCCAAACTATGTTACTTTTGGACCATGAATCAACACGACACAATGGGTTGGTTAGGGTGTCTAGTGTATTCAGATTAGGAAAACACTACATAGGTTATATTAGGTAATCTATGTACCAACCATTTTTCATAATTAACTTCATATAACTCTATCAAAATAGTAGGTATATATATCAAAACTACTTTCACAACAACTAAAAAATAAGAAATCCATCATATATGGCATGGGATAATGCTTGGCCTGTAATTTCTAACATTTTTTTTAAAATGATATATGATATGGAATTATATCACCACATCAGGGTAAAGAAAATAGAATAAAAAATCATATAAATGATAACATCACAATTCAATGGTATCACCCAACTACAGAATCAAATAATATGTAATAATCAAAATTCTAAAAATGGAAATTTTCATTCCAGGAAATTTAAATCTTTATTATATGTTGTTTATCTATAGCAAAGAACAAATCATTATAGAAATATTATTTCATCCTAATTTTTAAATATTATCTCAAATAATAATTAAAACAAGAAATTAAGGCTATGATTCCAAATTTTAATTTCCCCGAATCAGAATCCACTGAATGGTTCACATAACACGGTTGGAAACTAGGCCTTCAGAAAATATCCCCAAATGCCAAAGGGATACTAAATAGTAGTGGGGTAATAGGGTTTATCTTTGGGGAGAGAATTCCATCTCCTCAAAGTGTAACACATTTTTATCAATCATAAAATTAAATATTGAAAGTAGTACAACCAGTTTACAATTCGTGAAATCCAAGGTAGATATAAATAAACAATACCAGAAGGAATGTCATCTAATAATGATAATCATACATTTTATCCTATGTTTCTAACAAGAATCCAAAATAGGTATATGTGGAATTTATAGAATACATAAATCAAAATTATAAAATACCAAATAACATCTCAGTTAGTATAATGAAATCTGTCCTGGTCCTCTACTCCCATTCATTTAAGAAGAAACAAAAAACCTATAGTTGGGTACATTCCCATGTCCATACATGAAATTAAATAGTTTTTCCTAGTAAACATCACTGAACTGAACATTAGTTTGAGATAAACTCCCATTAGGAAAACTCCCAGAGTACTAATACTATCCATTCAGTGATTATATAACAATAAAAGTGTACGATATGAAATATAATGTGTAAATAATGTACTATGTTGAAGAAAATCATAATGGTCCAGGTTCCCATGGACTTCCGTCATCTTATACCTATATCAGACTTAGCCTGATGTTTGTAAATAAAGACCCAGCCATATATTAATTTATAATCATGATTCATTTGTAAAATAAATCTCAATACCTCGAACATAGCCCAACATCCCCATAATGATATGTTCTAATGAGATACCTTACCAGGACATCTATAATCTGTAAGACATTGACTAATTCAATGATTGTTCCTTGGGTTGGAAGATACATCATATGAATCATTTTAGTATTTTTTCAATTAAAATAATTTGTCTATTTTTGGAATTCCTTATTTGGAATAAATGTATTACTGTAGGAATCTCATAAATGAATCACCTTACAAGACCATCATAGGAATTCCTCATTGGAATATTGTTGTCTCTCTAGGTGTGGAATAATATCATTTCCACTTGAGTATATCATTGGCGGTCCACTAAGAGAGCCCAAGTATCACCCTTTTTGTATGTGATCATCTTACCTCTGTGTTTGTACTTCAAAATCCTTAAGGAGTCCAAGTGTCACCCAGGTGTGTAAATGTATTCCTGCATGGGTCTGTCTTTAGTAGTCCACTAATGAATGAATGTGTCACTAAGGCATGAACATTGGAGTATCTAAATGATTCCATCCATGTAATTCATATATGAATCCATGTTTATCCCAAGGTATATAAAAACATGATTTCAATAAATCTCATTTAATTATTTCAAGGTCATCCTCATTTTGAATTTATTTAAATACTATATAAGAAGTTAGATCAATTCTTAGATAAGTTTAGAAGCATTTTATTCTTAATGTAATCATGTAGGTATATCAATATATGAATAAAATCATGCATAAACAAACAATTACATGGAAAGATACTATGGTCATGGATATTCCATCCCTTTAATTTAATAAAATGAAATTAAAATTCAATTCATTAACTAGCATCACATAGAAATGGTAAACGAAACACCTCAATGGTGACCCAATTCATATTCCAACCATGGTGTCTTATTTAATTAAACAAGAAACCTATGGTATTGTTCCAATTCAAGGTATATAACATTAATAATTGATCAATGGATCTAATAAATTAAATATGTCACACCTATCAATTTAAATCAAGGATTAAAATCGATTTCAAGGTTGTAACTATGATAAATTTGTTATTTGAATATAAACATATATATAAACAATAAAACATAGAATTAAAATCATAATACCACTTATATTAGGTCTATAGTGGACAGGTAGTCCAATATCATCTCCCGATTCAGCTATGATTGGGAGGAAAATGAAGAACATAAGAATAACCAAGAAATATTGAACATTAGATTAAGCCTAAATAACTATATAGATTGAATGAGAAACAAATAATGACACAAAATTAGTTTATTACTCACTAATGTAGATCCAGTGAGACCAAATGTTCTCGATTCAGAGATAATATGTGTGAGAGAGATCAAAATCTACCCAAGGGATTTAAAAAATATCCCACGAGAGTTTCTATCCAATATTGGAGAATAAGGAAAATTATGTATAAGGTATAATATATTTTGAGGTTAGACTCATAATTTTACCTAACATACTAGGCTACATTGTTTGGCCACATGGTTGGGAAAACCACATATCAATCATCCACCCATCGTTGTAAGGAGGGGAACCTCGCAAGGTCACTATGATCATTTTGACTAATCATTCACAAACCATGAAATTTGAATTTGTAGAAAATTGTCGGTTCCACACATGGATGTGCACCTCCATCTACATGGGTTGAAAAACCATGTGGCCTGTATCTCCCCACTGTCCAGCCTCGCACGATTTGATGTAACTATGTTCCCTAACACATATAGTTTCTACTAGTTGTGTGGATTTTCCTTTTCATTAAAAAATTGATGATCCAGGAAAAAAAGAAGTCCTAGACATCCTGAAAACATCATTTACCTCAATGAGTAATCATATTATGTTATATTCAAGCATTTAATTTTAAAAAAATGAAAATTAAATGAATTTGTACTTCTAGAAACAACTGCATTTTTATATGCATGAATCATAATATGCACATAGGAATATATATTGAAATGAATAGTTCATATAAGGGACATATTGATTTGAATGTGATATATAATTTACATTTTAAATGTGATATGTGATACATTTTATATATTATAACTGATATAAGAAAACTATTATGTAATAATAAAACACTTGTAATCCAAATTTTGATAGACCCGGAGTCTATGGTTCTCTGTTATGGTTACCTATTGATATTGAAATTGTTATTGAATGTTTTATATGGAGTGTTTTTTTATAGAAAATTAATCCTCATCATATTTTTGTTGAGAATAAGGATATTGGAAATCAGTTTTCCCCTAATATAGGTTATCTGCAGTTCACATAAATAATGAGTAATAGATGGATGGTTAACTTCATGAACGCTTCCGAAGAGACATTATGTACCTATATAGGGAGAATATTTACACTATTACTTCATTTACTAAGATGACATGAGTGTTCTAGATGCATCTACCTCCTATTTTCCTTGAGGAAGCCCCCCAGGTAGATGATTTCTAGATTGAGTCAGTTCAGATGATCTTTTAGCATCTTGAGACACCTGTGGATAAGATTATGAATCATACAGAATATTGGACTCATGAAATTTCCAAGGATTGGTTGGATGTTATGGAGTATGATGGTAATAAACAGGACCTATCATTGAATGAAATTTAGAAATATTTCATGACCCATTTATATCCCAAGGCATTGTGTGAGGATAGGGATCATGAGTTAATGATCATTTCCTTAGAGGGAATGTCAGTGGTAGAAAACATTGATCGTTTGAATAACTTGTAGTTCATGGAAATATATTTGGTAGCTAATGAGATCTCAAGGGTAATAAATATTTTGGATAATATTGTTTTTATGAGATTGGATCATATGTGAACATGTTTCATCAAATTAGTATTACATATGTGATGAATCATACACTCCCCATATAAGATAATATGATAGATTACCTGAGTAGTGGCTGGACTATTTTTGTATGGTGTACTATGAAATCTTCATTTAGTGGACTGAAGGTTCATTATAATGATTTTCTCTAAGACAACAGTGTTCAAGAATTTTGGGGAAGTTGGAAACCATCTTAGTATCGTATTCTATAACAATTCTCTCTATGGTTCAAGATGTTCTACAAAAGACTAAATGTTTATCCCCTAGATAAGAGTGTCGTGATTTTAGCATGTTTGGACACCTATAGAGACTTTTAGAGGAATAAAAAATAATTTTAGTTGAAGGGGATCGATACAGGTGCCAAAGTCAAGGAAGTAATCAACTAACCATTGTAGATAGGTATCTAGAGTACCACGTGATGTTTTGGTTGATATGTGGGATGTGGTACCACAAGGTATGAAAAAATACCATGTTGAGATCATAGTTTAGATGAGTTAGTCTAGAGCCTAGGGAATTGGGTCTGGTCATATGCATGTAACGCAGAATACTCCAGCTAGTGTAGAAGATGAACCGTTTACTATTCAAGTTGAGATTCTTTTATAATCTACCCTTACTTGTGTTTTTTAGATAGGGGTATTGTATTCATTTTTATCTTATCCTTTTAAAAACGTTTTGAGAAAGTATAAGGAAATATTCGATGATGTCTTGACTATCGACACACCATTAAGAGTCCTATAAGAAAATATCAAACATTTTAAGGTGTGATATCTAGAGATTGGTGGTTACCTTTTTTTTGAATCCATTCATGATAGAAATTAATTAATTAACGTTTATTCTTAGTATGGATTGATTAGTTCTATACTGGGCTCATATCAACCATTATTGTATGAGAGTTACTTTTTTATATCCATAAGAATGTATCTATTCTCAATAGGGTGTGTATGATCTTCAGGCTCATCGTGAAAGACTGATTTTGTTCATGTTGGATTGTATCATGTCATAGATAGTCGGTCATTCTCTAGATAATGGTGGCATACAATAGGATTATTTTCATTCAGTGGTATACCACTTTCATTATTTATTAAATAATGTGTTCTACAACTCCCCACCCGAGTGATATATCATGTTTATGACCGAGTTGGTTCCAGGAGTTGAGCCACTTTCTAATCCACCGTAAAAAATGGAACCAAAAGAGCATTGGGATATGAAGGTTTAGTTGAAATATCTAGAATCTAATGGTTTCATATATATTGGTATATAAAATTGGGGTTATCTAGTTATCTTCACCGAAAAATTAAATGGGAAATTACATTTGTTTAATGATTGAGGCACAATGTACTATTTATTGAATTAAAATAAATTTTTCGGCAAATAGTAAGAAGAAAACTAATAGGAACATAATAAAATAGAACAAGACATATTACCCTGTTCTAGAGTGGGTACTCATGATATGGTATTTTAGGCACCCACCATTCAATGGGGTTGACGACCCCTCCTCCCAGTCCTTTCCTGCATCGATGCACCACCTTCATCATCCGAAGTTCCTTCCGTATCTATAGGGGTAGTCATAGACACAGAGGTATCATCATTCATTGATGAAACTTCTTTACTTTTGACCATGAGAAGATCAAAGGGGTTATAAATGATGACATTTCAATTTAAATTCTCAAGAGGAGATGGGATTCTATGAATGGCTATATATCCTTCCTTTGTCTAGAAGGTTTTAGGTTTGTCCTATGCCACCTCTTCCTTGTTGTTACCTGAAGTCAGCATAGAGTAGGTCTACATGGATATAGTGTTTTTATAATTTTTTGGGACTTATCTGGCTGCTGAAAAGTTTTGTAATCATCAAATAATCCCAAAGGGGGGGCTAGGAAATAGATATTCTAACTGTATAAATGATTTATTTTGACTTATGTGTTTATTAATGAATATTGAACTAGATGATGGTTAAGAAATGGAATCCTCTTCCATGCATTAATGATATTTTCTATCATTTGAGAGGTTAAAATTTTTTCACCAAAATTGAACAGAGATCAGGATAATGTCAGTTGTTGGGGAGAGCATGAGACAAGCCTTAGAATACTTTTATGATCATGTATGGAATGTTTGAGTTCATTATGATGCGGTTTGGTTTAACAAATGCACCAGAAATATTCATGGACTAGATGAATCAAATCATTCATCCTTTTATGGACTAGTCTGTGGTGGTTTTTATAATTAATTATTATCGTTAGCCCAGTCAATATATGATCATTGAAATTATCAGGACATTATATTCTTTACATTGAGAGAGAATCTACTCTATTTAATATTAACATATGAACATTTTTTGGATTGATAAAGTGAACTTCCTAGGTAATTCCATCTCAGAGTTATGAGATTCAGTGGACCCAATGATGGTTATAGCCATGAGATCATCAGATTAGAACACGAATTTCTTCAATATCAGAAGATTTTTTTTGTATTAATGTTTATTATTGGTGCACAATCCTAGAATTTTTTCATTTAGAAGCACCAATATAAGGTCTGACCAAGAAATTGGTGAAGTTAGATTGGTCAGTTATTACAATTTCTATTTTATATAGGTAAAAGGTATAATGTGCACAAAACCTATCCTCACATTACTTGTTTTAGGTAAAGAATATATTGTGTACTTCGATGCATCTATATTTGGGCTTAGGGTATTTCTGATATAGTATTATTGTGTGGTAGCTTATGGATCCAAACCACCATGACCACATGTGAGGAATCAACCTTCTCAGGATTGGAAGTTTCCGGTAGTGGTGCACACCATGAGATGTTGATGGGTTTATCTCATGGGTTAGAGTTTTTTGGTACACATGGATCCCAAGATCCTAAATTTAATAAATTTTCAGGGAGACCTGATCCTTAAGAAAATGATGTGGTTTTAGTATCTACAGTTGTTAGAATTTGAATTGGATTATACAATAGGAAAGTTAAATGTATTTTTTGATGCATTAACATAAAATACATAGGAAGATCTAGTATAAGAGTATCCTGATGATTCATTGGTGATTAACTTCATAAAAACATGCATCTAGATATTTAGGAGTGTTAGGGATGAGTAGCTTTAACTTCGACATCTATTATACCTATTATTTTGGACCAGATCAAGATTGATATTTTATCTAATCTAGACGTCTTAGTTCTAAGACACAACTTATATAGCGGGGATATTCCATCAGGATGGTCTATTGGAATTGAAAATTCTCTTCTTTTCCTTGCATGAGTATGAGTTCCTATGGTATTGTGTGGGGAGCTGATGAGAGAGTTTCATGCTTCTATATGAGAGGTGTATCTTGGTTTTAATAATATGTATACTGATCAACACAGAATGTACTAGTGGTTAGTAATGAAGAAAACATATAAACCTTCTGGTAAGATGATTCACTTGTTAGTAGGTTAAATCCAAGCATCAGAGTCATGCAAGTCTTTAATAGACTTTTCCTGTTCAGCAGTGGAAATGGAATTAAGTCACAATGGAATTTGAGGTTTATTTTTTATAGAGATCCTCAAATTACTTCACAAATCTTGAAGGGTCTTTATAAAGCTTAAGGATAAAAGGTTTTTTTTTACTTTGACCTATCATCCTGAGATTCAATTTCAATCTGATAGAATAATTTATGTTCTGAAGGATATGTAATAGGACTATGTTATAAAATTCGGTGGTTCGTGGGGGTAACATATAACACCTATGATGTTTTTCTATAATAATAGATTCCATGCATCCATCAATATTGAACCATTTAAGTATTTTAATCATAGGACATGTCATTGGCCTCTTTTCTAGTTTAAGGCAGGTGAGTTAGCATTTTTTGGGGACTATTCTAATGATGTAGATGTATAAGCATGTTTAGTTTGAATAGATAGTGGTTGTAAAATGTGTACAATTGGGAAAAAATTATACTGGAAATTGTAGAATACCTATGGAGTTCTAGGTCGATCCTAATTTTTTCCATTGGGGGTCTCCTATATAGGGGATACACTTTTCATGATATAGGGGACGTTGGTGCACATGATTATATGGGTGTTTGAGGGAGTGGATATGGTCAATCTCGTGGTGTAACGATTGTCTATTCCATATATCTATAGTTCTGTAAATGATGTGTTATATATGTTTAAATTTTTTGAGATATTATTCATACCCTTCCCATGTGATAGACAGAGGAGACATTGTACATAGAGTTGATGCGTTCTTCAAGAAGCATCTGATACAGATTATGAACTGTAGTGAGATTTATATTCGGTCCATGATGATTCATTTTCTTCCAGTGGAGTGTTTCAAAGGGTGAGTTAATGAGGTGACCTAGTATATGGAGTCTAGCAGTTGATCATAGTGTCCGTACTTGTTATCCCATACCCCACCATGACTCCAGGAGCTTTTTGGGTATGAGATATTATATGATGGGAAGGTGGTAAGATCCCATATTTTTATAGGTATGTCCCTATTTATGTTTAAAATTTGAGCCTCATGGGCCCTGTATTGTTTGGATATGGATAAACTTTATAAGGTAAAAAAGAAAAAAAGTTAATGTATGTCTGTTTGTTTGAATATATATAGACTTAGGGTGCGAGGGAACATGAGGAAACCGAAGAGGATGCATGCAGGGAGTATTTCAAGTTTTCTATTTAAATTAGTGGAGTTTGGGTAAATAGATCATGTGTCACCAAAGGATCTTATTAATTTTAGATACTCTAAACATGATTTAGGGTTTTATAATATTTTGGGATGAAAATTATATGAAGAATAGTTACACACTGTTGACCTATAAAATATTCCATAAAATTGTTTCTAGAAACATGTCCTGATTGATAATAGGTCACAAATTGATTCCAGACATTAAAAGAGTACATGTTGTGAAACAATATTTCATATAATGAAATATTCAACCAGATTAGTTCATAATTAGAGGTTGTAGGTTTTTTGGTGTATCCCTATAAAAATATTTACATGACGTGTAAGTATATTACACAGAATGTAATTTCCTATGTTTTTTTAATAGGTGTAATTTTTCAAACATTGCATTCAGATTAGATGTCGATTTTTCCATTAGACTCTAAAGATTCTTCTTGGAATGTTTGGGATTATTCCCCCTATCATAGATATCCCATTTGTTTGATCAATCCCCAGTATGTTTTTTTATTTGGATCCACATTCTCTTTAATCATTCTGTGACAGTTGTAGTGTAATATCATTACGGTATGCGTTGTTGATTTGATCTTAATCAGTTAAAATATAATAACCTTATTTTGGTCATATGTGGCTTCATCCTTATTGGAAAATCATGTTGGAAGCATTCAATGATAATCAGTTAAAAGTATTGGGTCAAAATTTAACCCAATTGTTTGATTTCTTTGATGTATTTGAATATTTGAAATTGTACCTACATATATTTCATTGAATAAATTAAATGATGGATTGAATTATTATTTGGATTCCCTTTGGAAAAAACTATTTATTTACCAATATTTTGTTTAAAATTTATGTAAGTGAACCCTTTGTTATAAATGAATGTTATAAAACTAATAATAAAGACTTTATACCCACTATTTTTGGAGAATCTATTGGTATAGGGGATTTTTCCAACCTCTACAAATGTTTCTGGAATAACCCTTGCTATAAGGATATATTCTGAACCTATAGCCACATTTTTTAGAAACAGTGTGTACTAGTCTTCATACAAGACATAATCTAATGGTTTTTTATGAAAACATTAGTTTTAGGTTCGGGTGAAAAACCATATACCCATGGTTTTATAGAACTGTGGGTATAGGTTTCCCATGTTAATAAGGTAAAAATATTCCACCGGAATAGAAATATTATGGTAGTAAATTCGTATACTAGTAGTTTTACTTCCTATAACCTTAATTTAGATTAATATATTTAGGTAAATATATATATATATATATACATAAGTTATGTAGTTTGAGTGCTAAGGCCCTGGGTGTTAGTATAAGGGGTAATGATATCAAAACTCATGATTGAAATTTTTTCTAAAAACTATACCTTGGTTTTAAAACTGTTGGAATAGGTCTATGGAACAGTTGAAAAAACATATACCCATTGTTTCAAAAAGTGTGGGATTAGGCCCTGATGCTATACCAACACCTTGGTTTCATATGGTTCCCAATGCTCTGGGTATTTCTTATACCCACAGTTTTGGGGGCTATACCCACAGTTTTGACCTGTGGGTACAAGTCATTTTTAAAATAGTGTAATGAATTAATGTGTGATTTTCATGACATTGATTTTTGGGAGATTGATTTTTATAGATTCACCTTGGATTGGACTCTTTATTGAGATAGAAATACTATTATTAGTTATAACCAATTGATATATGAAATGTGTAATTGGGAGATAAATAGAAATTTTCATAATTTAACATTGAGCCATATGATGTGATATTGTGATATTATTTTTATTATCGAATATTTTTCGGAGAAATGATGTAATGACTATATGGGCTATTGTCTTAGTTAAGAGATGCTGCAAATCTTAAATAGGGGGTTTTTCTAATTGACACATGTTGAAATTCCTATATACTAAGATATATAGCGAGACATGCTGAAATTCGTATGTAGTGTGGTATTCCATGTTACAGTTGCTGAAATTATTACATATCCATCCTATCACCAAAAATAACCCAATGATTATATTTTGGGGTCAACCATAATTGATTTCTGAAAATCATATATAGAATGTTTTTCCCATATTTGTGTGATTTTCCCATTGGTTAAAAGGTTATGGTTTGAATGGTTGTGAGACATTATTAGAGACATTCTAGCACGATGCAGAGGAAGGTTAGGTTTTAACAGGGTCATATGGTTTTTCATTGGAATATATTGGGAGACATGCTAAGAGAAATTATTCCATAAAGCTAAAGTAGGTTTATATGGTAATAATTTAAATTGTTAATTAATAATTAAAATTAACTATTTTATAATTTCATAAATTTATTATCAGACAGGTTATGATTACACATGGTGGTCTCAACGTACTGAGTTATACTCACACCTTATCTAGGATATTGTTTGGTACTCAAGATGATTTCATGGATGTTGGATTGGATAAGGGAATGTGACATTGATTTTGAGTGTTTTGATTATAGATGGTATAATGTTTGGAGATAAATATCCACAAGGATTGAGATCAGGGAATTATGAGTCTGTTTTTAGAAATATTTTAATTAATTTTGTCTTTATTATTACATGACATTTAGTTACATTACACCACATCAATATATTATTTCATAATTATTTTATTGGATTGTTCAGTTTGCATCGATTTTTGGTTTTATGATGTATTGTATTGATTATATAATTTACTCATTGATATATTTTTATTTCTTATTTTATTTATTATTTATAGTATATTTTAACTTTGTAACTCGTAAATATGTTATACTCACTATACTTATCACAACACTAATGCATTTTGGTTGCCTCTGGAATACATGGATGTGTGCATGAGGTCTTATAACATACCATTTCTGACCATGGGAGAGAGTTCTAGATTGGGGGACATTAGAAGATTTATATTCAATGGAATTGTTAATGGAATTTGGTATTGATGAATGAAAGGATGTATCCCAACTGAATTTAGTTTGTGTGATGTTAAGTAAGGATGAATCATAGAAAACTATTAATCCTAACCACTTAAATAAAATGAATGTAATCTCTTTTTTAGTATGTCACTACGATTTAATATCATTTATGTATTGATTTTCTCTGAAAGGATTTAAAGTGTTCCAAAATAATCATAAATTCGTTATACCATAATGATTCTCATATATATACAAGGGCCAATGAATTATAATCCTATGTATAAAATATATGATATAAGTGCCTAGTTATTTTAACAACCCTGAAATATTATTGTAATGAGGCTTGGTAGAGTACAGAGGGACGTATATAGAAAATTTGAGAAAATAGAATTTTTTTCTATCTAGAGGTTCACTATTCCATGGTTGTTGGTGTGATTTTAGACATGATGGGTCATCTTGGAGTCTGGTCACAGGAAAATCTTTTTTATTGTCCCATTTGAAAAATATGAATTTTGATTTTGATGTTTGGTAATGTGGGAACCATGAGGAGAACAATTCCCCAGGTGACTATAGTGGAATGTTATTTTCCATTAATCCTTAACTATGTAAAATATGAAGGAATTACAAACCATAGAAGAGGTCATCATGTTATGAGTTTCTCAGTGAGTCTCCTTGTAAGAAATGTGGGGTGTCTTCATACTCAGAGTGGAAAACATGGTGTAACATTATAATTTTTATGTTTCCATATTGGAAATGAAGAACACCATATCTTATTTCCGTGTTTGGTGTTTTATAGAGGTGTCACACTAGATATATACATTGGGGAATGGAAACTATGATCTAGGTCTTACTATTTTGTTATATTGGTAGATGTAGAGTTAAATGAAGAACAATTTTTCTTAATGTTGTAGTGACTACTAATAGTGTATTTCAATAGGGATAAAACAACATCCTATGTTCCATGTTTCATATTATGGTTATGATCATGGTATTTAAATGAGGTATTCAATACATGTGAAATTCTGGGGGAATTTTTTTTGTCAATGGATGACAAACAAAATATAATTTGAAAGAGGATAACCATGACCATATTCACGGACCCCACACCATGGTGTAGGTTGATCATTCCCTCTCAATAAATATAGGGATATGTTCACATTGGTTGAAATTATATCTCTCTCTTTGAATCCTATTTGACTCTAAGTCCTTTATTTAGTATTCACCAATATCCCTTGAGTGTATAAACTCCATGGTTTGTTTGGATCAAATACTCTAGAATCAATGTACAATCTCTCACCTTGTCTCCTTACTTCATCCTTTTTCTTATTATTTTTTGAGGATCAAGTGGTGATATGTCAGAAGTCTTGTGATGAGTTACAAAAATTATCTAACAGTTGGTTTATTTAGTTTTTTTATAAAAAATTCACTCTTGATTAGTGGTTATTGATCACAATTATTCATTCATACATTGAGATAATAGAAATTCTTTATTAATCCATGGGATTCATTTGTTTTAATTTTTTATGTGCTAATACGAAATTAAAATGATTTCGTTACATTAGTCAATGTTAGAGTTCATATTAACGAATATAATAATAAAAATCAATAATGAATTGGAATTAATATTTTTATACCATGTGTTTATTGTTTATAAATTTTGCCTCATTATATTTTTCAAGATTATTTGATATGTATATTTTTTTCTAATGATGTTTTTTCTAGAATGGTCAATGATCATGTAATTGGATAAAAGTAGAAATATGGATAATATGGAGTTATTAATTAAAGTGTTATGAGAAAATCATTAAATTGATTCTTTATAATCCACTAAAATAATTCATTTCTTGAAGAAATTTTGTGTATGAATCATAAATTTTATTAACTAATGATGATTTGAATCATATTTATGAAACATGTGAATAAGTAGTTTTTTAACTGAGGACAGTAATGTCCAGGGTTTCTATAAGTGACTAATGTCTTGGGTTGAGAAAGGTTATTCCTATTAATGAATGTCGTATATTTCTAAGTGATATAGACACAGTTTCCATTTGAATTTATATTATAAATTTTTTTCCCAAGCATTTAATCTATAGGATTGTATAATATTTTTTTGATTTGGTCTATGATGTTTTTTATGAAAAAATGGATGGACATAAGAATATGAGAGTAAGGATTTAATTTTAATTATGAATTGTGCAATGTTTTATTATATGGGGAAGGTATAGATCTAGTATTTCATATCATAAGTATTTATGTTAGGAAATTAGTAGGATTATTGGTATGAATTAAGGGTTTGGCATTCCAATCATACAAATAAATTTCTTTTAGGGATTAATTTTAGATTGATTTCTACCATGGTTTCCAACTACCATGTATATATACTTTTTGCATTTTGATTGGATCTTGCATTTATTATTTTCTAGCAGATATGTGAATTTCCTACATTATAGTATGGTTGAGAAATTATTAATGATATATTGGGATGGGTGTTGATGATAGATATATTAAATAATGTACTCCTCATTATATAAGATTTGAATACTATGAGGATAATTTTATAGAAATATATATACTGTAATGTGAATTTATGAAAGCCATTTTCCTTATAATGAATTGAATTGATCACACAAGAATTTTTTATGTTCTTAAAAAATGAATATATAGTAGATTCTGAATAGATATATGAATTGGTTTAATGATAAGTATTTTCCCTTAGTTTGGTTTGTTGCAATATCTAATCATTATATTTAATGATTTAATATTATCCACCTGTTATGCTGTGTAGGTAGTTGATTCTCAATTTTTTGGGTATGGATGTTTCCCCCAACATATTTTTCAGAGAGGGAATAGATGGATGACATTTATCCAATTTCACTTGTTTCAAAATAGCATACCATAATATGTCAGAATATATATGTTATAATCAATTATGGTATAAGGTAAAGGTATATATATATGATATGATGGAGACATGTTTTACTATACCCCTTAGTACATGAATTAAAACCATGAGTTTATGACACATATTTTTATTCTGGATATAATGACTGTGGATTCCTACAAGTGTACATACATGTTCTACAAGGGAGTTTGTCATAATTCATGATACACTTGTTGAAGTGTATTCAAAAAATAAAACATGGTAAAAGATGAGATAAGGAAATGATATGTCTTTTATATAGATCCATGAGGTCCATGATAAATTATTAAAGTTATTATAGTTGAATACATTTGTTATTGGGGTATGTGGAAAAATAGGGGTAAGTGGATATATGTTAACTTTATAATAAATATGATTTTCATATGATATTAAAAAAATATATTCATTACATGATAAGAGTTCCATGGTGGTAATGAGATTTTTTTTTACCAAATTAGGTAACGTTTTGGTTTTATTTCTATATTAACTGATAAATTTTATGCTTCATTAAAATTTTCAGGATATAATTCCTTGTTTACACACAAAGTATAATTATATTCTTAACATATATACTTATAAACAATTATAAGGACTATATATTTTTTCGGAGATCGAGATAGGTATTTTTATATTTCATTTCTTTTCATGAGTTATTAAATTTTTATTTCGAAATTATAAAAAAAAATTGGTACATATATTGGGTTTATTATGAAATTATCTTCATGTATTTTTATGGTTTATTTATTTATTTTATGGTTTTGGTTGATGGACTTCATATTATATCTTAAACTATAATTTTAATTAAAAGGGAATTTATACCAATTTTTATGCATTCTATAACATCGATGCTTTTCAAGAACCTATGGTCTATTAGATTTGAGGTTCAAGGTTTAGCCACATATTAGCTACTCGGTCCATAGTAGTTCCATTATTTGGGGGGATATTAACTGTGTGTTATCATATCTAATGGTTTGGAGGGAAAATAGATCTTTGAAATATTACCATGTGAATATTGAAGCGGTTTGTGGTGAAAAAATTTCAACTAGAATATGTAAGTGATGTAAACATGGATGACTATCTTGTTCATTGGATTTTTGGGACATATGAGATTGATATATTGAATTTCATATTTATTTTATTTTTTGGAGAAATTGATGGTATTTTTTGGATGATACCTAGGAAGATATTATGAATAATTATTATCATTTCATGTGTTTTAATTATTTTGATGATAGAAATTAGGTTAAAGATGAATAAAATAATTAATATTATGTATTATAGGTTCAAGTTATAATTTTCCCCAATGTATGTTCATTTGATATAGAATGTATAGGCTTATTTTCCCTGTATACTCATGCTGATGATGTTTATCATGATGCAATATACATTCACTATAGATATGTGGTTGTTGATGAAGACATATAGAGGTGGAGAATCTAATATATTTAAATCTAGGGTCTACAGAATTATCAGGGATCAATTATTTATGATTAGACTAAGGGTTGGGTATAGGAGGTGAAGATACCCATAATTTTGATCCATTATTGGAGGATGAATTTTGTGTCTTTTATTGTGACTATTATATGTGGGATAGCTTGGTAGTGGTGGTTATTTTTTGGATATCAATAAGAGGTTTCTGTTACACAAGAAAAGTTCAATTAATAGTTTTCATATGAAATTTACAATTATAATGTGAATTAAACATGTTAGTAATAGAATATTACTATCCAACATTGAAATTATAACATGAATCGCTTAATTATTAGTTAAAATTTCCTCTGCTGTTATTCTATGAATCTCATAGAAACATTAGAGGGTATGGAGAGTAATTTCATGGAGACATTTCTTTAGAATATTCTACTCTAGGTTAACCCATTCATGTTTCCGACATATCATGAGGTTATAAAGAGGGTTGCGAATTTTTATAGGGTGTTACACAAGATTGGGAAATTACTTGAGGTAAGTAGGAAATTGTCTCCTTAGTGCCGATATGTAGATAAATGTTCACATTGTACTAGACATAATATGATTCACACGACATGGAGTTATTTTTACCCATTTATATCATATTTTTATATGGATGGAAATTCTAATTCTATATCCAATAGACCAAGAATTATATTTTTTACATTTTGATGTTTTATCCATTGGAATCTCGGGTGCTTGAATTTACTTAATAGTCATCATTGGGATAGAGATCTTCTTCATGCCAATACATTGTAGTTTTATTATCTGACAAATTAAATGTAGTAGTATTCTCTAGTTTTTACCACTATATTGGGGTTGGGTGGGTATAGGATGGACCTATGATTGTCCTCATCCTTAGGGACCTAGAGTTTAGCATGACCATGGAGGTGGTTACCATCATCTATAGATTGATCATGGGTTAGGTTTTTGTTAAATGCATGCCTTTTATTAGTTGGTACCAATTTATCTAGACATCATGTGATATGAAATAATTTAACGTTCTACCTTGTATTATAATTTTTTAATCCATGATATAAATATACTTTTTTTAATTATCATAGTCCACAATTTCATACAAGATGTGTATTTTCTATTAGTTCTGTTAGTGTCAACTACATCGTTTTGAGTTCGAGATGAATTTTATGCAGTATAGAGAGACTGTGGGTTGATTTTAATGTAGCATACATCCTTATTATAATATCTATGTTTGATGGTGTGGAAATAAAACATCATCCTTGACATGAGGTTTCATAATTTATTATAGGATATTATATATTATTTTTGCAGGGGGTTATATTCTATTAGGCATACAGATACCATGATGTGTTTTTTGGAGTAAAATAACCTATATTGGGTCAAAGGTGTGCTCAGTACTTATCATAATTGATGTTAAGGATAATGTTGAGTTCAGTAGAAAACCAATCTAGTGTTTTTACTGTTGTATAAGATTTCCCAGATGCATTTCTATAAGAGGATTTTATGATAACATTATGACATGAGATTATATATTGGATAGAGTTGTATAATTGATTCAATATAATATCAATGAACCATTTAGTGTTGTGAGAGAAAAATAATCATATTTAATTCCTTTTAAACTAGAGTTTTGTATGAATTATAGTGTGTCTTGGTGTGCTTAGATTATATTTGTGTAGAATTTGGATTGAATATTATGTTTGTGTATGAGTTATAATCATTTTAACAATGAAATTATAAATATATAAAACCCTATTATGAAGATGAATGATTAAAATGATCAATTTAGGGAATATATCTATTTCTCAAAGATCGATTTTCTGTTAGGATATCATTTGATAATGAATAATGATAATGAAATTCGGAAAACAATTGATGACATTATTGGAATTATGAGTTCATTATAAGTTTTTTTTGTTTCATGGATACACTATAGGTGTTAATGGGAATGATGAATGTGGTGTTACGTAAATTTCTATATCAATAATGGTGGTACTTATTTATGAAATCGTATTTTTTCAAGTTAGAGGAGGATCATGAAAATCATCTATGTTCTATTTTACAAGTTCTTCAGGTCCACTAGTTTTTTGGGAAGATGTAAAGTGCATGTTTTGGACAATAGGGTATAATTATTGGGTAATTCTTAATCTAAGAAGGTAGTGGGTATATATTCTTTAAATTTAGGAGAATTGTTTTCTTTGTAATTCCAAAAAAAATATTATGATGATATGGTATTTCATTGGTAATTAGTATTATTACAGCATGTTCATTAGAAAACTCTCTGTCACGGTGAATCATAAAACAACATTGACAAGAATTAATTATACTTTTTATTAGACATACCAATGTTTGGATACATTCAAGAATCTTAAAGAGATTTTTTCAGTGCTATGTTCTTCATATTCTCATGGATGGATATAATTTAGATATTTATTGCGATGCTTAAAACATGGGATATATTATTGTTGAAATTTTGTAGAGAGAAGTATATCTCTCATGGGTCTTGATAGTTATTACCAGATGAATGTAACTACACCACCCATGATCATGAGATTTTATTTTATTGTGTCCTTTCTGATATTATTATATAATTAAGTGAAGAATTGTCAGTTTATACTATTTTACAATCACACGTTTTTGATGTTTTCATTCTCCAATAATGATTTTAATTTATAGATAATATAGTAAATGGAATCAATATAGGATTATTACAGTACTATTTATAATAAACTGGGGAAATTTAAAATTTTGTAAAATGTCTGGATAATTAAGTCATTCAATGATGTTGTGTGTGAGTATGTATGTATTTAGAGGGTGAGAGAGGATCTCTCTTAGACACATAGTGTTTTGGGGTTATTTTTTGGAACAGGGTCCCATTATAATATGAATGTGTTATAATCAATAGTACAATAGGTGATGTAAAACTATCTATAGTATAACAAAGCATTGGTCTAGTAAAAATGATTTTTTTGGTTTTTAATTCACCATATTGATGGTCTAAGAGTGACTATAATCATGAGTTGATTCACCAAAGGATTGTTATTCCCTAAAAATATCTAATGTAGTTATATATTAATTGTTTAGTTCAACATAGGTGGTATGTATTTTTGTGGGAAGGATACATCATGCATTGTGAGTTCAATTTTTATTTTCTAGAATAAAGAGGTCTATTTTATCAATCCTATCCAAATGTTTTTTTTCCATATGGTGAAGAATGATAATTCTGTTACTGGGAGTTTCTATATACACTTAATGTTACCCACTAGTAGTGAAAGTTACCATCGATGTTCTTAATCACTATATAACCATGTAATATTGGTGTATTTGATTCTATATGGTTTGTCATGGACTTCTAAATGAATTCATCTCTTGAATTAGTGAATAACGAGTCAGGAACAATATTTTTTTTGAGGCCATATTTGAGTGAGATAATGATGAGTAATTTTTTTTCTAAGAATGATAATATCTTTTGACATTCCATTTTTTACATATAGGGTTAATATATGTATTGATAATATTATTCACTCTCTGTTATTACTTATCATAAATTTTTATCCATATATGGATGGTTAGACAGAGTGTACTATCCTTCATCAAGAGGAAATGTTGTGTGCAAGCATTAATGATTTTGGAGACTCAAGTGTGATGATGTCACCATTTTCAGGTTATTATATTAATATTTATCTATCATTCATTGGGTTTTCACCATTAAAAGAACTATATTATTGACAATGTCCTTCTCTATTAAGTTAAAATGTTTTCAAGGAGTAAGATATTTATAAATCATAAGTGGTTTAGGCAATGAAAAATATTGTTATGGTGATTTTCAATAATTTCAATAAATTTTATTATCATAATCAATATTATACTATTCCAAATAAGAGGATTATAGTGTTTTGAAATCTTATTCCATTTATTCTATAAGGTATTTATTCTTCATGGGATACAATATTTTGATCATTAGTGTATCCATTATCACTAATTTGTTGAACCATTAAAATTTTTCATTCTTATTGAAGTTTTTTTATGTGGGAAAGGACTTCCCTCTTGGAGGAGCTATAACTACGGCATATTTTTTATTTTAGAGCTCCACCGTTATCTTCTTGTCAATTCTCATTTCATTTATCTGGGAATGTTAGATATTAAGGATGATGTAATATTCAAGGATATATCGGTTGAGATATTGGACTATCAGTAGATGGTGTTACACAAGTATGTAATTTCTTTTGTTCTTATCTTATAGAGTCACATATTCTTGGATGATAAAACATAGTAGCAAAAGTCTAAAATTCACACTCAATATCCTTTTTTTTGAGGTTTGATCATTGTGGAGACTATATGATATAGAATTAGTTGATTTATGTGATTCTAGATAGTGATTTAGGTTTATGATATCATTCATTATGATTTAAGAATGTTGGTTTTATTGTATTATACTTATGAAGATTTTTATGAATATATTTTTATTTTTTCTCATTGTCATTGAAAAATTTTGGTTTCTCGACATCCCGTAATTATTAGATTAAAAATATTAATATATTTTAATAAATTATTTCACATCATTTTAGTTTAAATTGTTTCCCAAAATTTTTTGACATCAGATAGAAAATTTGGGAGAACAATTGATTTTGGAATGTAGAGTTAATCTATGGAATGGAATAATGTTGGTCGACATCATATATTCCATTTCAGATGATCTTTGGTAGATGTGATTAATAAAATAATTAATTTACAATTATTTTATTAAATGACTGAAATCTAAACCTCAATTTAAAATACCTAGTTATGGAAATTTGGAAGGGTTTTTTGCATAACCCTGGGATGATATGATAGGAAGAGTATCATTCTTCCCTGGATATGGAAAACCATTTTTTCAAATCATTGAATAAATTATGGTGTACTGTGATACTACGAATGAATACACTAGATATTATTCTCCATTGGTAGATAACAATCTCTTAACCAATGTTTGATCCATAAATATATATGTAGTTATTATTTTATGGTATCTAGTCTTTTTTATTATCTGTTTATTTTTTCTTTGAACCCCTGAATTACATGAACCATATTGAAACTTTTTGAAGTGTCATTAACAGTATCATTCATTATGCATTCTTTCACAAATGTATTCCCCACATTATGATCATTTAAAATGAACAAATAAGTCAATAAATTAATTTTATTGTTCCTATGATTTTCTCTCACCATTCATCATGTACTTCAACATTTTCCCATTGGGTTTATGTTTGAAAATTTTGGGGATGGTTTGAGAATGATCAAACGCCCCATAATCATAGTGGATGTATGAAAGATGTATAAATCCAATTTTATTTGGAATGGTCAAGGAATATTGTGTGATTCAATAAATGTATTATTGGAGTTTAAATACATATTAGTGCTAGATTTATGATGGATTCGAACATGGGAAATCAAATATCCAATTTTGAAGACCTAAGGATGAGAATCAATAGCTGTTGAATCTTCTATTGATTTCAACAGATAGGAATGGTCAAAAAAGTAACGAAAGGTGGTGGAAACTATAGACCATATATCCAAATGAAGAAACTAGGATCAGTAAATTTTCTAACAATACCTCTAGATTCCTTGTGTAAGACACACCGTATTGTCCCCAAGCTATGACGACGAGGGTTTTTGGATGAAATAGATATCACACACACTATTTATGGTTATATAATCTCAATGTGACCCAGTATTGTTGGATAAAAATATACTATGTTTTTAAATTAGTCCATACATGGAAAAGAACATATGTATGACTTGAGTTAATGGGCTTAGTTGTGTACTCGACCATGGATAGGTTACAGTGTCCCAACCAGTGTACACAAGCACGAGTTGGGAGGACACGGGAACGCTCAAGGTGGCAGAGGAAACCTGTTCACCACCTATACTGTATTTCTAGTATAAAGTTGATTCTCTAGTTATGTTTAGGGGAGAATATTGCTTTGTAATTATTCAAGGTCACACATCATGTGACACCACATACAACCACCAATTAATTATCCTAATAAATTTTAACTTCTATTATAATTTCCTCAATACACATATATTGTCCCATGAGTAGCCTATCCTGAGTAGTTTCCCACATAGAATTAAATGTTAAAAGTCATGCTGTCTTCAATGATTCAACGTGATGTGTGAATATTATGATGTTTATTTCAGGAATGTCTTTATTGAGTAAAAAGATCAAATACGATCATCAAAAAGATGTTGGTTGTGAAGGCCCCCCTTGCTCATTACACATGATGAGTGGCACCCCTATCAAAACAGGGCACAGATCTGCTATCTATAGATTTTTACACCCTAATGAACCAGGGTTTAGTTCATCTATCATTTAATGTTTCCTCATTACCATGGTAGGGTTCATATCCTCTATTGTATATTGTGCACCATTGAATACACAACATAGTGAAGAGGTACGATTGATCCACACAGTTTCTTGTACAGACATGTGACATGCATGGAATTAGAGATGAATAATTTTAGGTGTACATAAACTCATCATAATAGGATGGTATTTAGAGATTGTGATCCCATATCTCTCCCATATAGGTTTCATTGTGATAATATATCTTATGTTTTGTTACCCTATTCACTTGGATTTAGATAAATTATACTATATCATTGTATTTAATATTTTGTATTTTATTGGAATCCTATTGGGATTGTATATACTCACCCGTCCTAAATATTTTCATGAATGTGTTGCATCTTGTGAAAATGACAATTAGATCTAATGTGAAAAGGTTTGAGCATAGTGGTATATGAGTTTATTTATAATGTTTAGTGTTTATATTTTCATATGAAAAGTCATGGTGCTATAAGAGTTTTTATTTCCAATTTTTTTTATGTTGTTACTACATTTTACATTAGGTGAGTAATTTTTCCATATATTCATTAGTTTATACTATCATATTAAAATATTTTCCCAATAGGTTATTCTATGCGTGTATAAACTCTAGATATTGGGGTCTTTGATATTCCTCTACAATTTTTCTAATAGACTATTATATGAATGCATACATATACATTTGGCTAAGGCCCCTCATTTTTTATTCATCCTTATAGATACCTTTCAATACCCCTTAGACTTTTGGTGGTGGGATTGGGTTTGTCATACCCGACATGGTGAAGGCGAGGATGGCTATGATTGGTCAGGACCTGACAAATGATGTATCTAGATTATTCAATTCTAGAAGGATCCATGAGTGGTATATCTTGGGGCTCTAGATTTATAACCATTTTATTCCGCCTACATTTTTTTTAAATTCATGTTGATGGTAATATTAAAGGGTTTCTAATTAAATAGTCTCGGTTTCCATGATCTAACCCTTTTCTTTTATCCAAGTAACCAAGATGTATGGAGAGAGTTTGGAGGAGCTCCTATGAAATGAGTAGAGATTTTTTATCTAAATTTCCATTACACCATGGTGGTAGGCATAGTTCTAGTCATGTAGATATATTTTGGAGTTTATTTAGATGTTAATTCTTTTTTTATATATCATTTTTGATTTTGGGTATTTTGAGTTGTTCTTTTTGTGTATGGGTGCACTATATGTAGTGGAGAATCCATGATGGTTATGGCGAAAGGATTTTTCCCATAGAAATTTAACTATAGGAAACATGAAGAAGTTATATAATAATAGTGAAGGGTATGGTATAGTTAGGTTTTAAATCAGTTACTATTCACAAAACAAGGAGAAACTCTATGCTTATAGAGGAGGGAGTGGTGTGGAGAGGTGAACATGTAGTCTATATTTGGGAAATTATGATAATTATAATCCATGTTTGAGGGTGTGGTGGTTCTGGAATGAGGTTCACTTGAGTTATTCATCTGCTATTGAATATAATGAGTTATTTATCTATATGAATATAACATCGGAAAATTGGGATGAAAAGAAATTCCGCATGTCTCTATTCATGGATTGGTTTCTATAAAAGTGTTTAAATGTGGATTTAAAATGCATTTGACTGGAGGGATTCTTCTACTTTGAACACTACAAAACTAGATCTCCATAGACCATGTGGCACCACAAACATGGTGTGGTTCACTAAACCATTGTGGAGCTGAGTTTAGAAATCTCTATAAATATGAATTTTATTTTCCCTTTGTTAAACATTAATATATTAATTCAAGCCATGGACAACTCATAATCCTATTCATACTCTCAAAAAAAATATTCTGAGGTTTCAAACCCACTGGTTTGTCAGTATCAACCACTATTTAAAAAATTTATATGATCTTCCTCTATACATTTTTTGCATTCAACTTATAGGTTCATGTTATGATATTTCCATTTTTTTGGGTTTGGTTCTGATAAAAATATGACATTTCGTTACAATGGTTAGGTTTTAGTGTGGCTTCATTAATGTTCAGGGGAGTTTGATTCATATTCCTCTATTTTTAAACAAAGGACATTGAGAATAGATTGAGACAGGTGATTCAATACTTACCCTTCTGTGTCATGCATCAATGTGCCAATGTCATTCTGTACATTTTTTGTGTAACTATTGAATTAACCTAAATGATGATAATTACCTAAATTAAGAATGTGTTATAAGGGTTTTTGTGATCACATATATTGATAAATTGTTAATTATGCATCTTTATATATTATAGATAGTTTTTATATAATTTTATATAATTATTTTTTATTCTTAGTATGTTTTATATTACTAAAATTAGATAAATAATGAAAATCCATTTAATATTAAATAATAAATGAAATAAGAATGAGAAAATAATTAATGATATTTTAATATTTTTTAATTGACATAATGCAAGAATATTTTTTATGGTTGGTTATTTTATTTTGTTATCCTTTCATGATTAGTTTAATGTTGATAAATCCTTTGTATAATTAATGGTTTAATTCAAGATTACAGTTGAAAGGGTTTTATATCGGAGGTATTTTTCTTGGGAAAATATATACATTTATTTTTTCAGTGATGGACTATATGCCTTAGGGTTATGCCCATAAACCCCCCCTTGAATTTATGTGATGAAACTAATTTTGATAATATTTATGAGTTCTGACTTCTAATAGGGGTGAACGACTATATTACTTATTTTTATGAAAACCCGTTAATTTCATAACATTTAAATGATATTTTTTAATGTTTTAAGAGATTTAGATAAAAAATAACTAATGAAATTATTTAATTTTAAAATAATTGAAACATTCCAAAATATATGAGAAAAAATTTAATCCATACTAAATCTCAAAAATTAACCATAAAATTTTTATAAAATATAATATTCTAAAAACATCATATATATTTAATTTATTCCTAATACGAGGAAATAAAAACATAGGAAAGGGGTGAGATCATATTCTCAGTAAGAGAAGACATAAGTTATCATAATCCAACATCAAAATTGATAATAATATTAATATGGGTGTATAATTAGAAAATATAGTAATGTTATAATGTTTCATGGAAAACTTCTTTGAAAAATAATACATGAATCAAATGAGTGTTAATCCCAATGCCAACAATTTTAATCCATTAGGGAGTTACATAAGAGTAAAATTATGGAAAAATATGGTAATGTTTTATAAAGAGATTATTTAAAATATGGAAGAATAATAGCATAGGAAAACACTTATGTTAAAACTCATTACTCCCATTCGAATATAAACTTGCTCAATATGATCACACATTATAATTTGAAAAAAGACAGTATTCCCATATCTATGTGCTAAAAATCCTTATGTTTAGATGTGAATATCTCAAAATATATCAAATTAATAAAATGTATTAGAGAATGATATATAACCCATCTATAATTATAAATACATATGTGTTTCATGAGAAATAAGTCATGAAGACATCAGAATAAACCCCTGTAAAGATTTTGGATTGCAAATCCATATCCAATGGAATCATATTACGATATTTTTTATTATTAAATAAATAAACATGATAAACTAATGGAATATAAATGGATATCTTGTAACATTCTAGGAAGATAAAATTTATTTAAGTATAAGGTATTTCCACTAAATGCATAAACCTTGTACTATTTACTAAATTATTTATCAAATCAATTGATTCGTGGAAGCTTGGTGAACACCAATTCATTAATGAACTATGATACATGTTATAAAAAAATGTATGGTACTTGGTGAATAATTATGATTATAAAACATCAATTATACGTAATTAAAATGGTATTGATTGGTCATTTATATTTTATAAAAGACAAATTATTATGTCATATGAATAAATATAATGGATGGTATCATTTGAGGAATATACCAGATCAAAAAATAAAATCAAATGATAATGACTTTAATAAAAACCCACAATATAGGAGTTTTAGAAACATAACATTAGAAATTAGAACTATCCTTGATCATTTTAAAATATATTAAAATAAAAAAATATTGAAATTGGTAAAAAAAATATTTCAGTTAGAAACCATTAAGTCTTAATGATAATGTATAATAAAAAAATACAATGGAATAAGAGAGATGTGTTCACTCAAAATAATTTCAAAATAATGTTTTATTATACATTAGTATAGTGAATAAGGGTCATGTCACATTCTAATTTATTTTCAAAGTGGTGAAGTGATTTTTTTAAAATCAGTAATCTATGAAACATTAATATAAATAATAGATTCATTGGAATGAAATAAAGGTTATAAAATGAATTGTGTCTTGGTAGATAGAACATTTTATTGGAATGTAGGGAAAAAAATTTAAATGTTTTGAAGTATATTTCTTGCAAGTAGTCATTGTAAAAATATTTAAAAATTAATCATTTTAAAAGGAGAGGAATAAAATATATAGTTCGCATGTGATAAAATATAATTATCTATATAATTATAAAGAATAGAATGACTAAAAAATTAAAATTTACACAAATAGTTTAAAACACCGTTAAAAAGGTTGAGAATTATTCCTAATAATGATATAATTTTTTGGGGTGAGATTAAATAAGGTTAAGTATTTTGATTATATAGTCATTCAACCTATATAAAAATTTAATTCACTATGAAGTAAAAAATTAGGATGAAACAAAACCAATCCAAAGAGAATTAATTTAAGAATATGTATTTTAAGATAATATTGTGAGAAGAGGTAAAAACTTATTTCAAAAAATGGTTTCTTAAGAATCAAGTAAATATGATACCGTTAAAATGTAATTGAAATTAAAATATCATGAGAGTAAGGATATCCTAAATTACGATAGTTGGACTATAAATAACCCTTATAAATGAAATTATGTTTCACAAAATCATAAATGTCTCTGGAAATTGAAATTGTGATAAAAAACCCATTATATCCCTATAAACATTCAATCAAATACCATTGATGGATATGATTACAAATGAATAATTAAATACAATTAATAAATATATGATCATGATAAAATATGTTAAATGGGATTTAGATACAACATTACAATTAAAACATGGTTTATGTTAGAAAATTGTTCCTTATGGTTGAAGATACATAACAATAAACTTTTACGTTGTTTCTATAATAGTCAAATGGATTGTAAGATCATATATAAAATAAAAAAATATATTAAACACTTATTTGAGAACCTTTTTCATATTAAAAAACATTTATAAAAAGAATTTCTAATTAATCTATATGTGTATCTTAATTACTAGTCTATTTTTGAAATCGGGGTTGAGAAATCTTGACCATTTTGGACTAGTTTTTCAATAGTGTTGTTTTTATTCACTATTCTACAAAATTTCATCATTCAGAGATCGCTAAAGGCCTTATAATTTAATTTTAAATCCCAAATAAATTAATAGTTTAATTATATGGAATTTTATGTTATAATTTATAATGACTAAAATGATGATGACCATGTTTCAAATATTTTAAATGAACGAAAGTTGGTCCCTTTATTAATTTGTTAAATATCAAAATTTATAGTATTGAACTAAAAAGATAAATATTTATTTTATTATATCCTGTAGTATCTTTAATTATATTTTCATTTTCATAAATGAATTTATTATATAGAATTTTTCATATATTTGGTTAGACCAACCCTAACATTAAAATACTAAAATTAATGTATGATTTTGATTATAAAAGTTATATATAATGGCATAATAAAACTTTTTAATACGAATTATATCATTTAGAAAAAATTAGCATTTTTAATCACATTTTATGGTATTTTAATAAATACAAATATAATTATATTACAAACATTATATTCTACTTCACAGAGGTGGTAGTCCAAACAAAGAAAATTTAATGATTTAATTTCTAAGTAAATGGGAGAGAAATATGGTGGATTGTAATTTTCACCTTATTAATAATTATAATATTTTATATGTAAAATTTATTTTTAAAATTTATCTTTATAAATAGTTTGGGGAGGTTTTGGTGAGAAATGAAAGACATCAGTTCTTAGTGATGCTAGTCTGCACAATGCATGAATGTTAGTTTCAATTTTTAGTGAAACAAAGAGAGGGGTGTTTCATATTTATTTCCAATTAAAAAAAATTCACAAAAAATACTAATTCAATTATAAAGTAATTCAAGATATAAATTTTGGAAAGTAAGAATTAAAATAATGGATTTTAGGAAAAAAATTACAGACATTGTGGAATTAGGATTTCCCTTGGATGACTTTTTGGAAGTTTGGTTTTAGGAAAATATATGGTGATCCTATGCTCAATGATTATAAAGAGTAATTTAGGTTATATAAGAGGTAATATTTTCAAGAGTAAACTTAATATTTATCGTGGACATGAAGGGCTGTTCAAATTTTTTTTTTAAGTTATGAGAATGTCATTTTTCAAAATATTTCAACATAATAAAATGAGACAAAATTTTTCACATGTCTTGATGAGATTGAAATGAAAAATAATTCATTATTGATTATTTAATATATATATATATATATATATATATTTCCCTAACTACTAATTTTCATATATTTTGTGGTCATGTTTTTAGGTTCATTAATACTAAAATTTTCACTTTTAACATTTTTGGTTTTGTATTGGTAAGTAGTTTTTTCAAAATCAAGTATTTTTTGAGGGATAAAATTTTCTAACTATTAAATAATTATGAAATAATTATTACACATATAAAATAAATTTTATCACTTAGAAATATTATCTGTAATAGAAATTAATTTTAACATTAACACATGTAACGTGTAACTCATTTTAAAATGTGTCTTTTTGTGGATAAAATCTATGTGTATGATAAAATTATAAATTAATTTTTTTTATTAAATAAATATGTTTTTATTTAATTTTTTTTAAATTTATGTATATTAATTAAATATTCTAATTTTATAAGAAAAATATTGGATTAAGAGAAAAATTGTAAATAATTTATTAAATTAGAAAATACAACTTATGCTCAAAAAATTTTAATCATAGATTTTACAATTTCATCATGGTATAAAAAATTCATAAATTTTAACCGCATATAAAAAATATATCAATTAATATGTTTTATAATCATCTAGTTCATTCTCATATATTGACAATGCTAAAAAACTAATAGTATTGGTGAAAACTATATTTTTACTATTCACCTACAATCTACTTCCATGAAAATTTACAAAAATCATCAAAACATATTATTGAAATGAAAAAAAAATTAATTTAATTTTATATAATGAATATTATAAAATTCAACTTTATAATGAAAATAAAATATATAAATTGAAATTAGTTTTGTTAAATAATTACCTTTTCAAACATTAATATTTAATAATATTATCTTATATAAATTCTATGTTGATACATTAGTTTATGAAAATAAATATTTCCCATATTAAAATTATATACTATGATAAAATTAATGTAATATACAACGGTTCTTTGAAAGGAAACATTTTAAATTCCAAGTAAAATAAAAATATGAAATTATTTCAATTTATTATAATATTTTTATTTACTATGTAATATATCATTTATGAAATTTCAATATGTTGTTGTTCATTTTAATATATTTAGAATTTGTTAGGAATTGATAATTTACACAAGCTGTCTAAGTGAATATAAAAAGAAAGGATACCAAATATCAGGCCACTATAGTCCACCCCCATAATAAATTATTCCCTCATAATATTAATTATTACTCACCAATTAATGTATGAGAATATATTCATTACATATATATTAGTTAATGGAGAAATTATAATAGTAATTCTATCTCACACTCTTTCAGTTTATAATTTTACTTAACTTTCCTCAAACAAAATTTTTTTATTCTATAATATTATACTCAATCTTTTATATACCCTAATCACAAATTCCATAAAACATACAACTATAAAAATCACTTTAATATATAAGAAATTAAACCGTACATAATATTAATATACGTCGGGAGATTATACACCCTTAAACGCTCCATCTATATTAATTTATAACTCATAATAGCAGACATTATCTAATATATATAAAAACAGAAAAATTCAATGAATTGATCCAAAAATATCAGGAATCAATTATAAATCCAAGGGATACCATGATTTATTACATAATTTCATTTTGAAATTGAATTAATTATTTTTTATCACAAAGTCAAGATTATATTAAGTAAAATATTTTTCCATCCCAAAATAAATTTTCCCTAAATGTTATCCAAAAAATTATAGCAATATAATAATTTAACATTTTAATGTCATATATACTATTCATTACATGTTTCAAAACCTTGGAACAAAAACTAATAAAGAAAAATTATTATATTATTTACATAACCACCGTAACTTTTAGAATATAAAAGAATGTCATCAATAATTATCAATCACCAATGAAGATAAATACGAGTATCAACATTTAATTTGTATTATCATATAAACCACACTAAAATCTAAGACTAGAAAACTCTCCCCTTACATCATAATATAAATATTCTATGATTTTATCTATTATTGTATTATACTGAATTTAGTTATAATTAATATTTTTGTCTTGATATATACCTTTACCAGTATCTTTTTAGCATCCCAGTTTCATGAAATTACTAAATCAAAAATGATTATGATAATATCCAATAGAAATAAAATTTATGATCTTGTGAATATGAAATCTCAATTCTTTTTTAACTTCTCAAATCAGATATTCATTTACACAAATGATACTTTTTTATATATGGTTTTCATTATAAAATTCTTAGTTTAAACACAATTAATTTATGTTGGGTTATATCATAAATCTTATCCTATATCTACCAAATAATTAAATCATTAAAATTTCATATAAAGAGATTCAGATTGACCTATGAATATCCCATAAGAGTGTTTAGTCTGTTGTGTCGTATTAGGACCACTCATCTGGAACTATGTTGATCATTTATTTGATACAAAACTAGAATTTTCTAGGTAATTAAATCTAGGTATATCTATTTCACAATAGAATCCAGTTCATGGTATCTTGATAGGAATTTAATTGTTATTATAACCACACAATTTCCACTTTACCAAAAAATTTTTTTTTTGATATACATATAATTATCTTTGAGACTACTCCTAGGGTGTCCACTAATGTTTTTCAAAACAAAATCCTTTATATATTAAAAAAATACCCAAGTTACCCAATGATATATTTATATATTTGGAATCATGATCAACTAAATCTTATCAACCATTAAATATACCTAATTAAATATTTAAAATTATAAAGTTATCTAAAAACTTCTATAATGCCAACTATGATTCCCAATAGATATGAACATCTCAATTACCTTACATTTATTGAAATATTTTATTTAAATACTTTCCCATGATCATTCAAGTTAATCCTTTTATGAGATTATAACAAAATAACTAACATAAATCATGACTTTTCATCTATTGAAAATTCATACCACAATCTAGGAACATTTTTCCCTTAATGTATATAATATCATTGGAAAATAAAAAATTTGAATAATATTTGACAGAAATTATACATATTAATTTTATTCATAAATGAGGTAAAAATATTCATAAGAATGTTTCCATATTTGATTATCAGTATGGGTAAACATAAGAAGATACAATAGATCATAATAAGTGAGAATACGATGAACATGTGTGTTGAATTAGGATACAAAATAAATATATACCCAAAAAATAATATATAAGAATTATTTAATGGGTAGAATAAAGGTTTGAATAATATAAGGAATGAATAAAAATATTCTTGAAAACATATGCCAAAAAAATTTATCCATGTGGCATAAATATAAGAATTAAAGAATTATATAACATGTAAATATAACATAAGTATATTATTATAAATACTTAAAAATCGTAGAATAGGAAAACCTTTGTGAGAAAACTCCTTAATCCCATGCCTATGTGAATAATCACACTCTATATATGCATATAAATTTGAGAAAACAAATAATTTTCATGCATGAGTAAAAAAATTAATTATGTTTATGTCGGACTACCTCATATTATATTAACATAAACCAATACATTATAGGGTGATATAGGATCCCACATATTTTTAACCATCTATATGTGTGCAATATAAAATAAAGAATCATTATATAATAATGAATCATTGTAAATATAATGTGTTTCAAATACCTTTAAAAAAAATTGTAAAAGTAGTACAATCATATCTTAACAATAAACATAATAATACCAATTAATATAAAAGTATAACCACTAACATTATTTAGGGATTCCATTTAATAAAATATATGTTATTTACACATTATATATTATGGATAAATAGTTTAATCAATAATTAGCCAAATCGATTATTGTAACATTTCTAGGTGAACAAAAGTTAATAAACAAAAGTAAATTGTGTTATTGAAAAATGATTAGGATTGAAAGAATAAATAGATTTATAAACTATTACTGAGGAGGACAGACAAAGGCTAGGATGGGTCATTTCTATGATAGAAAATCACATTTCATAACACATTCATAGAAATAATGAATATGATATCAGTTGATGAATCTAACTGATCATGTATATAATATTTAAAATGGGAATGAAATAGATAAATAAAGTCATTTTAGGAGTTTTATAAAAATTAGTTCGGAAATATGAAATATACATGATCTTTTAAATAAAATTTAAAAATAAATATTTTATAAAACCTTTTGAAAATTAATTTCATTTAGAAACCATTAAAGTATAGTAAGAATGTTTTATAGAAAAAATATAGGTATTTAAAACTTGTGTTGAAATAGATAATCCAAACAAGATATTATAATACATTCATAAAATGTGTATGATATAGATTAAAGTGAAAAAATTACAAAAGAAATTAATTTTAAAAAAACATTTAATATAGATCCTTCAAAACACATGAAGCTAATCAATTGAATTATTGTGCAGAATATCATAAATTTGATTGGAAAGAATGGAAATAATTTTTATTGTTTTTAATTATATGTATTTAAAATTTACACAATTTAAAAGGGATAAAATGATTTTTTTAAAGAGTAGAATGAAAATGTAGATATTACATGATAAAATTAAAAATTTGGTTTTTAATTATAGAAGATAAAATTGACTGTAATGGAAGATATTTACAAGTAATGGAATCAAATATTAAATATGCTGGTAATTATTATTAACATCAATATCCATTTTGGGAAAGCGTCTAGTCAAAGAAAATCTTTGTATTATCAAGACATTAACCCTCGAGTGTAGAAAAACTACCATGAAAAAAAATCCTATGGTGGAACTAAAAAATATTATGAGAAAATAGTTAAAGGAAAATAATTTTATCTCAACAAATAAAGATTATTTTTTAAAAACCATATGGTAAGGGTAACATAATAATCATAAACACATAAGAGAGATTCAACTAAATAGTTGTGGAAATATAATGAGATGAATTATATTAAATACACATTTTTAGTTATGGTTGTAGATACATCATATAAACGAAATTTTTTTTCCCAAAATCAATCATTACGTATAGATTTGAAATTGTGAAAAAAATGCACAACCTTGGAAACATTTTAGTCAAATCTAGTTCAATAATATTATTTCAAAATATCTATTAAATAAAATTAATAATTATAGGATCATGATACAACATATTAAGTTGTCAGTAGATATACCAATTTAATCAAAATATTTTATATAATTAAATATTTCACAATGGGATAAACCTTTAGTCAAGAAACACATATATTATTTTCTCACACACTTAGAATGAATTTATAATACTTTATAACAAATATTGTGATACTCAAGATTCAATTATAGTATTATTTTTTTATTTATTTAACATGTAACACAATACATATAATTTTATTCAATAATTAGATTAAAATAAAAATTCAAAATTTTTTAAAATTTATTTTGATAAATTAATGTTATTTTAGAATTCAACATATCAAAATTAATATAGGGTGAATGTTTTATATTTTATTGAATTGATTGATTTCTTAGTGAATACTAAAAAATAGTGATTATTCCAATATTACCATTGATTACTATTAAATAATTTATTTTAAAAGTACCATTTTATTGTATATTTTTTATTAATGTACCATATGAACTATTTGATTTAGGTTAATATAATATCAATAATTTTTTTCATGATTTTGATATTAATAAATTTTTATGACTAAAAATAGATTTTTCAAAAAATAGTTTTTCATTTTATTTTATGAATTTAGATTAAAATGTATTTATTTAAATTATATAAATTAAATATTTGGTAATGGAGTTCATATTTATAACAATGAAGTTCAAATTTTTTTAAATTTTTTCTTTTATTTTTTAGCACTTTCAATTGTAACCATGGTTATATTTACCACATCAGTAAAGCATGAATTGGTAAATTTTGTAAAAAATGATTTAATATAGAATTAAAAATCAATCAAACACATTATTAAAACGATATATAATTTGTTTTATCCATATTCGTCCTATTTCACTTAGTATGGAAACTCTAGATCCATTTTTGATGGACCATGCATCATTTTTGCTCTTTTGGGTGTTTTATCCATTGGAATCTAGAGTGATCTAACTTCATCCATAATCATCAATGGGATATAGATCCACATCAGGACAATCCATTTTGGTTTTATCATTTCAAGAAGAAAATGTAGTAGTATTATCTAGTTTTTTTACCAGTATAGTGGGGCTAGGTTAGCATATGATAGACATGTGATATACCCGTCCTCAGAGACATCAAGCACAATATATCCATATAGGTGGTTACCATCAGGGATAGAGAGTCCATGGACCATGTTTTGGTCAAATACATGCATTTGAATTGTTGGAACCAAGTTAGCCATCCATTATTTGATGTGTTATCATCTAATATTTTACATAGTATTACAATTTATTCTTTTGGTGAGATATATACTCCTTTTTACCCACCATAATCCATAATTTTATATTAGAGGTGTAATGTCATTTAGTTACCATTGGTTTGACTATAAAAATTTGACTATGAGATGAAATTTTTGATGTATTGGGATATTGTTAGTTGATTATAGGGTTACATCCCTCGTTTTAATAATATTTATGTTTGATGATATGGAAAACTGTATATTAATTGGCATGTATTTTATTAATTTAATATAGGATATTATAGATTACATTAGGATGGGTGTTATATTGTATATTTATTTATGGAGATTTGATTGTGATTGTTGGAGTAAAATAACCTCTGATTCGTTAAAGGTTTATTATATCATTGACTTCATTGATGTTAGGTATGATGTAGAGTTTAGTAAAATATTGTTTGATGTTGATTTCTAGTGTTGTAGAAGATTACCCTGTTATATTTCCATAAGAGGTTGTTATGATACCAACATGACATGAGGTAACATATTGTATGGGGTTGTAGAATGGATCCACTTTATTATAGATTCCACATTTAGAGATGTGAGATATTAATAATCAAACTAATTACCTAGTACGAAAACAATTTGTATGAATTATATTGTCTCATTGGGGAGATCTAATTTTATATTTGAAGAAGGTGGATTGAATATTATGTTTTTGTATTTATTTTATTCAATTGATCCATGAAATTATGAAGATATACAATCCAATTATGAATATTCATGATTTAAATTATCTATTTAGGGGATATAACTAGTTCTCAAGGAACAATTTTTAGTCCAGATATCATTAGATAATGATGAATGATGTAGGAATTTTTTAAACAAAATTTAGAGGTCATTATGGGAATTATGAAGTAATTATAATGTACTTTGGTGTAAAAAATACTCTATATGTCTTCATGGGATTGATGAATTCTGTGTTCCCTATGTTTTCATATCGATTAATGGTGGTGCTTATTGATGAAAAAAAATTCATTTTAGATGATGGTAATGAAATTCATCTATGATACAATTTGGGAGTAATTACGGTCCACATGTTTTTTGGGAAGATGTATACGTGACTTTTTTGGGCATGTATGTATTTTTGTTGGGGAATGTTTAAAATCATAAGGTAGTGGATGTAGATTCTATAATGGTTTGTGATTTTATTCTTGGTAATTCCCAAAAAAATATTACGATGACGTGGAGTTTGTTTTGGTATTTTGGATTATTACAACATGTCCATTCCCCAATTATCTCCAACTATGAATTCTATAACATCCTTTACTAGAAGTAATTTTATTATTAATTGTGCATAATAATGTTAGGATATTTTAAATAATATCAATGAGATTTTGTCATGTGTTCAGTTCTTCTTATTCTATGGGAGGGAATCATTTTGGAGGTTTATTATGATGCTTTACACTAGGGACATGGTATTATCTATATTTTGTAAAGGCAAATATATCTCTTTTTGTTATTGATAGTTTTGACCATATGATTGTAACTACACCTCCATGATCTTTAGATTTATATTATTGGGATCCCTCTCATTTTCTAACAATGATTACTCATGAGTTATCACATTTTACCATTTTCTAACCACATGTGTTAGATATTTGTATTCTCCCATCATAATTTGAATTTGTGGAAAAAATGGTAAATGGAATTATTATAGGATTATTGCTTGTTTTTTTTAAATTTTTTGAAATGGAATATTTTTTAAAATAACATTACTATTCATTAATGTACTAATGTTGTGTGTGACTCAAAAAATATTTATATGGAGAAAGAGGATCTCCCAGTGAAACACCATGTCTTAGGGTGATTTTTGTGAACCATGTCCTTTTAAATGATGAGGGTGTTGTAATATTTTTTACAGCCGATGATGGAGTCCCATCTATTGTATAAAAACATATTATTCTAGTGAAATATATTTGTTAAGATTATAATTCCACGTATATATAGTCTTAGAATGACAATAATTTGGAGTTTTTTCCCGGTAGGCTTTTCACCCCATAAAAATATATCATGTGGTTCGTTATTAATAATATTTTTCAACATTGGTGGTACATATTAATGGATGGAGTATGTTTCTTACCTTTTCAGTTCAATTTGGGTTTTCTAGAATGGAGAGTTTTGTTATAGGGATCATATCCTGATGTTTTGTTTTCCATAGGGTGAAGACATGGAATTTTTCTTCTTGGGGGTTACATTAGACACATAATGTTACCCAATTTAAGTGAAGGTAATTTAATATTCGGACCAAGTAGGATGGAGATGGTAGTAAATAGATTTTTTTGTTTATAGAGTGCGGTATTCTGTAGTCAAAGTGGATAAATCAACTCACATTTTAAAAGGATTGTAAAACTAGATGATCCTTTTCTGTGTTTTATTTTAAAAATATCATATATTGGTTGTATAAATTGTGATGAAACACTTATGAATGAACGAGGAGTAATGTTACTGTCAATCATATTCTGATTTCATTGGGAAGAAAGGTTTTTCCGAAAGATAGGGAAGTTACATTACTTTCCTAGGAAAATTTGACAATTCTAAAGATGGTCGATCAAAGGATATATATCATGATAGTGTAGTTAGTGATGGAAGTAAAATAATGTGTTTTTAAGGGAGTGTAACCAACCCTGAAAAATTAATGGGTGATCTGGATGTGGAATCATATGAATCAAGTGAACATGATTCAGTAAAGATTATGAAGAAATTGAAATGTAATTATATTTAGGATATCAAACATGATGGTAGCAGGGATGTAAATATCCTTTATAAATGAAATTATGGGGTATAAAATCAAACATGTCTCTTGGAATGGAAAATGAGACAAATAAACCCTTATAAAATTCGAATCATTCAAGTCAAATAGCAATGAATGATATGATTTAATATGATAAAAAAAATAGAATTAATAATGATAATGATAAAATAAGTTAAATGGGATTTAGATACACCATTCTAATGAAAAAATGCTCAATCTTAGGAAATTTATCTCTTAGAGTGAGAAGGTGTTATAATAAACTCTGTCATTGTTTCCAACTTAGTCGAATGGACTGTAAGATTCTATATAAAATACATAAATATCAAAAACACTTATTTTATAATCTTTCTCATATACATTATCTTTTAATAACATAATTAATAATTTTTATCTATGTGTAATTTTTTTTTATCAATTTTAAATATTGGGCATAAGTAATATTGATCATTTTGAACATGATTTGTTATAGTGGTGTTTTCATTCCGATTTCTCCCAACGTTCACCATGTATAGATCATAAAAGGAACCATAATTGATTTTTAAATCACAATTATTATAATAATTTCACTATATGGTAGTTTTGTTACAATCTATTATTATAAAATCATTGATGAATATGTTAGAATTATTTCTAATGAACAAAACTTAGTACCTTAATTAACTAGTTCAAGGACAATTTTTCTATTTTAGAACATAAAAAGTATTTATTTGTTTTATTATATCATATTGTATCTTAAATTATGTTTTCATTTCCATCCATGATTTTTTATATAATTTATCATATATGTGACTAAAACAACTCAAACATGAACATACAATAATTACTGTATTATTATTATTATAAAACCAAATTTCAAACGAATAATATCATTTGTTATACAAATATATATATTTATTAGATAAATTTATGTTTTTGAATCTCAATTTATAATATTTTATCAAATAATAATGTAACTATATTATAAACATTATATATTACTTCATGGAGGCGATAATTGTAAGGACCCGTCCCCAGTTACCCAGAGCCGGTGTCTTATTTGATTACATTGGCATACATTCATGGAATATGAATCCTGAAAGACCGAGTAGTTAATTATTATTGGAAACAAGTTACATTCTTAATTTTTTCATTACAACATAAAGGGAATCAAAACACTATTTTATTCCACTAGAAACATCACTTCTCCTATATTATACTTTCATTTCAACAATACATTACTTCTTCATTTCTGGAGAAAATTAAACATACGAAAAGGGGTGAGATTTAATTCTTAGTAAGAGTAAGTAATACAGCAGAAGTTAATATAAATGTCCAACAAGTTTAATAATAGAAAACACATGCCTTTAATAATGAACTTGAACACATTATGGGATCAATATGGGCTGAATAAATAATTTCACACTATAACATAATCCTGGGTATTAAAATAGTCTAATATCCACATGAACGTAAAATACTAGCATCATATTGAGATAAGTTCATATACTGGACATCATAACCATACCGTCCAGGCCTCGTTCTAGGACTATAAAATAATCATTTTGTCAAGGCCTCGTGCCATGACTGTAATTTGCCTCATTAGACCTACTGATGCATCAAGGGGATATATCGGGCCCCACCATCACATAATAAGTCCAACTCATTCCTTGTATGAGCATGGATCAACATAAACAAAATATACATTCATATTGAAGCTATCATATGAAATGTAACTAACCTTCACAAATTATTGAACATAAACACTAACCATTCAGAATAACATGATGAATGTTTTTTTGATAGACCATCCACAATAATGTTAGTCATAAACCATTCAATAAAATATGGTATATGACTTCATAAATGATTTAACCCAATAATACCATGGAATCAATAAGAACATTGAACGAAAATACTCTAATAAAATCATTAAGCAATTTTGAGATAAATACTCTTTTGTTTTGAATGGAAGAGTTATTTTATAAAATCGTTGTATAAAACCAGAAGTTATGTAATATAGTATTTTCATAATTAAATGATTATTTTTATAAAGATAATGGTTTCAAAAAATAGATTATAGAGTTCCCTCGTAAATAGATATGAATTGGGGAAATTCCATTGAATCAGGATTCTATTTTGGAAACAAATTTGAATGTTCCATTTAAAACGTATAACTATCCATAAAATAATGAAGGGTTATGGTTTTTAAACATATATATGATACTGACACATAATATATGATGAGTACATAACAATACATAAGAATTTCATTGAGGTAATTAGATAATGAATGTAACTCAAATGAAAATGGAAGTTCGGGTGAAAAACCCTTACCTTCAATCCAAACGTGTTATTCTCTCGAACATAAGCACATGGAATATGAAATTACAATTATTAATAAATTATTTGAAAACCTATTATACATGTATTTATTTTATCATAATTATGTTTAGTTCATTTATGTATTTATTGACATGTTATTGTATTGAATTTCGTCGTTCTGGAGTGTTCATTTCCTTTATTTTCATATTCGGTTTACTTGTTTTTAATTAATGGAGTTCATGTGGAAAGGTTATAAATCTGCAGAATTGGAATTATATATTTTTTATATTCATAAATAATTTTTAATGGTCATTTATATCATTTTTTATACGGACTGGGGATGAATCATTAGATAAGAACCACTTCGATTATTTGGCGGTATTTGGATTATTATGAACTAGTTTTGTCATATAACGTAATTATATGTACATATTCTGGTTCCTGAATATTTATTAGGTTATAACACATATATTATAGTCTGATTAAACTATGAATATGTTCTCATGAGCAGTAATGAAGAAGAAATTGAAGAACGAATCTTCATCGTCCACGAAGGTTATAAATCGGAACCTCATGGATGTCGATTTCGTTTATAAAAACAAAATGGAGGGAGTAAAAATATTTATAATTGTTCTTCCATTTACATGATATAATTCCAGTTTATAGATGATACTAAAGTTATAATGAACATTTGGATAGAATAGGTGAGGGGAGAAAAAAAGAGGTGAACTTGAAAATAAAAGAAATGTTAAGAGATCCCATATGAAAAATTTGGCAGCATAACGAAGTCACTTAAAATTTAATAAAATCAAATGATGAGAAAAAAAGGGTATCTCATCATATTTAAATCAAAAGGACAGTATGAAGAATGAATAAAATAAAACTTCAACATATGAGAAATGAATTTTAAATAGCTAATATAAAAGAAGTGTTGACTTAAAGAAGAGAATGAATGATTCCCTTACCTTGTAGAATAACTCCAAGATCATGATGGATGGGACCTTGGGGGATTAGGTAAACCTTGGGAGGACACCAAGAGTGGTAACACCACTAGAGATTCGAGGATGAGGGATTTGGAATGAATGAAAATGATTGGATGAGGGGGTATTTATATAAAAAGAGAGGTAATTTTATAAAAATATCCAAGGGACACCTCATTAGTGGTTTTTTCCAAACCATGGGCTTGACCATGGTATTTGCCCATGGTTTTAGCCACTTGGGACACCTCATGTAATAAGTTACTATACACTAGTCGACTATAATTTTATTTTTAATTATTACATCATTATGATATCATTAAACTACCAAATACTCAAAACTGAATTTTTATTATTAATGAAAATTTCATGTATTTTAGAAAAATTCAAAAAATTCACCCCAATAATTTCTTGACATGTAGAATGAAAAAGTGAAATCCATTTTTCAAAAAAAAATTCTAAATATTATTAGCATAATTTTTAAATAAGTTCATAGTTAAATCCAAAAATAACAATCTTGAAGGGAAATTAGTTTTATGTGACATTGAAAAATTAATTAAGATCCCATTATCATATCACATTATGAAAATAAAATAATAATATTATTTACTATTCATAAGGTTCATATTACTATTCATATTACTATTCATAAGGGTCTGTTACTATTCACCAAAAATCATGTTTGTTCTATCCGACTCCAAATGACTTACTAAATACAACTCTAGATGACTATTTCTTGAAATTCAAAACATAGAAGAGGCAAAGTTGTGTTTAATGGATAGATTATAAAATTTTATTCTATATTTATTTTCAAATCCTTGGGGTGTTACATTCTCCCCTCCTTACAAATGTTTTTTCCTCGAAATTCACAAAATATTATCTAAAAAGATTCGTGTATGTCTATAACATTAGCTCCTCAGGCACCCGTGTTGCTTTCTCCATCTTATGGTTCCTCCATATAACATTCACCAAGCGAGTCGTCTGATTTCTCAATACTTGTTCTCTAGTATCGATAATCATGATAGGATCTTCACAGTAAGACAAGTCGGGCTCATGTTCCACTTCTTCATAAGTGATTACATGTGTTGGGTCTGGCATGTACTTTCGTAACATTGACACATTGAACACATTGTGAACCTTAGAGAGACTTGGCGGCATTCCCAAATGGTAAGATATGACTACATTTAGGTCCATAATTTCAAAAGGTCCTATTTACCTGGGACTCAATTTAACTTTCTTACTAAAACATATTACTCCCTTCCATGGAGATACCTAAATGAAAACATGATATCCTACCTGAAATTCCAAATCCTTCCTTCGATTGTCATCATAGCTCTTCTGCCTACTTTGAACTTTTTTGATATGGTTCTTGATGATCTTCACCTTCTCCATTGTTTCTTCAACAAGTTCTTGGCCCAATATATTTCTTTCACCAAAATAATCCCAACAAGATTGTGTATGACATCTCCACCCATATAATTCTTCATATGGTGCAATCTGAATACTTTAATGGAATCTATTATTGTTGGAAAATTCAACAAGAGGTAAATACTGATCCTACATGCCTTGAAAATCAAGTGAACGAGACCTCAACATGTCTTCTAATGTTTGAATAGTCCATTATGATTGTCCATCAGTTTGTGGGTGGCAGTCAGTGCTCAAACGATGATCAGTATGTAGATCCTTCTGAAGTCTTTTCCAGAATCTTGAGGTAAAACGTGGATCACGATCAGAAATAATCGATAAGGGTACTCCATGAAGACTCACAACTTCATTAATATATAGTCTTGGTAGATGTTCAAGGGTAGATCTTCTCTTATAGAAATAAATTGTTCTGGCTTGGTAAGATGATCAACAGTAAACCATATTTCATCGTTCCTTATAGGAGTCTTTGGTTGTCCCATTACAATGTCCATAGTGATATTATGCCATTTCCACTCAGGCATGGGAAGAGGTTTCAATACTCCTCCATGTTGTTGCCTTCCAGCTTTCACTTGTTTACAAACCATACATCTTGTCACAAAATCAACAATCTCCCTCTTCATGTTGTCCCACAAAAAACGTCCCTTCAAATCTTTATGCATGTTAGTGCTACCAGGGTTTATAGAGAAATCGAAATTATGAGCATCATACAACAATTCCATTTTTAGATAAGGTATATCGAGAAAACAAAGTATCTTCCCAAATTTCAAAATTCCATCTTCATATAGGATTTCAAATAATCTCCCATCATTCACAGCATTAATATTCTTTTGAAAGTCCTCAACATCTACATGACAGCATTTTATCCTTTATAGTAAAGATGGTTTGGAAACCATTTGAAAAAATCATGGGTGTTTCATATTCCATTGTTATTCCCATATTCACAAAAATGGTTTCTTTGAAAAATATTTAACATATCAATCCTTCATAATGGATTGAAAATAAAATGTGAATTATCCTAAGAATATCCCCTGGTATTGTCATAACCAAGAGTACAGTAAGGCCCATTGTCATGCACCAGTTCCCGTTCAAGTCTAGCTCAAAGCTGTGTTTTCTGGTTTTACCCCTAGATACATTTGTGCCGGAGCCGCCTCTACCTACTCGTACCCAAAAAAACGATGTATTTATTTAAAGATCGACATTATCTATTCCTTAACAAAATACTAGGACGTTATTTTATGTATTTCATCAATGACAAACTTATGGAGTCTTCCTTAATTATCTGTTTTCTAAATCTAGTTTCCTTGTATTCTAGTAAACTTCCTCCAATACCAACTGTAAGGACGCAATCCCAGTTTTCCCAGAGTCGGTGCCTTTTTTGATTATGTTGGCATATATACAAGGAATATGAATCCTGAATGTCCGAGTAGTTTATTATTATTGGAAACATGTTACATAAATAATTTTATCATTACAACATGAAGGGAATCAAAACACTATTTTATTGAACTAGAAACATCATGTCTTTTAGATTATGCTAGCACGTCAATAATAAATTACATCTTCATGTCCTGAGAAAATGAAGCATAAGAAAAAGGGTGAGATAAAATTCTCGTTAACATTAAGAAATACAACGAAAGTTAATATAAATGTTAGACATGGTGAATAATTTAAAACACATGCCTTTAATAATGAACTTTAACACATTATGGTAGAAATATGGGCTGAATAAATAACCCCATAATAAAACATAATCATGGGTATTGTACTAGTCGAATAACCACATGAACTTAAAATACAAGCATCAAAATGAGGGAAGTTCATATTCCGAACATTATAACCATACCGTATAAGCCTCGTGCTAGGACCATAAAATAATTATTTTGTCAAGGCCTCATGCCAAAACCATAGTTTGTCTCATGAGGCCTACCGATGCATCGAGGGGATATAGCGGGCCCTACCTGTCACATAATAAGTCCAATGCATTCCTCATATGAGTGGGGATCAACATAAACAACATATACATTTATATTGAAACTATCATATGAAATGTAACTAATTTTCACAAATTATTGAAAATAAAAACTAACCATTCAGAATAATATGATGAATGGTGTTATGATATATCATCCAAAATAAATTTAGTCATAAAACATTAAATATAATATGGTATATGAATTCATAAATGATTAAACCCACAAAAACCATGTAATCAATAAGATATTTGAACGAAAATACTCTTTTAAAATCATTAAGAAATTTTGAGATAAATACTCTTTTATTTTGAAAAGAAGAGTTCTCTTAGAAAATAATTGTATAAAATCAGATGAGAAGTAAGATAGTATTTTAATAATAAAATGACTATTTTTAGAATTATAATGGTTTCCAAAAATAGAATATATAGTGCCCTTGTAAATAGATATGAATTGGAGAAATTCCCTTGAATCAGGCTTATACTTTGGAAACAATTTTTAAAGTTCCTTTTAAAACGTGTAAATATCCATAAAATAAGATAGGTTTGATGTTTCTAAAAATATATATGATACTCACACAGAATATATGATGAGTACATAACAATATATAATAATTTCATTGAGGTAATTACACAATGAATGTAACCTGAATGAAAATGGATGTTCGGGTGAAAAACCCTTACCTAAACTCCATACAAGTTCTTCTCTAAAAAATAAGCACCCAGAATATGAAATTATACTTATTAATAATTTATTTAAAACCCTATTAGACATGTATTTATTTTATCATAAATATATTTAGTTCATTTATGTATTTATTGACATGTTATTTTATTGAATTTCATCGTTCTGGAGTGTTCTTTTCCTTTATTATCATATTCAGTTTACTTGTTTTTAAGTAATGGAGATCATGTGGAAAGGTTATAAATCCTCATTATTGGAATTATATATTATTTATAATTATAAATAATTGTTAATGGTAATTTATATCAATTGGTTATATGTAATGATGATGAATCATTTGATGAGAACCACTTCGATTATTTGGCGGTATTTAGATTATTATGAACCCGTTTTGTCATATAACTTAATTATATGTACATATTCTGGTTAATGAATATTAATTAGGTTATAACACATATATTATAGTATGTTTCAACCATGAATATGGTTTCATGACCTGTAATGAAGAATAAATTGATGAATGAAACTTCATCATCCACAAAGGTTATAGATCGGAACCTGATGGACGTCAATTTTGATTATAAAAATAAAAGGGAGGAAGAAATAATATTTGTAATGGTTATTCTATTCACATGATATAATTTAAGTATATAGATGATACTGGAGTTATCATGATCATTTGGACAGAGGATGTGAGGAGAGAAAAATAAAATAGATGAACATGAAAATAAAATAAAAGTTAAGAGATCCCTTACGAACAATTTGGCAGCCTAACGACGTCACATAAAATTTTATAAAATCAAATGATGTAAACAGAAGGATGTCTAATCATATTGGAATCAAAAGTACAGTAATAAGAATGAATAAAATAAAACATCAACATATGAAAAAGGAATTTCAAATAGCTAACATAAAAGAAGTGTCGAAATAAGGAAGAGAATGAAGGATTCCCTTACCTTGTAGAATAACTCCTAGATCTTGAAGGATGAGACTTTGGGGGATTAGGGACACCTTGGGAGGACTCATAGAAAGGTAAAACCACCAGAGAATCGAGTATGAGGGATTTGGAATGAATGAAAACGAATGTATGAGTTGGTATTGATAGTAAAAGAGAGGTAATTGTTTAATAATTTCAAAGGGATTCCTTATTAGTGGTTTTTGCCAAACCATGGTATTAACCATGGTATTTTCACATGGTTTTACCCACTTGGGACACCTTGTGTCATATGTTACTATACACAAGTTGACCATAATTTTATATTTAATTATTAAATCATTATGATGCCATTAAACTACCGAATTCTCAAAACTGTATTTTTACTAATAATAAAAAATTCATGCATTTTAGAAAAACCCCAAAAATTCAACCCTGAAATTTTTTGACATATAGAATTATAAAGTGAAATCCGTTTTTCTAAAATAATTTTCTAAATATTATTAATTTAATTTTTAAATAAGGTCATAGTTAATTCGAAAAATAACAATCTTGGTGTGCAATTAGTTTTATGTGATATTGAAAAATTAATTAAGATCCCATTATCATATTTCCTTACAAAAATAAAATAATATTATTTTTTACTATTCATAAGGGTCATATTACTATTCATATTACTATTCACAAGGGTATGCTACTATTCATCAAAAATCAAGTTTGTTCTATCAGACTCCAAATGACTTACTGAACACAACTATAATCGACGATTTCATGAAATTCAAAACATAGAAGAGGAAAACATATGTTTAATGGATAGATTATAAATTGCATTCAATATTTATTATCAAAACCTTGGGGTGTTACAAAAATCCAGACAATATGTAGTAACCATTTTCAATTTCTAGATGAGTGTGATAGAAATATGGTGGATTATAATATTATACATCTAAATAATAATAATATTTTATATATCAAATTTATTATTAAAATTATTACTTATAAAAAACGAGGGGTTGCATTGGTGAATAATTAAAGACATCAATTCTTGGATTCGGTAGTTTGCACATGGAACAAATATCAGTTTCATTCTTATTAGTGGAAAAATGAGAGAGGTGTTTAATATTTATTTCCATTGAATAATAAAATTATGTCTAAAACAATAATTATTTCATAATATATTAACTTAGAATTTTAATTTTTTTAATGTATGAAATTAAAATAAGCTAATTTAGAAACAATTACTCATATTGATGAATTGGGATTTCCCTTGGATGAATATTTAGATGTTTGGGTGGTATGAAAAAATTTTATGACTAGAAGAATAATAAAAAGTAAGACCAATTTAGTGAATATAAAAAATATAATTTATCAAGGTTAAACTTAATTTTCATGAAAGATGCAATGGGTGGTGAGAGGAACCTTTTATTAGTACTAAGAATTACATTTTTTAAAATATTTGACCATGATAATAAATAGCCACATGATTCAAATTTTATAAAGTGTTTCAAATTGAAACTAATGGATTGAGTGATGATTTAATATTTATATTCCATCCTAAATTAATGTTCACAAAACTTTTAATCATGTTGTTAGTTTCATTACTCAGAAATTATTTACTTTTATATTTTAGTGGTTTTACCATGGTAACTGATTTTAAAAAAATTATTATTTTTTAATTTGTAAAAATAAAATTTAAAACAATAAATAATTTGGAAATATTGATTACAAATGTTAAATTAATTTCATTTAATAAAATTTCTATGTGTGAGAGAAAATAATTTTAACATTATCACATGTAATATATAAAAAATCATATTGTAAAGTGTATTTTTTGAGGATGAAATTTATGTGATGTATAACATTATCAATGTATTTTTTTATCATGAAATGAATTGGTTTGTTTCAAAATAAATTATCTTTTTGTATATATGAATTAAATAAAGAACCAAATTTACAAAAAATGTATTTAATTTAGAGGAAATACAAAAAAAATATTTATGTAGAAAATACTAATTATGTTCATAAAATGTTAAACGCATTTTTTATAATTTATTAATGGTATTTTCAAAATGTACAAGTTTACTCCTTATATATAATATTTATCAATTAATAGTTTTTATTAAAATCTAGTTCCTCCCTATATAATTAAAAATTCTAAAGACATATAGATTTGGTCAAAACTATATTTTCTATATTCACCTACAAATAAACTATTTTATAAATATTTAAAAATCATTACATGAATAGATTAAAATGATTAAACAATAAATTAAATTTATTTAAAATAAAAAATTTAATAAATTTTATGAATGTATATTATAAATGAAATAAATATATATATATAATAACTATTTTTTAATGAAAATTTACTTTTTTAATCAATAAAAATCTATAGTCTTATTTTATACAAATAAATAAATAATTGAATATTGACATTTTGTTTTATCAATATAAATTTTTTGAATATTAAAAATATATACTAGGATAAAATTAATTTAAAATACATTGGTTATTCTAAAGGAAACCTTTTAACAGTGAAAAAAATAAAATTATTTAAATTTATTATTATTATTTTATTTACTAAATAAAATATTATTAATTAAATTATAATATTTTATTTTATTTTATTTACGTATTCATTAGATTGGCATTGAAAATGAATCACGCTATTGAACATAATATAAATGTAACAGACCTAAGATATATGGTCATTACAGTCTACCCCCTTAAAGAAATTTATCCATCAAAAGTTTCATTATTAAACAATGATGAATGTAAGAGATGATATTCATAAAATATTTATAATTTTCTGTTTAAGTTCTAAAATTAAATATATCTTACAACCATTTGGTATATAATCTTATGTATCTATCCAGAAACAATAAATTTTTTTCCATAATTTTATACTCATGTATGCATTTACCATAATCACAAAATCCATAAAAGATAACATTCTTGAAACCATCTAAATATCAAAGAGATTAATTCGAATATAAAATTTATATTCTTCTTAATATTATAATCCCATAATCCATCAAAACGTACTAATTTCTATCTCATAAAATCCAACACTATCCAATATTTACTGAAAACTTAAAAATTCTATGGAATTAACAAAAAATATCATGAATAAATTTTAAATCCAAGGGATATTACAGTTTATAACATGATTTTATTTCAATTTTATTTAAATTTTTTTATCTCAAAATTGAGAATATATTAATCCAAATTTTTATCCAACCCTTAATATTTTTTTCTTAAATAGTTATCTCAAAAAATACAGCATTATATTAATATAATATTTTAATGTAATTGATACTATTTGTTATAACTGTCCAAAATATTGAAGAAAAACTACTAAAGAATTTTTTTTAAAATATTTCACATAATCACCATAACTCTTAGATTATACTATGATATCTTTAATAAATATCTATCACTATTGATTATAATTATGAGTAAATAATTTTAATTTATATTATCATATAAACCACAGTAAATTTTTTAAGACTAGCAAACTATCCATTTTCACCATAACAACTATATGATAATATTACCATGTATTCACCCGAATTTAGTTATAAGACATATTTGTTTCATAATATATACCATTCTATGTATTGTTTTTGGGATCCAAAATCAATATAATACTAGAACCAAAAAATATTATGATAATATCTGATAGAGTTCATATTTATGATCGAATGAATATGAAATCTCACTCCATAGATAATTTCACAAATGAAACATTCAATTCATCCAATGAGACTTTTTCATAGGTGGATTATATTTTGACCAATTTTGTTTAAACTAGGTTATTTTATGTTTTGTTCTATCTTATTTATTACCCCTTTTCATTAAAATAAAAAAATCATTATAATGTTCTATAAATAGAATGAGATTGACCAAAGAATATCCCCTTGGAGTGTCTAGTTAGTTGGGTATTCTTATGCCACCTCATCCAGAACAATGTTGAATAAATGGATGTGAAAAAACTAGCCTTTTGGGTAATTACACATTTTTTCATCTATTCTACCATATAATCCACTTCTTAGTATCTATATATTGATTTAATTTCTATTATAACCACACAATGCACACTTTTCCCAAATATCATTATGATGTAAAATAATTTGAAATATCGCGGGGACTTCTCCCTATGGATTTTACAAATGGTTTTCTTATCAATGTAAATTATATATTCAATATATCCTTAAATAACATAATGATATGTGAATATATTTAAAATCATGATCAACTATAACTTATCAACCATTAAATTTTCATCCACAAGTATTATAGATTCTAATGTTTTCTAATCCATTATGTATTTCCAACTATGACACCCCGTAGATATGACCATCTTAGTTAGATAAATTTAGATAAAATATTTCATTTCAATACATTTCAATGATCTTTTAGGTTTATCATTTTATGGAATTATGAAAAAATTAACAAACATAACTGATGACTTTTCAAGTAATGGAAATTCTTCCCATTATATAGGAAAATGATTATTTTCATAATGTTTTCAAAATATAACTTAAAATAAATAAAGGAATACTCATTTGGAATCAGTATAAATATTATTTTCTTCATTACCTAGAGAAATAGAATCAATAGAATATGGTGAGATTAGATTTCCATAATGGGTTAAAATTGGAAGTAACAATCAAAGATCATAGAAGTATGGGAAATTCAATATCCTTGTGGAATTAATGTAAGAATTAAATTATTCCAAAATATAAAAATGTGTAATTATGATATTCATTGAAATAGGGGAAAATAATTTCATATCAAATCCTTTGGGAGAAAACTCATTGGTCCCATGCCTTTGTTTACAATATCATTCTATACATTCCTATAAATATGAGAAAACTAAATACTCACATACATGTGAAAAAAATTAAATATGTCAATGTCGGACTACCTCATATTATATTAACATAACCAATCAATTATTAGGATATAAAGGAACCAACTTATCATAATCCCTATATATATATGTGTTCCATATAAAATAAATCATCATCATATAATAATGAAACCTTGTAAATATAATGAATTTAAAATACATTTTAAATGAAATCATAAACGTAAAATATTAATAATTAAAAAAATAAACTTAATAAACCCCATGAATATTAATGGATATACAATAAAATAGTAAGTATATACCATTAGTAAAATATATGGCATTTACATAGTATATAATATGTGTATATAATTTAATCAATAATTTCCCTAATCAATTGTTATATAAGATCTAGGTGAAAACCATTTAATAAATGAAAAGGATATTATGGAACTAAAAAATGTATAGGTTTGAAAGAATAATTAGGTTTATAGAACATCACTAAATAGGTACGATAATGTAATGTATGTGTCAATTCTATGATCGAAAAGAACATTTAATAACACATTTAGAAAATAAGGTAGTTGATATCAGTTGATTAATTACAATGAGAATGTATATGATATATCTGAAGATTATGGAATAGAGAAATAATCATTTATTAGGAGCATTAGAAAAATAAATTTTGTAAATATAAAATATCCCTGATATTTTTAGTTCATTTTAAACAGAATTTTTATGAAATATATATAATTATTTTCATTTAGAAACAATGAAATTATAGTGAGAATGTTTCATACAAAACAATAGAGGTATTGAAAATATGTGTTTAGTTATATAATCCCTAAAAATATATTTTAAAAGGAATTCAAAAAAATGTATTATATCGATTTATTTGAAAACATTATAAAAAACACAATTCAAGAAAACATACATTAATGATAGATCCAGTAAAAAAGGTGAAGAAAATAAAATTAATTATGTGGTCGAAGATAACAAATTTGATATTAATTAGTTGAAATCCATTTTATTATTTTGAAATATCTATATTGGAAATCCCAAAAATAAATGTGTAAAAAATATCATTGATTAAAATATTAAAAGGAAAATGTGTTGGTTATATTATCTAATACATAATTGGGATTTTAATTATAAATAAGAACCTTGGAAGAATGAAAAATATTGAAAATGAATAAAAACTTATACTAAATTGGATGGTAATTATTCATAACATCAATATACTTTTTGGGGAAGAGATTAATACGGTTAATTATTTGTATGAAAAAGCCATTCCCCTAGAGGGGATAAAAAACGACAGTGAAATAAAAACCTAGTGTGGAATTAAAAAAATTTGGAAGAACTAAGTTAAATGAGAAGAATTTTAACTCAATAGACGAAGTTTAGTTTTAAAAAACACAATGTTTATGGGGACATAAGAATCTAAAGAACTTAAGAGAGTTACAACTAAATAGACATGGAAATATGAGGTGATTAATGATATTCATTACAATTTTAGGAATTAAGGTTATGGAAGCATCATATAAAATAAATTATGGTTTCAAAAATAAAACATGTATTATGGATTGGAAAATGAGAGCAAAAAACAGTACATACATAGAATCTATGGGTTAATGTTTTTGATTTTCCTGAAATGGTTGATTTTTAAATGAATGCTGAAAAATAAAGATTCTTCAAATATTAGAAATATTTTTGTTATAATATGTAATTTAAAAGTACCATTATATTTTATATATTTTTATTAATGGAACATAATAACTACTTTATTGAATATTGTAATTTTAATAAACAATTTACATGATTTTGAGGTAAGTTATCTTTTATGCAAAAATATTTGATTTTTTAAAAAAATATGTTTTTTATGTTTTACACATTTAAATTAAAATTAATTTCATTAACATATATAAATACAATATTTAAAAATTGATTTCAAATTTTAAATGAAGAAGATAATCTATATTTAATTATTCTTTTTTATTTTTAGTAATTATCAACAATGGCCATGGTACAATTTATCACATCGATAATGGGTAATTTAGGTAATATAAATGGAAATTAACGTGATAAGGCACTGAAAATCAACCAACACATTAATTTATACTATTTTATGAATAATTTTCATCCAATTACATACATGTTTTCAATGCCCTATTCTTTGTATTCAAATCCAAATTAAATAAATTTTTTAAAAATGATATTACAAATATTTTATTATAAATAAAATGTTATTAAATGAATAAAAATTTCGTAAAATATTATATTCGAAAAATTGAATAGGACGTAGTTTAAAAAAAATTACGGTCCACTTATCATTTTTTTTGTCGTTTTAGGGTAATATACAAGGACCTTTAAGGGTATTCAACTTTACAATTTCAGTATTTATCAATACAATTTACATAATATTAAAACTAAAGGAAAAGGGTTTTGATGTAATAAAACATGTCCAAATTTTTTATTATATGTGGGTTTTTTGGTGATATATTTTTTTAATCATATCAATATGTTTGGCCATGGATATATAATTTATATTAATAATCACTTTGAGAAATTCAAGAATGCCCCACCCCACACTTATAAAAGAACCCCACTTCACAATTTTCATTGGACCACATTAATTAATCTAGTTCTACCAAACCCTACTAAATTATTATATCAACACCTTGAGACATGTTCTAGATTCTATGGACCATCCAAAATTCTAACCCTATGTACCGTAATAGGATATCCAAAGGAAGTACACCGAATAAGAGGTAATTTCCTTTAACGATTCAATTAAGTGTATTTCTACATTTAGTTCTTATTAATAGGTTGTAACAATCCTAAAATAAAATATATAATGTCATCGAGATAGTGGTATGTAATTATGATTTTGGGACTACCATAATCCATATTTTTTCCATTTAACTAATAGTAAAAACACCACTCATGCATATTGAGAATACAAAATAAAACTAGACATAGAATAAATTTAGATTAAACTTAAAATAATTATAATAAAAAATAATAATTGAAAAATACGTTATAAAATGATATAAAGTGAAAATATATGATTATATATATATATTTAATGTTTTTTTTTCAATGTATATATAATAATTTTATATCAGAGGTTAAATCACCTACAAGGAAACTTGAACTCTAGGTAAGGGATATCGTCTCTATTTCCACATTATTGATATGTAGTTCTCAGTATGAACATGTTTTTTTGATATGGTATTTTTTTATCCCACATCATTATTTTTTTAAATTTCATTTCATAAAATTACATTTTATTTTATAAAAATATTTTTTTATTTTTTCTTCAATTATTAAAATGGTTTAAATAAATATTTTTAATTATTTTTAAAAGTGTTTTTGGCATTTTATAAAAAAAATCAAATATAATATAATTTTAATTTTTAAAACATTAATGTATTTTTCTTTTACAATATATATTTTTTTCTAATTAGGTTCCTCTATATTTTTTCATTGGGATTACGAGGAAAACTATTTTATGAAATGTTTTCTTAATATTTCTTATCCATTTTCTTATACTCCAAAAGAGATAAATTTATTTTTAATAATGTATTTATGATGAATTGTAGGTCAAAATTTATCTTCTATTAATTTTAATTTGACTATATTTCCATTGAATTATTCGATTTATTATGATCATCATCCATTTCACATTACATTTATCTTAAATATCTATAAATACTTTGTTAATTTCTCAAATTGTAAAACATTTATACATATTATATTGTATTATGAATTCTATTTGATTAATTGGGGAAAATATTGAAAAACCCATATTCTTTACTCAATACTAATATTTATTTATAATGAATATTATTTATGAATTTTATTGACCATTAAATATGTGAGTAATGAATTGAACATGAAAGGACTACTAGAGACGAATTAACGATATCCCCTTGATTCAATGATAGATCACATCAGAAAAATAAACTATCCAAACTAAATTTGTGTTTAGTTTATAAATACCCATCTATTAAACTATCTCAGTGAAAATCCAAGATGGTGTATATACACTTATATTTAATTTCATGAAATCAAATATGAATAATTTTCGTTATTGAGAATTAAACTATTATTATCCACAATTTTAATCTATTAATATTATGTATTTATTTATTTAGATATAGTTTTATTGACTAAATATTTTGTTTTAATAGTTTTTTTACCTTTCTATAACTGTTATTACTTATTTACTCATGATTGATTCCGTTATACATAACCCTTATTGAACTTCTAATCAAAATCTTTTATTTGTTTTCCTTTCCTGTAAATATAATGAAGGATATTATGATTAATATCAGTGTAGAAATAATTATTTTAAAACATTGTATTTTATATTCATTATGTAATATGATAATCATTTATATACCTAGTTTTTCATGATTTCCTAAATGATAGATCTTGAGAAGTGATATCCCTTGTATCAATGCAAATGTAATTAAGTAGACACTATATTTAGGTTACTGGTGTGGGGGTTGGTATAGACATAAATATATTAAAAAACTTTTTTTTATCCTTATTCATATTAATATTATTTTTCTAATAATATTTCATATTATTTTCTATATATATATTATTTTTTTCTATTATATTGTTTAAATCGTGTTTTAGTAATCATGAATATCTAAAACTAGTTTCGTAATAGATTATTTGTTCTTAATTTTGGTCATAAAAATTAATTTATAAAAAAATATACCATGTACTAGGACTATAATTTAGTAAATATTTATAACTTTATAACATCATTAAAAGTGATTTTCAGTTATGATCATTAAATATTCAGTTACTAATTAACAAGTTTCATTATTTTTCAATGAATTTATAAAGATAGAATACATAATGAATTTACTATTAAATAATATTTGAAAAATAAAATAAAAAATAAATATAATTATTTATATCATATATTTTTGGTAATTAATTTTACATATACATACATGATACTATTTCATCTGTTTTTTGATGTAGTTGGTTAGATCATCACAAACAAGAATGTTCTCTAAATAAAGGATGATTCAGATTTTGAAATTAGTTTCATTTAGAATAATATCATCATTTGATAACAATAATGATATAATTTAGTTACATTTATTGTGTTGAACCATTCTTTATTATATTTAACTAAATAATAACAAAACATGATGAATAAATTGATTTGTAAACATAAAGATATGGTATTCCATAGAACAGACAATTTAAATTTTTTTTTCTAAAAGAATGGGTGATATAATAGGTTTATTTTAATTTCCATCATTATGATCATAATTATATTATTTATTACAAATTTATCTTATATTTTCATCCTTAGAAAGTGTAAAAGGTTCTTGTAGTGAAAAAATAAAGGCATCTCATCCTGGAGGTGGTAATCCATAATCGCTTGAATGACAGTACTGTTGTTATTAATAGATGAAGTGTAAGCTGGTTAATTTGAATTCTATACAATAAAAAATATATAAAAAATTTAAATACTTTATTATATAAGATTATGAAAATAATATTTTTGAATTAAGAAAAAATATAGATAAGTGATGAAAAAATAAACATAATGAGGTCATAAGAATTCCATTAGATGGATAATTGTAAATGGAGGTATTTGGAATATATCATGTGATTTGAGTCTCAAGTCTAAATTTTTTTATTCTTTTGGATTGAATAAATTGAATATTTTCAATCAGAAAATAAATTTTAGGGCAGTCATGAAGGGGTTACATGAGGACCCTTATAGATTTAATGAGAATGAAATTATTTTACATATTTCAAATTAGAAAATGTTTTACATTTAAATAAGAATAAAAAATTAATAATAATAGATATTATTAGTCTATATATCCTATTAAACTAAAACATGGAATTTCCAACATGTCTAAAATGTGTTCGTAGGTTGTTTACTCATTAATTTTTTATTCCATTTTTTCCATGGAAACTATTAGTCACCTAGTTATTGATTTTTAATGAAAAAAATAATATAGTCAATATTAAATAATTTCTATATAGAAATTAAAAATTTTAAATCCACTTATATATATAATATTTCTATATGTATGGAAAATAAATTTTAGCATTACTATATTTTATGAAAAAATTTAGTTTTTTAGAAAAAATTTATTTTAAAGATTAAAATTTATTTCTATGTTTCAATTATCAATTTAACTAATTTTAAATATATAAATTGGTTTTTTTAAAAATAATAATAGTATATGGGTATAAAAATAAATCTAAAAAATGAATTTTATAAAAAATATTTAATGATAAGAAAAGATATTAAATAGTTTTATTTATTCTAAGATATTAATTTAGTTCATAAAATGATAAAATGTTTTTTATAAAACCATAATAGTTATTAAAAATGAATATTTTTAATCCAATTATATATATTTAATCAATAAAGGCATTTTCTAGGATTTAGAGTAATTCTTATATAATGAAAAATGAAAAAATCATTAATTTTTTTCAAAAATAATATATATAATATTCACACACATATCAATAATTTTAGAAAATATAAAAAATACTTATTTAGTTAATATTGAACTTATAAATAAATAAATTAAGTATCAAAAAACTATTTTCAATTCTTTAAATAATAAATTGATCTCTTAAATGGAAAAAAATATAAAATAAATCCACTTTAGTAAAGAAAATTCAACACCGAGTTTCTTTAAACTTATTTAATATAAATTATAGGAAAATAAAATATTGACCTATTAGATTATAAAAATAAATATCAAATAAAATAATCATTTTACATTAATCAATTTATGGTAAAATACAATGGTTTTTTTCAAATCGTTCCATTTTAAAATCGAAGGAAAATTAATTTTTAATTATTTTTGTGGATTATTATAATTTTATGTACTAATGGATATATTATTAATGATGTTTTTGTATCTCAAAGTTCATTTTAGTGAGTCATTTCAATATTTTTATGATTCATGTGACATATGTAATAAGATTTATTATTGATTTAATATATCCATCATATCATGTCATTACTTATGTCCTCAAGGATGGTAGATCGTTGTAAAATTTTAATATGTTTGGTAAGGTTTTAAAAAATAATGGATGACATGAGATGATGGTTTGAATTTAAAGATAATATATGGATTTTTTGGTTCATATTTATTAAATATAATAGCTTTAGAGGTGAGATTTTTGTCATCAATTTTTTTTTGTTATTCTATTGATTGTTTTATTGTTATAGATTAAGATCTATTTTTTATCATCTTTCTTAATAATTTATATGTTGGATTATTTTTAGACAGTTGTTTTCTATGTCTTCAAACTACCTACTGTAATGGTATTATACAATATGTGTGAATCATTCTTCTTGTGTTTTCTACAGTAGTCCTAAAATTCACGAATTATGTGATGCTAAAGAAAGTAATAATGAAATCATAGGATGGATGTAGATATTAGTAATGTTGAATAATAGAAACATTGGAATTGAAAATTAATTGATCTAATGTGATTAGGATTGAATAATTGTAATATTAATTTGAATTGAAGAATAAAATATAGATTCAATTGAAATTAATTTATAACTTAATATATATTTATTCCACATAAATAATTAACTAATCGTAATTTCAAAATTACTATGAAATCATTATGTTAGATTTTTGTGCCTGTATTATTGTGTGAAATCTACATTCATAAAAATTAGTGGTTTAAAATTTTAGGCCACATGGGGTGATAGGTTTAATTTATTATATGTATTTTTAATTTCATTTGGATCAATTTGGGGATATAGGTAATCATTATATTTTAATATATCACTTGATTAACAAAAAATGTAATATGGGAAGCTAACATGTAAATATTCTAGGTATGGGTGTCTTCTTAAAAATATATTGTGGAATGATAATGTATATCACAGTTATATATCATCTAGGATCTCCCATCGAGATAAAATGATGTGTATATGTATCATACTTGTAATGGTTTATGTTTTAAGGTACAAGTCTACATTGGTTGTGAAACTAATGTTTTTACTACACCTATGTGTATGGGTTGTAAATACATGGTACTATTAAATAAAATTATATTATGACTACAGTAACCATGGAATACTACATGTGTAATATAATTGTTTTTTGATTTACTCCAAAATATTTCATGCCCCATAGGATATTATGTCTTATTAATATAAAACTTGGTTATGGATGAGATGAGGTGATGATATGGTTTATATATATATATATTGGAGAGGAGTATTCCTTAAGGAATACATTGTATCACATGACATTAGGTGTCAATATAGATACCCTCAGTTATCTATCATTAATATTACATAACATTTATGTAAAATAGAAAACATTATAAAGATAGACCCATAAAAATCGTACTACTCTAGCGCCATTGGACACATGGAAATATAACCACTAATATATAAATCTGCTATATTATCTCCCACAAGGTTCTTCTTGACTAGCACCCTTCTAAGACACATCAAACATAATAGATATCCTCTTTAACTAGGGAAGTATATATAAAATGGGGTGACCTAAAATTCCCATTAAGGGTAAACATGGGATAGATGTAAGAATGTCCATGATAATAAGGGTATGATAACATTATCATGATGATAACAGACCATACCCTGTATATCAATGATCCTAAAAGAGATCATAGCATACAGATTTTATGTTCATAAGACATAAATCATAATTAAAAAAAATATAAGCCATGAAATAATAACATAGGAATAAAACGTTTAATTTTTATAATCACATAAGAATATAATAAGTTTTTCATAGTATCCAAGGAATCTCATCCAATACCATCATAGTGGACAATGTTCTTTACGGAACCCAGTGAACCCCTGTTCCAACCCGGTATTACTGAATCCAGTGAATCATCATTATTGCATTGTATTATTGAATATAGTGAACCCTTCATGTATCCGTGTATTACTGAACTGAGTAACACTCATTCTATCCCAGTATTTCTGAACCTAGTAAATCCTCATTCAAGTCCTATTAATCTTATCAGATATAAATCATTACCCAGTGCATTGGTAGAAGATATATATCCAACCTATCACATAATAAAATCTCACATACATGTGACACAATATTATAAATAATCATATCTGAACCCATAAAATGAAATGGGAATCATAAAAATGTAATTATATAATAAACTATGTAAATAGACATGTTAATTAATCATTTCATTTTAAACAATACCAATGAAAAGAATTAGATTTCGAAAGAATATAACCCATGAAAGAAAAGCATGTTTCATATTATCTTTTCTTATAAATATAATCTATTTAGATAAATAATATTAATGGAAACATTGAATAATTTCCACATAAATGCATTAGTAACACTAATGGATGTTACCATAGTAGGGAAAATTTTTAAAATATATTTTAAACCATCTCTTGAGTCAAATATCCTTTCTTCTATAAACATGTTTTTTATAGCATAAATCAAATTGAAATTTTTTTACTTTGAAAATAGATTTTTAAAATTATAATGGAAGATTTTAAAATAATAAAACGTTTTTAAAATACTTTTTATTTGGGAATTATCTTCAAGTTTATTTTTGAATCCTTTTTATGATCATTTTTAAAAAAAAATTTAAATACAATTGATTTTCGACCAAGTTTAGAGACAATAATATTTTTCATAAAAGAATTTCCTAAGTTCCAAAGAGTGTAAAAATGGTACTAACACACAAGGTTATAGTGAATTTATAAAAGAGAACTAAAATCATGAATATTCATGAGATATGGTTCTTAGGATTTCATTATAGGAATCATAAACATAAATAATCTTGAAAAGTGATGAGATTATCTCATTAAGCTCTTATAACTTAGTAACATGGGCTCATACTCTTCATGTAAGAAATGTAAACTAAATTAATCTTAAGATATCATGAATATAAATAGATTCATTTTATTACATGTAGAATATGTATATACACCATAAATGTAATTCAACCATGTTTATTACCTACAACACATAAAATTATAATAGTGGTGATCATAAAAGGTATCTCACGGAAATAAATAGAGAGATGAAATCCCATTAACTTGTCTTTTGACCCCCTATTGACTCATAAAGTGTTCCTGTATAATAAAATAAAAGTTTACTATACATATTTTACAAAATTTTATTCTTATATATATTACCATATATGGTTTTATTATGGCATTATATTACCCAATTTTTAATGATCCTATGTTATGGTTTCAGTTAAGGTAATATTCATTGTGTTTATCGCATGTGTCTTAATTTGTTATATCATTGGACCTTATAATTATATAATGATTATAGAATGTATAACATGATAAAAATATCAGTTATTTGCAGTATAAAATTGTTATAATATTTTATGTCATAATGTGGTATGAAATGGAATACCCCCTTCACGGAGACGGTATGCCATACGTATGCATGAACGATGTTTCCGTCTTTATAAACATATTGAATGTAAATAAGTAAATGAAATATGTATATATATGTATTTATACATAGGTACCATTATTAATGTAGAATTAATATACTATATATATCATATTATTTCACAATACCCATCATTAATACATTCCATGTGTTATGTGAGCAATTCACGTTCCTTTGAGGGGGAGGTAGTGCAGACTTCCTCAAATAAGATTATCATATTAACACCATATGGAATTTAATGATATTTGTGTTGTAAAATGAATAAATAAAATTAAGTAAATATAGAATAAAATATATGAGATATATAAATATAGTTTCTATCATATTGGCTACTATTATTTGTGTTTAATGAAAAATGAACAATCCTCATTTCATGAGTTAGTAATTTTTCATACACAGAAACAATATGTTCAATATCCATTAGATGGAGGTGTGTGTAACTGTAGTTCAAACAATTAGCATAAAAATCATAGTATATTGAGAATACTTGTGTTTTAACAAAATAATTGAATAAAAATAATGGATAGGGTGGACAATGAAAACAAAGAAAATGAGTTTGAGAAAAGATGTTCTCTCTAAATAAGGTAAACACTTTTTGTTTATCCCCAATGGCTTCCTTGATAGTATTTTTTCCATAAGAGAGGCTAAAAGGTAAAATGGAGGGTTATTTTGAATTTTATTAGGCAGGTCTGGGACAAAATTAATAGGTTTTAGAGGTGTGAGGAATGGGTAGAAATTGTGTCCATTAAAGTAGAGGTGGAGTGGCACTCCTGTAAATATTGGAAGAGAGAATTCCACCCATGTTTTTCATGCTGTAAGTGGATCCAATAGTGGAAAATGGAGATCCAATTTATAATAAGGTTTAAATATTGACATCCAATGGGTTTTTACACATTATGATGATGTTTGGGCCCTTAATGTTAAGGTTTAATCCCTAAAAAATCATAATTTGGATATAACCGATGTGATTAATTTTAATCACTTTTACCTGTAATTTCAGTCAATGACATAGTTTAACTTTTTTTTAGAATTATAAATTATGTTGATGCAGAATATAAAATCTATTTTTTCAAAGCATAGTCACAAAATTGGATGATATTAAATTTAAAATTGTCACACTATAGGGACGACACTACGCGTTTTCATAGTAAAAACGGTCTATGGTTTCTTATGTATTTATGTCAATTTTAAATGTGGAACTGGTTCCAATGAGCCATATAAGATTAATTGATAAAAATATTATAAACAAAAAATTATAAATAAAACTTTAATATATTTTATCCATATAAATAAATTTAATTTAAAATTATTTTTGAATAAAATTACAACATATTTCACTATTCATAAAAATTTGAAGTTTCTCTACAAAAAAACCCAAAATTTCACCCTAAAATAAATTATAAATTATAAATTCCAAAATGTTGTTTATTTTATTCAATTATATTTATAAAATTTTCAAAAATTAATTTTATTATAATGACATTAAGAATACTATTTTTAGACATAGAATGACATTATCGAAAATTATATCATTCATTGTCAATATGTTTTATCTGTTTAAAAAAATTATTGAAAATATTTGAAAATTAATTATTATTATTAATATAAAAATGTTTAATAGGTAGGTTATGATAATATTATTTAAATAATTAAAACAATTAAAGGATTTTTTTTGAAGAAACAATGTATTTCGTGTATCGTATGCTAAGTCAGTGTTGCATGTAACGTACACCAAGTCAGTGTTGCAAGTAACATAAACCAATTAGGTGTTTCTTTTAAGAGTAATATGTGACTTATACTATTAAAGTTTATAAATGAGAATTTAAATTTATTAAAAAAAATAGTTCTATAAATACTCATGGTGTTTTATTTAACCCAATTAAAATGATTTCCCTCAAAATTAAGCACTCAGGTAAACCCAAAAATGATACTTTTGATTCATAATATACTATAGTTCCCTTGTATCTTTTTATAAACAATGATTTTCGAAAAAAAACATTGACTACAATAGTTGTGTTTTTTTATGGAACATTCTCTTATCGTTCCATAATTTCAATAGGATGCTTCTCATAAGAATGATCTTCCCCTACTGGTATAACCTTTGAGTTTAGTATATGTGAATGTTGACGAATTTACTTCATCAGGAGAGATACATGGAACATATCATGGAATTGATAGAGATTTTTAGAATGGTACAAGAGATATTATACTATCTCAATATGATCAATAATGTCAAAGGGGCCGATTTACCTAGGTCATAGTTTCCATTTCTTCTAGAATATCATAAGTTTTTTCTAGGGTGATATTCATAAAGATATGCTACTTTTATGCGAACTTTATGGTGTCTTGATATGCTTATAAATGGTTTTAACCTTCTCAAACATTTCTTCAGCGATCTTATGTCCTCATAGATTTATTTCTCCTACCACATTCCAACACATCAGAGTTCATAATTTCTCCCCATGTAGTGATATATATGGTGCCGTCAGAAATCTTGAGGGAAAGCTATTGTGGTATGAAAACACAACTAGAGGAAGGAGTTTATCCCAACCAACATTTAAATCCAATGAAAATTATATCAACATATCCTCTAGTATTTGAATTTTTTTTCAAACTGACCATATATCTAAGGATGATAAGTAGCGTTGAAACTCAATTTTGTGTCATGTTTATTCTGAAGACTTCACCCAAACAATATGGTAAAACTCATATCTATATTTGATACAATAGAACATGGTACTCTATACAACATTACAATTCATTAATGTATTTCATGGAAAGCCAGTCTAGAGAGAAATATTCTCTCATAGTTCTAAAGTGTGCTAACATTGTATGGAGATCAACTACCACACATATAAAATTAAACCCATAAGATGTTTAAGGTATTCCAATAACAAAATCCTTAGTGATGTTTTCTGATTTCCAATATGGTTTGGTTAATGGGTGAACCATCCCTTTAGACCTTTTTCTTTTATCCTTTTATTTCTAGTATACCAAATACCAAGATTCAAACATCGAAATACCTCTCTTGATTCCACCCCACTAGAATAATTCTTTTATGTCCCTATACATCTTTATACATCCACGATGGATTGAGATAGAAGAACTATGAGCTTCTTCTAGCAGCTCCTTCTTCGATCTGTAATGCAAAGAAAAACATAAACAATTTATGAAAAATAACATTCTATCATGATATAGGATAAACTCAGGAACCTTTCTAACCATCTTTTATAGATCTTCATATTCCTTAGGTTCATCCTTAATGTTTACCAAGATAAAGGGTTGAACATTAATTTGATAATGATCAGATTTTTCTCTTTCCTTCAATATTTCCAGATCTTTCCTTTTCAAATACAAAAACATTGTACCTTTTATGATCATTATCATAGATAACATAGCATGATATTTTCGACTCAAAGCATCTTCCACCATATTGTTTTTTGCAGGGTGGAAATGTATTGAGCACTCATAACACTTTATCAAATCCAATAATGTTCTCTGGTGCATGTTCAACTCATTCTCTATGAATATATATTATAGACATTTATGATGGGTATATATGTCATTCATTTCACCATAATGATAATTCATCCATAAAATTAATGAAAAAATAATTCTTATAACACCAAATCATGATTTTGGTAATTTATCTTATTAATCTTCAATTTTCGTGAGTCATAGGCTATATCCATGTTAGTTTTTATAAGAACACATCATAATACCTTCTTTAATGCATCACTATAGATTACAAACCCTTCTACACTACAGGATATTGTAAACACATGTCCACTGACCAACCTTCTCTCTAGTTCATTGAATTCTTCCTCACATTATTTAGTCCAAAGGAAATTAACACCCTTCCGAGTTAACATGGTCATAGGATTATATATTCATGTGAAAGGTTTCCCAAAAAATCAATAATATCCTAAAAATTCAAGAAAACTATGGATCTCAGCCACTATGGTTGGTCTATGCCAGCTGTAAGTGGCCTCCATATTTGATTATCTACTACTATACCATATCTTGAGTTTTTTGTGACCAAAAAATGAAAACTTTTGATTCTAGAATTCACAATTAGTAAATTTGTCATATAATTTAACTATATTTAGGGGCTTCAATACAATTATCAAGTGATATTTACTCTCTTCCATTTAATTTTTATAGGAAATAATATCATCTAAAAATAATATCATAATCTAGTTTAGGTAATATCTAAATACTCTATTAATTAAATACATGAAGATATAAAGGGAATTTTTAATACAAAAAGACATCACTATATACTCTTAGTGACCATAACATGAACAGAATTACATATTGGGTATATCCTCTTTCTTGACCATCAATTGGTGAAATCCAGAATGAATGTCAATCTTGAAAAGTATTGAGAACCGCACAGTTGATCAACCAAGTCATCAATACGAAGAATATTATACTTGTTCTTCATTGTGGTAATGTTCAACTACTAATAATCAATATAGAATCTCATTGATAAATCAATATTTTTCAAAAATAGAACCAATAAACTCTAAGGTGAAATCCTTGGCCAAATGAATCTATTATCAAGGTATTATTTGAATTGTTTCTTAAATTCTTGATAATAAATCAGGGCCATTCTATATGTAGTCTTTTAGGTTGGTATTGAACTATGTACAAGTTTTATGAAGAACTCAACTTCATGTTTTGGTTGAAGACATGGAAATTATTTCAAAAATACATTCACAAACTTCCGAACAATAGGCATATCATAGTTTTATATCATATCCCTAACCATTTGAGATAAGAAAACTTTTTGAATGGGAATTATGAACCAAACAGTAGTTGTAATCTCAAAAGGAAGTTCATACTTATCGTCACTTTATGTATGGTCATAAGAATGTTTGAAAAATCGAAAGTAACTTCCCTTACTTTAAAATTGTTGTTGTATTTGTATAGATAAAGACAATCCATGCCTAATATTACATAAAATTCATCCAAAGAAAGAATTAAAGGATTTGTAGGATGTACATTCCCAGAATAATTAACCAAATAAGAACCATAGTTTTCATATGAAATAATCATACCATTAGGAGTTTTCACTGCTAATTCCACCCCAAATTGTTTGGGAGGAATAATAACACCCTAATCTAATTCAACTCATAATAATAACTGTGTAGATATATAATCAAATATTAGATTTCCAGTTCTAGGGAGAATTTTATGTGTGCCTTTTAGAATGTCATTATCACATCGATTATTATAACTAGTGATTTCAGTATATTTCTACTTGTCCCTATTCATAAAAGGTTTTTTACTTTGGTCATCATCACCGAATCCAAGGTTTTGATAGAGGTTAGAATAATTACCATTCTTCTTGAACTTGAAGCACTGAATCTTGGGAGGTGCATTCTATGTGGCTCTTTATCTATTAGCATTGTAATCCAATTTCTCCCATCACCTGAGAAATCAATTTCTTGATGGCCTCACCTTCCTCACATAAATCACTTATAAGAATTGTAAGGTAATTTTCTCCATGATTCTCCCCACACATTGGATATAAATGAAATATCATCTTCATTTTTCTATAGTTTATATAGATTACTTTAAACTCCATATTCATCTTTTGGTCAAATCCATGAGATTGATATGTAACTCCAACATACATTTGAACCATTATTGAAAAATGAACAATCTATAAAGTGATAATAAACTATATTATGCACAAATACCATCTAATACTTTCCTTTAATCCACTAAATAACCAATCAACATTACCTTTGTGTTGGATGAAATTTCATGAAGCATACCTCGAATGTCTTGTGAAATCATCCTCATAGGTACCAACAGATTCATAATACCATTTTTTCAACTCAAGTAACACCTTCTCTATCTTGGTATCAATAATTAGAGGAATATTATTAATGAAAAATATGTTTTTGAACTCATCCCAATCCATTGATAAAATATCCTAATGTTATCTCCTATTTTTTATTAGAGTTTACCACCGATCCTCTTCTCAGTATAACTGATAAACCAATAGAATGTCATTCTCATACTATGTATACTGAATAACAAAATAGATATTTTGAGAGTTAATAATCCATTGTTCAAAAAATAAGTCGATAAGAGTACCCTCTAAAATTAGGTGGGCGTTGCATCATAAACAACTCTACATAATGTTGTTCCCTCTTTTTTCATTGGAAGTCCACCATGATTTATTGAAAGAGAAATCTATGTGAGCATAGAAACATTAATTTTCATTTCAATTCCAATATAATTTGATTCCCCAAGAGGAAAATTATTTCAGTTTCCATCTTAATCTCCAATAACATGGTTTTTTGGGTTTCTAATATTGAATAAAATGATAATCATAAAGTAAGACTTATTTATCATAATGAGGAACCACATAATAATGAAATGTCACTTATTAGATGTATAACATATGAAACCTTCTTTAATCTATGATACCATAGGTTTATTCTATTTTATAAAAAAAAATATTATATATAAACCATTAATTATATATTATGAAGTGTTTTTGAATTCCCAAAGCATTTCCCAATGGAGTATCAAACTAGGTGTGCAGAAAGGCCTATTGTCATGTACTAGATTACCCTAAGTCAAGAATAGAACATATTTTCATAGTTATTACCACTGGTTACGTCTATCCTAGTGCCAAATCCACTTGTAATATCTATGTAGGGATTTATTTCAGGGAAACCACTCATTCTATCTGTCACCAAAGTTCCAGGATATTTTCATATAATTTGACTCATCCCCATACTCTTCCTTAGACATTTCATAAGGGTTATCACCATAGTTTTCTCATCTCAATTTCCAAAAGATAAATAATGTTTTCCTATAATAAAAACTATAGGTCCCCTTGATTTTCTAACAGTAACATTACATAATTATTATGGAAAACTCAATACATAAAAAAATAGAATCAAAATGTCTTTACTGGTTTAGTACCTTTCAAAACAGGGAAACGTAAACCCTGGTACATAAATAAGCTACATTATCTACCACTTGGTTCTCCCATAATAGAACCATTTTTAGACACAATGACCATAATAAATATATTTATTACATTTAGAAGGAAGAACAAAATGGGGTGATATAAAATTTATAAGAAGTGTAAAAACGAGATATATGCAGGAATAATTATGAGCATATGGGTATGATAACATGACCACTATGGTAAAGGATCATACCATGATTACCAATGATTATAATAGAGATCATGAAATAAATATTGATAGTTCAAAAAACACGAATCATAGTGAATTAAAGAGTATATTCCATAAAATCATGACATAGAAAAAAAACATAGAATTTTGGAAAAAAATAATATATTATGATTTCCTTAGTATCAATGGAATCTCTGCAATGACCATATTAGTTGAAAAATTACTTGGCGTACTAGGGTGGCCCACCGTTCCAACCTTATATTACTGAATAGATAGAACCCTTATCCAGACTTGTATTACTGAACCAAGTATCCCTCATTCCATCCATGTATAACTGAATCGATTGAACCCTTATTCTAACCCCATTTATATCAAGAGATATTAAACTGTACCCAATTCATTGGAAGGATATATAGTTCCCATCTATCATATAATTAAATCTTACCTACATGATCCACATGATGATCAAGAATCATATCATAACCCATTAAATGAAATGGGTATCATAAAAATGTAAACATATCATAACCTATCGAAAGAGACATGTTTAATAATCATTTATTCAAAAACATAACCCATAAAAAGAATCATATTTCAAAATCAGATAACTCATGAAAGAGAAACACATTTTATAACATCATTACATAAAAATTTAATCCATTCAGGAAAAAAAATTAATGGAAAAATTTAATAATTTAAACATAATGGAATGAGTAAAAACAAATGAATGTTATCTTGGTGGATAAATAATTTTGGAATATATTTTAAAAAATATCTTAATAAAATATCTTCTCTTTTTTGAAAAATTATTTTTATAACATATTACATATTTAAAAAGATTTTCTTTAAAAATATAATTTAAAACATATAAAGTAAGAATTAAAAAAAATAAAACATTTTTAAAACCATTTTTCCTTGAAAATGGAATTCAAGTATCCTTTTTAATAATTATTTAATTGTTTTTTAAAAACAAGGTTTTTCAATATAATAAAATATCAACCGAATAGAGAAACCATCATATATTTCATAAAACATTATATTAAGTTCAAAAGTTTGTAAAAAAGGTACTACAACATTAGGATATCTTCAATATATAGAAGATAAATAATATCAGGAATAATCTTGAGAAATTAATTATAATATTTCATCAAATTAAGAATAAACATAAATAATCTCAAAAAGTGATGATATTGTATTAATAATCTCTTATAACTTGGTAACTTGGGATCATAATCCTTATGTAAGAAAAGGAAATGACATGAAAATTAATATATCATTAAAATAATTATATTAATGATATAACATGTATAATGGAATTATATACACCTTAATAAATGATTTTAGGTCTATAAAAAACATCAGTCTCAAATAAGGAAAATTAAAACAAAACCCTATTAACAATTTTGTAACTTTTTAAAGACAAACCCCATGAACGAAGGATCATAAAATGGATATGTTAATACCTATAAATTTATGTATTATATAACTATAATTAATTCATTATTAGTATATAAACCACATATAAGTAATGAGTGGTGAACATAACAGGTATCTCAATGACATTTAAAATGAGATGAAATCCCCTTACCCTATGTCTTGACTGTATTCCTACTCGTACAAGATTCTTGTATAATAAATATAATTGTATTATAACTATTGTATATAATAAAATTATTATATATTTTACCATATATGGTTTTATCTTGACATTATATTACTCACTTGTTAACGATCTTATGTTATGATTTAACTTTAGGTAATATTCACTCTGTTCGTCACATGTGTCTGAATTTGTTATGTAGTTGGTCCTTAAATTATATCATGATTCTATAATGTATAACATGATATAAATATCAGTTACATTCAATATATTTATATTATAATAATTAATATAATAAATATGTATGAAAATTAATACATCGTTCAGGGAGACGGTAAGCCATACGTACATATGAACCTTGATTCCTTCTTTATTTTCGCATTGAAAGAAAGAAAGTAAATAAAATATGTATATATATAATTATATATATGTATAATTATTATAGTAGAATTAAAATTTCATATATATCATATATGTTCAATATACCTATCCTTAATACATTCGATGTGGTGTTTGAATGAATCACATCTCTTTGAAGGGGTGATAGTCCATATTTCCTCAAACGAGATTATCATGTTAACCCCAAATGAAAAGTAAATAGATATGTGTGGTAAAAAGATTAAATAATATTAAATAAATAATAAATACATCATATGACATATATTAACATTCAATTTTATCATAATGGCCACCACGATTGGTGGTAAATGAAAAATGATCAATCATAGTTCTATGAGGCTGTAATTCACTATACAATGAAATAGTATGTTTGATATCCATTAGATGGAGGTGTGTGTTAATGTAGGTATAACACATAGAATTAAAAATACTAGAATATTTATTATAATGGTATTTTCACACAATAATATAATAAAATGTGTGGAGGGTGAGGAGAAGGGAAGAATGGAATATAGCTTGAGAGAAGACATTACTTCTAAATTGTGTAACTCCATTTGGTTTGTGCCAAAATGATTCAACTAGAGGATTAATGAACTAAGGGAGGAATAATGATAAAATGGGGGATTTTAGAGATGATTATTGGGTAGTTAATTTCCTATATTAACTTTTTTTAATGGTTTAAGGGATGGGTAGAGATGATGTCGTTTTATATTAGAGGTAGATTGGAACGGTTGTAAATATTTGAAGAGAGACGTCAACCAATAGTTTTTCTGTTGCAAGTAGATCCAATAATTGACCAAAGTTTAGAAAATTTATGATAGGTGTGAAAAATGTATATAAAATGGGTTTGGACATGTTTTTGTTTCATTTGGTCCATAAATGTTTATGTTTAGTCCCTAAATAAGCATAATTTTGCAATAACAGTTGTGAATACATTTAATCCATTTTACTAATATTGTTGTAAAAAAACATTTTAACTTATTAGAAAATATAAATTATGATAGTTCCAAATATTTAATCCATTATTCCAAATAAAAATCCCAGAAGTGTTAGAAATCAAATAAAAAATGATCCCATTGTCGCCATGACACTATATGTTTTTATGGTAAAAACGATGAAATGTTTTTAAAGTATTTATGTAAAATTTAAATGTGTAAAATCTTCCCATGATCAAAAATTGATTAACTGCAAAAAATATTATCTAATAAAACATTAAAATAAAATTAAAATATATTTTATCCGTAAATATAAATTGAATTAGAAAACAGTTTGGAAATAAAAACGGGTATTTTTAAATATTCATCCATAAATAAAGTTTGTCAGAAAAATAAAAAAATTTCACCATAATATATTTTAAACTTGTAAATTCAAATATGAGGTTTATATTATAAAATAAAATTTATAAATGTGTCTATCGTTTTTCTAAGGACATTCAAAACATATTTATAGATATAGATGTGTTTTACCAAAAATCATATATTTCATTAACAATATGTTTTATTTATATAAAAAAAATAGAAAATATTTGAAATTAGTTATTACTATTCACATAAATATCTCTAATGACGAGGGTTTTATTATATTATTTAAATAATTAAAACAATTAAAAGATATTTTTTTAAAAAAATAAGTATTGTGTTTATCAAAGGATATGTATGTGTTGTGTGTAACATACACCAAGTAGGTGTTGCATGTAACATATTCCAAGTCCTTGTTGGTAGTAAAATGAATCTCTAAATAAGTTTATTTCATGATATAAAGAGAAATTTCAATTTATTTAAAATAATCGGTTCACAAAAACTCACAGTGTTAAAATTCATTTATGAATGAAACCAACTAGTTGAGAAGTGGATATGGGGTACCTTTATGATACAAAAGCATTTGATATATTATGACATAATTATATATTTTAAATGGTTATAATTCCATGTAATGTTTGTCATTCAATTTTACATACCTATAAAATAGGCTGGATTATTTTTTTATTCCTAGGTATATTATACTCATCTTTTATATTAGTATTGTGGGGTTTAAGTTTAATCCTTATGAGTATACATATATAAACAAACCATATATATATATATATATATATATTATTTTCCAAGTCCATGGTTGATGCTTGATGATCATGATATGTGTCACTAGCTCATTGAGTTGTACAAAAAATATTATAATAGTGTGGCCACTACCTTGGATTTTTTAAAGAATATTTATGTTTTTTACCTTTGTATGATATTAAATTTATTTATTAGTTTGGTAAATATATAAATTTGATGATGTGTGGTGGTGCATCTCATCATACATTTTATATTTAATTTTTATAAATATGGTAAATCCTCCCATTTTTATGAATTGTATATCATTGTTGTTAGTTTTAAGCCCATTCTCTATTGGACAAAGGATTTAGGTGTTATCCTCATCATCAATACCATCCATGATGTTTTATGAGTGAATGGTGGTTTGGGAGAGTTCATGTACTAAACTAAGTGAGTTATTACTAAAGATAATTTTTCTATTGGTTTAAATAGGGTAAAATAAACATCAGATGGATTATTCTTTTTGTAAGAATATTGTGTGTGATTTTATTGTAAGAACAATATACCTACGACATTGATTAAATATGGAGTATTATTTTTTTCATACACACATTTATATACTATTATTTTGGGGGAAAAATTACACCTCAATGTTATTAATGTTAATGATGAATTACAATTCATAATTACATGTAATAATAATAGTGTTGTTTATTTATCTAGGATACTAGTGCAACACTCGAGATACAAAATTATTGAAATAGCATTTCATTTTATGAAGAATTTTATAGATAACAGATATGTTGAAATTGATAATATTTCAAAAATTACTATATTTATCATATTTTCACTAAATAAATTCTTTGGGGATGATTTTATTTACTAAAGATGAAACATCATGTGTTTCATTTCCATCATAGAAAATAATTTTATGGTAATAACCCAAAATACTAGTTGGATTATATTTGTCAATGGAGTAATAAGTAAAAATATTTTAACATTTTCTGTTGTTAATATTATGTATTTTACATTTAAAATGTGGTTAAATGGTTAAGAGGGTTCTAACAAAGTCAATTCAGAAAATATCAAGTCATCTATGGATGAATCTCCCACAAATAAAATTAAATTTCATAATAGTGTCATTTTTATAAACATTTATTAGTGAACATTAATGATTTATATTAAATATTTAGAGGAAAATATAAATTTATTATTATCAATAAAACCTAAAATTGGAAATATTGATGAACCAATTACATTTTTAATGTATTATTTTTATTATTAACCACGTATTTTATGTGAATTTATGTGATTTATTTTTAACATAAAATCAATGATTTTTGTTTTTGGATATATAGATAATTCTATAAGGTTATCTAATACCATTTTCATAAAATACCACATTCATGAATCCTACATTGTTTGACTATATTGAAGATGAAAAATTAACGAATCTTATGTGAATATATATGTTTCTTAATACTATGGATATAGGAAATTAAAATATTATAAAAACCATACATAACACATAAAAGTAAAATTACAACCAAAGAGTTTCATTATATGAATTTGTAAACGTGTTTGCAACATAATAGATATTTTAAAGATTCTAATTATAATGTAAATGTAAATAGTAGTAATATTTACAGACAACTAGTTAGATGAATTTGAATATTTTATATGTTCTCAAAATAATATCTATAGATAAAATATAATATGATAATAAATAAAATTAGAAACATAATAGTTATTTGAGAATCATTTATATTTTAATATGTGTGAATTGAAAATTTTTAAATGGGAAATTGTAAAGGTAAAAATGAATAAATAGATGATTTTATATTATATATAAATAATTAATTAATGATATGTATTAATGAGATTCGATTAATTTGAATGTTTTCAAATGTAAAAATATAAAAAAAATCATAATGTCCATGAAGATGGAAATACAAGTGTGAGTTGTTATCATTGTTCATAAAATTGTTTTACATAAATCCAATGTAGCATTGTAATGAAAGTGTAGATAACTGATCTGACGAGAGAAGGGGATCTATTGAATATGTTGAGTATATAAGATTCACTCATATAAAATAACAACTCTTATAAATTTTTATTTATGGTAAATTTACATTTCAATGAACATGGATGGTGTTTTACAGTGAATAATATCCTTGAGTCCAAATAAATAGAAGATAAAAAGTATAATGCTTGTTAACTAGAAGTTAGAGTCAATCATATTTTCCAACATGTGGATATTAAAGGCATTAAAAGTGATTAACAACCAGACGTTAATTTGAGTAAGATTCATGTATTTCAAGAGTTTTGACTATGGAATCTATAGTATTATATATTTTAAATAATTTTTTTATTAAACTCAAAGGACTAATAATAATATTATATGTATTGTAAAACAATGATTGAGGATCTATAGGCTAGGGATAATAGTATTATTTTCATGGTAGATGGAACACTGGAAGATGAAGTGGAGTGGTTTTTATAAAATTTAAAGAACCAAAAAAATTGTAGAATATTTCACATAAGATTATTTTTATATTAAATGGTTTTTTCATGATTTTGAGGAGGATATACAAGATATAAAATTGAAATTGATAAATTATTGACTATAGATATGTTTTTTAGGACTACAAGAATTTGATATGGTTGTTGAATGATATTTTATGAAGGTTTATGATATTAGTAAGGGAGACTATATTTCTCATATTAATGTTTTGTATATAATTATATTATTCATTCTATGACCAAGTATTCAAATATGATTGAATAAATCTCTAGTTCTAAAAATCATATTCTAAATGATTAGCTAGGTCAATGATGATGATCAGTAATATGAATTATTTTCAACGTAGTGTAACAATATATTAAATTCTAATACAATTTAGAGCTGAGTGAGTGAATGAATATCCAAATAATAATATTATAAATGTCTATATGGAAAAAATTGTGATAAATATTGAAATAATTTAATGATATAATTCCAGATAACTAGATTAATGTAGTGGATGAAGTGATGATTAAAAATGACTATAAAGGATTGGAGGAAGGTAATTTATTTTTGAAGGGGACATGAATAAATGGTAATGTACAAATTCATTTATCATGATATAGTTATAAAATGGTTGGACTCATTATAAATAATAAATTGAGAGAAAATACAATAGTTATAATATTGTACCACTACAACAAATATGGCCTTTAATAGTGCTTATAACATGGATTTATCATCACTTAAGAATCACTGATAATGAAAGCGATGTTAAATGGTTGAATTTAATAGCACATGAAAAAAGCATCACTATAGTCCCCTTTAACCATGCTAAAATGGGGCGCATTATCATCACTTTCGTAAGAACTGATAAAGATGGATTTTAATAGTGTTTTTGGGACTATTAAAGGCCACAGTTACCTATTCTATTTAGCACTGTTAAATCCCACCTTTAATAGTGCTAAAAATAACTTATAAAGGCATCACTAATAAAGGGGGATACTTTTTATTTGAACCACCAGCCTAACCTTTTATCTCCACTTCCTGCCCCCTTTATCAGGGATTCAGAAAATTCCACCCTCCCATAAACACCCCTACATCCAACTAGTTTTGAACCCGAGTCCTCCTGCTCATATCCTAGTGCCTTTTCCACTCCCATATGTTTTTTGTCTTCCATTTTATGATACATAATTTTTTTTTATATATTTAATTAAATATTTTAATCCATATATTTATATATTGGTTTATATATATCTTTATATATATTAATTTAAATACATGTATAAAATATGTTTATATGTGTGTGTATGTGTGAATATATTAAAAAAATTATATATTGTTATATATTTGATTATAAATAACAGAAAGTTGTGAAAAATATAAAAATATAAAAACTTAATATCAATATGAATGTAATATCTTGAAATAAATTCAATCAATCCTAAAATGGTAATAATACCTTCTTAAAAGATAATGAAAATACATAAAATGTTAAAAAAATGGGATACCCTAACTAAAAACATTGTTTTGAGGGCATTCAAAGCACCTTTTAACCTGGAAAAATTAGTAATTGGGGTCCTCCTAGTAAAACTATGTAGATATCATTGTAGGATTTTATTTGATATATGGTAGAACCAAAATGGATAACTGGATCAAAAGATAGTCTTGTTTAATGTTTTAGTTATGTTTTCAACTTCTATTATATATATTATCAATTTATTGGCATTGTTAATATTCACATTGTTAAAATATTACAACTAGAGGATAATAATTACGAAATTATTATTTAAAAATATATCTTTCATTATTTTATATGCCATTCTCACTAAATATTATGTATATTAAGTGTAAATTAATTTAACCCTATCATAAACATATTAAAAAATATAATATATTTGTATCAATATAAATATATTTATAAATTAATATAATATTTTTAATGAAATATTTTTTTTTGAAATATATCATTTATCAGTGGTTTTTATAAGCACTAAAAAAGGACCCATCTTTATCATTGATTTTTTACTAGTGTTGATAATGGGACCCCTTTTATTAGTACTTTGTTAATAGCTCTAATAAATGTAGTACCTTTATCAAAAAAAAATTCACAAGTGATGATAAAGGTCACACTTTAATATGAAATTATATATTAAAGACCCCCTTCAAAAAATTTATTTAGCTTTGAAAAATGGGGTCTTTAACAATTCTTTTAGCTGGAACTGTTAAAGCCATAGTTCCAAGTAAACCATGTTTTATAATAGTGTACATTGTCTTTAGGTGGACATCTTCCAATATTCACATGTATTGTATTATGAATATTGGTTTCTATAGGATGAAAATAAACAAAAAATGCAATAGGTAAAAAATTTGGGAATAAACCATATAAAAAATTATATTTAACTTGTTTATTAATATTTCTAATTTATTTAGTGAGGATGTTATAATGATTGAGGGGATCCAGAAAATAACAACCCATGGAGGTAAATTTATGGTTAAAGTAAATTATAAAAGAGTACTATTGATTCAACCACACATTTATATGGTATATCAAAATCTTGTGACCTTCAATTATCAGAGGACCATTTCATTATCATCTCCTATGTAACTACATGTTCAAAGTTCTTTGCTAAACCGATCCCATAAAACCTGATAAAAAATACCATATACCCTCATCAAAACCCATCGCATCAATAATGGTTCAAATAACCAAAATATATATAAAAAACCATATAAAATATATTAAATTAGAAATCCCTCTAATGATCATTATTTGATTTATGCAACAATATTATGTATAGTTACAAAATTTCGTTGAAAATTCATTTCAAAAGGACCCAATGAAAAATAATTTCACCAATCACACTCAAACCCTGATTTTATCTCAATGGATGACCCATTAATAATAATTTTCATGGTAATATATTTATAAAAACTACTACTGTGAAAAAACACATTTTTATAGAGTATATTTTATCAATTAATAAAACATTATAAGACTTTTTCCCTAAATAGAGGATTTCCCTAATGTGAGAGATATACTTGTAACCTCAAAAAGATTATGATAGATCTTTTCAATGTGAACCTTTCATAATTTCATGATATAATTTTACATATAATATTTATATTTTATCTCAATCCTAAAACCCCATAAGTGTGTACATTATATATGATAACAAATCAACTTTTATGATGATTCCTCAGCTAATTAGTAAAAACAAAAACATTCGGTGGATTTTCCATTATGTTCATTAATGGAATGTCCCTAACCAAATTAGGAATTTGGGGACACCATGGTCCCTCATTGAGATGCTATATCAAAAATACCCATTCCAGCACACACTATTTAATATTATACAAAGTAGTTTTCTTAATATGATATGGCCTAACAACTATTTATGGAGTTACCCATTAAACAATGATTTTTCATCTTTATAAAAAAAATTCCCCACAAATATACCATGATTTTTCAACATAAAATTATTCTATATTATGTTAAAATATCTTACTAACTTAGTGATATTATTTTTAATCTATTTAATATTTAATATTAAATAGAAAATATTCCCATAAACGTACTAATTGGTGCTTCATTACTAAAACTTAATCAACATTTTTTGGATGGTATATGACAAGACTATATCAGTATTATAAATAAGTGGCCCATTATTTATAAGGTGGATAAATTTAAATTTTATCAAATAATAGTGATGTCCTTATGAAGAAAAATTAATAAACAATTTTCAATTTATATAGTTTGTGGAATCATGTAATTATCTTATTTTAACATAATTCAACTTCCAACAATGAAATTATTCTCCTTATCATGTGATTCCAAAATATTTTGGCATATTCATACCTAATTCCCTAGATTAATTAGTACAAGAACAACGGAATATTGGTTTAGAGGAAAACATGGAATATTTTTATTGTGGGGAATTAACAAAAACATCTGAAAAAAGTATCTAAAACATAACATATATAGGGGATTCATGACAGGGAAAATATAATAAGAATTTTATCAATAACAGCCTTCCCATATACCTCTCTATGTTCAAACTTTATGAAACTAATAATAAATATATAATCATGCCACCCAATTTTAAAAGGTGTTTTAGGGATTACATTGTAAAAATTCACTTGTATTAGACACCTATAATCGTAATCCAAAAGGTTCCCCAAATATTTACCATTGGGTACCAACGATCATAAAAAAAAAAGTCAAAGTGGGAAATGTTTCGATAACAATCCTCCATATTATCCTTATTCAACCTCAATATTTTCTGTTTGTATATTCCACAAAATCATATCCCACTATAACTAAATTTTTACCTCCAATACAACCCCAATATCAATAATTTCGTTATGTATATTCAAAATTAAATATTATAGGGGTCATGGTTCTCTAATACCTTGACTAATACACACCACATTAGCATCTAACTGTGAAATAATTTATGAAATATCTACCATACATCTTCAATGCCCCATGTTAAACATGAAGACATGTTATGAACCCAATACTAACCATCCAAATCATAAGCAACCACTAGTTCTTTATTATTTAATTAGATTACTTCCAATTTTTAACTATCATGAACAAAAACAATCTACTCAATGAGTAATCTTACATTTAATCAACACACACATCATTGATATATCTATATATTTAATGAATGAAAATTTAAGATTACTTTTCACAGTTAAACATGAAATAAAAATAAACATAATAAAAACCAAACATTTTCGTATGTATAATATAATTTATTTATTATCTAATGTTTATTCCATGTATCAGTGGTAAATTGGTAAATTATCACAGGTAATTTAATATATCAAATTTTTGGTTGGTTTTTTGGTAGTCAAAATCTGATATTTTCACATATGATATATTTTGGTGATATTATATTCCATTTTAATTTTTAGTTTTTTTAACATTTATTAAATAAATAAATGTTCATTCATAGTGTGCATCATTAGATTCACTGTACTATAACCTAGATTTCTGTAATTTCACATTTGAAAATTTATAATAACATTTGAAATGTTGTATACTAAGTTGGATTGAATAATTTTAGTGTAACATGATTTTAAAAATAACTAATATACTAAATATTGTTTTTATCCATGCATATGAAAACATTTCACATCTCCATGAGGCAATCCTAATTTTATATTATTATACAGTAGTTGTGTTTAGAATGTTGGTATTTTTTGTTGGAACTAAGGATATTCATTGGTAATAATGGATTTTGGATTGTGTTTGTTGTCAATGTGTACATGTGTGTATAAATAGATTTCTATGTATGAGGTCATACATTTGAAGCTAATAGCAGTATTGAAGGTGGTGCAATTTCCCAGTGTTTTATAAATTTTTTGGTATCAAAATCGGGAGTTTAGTGTTGGAATTTTTTTTCAGATATGAGTGAATGTTATGTGAAATGATAATGAAAATTGGGAAAATCAGTGAACCAAATACCTCAGAAATGGATCATGTACCATGTTCTGAGAATGAATTACGACTGCATTTCAAGAAATCGGAATGGTGCATGGAGTGGTTCATGGAGAAGTGCATGGATCTAAAAATAGTCTGCAACAACAATACGTAGTGAAGGCATGCTATTTGAAAAATTCTGAAGGTTTATGGGACTGCTTCAGTACAAAAAATGTGACACTATGCAATGGAGGCTAACTATACACATATGGAGTTCAGTATACAATGAATATTATCCCACATTAAAAATTAGGGTAAAGCATATTATAATTTTTTTGAGTTAAATGCCTATTTAAGGAATAGTAATCAGCTTTGTTAAGGGTGAAATTATAGATTAAAATTTTGGGAAGAAATCCAGTGATGTTTGAAGTGGTACGCGGAGGATAAGATGGCATGTGGAGAGAATGATCTGCGTAAGGAAATAGTATGTAGAAGAATGTGGAGTTCAGGGAGGAAGATCAGGCAGTACGTGATGGAGAATGGAAACACGCAAAGCAAGGAGATATATGGAGAAGCTAAGTAGTACATGGAGGAAGGTTGCACGCGGATCATGGTAGTTATCTGAGGAGCCGAATGATACACTGGGTACAATGGTGGTATGTGGAGGAGTTGGTATTCACACCATACCAAGAACACAGTGCGAAAAACATCCAAGGATGCATAAAAATTAACATAATCAGTTTGAGAAAATATGTTCCAAATTATATCAGCATAAAAAAAATTACATCTATGGATGATTATTGTACTTCAATAGAGCATCCATTTACCATATAGTATGCATGATTTAATGATAAAACAATGAAGCGAACTTCATGTTTATGAACTCAGTGAAGATTCCACCAATGGAGTGAGCATGGTGGAGTCAGTGGAAGTGATCCAAGGGAAGTAGTGTGATATCTCTAAAACCTTGTAAAGGCAGTGCACCAAGAATGAAGTGTATGTGGTAAACATGTGTAATCCAAAACATGTGAATATTAATGGATTTCGATATGATCTGCACACTATTGGCGTATTCTCTATAGATGTAGCCCTTAGAGGCGAACCAAATAAAATCGTTCTATCATTGATTTGAATGTTGTTATTTCTTATAAACCCTTCCTCTTCAGACAGGTTTAACAAGTTCTTACCAACGTGGGAACAAGATCCATCATTTTAAAAGAAAAAGTTGATGCCCTGATTCAACCCTCCCCTCTCAGGGTGATCCCTGGTACTTAATTTTTCTAGGAGAGATGGAATTCTCTAATAATGTCATGAAAAATTTAGACCATAAATTTTTATTCATTAAATAATAAAAAAATATTTTTTTTACCTTCTTTCTTATGCACTACATTGAGGAATTAACATTTCATGATGATGTAGTATCTATGTGCCACTATGGAAACTACATAGTATGAATGAATCTAGAAACACATATTTTTCAAAGGTCCACATCATTATGAGAGGCATAAATTCATTATAATTTGATAAGAATTAAAATATAGGAATATAATGGTAATTTATGGAAATGAATAAAATTTATTCCAACTCAACATTCATTATTATTAAAAACATCTCCCCTCTCACAAATATTTTTCATTGCTTGATAAAATTAAATATATCAACTATCTCTCACACACTCTTTTCACATTATAGAAGGATTTTCTTAATATTATTTATGATTTTCTTAATATTTTGAAAATAGTTATTTCCAACGTGATGTGATCATCATGTTTCAGAAACATTCCATCAATATAGAACATTTATTATTTATAGATAATTAATGTTCTCCTATATTATAAAAATATATTCTTATATGAATTTAATTTTAAAAAAAACATGTTTTTATTAAAAAATAAAAAATTAATATAATTATAAAAGAATATTTTTTAATTATGCTTATAATATCTCTATAAATACCAGCATTATGAATACAATCATATGGTCTCAAATACACTAATACAGAGAACATTTATATTTCGATGATTTTGATTTCAATAAATTAAATAGTTATTTTATGAAAATAAAATTAAGTAATAGAGTTATTTTTCTTACTCAATTCAGTATGTTTCTAATATTTCTATAGTCTTATCATTTTATAATAATTGAACTAGTTTATTTATTATATACTTTATATCATTAATATCATGATAATGGGGATGATGCCTCTGCATTTTCCAAGATATTATTATTTAGAGGTTTTTTTGTTATTTATCTAACATGGTTTGTTCATAGAGATTAATTTTTAGTCTATAATTTATATTAGACTAAATAATCCAATCTTGAATTTTACCTCTGAGAATTTAAACATAAATTAAATATTAACATGAATTTGATAAAATTATTCTACCACATATAGCCATTCTATTTTTGTCTCTTACTCTTAATCATCTATGATCCCAAATGTTGTCCCAAATATGGGTTGTTGGTCTAGACACCAAAATATATGATATTATTCTCCTATTAAGCATATTTTTATTTAATTATGATTTCAAAATTATATCATAGAGGATAATCATAGAATAATTTATTTTGGTGACTAGGAGCATTGGGCATGACCTTAGTAGTTAGAAATCTATTATGGTGTTGAGGAAGTCATCGATAATATGATTAGAATTAATATACCTCTATAAATTATCCTAACACGAAAACCTTGAATTATAGATATATTTATAATGGATGAGGTATTTTTGGATAAAATTAGGGAGAATCGAGTTAGTCTATTGAGAAAATTGATGAATCTAAACTATTTTTACAACTACATGAGATGTGGAAATATAATTTCACAATTTTTTTTTAAAATATTGTGTATATAATGTTTATTCATTCTTATAATACAACAATCTAGGGTAAATTGGCCAATTTTTTTTTCTCTTAGCCATATTGTTTTGTTTTGTAACGGTTATACACACTGACCGGTTAGCTTGTCAAGTGGACTAAGATATAGACCATGTGATACATAGACAAGTTTTGTATAATGGATTAAAATATTATGAATGTTCTCATAGCACACTGAATATAACTTTTGAATCTATACACACTATTTTTGTCCATCCATTGGGATGTTTTTATTCAAAAAATACATGGAGACTTTTTTATGGAGAAACATTCACAAAAACATTAATGTGTATGATAGTTTTATTTCATGGATACATTTTAGAGTATTTTAATATATTTATTTTAAATTGTTTAGTTTTTAATTAATTAATTATACTGGAACAAAAAATATTGGGTTTTAAATAAATAGCTAATACATTCCAGGTTCAATGATTTTTAGGTTCATTAACTATGTATTTAATTGAAAATACTTATAATTGGGAGTGTTTTCAGAATTGGGTCAACATGGATCCTTTGTTAGGGTATCCTAACCAAATACTATGATTTCACCATTGGGACGGTCATACACTAAATTAAAAAAAATTAGGTAACCAAAAATCCTATTTAATCATAATTAAACATGAATACATAATGGTCATACACTAGATGTGCCAATTAATTTATGCAATAAAATAAAAATCCCTAGAACACTTCAATGGTTATGTAATATTTAAATATGATGTTTTGGAATTGATAAATAGAGGTGAATTATACTAAAAAAGAATAATAAATATAAAATAATACCTTATAAACACATTCTCCTAAAGTCAAATCACCCAAGACAAATAAAACTACTCTCTCATGCTATGAATTATGAGAATGAGAAACATATAAACCCTTGGATCAATAGTAGTGAAGCATGGATCTGAATCATCACTCCTTGTGTACTAGTAATCCATTAACATTAGTCAAACTTTTTTGTCCTAGATGGTGCAGCTGAGGGGTTCATTTATATGATATATTTTCAAACCCTCATTCATGTAGAATTTATTTATTTTTCTCACTGACACTTACATGATGTGTAATAGTCTTTCACGACGTGTAATATTTCAATTTTAAGGTGTCATGAATTTTAGCATAACTCTTAAAAAAACCCGTCTCAAAAATTCCTACATAATTAAATTGGTATACATGATGTGTAAATGTATTTCACTATATGTAATATCTTCATTATTTTCCCTATGTGGTGGTGACTCCATTTTAATCGTATATTGTGTAATGTGATGCATTACGTGTAACTGTTCATCTCATGTTTAAAATTCTAATAATCCTAAAAAAATATTCTTAGCTAAAAAATAATCTTCTTTTTCTTAATTTTATAAATATAAGTTATATCATTCCATAATATATAAAAATTTCAACCCATTCCAATGTTGGAAAGATTATTCAATTAAAAACAAAAATCAACACATCAAAATTCTCTAAAATGTCAACATGAAATACTACTATTAATATACCATTCACCATGTACTATCATTTCAAAAATAAATGAATAAAACATAATAATAAAATTTTTCTCTCGTAATTAAATAAGTTTAATTCATGTAACCTTATCCATACACATCATGTACCCATACTGAACATATTGTGTGTATTGACATTACAAATTTGAGTTATAGCAATACAAGAACATTCTATATCGATCTCCCTGCATATCTTGTACCCCAATAGACATAATTTTTAATAGTAAATTAATAGTATTATGTATTTTCCTTTATATAGGAGATAGTCTCAAACATATGAATAATAAATTTTGATTAACTTATCTTATTTTAAAAAAACAATTTGATTCTGATTATCATTTGAAGTTTTTCACAATGAGGTCAGTTGGTTGTTATGGACTATGCTTTAGTTACAAAAGTTTTTGGATGATTCATTTGGAGTAGATATATAGTTATCCCCCCAAAAGAATGATAAAGATTGCATAATCCACAATGTATTGGGGATAGATAATCTATTTAAAGAGTCAATAGTCCTATCTATATCAGTTTTTGGTACTATACTATTGTAGTACATAATCCACCATATAGTAGGGATTAGTCCCATATATGGGTTAGTTACTCCATTAGATTATAAACACATAACATGATTAGTTGAGTTACCCCACAACTGTTCCAAATAGGGATCATTAACGTAATAAAATATTCTATATCTAGGGTCAGGGGACTTATGTAATCTCTATATATAGTTTTTTTTATAATAAAACCCTCTTGAGCTATTGTAGATTCCTTCCATTTATAGATTACAGTCATAACATACATAGTTTTAGTTATATATAGTTGTTTTTTTCATTCAAAAATTTATTTCCTTGTACGAATTTTACATCTAACTCATTATACGAAGAAATTATGTCCCATTATCAAATTTTGTACAATTAATCCATTATATATCCATATGAAAATATTGTTTTAATTATGTTATCATGTTTATGATTTCATATTATATGTTTTTATAGAATGAGGCATCCTGTTAATGATTTTGTATTATTTTTTAAATTGGAAAAACCCAAATGTATAATTTTTGTGATTGAGGTAGCACACTCAATTTACCACTAGCCCAAGCATGATATCAGTGGTTTTGTTCATGTTAACTACCATAAACTAGTTGAACTACTCTATTATCACTTAATGTTCAAACCACAAAAGAGATCATTCATATAATTATGAAATCCTTACACATAGTGACCTCATGGATATACTCTATAAAAATACACCATAGTCTATCCACGTATATCATTGTAATACCATAAGTTTAACCTCTATTATTAGAATCCACTTATATTTCCCCTCCTCAAGTAACAACAACCATGTAATATGACCCATTATCTAATTATTTATTAATTTCTACCCCATGTTAGATAACAAGCATATTGACTCATCTATAAAACCATATGCAAATTTAAAAATTTATTATTTATCTTGGAACAAGATAAATTTAGTTTACTTCCATTTCTAAATCATGTTACATATCTCAAACACATAACAACAGACCAAGATTCACTAAAAATCATTATAATCAAGATTTACACTCCAAAAGCACAAATATGACACACCATATAATAGATATATCAATAATGTCATCCAAACATTAAATAAATATATGACCATTGATACCCAAATAATGTTATATTATAGAAAAAATATCCTATGATGGAAAAAAATTATATTTTGTTTCATTTCTTATACATCAATAATGAAAGGTATATTCTTTTTTATCATAGTTATCATTATGGTTATTCCCATAAAAGGTGATTTGGGTAATCCCATTCATATACATTCATAGTCACTATTCCCAAATCACTAGTTTGACTTGAAAATATTACTTTCTATATATAATCTATCACACAAAACACCATATATGGTTATAATTTATTTTGTTTTGTTGATGTTGGATAATTAATTTGATGTTTAGGTTCTATTTCTAGTGGGTGTTTTGGAGTTTATAAGGATTTAGTTTTATTTTGATCCTATGAAAAAATAGTGTTAACAGTTTGGGGAGAAACCATGTGGATGGTTATGGAAGAGGTTCTTGCAGTTCATTTTTTTCTTACAGATATTGAGTTGAATTTTCTATGCATGTTTTGGAAAAAATCAGTTGATTCCGAGGAAAAATCATCCAACTTTTGGGTTGTGTTTGGCACAAGGTGCATGTATATATCATTTTTAGAATAAACTATGCAACATGTTTTTAATATCATTTTCAATTTAAAAAAACAAATTTCATTTGTTGGAACATGATTTCCCATATAGTGCATCGATCCCATGTTAGTATCCTCAGTTTATAGTAGGATATGCACGGTGAGCATAAGGTTTAGAATACAGTACAACCAAACTAGGAAGCATTCTTATATTTCATATAAATTTTAATCACCATACTTTCCCTCATTAATTTTAATCCAAATTCTAGATTTTATACCTTGTGTTTTATTTTTATGTGTGAGAGTGCTCTCAAAACATCCTTTCTTTAGTTCTCATTGGATCAATGGTTATAGTTATTCAAAACCAGGTGAGTTACGTTTGGTTTTGGGGTGTTCTCCACCTCTTCATTCCCCCTCCATTAGTACATGGTTCATCCTTGGTGTGGTTCTATATTTTCTCAAACCCTAGGGTGATGGGATGATGTGTGTTTTTTGTTGCTTTTATGTTACGGTTTTCATATCATCTTCTAGGTCTTTTCCACTTTCTTCAAAAGATTTTTCATATATCTATGTCATTGAGGTTGATGTTTCAATCCATTTATTTTTTGAATCATTCATTTTAATTCACAAGGTTTCAAAAAAAATTGAAATTTATTTAATCACACTATTGTGTGTTAGTTTCGTTTTTATGGTGGTTTCATGACTACAATTCTATGAAATTTTGTTTCCAAATAGTTCCCATGTTATTCTTATATGTATATACATGTTTGGTGTTTGATAAAATTATTCAAGGTCTTTAAATGGATTTTTTTAATGTTTTAGAATGGTGTGTGGTGTGGCTTGGGTTTTTGGTAAAATGATTTTATGTGTTAAATTATGGAATTGATTGTTTTTAGAACCTTTTATGCTTTGGATATAATTTGTAAAACCATGTCATTAGTGATATTGTTCATGGTGATTTTTAAAAAAACAATTGTTATATCAATTGGTTCTAATAAGTGTACCATTGGTTGTGGGAAAATACATATGTGCACAGAGTGCACATTTGGTACGTACAGAAATGATTATGGTTTAATAAAATGATGTTCAACATTAACCCTTGATTTAAAAATACCATTCATTCTTCATTCACCCCTTCCTATATAACTTTTATTTCCAAATGGATCCTACAATGCTTCATACGGTTTATAAATGTATTTTAGTTCCCCAATAATTTCAATACTGGATCATATGCGTGTTCTTCCAAAATATGGAATGTTTAAAACCATATAATAAAAATTATGAACTAAATTATTTGGAAGGCCCATTTTTAATTCTATAAAAAATGGTTTTTCTTCTATGTTTTCGTGATCGTTTTGTAAATTATATTTTATTATAAAATTCAATGGCTTAGTTGGTACCCTATAGAATTTTGTAGAGTGGGTTTTTGACTCATGTGAGGTGTATTCTTGTTGAAACTTTTTTTTGGTTTGATTTGTTATGATACCCTCTACTATTTTACCTTCTAGGAGACTACCTCTCCGTTTTTGGTGTCAGAGTTTGGGAAAGTCATGAATAGTGACATCTCTGTGTTGATGGATTATCCCACATGATTGATTACCTCCTCATTCTCCTTGTATTGTTATCATTGGATTCATGAATTTCATCTAGGGAGTTGAGTGATGGTTATGTAGTGGCCACGATGATATGTGATGTTACCCCTGGATTTGGGGAGATTCTAGGTGGGAATGTGCCACTAGAGATGATAGTTTAGAGTAACTATATTGGTTAGTAACTATGAAATTGCCTCGTATACTAGCAGTTGTTTGTGATATGAATACATTTGGGGGTTTCTTCCCTAGAAGTTTAGAAAATTACAATTATTTGTATCAATTTTTCCTATTTTTTTATAGTATAAATTGGTTGAATTTTTTATTATGTTTAACTATATACACTTGTATTGTTTCCTTTATATTCTTCTATGTTTAATGATCACCTGGTTTGGTTCTTTATTTTTTTTATGGGGTTTTAATCTAGTTTTTAAAATGGGTATATTATCTGAGAAGGCAATCTTATTATTGTTTATGAAAGTAGATTTTTCCTAGAAAGTTGTGTTCAGTTAGTTATAATGATAAATCCTTATTTTGAATTTTTTTTCAAACATAAATTTTTGGAATATATAAAAAATGGACATATATGGATTCTATGGGGAATACCTATTGTGTTGTATATGCTCACACCATATATGTGAAACTCAGCATCAGTAGAAACCTACTATTATTTATGTTCTAGTTCTATTTGAGAATTTCTTTGGAGGAGGATGGCCATATGGTTGGTGGTGACCAAGAGGTCGCATGGACATTATGTCATTCCTAGTCTGGTTACGTATTATTTTGTAGTTTATATAGTTTTAGATTTTGTGGTTGTATCATCTGTATTTACTAGTATTTGGAAATATATATCATCTTGGTTATGTTGTGTTCCCTGTTTACTTTACTCGAATCAGTTTATTTTTGGGATAAATCATTCACATTTTGCAAAAATTGATGCCCGATACATATTTCCAACCTTGGAGGATCGAAACTACCTCTTGGGCCTTGTGACATGCTAGGTTTGGTGTTAGGGTGGATGGTAACCTATCCAGGTTAATGTTTAAATGGTAAAAAATAATCCCTTTTTTAATTGGGTTGCCCGGTAGAATAGATATTAGGATGACCGAGGCTCGAATGGAAGGTATGGGATGAGCATCATGAATCCTTTCTTCTCCTAAGATTTTAGTTAATAGGGGTAGATTGGTATATGAGTATTTTGTTATAGAAGTTGTTGTTGTGGTGTACGGGATGACAAAAGAAGGAATTTGGTTTTTTATGGTATGCCTAAATGGACTAGTGAACAGTGTGGAGATAAATTCATAGTCCAAGATTCATTAAGTAGTTAGTTCATGCTCAGGTAATTCTCTTCTAAACCATGTGACCTGATTATGAATGGACACTTGTTTTCTATACTTGGAGTTTTGGTGTGAGTAACGTTTTGTATTGTTTTAGTTGTCCTGGGTGTATTATCATAAGAATTTTTTTTTTGAAAAATCATTTTCAAAAATAAAATGTTTTTTCAAGTAGTTGTTTTATTTTAAAGTGTGAGATTTTGTGTTTGAGTAGGATTGGAAATAAGGTTGGTATTTTAAAATTGGTCTTCGGGTAAAATGTATTTTTAAATTTTGAATGAAATGGTAATTCAAAAATAAGAATTTGTTTTTGTTTCATGATGCTATTTTTATGATGCTATATTTTTTGTTTGGGAATGCCCTTTTTGGTTGATTTTAATTAATTTTTTATTTTTGTTCTATATAGATTATGCCTTCCAAAAAGTTTCAAAATTATTCCAGTGATGCATTTAAAGCCCTTTACCTTACTAGACACTTAGTGGGATGATATTGTTATGGGATATTTTGGTCATTTTTCTAGGGTTATCGAAGACTTTTGGAGGAAATGGAATGGATTAGAGATGTTGAATGTTGGTACAGGTCACTAGGATCTTCTTAATCCGTGAGGGTGTGAAATGTTCTGGGTTTATTTGAGTGTCCAATTCTAGTTCATTTTAAGTTGATCATACCATCATATTTACAAGTTGATTTGTCTTGGGATGTGTTTAGGGGCACTTTCATCTGATGGTTCATACCAGATAAGGTGAATCTGAGGAAGCTGCAAGAGCTCTCGAGAATTCAATAATGTCAATGGAGAGTGAAGGCTTATGATGATTGTTTTATTGAGATGTTTTATTTGTCATCTAGGATATAATTATATGAACCACTATAAGATTATCTTTCAATTTGGGTTATTTTCATTGAGATTTAAGATTAGTTCTCTCCCGCGGTGAAGTTATGTATTGGAAGGTCATGGATGAGGAGTTGATTTTGTTATAAGAGAGTAATTTATAGCAATTGGAAATATCTTTTATCTTCACACAAGCGATGTTTCACTATTTAGTGAGATGTTTATACCAGATGAACTCATTTAAAAGAAGCCTTTCATTCCAATTTTGATTTCCCATTTGGCTGATTGTTCAATTGCACACCTCTAGTGGGGAAGAGCCAAGAATCTGAATCCATATTTTCATAATAATCCATGTAATTAGCAAATATGGGTCCATTTGGTTCACTAGGAGAATTTATGAAAGAATATTCTTTAGAATAAGAATTCTTGATCAATGGTAGTTCTCTCACGACTTTGGGGTAGTATATTTTTTAGGGGAACAATTCTTATTCCCTAGTCCCTAGAGTTAATCATAGAAAACGTTTAGGGATCAGTGGGGGATAATAGATATATCTAGTGTTGTAAGTCCCCATTTTTTTAAAATTCATTGTGTCATCATTTTCATTTAACTTTTTATGGTAAATTCTTTTGAATACTGATGTAGGTGACCCTGTGGATCAGACCATGTTATCATTTGTTCCCATTTAGGTGATGCATATGTTTTTTTTAGAAATTTTGAATTGAGTTTTGGTATCCTATTTTGATTGAGTTCCTTATACAAGGGTTCCCTTGTGTTCAAGGTTTTTGTTACATCTTAGGAGTTCCTTTGTTGGTTCTGTGGTGCAAGTTGGTTTGTTGAGGTGGGGAGTAATGTTTCCTCATATTTTTCCCATGGTTATTTTTGTTCTATTTTACATCATTATTGGTTGTGTGTGAATTGAGGGGTTTCAATATCCCATTGAATTCGTGGTATCTCTTGGATTATTTTAGTTTAGAGATTTAATTTTCATTCTCATTCTACTAGATGACTTTTTGGGTGAATAAAATTTCTGTGACCGAGTTAATTATCACACATCAAACACATATTTTCATTATTTTTATTCGTTTTCTAATATAGGGTCATTGAGATGAGGTTCTGGATGAGTTTGCATTGGATGTTTTTGAGTTTTGGAGGTTTTAGGGGTGTTTTGACCTTATGCATAGTTATTTCCAATTGTATAGGGAGAAACCATGTAAATAATTATGCCATAGCATGTTTTCAGATTATATTTTACTTGAATAACATTACATACATGCCTTCCCATGATTTGTCACAATCTATGAATGACATAGGAGAAGTGGTGTGGATCTTTGGTGTTTTTGGGGACAAGGAAAATGGTTGGAAGTAACTATTTATAGGCATGTGTGGTCCTGTACAATTTTAATACAGGTAATTTACAAGGTTTTCTCACAAATTTCCAAAAAATCTGGATTTCCACTGCATGTGTCCTCCTCTTCCAGTAGGATGTGAATGGATGTCCCATTGATTCGAAAATATTGGGTCCAAACTATACGAATTGAACATGTTTTTTAAAATTTTAAATTCATATCTTTACCCTCGTTATATTTAATCCCAATTTATGATTTTTCTTCCATGTTTAGTTTTAACACATGAGATGGATCTCAAACCGTCCTCTCATTGGCTCTACTTGGACAAATGGTGTTCCTTCAACAAAACTAGGTGCGTTTATCATGTATTATTGTGTTTTTTCATCCTATTATAATTTGTTCTTCCATCCAGGTGTTCTCTCATAGTCATAATATAGGCCTAAAGATGATATGTTGGTATTGATCCGTTGTTGTTAGGGTGTGCATATCATCATTTGAGGTCGATTATTCCTTCTTACGAAGTTTCATAACATCTTCATGTCAATGTTATATCTGTTTCTATCTATATAATTTTTGGAGCATGAATTTTAATAGTTGGCCATTCGTAAATTATTTTTTTAATGCATAAATCATGCGGTGGTGGGTCAGTATAATATATAATGGTTTTTCATAATTGAAATTTTATAAAATTAATTTTTCCAAGAGTTCAATGATTATTTCTATAAGTATATTTATTTACTATTTTTTATAAAAATAATTATGATACATTTATGGATTTTTCTTTTTTAGAAATGTGTTTGGTTTGGTTTGGTTTTTTCGTAAAATGAGATTTTGTGATAAATTGTTGAATTAAATGGGTTTTGGTTCCTTTATGCTTCGGTAAGTGTGTACAGACCCCTTTGGTTAATTATCATTCTCATGGTGATTCGTAAAAAAATCTATGTTATTTACATTGCTTATAATAAGTGTACTAGTTGATGTGGGCATATATATATGTGTAAATAGTGCTAATATGCATCCGAATAGAAGTGAAAATGTCTGTCTAAAATGATGTTCAACTAAATCCATAAAATTCAAAATAGCATTACTTCATTCTTCTTCATTTCCTTTATCCCTATGATTTTTTGATAGATTCTCAAAGCATACCATGTTCACAAAATGTATTTTGGTTCCAAAAATCCGTCAAAAGTGGGTTCAATGTGTTTTTCAAAACTGAGTAATATTCAGCACCTTGGATTGTAAAATGGTACCAAGATGAAATGAAAGACCCTTTTATCATTTTATTAACATAAATAGTTGTTTGATCATAGTTTTTTATATGGTATTAGAAATTTAATTGGTTATGAAAATTCTATGTCATAGAGGACACATTTTGGCTTTTTAGAATGCATTTTTAGGACTCCTATAAGGTGTAGACTTAGTTTGAACTTCTATATTTTTTGACATGTGATGAGAACCTCATTGTGCATACTTCCATGGAGATGGACATAGAATTTTTGGTGGTGGAGTTTGGAAATGGAATGAATAAGGGTATCTATGGGTTATTGGTTTATTCCATGAATCGGATAACATCAATATTTTCTATATACAATTATGATGGGATTACTATGTGTCATCTATGAGGTTGAGGGATATATTATAGATTGACCTAATTAGATTGAATAGTACCCCTTAGATCTATTGAGAAGCCATGTGAGGTTGTTCCACTAGTGAGGCTAGTTTAAATAATGAAAGATGGTTATTCACTATAGAGTTTTACCAAACAACGTCAGGTGAGTTAGTTTTGAGTATGTGCAGGAATTTCACCAAGAGATGTATAATAAATTCCTATGATTATGGTCTATTGTTTATGTAAAACATGGTTTCTTTCTTTTTAATATTTAACTCATTAAAATTTTACTCTTTCCGTTATTTTTTGGTAGATCTTGATCAACTAGTTCGGTTCCTTCTTTCGGTAATGGTTTTTTAAACTATGTTTTATAATGGATTTTTTTAAAAGGAATGCATTAATTATTTTTGTGAATATGAATTTTTCAGGGAAATCCATGTTTCGATCATTTAAATGATTAAATGGATATCAGTTTTGGAATCATAAAATTATAACTACTCAATGGTAATTGTTTGGGTTTTTTCTAATAAAGCTTATATTTTAATGAATAATAAAAAATATAAGTTTTAAAAATGTCATATATTTTATGACTTCATCATGATAAAAATATGACATAAAAATTTATAGAACCTTCTCTAGACTTATGATTTATTTAATAAAAAAATAGATAATATTAAAATAATATTTTGGAAGAACCCATTGTAATATTTGAAGCATATAATTTGTTGTCAGCCCTCTTTAAGTAACCCATAATTTCCTTAAACAGTCCTTTGAAGTGTGGATAATTGATTGAGATTTCATTAATTAAATTGTGTTTCTATGAGTTGTTTCAAAAAGGTAACTTGATTCTAAAAAATACATATTTCTTGTTACTACCTTGGACATAGTAATCCAGATCTGGGGTCTTACTTTATTAATTTGGTATACGATAAAATTATTCACTTCCCGAAGGATGGATATTTTAGTAATATTGGTAATATAGATACATACATTATTCCCAAATTACCTTGGAGACAAAAAATTAAATCATAATTTTTTACATAATAATATTATCCTCTCAAGTATATCCTTTCATATAAAACATACATCACTTGGTGGATTCCTAGAAAAGGGAATAATGTGACGGTGAGTTCAAATGATTACTAATGATTGAGTACAATATAAAACTCATGAATTAATAAGAATAATCAATATATAATGGTAAATAACTAAACACATGTTCCATTTAAATAAAATTAATATCATGAATAAAGGAATAATCAATATAAAATGGTAAAAATATGAACACACATTCTATTTAAATAAAATGACTATCATTAATAAAAAATGTATAGTCCACAAGGAAAGGTAAATAATTGAACATACATGCCATTTAATCAATAAAATGATTGTAAAATTCATCCAAATATAATATCCTTGAAAAAATATAATGAAAATTTACCCGGATCACCTCTCCCAAAATATACTATAATGTGGGAATAGAGATAATGACCTTGATCCCTACCTCCAGTTGGCCTCAGGTTGGTTAATAATATAGGAGGTATAAAAATATTGTAAAGTGGCAGGCATTACCCTCTATAATCATATCAGATCATAAGATAATACACATAATCAACACGATATGTGATGAAATAATATAAAAATAAACCAAATTCATCCCATAATTATTGTTTAAATAAAATACGTATTGATAATTTTTTCCAAAAGTGAATACCTAAAAGAAAAGCTAATGAAGTGGCACAAAAACAATTCAAAATTTGATAATAATTTAATATGTATCATGATCCATGTAATCCTTTTGTAGACCTCAAAATATATATATATATACATAAGGTGATAATACAAGTAATACGTAGTAGCATAACCAAATTATCTCATTCACATGTGAATGACAAATATTAATGTACCTCTGAGTAAACAAAATAACCTGAAACACCTAAAAATTCCAATAATCTATCCCAAACTCACCAAGGAACACTCACCCAATAAATCAATCCAAGAATAATAATATAATTAGAAGCATATCAAATAATGGGAAACACACACAACATTCCCTACCTATTTTCCACTCTCATAAACCAATATTTTACATCATTGAACTTATATCTATTCCATATAACATATAAAACCACCTCAAAAACATTGTCACGTCACTTCATCCTTGAAGACACTTGGGCCACCACCCCACATCAATGTCACATATCATCTCACCTGAAGACACTTAGGCCTTCACATCACAACCCCTACCATAACCAGTGTAATATGGTATCATAAACCAGAAGGAAATCAATCTCACTCCCTCCTCATGTCATGAAATCCCCCCATCAGAAGATATCCACATCAATGAAATATTATATATCTCATGAAAACACATAGACCACTTCCCAACTACATAAACATATCACATCTCAACAGAAAATACAAATGAAATTCCCCATATCATGGTAATATCACATCATTTATGAAAACACCTCTTCCATCCCCGAGTTAACTAGAAGACCTATGACCATCATAACCTATGCATATATATTCACTTAGAAGAGAGATAGGTAAGAAGTGGGTAGCCATCCAACCATAATCCCCATAAATATGTTGTGAAAATACCCTTGTTTGAAAATTCATATGTCAACACATAGTGTTATATGTGGGAGTGGTGTGTATTGAAATAAAAAAGGAATATTAAAGTATATAAATATAGCCACACACAATCTCATCCTATGGGTTCAAAATAACACATTAACAAACTCAAAAAATCACAAATGTCTCCAGAACCACTAAATTAATAACACCACACAAATCAAAATCCACATCACGGACCACCAACCAATTTCACTATCCATGCAATTCATTTTGTCATATAAAAATAATAACACTTAGTCTCAAAAAGCATAATTTTGTTCTTAATTACTAAGTTCCATCCCTCTAATGCAACCAAACCCCAAATATTTTAAATATTATTGTTCAGCTATTCAATCACTACCTAGAAATACTATACAATGAAACTACACTTCACAAGAAGCTTATAATTCACATCAATCCATAACCTCATTGTCCCAAAATAACAGCAAAAAAACCCCATAATCTCACAACCCCAAAAACATGAAAAAAAATCACTACCTCAATGCCCTAGATGGAAGTCCAAATAAAACATCATGTTAATTTCCCAAAGGTATATCCAAACAAATCATCATCCTTCTGCCTCAATAGAATGGAAATAGAAACCATCACCTCCCCTCCCCAAAAGATCATCTAAGCCACCCACACATCACCACAAAATATATAACAACCACACATGCCCACCCCAAAACATGATCCCACATTATAACAAATCAATTATCATTTTTTATATTTATAAAAGTTTATTTGATCATAATTCACATTATTTTAGTATTGTTATCACACAATCCAAAAATCTAGGGGAAACCATTTTATTATCCAAATATAAGTGTTACTTAATTTCCATTTTTGGGTGATTCACAACAACATAAATCAAATAATTTAAATCACCACATATATTGTTATAGAAAAGGCTTCCAATATCCATGATTTTAGTAGGGAATTCATCCTATACAAACACTACATTATAGTAATATGAATGTTGTAAAACAATGACAATCATTAACCCTTACCAATAAATTTATACTATAAAATTAATTTATTTTGATTATAATAGTGAAAAACACGTCCCATAAATTATCTAAATTAAAACCATCTCATAGGATACACAAAAGTGAGAAATGATGGATTTTATTCCACAAAGAATCTTCTCTAACTTGTTGAGCTTCCCAAGAAGAGAAGAATCTCCCAAAACCCCTAATAGCACATATAAAACCATATATAAACCTAGACCACAAAAAATTGACTTAATATCATAGCCCACACACACCCCACACCAAAAACTCACCACCAATGTGAAGCATGAAAATGAACATTAGGGAATCAAGCGGATAATGGGTAGAACTCACCATGGTCCTTTAATGAAAAACCACTAGACCGAACATATCAATGCAGGGGGTGGAATGAATATATTCTCAAAGGACATAGGGCTCATCAATAATGAGTGAGAGATATAGGGATATATCTAAATGAAAACTAATCAGATGAAATGGTTATTATATAATCATTATCACATTAATTTATCATAATGTACTCCAACCATGATGTGAATTCCTTGTGTTTCTAAAAAATTACAACTTCTGCAAAAATTTGTATCACCTAGGACTACATTTAATGAAACATCATAAATTAATTTCAATATTCAAATATATATCATGGTTTCACCCTCACACACATAAAATATCTGAAACCATCTTTCTATATAGGGAGTAAACTACCAATTCACATCGTGTATATTTTTTATGATGTGATTATCGTGAAGAAGAAAAGATGCACCAACAACCATCATGGAACCCCCAAAGCCTCCTCTGAAACATACATGACACCTAAAAATAACAATATATCAGACCAGGAAGGCAAAAGATATTTAAAAAATACCTCTCTAATGATTCTCACTATTGTGAATCTAAAACTATTCCTTGAAGAAAATGGGACCCAACAACCACCATGCCTGACACATATCAAGGATATCATTACTTCTCTATGCTACGACCAACAATAAATTCCCACTGAAACACCCACGTAACATAATACATATCTATAAACCATATCCTATCTCACAACCACACCTCCACACAACCACTACACAACCATAGTTTCCATCAGGAATCCTAAACAAACAATTGTTACAACAAGAAAACCACACATACAAAAATAAATAAAAGGTAATTCCATTCTCAATTTCATGTTAGTATCTTCTCTTGGAGGCACAGAATCACCAAAATAGGTTTTGGTGCATCACGGTATAATGAATGTTTATTATAAATCGTGTCCTCACATTATCATATGTCAATACATTATCACACATCAAACAACTGGAAAAAAACTCAATTCACAATATGATCCAAACATCACATCACAAAAAAAAAGAGTAGTAAAAAATCATTAAAATATTAGTTACTAGGAACAAAAATGTGTATATTACTCTTAAGTATTCATCTCTAGGACACCATACATCAAAATCATGAATAACAAGTGAATTTTCATCCACCTAGTATATTTTGTGGGAGATTTTGAATCACTATTAGATACTGTATAAATATTTTTTCATCCTTGATTTCCAACCCATCAGATTAAATATAATGGGATTGATCAAGAAGATATAGAAAAATTTGGGTGATGTTGAAAAAATTATGGATCCTATCTAGCTATAAAAGCAACATCAACCAATACACAACCTCTCAACTCAATTCAATAGCAAAAATGGATCAACGAAAATTTTAGAAATACTACCCCCACCAAACATCTTATTCTAATGTCGAGGGGAAATCTGGAAGAACACATAGTCAGCAAAATGAAAATCCAATTACCTCCTCTTATGATTAGTGTAATTCTTCTTCTTATACTGTGCTTCTTTCAAATCCTCGTGAACCAACTAAACCTTTTCTATTTTTCTTTACACCACATCGGGACCATGAAATATTTCCCCTCTAACATATTTCCATTACAAAAGAGAATGGAAATTTCTTCTATACAATGACTCCAACTGGTCCATGAAAATAGATTGGTGATAACTCATATTCTATAAAAAATGAAACGTTGGTATTTTTTTGGGCCCATAATCCACCCAAGTATTTGATCTGTGCCCCCAAAATATAATCCAATTTCATGACAGTCTGAGTTTTCTTCCCTTCTATCTGATGGTAGAGAGAAGTGCTGGGACCGAAAAAAGTATCAAAAACATAATAAAATACAATACATAATCATGATGTAAAACAAGAATGTCACTTTATGAAAAAAGAGAATGATACTACATTAAAATTCATGACCTTTTCCACATACCTCTTTTCCGAATCATACAGTACAACTCACTCATTTATCACTATGAAGTGGGATAATTCTTTCAATTAATCCAGGATCACCTAGATAACATCACAACATACCTAATCATGAGGTAATATAATGATAAAATCCATTTATATTTATTCCCATTTCTTCTAGGAAATGTCCACAGTCATCACAACCCTCTAGGTGAATAATTTATGGACTTTACCCATTCGAGAAAAATCACTAAATCATAAAATCTACCACAACCCGTTATATTTGGGGACACCAAAACTTGTTCTTCAAGACAAAGTACATTTTAGATACTCTTGGGTTTACATCCAAAGGTAATATATGAAAATTAGGAAGGAATTAATCACGTATCATTACTAAAATAATAATCCTCCTATGAATGCACATCCCGTTTTGAAAAACCATTGACCATCCATCAGAAGCACCACCCTGTCTAACACCATCACACATCACCTCTGCCTCCAAATCGCTCCACTAAGACTCATCCACATGAATCATCATATAATACCACACCATCATCTTAAACTATAATACTATACCATAATACACCCTTGAATCTATGTTAAAGGGTTATAACTCCTCCTCTCTCTCAAAACATCCTCATACTAGTAAACTATGTAATTCCAAGAATTAATTCTCACAGATTATTCCAAAAAATTCCATTTTCATGAGGTGTAATATATCTCAAAATCATAATTTTTCAAAAAATACCTCCAACACCCCGACTAAAAATCCAGAAAATATAAGGGAAATATATACCTTAAGCTCTTGTGAACTATGAGAAACAAAATTTATTCCCTAATGTGGTAATAGAAAAAAAATCAATGAAAAAATCTCCAATGCTATGAAAAAATCATGGCTGTGATTGTTATGATGTTTGTGAAATAATTTAGAAAACTCACAATATATCACTACCCTCTAGTTCATCAACATGAATCCCCAAATCCATGGGATGTGTCACAAAAAAACCTCAAAAATCAACACTTGATTAGTAAAATAGAGCCTTATAGCACTGACAACCATCCTCATTTGGTAACCATGTGTTTCCTAGAACTGATAAATCTACAAAAAGAAAATACATTATTGTATGTGATGTTAACAAGGATGAAATTGGATAGAACTCGACTAAAAAACTCTGATAATACCCTGAATGACCAAAAATCTATAAAACTATGCATTTTTCTTTTGTTCATCCCATGAAAAAATACATAATCCATTGATGGGTCCACTACTACACCATACGGAGACACCACATTCCCAATTAAATGAACATATGGTATTTAAATCATGCACTTAGATAACTTTCTATATAGTTGGTGGGGTTGATGATCCTTTAAGGTATCCCTGAGATGATCAACATGTTCTTCTTCTGAAATTTATTATATTAATATGTTTTCAATGAAAATGAATTTGAAGTGGTATAGAAATGAATAGAACAAGGAGTCAATGTGTCCTATTAACATGAATGGTGTGTTTATTACTCCAAACAACATGACTAGAAACTCAAAGTGGAAATACCTAAACCTTAAGGAAGCCTTCAGGATATCACCCTTCATTATCATCTACTGGGGATATCCAAAATGAATATCCTTATTATAAAACCAAGAAATCCTCTTAAACAATCAAACATATCTTCTATCCATGAATAGGGGTAATGTTTCGTGACTATAACTTGTTCCAGCCTTTGATAGTCTACAAAAAACATTGATTACCATCCACATTAGTGTTGAAAAATGGTAAATAACCCCACAAGGACACAATGGTATGTGTAAATACCTTCTTCATCAAAACCATTATATGAAAACTCAACTCAAACAACATAGGAGGTTTTATCCGATAAAGAGCTATCATAATTGGAGAATCAACCGACTATAAGTCTACCCAGAACACAATATAATGATATGGGTAAATGTTAAAACCTTCTCATATAAACCATCTAAAATATCCCAAATTAACATAGGGTCCCACTCTATCCCAATATCTACTTATTCTCCCAATAAATCATCCATTAAAAGACGAAGCAGATCCACATGTTGACAGGCCACTTGAAAACCCCACTCACCAATGAAAAACACATGTTAGCCATTGACATTTGTGAAAAAAAATTCAGATTCAAATGAAGCATATAACAACATGTATGAAATATAAAAAATCGATTCCTATGACATCATAAGAATTCATTTATAGAAATAAAAAAACATTATGGGATTGATGAGTACCATCATCAGACTACATATATAATAGACATCAAACAAACTATTTCGGCCTCTGATTGGTGTAGTAAATAAAATATGGGAACATGAAGTGTCTCAATAAAAATTCATATTTAAAGGAATATATTGGGTGAAATAAAGAAGTGAAATTTTTTAATATAAAACATGTCATAAACATGGTTAGATGGAAAATAGGTTATACCTCAATTAACCTCTATCCCCTCTCCCAATTCTTCTTCGACTATGTGAAATTAACCATTCCCTACTCCCCTACCTCTCGGTTAATGACCAACTCCATGAACAAGATTTAGTTGATGTCCAAAAAAATGAGGATTATCCAATTTTCATCATCTAATTACTCCATATACCATTGAAAGAGTATAATCTTGATTCCTAGGCTACTGAAATGGTATTACTAGAAACTAATTTTGAGTCCCACATTGAACATATCCACCTACAAAAATCTGCGGTCGAAGAACTAAAAGAATCTAAATATAGTGATTCCCATGAAACCAAAAAAATGATTCTAGAAATTTTTTGGGAAAAAATGGAAACCATTTTCCCCATAAATCAAGAAGGGAAGATGTTGAGGCCGACTCCCTATAGGTTGGACCCTCCAAGGTCATGGTACCTAAGACCTTCCACTGACTTCTATTCTCCTCATATAAATTTAATAATTCCCCTATCAAGGAAAACATCCTCAGGATTTTATCTTCTCTATCACCAATTCATTCTACTGATCCTCCAGATATGATGCCAACATGAAATTGGAAACTACAAATTGGATAAAATAATTAATGGATGTATGAAAAACTCTCATACAAGATTCCTAATCTGGAAAATGTTATAGGGAAAATAATAGAATTACCTTGAACATGACTCCCAAATATGACACTAATATACTCCCTTCATGGGGAGAAATAAGCTTCAACATCTTCATTGCCTTTATTTTTGATTAAAGGAACTCTACATGAAACTATTTTTCAAGGTTGAACTGAGAAAAATAATCCAAATTCTACTCAACTCTATATAGTTCCCACCACTGAGGATCATACACCCATATATGACATACTACCAAAGGTACCTAGTATACCACTGGGGCTCGTATCAAAATTAAATTGGCCTTGAGATCCTGTAGAAAGATCAATTTATCTATATACGAAACACATCACTTTTCCTTCCCCGACCATGTGCTGAAAAGTATAAAAAACTTTTAGAAAGCCACATACTCCTCTATCTGATCAACCTTATGAAGATCAAATTTAGCATCCCATTGAACCATAACTTCCCAAGCCACATATGAATGAGATCCATGGACCATATCTGAATGGATAATAATAATTTCCAAATCATGGGTGTATGAAATTTTATTTGGATTTATTTTATTTAACTATATTAATTTTAACATTTAAAAAACAACCTAACTCAAATAAGAACATGTTTCATTATGAAGCATATACCTCTCCAAGGTCACTACCTTAATATAAGTCCACAATAGTTGGTCATTCAATAAGAACAGTATTCATTCATTGGATCACTAGGGGCCTTAAAATCCTTTATCCTAGTTATTCTCCCTAGCCTTGTCACACACCATGATTAAGTGGAACTATTTCCACACCTACACATAAAATCTTCACAGTTACATACTCCAAAAAACATCATATATCTCATCCTTTTCCTGTTATACCACTCTTCTATGACCCCCAACCACTAAATATTCCTCAATGGGGGGATATAGATAATAGATCTCGAGTCCAACCTCCAAAAGGCATATAGATGTGGACTAGCACTGTGGGTATAAAAAACTCATAAAATTCCTAGGAATTAACCTCTATAATAATATAGGATCACGAGATAAGATGAATCATCCAAAAGAAAATACATAAAATATTATTAAGTAAAAAAATATATCCCACGATACATGTATAAATACAAAAAAATGATAAAAGTCTCTAAAAGTAAAAATTCAAATGAATAGCTAATGTAGCGACATAACAACTTCCCAAAATGGTCTGATCTAGTACAATTTAGCATGACCCACATAATCATCTTGGAAACCTAAATTTAAACATACATACATTCGATGTGCATATGAGTATATTCAACAGAAAAATGGATGTCTCTCGTGAACTTGTGAAAGAAGAATAATAACTCACTCGTGGAAAAACTAGAAGTACCAACAACACAAAAGCAGATAAAATATAAATCCCAACCTCACTAATATATTTTTTTTTAAAAACATATGCCATGTATAATAATATTATAATAATATTACCGATAATATGTACACCTCACCAATTTCACTATTATTTTTCCACTCCCACAACCTAATATTTCATATCATAGAGCTCCCATCCAGTTTGAATAACATATACTACCACCCCACAAGCATAGTCACGCCTTATCACAACTAAAGACATTAGGGACACCACCCTATAAACTGGTCACAACTCATTTTACCTGATGAAAACTAGTCCATCACATCAGAAACATTTCCATAACCAGAGTAGAAGGTTATCATGAATATAAAGGTTATCAACCTCATATCCTCCTCCTACCATACATGAACCCCAACACAACCCACCTTATATCACATATATATCACATGTCTCTTAAAAACACACCTTCTTACACCCCATATCCAAAACATATAACATCATTCCTGAAAACACCCGAGCCACCTCCCTACAACACAGTCGTATAAAATCTCACCTGAAAATGCATGGGTAATCACCCAGTGCACTAATGGACTTAAACTCACTAAAGATTATGCATATATAAATTCCTATAAGAGAGGGTTGGAATGCGCATTTATCCAACCATCCATCATCATCATTATGATGTTTGGAAAAACAATTTTATGTGATAATATTGGTGTCAGCACGGAGTGCTCAATGTGGGAGGGGTGTATATGTAAATCTAAAATATTATAAATGCATATATTTAGACACATGAAAGCAATACCATTGGGTTTAAAATAAGACACTAACTAACTCACAACACTTCCACCTTCACATTTAGTGGTGATAGTGAAAATTTTCATTTAACCACATGAAAAATAATTTATTTCTTCATTAAAGTATTCCATACCATTAACCAAACCGAACCCTATCCATTTTAATCATAATTAACAAATTTTTTACATTGGTACCCAAATATATAACAAAATAAAACTACCCATCACATGTATATCATAATTCCCTCTAAAGCATAACCTCTCCACCCTAAAAGGATGGTAATACCATCATCATAATGTCCCAAAAGCATGAATAATCAATCCCCCCCATTAGTACCCTAATAGACCAACCAATCAAACCATCATCCCAATTCCCAAAATCATGTACAACCAAACGATAATCCCACCTCCCTAAACGAATTGACAAACAATCCATCACCTTTCCTCCCAAAACATGGTCACATAGACCATACATCACCTAAAAACACATTGAAAGTAGACTTCACTACCTAGAATCATGACAACAAATCACCACACATCAAATGTTATATTACATATATCCAATTATATTTTTCCACATTTAAATTTATCTTAGGGGTGTTATAACACATGCCATAAATCCGGGGAATCCATTTTATAAACAAAATATATGTGGTTTTGCAGTTTTTATTTTTGGGTGATGGAACAACAACATGAAAAATAGTTTTTATATAAAAATACTACATCATAGAAAATGTTTCCAAAAATTCATAATTTTTTACGAGGAATTAAACCCATACAATCACAAAATCACAATAATAATAATGGTACAAAAATATTTGAATCACCCCTCTTCTTTTTAAACATCAATTAACTAATGAATTTATCTAGATTAGGGAAGTAAAAAACCATCACCCATTGATAAATAAGAGTAAAATTGTCTAGAATAATGAAAAAGTGAGAAATGAAGGATTTTCTACCTCAAAGAAGCTTTTCCAATTCACTGCACACTGCATTGTGAATAAGAAATGCCTTAAAACCATAACAACACCTAAAAAATAGTGTATCAACCTAAACCACACCAATGATAGAGTTAAACATGACACACACACACAATCAATACCAATGTAGCACCATTAGAGAGAAGTCTATATGATAATTAGAAGGCTAAAATTCGATAAAAGGTAGAAATAACCATGGATCACCATTAAAAAAACAACCAAAAAACATATCATTGAAAAGGGAAGATTTATAGAAAATCTCTACAAGGAACATTGGTTTCTTCAAGAATGAAATGGAGAGGTAGAAAGATGAATGAAAATGAACCAACTGAAAGAGTTATAAAGTAACCTTGATCCCACTTGCTTTATGTAGTGTATTCAAGTCATGAAATGAATTGCATAGGTTTACTAGAAATTTTAAAAAAAATTAAACTTACATAACATCAGATATTATTTAATTACACACTATGAATTACTTTCATGAAGTGAATCCATCACACAGGTTCCCCTATATAACGTCCCAGTTCTCGAAGCCACCCAGAGGCACCCCGTACTCGGTTGGTCACATGGCCTGATGCACATTTCCTCGAATGCCAGAGGCTGCCAACTAGCAGCGAGGGCCTTGGGTGTGATAGTGGGGAAACTATGCCCTCATTGGAAGAGTGCATAGAGGAATAAAAAATATATACAATAGCAGAAGTAGTAAATATCCCAACATAGTAAACAATGAAAGATTGGAATAATAAAACGGCTTGATCACTTATATAAATGATGCATGATACATATTTCTAGAAAATCAGACAAACAATTCACAATGTTAGAATACAAATAGTACTAAATCATGTTAAAAATAAATGGTAACCATATCCTTAGAATATCAAGAATATGCTTGGTCCCATGCTCTCCATCTCAACAGCATGTTAAGTACCTAAATTATAAGGGAACTTGCCCTTATCTATACCTGTAACAAAATAATCTATTTCAGTCCAAAAGCATGACCCAAATTGGGTGTGAGACTAAATCTTAGAAGGCAACCACCCGAAGTTATTTTCTTAACAATCGGTGAATATATGGCATGTAAAATAATAGAAAATAGTAAATGGGAAGTACTAAGAAGTAAACAATCCACAGTCTCAAATCAAACAATAGTGAAAAAACAACTAAATCACAAATAGGTAACACTCTATGAATTTATCACAGCCATTTCCTATGGTCCAACCTAGGAAGTAAAAAAACCCTTTAGGTAGTACACTCATCCTAACCCCTCTGGTTCAGTAAGCCGAATATATTAAAACTCTCTGAGGAATCACTCAGAGTCAATCCCCTTATAGTCAAATGTAAATCAAGACTCTTTGAGGAAGCTCACACAATCCATTCCCCTTATAGTCTAGGGTATTTGAGGCCTCTTTGAGAAAACTCACACGGTCAATTCCCCTTATATCCCTACGTTCTAGGACTCTTTGAGGAATCTCACTCTAGCAATTCCCCTTATAGTCCAGGTCGTACAATTTAAGCAACGACTCCCTGAGGAAGCTCACATGGTCAATACCATTATAGTCTAAAGAAAACAAGGACACTATGAGGACGCTCACTCAGTCAATTCCCATTATATCCCCAAGTGGTTCTAGGCTCTCTGAGGGTGATCACTCAGTCAATCCATCTTATAGCCAAAAATTCTCAAAAACTCTCTAAGGAAGCTCACCCGGTCAATTCCCACTATAGTCTACTACACCAGGTTCTCACAACCATGTGTATGTAAATGAGAATAGAAGTGTAATATAGCCAATGTAAACCTACAAAACTAATTGGCTAAATATTCTACATCATATCAATCATGTCAGAATACAAACTTTCCATCCAACAACAACAGGCATGGAAAACAGGCAAGGTAGCCAAACTGAAAAAACAAGACCAAATGGTCATATATAGTACATGCAAGGGAAAAAAATCCCAATCACATCATTCATCCCAATTTATATCCAAATTACCTTTACATAAGCATACATGAATGGAAGAAAATCAATAGGGTTAAAATGGTAATCACGCAATACCCCTTTCAAGGGTATTGGTGGAATTTGCACATAATACTCTAATACATTGAACAGAAAGGCACAAACCTCCTACCTCAGGGTTAGGAGATCAATATACTTTAATTTTGAAGATTTATTATCCTTAGGACATCATAGATCTAATAAAATGTCTAAAACAATCAACCCATGATAACATGAAAAAGAAGAGAAATCATGAAATGAGGTTCCATCAGAAAATAGAAATCACTGTTGAGATTCCAATGCAACCAAAAATGTTTGATTCAGAGGATAGATGGAGGCTCGGGGGTTTTTCAAATATCTGTGGTCGCACAAACTCCTTCGGATGAACGAGACATAAATAATGGTCATTCTGTCCGTCGAACACGACCCTAGTGCATTTAATGAAAAAAATAAAATACACGGTGTGTACTTTTGGAGTACATGACATGTTCTTTCTGTTTATTTACTCCTCATTAGGAGACCTCTAGTTCAACACACATGGAAGTGTGTAAGGCCTCTACATGGCCAACTTATGGCTACCCGTTGAAACTAATTACACTGCGTGTACTCATAATTTTCACTGCGTGTACTTCAGAAATTTCCAGAAACACCTGTTTTCTCAAAAACTCTAGGAAAAATAAAAAAACCAAAAATGAAGATCCAGGTTTTTACAAACATCCCCCTATAATGAAATTCATCCATGAATTCCTCTAGCGTGGTGTAGAAGAATAATCCTTGAAACGTTCCGATAACTGTGCTAGTACATCACCCTCCCTCTCCCAAGTCTCGTCCTTCACGCAACTGTGATACCATAGGACTCATACCAGAGGAACATACCATCCACAAAGAACCTTTTTACTGTGATCAAAGATCAAGATTGTATGCTCCTCAAATGACACACCCACTTTGAGCTCCACCTCCTCTGGATGGAAGACATGAGATGGGTATGAAAAGTGATGATGCTGCTATGAAACATGGAAGATATCATTCTTAGAATGGTTCCTCTAAGGTAACGACAACCGATAGTCCACCAAACCAACTCTCTCCAACACCTAAAACAGCCCGATGTACCTCTGTGCAAGCTTTCCATTTTCTCTAAACCTCTTGTGTCCCAACCTTGGTGTGTCATGCAAGAAAACCTGATCCTCGACCTCGAACACCAGATGTCATCTCTGCTCATCAGCATAAGACTTATGTCGAGACTCTTCAGTAGCCACCCTCTTTAGAAGTAACTCTATCTACTTTGTGGTCTCATGAACAAGATGAGGTCCCTGCAAAGCTTCCTCTCTTGCCTCTATCCAACATAAGGGTGATCGGCATGGCCTACTATAAAAATCCTCTTATGATGCAATCTGAAATGTTTTTTTGAAATCTGTTGTTGTAGGAAAACTCCACAAGATGTATATTCATCTCCCAAGAACCTCCAAACTCTAGAATGAAAGCTCCGAGAATTTCCTCAAGCACCATAATCGTACACTCAGACTAAACATCTGTCTAGGGGTGGGAATCTATTCTCAAATGTACATGTGCACCCAAAGCCTTCTGAAGCCCCTCCCATACCCGAGAAGTAAAATGTGCATCCGTATCTAAAAAAATTGTTTGTGGAACTCCATGTAGATGTACAATCTCACAGATGTACAATCGTCCCAACTCATCAACCCTTAAGGTCTCCTTGATCATCATGAAGTGAGAAATCTTTGTGTGTCAATAAATGACAACACAAACATTGTCATTCCCTTGGGGTAACCTTGACAAACTGGTCATGAAGTCCACCGTAACATCATTCCACTTCCTCTCGATAATGGGTAACTGCTATAAAATCTTTGTTGGTCACTGATACTCTGCCTTCACCTCTATACAAGTGGAACACCTCATGACGAAACCAGCAATGTCCCCTTCATACCTAGCCACCAATACTGACGGTGCAGATCACGATACATCTTGGTGACACCAAGATTAACTACCCAAACAGAGGAATGAATGTCCTCCATCATCTCCCCGTGTATGTCTTCTGGAACCCATACACGCCGCATGAAATGAAAGATCTCATCCTCGCTTATGGTCCATCCATGAATAGCGTCCTCTCCTGACACGATCTCCCTTAAGACTAGGCCTTAATAATCTGATAGATGCCTTATTCGATCTCAATATAGAAGATTAGAGGTAACAACAATATAAGAATGAAACATCTCCCCATATCTGTCGTGCACCACCAAATGCATCTCAGAGAATAAATCAATAAGAATCCACTCACTGATTACCTTTGGAACTTCCTGTATCTGAGTCCTCCTGCTCAGCATATCAGCCACCAAGTTAACCTTCCTAGGCATATTGCCATGCTCAATGTCGAAGGACTATAGGTACTAAATCCACCTACACTGTCTCAAATGTAGATCACGCTGAGTGAAGATGTACTTGAGACTCTTGTGGTCAGTGAAAACCACAACGTGCTCTCCCATAAGATAATGTCACCAATAGCGTAATGCATGAACAATAGCTACCAACTCAAGATCGTGTGTCGGGTAATTCCTCTCATGTGGCCTCAACTGCTGAGACCCGTACGTAATGAATCCATCTCCCTGCATATCCACAGATCCTAGCCTGATACTTGATGCATCACATTAAAAAGAATAGCTCTTTCCCAGCTCTGTAAAGACTTGTATCGGTGCTGAAGTCAACATTCCTTTCAGCTCCTGAAAGTCCGACTCACAAGAATCTGACTATAAGAACTTCACACCGTTTTTATTCAGACACGTCAGCGGTTCTGGTAAGTGGGAGATGTTCTATATTAAACGTCTGTAGTATTTATCTAGCCCTAGAAAACTCTTCACCTCAAAGACGTTCTTCAGATGCTCCCAGGAAAATACTGCCCTCACTTTCTCTGGGTCTACTGATACTCTTTCCACTGATATAATACTACCCTGGAAGTGAATCTGATCCATCCAAAAATGGCACTTTGAGAGCATCGAATATAATTGATTCTCACTCATTATACTAAATATGATCTCAATATGGGTAGCATAATTGTATCGAGTGTGAGATTACACCAATCTATCATCCATTAAGACAACTACAAAAGATTCCAAGGATGGATGGAACACTCGGTTCATCAGTTCCACGAAAATTACAGGTGTGTTTGTGTGACCAAATTGCATAACCAAATACTTGTAAAGACCATACCTACTCTAGAAGCCTGTAAGAGGTATATTTGATGGTCTAAAATGTAATTGAGGATAACCATATCTTAGATCAATTTTTTAGAACACCCGGTCTCATAAAATATGATCAATGAGATAATAAATTCTAGGAAAGTGATATAAGTTCTTGACCGTCAGCTGGTTCAGCTTCCAATAATCCACACAAAGCCCGAGGGTATCATTTTCCTTCATCACATATAGGATAGGTGAACCCCAAGGAGAAATACTGGTTTAGATGAAACCCTTTTCCTGTAAATCCTTCAATTGCTTCCTGAGATCTTGAAACTCAGGTGTTGCAATACAATAAGGAGTAATTGAAACCAGTGCCGCTCCAAGAACAAGATCAATTGAGATGTCTACCTCACGCTTCATAGGAAACCCTAAAAATTACTTTGGAATGACGTCCCAGAAACAATCCACCACTGGATGAATGTAAAACTATGAAGTACCCCGGTCATCCACATATAGACTACCAATCTAGGATGTAACTCCTCCCAACCAATAGTGCTTGGGACCCTCTCTTCTTTCCTAGACATCCCATTCACACCTAAGAAGAAAAGATCCACCTTCTAGTGATATGAAACTCACCTTGCGGCTGTAACAGTGAATGACTTCCTGGAATTGAACTCACCAGTCCATCATTAGAATGACATCATATCATTTCATCTCTAAGACATTGTGGTCCCACAGAATGTGATATCCCCCAACCTGTAGAGGGCACTCTCTGCACTGACGTACACTAGATATTCTAGTCCCCAATAGAGTGTCTAGCGTCAAGATATCAGTAGAGGAAAAGATGCAGAGTCCAAGCCTCTCCACCTCAAAAATAGAGATAATGATATGGGAATCCCTTGTATAAAAAAGAGAAGAAGCTAAAACTGGGCTAATAAGATTGTACCTCGAATGGCAGAATGTTTGGGATTCTTCCCATGTTGGTTCTTCTCCACTGAAAAATTCTATCCTGTATCGCATCTCTGTGACCCTTCCTGAGAACACTGAGTTGATCCACCCTGATGTCGTTGAAAACTGGGTGACTTGCTACCACAAACATGACCTCGACCGCAGCCTGAACAGCTAGAAGAACACCGGTTCCAAGACATGTGAGAAACTGGTGGTGTTTACCTTGAACAAGGAGTCATAGAAGAACCCTTGACACCATCTACTAGTCAGATTAATTGACATATGCACTGAATGTGACCCATCTTTCCGTAGGATCGAATCTCCACTAGGTCTCTACGGCAAAATGGCCTCGTATTCCTGCTTCTCCCACACTGGTACCACACCACCTAGCTACCAGAAAAGCCTCCCGACTACTCTGATCTCCTCATGAAGCCTCCCTATGATGCTTCTTACTATTAGCTGGCGGAGCACTAACTCTAGATATCAAACCGCCCTGGCTCACAACTCTAGTATCCCTTAGATTGCGCTCTGTGATCTGCACCTGGTAGACGATAGAAGATATCGATGTGAACCTTAAGATGTTCACCTAAAATCGGATGTCATGCCTCATACCATCCTCAAACTCCCATGCAATGATGAACTCATCACCTACTTGAATTGGCGTGAAACACTATAGATTTGTGAAACGAGAGGAATACTCCATAAAAATAATAGTACCCTAATCCAGAATCATGAAATCTCAGGCTTGCTTGTCTCTCATGTTATCCAAATAGATGTAATCATAGAAGATGCGCTGAAACTCATCCCAATCCATATTCTGCTAGCATACTTACAGTGAGATCACATCCCACCACCTCTTTGGGTAGTCTCGGAGCATGAAGGTAGTAAGCTTCACCCTTTTCTCTCGAGGTGCCTCCAAATTCTCCAAAATCGTCAGTGTGGCCTCCAACAATGACTCTGCAGCTTCGGGTCCTCCATCCCCAAAGAATATGGGTGGGTGTTGCTGCTGGAAGACCTGTATAAAATCAGCAATCGATGGGGTAGGAGGCGGGGCTCACTGAAAGGTCGGAATCATCCTCAGAAATCCCTCCTTGAATTGTTCATTACCACCTATGTTAGGTACACCATCTTCTTCCAAGTATTACACAAAGGGAGGATCTGCAGGTTGCCCCTAATCAGCCATGTCCATAGTCTAATCATTGTATGGAAACAAGCGCTCAACCAGAGGATGTCTCGGTGGAATGAGTCTGCAAGCTCAAGCGCACTTCATAGACCATGGTTATCAAGTCCTGAAAAAAATTATTGTAATAAGGGAACAGGAGAAAGAAAACATTAATGTTTTACAAAATATTAAGACACGGTGTGTATTATTCCTACACGGCGTGTTAGATTATGTTATTTGCATGGGCATGTTCTCCTGCCTAATCTGGTCATGTGACATCCCAAACACATGACATGTTATCATGACACATGATGTGTTGTCCATACACACGACATGTACTTGAATCATATTCCCCTGTCCAAGTCCTTCTACACGGATAAGCCACACGACTCTCCTAAGTCATGACATCACGTCGTGTACAATTCCTACACGATGTGTACTAGACAAGATTCACCTGGCCTGTTTTGTTAGTGACATGGCCTAACACAAGGCTCAAACTATACGACATGTTCTAGATGGACACAATGGGTATGAGAAGGTATAAAACTAACTTGTGTTGTTCGTGACACGGCTGGGTAGCTGGGTTATACTACACGACATGTTCAAGGAAGACATGGTGTGTACGTGAAAGGGAAACACCAACCATTGTTGTTTGTGATACGGTCGGGGTACCTAGATCAGACTACAAGGCGTATTTAAAAAGAAGACAGCATGTATTAGACACGACTCGGCCTAACTGTGTTGTTAGTGACATGGGTGGTGAGGGGTCGACATTACAAGGCGTGTATGGTCGATAAACAGAGTGTTCACTTCATGTTTTCCGCCATCCTGTGTCTCTGGCCACATGACCTATGACAAGGTCAGAGACTACATGGCGTGTACATTAAGATCACATTATATACTTAAGAAAAACCATTTCTTCCCAAAAAGAAGAACAGATGTCATGTACTTAACAATACACGGTGTGTATTTGGTTTTTTTCCGGATAGTATGTCTCAGAAACTACTCCAGAACCTAGAAAATATTAAAACGAGCTTTGGAAGTTCCAAACTATAATTTTTGAGGGCCCATACTCCTCGTGAATCAATGTTTGGCATATTATACGAATTATAACATGGGAAAAAAGTAGATGATTCACCAGATTCTGGTCCATGAGGGCTCGAAACACCTCAAGAACTAGAGTTTGGTGTTCATTCAAGGTAAACTCTACACAAAAAATACCCTATCGAACAGTAGGTATTTCTATCATGTCAATTACTACAAAAGCATGAATATCCTACACAACACCTATCACAACAACATGCAATCACTAATGCATCCTTGATGGCATGGCCAACATGCATGACATGTGATTTCTTGCAAGTTCCTATATGATGAATGAGATGGAATACCCTCATCTCATTGGGTTTCAATATAAGTAGAACCTAAATAATATCATCAACAACATAAAAAGTCATGAGAATCACTTAAGGTGAAATAAAATCAACTATAATAAATTCATAACTAGAAAATTTTAAATTAATGAGCTGGATTGGATTTTCCCTATACACAGGGAAGCTACTCCTGGGAAAATCTTATTACCAAGTACGTATTCTGTCTTATCCCTGGTGATGGATCCAATCAATAAGTCAAGTGAAAAGAAATCCTCTGATGCAACTTTGTAACATCCCGGTTCTAGAAGCCACCTAGTGGCGCCTCGTACCCGGTTGGGAACATGGACTCAATGGCATTTCCCCAAACGTAAGAGGCTACAAACTAGTAGTGTGGGACTTGGGTGTTACAGGGGGGAAACTATCCCCTCATTGGAAGAGTACATAGTTGAATAAAAAATACATACAATATAGGAAGCCTAAAATATCCAACAATAGTAAACAATAAAAGACTAGAATAATAAAACAACTAAATCAATTATATAAATGATGCAAGATACATATTATTACGAAAGAAGACAAACAAGTCACAATGATGGAATAAAAATATTACTAAACCAAGTACAAAATAAATTGTAAACAATTATTCAGCATCTCAAGCCTATGCTTCGTCCCATTCTCTCCAGCTCGAGAGAAAGTTAGGTACTTGAATTAGAAGGGCTCATGTCCTTATCTATGATTGAAATAATATAATTTGTTTGGGCCCAAAGGCCTGAACCAAATAGGGTATGAGACTAAATCCTAGTAGAAACCCCCCTGAAGATTTGTGCCTAACAATAAGTGAATATATGGTAGGTAAAAGTACATAAAGAAGTTAATGGGAATTACTAAGCAGTAAACAATCCACAGTTCAAATCAAGCCACAATGAAACAATTGCTAAACCACAAACAGGTAACCCTCTGGGAGGTTCTCACAGCCTTCCCCTCTTGTCCTATCTTATAAGTAAAAACAACCCTCTGGGAAGTACACTCAGCCAAGCCCCTCTGGTTCAGTCATCAGAATATAGTAATACTCTCTGATGAAGAGCTCAGAGTCAATCCCCTTATAGTCAATGGTAAAGCTAGACTCTCTGAGGAAGCTCACACGGTCCATTCCCTGTATAGTCTTGGGTAGTCATGGACTCTCTGAGGAAGCTCACACGGTCAATTACACTTATATACCTATGGTCTAAGACTCTCTAAAGAATCTCCCACAGTATATTCCCCTTCTTTCCTAGGTTTTACAATTCAAACTATGATTTTCCGAGGAAGCTCATGTGGTCAATCCCCTTATAGTGTAAAAAAAAGGAATCTCTGAGGAAGCACATTCGGGAAATTACCCTTATATCTCCAAGTGGTTCTAGGCTCTTTGAGGATGCTCACTCAGTAAATCCCCCTTATAGCCAAAAGTGATCAATGACTCTTTGAGGAAGCTCACTCAGTCAATTCCCCCTATATTATACCACACCAAGTTCTCATGGCCATGTGTCGGTCAACGAGCATAGCAGTGTTATATGGCCTAATTAAATATATAGAACTACTTGTATACACAGTAGTCAGCATATCAAGCATGTCAGAATACAAACATTACATCCTACAACAACATGCATGGAAAACAGGAAAGGCATCTAAACTAGCTAAACAAGACCAAATTGTCATAAACAAAACATCCAAGGGAAAAAATCCAAAGAATTGAAATAATCCCAATTAATATCCAAATTATCTCTATATAGGCATAAAATTATGGTAGTCAATCACCAGGGGTAATATGGTAGACACACAAAACCCCGTTAAAGAGTATTGTGGGAATTTTCCCATATTACTAAAAGACATCGAAAAGAAAGGAACAGACCACCTACCACGGGGTTAGGAGATCAATATACTTGAATCTAGAAGCTTGAATCTCTTTAGAACATTGTATATATAACAAAATATATTAATAATTTAACCTATGATAACTTGGAAAATAAGAAAAATCCTGAAACGTGGTTCCAGCAGAAGAGAGAACCCCCCGATGTGATTCCAACACAACTGACAGTGTTCCATTCGGAGGACGGATAGAGGCTCAGGGGATCATCAAAGATTCGAAGTCCTATTATCTCCATCAGACGAATGAGACCTAAATGAATGTGCTTCTATCCGTCAGACGCGACCCTGATGCGTTTAATGAAAAAAACAAAATACAAGGCATGTACTTTTGGAGTACATGGCGTGTACTTTCTGTTTCTGTGTTGCACATTAGGCAGCCTCCAGGTCATCACAGATGGCTATGTGCAAGGCCACTACACAACCAGCACACAACTACCTGTGGTAACTGAGTAAACGACATGTACACATAATGTTCATGACGTGTACATAAAAAATTTATAGAAACTCCTCTTTTGTCAAAAAATCCAGGAAAAAGAAAAACATACCTGAAAAAGAAGATCTAGATTCTTACACCCCAAAACCATATAAAATACACTATACTAGGTGAATTCATATGTAGTGAACCACCAATTCTTGACGTGTCAACATTAAATGACATGAATAAACTAAAGAATTTATAATTCTCTCATAACCCCAAAATTATCAACATAATAGAATAGGAAGGCTGAATCCCTTACAATAACAATACATTAATTCTTAATTAAGGAAATGATTAATCATAGGATTCTATTTTCTTAGGACAATTGATGCCTCTAATGTAAAAAAATATAACAAGTTAATTTAAATCTATAGGTAAATACCCATTTAATTTGGCAAGTAGATTTTTCTCATGAGATTTGTAGAAGACTCATGGGCATATATAATTCTAGATCCCATTCATTACTGCTTATCAAAATCATTCATCTTATAAAAAATATAGAATTTTGTTTATCAATAATGTTCCTTATCCTCAAATATTTACATTGACTAAAGAAATTACATTTGTCAATATTTTACAAGTTATTCAAATAGATTTCAAAGTTAACACCATATGTAATTATGTTATAAAATTTTCGAAATATTCATATGCATGGTACAAAAAAATGTATAAAATAGAACTGAAACATTAAACACCATTCATAAATAAGTATTCAGGAAAAATATATCAAAATTTTAGTATATACACTACATGAATGTGAATATGTTATGACCCGACCCAACGAGGTCTGACCGGTGACAACCCCAATCCCATCATCATTAGACCTGGGGTGAGTGACCAACACTGAGATGGTATATACAATAATTTGGTGACACTATCCTAATGAATATGCACACAAACACATCTCCAAGAGCACAAAATTATGAACTGTAAAATGACTAAAATAACTCATACATAAATCTATGATCTCACAATATAGTATAATAGTAAAGCAATGAAAGTAGAAAAATGGGACCACATTCAAGCCCATATTAAACTTCAAGGAGTTCAACCTGATCCAAGGCGGGTGAAAAGTGAAATTTATGCTCCTGTTAAACAACTCTGTCTAAAAACTATAGATATTCTTCACACACTCCATTTTCTCCCAAGACAACATCAAATGCTTCTACATCTATAAAACACATGACATGTGCAGTCAAAGCCCATGATGGTTTGAGTATAACATTACTTAGTAAGACACCTTAGACTAACTAAACATGAAGAACCAAGTATAATAATCTCAATAAAATATATAACAATTATTGTATAATAGAATATCCCCTATATACTCAGGAATGTTTCTATATTATCAGGCATTCATATCCAACTACTAGGCATTACATTTATCTTAAAGTAATGCTCAGTCCAAGAGAATTTACTCATCCAGTCATGATATCATTAAAGACGGTAAATGATGTTTTCTATCTCATTAGGCCCCTCCTAATAATGCTAAATTTTCTAAGAAGGCCCTGGTTCACAAATAGGGGTTCACACCCAGAACCACATGGGGACAACACGAATCAAGTATAGATCACCTTGTTTTGTAGGGGATTATTTGTCAATGATACAATAAACCCCACTGATATGACCTTCTATATGGATTATAAATTCCTTAATCTAATAGGTCATGACATTTCAAAAAAACCTCATCTAGTGGATAGAGGATATAAAAGATCTCATTCTAGTCTCATTGAGGTACTCCGCTCACTCTATCTAAGACACGACCTCTTGATCGGATCACATCCCTTTTGCATGGATGTAATTCTAGACTTATTCCATTGCGAAAAAAGACATAGGGAATATACTCAACCTATGCTATTCCTAAATAAAGAAATGAGGGTCAGAAAATGCTCTTGACTGGGGTACACAATGTGTACCTTGGGGTATATGACATGTCCAGATATCCTCAACAGTACCCATGCGGAAGATCCCCACATGGAATGGAAGTAACGATATATAAGGAATTTAGAATAAGTACACAGAATAGAGATACACATGGTATACTGATCGTGTTTCCTAGAAATGTCAGTGTATTGTTCCTGTGTATATGTATCATTTATTGTATTATATGTAATATCTATTTATATATATACAACATTCATCTAAAAATGTACTTTGGCACATTTTCATGAAATCTATGTAGTACACACCATAACTCACGAATGGGGTCCCATGACATGTGATCGTGTCATACGGTGTGTGATATTTATCTCATATTGGAACCCTAGTGTTGTAGTGAGGGGGACCACATATCCTGGTACATCGGATTACACACTGTGCTTCTCATGATTTCCAGATCTTCTCCCACATCATATTTCACTTCTTTAGGGAAACTTCCCTCACTGGACACTATAGATCAGTGTATTCCAAGCCTCTAGTTTCAAGATCTCATGATTTCGGGATCGAAATACACTTGGAAAATAATTCGTTGAGAAAACCATCACATATCCTAAAAACTATGATGAAATAGAACCATAAATTATTCTATTTCACAAACAATCATATACCACCATCATTGCAACTCCTCCACACTATTGAAAATTAACTGCATTTGATGTATTGATTTATTCTACAAATGGACGCTCCCATCAAAATGGAATACAAGGTATTCAAAAAATCATACTTGGAATAAAATTCTACTGTTGATTAAGCGAATACTGGGGGATGAATTCTATTAGAGATAAAATTGAGTAAGGAACCATGAATGTTGTTCATTTGGTATCAATTCGTTATCATAGTAAAATCTGAATGAAGAGTGATAATAAAGATTAAAAAATCACAATTCCATCAATTTTATTCCACTATTGATTTTTATATCAATTTATTTCATGTAAATCATTATTGTTTTTCTGGGATTATGATATGGGATGGAAATAAAAAACAAAACAACCAACTTAGAGTTTGGAACATTTGTTGATGAAGAATAATTTTTCTTCTATCATTGATAATATCCTCCAACTCAGTTAGCATAATGATCAATGATCTGATTCTGATACTTCATCATCATCTAAGAAAAATCTCTCTGAATGTTTTCTGAAATCTCTAGGATTTGAGGGGCCAAACCTAAGGAATTTATATATCTATGCATTTAATATATAGTATTTTTTGCATAAAAACTAAATTAAATTAATAAATTACATAATTTATTTCAATTAATTATACCTAAAAATAAATTTTCACAATCAACCCATAATGAGGAAATTTGCGTCATTCAGATGGTTAAACCTATGGTCTTAATTCAAAAGTGCGTATAGATTTATGATCTTAAGAACCTTTTTAGAGTTATTCTAATTTTTTTAGGAAACCTTCTTATGTTTGATATCAAATACATATAAACGTTTAATTTAGGTGAAAAGGTCTTCACAATATCTTATTGGTATGACACTTGGTCTCATAAAAAATTCTTATAATATCCAAAAAACATGGAAAATATATGACATTACAGTCTCCCCACCTTATAGGTTTTCATCTGTAAAATAGAAAAATATACTTGATAAGATGAGGGTATTGTTCTCTCATCTGGGAATTCCACCCCGAGGTTCAATCTGGAAGATTTCGATGCTTCCATCAGACATGTACAAGGGGAATCAAATTCCAATTAAGGATCCTATCATGATGATCCTCATTATCCACCAGGTACTCTGTAAAGGTATTTCCATCCTTGATGTCATATTCCCCCCCAGTCAATTATGTTCAACGGATCATGTATGTACCCCTTCATCTACGACATGTAGAATACATTATGTACCTGGTCCAAATATGGTGGTAGAGATTAGTGGTAAAAAAATATCTCATCTCTATGAATTTCGTAAAATGGACCAATTAATCTTAAACCCTACTTGATATAATGGACAAATTTACACAATCCACATCAAGGTGTGACTATCATGAATATATTTTCTTATTACATGATTTATTGGTCTCAATTATATTTCCACATAAGACTTTTTATGACTTTTGGTAGTCCTCATTCACTCCTGGCAGATCATCACCTTCCCTATAGTAGGTTTTACTAAATCTGGGCCCATGAGTAATGACTTTTCAGGATCAGTCCAATGTGGTGGTGACCTAAATGGATTCCCATAGAAATACTTGAATAGTTCAATACCAATGGTAGAATGATAGATGTTGTTGTATGTAAACTATAAAAATGGCAGGTTATCCTCCAAACTATGTAAATAGTTCTACATGAAAACCCATAACATGAACACCATGACTTGGATGATTTTCCCTATATGACTATCAGTATGGGATGAAATACTGTCATCATACATAACTAAGTACTATGATATTCCTATAATACTCTCCATAAACATAATTTGAAGAAAGAATAATATTCAAATATGAACATAAAATCAATTCCATGGAGTCAAACTATCTTATGTATTTATAGGCAGCCTGAACTCTCTACAAAACTCAACTCTTGAATAGGTAGGATGTGGGTTGACAAGGTCAGTGAGTCATGGATAAACTAAATAGAATTGTGTCCTTGGACATATTCTTTAATTTCAAAATTAATTACACACACACATATATATAAATATATATATATATCCCATCACACTTATACTAAGGCACCTCAAGGGGTGGAGCTAAAATTTTTGGATTCAAATGCTCTTCCTTCTCCTACTGAAATGTGAGGCATCGAGACACAAAATTTGCAAATCCCTACTTCATAAGTGGCCACAAAAATTTATATGAGTTGTCCTGGTACATCTTTTCCACAACTCTGTGTACCATAAAATGGAATTTATGAAACTACCACAACACATACTTGCACAAATTCCATGGTACCATCTTCCATCTGTTGAAAATGATTGTGTGATCCCATCCCTCATAATATTTACAAGGATCATGTCCAGAAGATATCTAAACATTTATGTTATCCATGTTCGTATCTCCATGATAGACGTTCATGAAATTATATTTTAGCGGTGGGGTGAAAATAATCAACTGAAGATATAATAGACTATCCTTTTCCATGATGGAAAACTACAATAAGGACATCTTCTTAGATGCCTCGGCTAATAAATAAGAAAATGATATCATGTTAAGAGAATCTTCCACCATGTCCCCCTTCACAAGAGTATAAAAAATATCAAAGTCATAGTCCTACATTAAATCATTCCATATCATCTAAATCTGGTTAATAACCTTTTCGGGGATGATATAATTGATAATTTTTTGTTATAGTAAATGATAAACCACTCTCCCATCAGCTAGTGTCCATATATCTTCAATATGAAGACTAACAATACTAACACAAGATCATGGGTTGCTTATTTGTGATCACATGGTCTCAACTTGAATAATCCATAGGCAATAAAATCGTACTTAAACATTTAAACATGACATTTTTTCATCCCTAATTCATCATAAAACACTATTTACTCAACACCCTTATAAGGAAACCTCAAGATGGGAGCACTTCTAAACATCTATATTAGCTTAAAGAAGCAGTGTTGGAACCTTCCCATACACAAAAAAAATATTTCCTTCCTGGTCATCATTGTAAAGGGGGATTCGACTCTAGAGATGTCGAGTACAAACCTTCGATAGAACCCTAGATACCAAAAGATACTAAACAACTCCGTAAGGCACTCGGGTGGATCCCATGTAAGTAAAACCTAAACCTTTACATGATCCAAGAAAACCCCATCATCTGAGATGTTATGTACCAGATAATAGACCTCCCAATTTAAAAAATGAATCTGAAAGATAATTACACAATCCTGGTGCTATCATAGTGTGTATAAGAGCATCCTTAAGTTCCTAACATGCTTTTCCTTGAAAGCCAAATACACTAGGATGTTATCTATGAAGACCACCATGTACAAATCCATGAAATGATGTAGGATTTGTTTCATGAGTCCCATGAAAATTACTGGGTACTCTGTCACCCAGAATAACATAACCATGTAGTTATGTTTACCATAATGAAATGTAAAGGACATCGTTGTTATATCCTTATCTCATACATATAGCCTCTTATAGAAAAATTTTAGGTAAATATTTAACAACCATTATTCCCATATCAACTAATCATAGAGGCACTCAATCTATTATAGGGGATACATATTCCTTATGTTCATCAACTTAAAGAACATATAATAAACACATAACCTCCAAACCATGAATCCCTTTTTGGAAAAAACACTACTAATAACAAGGGGAAACATTGGGTCTAACAAAACACTTCTCCTACAAGTCCTCCAACTGCATCATTTTTTTAAAAGCTCCACAGGGTCCATCTGATATACTGGTGAATATATCAATTCCATCCAAGGATGAAATTTTATATAGATGTATAGATCTTTGTGAGGAGGTAAAATCGGCTTGTCTTTAGGAAAGTCGTCCCCATATTCTACCACAACTGAAGGAAACTGATATAAAAAAGATACCGATAATATAAGAGTTCGGCCAGAAAACTGGTGAGTGTAATTGGATGAAATATTTATGCCCGATATCTCCTTGATTTTTTAAATCTTCCATTTCACTCAAAAAGGAAATCCTTATTCAATTACTACCTATAAATAATATCCTCCACCTAGAACAATCAATATAGTTATGAAATTTGGATATCTAGTCCACAAATTAGATGAATTCATAACGAATAAATACTTCTACAAATAGATAACATACACATATCTCACAATAATTCATAAGGAAACACTATATGCAGTAGTTCATAATCATTGAGTTACCACCTTTCAGTGTCTCCAACCGCAAGGGTCAATCCAATGGCTCCACTAGAATCTCCATTTCATGAAACCAATAAGTGGAAATGAAATAATTAATAGAACCTATTTTTATCAGTATAGTAGATAATTTATAAAATAAATATTTCATACCTTGTATTATCCCTATATTATTGGGTTCATATGACTTCACTGCCTACAGATGGACTCATCCCTCTCTACTAGATCCATGTGCCTAGTGTGGACAACCTAGGGGTGGTGGTGGTAAGAGGATGAACTTACGACACCCCATAATTCACTTCTAGTGCCAATAAAACATTAACCAACCTAAAAAATATAATTATTCTACCTATATCAATACCTATACAGTCCCTCGACTGTCTCATGATCAGTTACACTATGGAATGGATAATACCATGCAACATTTCCCTAACCCTCTCATGAGAAACACCACATATCTCTTAGTTTATTCGATCAACGTGAGAGCCCAGTACCACGATCCCTGAGTCATAAGAACTCCACATTAAGTAACACACATTATTGGATCCCTGAGACTACCATTGGCTACCTAATAATTAGGTATCATATAATAGTTACCTTCTGATGTATACAAATATTGGTCTCACCTCTTCAAGGATGCTCTCCACCAACAGGGCTTTCTCACAAACCCCATCATAGGTGGAAATGAATAGGGATACCACTGATTACCTAATTTCCTAGTGCAATACTTACTCAAAGGTCTGAGATATGAAAAAATGATCCCACATCATATCTAAGGATTAATTTGAGATATTTTTTTATCTCACTGATTACTCATCCATGATCATAATAACCTACTACCTGTATGAATACTGATCACAATATGGGTGCATTGAATTGCCGCATGATGAGACACTCAATGTCTATCCAGAAGATTTATTTAAGATCATGTGACTATTTCAATGAGATCCATCATCTCCCAGTAGATAATTTAAGAATAATCTCCCTAAATACCTTGATATGATCCTCAGGATTCCTCACCACACAAAAAATTTGACTGACTACCTGTAGCTAGTCACCATCCACCTAGGAGTCTGGCTCACCCTGAATCCTAGGAGGTTTCTACGATTGAATATCATTAAACAAACTAGACATAAAAACACCCCCATCTAGTGTTTCTAGTTCCTACTGATACTCAATAGTATGTGTCATAGTAGGAAAACAACATGAAGTTGGTATCTCCCGTACATTCCCCTGTATCAATGTATCATCACTAGGTGGATCATCATCATTATCATTCAATGTAATTTGTCTTCTTATATGTGTAGAGGAAACCTAAAATAAACCAATTTGTACTATAATCAAAGAGTATATATGGGAATCTAACTAAAAATGAAAATGGAAAAAAATCTTATATGATTCATGTACAATTTTTTTCCCTATAATCACTATTTACATGTACCTCAATGAAATGAGGTGATCAATGTCTTGGTACATGGATATGACTAACACCATACCAATATTGGAATTCATGGATTTAAATATAAACCGAAAACACAAAACAATATTCCATTAAATCAATCTCATAGAATTGGATCCTATGGTATAACTGACTCCTTTGATAAAAAATGAGTAACAACCCAACCCCCCAAGGTATTCCCTATAAATACCCCAAGACCACCTCTAATAGGCTAGGGGAAATTGATCTGATCCATGCAAGAATATCCCACAAAATTGGAGGAATGAGCATCATCTACCTACAAACAAACACACACATATCCAAACCCACATAATTCATAAATATAAAACTACGAAAACAATTAATGCATACATGAAATATCCTACAAAAAAATGATACTATCTACTAAAAGTAAAAAAGGGTCCAAATAATATCCCAATGAAAAATGTAAATAAGCCAACCTTCTCTAAGGGAGATAATTAATTCAATTGTAGGCTCCCAATAAACAACTATGTTTGGAAAGATCATGCGATAATAAAACTCTTTTCTGTACTCCTAGGACACCTCCAAATTTGCCACCATCTTCATAAGATATGAAAAATTAAAGAATGAACCATCCTTGGGTGAGTATAAAAATACTCATTATGACACCCAAAAATATTGAATAGGAATCACCAAGTATAAGAATCTCAGTATAAAGAAAATACACCATTCCATCAAGAGGTTACAACCAGCTTTTCTACACCAAATTCTAATTTATGTAATGATTTTTTGGAGAATACAATAAATTAGCCTTAGTAAAAATTAGGACTCAAGATAATGAGGTATAACTCATTGGTCCCCTCAAAATAATGTCCACTAGTCTAAGAATACCCAGTTGCCCAGATTGGGGTTATTCATATAACCACTATGTGAAAACAAAAACCCAATTAGGATCAACCAGCAACATTTGGGATCTTATTTTAATGATACCTCAAAACCAACTAATACATCCTTCTAGATAGAGGGTAAATATCCTTATAAGGGAGGCCACTCTGATTCCAAAATCCCTATCCATGGAACAAAGATTATAGTGGATTACACTATTGTCTACCCATGGACTCAAAAACTCTTTCTGAGAGTTGACCTCTAGATGGGATCAAAAATATATGATTTGGATGTAATTCAACACAATAACTACATGGAAAATGATTGAGGGAACACCCTCAACCTATAGTAGTCTAAAATAAGAAAATAAAGATAAAAAAATTCACTTGAATGGGGTACATGGTGTGTACTAGGGGTAAACAACATGTTCAGATATCCCTATGAATGCTCATGTAGAAGAGACTCACACGATAGGTATGTCTTCATATACATGACATGCCATAGTGGTACATGACCTGTAGATAATCCTTGAATCTAGACTGTGCTGCCTAGTAGTGTCCATGTTGGGTGCCCATGTTTGTGCACCTATCAGTGTAGTCCAAGACCTAGTTGTGTCCATGCAAACAACAATCCATTTGGCCGTATACGTTTTCTGTTGTTCATATACACTCCTCTATAGAAGATGAGCCTCATGGAAGGGGTCCCACACCATGTGAACAATTCATATAGTGTGTGATACTTTTCTCATGTCAGATCCTTATCATCATAGCCAGGGTAGTCCACAATGTGTGTAACTATGGATTACGAAATATGAATCTTGGGATTTTTAGATCCACATTTGTTTCTTCTTATGCTTCACTGAAGCCTCCACTATCACAAAAAACCAATATATTTATGTTCAAATAGGTCTCTAGTTTCTAGATATCAGGATTTCTGGCTCCAAATCAACATGGAAAATGATTCATTGAGGAAAATCATAACAATTTGTCAAAACTAGGAAGAAGCGGAACAAAAAAATAAACTATTTGCCTCATGACCATCCACCACCATCTTCACACCTAGACCGAACCGTCAATAATGAAATGCATCTGCAATATTGATCCATTTCACCAAATAATGGTCACATAAAGATCGAATAAAATTTATTCATCTAACTACAAGATAAAACAAAATTCTTATGATTAACATGTGAAGAAATATGGAGGAAATCCATAATCCATAAAAGTCTGTAATCAACTTCATCGATTTTTCATTTTTCCATTTTTTATTTCTGTTGAAAATTATGAATAAAAAAGGATAATAAAGATGAAAAAATAATAAAATCCATAAATTTTAATCTAATGATGAAGAATGTATCAATAAGTTTCATGTAATTTATCCTTGTTCATATACAATAAATAATCATAATTTAAATCATAAAAAATTATCCAACTTGGAGTTTGGATCGATCATTGATGAAAAATTATAGTTTTTCAATACTAGATGAGATCCTCGAACTCAGTTAGCACGATGATCCAGTATCTGATCCCAAATACTCGCCATTCACTAAAATAATCTCTCCAAAGGGAGTCTTTAATATATAGTGTTTCAGAGGACAAACTTGATGATTTTTATAACAATACAATCAAAGGAAAAAATTTATTGCATCAAAACTAAAGAAAATAAATTATTTATTTAACACAATTTTTTAATTACAACCAAGATGAATTTTTAATAAAAAACCATGATAATAAATGTTATGTAACTATTATGGTAAAACTAGTTTTTTAAATTCAATGAATGTTTTAGATTTCTGATCTGATCCCTTATTCGGGAGTTAAAACAATGTTTCTAGAAAACTGGGCGAGTGTGATATATACTATAATTAATAAACTGAAATCATTAATCCCTAGATCAATAGGACATGGAATCACATTCCATATTAGTTAATGTCCTTGAAAAAAATTCATATAATATATAAACATAACTAATGGAATATCATAGATATTATAGAATAGTTACATATAAAAAACATGTATTAATGAAATGGAAATTGAGGCACATTCCATTAAAATGGTCATAACATTTATGTGAGAATTAATAATTGAGTAAATTATGTTTATCAAATTTTAATACACATAGATAATGTTTAAATAAAAGATAGATAATGATAATTAATTATAAAATTATTCATATAATATAAAATGCAAATGGAGTATTTATATATCCAATTGAAAATATATTCAATTACAAAATTATTCACCCCATACTAAAATTCATGTCAAACCACCTCGAATGAAATAAATAAAATTAAATCACAAAATAATATGAATTACTAAGTAATCATGATATTACATGTCAAATTTTTTTTATTTACATCATTTCAAAAAAAAAATTGCATAGCATTACAATATACCTCAATGATGACAAATTGAGAAGAAGTCCCTTACATTGAGTCTGACTCAACATATATATTATTCATCTTTTAGAATAATATTTATATGTTAATTATTTACATTATTATAATCATTTCCATTTTATTTAATCATTTTATTTCAATAAATAACATGTTATATACAATTACGTAATAAAATAATTTTTATGTGGGGTGTTTCCATGGTATTTTACTTAAGTTTCAAATATGAATTCAGAAGGTTTTTTATTGGTATTAGAGTTCATTAAATCAATATTTTCCGAATAATAATCCTTAAATAATAATCATATTAATAAGTTAATTATTTATTTATTACCAATCATGTATTATTTTTGAGAAACAAGGTATATAATGATCATGGAGATGATAGGTCGTGTGTACGAATGTGTAACCATTCCACTTTTCAACGGTCATTTTGGAAAGTGTGTAAGAAATATTTTATATTTAAATAATGATAATAATATTATAAAGAAAATATTATTTCTTTAAATATAATTATATATATTATCCATGTGGTTTCATGATGATATAAGTGTCACATTTCTTCGTGAAGGCGGTAATCCACAAGTACACGAATGACGTTTTTATATTTCGGTGAGTGAAACATGATGATATAAAATGATACGTTATATTTTAATAATTAAAAAAAATCATGAATATCATCATTATTTCGTTTATGTAACATATATTTCTAAAATGTACCCTTATTACCTTCCATGTAAATCCTTAGTGAAAAATGAATCACATTTCTTCATGGGGGGTAAACTTCCGTACACATGAGCATCATTATTAAATCTCAAAAAATACCGAATGAAAAATAGGTGGAAATGTTATAATTATTAAATATTTATATTTTCATTATAAATATCATATATATATATAGATTTTATCCATCATCTTACCCAACTATGAGCTATTTTGATGGAAAATGTTTCACATATGTTCGTGTAGTGGTAGTCCATCATTACACGAGTGAGTTTCCATTCCCATTTAAGGGGAGAAGATATGGGTATTGTTAATGAACATTACATAATAATATATTAGTATTTGTTACATATATTTGATATTATATATTCATAAATTAATAAAATTTGATGGATTTTAAATAGGAAATAAATAAAAAATGCATAAAAATGAATATAACCTCTTCTTAGACCACCTCTTTAGGATTATTGCTAACATATTCCTAGACCATCATTATAACAAAATATAGGATTATATAATGAGGTTATGGATGTTTCTAAGTGTTTAGGTAAATAATTTTATGAATGAAAATGGTCTTATGGTGTGAAGAAGAGAGGAGAGAGGGTTCCCTTATATAAGTGAAGTTAGTGGAACACTTGTAATTTTTTAAAAGAAAAATGTGTACCCACATTTTTAACATGGAAAAAATATAGTATTATAAACATTTAGACATGATAGGTTTAAAATATTACCATTGAATAAATCTTAAAATTGTTTTTTTGTTAACATTAACCCTTATGTTTTTAGTTTAATCCCTGATAAACCCATTTTTATTTTAACCATGGTAAATATGTTTTTTATAATTGTAACAATTCATTATGGTTAAATATTATTTTTAACATATTATAAAATGTAAATTTCTTTTTTTAATAATATTTAATCCATTTTACAAAAATATATACATTAAATTTGAGAAATTAAATTTAAATTAAAACCTGCAGACACGATGAAAAAGTTGGTTTCCCAAAGAAAGATATCATAAACATTGAAGGATGTAATTTCAAATTTAAAATAAAATTGATTTATGGAACTAAATTTTTTTATCATATTTTAATTGTTCTAATTTTATTTAAATTTAATTTATCATATGATTTATAATTTTAAATAATTTAAATGGAAAGGATGTTTTGAATTAAAAATTATTATTATTTACTATTCATCGAAATGGAAACATTTCAGAAAAATCTATAAAATTAACTGTAAGATAATTTTTATATCATGATTTCAAAAATTAAGTTAAATTTATAATATAAATGTTGCATTTATGTTATAAATTAATTTTCAATTATTCATTCAAATCACCACTAAAATATATTTTAGATAAAATATAGTTTTTTAGAATACATTTCATTTTTTTAAATGATTATTATATTATTTATAATCAATTGATAAGTAATGAATTTTTTAACATTAATAAAAAATAAATAATTTTTATAAATTAGTTATTATATTTTTTACCCTCAAATTTAACCACTATGTAATAATATTATATTGTATTACAGTTCAATTGGACTCGAGTTTCATGTTTTCTAAGTTTTCAAATAGACTAAATTTAATGAAATGTATTTCATGGTTTGTTTAATATTAGTGAAGCAAGTATCATATTATATAAAATATAATGTTTTTATTCTATAATTTGTGGGTTTTAATTCTCCCCAATGTAAATTAATTATGTCATTGTAATTCGATCTTGCACATATAAATTAAGAGTATAATATTTTAAATAACCTTTATTGAAGGGAAAAATAAAAAAAGGTTAATAAAACAAAACCATATTAGATATTATGGTTTGTGAAAAGGAAATGTAGAATATCACATAACTAGGTCACTACGTAGGAGAACCTTGGTCCCAAGTGAATATATTAACATGCAAGAAAACTGTAAATTCATATAGAGAATGATAGAGGTAATTGATCCGTAGAAATTTAATGATCAATGGAATGTTTAAAACCAAAAAAAATGAATATGTGATGATTTATTCATACATTTGTTTCATTGGATATTTATGTAATAGGATAAATGTTTTTTATTTTGAAATCCTTTCACATAAGGTGGGGAATAATTTTAATATATAAGAATTTATGTAAATAAAATTACTCGATATGTTTCTATTTCATAATAAAATATCATCCTTTGGTTTTTCTTCAATCAATTTCCAATTAAACTAATACGTGTTGAAATGAATATCAATAAATGAATTTCTTATTCCTGAAGTAGTAAAATTTACTTTCGAATGATGGTAAGATCCATAAAATATTGAAAATGATTCTTTTATTCTTTTACCTATTTCTTAAAACAAATATGGGTAGTACACATTATTTATTATAAAATCATAAATATTAAAACATTAAAAGTTACAAAATTGTTTCATCATTAATATTTTTTTTTAAATAATTTAATTAAAAATAGTTACATATTAATTAGAACTTCACTTATGCCAATGGTAGGACTTAAACATTTATCGTCCATTAGTTGTGGGTTCTAGACCCATGGCCTTCATCTAATGCAAAGAGATTTCCATTTTTCTAAAAATTGATAATTTAATCCATATAACATTCGCTATTTATGATGACCCATAATTACTAATAAATAAAATATAAAATTAACATTAAAGGTTACAAATTCCTATTTTATTAATTAAAAATTATAAAGGTATTATTTCTTAAATAACATTTCCATATACTAAACAATGGGCCTATATTCTAATAAATGTTTTCCAAAAATAAACGTAGTCTTTGAAACCACTCATCACATAAAACATAAAGAGGGGTGTTTAAGACTTTAATGTTATGATAAACCATAAAACAATAATCCCATGAAGGTATCATTAATTCTTATGTGAATTAATACATGTATGATTCTAATTAATAACACAACCCTTAAATGTTTCATGATTCTTATAACCAAAAATACATTGGTAAAAATACTTATAAAATTTTATTAATTTTTACAAATTTATAAATACTTTGAAAATTTTTGTTCAACAAAAGTAGTTATTTGGTCAATGGGTTAAAAATTACATGGGGTAATTAACATGGATAATTCCTAGGTTTTCTAAATTTAAGGAAACGAACTATATGTGGATCCCTATGATGATATTCATCTCATTCCATTACACTCAACATTTTTTATTAGTAATTCATTAATTTATTCTCTTATTTTCCACCCATAATGATTTCTCTAATTAAATTGAGACACATTATCAGGTTTTCATTTCCAAATTTGTTACATCATTTAAATCAATCATTCTTTCCCACATCATCTCCAACACTGGAGCTCTTAAAAATATAAATCCTTCTCTTCATTGGTGGTTTTGAGAGTTGGTTAAGCTATAATATCTGAATCATATTTATGGATAAATAATTATAAATAATCAATATATATTTCAATCTAGTCTTTATCTCATTTTTTTCTCATAATCACCACTTTTTTTCTGATGTTTACTGTTAAAATCTTTCTATCACGTTTTATACATTGACTAAAACCAAAATATATAGTGTACAAAACAATAATTTAATTGGGAAAACCATATAATATATCTTGGGATGTTTATATCATGAAACCATTTTAAAATGATGAAATAGTAGGATTAACCTATTCAATTAATTCCAATAATCTTTTCAAATCCTACATATTTTTTTATAATAAAATTTGAATTACCCTATGAAAATACACTAGGAGTGTCAAACTATGTGCAAAGTAGATTGGTTGTCATGCATGAAGTGATGATAAATTGAATCCCAATGCACCATTTTGGGTGTTATTACACATAAATACAACTATTTGAAATCGATTTCCACATGTGTTATCTTGAAAGGGATTTATTTTTAGGAAAAATAAAAAATATAATCATTACCAAAAAAAATAGGATGATGTCCTATAGTCTTATAATCTGTTTTTTGGTCCAAAATCAATGTTTTGTTAAATAAAATTCCTAATGATTGTACATAAATATCTCTAATACCAACTATTTAAATGATGACCCATGTAACCAATAAACTATGTAATAATTTATTAAACTGGAAAAAGAACCAGGGAATTATAAATTGGTGTATCAAATAATGTGTTTGCATTAGTAAACTAGATACATACACGAATTCTATATTTCATTGAAATCAAAAATTAAAAAATAATTTTTTAATGAATAAATTCTCCCCTCAATAATATCCCTTCATATAAAACATATTACACTTCTTGGATTATTGGGATTGAAAAAACAATCATGAGCTCAAATTCTCAGTAATGGTTAATTATATGGAAGCTATCTTGAATAAATACAAATAACCAATAAATATGGTAAATAACTCAACGCACATTCCATTTAAAAAACTACAGTCTCATGAATAGATAAAGCATAATATATATGAAAAGAAAAATAAAAAATAAAAAATTAAATTTAAATCACTTAACTATCGTAAATAGATATGGTATAAACAATATGAAAAAGTATGTAACTAAACACACATTCCATTAAATTTATAAACGGTGAATGAAATTCACCCCTATATAATATCATTGTGAAAATAAAATCTATAATAATATAATATTTCATAATGATGAGAATGATTAATCCTTGAAAATCATTTCTTGGTAACATGATAAATATAATGTCAGGGAATTTCACAAAACAATTTGAAACTACATGTAGAAACCTATTTAATTTTTCTAACAAATTTTTCTCAAGAGTATTTTCAATACATCGAGGGGATATATAATTACATGCCCCACCCTTAAATAAAAGTCCATATAATTAATCATATATTGAATAATAAATATAAATCTTGATAAATATTCCTTATCATCAAATAACCACATTGTTAAATGAAATCATATATATCAATAGTTCCCCAGTTAATTAAATAAATTTGAAATTAAACATCTTATGTAAGAATGGAATACAAGTTAAGAAATAGTAATACTCATGATACAAAAAACGTCGATAAAAAATAATTGACACATTAAATATAATAAATAAGTAGTCAATCATTATAAATACATAAAAAAGGTAATATGTAAACTATATAAAAGTTAATAGGTGTATATTAATAAATATGACTCAATAAAATGTGAATTTAGTAAAAATCTATCACAATGATTAAAATGTTGAATTAAAAATTAACAAATGAATATATATTTTTTGTATAAATTTTTAATACACATAGAAAATTAATAAACAAAATATAATATAATAAATAGTAATCATTCACATCATATTACAATATCAAATGAAAACAAAAAAGTAAAACCACCCAATAAAAAGAAATTGAGTTATGAAATTCATTTCCACTTTTTAACAATGAATTCAAATCCCCCTAGATTAATTAAAAAATAAAACATAAATTACCAAGAATTATCAAGTAATAATTATATTATATGTCATATGAAAATTATATACATAAAATAAAATAAAATAGGTTCAATGCCTTTTAAAATGCCTTAATGATAAGAAATTTAGATAAAGTCCTTTAATTGGAGTCTAACCCATCACTTAAATTATTTATATTCTTGAATAATAATATTATTTTATTTAACTATTGATTAAGATAATTTATTAACTTTATTATATATTTTATTTTACTTATTACCAAGTTATTTAAAATTACCTAATCAATAAAGATTACATTGGCTGTTTTGACGATATTTTACATAGTCGTTAAAAATGATTTTAATATGTTTTATATTATTCTAAGTGGACATTATTTAACCATATAAATATTATTAATCATGGAATAAGTATCATATTTATACATAAATTATACTTTAAAAAAATGTAACTTAGTTTTGATAAATGATGAAAGTTATGATCTTGGAGATAGTAGACTATATGCTTACATGAGTAACATTTCCACATTTCAACGATAATTATAAAAAGAATGTTGGTAATATTTAATATTTATAGAAATATTATAAAATCATAAATACCATAAAATTTTAAAATATATACATATATATCACCCATGTAGTGTGGTACTGAAAAATAGACCCACATCGCTTCTTGAATGTTGTAGTCCACACATATAAGAATGACATTGACATGATTTATTGACTAAAAAGGGATGAAATAAAATTACATATTAAATTTTTGGAAAAATAAATATTCAATGAAAATCATAATTATTTGATATATGTATATAATATATTCATTAACTATATCCTTTTTACCATCCATGTAAATTGATAGGGATAAACAAATCACATCACATCATTAGGCGGTATTCTGTCGTACATCAGAACGTTGTAATAAAATACCATTTATAATGTAAATAAAAAATTTATACATTAAATAAATAATATAAGTTATAATTATATTAAAAATATATATTTTTTTTTTCAATTTTCGTATCAAACTACAAGAGTTGTTGATGGATAATGTTTCAGATTAGTTCGTGAGGTGGTAGTCTGTTGTACAAATGAGCAATATTAAGATTTCCAATTTGATAGAAGAGGAGAAGTATATAGATAATTTTGTAGAGATAATAAAATATCATTATGTGGGAGATAATTGTTTTATAATTAATCATAAATGAATAATATTTTATGGATGTAGAAGATGAAATATAAGAAAACACAAAGATAAAAAGTTTACCTCTTCTCAGACCACATATTTAGGAGTATTCATATTGTCTTAATAGAATGGATTTATAAAAAATTGTCTAATAAGAAAATTTAAAGAATTTTGGAAGTGATTTTTCCGTAATTTTTTAACAAAATTGGCTTTAATTTTTGAACAGTAGATGATAGGTAGAGGTAATTTATAAGTGAGGTGACTAGTACACTTGCAATATTTGAAAATAAAAAGGAATAACCATGATTCAGACAACCAAAAAGGGTAAACCTTTTTGGTATTATTGATTATTAGAAATTATAATTTAATAATATGTCCATAAAATATATTTTATTCATGTTTAGGTCTATTTAACCGATATACTTTTAGTTTATCTCATAGTATACCCCTTTTTACATTAAACATTATTGTTTTTTCTATTTTCACAATTTATTACTGTTAAAAATTAGATTGATATTTCTAGAAAATTTTAATAATTATAAATCCAAACTGTTAATCAATTTTTGAAAAATCATTTCATCGAAGTGGAACAATTATATTTAAAACAAAACATTTAGATGTAAGGAAAAGTGGGTTTCCAAGGAGAAAATTCACATATGTATAGTATGTTTTAATATAATATTTAGTACGAAATTGAATACCTAGAAATGAAATTTATTTATAATTATATAATTTTACTTTTACTATAATTTAATATACAATTTATCTCACTGAATAATTTAAATGCAAATTTTGTTCTCAAAAAAATACTAAAATATTTTCATAATTCATTGAAAAATGATGGTTTTAAAAAAAATCTGAAAAAATTATCCTAAGAAAATTTTGATATTATTATTTAAAAAATTGCCGTTGTTTTATCATATGAGTTTTCTCAAATTTCAGAGAAATCATTTTGAATTATTTGTGCAATGCGAGAAAGAAACTTTTAGAAAAATAACATTTTTCAAAAAAAAATTATTTTTACTACAAAGAATTTTATTTTTTTTCTAATAAATAGATAACCGATTAATTTTATTACATGTGTAATAAATATAATTTTAATAATTTATTTAATACCTATCAAATTTGTTAGTTTAAGAGATATGTCATAAAGGTATATAATATTTATGTTCATTTAGACACGTGGTTGTTCATTTTGCAAGCTATCGAAGAGAATAAATTTATGGAAATAAAATTCATGGTTTTTTAAGATGAGTGTTTGATGTAAAATATTCTATTGAATAAAATGTTATTGTTTTTGAATTTTTCAGTGTTACATTACAGTATTCTAGAAGTTAAATGATGAGGTGATAGAGTGGTAAAAATATAACAAATTTCCTTTAGGATTCATGTTGTATTATCAGAGTAGATACTTGGAAATGTTAGTGATCTTGAAATATTAATGAATATATTAAATGAGTTGTAATTATTTTACTTCACATTTTATCGATTCCATTAAAATAATTCCATAAATTTAACTATTTTAAGATCTATGTAAGAGTGTTTTTGAGAATATTAAAATTTATATATTTATGTAAGACCTTTTTTGAAAACATAATAAATTTTATTTCAATGTTATAATATTTTTTTAAAATATAATGATTTTATGATTAGTATAATATGTTGTTTGAAAAAATATTATTTTAATGATATGATTATGAATTTTTTTTGAATAAATGTATGTGTTTTCTTATGTCATATAAGAGTCCTCAAATTGAGTGAATTTAGAAAAGGACAAAAACATAATACATTCATAGATATTTTTCATGATTAAATAAGGAATGTGAAAATAGTTATTGTATAAATATGAGAGAATGGTGTAAAGCCTAAATACAAGATAAAAGTGTGACTAAATTTTTCATGTGTATCACCATGACTCTAAATGATATAAAAATTACCGATCTAGGTGATTTTTGTTATGAAATTTCAAAATGAATGATGTGATGATGTAGTGTTGTTCTAATATTCATAATTTCATTATTGTAACAATCATGTTCTAATTCAATTATTGATTATGGGGATTAATAAGCGGTGATCACTAAATAAATGTTCTAGAAATTTCTAATACAATTATATTAAAATTATCAATATTGAGGGATGTTGAGTGACTTTTTTTGAATTTTATATAATATGATACAATTTCATTAATGTGAGTTTTTTTAATGAATATAATTGGTATATGTATAATATTTGTTTTGTATCATAGTGGAAATCACACAATATATGTTTATTTGATGATGTTTTTAGATGATTTAATTAGTGAAGTCACTTCCTGAAATATTCTATTATTTATGATGGAACGAATTATATGGTTTAATAATGATATATTATTTTAAGATAAAATATTCAAGGGACAATATTTCTAGTATTGAAATTGAATTAGACATATTAAATGAGAAAACTATTTTCTAACAATGAATATTTTCAAAATAAATGAAAAATATTATTTTTGGACCATTGAGTGAATAAAGATATAATACTAGATCATTTGTCATCATCATCAATTATAGGGTAAATGTAAAATCAAAAGTTATATTACACAATATGTTCTTATTTTATTCATAGATACCAGCATTAGTCATACTAGTTCTTGTACGATTCTATGTATATGTTTGCAAACACACATAGTCAGAAGTTGATTCCCCCATATACTCTTATCTTTTTGGATTTAATGTAGTTAAAAATCTACTACTCAAACTCTCCCAATCACAGTAAGAAGAAGGTTCCAAATATTGGATTAAAACTTGTAAAAACAATTTCAATCATTGACTATTTTCATTTTATCTATAATACTGTATTAACTGAATTCATATTTAATGGCATTGAATCATAATAAGTCATATAGATTAATTTCTAAAAAAATAACCATAAAATAATGAAACATAGATTAAAATACCCAATATCCTTTATGTGGAACTACCAATATTTGGGAATATGAACTAGTATCAATTATACATAAGTTACCTCTATAATATCTCTGATTTGTTTAAAATTGATAAGTTTAGATGTATCAATAGTATGGGTGACCCAACCTCAATGTAAATACCAACCTTAGCTTGTAGAATAATATTTTACCAAGTGTATATACCTTTTACAAGTGGTTGTTGTGTCCAGGTCAAATAATTTATATTTGAGGATTATTTATTATCATGAAAGATAATTTTATATCCATATCACATTATAAATAATAATTATATTTCTTGTATTCATTTATCCTAAGAGTTCAAATGAATTTTTAAAAAATAGGATAAACCTAATTTGTTCATTTAGTAAAATTTATTGTATGTTAATCGTAAATATTTCCATAGAATCATTGGAATTATGATTTTTCTATCAAAACCTAGGAAAAATATAGCATTCAATGTGACTCATTGTTCGAGATATCAATGTAATCATAAATAGTCTCATATAATTATAAAAAATTAATTCTTATATATGTCAATGAAATAAACAATTATGGTCATTTATAGAAAATAAATTATCCGTTGAATCAACTATAATTCAATGATATAAAGGGTGAAAAGTTCTATAATGAAATAGATTCTACCTCTAGTGGCACAATCATTTTATTTGAAAATGGCGTAATAAAGCATAACAAGAGGACGACTTTGGTTTCTTTTTGAAATGATTATGTAGAATATTTTTCCTAAATAATGGCTTATTGAAAAATAATATAGTTGAATGTGAATCTCGAATATCATAATATGTAGGTTCAGTGGCCACTAAAGCTTCATTGTAATAATTATAAATACATTGGTTTATCTTAAAATCCAATATGTTATTCTAGATATTATCACAATTATTAAAAAAAAATTTATTAATTAAAGAGTGTAAAAGTGAAACATAAAACGTGAAAAGAATTTAAATAATGTTAAAATAATATATGAATTTAAAAAATAAATTCCAAGTGATTGGTTTTTTTAATAATGGTTGATACATCTTCGTTATTATATCCCTTTCCCTTGAGGATTTATGGAAGGTACCCTCACCATTCATTGGATTTTATTGTTAAATGATTGGAATTGAAAAAGTATTTCATGATTAGTTGTGAATATAAATTTTTTATCATACCTAAGGGTTTCATAAATTAAATGTGACCATTTATTGAGTGGGAGAACATATTAGTCAAAAATATGAATATTACATGTCACTATGTGATAGAATTATCTTATAAAAATTTAATTTTATGGAAGTGTTGTTTTAGAACATTCTTTATTGTGAAATATTTTTCTTTTATGTGTTTTGATGAAATGTATTAAATATTTATGGAATTATTGTTGTTGAAAATAAATATTAAGGGGATATTGATAAATCAAATAAAATTGTCTAACGATTGAATTTATTATGAACCATGATTGCGTATCATTAGATGAAATTGAGTATTTACTTACTTTATTCGGAATTATTTTGATATATGGATAATCAAATGAAGAATTATAGGGTATATCATCGATGTGTGGGTGAGTTCATAAGACATAAAATATATCAATAGTCAAGAATTTAATTTTCAAGGATAAATAGTTGTTCTAGCTGGAAAATGACTTAGATGACTATTCGTGTTTGATCAAACATTATTCATTGAAAAAAGTTTTTTCAAAACGTTTTTGACTATTTTATAGGAATTAAAAATATTTTATAAAACAACTAAAAATTTTCAATTCATTTATTCAAAAAAATCTAAAATATTGATATATTTTGAATACATTTTCAGAGGAACTAAATTTTTTTATGTATATAAGACATTTTCTTAAAATGAAAGAATTATTATACATATATAAATATATTTATAAAAACATCCTGAATTTGGAAATTTGGGTAATAGTTTTCCAAAAAATATATGAATTTAAATATATAAATAAATCCAAATTTTTTTGAAAATAGTATAATTTTATGGAATTATGTGAGAGTAATTTGAAAATAAGATTTTGGAAAATGGAAAACCCAGAAGATATTATAAGGGATTTTATAAGTGTCATTACATCATATAAAAAAGTGAAATTTTTTAGAGCATGTAAATAGTTGAACTATAATTATAGATAAAAAGGGAACAAAATGATTTATATGGGTATCATTGAATCCAAAATTTAGAAAAACATTTATGGATAAGCATTTCTAGAAGATATTTTTCGAAGCTAAATTGAGTTGATTATATTATATTATTAAAAGAAAAAATACATAGTCATAATTATCATGTTGGATTTGAATTGTTTTATGGAAATTTATATTTGGTGATTAATACTAAATTACTCAATAATTATTAAATGAAAATATTCCAAAATTATAAATTTTATTTTAATATAGTGGAGTTATGATTATTAAATTAGATATTTTTTTTATTATATTTACCCCATTATGTTAAATACAAAGAGAGGTGTATAATTTGAGGTAAAATGTTTTCAAAATATTCACCCCTTATGATCTGGTTACATCATCAAACAAACCTCTCATCTTTATCCAAATCTTAATAATAAAAAAATAAACTAAAATCAAAAATATATATATAGTAAATTTACATGGTTTACACTAACATGGATAAGAGAAGGGAAATAATACATAATTGTTCCAATTTATACGTATCACTAAGGTTAACATATATTAAAATGCTTGTAATGGACTCAATATGATACCTAGATTATAAGAATTAAAAATTGAGAATGTACTCCAATATATTACTAAAAGATAAATGTAACCACTAGAAGAATAATCTGATCATTTGTATCAGCAAAAAATTAATTCATATGAAAGTGGTCGGGACATGAAACTCATCCTTCAGCAGTAAGATAAAATACACAAATATAAATTGATTTTTAGTGAATAAATACATCCATTTTCTATTCTTTGTGAATAAATAATGATTAAAAAACATATTTTTATTCATTTAATTCTTTACAGATAAATATCTATTAAACAATATGATATCTTATCCTCCATGAAAATCATTGGAAATTATGATATCATAATCATTCTGAAATATTTTATTTCATGAACATGGTCATTCATTATGAGCACCCACCTTCATGATTAAGGACAAATTTCTTGAATCATATCATTCCGGGCATTCATTCTGATTTCTTATAAATCCTTATTTATGATATTTGATGTAATCCTCTAATCGATGTCTTAATGAAATAATTATTCTTATTTTTATTAAATATAAAATAGAAAAACATGTTAAACGGGATATTACCATTTAACCTCATCCCAAGCTATATATAATATATTACATTCCTATTACAACATCACATTTCAAAATTCCTTGGTAGAATAATATAAAATTTATCCTTTCATCCACAAAAGAACCCACTCTATCCATGACATTCTTCAAAGTAACTAAAAATATATGAGATCATGACACACCTATTTTCGTGTAAACTCTTATGGAAATCCAATTAGCATAGTCAAAATTCCATCATCTAAATCGTTATGAAGTTAAATAACTATCATAACTTCCCTACAAAGAATCACATAAGCGTTATTTTATCGACATGTATCCATCTACCAAATAATTACATTTATATGAATTTAATTATGAAAACCCTATGAAATTTCAACCACATAATAATTAAAATATAAATTGAATATTTTCAACTTTTAATTTGAAATTTTTGAATTCCATCAAATTATTCTACAATTAAATTGTTGATATTCATTCCCAAAAAACACACGAGAAATTTTTATTATGTTATTTTCCATAAAAAAATTACCTATAACCAATATCATATCACGTAATAAATATTCCTCCAATGATCTTTTATTTTGTAATTTTTAGGAATCATTGACACCACATAATCCCATATATTAAAAAATACATATGCACATTATTCATCAACCACTATTTTTATTTTGTGAGATAATATAATGATCAAAGAGTTACAAAATATATACTCAAAGACAACACAATCCTGATCAGTGTGATAAGTAATGGTGGAATGCAATGTTAATCAATGAACCACATCAATCCTGATACCACCTAATGATTAATTATTAACATAATATTGTGAAATGTTCTCATCCATATACACCACTCCTCAAACCATAAATTGTAAATTCTTTCACCATAACCCAATGATTTCCACTTTCCTGATTTGTTCCATAGATGAAATATATTCATTATCTCAATATTTAACTACTCAACCTATATTATTTATATCCATGATTCATTATACAAATTAAATATCAATTTAACAACTTCAATTTCTCCTATAGTTAACTTTTCTTTTCTCGTCATTTTTGTCTAAAATGGTTTAATAATAGTCATTATAACATACAGATATATAAAACACATTTTGGGTAATGGGGTTTAAACATCTACACTATTATAGAAATTGATATAGTGGGTGGGATGACTAAAATATGAGATCAATAAGATCTATTTTGAATTCTTCTTTAGGTTAGACAATTTTCATGACATATATAAATTAGTATTATTTAGGCATGTATAATGACTTCAATATTCTATTATTGATTTTTTCTTTCATAAATTGACACTTGATTTATATTTGGATTACCTTGGTGGGTTGAAATTTTTTCTATATTCTAATATAAATTTAATTATCACATTTTATTATGACTGGTAAATTTACCTTGCCTCCCATGTCTTTTATTTACTGATATATATATGTAGTAATTATGTGAAATAATAAAGGGAATATATATATTCAGAAAATATAGTGCTAAGTTATATTTAGTATTATTTAAACCCATTGTAGGAAATGAATAATCATATAAGATAAAATATTTTTTCAAATATATACTTCATATTATATACAAAACTATCACCATAATCGGCTATATATCCCAAAAACACTTGTTATGATGATGAATTATAAATTAAATTGAAACTCTTATTTCATTTGATATATCTTTGTATTAATTTAAATAATATGAAGTTTAATTCATTTAGATTACATTGATATAATGATTCATGGAAAGAATAAACAAAATATCCATTCATATCATTATTATCGAAAATATTATCTATATTATTTTCATAAATTATAGGACATTTATATATTTTCCATTATTTTACCATAATGAAATCATCATTGTAAAAATATGTGTTATCATAGCATTGTATACAATTAATGTAAATAATATTAGATCAACCATGGAATAATTCGACTGACTCACAAATGTACCATATATTTCTTGCATCAGCTATAACAAATAGAATTATATTTACATTAAATCGCTAAAATTTTGAAATTAATAATTAATAATTATATAATATTTTTTCATTAGAATATATTCTACCCACTAATGATTATGTATTATAAATATATGAGAAACATCATAATTCTATCACTCTCATTGATGCTATGTATATCTTAATCAACTCTACCATTGCAGAATAAATCTTCATGAAATTATACTGTACTCTTGAATACCATCCTCATAATGGGTTTTTCAGTCCATAAGGTTCCTTTATGAGATAAAAAATATGTAATCATTTTCAATTAAATTTTAAGAAAAAAGATATTTGATATAGATTACTTATTCAAAAAATAATTCAAGAAATAAATATTTGATGTTTATTATGAATAACCTAAATTTCCTCTATATTTCAAAAAATGGAATATATTAATAACATCATGTCATTTCATAGGTCCAAATACATCATCTATATGGATCCCTCTAATTTAGGACTATCGATTGAATACCAATCATGATTTTATTTGAAATTATATACCATCCCCAATTATATTTCTATGTAATACCTATTGGGTTATGATGACGTTCTCATCTAGTGGCCCAAAAAATATATCTCATATATAATTCTTCCTAATTGATTTAGGATAATTATCCATTTATAGAATCCAATAATTATCTATAGTAGAATCATTATTAAATAATAGCTCTAATAGTGATTTGAATTCGATATTTTTTGGGTGGATTTATTCACATGAGATACACTTTTGTTCATTAATATCTAAAGATGCGTTTCACATCAATTTCATCCCTTCATTTCAGCACCAGTGTAGATGTAGGTCTAAATTCATACTATTCTTCATTAGCACCTTCTCTAAATCTGCCTCATTCTGTTTTTATCTTCTGGTTATTCTCAACACATTATAAATTTAATCATGAATATTCTCACTATTTTTCAAATGATTATTCTCTATTAAAACTATATCGATGCCATTATTTTCAAAATTCATTCATATGAGCATATTAAAGTATTTATATTACTTCTCATACCTATGTAACAATGTAAAATTAATTCATATCTATATTTATGATACATAATATGATTCCCATTACTGATAATAAAGAACTTAATTTTGATGATTTTATTACATATCAGTGTCAACATATTTCGATATGATTACATGTATGGTGTATTTAATAACCTAAAAGAAAAACAATTTCTCTTATCATTGTAGAATGATATCAATATATTTAGTTTTGAAATCATATAATATATATATTTCTTGATATTAATTATTTTTCTAGGATAATTACGACCTGATTTCTCCTCCCGATCCCACTCTTCTATTAAGCAGTTCTCACTATTGGGACATTATTCCATGTACAACATTATTTAAGTTATTAATATATATTGATTTTTTTGAATTCTATGACATTATTAGTATATAATTTCAAAAATCATTTATTGTATTATCTTTTTATCCTTCCCTCATACGAGGTAGTTAATAGGTATAACTAAAACTTATGAGTTATGACTATTATCAATGTCATCCAACATTAATCATCAATGAAATGAATGAAATATCTATTCATATTGATATACCTTGGTGGGATAGTTCCACACATATCAACATTAACCAATTAAAGAACTCCTTTGACTTCTCAAATATTTATTGAATGTATTTCATGAAATCATCCCTTTTGGTAAAACATCACATGACTGTGTATGATCAAATGATATGGTAGTGTGATGAAAAGATAAATAATTTATTACAAGTTCTTCCTTGTATTGTTTACAATAATTCATAAGTAACATAACCCAAATAAATTTAACTAATTCATTTGATAAAAAGATCATATCATTATCTATTATAGAAATCTATCATGGTTTATTTATATTCTTCATCTATATGAAAGTTTCACTATACATTCACATGATTACATAAGTCTTCTTCATAATTATTATCACTTTACATGAGTCACATAAATTATTAAAAGTTAGAATGTTTTTACTAAGATTGTAATAAACAGACAAATATATGTATATTGTATAATTTCCCTAAAATATGAATTTTAAAAAGCTATAAATTAGAAGGCCTTCACTATTTCGCAATATTTTAACATGTTTTTCTTAAATCATGATGCGTATAATAAGTTTCATATTTATCATAATCTAGTATGTGAATCCCCTATTAAGGATCTAGACACCAGCCTGATCAGATTATTTTAGAGAGGTTATTGTAATTGTTTACTTTACAACTATATATATTTTGATATATTTCAACGAACTCACACATGTGTTTTATTGAATTGCATAATCCTCATAAAAAAATATTTTATAACCTCATATTTTAATGATTTAGAAAGATATTCTATTTTGTAACCTCTTGATGATTGTGTGAGCTACTACATCATATGTTATTTTGTCTTGATAAGAATAATCATATACTCTATTGATAATAAATTTAACTTCCACATATCCAAACCCACTGCACAAGAAATAGTTAACATTAAAAAATGCAAGGTAAATTACACTATATCGAGTTACTTTTATTTCTAATATTACTTCATTTAACTATTTGATATGTAAATATGGTTTGATAATATTCCAATTTAAAAAAAAGTATAACACCAATTATAAGAAGAATTATTTTGTGTCTCTTAAATAAAATAGATTATATCGATGGTTCTATTAGTTTTCCATTTCCATGTCATACACGAATCAAATTTCAAATTTTGAGTGGGTTCTTGAGTACTGGTATTGGCTATCACTACAAACTATATTAAATCAATCCCATATCATTCATTTTCATTATTATGTGACTTTTGCTTTATTGGAATCTTCTTTAATAGTTTGGAAATTGATCTATACTCAGCAATAACATTTTCATTATCATGTATGAAATGTTTTCTATTATCTTACCATGAGTCAATAGTGTATTAGAATCTTTAACTTTTCATCATAGGGATATAAACACAACATCAAGGTCTATGATACACTTGAATTGATCATTAACATTATAAGTTAAACCTTCGATAACCATATCCTACTTTTCTTCTTTGATCTTGGAATCAAAAATCCATATCAATTTTCTATGTCTTTTACAATTTATGAATTTCATTTTTTTTCATCAACCAAAATTTATCTTCTAATTTTTTGATTTATATATAGTTTGCAATCATGATCCACTATATTAGATTTTTTTCATTTTTTCACTCCAATCTATATTAATTTAACTTATCCGCCATCTCTTCCTGGAGATAAATTATTCCTTCTACTTTTCCTTCAGTGAAATAACACTATTTTATTATTTGGGAATCATGTAAAGCTTCATATAAATAATATTATCCTGTAACATTTTATCCTTATATACCTTTTACCATTTATTACTTAAAATTATTGTTCCCTTGGTAATGAATATTCTTTTTTCTGGAAAAATTTTAGTTTCATAATTTTTCAACTTATGAAATTGGATTACTATTTATTTAATAAAACTTATCATTACTTTCAAATTTATCAAGATTATATTTCATAATGTGAAAAACCATTTCAAAAGAAAATTATGTAAGTGGATGACTCCCATAAAATATTCCTTTCTAATCTATATATTTGAGGTAAGTAATGATAAGACTATATCCATATATCCTTCCTTTTTTTCTTCCACCATGGAATTAGTATTCAAATATTTGAATGCATCATCCTTTGACTTCCAAATTTACACATCCTCTTTATCATCCATTATCTTCTAAAATGTGATAAGGGTATTTCTTAAACTATACAACTTCATATCCTCAGAATAATTATCCTCATGTAAAAATAAATTAGTAAATAAACACAATGTAATAAATATCTAGATACACTAAAATTTCATCACATAATTTATAGTTTATTTGTGAATTTATTTCCTCTAAAATTACTTTTACCTATTCAAATAATACATCAACACATTAATCTGTATATATCCCTGTAACACCAAATTATTTCCATAGAACATACAATTTGGATTTTAAATCCTTATAAATATCCTTCATATGTATTTATTATATTTACATCATGTTATGTATTGATTTACTAAATATAATATATATATATATATATATATATATTAATTTAGATAAAAATAACATAAATGAATTGATTTACTTGGTATCTATATCTAGTTATTAATGTTATTCTTATAATAAAATTATCTAGTTTATACTTACTGAAAACCTGTAGATAATAGATGTATAAACATACATTATTATGATAGTAATTAGTTAATCATTTAATTATTCCACTTCTGGAAATTATATTTCCAAATTATGGGAATACATTTTGGATTAAATTATATCATTGAATCCAATGAAATTCAAAATCAAATTATTCTAAATATTAAATTTATTATAAATTTTTGGAACCTCCAGGTTAAATACCTTAACAGTGGGGATAATAAAGATATAACATAATAAAATAATATTAAAAATTATCTTATTTCACCATTATGAATCAATATAAACACTCGTCTAATTATATTAAAATATAAACTTTTATAAAATCATGAAAGTGATGAAAATATTTCACTTAGTTCCATATAAATTACCTATTACATAAAGAATACAAATATAAAATTCTATATTTAAATACTCATTAAAACATAGTCTTGTAAAAATATTTTATTGGACTCTCTTTCCCTCATGTATTACAACATTTAACACTTGAGAATGCATGGGTATCTCTTCTAAAAAACAAATTTCTCCATCATATTTTTTTGATAATATATTTCATCTCTAAAAATATTCACATCGAAATAGGTGTGACATGAATATCCAATTTTTTCAATAAAATAAAATCCAAAATTATATTAATATTTTTCATGACAAAAAATTCTAATTCCATAAATAAAATCCATCTCAATAAACTATCTTCCCAAAAAACAAACACCCTTCCTATCATATTACTTACTTGTGAATTCATGGTGATTCTTGAATTCCACAGACTATATCATCATATTTTAATTATTAAAATGTATCAAACTTATACATATCTTTAATTTCATGAACTCATTACCTTTGTGGAATAAATTTATATTTGTGATGTCATAACCATTGTGCCCTCCACATTCCCTTTGTTGATCCACAAAGTTCAAATCCTTCAGGGTATAATTTGAACAATTTACATTCTTCTATAAAAAATTTATATCAATTTTGATATTTTTTCATCATCCCACACATTCTATTTGAATGTGATACTCTTATATTAGTGAGAACTCGCTATGGGATCTAACCACCTTAGAAAAAATTCACATGATATGATTTTTTCAGGGGTTAAGAATGGAAATAAACATTGAGTGTAACTTCTAATGTAAAACATGTGAATAAAATGGATATTTCCTAAAATAAATTTTTTTCCCATTATATCATATTTGTATTTGCAATTTTTTATTACCATTAAATTCATCCACATACACTTTATTAAACATTTATATCTGAAAACACAAATGAACATTTTATATTTCCCTTGTTGACATACACATCAATCAAAAAATAGTAACATGTCACCATAAGAGATTTTACCCAACATTTTTTTATGTGATTCATATATTCATGGAACAAATTCAAATTGACTGAGTTGAAAGAATTTATATATACTTTACTGTAAGATTATGAAAATAAAAAAAAGAATATATAATATAAGTATTTAATAAGTTTATTTGAGAAAAATATAAATGATGAATTGAAATAATTAACCACAATAATGTGAACTGATTTCACTAAATATTAAGAGATGTATAAAATCATTAAGAGTTTTTTATATTTTGATTCTCTTTACCTTAATGGCCTCAAAATATTGATTATCTTAATAATTTATAGGAAACAAATTGTGTCCAAAGTGATCATAATATTTAAGATCAAATTTTATTATATATTTTTTAATAAGATATTATAAATATAATGGGATTTTGTATAAAATTAAGAAAACAAACATTATTAGATGTTGTTACCTCCCTAAAAAATTTTAATTAGTGGTTCAATTTATAGGAATACTTATTAAATAGAAATTTCAATTCCCATCAAAGATGTATGTACCAACTTTTCGATTGGGCCATGTGAATACAATAGTTTCCTAGACCAATTGATTTTTTTGGAAAGGATGACATTATTATTTTATTGTCATATCCTAATATACATTAGAGGTAAATTTTATAGAGAAAAATGTATTACAAAATCACAATTTATTCCCCTTCATAGTTCCCGATCCATTCATGTGAAAATCAATATTGAATGTTTACACTAAAAATTTATAAAAATCTTTGATTTTTTATTATTTTAATCGATAAATAAATTATATTTTTTTATCATTATATATACACAAAAATAGTTTAAAACAAACCACAACAAACAATTAAAATATTATATTGTAATGTGAAAAGTTTCTCAAAGACATTGCATTGAAAAGTGTGGATAGAACTGACAAAATTAATGAAACTAGTATTGATTAAGAATTTTAAAACTGAATTCATTGGTTATCAATTTATTATAAATTTAAATAAAATATTAATTTTAAATTTAATGTTATGTATTTATAAAAAACAATTTTTATACCAGAAATAAATTATTTCCTTTATTAATTAAATAAATCACTATTAGTTAATTATTTAAATTATATATATATATATATTATATTTAATTAATTATTTCAATATTAATCATATGAATTTTATATTAATGGGTTAAAAATAAATATAGTTTTATCCTTAAAATGTCATTCTTCTAAAAAATATTTTTCATTGGATTTAACATAATTATTTTAAAATGAATTATCGAAATATAGAAAATGAATAATTTAAAATAGATACCAAATTTTAGATAAAGAGATAATAATAATGTAAATTATGTGATTTAATTTTTATCACTAAGAGAAGTAAATGTGTACAATTATTTCCACCTCTATAAGAGATGAATTCATAAAATAGAGTTAAAAAATTTGTATTTGGATTCAAATCATATCTAAAATATTAATTTATCCTAATGGATGATCTCATTTCATCCATTTCCATAAAATTAATGAATATATGTTAAATTTGGGTCTAGATTATTCCATTATGACCATTATATAAATTTATGAAAAGAATAAATACATAATGTCACTCTCTTGTCTTTAATAACTATAAATATTTAAAAAAGGAAAAAGAGGATAGTATTAGTTTAAATTTTTATTTGTAATATAAATTAATTTTTCTTATCTCAATAATCAATTAATTATTTTATGTGATTGAAAAATTTCATTAAATTATTACATAGTAGGAAAAAACTTTTAATTAAATTAATAGACAACTGAAATAATTTATTATAGAAATATTAAAATTAAAAAAAATTGGTTAATTTTTTGTTCCAAAAATTAAATTGATAAACAAAAAATATTATAATTTTTTAATGTTTTAGATTCAAATCCCTTTGTTTCCAATCTCCATTTATGATCACATTATTTAATCATTCTCAAAATGAAATTAATCATATTTTATATTATATAATTTTTTATTATATTACTGAAAAAAGAGAAAAATTCAGATTTGAAATGGAAAAAAATATCATCCCTTTTCTATTTATGACATATTTGGGTGCTTTTAAGTAAATTTATAAACCAGTAATATTTAATAATTTATTACCCCGATTAAGATTAAAATTGGTTAACCAAGGGGTTAAACCAAAATATAAGATTTTAAGTGGACCAAAACCTGTATAAATTTAATTTTTTTAGGATTTTTATATCTTATCATATCTTCCCCTCTAATATATGGCCATTAAGAATATTATTTCAAGAGAATGTCTTAATTATTTTTATTCTATTTAGTAATTGTTTATTTTTTTACTTCCCCTATTAAAAAAATACTAATTCCATGGTTCTATTACACTACATTGATCCATCTAGATAATACAAAAACTACTCAATATTTTATAAACATCCCTATACACATGTTATAGATGATGGTAATCATAAAAGACATTTCAGAAGGATAACATGGAAGTCTCTTGAAGACTATGCAATAAACTAACTCATCCACATTCAATTCATTTCATCATATAATTCTTATACAAGTTTTATATTAATCATAAACTAATATATTCAGAATAATTAAAATACAGATAAGTTATTATGATGTTGGAACCACTATTAACCACCCTCCCTTACATTAAATGGAATGTGAAATTATATCTCATGATATAATTCCTTTTTTATAACCATATTTCTTTGATATGTATTATGATGGGTTTAATGTTTATAAATTTTTTTTATGACAATATAATTTTCAGATATAATTTAATGTATACCTTCTTAACTTCCAATATTCAGGAAAAATATTATGTCACTCATCCGTACAGGTAGACTTCCACCTCCATGAAGTGACATGATTAATTATTCCTTTACACATTACATGTTTTGTCATAAGGAAAGAGTTAATTAATATATTTGATATTTATTATACAAAATCATTATATAAAGGTTTATTATTTATTTCATTTCAATAATTCATTCTTTTGAAAAGTTAAAATTACTTTCATCTTTATGTAGAGCCTACTCTCTGCATTGATAATGTATTACATTTTTATATATCAATTTTTAAATAATAAATATAAATGTATATAGAATTTATATATCTGAAATTTATATCATGATTTAGAAAATATAGATGATGTAAAAAATATAAATGTTCAAGTTCTAGAACTACTATACAGAAATTCCCATGAAAAATGAAATAATAAACACCCCCAAAAACTATTTTAATAAAAAATAACTAATAATGGGTATTAAAATGTTATAAGACAAAATATATGATATTAAATATATTATAATTGTTTTTTTATATAAGTAAAATAAATATAAATTTATTTTATATGAAGTTATAATTCCATCAATTAATGTAAATATTGATGTATGTGTTTCTTGTTTCAATCCCATTATTTATGGACATAGATTCTGATATAGTTTCCAATATGAATATTTCATTATATACTGCTCAAAAATCATATGAAATGTATTATACTCTATTTATTACAATATAATACATGTTTTATGTTCAATTTCATTTCATTAATAACACAAGAGGCTGAAAGAGTATTTTCATTAAAAAAATATTCAACATGTCTATTTTCAATTGATATTTGTTTTCTAATGTCTATGTTAGTGGAAAAATGATTTCATGAATTTTTTATTCTACTATGAACATTGACTGTTATTTTTACAAATGGTTTAATTTCATAAAAAAAATTTAATCATAATATACATGTTATTTTTTAAAATAGGTTCTTGAAAATTTTTTATCAAAAATGTGAAGGAATATTTGTTTTGACGTATATTATATGAAAATAATTTCCCTTCATTATGATTGCTCAATATATTGAATCTTACTTAACTTATTTTAAAGGTTGTTTTAAATTAAATTTTTTCTCTAATATTTGGGAAATTTTTCAAATACAGTAATTTAATTTTGAAGAGAACATTTTATTTTATTCAATATATATTTGTGATATATTTAATAGGTTTTTTAATTTAGATGAAATATGATATTATTACATATGGGATATAATCCACTTATTCCATAAAATTTCAATCAATGGATGGATTTGGATTATAATGAGGATTTAAGGATGATTTTATAAAGCTTTTTTCTTTCCCACTAGTTAATTATGTTATGATGATACCTTTATAAATAATATTTATTTTGAAGGTGTTATGCTATAATTATATGATAAAATATTTACGAAACCCATTTAAATTCAATGGGTTACTCTATTTTTATTGACTTATCATCCCTTAAAACGCATAAGTATGACTTATATTATGTGTATAGTGGTCCTAGAATTATACTGCCCTCCAGTCCATTATATGAAGATAAATATATCCTGACATAATAAGGAATAGAATGGTGAGTGAACTATGTTCAGTAAGAGATATTTTCTACTATGTTAGTCTTAAGTATTAAACTTGATTATTGATATAATGCATTGAAGAGTAAATGAAATCAAATACGATAGTCTTGGGAGTGATCCTTCACTATAAAGGAAATAATTTTGTACATTTATGTGTTTTCCAAAAACATATTTCGTAGGAAAATGTTATTATATCATGACTCCTATTATTTCATTCCTTTTATATTGATTTTATATAAAATATAAATATTAATTTAATGAATCGGGATTATGATCTATGATATGAAGGGTATGGTAGTCAATTTTTTTTCTCCTTTTCTCATACAATGAAGCACATGTTTTATCCATGTCATCATTGATATCTTCCATGAATACAATTATTAAGCATAAAATCTCACCCTTTCATATCATTCCTTTCCAAAAGGTGTGAATAAAGGTTGATTTTATTATATATTTAATAATTTTTTATGTAATGATAAACATAGTAGGAGTTGATGTAGAACATTTATAGACTATTTGGTTTTGTATCAAGGTTTCTGAAGACAATTAGCCTATAAAAATTTATCTTGGATCATAATGCGATATATGAAATATTAATAAAATAATATTAGATACATATATATATAAATACATGTATGTATTGTTGGTATTAGAGTATGTTTTAGTTAGCTCTGGAACATTTGGTAAGAAAAAATTAATGAAGAAAATATAATAATTTTATGTATAATAGAATTTACAATATTATTATAAAGAAAGTATCATAATTTTACTAGAATAACATATCATTTGGGATATTAAAATTGGATGTGTCTTTTTAATAAAGTAATTTATATATACCAACCCTAAAATAGTTGGTCGAGTATATCTCAAATATCATTATGGTTCAAGTAATAATGCCCTTACTGCGCTCTAGGTGTGAATCTACTGGGTTATATTCGAATATAAATTCATTTTGTATTTAGGAAAAATTATTAATGATTTAAATGAAAAATCGGCATGGATAACCATGGTAAAAAATAAGGTTTCACAGATTGGGAAGATACCAATATTTATATATCCTTTAAATTCCACTTCATGGATTATCAGTCTGACTAATGATTCCCGATGGTTATTATAGATATTCCTTATTAACTATGAGAATGAGTATATAATGGTAATTTTGATGTTGTTACATGTATATATGATAAAATATTGATATATCCTATTTTTTAGTTGTATAAATTCTTGTATGTCAAATAATGTTTCCAAGAATTTAAAATCTAAATATCAATAACATGATGTTCAATTAATAGAAAATACCCTTAACATAAGGATGATACTGTCTCATGTATTTTATTATTATCTAATTGATTTTTGTGGTAATTTTATTATATAAAATCTAGTTATAATTGTAATAGTTTAATTGTATGATCTCCTAGGCTTGGATTGGATATCTGTATATATATCCCACACCATTATATATGAAAAGTGGACACATTTTAAATTATAAACCATCATATGATCATATATTTGTGAAAAAATAATTAAAAACATTTGATCAAAATTTCATCCATTATATATGTTTTAATTATAATTTATAATGTGTGTTAATCTAAATTGGTTGTGGACAGTATCATTATTAAAAATATGAATATATTGAGGGAGTTTTTTAACATCATTTCAGAATAATTTCATATTTATACACCGAATCACCATGTTGAGATTTCAATAAAAGTCAGACCATGTTATATGCAGATTTTAACGACTATATATTGAATGGCCTTTATTAAGTTCTGTATATTGAAGAATAATTTGTAGGATAATATTGAGAAGGGATTAGTTCATGAATTTTCATCATATTGGGGTTAAATTATTGTTTTTATTAAGAATGTGGATATATCAATGTTGATCTATATTGATTATGGAGAACCTAACATGATCATTATCAAGAAAATGTACCCTCTACCTCACATTAATGACTTATTGGATCACCTATATAGAGTGGAATAATATTCAGAGATCTAAATTCACTATGGTATAATTAATTAATAGACATGAAGTATTATATAACCAAGAAATCATTCCATATATGATATGGAATCTATGAATTTATATTTATTTCACTTGGACTTACTAATGTCCCCAAAATATTCATTTATTTGATGAATATGTTATTTAAATATGATATTTATCAAAATATTCTATTTTTATAGATGATATTATTATACATTAAATAATAATTTAAGAGAATAATGATCACAAAAATATTTTACCGAAATAACTAATGAATGAAAATTCATAGGAAAAATTTTCAATATATGAATTTTAGATTGAACAATATCATTTTTTGGTCATATAACATTAGAAGAGGGTATATCAGTAAATCAATCAATGAAATAAGTTATTTAATATTGGACTATTCTAATATATTTCAATAAGATACTTGTTTTTATAGGTTTTCTCAGATATTATTTATGATTTTTCATGTAATTTCACATAACAATCTCATCCAGTCACCAAGTTAACTCCGAAAGGATATATGTTCCTTTGGACAAATGACTGTGATGAAACATTCAAGGAAATTATTATTAGTTTATTCATTATTAAAGTACATACATTACCCTATAGTGGATATGGTTTTTGATATATAATAATTAATACAGTAAGGGAATGAGTGGTTTCGTCATGTATAATGATATGGTGATAGATTATGCCTCATGCTAATTGATGATTCATGAAAATAAAACTACCAAACTCTTGATTTTATTTTAACTATAGTTATTTCTACATTATAGATAAGGAAACATTATCTAGATGGATAAAAGTGAAATATTTATACATATCACAAATTGTTTTTGTATATAGTAACATAGAATGAGATGAATATGTGCCCAAGATAATAGTGATGGATTATTAATGATAGTGACTCTAAAACACACTACCACTATGGGAAATAGAATTATGTGTATGATTATTTGATTCAAAATAGTCATGTTATGTTATCTATGATGATGATAGAAAAGATTCAATATTTATATATCTTCAGATCATGGATCTAAAGATCATGAATGAAAGGAAAAATAATATATTTCACAAATGTGTGGTAAAAAATCTATCCATATGAGGATTAATGTGGTGTAGTATAAATATGTGGAACTCTGGAAGAATGTAAAAAATATTATTGGTATTAACCTTGAATATAATGGGATAATAAGGTTTATGAACAAGGTTTTTGGTTTATACGTACTAGATTTTAAGAAGTATTTATGAGAGGAGGATCATAGTTCATCATTATATTTTCATCAAAGAAGTATGGTGATTTATAAGGATATAGAATTGTATTTTGGATGGGAAAAAATGAAGATAAATATTATATAATATATATCAAAATTATGCTTATTTATACAAGTTACGGTTTATGAAAAAATTTATATTGGAATGTTAAACCATTACCCAATGAGAAATAGAAATAAGAAAATATCACCATTGATTTTATCATCATAATCGTCAAACTGACAAAAGGAAATAATGATATTTGGGATATTGTTAATTTCTTAATGATTTCAAAACACTTCTATGATATTAGAGAATATTTATCCCTTGATCTTCTGGGTTAATAATTAATTCAATAAGGGTTATAGTTATTTGAGTACCAAATTATATTTTATTTGATAAGGGTATGAGGTTTACCTCAATGATCAAGTGATGTATCATTATTAATATTTGTGTTTTAATACTTCATATTATCCTTAGAAATATTTTTTTGTCATAGATATCAATTAAAATACATGGGCACGTGATGTGTTCTTTTTTTATGGATTTAAAATGTTCTTGGAGTCAATACATTTATATAGTAGAGTAATATTAGAATAATATATTTCACTTGTGCATTCATATAGTTTCTTATAAAAAACTATACCGTAGGAAATATAGAAATCCAAAATCCTATTTTGAAATTAATGAATGACGATTATTGATAATTGAGAAAATAGTATAAATATAATATAAATTTTTATCCGTTTATAGAATATCAGGAAAACTCATAGTTGATAAAAACATATATTTCTATTAATCATCGGAAAATCCTTGAAATCAATATTGGTGAGAAATAATATCTTTAAACATATCGACAGAATAAGTTTATGATATTTGTAAATAAAGGAAATGTAAAAACTAGATATATTTTATCTGTTTAGATTCTTTATTGATTTGGTATGGTAGAATATCTCTTGGTTCTCCCACCGAACCTATGTCATGATTAAGAGATGTTCAATGTATCTTTGTTGAGTAAGTACATTCTGGATCAATCACATGTACTGAAATCATATGTCATACCATTGGATAATGACTAATACTATAAATAAAAACTATTATAAAAGTTGGACCATGAAGATAAATTAATACCAACTAATACTACTTACCTAGTTAATGTTATTTAGAGGAATCACAAATTTTAAGAGACTACATGGGAACCTGAGGATGTAATGAAACTGAGATATCATTAATCATTTATATCAGTGTAAGGGAATTTAAATTTCCAAATTCATTTTAAGTATTGTAGAATGTGTCAAACTAATAATGTAGGTTATATATTTATATAAAAAATATGAATTCCATGATATCATGCTTTACACATAACATCGAGTTTAAAAAACCGCTCTACACTATTTAAAATATTATAATTTATTGTGAAAAAGAATAACTTAGACATTATATTGGTGAGTATGAATATTTTTAAATATATTATGAAAAATATATATTAAAAAAGTATAATATTGTATCATTTTTTATCAATTGATTATATTTGAAAAAAAACATTTGAGGTTAAGAAAGTTATTCTTCTAAAAAACTATTTTTATCAACATAATGTGTTCTTATAATAAAAAATTAAATTAATAAATAAAATATAATTAGTTTAATTAAATTTATGTATTTTATATTTATTCAAATATTTTAAAATTTGTATAATATTTTTTATCTAGACATGTGTTAAGAATAAATCTAGTTTTATGCTAAAAAATTTATGTTTCAAGATAATATTTCCATCATATTTTCAGAACATATTTAAAAGTGAGTTTATTCCAATCATTGAAATTAAATAATCAAAAATGGATCCCATATTTTGAATCAGTATATTCTAATTTTGTAATTATAACCTTTTTTAATTATTAATAGTTACATTGGTAAATTTTTGTCACACTAGGATGGGTAAAATATGTAAAGTTGGAACAAAACATAAAGATAAGGAATTAAAATTTCTAAAAAACATTACATCGTCCTATTATTTTAGGCCTGTTTTTACATTTTTATCATTGAATATAATATATGGCCACTTGTTTAAATTTTCATTGAATATTACATTTATTTTATTTTATGAAAATAATAAATACATTTTGTCACCTGCTTGACAATAATTAGTATAATTATTTATAAGGATAAAAAGAGGATATGTTGAGTTATAAATGTTTATTTGAGATATGGATTATTATTTTTATCATTATACTAAATTTAAATTTTTAGTGATTTAATAATTACATTAAATGTATACCAAACATCGACACAATATTAAATCAATTAATAGAAAATAAAATTAATATTTTTAATAATAATATGATTATTAAATTTCTGTTGAATTAATATAATAAAGTAATTATATTTATAAATATAACACATTGTGAATGTTTTAAATGTTATTGTTTTAATTCCAATGTTGTCACGTTGTATTTGATGTCAAATTAAATGAATAGTTTCCAAAAAACATTAATGATATTATTTGTTTACAAGTTTTAAATTAAATTGTTTACAAATCCTATAAATCATGAAAGTCAAAATGTAGGAATATAAATGGTATAAAATATATTAAAATTCCCATTTATGATGAAATTATTACCTTCTATGATAAATTATTACCATTTAATATTAAAGAAGTTATTACCACGGTTAATGTTAATATTGGTTAACCAAGAGGTTATACCAAACCATATGGTTAAAAATTACACCAAAACCTTTAAAAATTTCATTAGATTATGATATTTTGACCATGTACTACGTTTATTTAAATATATAACCATTTTGGAGTGTATGTTTCTTGAAAATGAAATAGATATATATTAAGAAATTTGAATTCCAAGTGTGTCCTTTTTCCTCCCAAACAAAATACACACTTTCAGTCTTTTATTTACACCAATATGATCCATATAACTATAACTAACCCTTTTAAATTTCTTTATAAAAATCACTATATATACCTTTGATGTTATAGAATTCTAAAATGACTATTCTAAAGGTCCTTTAGAATGGACTTAAAGGAGGTCTCCCTAAAAAGAGATACTTATCTTACCCAAACCCTCCCAATTTATTTATACTTCATCATCCTCCAATTATATAGTATTCATAATAAACAGAAATAAAGTGTCCTTAATATATTTAATGGTTTTTATACTCATCAATCCTCTATTATCAACCCTTTCTTCCATCAAATGGGAAATTAAAGTATTAGTCTTGTGTATTTGTGGACTACAACATCCACATAGAGTTACCGCTAATTTTTCCTCACCGTATTTCATGGATGGGTGTTTTGATCATATTAATTTTTATACATTATATTTATTAAACTGTTAGGATTCTATAATGAAAATATCAAATCTTTATTCTTACATTCCAATCTGTTGGAAAAGGGTAATGTTGTTTGTTTGTACGAGTAGACTAGCCCTGCCACGAAGCAATGCGATTGATTTTTCATTTACAATTTAATGGATTTTAGGAATTAAAAATTTAATGAATTTTTGATAGAATTTTTTTTTTGAAATTTTAATTATTTTTAACATTTTTCCAATATACATTTTTGTAATTTTAAACAACCATGATGTGTACGTGCATCTTACAGTATCTATGAACAGTGTAATTACATTATTATCTTTATATTGTATGGATGATGCTAAATATATATAATGAACATGTAAGTTATTTAAATAATAATTATAAATATTTTGATGATTTGACCTTGATCATTGTTTAAGGATATGAACTATGAAACTAAAATTCTCATGAAAAACAAAATAGGTAAGACTGAGAAATGATGATTTAAATTGTGAGTTATTATTAAATGGATATTAAAATGTCATAAGTGGATAATATATGATATTATAAATATGTACATGATTATCTTATATATATATATAATAAATTTAAAATTATTATAAAATATTTTATATTTCCTTTTAATAATGTTAAGATTTAAGTATGGTTCTTGGATAATAATTTCATTATTTGTTGAGATTGGTAACATTTTTGGTTCAAATGATGGAATTTCATGACATACCTACCAATAATATCATTAATTTTCTTTAAATCTTGTTATTTATGTATAATTTAGGTTTTGGAATCATTTTCCTGTAATTAGATACTCATGAGACCAAAATAATGGGTTAATGGGATAATCAAATACATTTCCGTTTTCAGTTGAAATTTATTTTTCTCTCAGATCCATGTTTTCAAAACATGTTTTGTAGATTATTTTCATTCCCTTATGATTTTATTAATTTATTTTATCTCATGTTTGTCTATTAAAAAATGGTTTAAAAAGAATCTTCTTATGAATTTATAAATGATGTATATATAGTAGATTATAAAAAATATATTAAAAATCTTTATTTTTACATAAACAACATTAATTAAGTTTCCCACCAATATGATTGATTAGTGTACTGATATGTACGTTACATGTTACCATGTTTCTTCGTAATTAAATTTTCTTTCTTAATGTTTAGGATTTTTAAGATTTTAATGAAGTAATTTCAAAATGAGAATGTTATTTTCCTTAACAAGTATTATAGATGTATGTTAATGGTATTATCATCTATGATGACATACATTGAAATTAATTATGATGTTTTTGTCAAATGATCCAATGAAACATGACACATTTATTCATTGAATTTCGTTTAATGATTTTGTTTTAAAATTGATTCAATGAAACCTGTTTCATTACCATAGGTCAAATATGTTACGATGAAAAATCTATGAAACTCATTTTATTTCCAACAGTTATGATATGATGCTATAATGAAATTTTTTTGAAACCCACTTCGTTTCCATGGGTAATGCTATGTGTTTTGAATCATGATCATATGGCACACATATTTAGGATTATCATTATATGATGCATATATAATAAATTATGTATAAAACCAATTCGTTGTGTAAATATTGATATATCATGAGATAATAATGACTGCAATGGGGGTTAATCCTAATTCTGTAAGCGATTATGTCCACGATTACAACATTAAGAGTAAAATAAGACTATGTATATGATTTATTGATTAGTGAACCAAATCTACTGTGATATCCTTTGCTCCACATGAGCCTTATCCCGGTTGGTAAGGACTCTATAAGTGCATCTAAGTGACCAGGTATCAAATCAGGTGGAGGCAGAATTTTTGGGTACTGTAGTAGTACTATGTAGGTACTATAGAAGTATTGTAGGAGTACTGTGTAGGTACTGCAGTGGGAACTGTGTAGTACTGTGCAGGTACTACATTGGGAACTCTGCAGTACTATAGCAGGTAATAAAGTGGGAACTGTAGCAGTCACTGTTTGGCACCGTAGCAGCTGGGAATATTCCCCTGTTTGGGAATTCAGGCCACCGATTTGGTCCATGAGTCCATTAAGGCATTTGGGGCACCCATGAAGTTGGGTTAGTAAGGCCTTCGTGTTACCTTTAAGTGCAGATGCAAACTAAACAACCTACAAGGAACAAGATCTATAAGGAGGATGATAAAGGATATTTCACCATAGTAGAAGATATACGGATTGCAATAATGAGATGGTATGACACCTACCATAGGGACAAGCCTATGCATGCATGAGAATGCCTAGATGAATAGCCATGTGAAGGTGGAGAGCTGATTTCACGATGAAGAAGATGGGAAGAGAGTTCCAAGTACTTAGTCTGGGTTGTATGTAATGTTTGAAGCATACTGGCAATGAATACCACTATGACCTACAATCCATGTAATTCATACACATAAGGGCATTTTAAGGGTTCCACCTCACCCCATGAAAGGTGGATTATCAAAAATAATTAAAAAATGAAGGCCTTTGGGCCATTGGAGGCTAAGATATACTTGGTAGAGAGATTTACTGTTAAATATATTATTTTCTAATCTTATGTGTATGACCCAAAATTATGTCTTATGACAATGTTAAGATTTCATGGAACATGTTCTTTGATTCCATTATGATTAATGCATTATGAACATCCAAAAATTATTCCATGACTCAATATTATGATTTAAACTATACATGGCATGGTTTCCAAATTCCATTCTCATGTAATCATACAATTATGATGATGTTATGTTCCAGTGATCAATGATATCTCCCTTTTGTACCCATTTTCATCATTATAGATTCATGTTTTTATGTTTCCTTTTCATATTATAAAAAGAAAGTATTTACGTATTATATTTTTATGATCAGATAAATTTATGAAGATCTTAGTGGGAGTTTATGTAGGTCTTTCAGGAACAATCTGATGATATATCCATGATTATAAAGGAACTAAAAATACATGATTCATTCATTGATGATAAATTTGTTTATTGAATATTCATATAATAACATGAGATATTTATGTATAAAAAGTATTTTCAACTATATATATTTAATTTAAAATCCATTTCAATACTTTTTTATAATAATATATTTTTAACATTTAATAATCAAGATAATATTTCTTGTATTTTATTAAATATTATATATATTTTAATGTCTATGAATCATTATTTTTTACATATAATTTAATAAATATAATATTATGTTTTCAAATTCATAGTAAATTTACTAAATAAAAAATTAAATACTCTAATGTAAAATAACCCAACCACTTTTCATTAAAAAACAACTCCATTACCCATTTATTCTCATTTCTATAAAATATTTATTTATACATGATATACCAATATCCCAATATAAAAAAATGTACTAGAACATAATCACATTATTTTTTTATAGTTCCTTAAATAATTGATTTATTTATAATCATGAGGGTCGACTCATGGTGCATGTTTGGGGTTTTGAAAGAATGATAAAGTCTTATCCATGACCTAGAGGTAAGAAAGGGATAACCATTCGAGATTACAATCCTTGAGAGTCCATATAGACTCTTAACTTCTTCATGAAATCGACTTTACAAAACTTGTACACATATTGACACATTAATTGTTGTCATGTTAGATTATTTCATCAAACAAACCACTATCACCCATATAACATTATAGAATCTCTAGAATCATGGTAAACAAGTAACATTATGCATTGATATTTTCTCCCAATTATATTATGAAACATCTAGTATTTGGATCAAACCACTAGTAACACTATGTTTTCCATTCACCACCTTGAAGACCAAACATTGAGATACCAACTCGCAAATGATATGATTCAACACCGGACAGTAAAAATTCCATACGAGATCTCATTACATCATTTAAATATAGATATGTACCTCTAAAGATGATCATTGTATATCATGGAGAATCATATCATCTATTTCTAAAGGAACAAAAAACCTTCCCTAAAATAACTCACAATGTGGATCATCTTCAGAGAAACTATTTACAACACCACCCAAGATATTACAGTTTCTCAAGACCACCACCAAAGAATCCCCTAGGAGGGAATCCTCAAACCACTATAAAAAAGATGACTTCTCATTTGAAAAAGGCATTATATACCCCCATATACTCCCATATCATGATAAATTGTTGAGATCACTTACATCACTATATTAGAATCCCTAGATTCACACTTGGAATCACTATAAAAATTCCTTCATATTAAATTAGATATAAAATTTACCCTTAATAAAATATAATAAATCCATATGTTATAATATTTTAATAATTCATTCCACCATCACTACATTAATGTTATGTTCTTGCTGGGAGAAAACATACCTCATGGTCATGTGATCGGTAAAAACCAATAAATATTCACTATTGAGGCTTTGTTACCATGAATTCATGGAAAGAAAAATATCTTCCACATCATTATCATTGGTGTAATAATTTTTTTCATAGTAAAAAAAATTAAAACCATAAAAAATACTTGATCACTTTTAAAATATAGCCCAACCCAAGACAAGATGTGAAAAATCCTAAAAACCTTGAAATAAACTCTATATCCTTGAAGAAAAAGAACCAGAGAACTGATTAAATTTTCTTCCAGGTTCTCAAAATATTCCTAACACTAGAAAATCCACAAGAAAACAAGACCATTTCTATTAATCATTTTCATAGGATATGAAACACAAGAAAAATCATTTATGATCCTCCTATAATACCAAAAAATTCCTTTTAAACATCACAGTTATGAATCCATAATGTGATATTCCAAATACATGGCTTCTTAAAACTTTTACGGATCCACAACTTCTCATTCATGGGATATGACATGCACCCTAAAATAAAAATCAAGATAATTTAACTCATTGATTGAATATTTTCTGAATAGATACTCACATTAATGATCATCCAAATTGGAATGAATATTCTCTTAGTACTCCTCATAATATGAGGAGTACATAAAAATTTTATTGATAAAAATAAATATAAATAAATCTAAAATAATTATGAAGATTGCGTTCATGAAACCCATAAAAAATATGGGTAATATGAAACACAAAAAAACATTAATGAAAACTCATAATTCCTATAATGACATCAGAAATTGATCTTTGGTTTACCCTCATCATTCACCAACATCTGATTATATCTTAACAAGAGATCGATTTATGAAACAAACATTCCACTTTCAAAAATTTTAAAAATTCACAAATTTGTGTAAGGGGACTGTGATTCACTAATGTTAACTAACTTAAGTGATGATAATCAAAAAATTATTGAAAACATTCATCATCATTATTAATGGAAAAACTAAATCTCCTATTATGACGTCATCGTCTAAACAACAACTCACTACTACAGATGAATGATCTGTACTAACAACTTTCAAATATTATAAGGCTCCATCCAATACGCAGTCACCAATATATAAAAAACACTCACATGTAGATCAATACATATCATGACTTCTCATCAATGGGGTAATTCTATTATCTCCTAAGGAAATGAATCATGGTATATTTCTAAGACTATGGGAAAATCCCTCGGATGAACCTCTAATAGCATTAGTATCATATCATACATCAAGGTAGACCAGGTCAAAACACACCACTTACCAATTATAGGGTCTTTATTTCTAAAAAATATATATTACAATCTAAAAGAATCACATAACAAAACCTTTAACCAAAATAAATATAAAATATCCTACACTAAAAAAACCAGTCCATAATATGGATTATATCATATATTTTCTTGTAAACATAAGAAGTATCTCTAAGAGTGGTAATGTCCCATCACTAGAACACAATCTATACATATATCATATATATAATCTTGACCATCAACTAGAATAATAAATTCTATGGGTGTTGAAGGTTTCTCTACATTGTGTCCAAAATGATGGACTTGGGTAGGTGATATAATGTAGTGTGTAGCTACGAAATCAAACGTGAAATGAAACAAAGTTGAAAAATATAAATTTGTACTTCAAATGAAATATAGATCTCCTATAATTTCAATTTACATACCATAAAGATCACAATTACCTGATCCACTTCCACTATCACCCTAAATATGAACACCACCTCAGACATTCTCTACTCTCCAATTATTAGGATCATCTCAGGGCTATCTAAAACATTCCACATATCCTCCTTTATTATCATAAGATACAGTATCCCAATAATGAAACCTCAGATAAAACAAACTCTATAAAGGAACCCGGTGTGGAACATCTAATGAACAATACTTTATCAGAATGTATTTGTACTCACTGAATGTATGACCCATGAAAACATAAGGAAAATAAGTTTATGATCCATTAGGAATTACACGAGAGCCTCCAACCTTGGATAAATGTGATGATGAGGGCATGGTCTTACCCCAATATATCTAAATACTCTCTTATATTGGAAAGTGGGATCCCTAGACCATATATTATTATTTTTTAGAATAATAATGATTCCCCTATAATGATGAACCCTTTCTAGAATGCATCATCTCAGAAACCCCTAATCTCTCCATCGCCTCAAGAAATATCAACCATATGAATAGGGTGATACAGAATAGGATCCCTAATGAAAGGAATCCTTCAAATCAATCACTCATGACTCCACATTTAGAAACATGTCTATTTAATATCATATAAGGGTCTTGAATTAAATCCCAAAATACTTCATATGGTTACTTCACTTTCTAAGGGTAAGTAAAACCTTGGAATTTTCCAAATTTCTGGTCAAAGAATGAATATTTTCTTGCAATAAGTCCTAAAAATTCTCTCATGAGACATCAAAATCATCATGATACTTTGGGAACTTGATCCACCATGTCCCAATTTCTCCATCCATCATTTTCACAATTCAGCAATCCCAATTCCCTTTCAGGGCTTGTATAAAACTAAAAATTATCTCAACCACATCCATCTAGTACTCTATCACTGAGTCTGAAATAAAACCCTCATTATTCTATATACTATTGAATTTAAAATCTAGTTGTTTCCTCCTCTATTTTCAGTTTTTGACATCCACTCTATGAAATCTTTTAGACACATCCTATTGAACATCCTTAGTGAAAAGCTAATCCGAACGTCGACCTACATCCATACCTTCAAGAAGAAAAAATAGTTAAATTTTATTAAAATTATAATATTAAATATTTATAACTAATTAATTAGATATTTATCTACCATTTAATCAAATCCCAATGTCTACCCATTTAAATCATAGGATAAATTGAGAATTATACATGACACATTCCTATTTTTATACCACATAACATATATTACATCACATATCAATCTCAGTAAACATAAATCTCTATCAATCATATCATAGGGGTCCGAAAATACCCACCTCTTATCTGGTCTCCCTTTTGTCTCTAACTTACTAAACATAGAAAAAACCAATTCCCAATAATAATATTCACTCACACCTATTCCTAACTCCCAAATTCATCAAATCTCTCATCCCAAACATTTTATACCAATCTTTCATGACCCCACCACCAAAAGGATATAGTTTTACGATCATTATGTGAAAAGGAGTATGGTGACCCCCGAATTACTTCCACCAATTAGGCATTGGTCAGGGACATGAATTGAGTATGTAACATACACAAAAATGAGGAATATTACATTTTAAAATAAATTGAAGAAAGAGAGATATTAAAAGTACAACAATAAACTAATACTTGGAAATAGTAAAATTGAATAGAATAATATACACCCAAAGACATATAGAATAATCATTATGGAAACTAAAATACATATTCCACCTGATAATCTCAGTAGCGACCATGAAGCCCGATATGCTCCCCCAAAAATCATGAGAATGTTATATCTAATCCACTCTCCAACTTACCCCTTGTAACATGTAATAAAATTTATATATACATATGTTGATCATAAAATGTATACTCATTTTTGTACTCCCCAGATCCTATTTGTAATGGATAATGAAATCAAGCTAAATCCAAATTAACAACAATGGAAAATAACTTGTCACCTGAATTGGTAAAATAATTTTATACCCTCAAAATTTCCACCTCTCACCAGGAAACACATACAAAGTGTAATATTTTATAGTAATGAAAAAATGTACCCCAATATAACAACCCCAATATTTTTCCAATTTTCCCCAATTTTAAACATCATAATCCATCTCTCTATAAGTGAATACATCCCAATGGAAACTTTTATAAGTATTATAACATGAATATCATGCATCACATAATATAATCATCCCAAAATATCATCTATATAGTTACCGAGTAGTTTTAGGATCCAACACATCTCATATTTTATGTATTGATGTAGAGAAGTATGAATCAATCAATCAAATAACATTTTAGAAGCAATGATTAATGAGCTGTAATATCTCATACACATCTTACCTATAATAACCCTTTAGAAAATATATTCACTGATTCATGTGACTGAAATTACCATAAGAAATTATAACCCTTTACACAAATATATGGGGACTAACCACTATGCATACCAGGATATATTAATTCTAGGAAATGTTAGTGTGTCTAGATGGGGTATTCAAAAATCCATTCCCCACTAAGCATTATGTTGGATGAAAAACCCTCTCAAATTATACTAGGAGAAAATTTAATTAAAAATATGTTGGGTTAATATATGAAATCATAAAAAAAGGATGATTTAATATTTCTCACAACCACTGTATGAAAATTAACCTAGTCTTATGTCAAAATATTACTATCATCTCACAGACACTCATATACAACTATTAAAAACTAGAAATCTGATTCCAAAAAAACAGTTAATAAGATTTCTATTATTGAAATGTTTCTTTTTCATTCAATTAAACTTACATCAACTAATTAATTATCTGTTAATTAATATTATATTAATATATTCATTAATCATCAATGGAAACTCTATGACTTGTAGTCATAATCCGACATTGTGAATAGTTTCTAAATATTATTATATGTTTAATTCCATCATTAAAAAATACCATGCATGAAAAAATTTAGTAAAAAATTAATATTTTTTTAAAATTCTACATAATCTATAAAATATCAATATATACTATCCCGAGATTCCTAATTTGGGAAAACTAAATGCCTCCTATAGGGGGTAAATGATTTTAGAAAAAAGTTAACATAACCCTCCATCCTTTAAAACGATTTCTCATCCCCACATACCCCATTTAAGAACAATAACTGGTTTTCCCAACTTCAAACCATTAAATAAACTATGGATCCATGACATACACCCTCATGCATATCACATTGAATTTCCCTGTGACAGCCATTAAATACTAACAATAACCTTGCCCCCACCCATATTGCACAACCCATACTAGGCTCACATAACATTACATAAAAGTTATAAAATCTATAGAAACATAGAAGGAATTAAATAATAAAGAGCCTCAATATGAATATTTACCCCAAACATGGAATAAAGACTTAACAATGAAAATAGTCACCCCCACACTCTAACATAATTAATTTTTCTTTCATATGTAAAATGTTTCACTCTAGAAAAAAAATTATATTTATCACTTAATTGGTTTTTATTTCTCATTGAATTAAGAGAATCATTTATGATATTTTAAAAACATGGGTTAGCTATGACATCAATAGTTATAAGCTATAAATTTTTAATCATTCCATCCAGTATCAATTCTTGTTTTTTAAAAGTATGACTAGAACCATTTTCTATAAAACAAAAAAAATTATTTTTATCAACAATTGCAAATCAAGAGTGAAGTTATTTTAGAAAATTCCATTCCCACATGTAATAGTACATTCAAGTTTACATGAAATGTGCATCAGTTTGATTACCATCGAATTATAATAATTGTATCGTTAATAATGATTCTTTATTTATATAGATATTATAAAAACAATAGATTTAAATTCATTAACAATTATCATAAAATTTACATGACAACTATATAATAACAAAATATGATAAAAAATAATAAGATAGATAAATCACTCTCTATTAAATGAAGTGGTCCTCAATTATACAAGTGGAAACTGATAGGTGATCAGTAAACATAAACCATTATTTCATTAAACAAATTTATCCTTCATTAGAGATAATGACACTGAATATAAAAATCCAAATCAGTATAAATTTATGTTTTTTGTTAAATAATAAGGAGATAAAAAAATCACCAATATCATGGAATCAACATTACTCACGTTAGAAGTGAACAACAAAGTGGATCTATGATCACTTATATGGAAATTAAAGGAACATAAATTCAAGAGTGAAAAAACACAACCATTAAAAAATTCCTAAAAAGAACCATCATTATGAAGAAATATATTAAAATACATAATAGGGAAATAAATTTTTTTTGGAAAGGTGGATGATCATAGAAGAGACCATATTAAAAGAGGAAGAACTGGTAATAGATTACCTTACATAATTCATTACATAGATGGGGACAATTTTGATTGAAAGCATCATGAAAGGACATAAATGTATCTTTTGGGAGCATAGGTTCCGAGAGAGAAACGTGGGATAGAGTTGGGGGTACAGGGGTTCAGTGTAGTTATTTTCAGTCTAAGAAACATATGACCATGGAACAACCCCTTTAACCACACCAAAAAATCCAGCTGAAATATGAACGACTATGGAGAAATTCAAAGAAACAATCCACACATTACATACTCTAATAAATATCCATGAACTATTAATCCCTACATTCTAAAAGTTATAATTTCCATATGGAATTATTATTTTGTGGATAAGGATAGTATGCTATATCTAAGTCAATTCCATGGTAGACACTTCTCCGTATCTTGCCTCCTTGCCGTTGCGACAAAACAAATTGGTTGTAGCACTAAAATTATACCTCCCTAGATATTATATCATATAATTTATGCATAAATCATAAAAATCTACCTTAAAACACTATATATACATCCACTCCATAGAATCCTCAGCAACTGAGAATTTATAGCCGAACTCCTCGGCTCCATCCTAAGCCTCCTCCTAGCACATCCATTACCTCAATCAGAAAAAAATGAAACTAGGATGTGGAACCTTGTATTAAATGACCGGTGGAAGTGTATCTCAAAATTATCATGTCAATAACCCATTAAATATAAATTTTGGAGCCACATTCCTTGACACTAATTAAAATTAATGAATTTTTTTGGGAATTTACAGAAAAATCCAGTACTAGTCATATATTCATGTTGTACTAATCTCATCCATTTCCATAAATAACAAATTATTTATGTATGATATCCTAGATGAAATTATAATCCAAACTTTTATCCACCTTATTTATCCTCTATCATATAAAAATACCATCCCTTGAAGGATTACTCCCTTCATAGTGGAGATAATCTAAGAAGCGTGATATAATTTTTTAATATCACATTATCTTTTATTTTTATTATATTATTTTCATTATCCTCATATTTCATTTCACCAACTCAAAATAAAACTTGTATCGTTATTTCACATTAGCAGTATTAAGATGATGGAACAATATTTAAGCTCCCACTAATTTTCTATTATAAAAATGTGAACATTAATCATGTGATGTTTGGGAAAAAACTCAATGAAAAAACATGTTTTTACAATAACAAAAAATTGTATTATTTTTTCATATTGGATAATTATTTTTTATATATATAATTAACATGTAATATTAATGTTATTATGTTTTGATAACACAATAAGAAATGATCTTTGCTATATAATCTATCGATATTGGTAAATAACCCAAACTACTTCATCATTCTTGTTTTCCTTCCTAGAAAATGATTATAACCACCATGTAATGGAATTATGACAATATAAGTCTTTATAAAAGTTCAATTATAGTTACATTAAGGGTTTTTGAATTATTTTATGTTTATAAAAATTGATTATCGTCACTTAATTTTATAAATCGAGTTCAAAATAGAAAAGATTACTATTTCCCAATGTTGACAATAATTGACTGCATAAATATTATAATTTATGATAATTTTTATTACTAATGATTTTAAATGGGAATTTATAATTTATACATTTTATAATAAAGGTGTTTATATTTTATATATAAGAAGTTAATGTATATTTTTGTATATCATGGTTCGTGATAATGGACATGGTAACTCAAATTCCATTCTATATTTTTTAACATTTCTTATAAAACCACAGTTTCCATGACATTATATTTTCAATGAAGTTATATTTTTATTTATTTGGAAAATAAATTTTCGAAAAAAATACATTTAAATAAAGTTTTTATTTTCATTTTTCTAAAAAATTCATAAGGAGCCTTTTTGAAAAAATATTTTAATCAATTTAATTGATAATAATAATTAATAAATATTTTCGAAATGCTTCTATTGAGGGTTTTGTTTTGATTATAATAAAATACTAAATCTTTAATGGAGTTATGTTTCGTGTTTTACATATATTTTCATTATTTATTATATTATGTGTGGGTGATAATTTTTTTGGTATCAAAAAATTTAATTCCTGATGTTATTTCGAATAATTCTTATGTTTTTGAAACACATTTTATCTCCATGGGAACTATCTAAAAATTTAGTTATTTAAAATTTTATTTTTTGTATAGCATTTATTTTTTCCCTTGATTATTTGTGAATCATTAATGAAATCCATTTTTATAATTTATGGTAACCATTTTATTTCAATCGGTTGTTTATGTTGTGAAAAATCCAATATTGGTATGTGGAACATAGAAGAATGAATGAATTGTGAGTGGGGCCTTATATATCCCCGTTATTCCTTTTTTATGAGTTTATATCTCATTATAACGGTCTTTGTTAGTAGATTGTAGTTTCTCGTAAGCATGTGAACTTATGACGTTGCCTATGAAAAAAATGTTTCCCTATAACAATGATCGTTATATATTTAAGGGATGTTATTGAATATGATCTTATACTGTCATGAATTAAATTTTTTATTAAATAATTGTAAGACATGTTATTGATTTTATGTTTCCTTTTTTGATCTTTTATGGATTTAAATTATCATTAAATGAGCTTTTAATATCAATAATGTTTATGGTTATTTATCATGTTGATTTTATATTTTTATTATTATCATGTTTTTATTTATTATTATGAACTCATCCTCGATAGAATACTAAATCTCACATTAATAATAAATTAATCACAACCCTTTATTTTGATTTCATTCTCCATGTTATAATGATTAATCTTAAAAATTGGTTGTCTTGAATATGCACTAGTACGATCCTTTTAAAGAGAAGTGATCTACTGTATTGTAAAATAAGTTTATTATTTAGCTATTATATATATAGATAAATCTATTCTATTAGTTTCATATTATTACTTTTGAAATGATAGTTTAACAACATATAAATTATTTAAAATGATTGGAAATTTTTATTAGGTCACTATTGTTTGTATCATAATGATGGTTTTGTTTATTTAAGATACTATATATGCTATTTTGATAAATAAGGTTAGAGAATCATTAAGAAAAATATATTGATGAGTATATCTATTGAATGATGTCCTACAATATTATTAATGTTTTGAGCAGGTGGTTTTCCTATAAAATAAATTCATTTATATACACTTAGAGGTGGATATAGGCATTGTAAGAATTTTACACTAGGTTAATAACCCTGAAGAGGGTTTGTTATGAAATAATTAAATCATGGCTTATTTTACAATAAAGATACCTAACTATAAAATTCGATAGATACTCCACAAGATATACTATTTGGTTGATCTTATACTCTTTATGAACCATTTTGAATGATTTATTTGAAGGTTATATTGATATATAAGGATTTTAGGAATAAGAAACTGAACCAAATATTATTACTAGAATGATTTGGGTTTAACTAAAAGAATTATAGACTAACATGACAATATAAGAGAATAAGAAATTTAAATTTTCAAATCCATTTATTTTATTCATTCCCCATGATGGAAATTTTATTTTACTCATGTAAACTCTATGTTGGTTTTAATAATTTCTTGAACCTGAAGGATTTTGGATAATAATGGATGAGAGGGAAATTATGATTTTATACAAATAACAACCCAATGGAAATAAATTAGGGGTAAAACAACTCGTAGAAATACACAATGAACTATATCAAGCTATGAATAATACCATAAACAGTTATATGATCCTGAAAATAAAAATAAGAGACCATATTTCTATTAAGGAATTTATACTGGAATGTCAACCATCTTTAAATGGATATTAAAATCCATTTATTACTATGAAAGTTATCAATGTGAATGAAATGATAATTAATATTCCCTATTTTTATGAACATGATATGGTTATTTTTTCTTTTTATGATTATGAAGGTGGGTCTAACTAATTATGAAATCTTATTAAGAATAAAATAGATAATGATTATGTGGGAAAAATAGAATGGGATGAATTTATAAATGTCTTTTTTCCTATGTCGTTTACTCAAGTTATTTATAAGTAGATGGATATATAATTCATGTAGTTGAAAAAATAAGGATAAATCCCCTAGTATATATGAAGAGAACATCATGATTATTTCAGGGTATGCCTCTAGGATTATCTCAGATCTAGAATGTAAAAGTAAATAATTATTTAGTGTTTTAGAACCAACTAAATATAAGGAATTGTCTTTAAAATCCATTTAATCATATGAAAATATTGTTTAATTTGATCTAATGGTTAATATGGAATTACGTAATTCTTTATATATATTATAGTGAATGTTTAAATGGAATTCTAAGGGATCCCAAATAGAATGTCACATGGGAGGAGTAAATGTCAACCCCAAACATGCCAAAATTACTGGATGAGGTACCAAATAAATTAAATTAAAAGTATCTGGAAGTGTATTACATATGGAAAAGTAAGCCACCAAGAACATAATTTCCAAATTTAGTTATTATAGAAGGTTAAATCCAAATAATAAGAGAAGTCCCAATCTATTGATATAAATACACTATAATCATTTATTTACAAGGTTCTTGGAAACTATTCTAATTAAATCCCTAACCCTTGAGCCAATGAAATAAATATTCCATAAAAGCATACAAAATTGAATGACTCGGAATTAAATTAGAAATCACAAAAACTGAAATAATAAATGATATAAAAGTTATGTGATTGACCCTTACTATTTATTCTTGGTCTCTAGGTACCATATTTGATTCATGTTCATAAATACTATTTTATATCTCATAGGTTCTCTATGAATGTTAAATCAACACCTTCTGAGATGGATATTTAACTCTATGAAAACACTTGGTGGATTGTAGACTATATCTATAATATTTAATCTTTCTAAGACTGATTTTTTATCATACTTCCTATAGATCTAATAATTCGACCTATGGATTGTATTGATGTGATCTTGGGTATGGATTGGCCATCCATATTGAGATTAGATAAGACTTTTTTGGAGAATGATATCTCATGTTTTATTGTAGACCACCATTTTATCATGTATTAATATATGTATTCTTGGCACCAAAATGTGGGAAGAAGGAAACATTAATGGATGTCCTCCAATGGCTGCCTCGCGAAGACTATTCGTTTATCCCCCGTATCCCAGCTACATCCTTGAAGCATGGAGGCGGTAATGCTCCATGGCCACCCTTGATGTTCGCGATCCACCACGAAGCAAGGAGGTGGTAATGCTCTGCGGCCGCCCATAATGTTTGTGAGCCACCGAAAATCAAGGAGGCGGTAGCGCTTTACGACCAACCTTGACATTCACGACCCACCGATAAGCAAGGAGGCAGTAATGCACCGCGACCATATTAGACGTTCGCGAGACGCTGTGAAGCAAGGAGGCAGTAATGCTCTGTGAACGGATTTGACGTTCGCGACACACCGCGAAGCAAAAAATTTACTCTTCATGCCGGGCACATGCTGATTCGCGGAGCACATCCCATATAAATACCGGCCTCCCTATGTTCAAGTGATTGAAAATCCGATATTTTTAATACCTAGCCCCCAAATCGTGACACGCCCTTCTGCTCTGCAAACCATGAGTTGTGTAAAGTACTTCTGCTCTGTGAAGTGCCTCCTCATTTCCTCATTTTGATCCCCTATTCCGAGAGTGATACATTTCATGGATTCTAAGGGCTTCTGCGATGTAAGGGGATCTCATAGGGGACTCGGGTCATCGCTGATCATTTATGATTCACGAAACACGTTTCATGTACACTTGATCCACATACTATGGCAGGGTCATTGTAATGTGCAAAGCACATTGCTTCACGACACTTTGATTCGTAAGGCACCTTTGCTCCACAAGGAAGTGCTCCGTGATTGCCTTTCCACATTGCGAAGAAACTTCCGTACACACCTTTTCCATATGATTTGGCTGAGGCACCCCACTTTGGGAAGAACACCCATTCGCAAGTACCCTCCTCAATGTAGAGCAGTAGAGCTTCACAGGGCCCCTGCCTATTAACCCCTCTGATTTGAAAATCCTTTTCTCTAGCGACCCTATAGGCTTGCAAGATTTGATTTAAATGTCCCATGGATTATAATTCCTTTTGTGCTGCTTCAACTAATGCTTCTCTGCAAAGGTATGCTAGTAGAAATTTCTTCTTCGCATAGCCACGCTAACATGGGCCCCTCGATGGTTCGCTCCATGACACCACATCACCATGGATTTTCCTTTCCCCTCTCTTCACTAATGACCAGAGGGTACCAGTTATGTATGTCCTAGGGGTGTAGAGTAAGCCCACCTTCTCCAAGATATAGGATGTTAATCTACCAAGCACATTTGTCCTGAGAACATGACATTAAACTGTGACCTCACCCCATGCCTCGCACGTGGGGTACCCCCTCCTTGGACATTCTCCATGCCCACTAGTCTCCACAGGGGATGATATCCTCCTTATGTGAGTGGCGCTTTTCCATAGGGAAAGAGAAACCATCTCAGTGTAAGCCCATGGAATTCTTGTAGGAGGAAACACCCCTGCTCTTCCTTTCTTCATCGATCCCCATGGCTAGCAAAGTGTGTGATCAGAAACGATGCTTCTCCTTTCTTTGGTCTCAAATGCATCTCTCGTTGCACTTTGTCTCTATCAGTCCTCCCTCATAGAGTATGTCCCAACCTCATCAGGCTTATAACCATGCATACGACCATGATTCCTATTTGATTAGCGATCACGTGTAAGCCCAACTCCACTTCCCACAGATGCACCTTTCGTGACGCGATCATCAGGTCACTACTACCTCATGTTTCTCACACCAAGCATGACCCACGTGGTCTTAGAGTAATCATCGACTATGATATCATCATTGTAATCCTAGAGTGTAATCCCCATGCCATCTGAACTACAAGGTCATGGATCCTTTCTAAGGCAAGTTACCTAGGAAGCCTCCCTGAGGTTCAAGTCCGCCAACCATTGGACCCCAGGTCCACTTTAACGTCTATTCTCCAGCACCCCCTGAACTACGAGGTCTTTGATTCTTACTAAGGCAATGTATATAAGAAGCCTCCATGAGGATCAATCCCACCATCCACTTAGACCCCAGGACCTTATTCACGTTGGTTCACTGACTCCTACCTCATTCTGTGCAACTAAGAATGAAAGCCCCCACATCCCCTCCTGAACTACGTGGACTTTGATCATTTCCAAGGCAAGTTACAAAGGAACCCTCCTAGAGGTTCAAGACCACAAGCACACAGTCCTTGCGACCACCTTCACGTCGGTTCACCAAAACATGAACTACGTGGTTTTGATCCTTGCTATGGCATGGTACATAGGAAGCCTCCCGGAGGTTCAATCCCACAATCCATTGGACCCCAGGGCCCCCTTTATGTCGGTGTACCGACACCATGGGTCACCTTGGAGTGTAAGCCCCAAATTCCTCCATATTCTGATCTAAGTGGACTTTGATCCTTGATAAGACAAGGTACGTAGGAATCCTACCTGAGGTTCAATACCAACACCCAGTAGTTCCGACCCCCTTCACGTCAGTCTACCCTCGCCCTGCATGATGTTAAACAATGGGCCTCAATCATTGGTATGCTATTGAGACCTCATCTAGTGGTAAGCTGTTGTAACCCCATCTAGTGGTATGCCATTGAACCCCAATCGGTGGTAATCCTTTGTCATATGAACTACGTAGACATTGATTCCCTACCACGTGGATACGTTGGAAACCTCTACGAGGTGCAATCCCAAAACCATTGCCATCATCATGAAGATTCCATCCCATTCGCAGTACCCTTCATGAAACCTTACATCATCCATTTGCATCATTACCCATGCCACCACATCCTGGTGGGATCATGCCACCCAATTCCCCGTTCCAATTTAACTGCACTCATGTGGCCATGCACAAGATGGCCCCAGTATTGTTGTTTCCTCTAGGGGGTTCCTCCATATGATCCACTCTAGTCAGTGATCTGATCAGCCTAATCCAACTCTGTCGGATGATAAACATGTGACATACCCCATGTTAGACATGGGAAGCTGAAGAAAACTTCAGATACCTTCCCATGGAATACGATTCCCTGCGTTCAATGTGGGATACCTCAGGCTTCCGTGCCCTCGAGAATCCCTATAATAAGGGACAAAAGATAGACACGCCAATCCCCCAGCATCCAGACCCACCAGTGATGCCCAACGTGACTACTCCCCTACCCGAAGGTTGATTCCCTAACCAAAACCCTTGGAAAGTCCAGACATAAGCAGTGTAATTAACTAGTGTCCATGAAGAGATGGTGTGAGGAAGAGTTTCACGAACAACTTCATAAGTCTATGAGGGAGACCTGGAGTAGGTGATGAGTTCCATGGAGGAATCAACGGAAGGAAAAAAAATGAAATACCATTATCTCGTTTTGATCAAGGAGAAGACGTCCATGAATATGGATCATATGCTTCCCACCTTCTGAAAGTGGGAATGAAGGGAAACACAAAAATCATACCTCTCTTCCCCGAAGGAGACTGTCGTGGGCGCCCCGGTGAAAGCATTGGAAATAGAAATCGTGAACTTGGCATGAAATTATTCTCTCCAATATGGAGATTAGTAGCACTCGGGGCATTAATAGATTGATGTGTCTCCAGATTTAGATATCTATAGCTAGGTCCTTCCAAGAAAATAGCAGGCCTCAGGTGAAACTCACCAAATGTTGGGGTAGTATAACGTTGGACATCCATTTATATGATGTTGTCATCATGGATCCCGCTTACCGACCATGGAAGATGGGATGACAGAGGGGAATTGGTCATTCGTTCCATTTAATCTCAAAACAGATGAATTAATCTCCCATCTCTCCGGAATCAGGTTACTACATTTGGAACGTGATCACCTCTTGCACACTAGCACCGGGACAGGGGGAGCACTAACACAGCTGTACTGCGTGGTTCCACTGCTTCTGCAATGGCCTCAACCCCAATGGCCCTGAGGTATCCATGCCCCCTCTACCCATATGAGGTCATCCAGCAAAGGGTGATCAACGACCTCGTTTGTCGCTACGAGGAGGGCATAATCCCAACCCATTATATTGCCTGCCAGGATATGTAAGAATATGAGCCTCATCCCCAATGTCACTCTTGAGGTCTGCGCAGGCAGCCATTGCTCCCAAACACAACATACAACCACTTCTGGAGCCTTTCCACGGAGCACCTTGACAACTCCATTCCTTACAATGATGAGGTATGTGATACCCAAGCCAGCCCGGTCAGTGTCCCTTTCTAGGGACTCCTTGCGAGGGCTCCCACCTGGCCACATCAGTGCCGCCAGCTGGTCTTGTTGGATGAGGAATTTGTAAGCTACGTACCTACACCCCCCACCCCAGTATGTTCAACCTGATGCCATTGTCAGGCACAAAGCTGAGGAACCCTGCCAGGGTGCGTCAACGTCGACGACTACTATGGCCCGAGCCACCGTCGACACATATCATCAGTTACCTACCTACACTGAGTAGGCGCACATATATTCCCGACCAAGATCGAGGCCCCAACTGCCACATGGAAATGCCGGGTTGACTCTCTTGGTTGCTGGCATAAGAAGTGTCCATCGCGAACCAACATGCAGCTATGCCACCCCGTACAGAGGACCTCCTTATACCACTACAACAAAAAGCTTCGGCCTTACCCAATTTGAGGCTCAGCAAGGCAGTCCTCCTCATGTCACCCTCAACCTATATGAGGGTCTTCCTCATGGCATTGATGCTCAGCGCGGTGGTCTCTCCCGTGCCCACTCCACTGGGTATGAAGTCTTTCCTCCTACCCATGACCGCCGGTGCAGGGACATTGCACATCCAGTCTCTCTACCACACGGGGACCTTCCCCATATTCTTTTAACAGCAGGTGAAGTTACTCCTCGCCTTGGAAACCAGAGTGGTGAAGGCCAGCCTCATGTGAGGTCTTTCCCACTCAAGTTCTATCCATGGAGGTCCTCCCCATGTCCCCTTTGACAAATGTCCTGGTACATCTCACACCTCGGCTTTCTTGGGTGGAAACCCTATCCACCCAAACAGCACTACGACCAAATGACCCTATGTCAAAAATCTACCATGTCCTGAGGAACCACCAAGGGGATGGAAGGCAGGTCGCCGCAATCATAAGAAAAATCCTTAGAAGCTCCGGATGAAGATCAAACTTGTCCACTTCTCAGACTCTGAAGCGAAGTACGGCATAGCCCAAGAAGGCTCCCCTCACTCTTCTAAGTCAATGGGCCAGGGTAGGAACAAGGCGCATTGGCCTAGTACTCCCGGAATACAAGGTTAATATGATTCCCACCTCCCACTTCAAGTATATTCAAGAAGATGAAAATTAGGTTCCCCTGAAGGCTATGATCTTTCAATCACCACCATCGTCACCAGAGGCACTCTCTACCTCAATAAGAGATCACTGAGACCTATTCTAGTGTCCAATTGAAGGCGATCAGCATCACGACCCATCGTCGGTATCCATATCCCTGGAAACAGGAATGGTGGCCATTAGCCCATCTTATCACAACATAACAGCCAAGTCCCTACCCACTTCAGAGGAAAGCCCAAGACTCGGCAGTCCGTCAACCCACTTGACATACTCTTCACAAGCCAGCATGTTGTCCCTACGCTCTACCTCAGTACTTCTTCCTATTCCTCAGTTGCCCACATTTGACAAGTGGGTAAATCAAGGGCCAAACCCTGAATCTGAGCTGATGAGATTTTGGAACAACTTTGTAGCGGACCACTTCACTGAGAAGTTCTAGCCCATGATAGCGCATAACTTATGCATACCAGAATCCCTCACTCCTGTTGAATTTGAGTGTTTTTGCTACACCCGTGGGAGACACATTTCTACCTTCTTCATGATTGCGTGGTTTATCCAAGTATCTATGCACATTTAGAAGACATCTGTGAGCAGTGTGGTCTAGTCGATCTGGTTGCACTCCCTGTGGCCTATCACCCCAAATCACCATTTTATGGTGAGGACCTCTAGCAGAAATGCATTCAGAGTATCAAGGTACTCTACAAAATTATCAGGGAGGATACCCCAACATGAAAATCCTTGGCTGGGGGTAGTATGATGCCCTCCTCTTTAGTCCTATCCGGCAGCAGCCTGACTTGCAGGTCGACATTGAAGACATGCCACCAGGAAGGGTCACGGTCAACATGGCTGATATAGTCGATGAGGAGGAAAATCTAGAGCTTCCCGATGGAGACATACCCCCTAAGGCTGTGACACCACTATTGGACCCATAAGTGAGGATTACACTTTAGTAGAGGAACCAACTTCTTATACCTATGCACGCCAAGGAATTGGTACTCCGCCAGAATTTTGGTAAGGGAAAATAGCATGTCAGAGCTGTCAAGCACTCCGACCCATCCACTTCAGTGGAAAAGATGGAGGATGACCCCGATAAATCCACTATGCACCAACAACCTACTGTGAAGATGAAGCTGGTCGATGACCTCTTGGAGGAATGAGCAGTATAACGACGATCCGACCACAGCGATCCTAGTATAGGGCAGCAGGGGTTGGAAAAACAAACCCTCATCAAGATGCACCAAGACAGCCCTAATTATGCCGCTCCTACGGATAGGGCTGAAGTCGATGCTCACAGCAAGAGGGAACGGTACGAATCACCAAACCCTCCTAAACAACGCACCAACCCAATGAATCCTACTCTGGCTCCCCCGAACTCCCAAAGGGTTGCTCTACTAGCCGCTCCACAAGCCGCTGAGCCTATCTACCATGTTGAAGAACCCAAAAATGTGCTTGTGGTTAGGGACCCCCGTAAAGATTGGGACCCCCACCCAAATGATCATATGGCGGTGCTCATAGCCCGCCTTGAGGCATTTGAAACATGGAAGGTGGCAATACCACTAGATGGAAAGCAATATTCTCCATGGGTGGATGATATGCCCGCACCTCTGGGTTTCGGGAATCTCACCTTCTGCCCAATTAATGGGATGAAGGACCCACCACAACACATATCCCACTTCGACTCAAGGTGTCGGCCCATGTTAGGGACTCTAGAACAACAGGTTGCTGCCAAGTTCGCTATTTTTTTCAGACATTGGAGGGGCCATCATTTATCTGGTATGACCATCTCCCCATCAGAACTGTAACCAGCTTGGAAACCTTCGCAGGAAATTCCTCTACCAGTTTAGTTCCACCACCCAGAAAATGAGCATCACAGACCTCTTCAAGTGAAAAAAGGCATGATGAGTGAGACAATGACATTATTTCCTGGTGGAAAGGGTCACATAATCCCTTGACATTCCACCAAATAAAGAAAAACTACTGGTGATGTGCATTGGGAACATCAGGACAGAACTGGTTCCTTCTCGGATCACCCGAAACATCCCTAGAGGATTCCGCCACTTCTACGATAGGGCCCAGTGCCTGGAAGAAGCCCTACAACAGGCCAGCCAGGCACATCCGTTGCCCCATGTAATCTCAGTGAGGATGGCTACCAGAGCCAAGCCCACCGCAGTGTCCCAAATATAATCCCCCAGGCAACTGGAATTTCTACCAGTGGAACCAGCCCAGTAGCCTCACAGAGGACCTCCCCCTCAGGCGTAGCCTCGGGCTCAGTAGCGTCCACCTCAAAATCATCATGCGCCTCCGTGGAATGCACCGCCACCACCCAGGTGGGACAATCAGGGTCCTCCCCCTCGATAGGATCCTTCGGACCCTCTTTAGGGTCATGTTCTATTTGGAAAAAATCCCTCAAGGTATCATTGAAGCATTTTTGAGGTGATTGTGTTTGTTGACAAAGCAGACATCTATGTTGTGTTTGTTGACAAAGCAAACCATGGTGAATGAGTGTGTTGACAAAGGGGGTTTAAATGGTGATTTGTCGGGTTCGAGGGATGCTTTCAATGCTTTCAACAATCCATGATTGATTTATGAACCTTGCCAAAGGAATAGATGACCTGGAGGTGGTACAAAAAGAGCAGATACAAGGTGGCGTCGTTTTCCAGTGTTTGCCAAATTTATGGGCCTGAAAATCGCCAATGGAAGATGGAGTGATATGTTTTTGGAAAAGGTTGAGGAGAGAGAAATGAATGAGGTGCGCGGAAAAATTAAGTGTGGCGCACAAAATTAGTGGGTTGCGCGAAATCTTGAAGTGTGGCACGCAAAACAGCGGGTTGCGCGAAATTGTATTTCGCGCAAAAGATGTTTCAAGGCCGAAAGCTTGAAAATCGGTAAAGGTATGAGGCGCGCGAAATTTTGGAGGCGTGCGTGAAAAATTGAATTGGCGCACGAAATAGTGGATGAAGTATTTCGCGCAAAAGATGTTTCAAGGCCGGAAGCTTGAAAATAGGCAAAGGCACTAGGCGCGTGCAATTTTGGAGACCTGCGCGAAATAATTACGCGGTGCGCGAAATTCATGCGGATTGCGCGAAATAAAGGGATGAAGTTTTTCGCGCAAGAGGTGTTTCGAGGTCCGAAGCTCGGAAAATGGGAAAGGCATGAGGTGCGCGAAATTATGGAGCAGTGCGCGGAAAATGGTTGTGCGCGGAAGATTTGTATTTCGCGATCAAAGAAGATTACGCGCTCAAGGAGGGTTTTTCGCGCGGGGTCGATTTTGCCTATAAATATGAAGTGACCATCCTCCATTCAGAAGAGTTCAAGACATAGAAAATACCCAAGCTCTGGTGCGTGAAATTGAAGTTAGAAAGGGTGTTGCGCGTAAACTTAAAGTTTGCACGTAAAGTCAGCTGTTGCGCGAAAAGCTAAGGCTGCGCAGAAAGTTGGTGTTGGCGCGTAAAAGAGAGGTTGCACGAAAAGTGGATATCGCGCAAAAGCAGTGAATTGCGTGCAAGGAAGTTTCCAGGCTGCGCGTAATATTTGGAGGTCGCACGAAAAAGTAATTTCGCGCAAATCATAGAAATTGCGCGCAACACACCGTAAGGGTTGCGCGTAAAAATTGAGGTTGCCCGGTACATCCGGTGAAAAGTGAGATTCATCTGCGGGTGAAAGTTGGACTTCAACAGAGCATCTGCATACAAGAGAAGATGCATTCATTCATGAAAATGAAGAGACCTACAGGTCTATAAACTGTGAGTGGATTCCTTCCAAGAGCGGTGAGCTTAGGAAGAGGAAGAAGGTGATCCTCTCCACAGGCAGTGACCTAGAGAGAGAGAGACAGGGAGTGACCCTTGGGAAAGCAGTGAGCTGACCCTAAACATTGTAAAGGCAGTGAGCCTGGGCATAGAAGTGATCTAGCCCGAACCTTGTAATCCACATCTAGTGAAGTTTAGTGGAATTTGGTACGAACCGGCAACTTGTCGGCGTATGCTCCTTGGACGTAGCCCTTAGCGGCGAACCATGTAAAAATCTCTGTGTCTTCCTGCATACTTCCCTCTATTGCTTTCAAAACATCATTATCAAGTAATGGAGACAAGTTATCACAGTAACCACACAAGTGCAAACAAAGTGACCCTTGTAACAAAAAGTTCAAGATCCAATGGGGAAGAAAGAACTTTGAAAAAGAATATCCATACCCTGATTCACCCCCCCCTATAAGGGTATATAGGCCCCTATTGGACCTAACAATTGGTATCAGAGGGAAGGTTGCTGTTATCAGATTTGTTTGCTCCAACTTGGTGTAGTCGATCTATGTGGATAAAGAATCAGTCTGCTCTTATCTCAATCTGCCATGGCAAAGGGATAAACATCCAAGAATAAGCAGAAGTCAGGAGGTACTACTCAGTGTGGAAGTGTATATGGAAAATGTGTGATTCAACTAAACGAATCAAACAGCATGCTGAAGGAAGGCTTGGATGAATCAGAAAGGGAAAAGATTGATCCACTCAATCATGATGTTGTAATGAGTAAAGTACATGAGCATCAGAGTGATACTGAAACAGAAGAATAAATTGAAGGAAGAATAGATATGCGAGCTGAGTTAGAGGCTTCTCTTGAAGAGATAGATGTTTGGAGAGCCAAAACCAAGAATGCTAACAATGTTGTTCGCGATGCCAAACTCTACATGCAGCAGCAGGAAGAAGAAACGTCCGAATTGATAAAAAAAATGAGAAACTCAAGTTATCTGCACCAGTGAACTCAGAATCAGTTAGTGAGTATAAGCTTAATATTGAATAACAAAAAAGGGAGATCGATGGCTTGAATATAAAAGTGAAAGATCAATTCAAGAGCATCGAAGAACCTAATATTCCAAGTGACGTTGGAAACACTGAAGAAACCAAATCTAAAGATATCCAGATCACGGAATTGGAGTTTGAGGTCAACAAGATGAAAGGCTTAAATAAATGGATTATTGATATAGTTACTGACCTAACAGAGAAGAATGACTCTCATGTAGAAGAACTACAAAAGATGTCTAAAATGAAAGGAAAACAAAAGGCTGATGATTATGAAGAGAATCAAAAGTTAGATAATGTTCAGAATCTGAAAGCTAGAAATGATGATCTAGTAGCACAATTTTCTGATGAAGTTCAGAAGAATCGAAGCCTACAACAAGAAAATGAATCTGTCTCTAAATCTGTTTCTGAGGAAAAATTGAAAGTTGTGAAACAAAGTGCAATGGTGGAAAAGATGACACGTGAATTAGAAGATGAGATGAGAAGAGGGAAGCTTCTCAAGAGAGAACTTTATCTCCAACTTGAATCAAGGGAGACAGAGATTCAAAAGTTGGATGAAGAGCTAGAATCAGTTAAGAAGGAATTAAAGAGTTCCAATGATAGAGGAAATACTAAAATGAAGGATGCCTTGCATTTACTATTTGATCATCCTTCGACAAGTGATGATAAAATGAAGATCAAATATGCTGTTTCGGAAAAGAAACAACAGAATATTTTCTCAGCTCAAAGACCAGCAAGTTTTGGAAAAGCTAGTATTGTATTTGATGAATCACCTCCCATGCATGATAAGAAGAGAGCCGTGAACAACTCCAGAAATGGAGAAAATCATGTTGGTGCGGGAGATAGGCCTAAGAGGATAACTACAAGAAGAAGTGATGACATGTGCTATTTCTGTGGGATTCAGGGCCACACGTCAAGCTTCTGTCTAGAGGCACAAGAATACATCTCAGGCTGTGAAAATAGAAACATTACTAGATCTGAGATGAAGAAGCGTCATGAGAAATCAGAGAAGAGAGTCTCTCTGAGGAAAAAATTCATCAGATGCTATTTCTGTGGAAGAAAGGGACACACAATGAGTATGTGTCAGGAAGCACAGGAGCTCAATATTAGAAGAGGATCTCAAGGTGCATCAAAATCTCGATAGAGAAGTGATGAAATGAGGTATGCCTTTAATGGGAAATGTTTTATATGTTCTGATTATGGGAATTTGGCAAGACATTGCTACAAGAAGAAAGAAGGAAAGGGAAAGGAACATGAAAGGAGATTCCCGACACTAGTGGTGTATAATGAGAAATCATACACTGGGAGACAATGTGGAAAGTTGGAGAACAAGTTTAGAGCCTTAGGGGAATCACATGGAGCTGAACGAAAGGTGTATCATTCACCATCTCTGTCACACTCACAACCTCTCTCTAAGAAAGAACATGACCATATCTGGAAGAAAAAGAGAGGAATCACTACAGTTGTGAGTAAGGAGAAAGTACATTTAGTGGAGGACCCACTGCTAATGAAAAATAGGGTGGTGACTCATAAATCTTATAAAAGTCATATAAACAAAGAATACATTGAAAAATTTGCAAGTCGTGTGCCACAACAAGTAGTGGAGAAAAGAGGAAGACCCTTGCAATGGTGGAAGAAGCAAGGGATGATGGAAAGAAAAGAGATTCCTGCTCAGAGAAATAATCAAGGAAAATGGAATTTTGGTAGAACATCAAAGAAATAAATGTGCACTAGTGGGTTTAAACCCCAAGTGGTGAGAAAGTCCAGGCCTACCAAATATACATATCAGAAAAAGGCTCAGAATGTAGGCAATGAATGCCTAGTCATATGGCCCGAACAGTTGAAGTTGGCTAGGCAGTTGGAGGAAGCAAGAAAGGAGTGTGATGACCTCCAAGAAAGAATCAAAGGGTTGACCCATCAGGATCAACCAAAATCCTCATCTTGAGGAGTCTGAAAGAGAACCCCCTCTCCCTATGTATATAAATGCTATTTACTGATGATTGATGTGTTTCAGGTTTTAGGGAGATACGATCCAAGGGGAAGTGGCATCTAAGGATGCGAAGTGGAGATCTGATATGCTCTACAGGTTAAATTGATTCAAATCAGGAACCAGGGATGAAGAAGAAAAGATGCAACTGAGCACAATTAAAAGTGATTGTGTTATTAGCTTTATCTCTTGTTTCCTACACCGAGTTCCAACTCAGTAGGCTTAGAGATTTTGTTAATGGCTCAATGAGGAGTGCCAGATTAGTATAAATGTTTCACGTGGAGAACAATGGTTATGGGTCTCTACCATTGGGCCTAACAGATAGAAGTGTTGTGTAGCACAGGGGGAGAATTCAACAACAAAATCAGATGCAAGATTCATCAAGGAAATAATTGGATGACCCAGCTCAAGTGTTGTCTATCGAGAGAAGACATACTATGAGAGAAGCAGCATTGATCAAGAATTTCATGTTTATTTATTTTGACCTATCATTGTGGTAACAGCTGACTGTTTTCAGGATACCAAGAAGATGTGAGAAGAAGTTGAAAGGAATGATTTCATTGAACAATGACACAGAGAAAAGTAGCTAAAAGAAATGAAGCCACTGAATAATGAGTCATAGAGAAATTTCTTGATGAAAGTGTTGAAGAAGAAAGAAACACAGGGGGAGAAGAAGAGGCTGAGGGTGACTCAGAAGAAGATACTGATGATGAGTATAAGGAAGTAAAATCCTTATCTGCACAAAAGACAAAGAATCGAGCTAAAATTGACAGGCAGAATATCATCAGTGATCAGTGAGCTCATGTTCAGACAAGCAGAATGAAATCACTACAGCAAGACATCATTACTATCATAGGTTGAGTCAAAATGATTTAATGATGCAACTGATGAAGATAACTGGGTTCAGTCCATGAATGAAGAGCTAAATCAGATTGGGAAGAACCAGACATGGGAGATTGTTTCGAGCCCAGTAGACAAGAATGTCATCGGGACTAAATGGGTCTATCACAACAAGAATAAGACTGAAGATGGAACATTGATTCGGAACAAAGCACAGCTCGTGTGCAAAGGATACTCCCAGAAAGAAGATATTGAAGTTTATGAGACATTTGAACTGGTTGCAATGCTAGAGACAATCAAATTATTCCTAGCTGTTGCAGCACACTTGGTCTACAGGTGACACAGGGAAAGAATGGAACATTCACTTCTCAATCAAAATATGTAAATAGGGTTTTGGAATGATTTGGAATGGATAATTCCAAAGAAATGAAAAATCCGGTTGCTACCCGGATGAAATTATCAAAAGATGGGGATGGAAAGGCAGTTAATATCATAGAATAAAGGCAAATCATTGGAAGTTTGTTGTACTTAACCGCAACAAGGCCTGACATTGTTTCCGCCACATGCAAAGTAGAAAGATATCAGAGCAATCCCAAGGAAATCCACATGATTGTAGTGAAAATAATACATTGGTATATATAGGGCACAGTGGATTTCGGCCTGACATATACTGATAAATCTGATATAGAGTTATTGGGATATACTGATGCAGACTGAGCCAGTTCAGCAGATGATAGAAAATCAACGTCAGGTGGTGCATTCGATCTTGGTGGATTGTGTATTTCTTAGCTAAGAAAGAAACAATATTGTATTTCATTAAGCACCGCAGAAGCTGAGTATATTGCGGCCACTCAAGCATGCACACAGTTATTGTGGATGAAGCAGCGGCTTGAAGATATGGGAGTTGAAGTGAAGTCTCTGATCGGAATCCAGTGTGATAACTCAAGTGCTATAAATCTCAGCAAAAATCCCATCCATCACTCAAAGACAATGCACATTGAGATCAAGTATCATCTCATCAAGGAGAAGGTTGAGCAGGGAATCGTGAAGTCGGAGTATGTGCCTACAGAGCTACAGGTTGCAGACATTCTGACAAAGGCCTTACCCAAGGAAGCTTTTGAGAGGCATCTACTGGCTCTGGGAGTTCAGTCGATTCCCCGCACTTGAAATAGTGTGGATGTGGAATCCCCCCTCTCCCCGAGGTATGATGTGTTTTTCCCTAATATGCTGATATGTGTTCTCTACTATGTTACAGACTACAAAAGAGTGTCCTTTGGGTTCGTTGACAAAGGGGGAGAAAAGTGTTTGTTAATTTGTTAAAGGAGGATAAAATAGTGATTGTTCAAGGGGGAGACAGTGTGCAGATTTGATATATCCTAATTGATACGGGGAGAAGCTGACAGGTGGAGTTTCCAGAAAGGGGGAGCAATGAGAAAGGGGGAGTGTATTAAATCTAACGATGCTAGAAGTGATCGATCAAAGAATATATATCACGATAGCTGAGGATCGTGATAAAAGCAAAAGAGAGGTTTTGGAAAGTGGTATGAATACTTCCAAACCAAACATTGGTCTTCCAACAAGTCCATCGACAATTGGTATCAGTTTAGTACAAATTGGTATCAGTGTGGTGTCAACAGTGGATGTCAGAGATGAAGTGATTCATTGATGAACTTCTCATTTACTATTGTTTATCACGACGAGCATTACTCATGTGGGCTTAGAGTATGTGTTGAGTAAATCCTTGATCGCTATCAGAATCGCAATGAGGTGAATGGTGGATGAAGAATTAATTATGTATCTTTCCATAGAAGAGTTGTCAACAACCCCAAAGGGGGAGATTGTTGGGAAATAATCCCTCAAGGTATCATTGATGCATTTTTGAGGTGATTGTGTTTGTTGACAAAGCAGACATCTATGTTGTGTTTGATGACAATGCAAACCATGGTGAATGAGTGTGTTGACAAATGGGGTTTAAATGGTGATTTGTTGTGTTCAAGGGATGATTTCAATGCTTTCAACAATCCATGATTGATTGAAGAACCTTGACAAAGGAATGGTTGATCTGTAGGCGGTACAAAAAGAACAGATACAAGGCGGTGCCGTTTTCTAGTGTTTGCCAAATTTATGGGCCTGAAAATCTCCAACGGAAAATGGAGTGATATGTTTTTGGAAAAGGTTGAGGAGAGATAAATGAAAGAGGTGCGTGGAAAAATTAAGCGTGGCGCGCAAAATTAGCGGGTTGCGCGAAATCTTGAAGTGTGGCGTGCAAAACAGCGGGTTGCGCGAAATTGTATTTCGCGCAAAAGATGTTTCAAGGCCGAAAGCTTGAAAATCGGTAAAGGCATGAGGCGCGCGAAATTTTGGAGGCGTGCACGAAAAATTGAAGTGGCGCGCGAAATAGTGGATGAAGTATTTCGCGCAAAAGATGTTTCAAGGCCGGAAGCTTGAAAATAGGCAAAGGCATTAGGCGCGCACAATTTTGGAGACCTGCACGAAATAATTACGCGGTGCGCGAAATTCATGTGGATTGTGCGAAATAAAGGGATGAAGTTTTTTTTGCAAGAGGTGTTTCGAGGTCCGAAGCTCGGAAAATGGCAAAGGCATGTGGTACGCGAAATTATGGAGGAGTGCGTGGAAAATGGTTGTGTGCGGAAGATTTGTATTTCGCGATCAAAGCGGATTACTCGCTCAAGGAGGGTTTTTCGCGCGGGGTCGATTTTGCCTATAAATAAGAAGTGACCATCCTCCATTCAGAAGAGTTCATGACATAGAAAATAACCGAGCTCTGGTGTGCGAAATTGAAGTTAGAAAGGGTGTTGCGCGTAAACTTAAAGATTGCGCGTAAAGTCACCTGTTGCACGAAAAGCTATGGCTGCGGAGAAAGTTGGTGTTGGCGCGTAAAAGGGAGGTTATGCGAAAAGTGGATATCGCGAAAAAGCAGTGAATTGCATGCAAGGCAGTTTCTAGGCTGCGCATAATATTTGGAGGTTGCACAAAAAAGGAATTGCGCGCAACACACCGTAAAGGTTGCGCGTAAAAATTGAGGTTGCCCGGTACATCCGGTGCAAAGTGAGATTCATCTGCGGGTGAAAGTTGGACTTCAACAGAGCATCTACATACAAGAGAAGATGCATTTATTCATGCAAATGAAGAGACCTACAGGTCTACAAACAGTGAGTGGATTCCTTCCAGGAGTAGTGAGCTTAGGAAGAGGAAGAAGGTGATCCTCTCCACCGGCAGTGAGCCAGAGAGAGAGAGACAGGGAGTGACCCTTGGGAAAGCAGTGAGCTGACCCTAAACATTGTAAAGGCAGTGAGCCTGGGCATTGATGTGATCTAGCCCAAACCTTGTAATCCACAGCTAGTGAAGTTTAGTGGAATTTGGTACGAACCGAAAACTTGTCGGCGTATGCTCCTTGGACGTTGCCCTTAGCGGTGAACTAAGTAAAAATTTTTGTGTCTACCTGCTTACATCCCTACATTGCATTCAAAGCATCATTATCAGGTAAAGGATACAAGTGATCATAGTAACCACACAAGTGAAAACAAAGTGACCCTTGTAACAAAGAGGTCAAGATCCAGTGGGGCAGAAAGAACATTGAAAAAGAATATCCATACCCTGATTCACCCCCCCCCCCCTCTCAGGGTTTATAGGCCCCTATTGGCCCTAACATGTTCCACGACACCCTTCTTGAACAGAAGAAACCGAACCTACTCATTCAATGAGAATCAGGTCCCCACCTATTTTAGAAGCACCTTAGAGCATGGTATTGTACGGCTTCCTGAGTGCAGAATGATGGAAGAGGTGAATCTCACTGATCACCCCAACTACTACCCCTATAATCGGATTCTGGTGCACACCCTAAAGAAGTGATATGTGTTTAAATATTTGCTCCAAGACCATTTCAATAACAACGCAGTCAGGCTAGGCCCAACCCCAAAACATGTGGCAGGTGTTTTTGTAAGTTCAGACGGTAGTAGAAATAGTGAAGGCAAGTTGCACCAGGTTTTCAACTGCGGGTCCCAGAAGTATGATGACTCGATGGCTCGCAAAACGGTTTCCCATGCACAGGGTATCATTCAGGCACACCTGATTCAGTCAAATGCTTCAGAAGCTGTGGTCACCACTTATGCATCATCATATCATCCGAACTCTTACAAGAAGAGCATGAATCAGTGACACAAGGGAAAGCAACACGCCCCACCAATTCCATCATCGTCCCACACTCTCGGTGACTATATTCTCTCGAAAAGGGGATCCCTCCAATAATACACGTAGTGATGAATGAATCTTCAAGTGATAGTCAAGGGTACGCTTTGGTTAATACCATGGATTTGGTAAACACCTATATAACTCCTAACTACGGGGAGTGGTAGGAGAACTTCCCCAATCTCCATAGATGACACCGATTTCAGTGTAGCCACGACAACATGGGTCATCAGGGCACATCAGTTGGCACCTCGATCCAGGCCATGCATGCCACTGAGACTGGACAATTGGCCTAGCACAAAACTCAGTAGACATAGCCTCTTTATCCAGTGTCATCGGGCCTGTCTCCACCACCGTTTGTGCTACTAGATCAGGTAGAACCACAATGGACATGGCATGACCAGCTTCTCCCCACAACATGACCATCTCATTGGTTCTGTCCTCAGCTGAAAGCTACTCTATGGGCTTCGACTAGTGAGTAGCGGGATATACCCACCACCAGTGATGTTTCGGTCTGGCTGGTAGGGCCCTCCATGCCTTCTATCACAGAGCAGCTCACTACAAGTAGAATTTCGTGCCTGGCATGGAAATACGACTTTCTCAAGCACCATTCCATAATACCAACATAGAATTCCATCCTTGAATCCCTTCTCTTATCGTCAGATTTGGGAGAGGCCCTTGATGCGGCTTTAAGAAGCCCCCTCTAGTTTGAGACAAAGGTAATAGCTGCAGAATCCTTTCATGATGAAGCACTTGAGAATGTCGAAGGTCAGGCCATCATTTCATTGTCTATATAGGATGAATGCTCCCCTATATAGGGGAACATCCACCCATTGTACATCACCAGATAACTTAACGACGTTGAGGTTCATCGCTGTCTCATTGACATTGGCTCTATGACCAACCTTATCCTGACACGGAGGCTACATAAGATATGGTTATCCGAATATGCCCTATATCCATCAGATTTAAGAATCTAGGGTTATGATAGGATAGAGTGGACCCCAGTTGTTAAGATCCATTTCATAACCCATTTTAGCGGCCTAGTGGCCAATATTGATTTCTTGGTTGTCTCCCAGGACACCGCTTACAATGCATTGATGTGAAGACCATGACTGCACATGCGTGCATCGGTCCCCTCATCGTATCACCAATGCCTCAAGTACTCCCTTAATGGTTGAGTAGGCATACTCCAAGGTGATGCATCTCATTTTTCTTCTTTTGAAGCCCTCTTACAAGATTTCGACTATTACAAGATCAAGGATAAGTAGATTCAGGCAAGTAAGGTTGAGCCCATCATGGTCGCAACTGACCCCTGGTCAAGTCTAGATGACGCCTACGTCTTCCTGATCAATCTATTGGAGGCCAAAACCCTCGATATGGGGAGATGCATTTTTGTCTCTCGCACAAGAGGAAACCTTATTCCCAAGCCCATGTGGTGGATGAAAATCACCTCATACTTCTACATGAACTAGGATCAGGTGAACCCATAACCTCCTACCCCCGTATGATATCAGGATGTTACCCCCATGGTAATGATAGTACGTTCATATGTGTCTATTCCACCTGACTGGGATTACTCGGCTTAAGAAGACGTGCCACTACTACTGTGATATCATCAATGGTGGCCCCTTGAGCCAAAGTCCACATTGGATAGGATCAACTACCTTCAATGCTATGATCTCAATAGAACGTGAATATCCCGATACGTTTCCACCGATGAAAAGGCTGAAACCAACCTCCCATTGGGATAAGTTGACCAAGAGGAAGCAACTCCCAATAGAGATTCCCCCTACATAAGTCAAGAAGAGGATCTAGAAAATTCTCCCTCTTCCATTGAAGAAGGTGTCTCCACCACGGTCGATGAACCGGTACATGTGAACCTTGGTAGAGAGGAAGATCTGAGACCCACATTGATCAGTGCCGACATGCATCTTGAGGAGCAGTAATGGTACATAAATTTCCTAAAGTAGCGTCTATATGTTTTTTCCTTGAATTATGACAAGATTCTAGGAAAGGATCCTCGTGTATTTCTCCACCACCTCGGTCACCCTGCAAATCGTTGTGGGTTCGAGAAGCCTCCCAGAAAAAAGCACCCTTCTAATGGTTCCACAGTTGAGGCCGATGTTGAAAAACTCATCATGTAAAACATCATCCAAGAGGACCAATACCCCCATTGGCAAGCCAACATTTTTCCAGTCAGGAATAAGAACAGACATATTAGAGTCTGCATCGACATCTGGGACCACAACCCTCACTGTCCGAAGGATGATTTTCCTCTTCCAGTGACAGAATTGTTGACTGACGCTATGGATAGGTTGAAAGCCCTCTACTTCATGGATGGTTTCTCAGGATATAATCAGATTCAGATGGCCCCTGAGGATAAAGAATTCACTACAATCAGGGTTCCCCAATGTACTTTCGTTTACCAAGATATGCCATTCGTCCTGAAGAATGCAGGTGCCTCCTATCGGTGGGCCGTGCACCGCATATTCAATCCAATCCATGGGACATTGGTGGAATTATATGTTGATGATAAGGTGGTCATGTATCGCAAGCGCTAGGACCATCTCAAGGACCTTGAAAAAGTGTTCTACTTCCTTCTTTCCCGCCACCTGATGATGAACCCATTGAAATGTTTTTTCGGGGCCACCTCTGTAAAATTCATTGGCTTTGATGTCAGGTACTGGGGCATTGAGATCATCCCCGAGAAGGTCAAGGCCATCAGCAAGATGTCTCTCCCAAGAAATATGTGGGATCCTTGAAGTTTCCAAGGCCACATGGCCTAGATACTCCGATTCATTGCGAATATGGTTGGAAACTGTATGTCCTTTTCTAAGATCATGAAGAAACTCTCTATATATGAGTGGGATGAAGGGTGCCAGACCACATTCGAGGAAATCAAGCAGTATCTACTCCAACCTCTGGTCTTGATGCGCCCCATCTATAGAAAACCACTGATCCTGTACATGACTACCCTGGAACAATCTCTTGGATCCCTCATCACCCAGAAGAACAATGATGGGATGGAAAACATCCTATTCTACCTCAACTGCATGCTCATCAATACAGAGACAACATACTCCCTCATCAAAATTAGATTCCTTGCACTTGTATTTTCCATGAAAAAGTTGTGACACTACCTACAGCACCACGAGGTATAGCTAGTGTCACAGGTAGACCCACTAAAGTACATTCTAATGTTGAATATGTTGACCAGACCTCTAGAACGGTGGGAAGTAATCTTCAAACAGTTCGACATCTAGTTCATGCCTCAGAAGGCTATCGAGGGACAAGCAATGGTATATTTATTATTTTTCCCATAAAACACCTTCAGACCAGTCCCTATCCCGGGATTTTCCCAATGAGGAAATCCTATCGGTAGATCCTGTTATCCCATGTTGGCAGATACACTTTCATGGTTCCTTCTAGATCCCCACAGGCAGGAGAGTCAATGGTCCTAGGCTCAACAAAGTAGGCATGGGTATCGTCTTCATCACCCTAGAGGAAGCGATTATTCCATAATCATTCCTATTGTCATAGGGCTGCACCAACAATTAGGAAGTGTATTAGGCCCTCATTACTGTCCTTGAGCTGTCCCACAAGATAGATGTTCCCCATTTACTTGTGAAAGGGGATTCCAAACTAGTAATCAAGAAAATCAATGGTGACTATGCCGTCAGAAAGCCAGAGCTCATACCATTGTCGGAGTGCACCCTCTGGTTAATGGACTAGTTTCAATATCGTCCAGAAGTTACTAAATTCCCTCAATCATAGAATGGTAAAGTCGATGCTCTGGCCTACCTAGCTGCATCTCCTACAGTACCCGAGTAGGATGATCTAATTATACACATGGAACATTGAAGATTCATTTCTCCCATTATCCCAGATGACGAAGACGGCCTACGAGAAAGATATCTTACCACTGGTGCCTCCATGTCAGGACCCCCAGTCCCTCAGATGTAGTGGTTGAAGAAACTCCCCACTAGAGAGCCCCTTTTGTTGAGTTTAACCGAAATGGTTGCCTCCCGGCTGATCGGGCCGAGCGTGAGTGAATCCAATGTCGCGCGCTATAGTTTACCCTCTAAAGTGGTCCCAATATTGAGAAGATCCTCTACAACTGCGGGTTCGATGGTGTTCCCCTTCATTTCTTACAAGGAGTCAAGATTTCTCAGGTCATGCATGAGGTTCACATTTGTTCCAGCAACACCCACCTGACTAGGCCGAAGCTGTCCCATCAGATCTAGAGATTGGGATACTTCTTTCCCTCAATGATCCATGACTGCATCGAGTTCTCCATGATATGTCAGGCATGCCATATTCATGCTAACCTCTTGCATCAGTAGCCTGAACCTCTCCACACCACCAAGTAATCTAGGTCATTTGTGATATGGGGACTTGATGTCGTTGGACCATACCCACTGGAAACAAGTCACTAGTGCAGGTTAATCCAAACCACCGCAGATTTATTTTCAAGGTGGGCATAGGAAATTCCGCTGAAGGAGGTCAAGGCCCATTCTATCATTGATTTAATGAGATCCAATATCATCTACCGGTTTAGAGTCACTCACACCATCCTCACGGATAACGACACTAACTTCCTAGCAACCGAGATTATGAAATTGCATGCCAAGTACAACATCTGTTTGAACCATAACTCCAACTATCATGCATTGGAAAATGGGTAGATCGAGGAGTTCAACAAAACCCCCTATAAAATTATGCAGTAAATGGTTTGTCAGAATTATCCATATGCCATCATTATACATAGTGGTCTATGATAAGCAAGCACCAGATAAAGTAGCCAAAATTTGTCTAGATGAATTTGAAGCACTTGACGAGAATAGGCATTGAGCCCTACACAATCTGGAAAGGCATTAGAATAAGATAGGTAGACCCTTCAACAAGAAGGTTCACCATAGATCTTTCCTATATGGTGACTTGGTATTGTCCCTCATGGCGCAGATGATCCCTGGTAGCAAACCACCAATGTTGGAGCTCGAATGGGAATGACATTACATAATTCACAATATTTACCTTAATAGAGATTACTACATGGTAACCATGGATGGTGAGAGTTTAACACCTCACACCAAAGCCAAATTACTCCTGAAATACTTTTCCTGAGCCTCAAGGTCCAACACGAGCCTGAACTGTCTGGTCCGGCAGTACCCTAAATTTTTTGGTCCTGCCCGACCTTAAAATGGATGGTCTTGCTTGACTCAAAACTATAGAATGGTCTAGCATAACATTAAAATGTCCAGTCTTACATGAATTTAAACTACGAGTCATCCTGCATGACATTAAAATTCATATTGAGAACTACATATGGCATGATTCCCATTCTCATGGGATTTGTAGGAACGCTCACACGTCTCATCTTGGTACCAGCCCCGAACTCTTCCCATTGAGTATTCCCCCTGGGAATAGTTCTCTTTGAGGATCCTCACATGATATGGTGTAGGATTCCACATCCACACTCATTCTAATATTATAATGGTTTCACCATGTTCCCACTCCCCGTTATTTTTTCATCCCACATCCACACCAATTGACGTTAAATTGCATGTCCTTCAAGAACTACGTATTGATCGATTACCATCTTTATGGGATATGTTGGAAGGCATGGATATTACATCTGTTGGCCTAGACCAAACACCAGAGTCTTCCCCATGGGACAAGACAGATCGTGGGTGCACAGTTTTCCCCAATTTACGTCAATCTCGTCTCGATCTGGTCGTACATCCCACTCCCCAGAGGTGTCCGCCTCTTTCTCCTCCGTTCTTGACTTTAAAATTTATGAGTACAACTATTGTTCACCCAATCCTTTGATTGGGACTCCCTCATCTTTCCCATCCAGAAGGGCCCCCGAATGGTATGGATACCAGGCCTAAGGGATCTCTTACCACTTCGGGCTGACGCCCTTGTGGATGTTGAGCAACAAAAAAGATACGAGTCCCACATTGTCAATATGTTCAGTAGTTGATGCTCATTATTTGTTCCAATTTTAGGTCACTATAGAGAATATGTGTTTCGAACATGATCAACTGTTGTACTACGACATTGGAACCGCCCCAAGATGTCCCAAATATTGATTGTAGTGGTTAATTCTCCCCAGATGTATCTCTAAGGGACAAACTCCCTTCGGGCCAAGCTAGCTATTATAACCCATATGACAGGGAGGGCTGAGACCGGCTCATTGTTTCCCACACCAAGCACTACTCACATGGGGAATAGACATGTGATAAGGTGGTAACGACAGAAGTGGTAGTATGGTTACTAATAGTTCATCCTCACTGCATGAAGTTAAATTCAAAACTTGTTGGGCCTTTTCGACCGAGACCCATCCTCAGGACTCTTATCCTTTTTTGCACCTGGTCTAGGTTCACTCTTATCAGATTGTACGGTGTGGTAAGGGATTATGTAAAAATTAATGTTGGGTTATTCTCCGGTTCGTAAACATCTACAGATGAGATACCTTACCCTTTTTCTCATCCACATAGCAAGACATTAAACTGAAAATTGGTTTGGCTTTTTTGACTGAGGCCCAGCCTCAGGCCCCTTGACCTTTTTGTGCCCCCGATCCGGGTTCTCTATTATGGTATTGTATGGTGTGGAATGGGATTATTTCCTCATTCACGTTGGGTTGATCGTGGTTCCGTACACATCCCCAGATGAGATACCTTACCCTTTTTCTCATCCTTACTACAGGTCGTTAAACTGCAAACTGGTCGGGCATTTTCGACCGATGCCTAGCCTCAAGCCTCGTGGCCTTTTCGAGCCCCAACCCAGGTTCTATCTTATGGGATTTTATGGTGTGGTATGGGATTATGTACTCATTCAAATCAGGTTATTATCTATGTCATAGACATCCCTGGATGATATACCTTACCCTTTTTCTCATCCTCATGACATAACGTTAAACTAAAAACTGGGTGTTCCTTTCTGACTAAGGCACAACCTTAGGCACCATGGTCTTTTCGGGCCCTGACCCAAGATCCTATTTTGGGTTGTATGGTGTGTAATGGGACCATGTCCTCATTCATGACGTGTTACTCACCGTACCGTACACCCCCCTCATTAGTGTATCTTACCCCTATGTGCGCTTCCAGAACTACATGTTGCTTGATTCCCATCTATATGGAATACGTATGACCACCCGAGCATCTCATCTTTGGGTCCTACCCCATCTCGTAGGGGTTTCCATATTATCCAAGCCCCTAGTCCCTTATTCGTCAATTCACCAATGTGCCTAAGTGTACTATGGTTTTGTACTTGGAATGTCGGACTCTACCAAGATAGGCTTTTTCCCATTTTTCATGCTTCATGTTCACCTTCATTAGGGCTTCAATCACCTTTCACATCCAAAGGTACCCCCAAATGGCATGGATTCTAGGCCCAAGGGATCTACTACCATTATGGGCCAACATCCTCAAGGGTCTCAAACATCAAATCATTACAATTCCCGCATTGTGAATATGGTCAGGGGCTGATTCTCATTAGTTTTTCCTCATTTTAGGCTAACACGATATAAATACTATGATTCGAACAAGGTCAATAGTCATCCTCTATCATCACACCAATTCCATTAATCCCAAAATTTCAGTTACATGATTCACATCATTCTCCACCTCATCATTTCCATGTAGAACTTCTAAACTCTTAGTACTATTCCTCTGTGCGCATCTGCATGTTAGGTGGAAAAAAGGCATGATAAGGTGATAACTCAGGGCTTCACTAGTTCCCCCATTACATGTATTTCTCATATTGAAAATAACTTTTCCGATCTTGTTTCCTACACTGTGTTCAACTCATGTAGGCTTAGGGATTGGGTTAAGGTCCACCTTTACTTGGGGTAGTCCTGCTTCTCCATGGTCCGTGTTCTAAGACCTTAAACTAAGATATTTTCGTATTGCCCCATTGTAGAACTAAATATACCGTGAATCCCATATCCATGGGTTATGTAGGACAACCTGAACATATAGACATCAAGCCCAAAACTATGACTTATAAATCTCCCTTTCACCTTAGCCCCTTGGCCTACCCATCACGGGGAGGGGAGTTATGATGTGGAATGAGACTATTTCCTCATTCATGTGGGGTTTGTAATGACCACACCACATAACTCTCCCTCTTGAGAGTTCTCTATCCATGTATTTAGTACTCATGACTTCCAATTGGTTACTCTCAAGTCGAGCACCCTCCTTGACACTTGACGGTGATGCACCAATATGCTTAAGAGTACTCTGGTTCAGCATTTGGAGTGTTGGATTTTGTGTGGAAATGCTTTCGCCCATTTTCAGACTTTTTGTTCACCTTCATTTGGGATTCCACAATCTTCCAAACTCGAAGGGACACCCAAATGTAATGGATTCTAGGACCATGGGATCTCCTGCCATTATGGGACAACATCCTCCAGGGTTTGAGAAAACAAATCTATACAAGTCCTCTGTTGTGCATATGGTCCGTAGTCGACGCTCGTTTATTTCTCCTCATTACAGGATAATCCGATATGGATGATATGTTTCATACATGTTAAACAGTCATCCTATATCATCATGTCAACCCCTTTAATATATGAATGTTTGTTACATTATCCACATCATTTTCTGCCCCGTCATGTCATGATAGAACTTTAACACTCTTGACACTACCCATCAGTGCGTATTTGCACATTAGGAGGACAAAGTCGCGGTAAAGGAGTCGTACTACGATCCACACTGACTTCCCTTATCCATGGTCTAAGCTCTAAGAAAATAAACTAATATCTCTTTTAGTACTACTCGTGGCTTGATTCACATCCTTATGGGATACGTAGGAACACCCAGAAATATTGTCTTCAGGTTCAGATCAATTCGGAGCTAGTTTCTCCTATCCCTTCCATCTAACCTCTATTTATTTCCCTTGGCCCAAGGTCCCTTTCTCGGAATCGTGTATGGTGTGGTATATGATTATGTACTCATTCACATCAGGTATGTTTTATTTCCCCGTTCACATTCCCCATTTATCCTCATCTCTACGACGTATGTTCCACGTGACCATAAAATGAATGCCTAGTCCCACCAAATGACCCTAAACATTGACATTATCATCCTAGCCACACGGTGAAAAATGGTACTGCATCGTGATGTACTCATTCAAGTGGAAACCATGTTGGGTATCAGTAACCCACCATACCATCATTCAATACCTACATACATATTGATTCTTGTGGCGATGTCGGGACTAGCTATCCTAGGCCTCTCTCTTCTTAAAAAAACCATTCACTTTAAATTACTAGCAAGATATATCAAATATCTCTTATTTTGGTTAGAGGGCCACACCCGCAAGCCACATTTATCACTAGCACTGGTACCTTATAGTGAGGCCTCCTAGAACTACGTATAGCTTGATTACAATTATCATGAGATATGTAAGAATGTTCGAGCACTTCCCTAATGGGACCAGCATAACTCTAATTTCTCATCCCTCTACTGAACAACATTCCATAGAACACCCGGTAATATGGGACTATGCCCTTATTCACGTCATGTTTCATAATTACTTACAATGTTTCCCCTGCACTACTTGCTAATCCATGGTCTGAGCTCTATCACCATAAACTAAGACCACTCTGTGTCCTTGCTGCAAGACATCAAAATGCATGAAACCTTCCAAAAATATGTTGGGATTGATTCCCATCCTCATGGGATATGTAGAGACACCCAACAATTTCACCTTGGGTCCCGCCCTAGGTATTGTAAACCTTATTACTCCTCAGTTCTGTCCCCCTAGCCTGACCCCTCGTGGGGAACACTGTAACTGTAGGTTTTACCTAAACATGTTTGGGATGCCCCATGATGTCATTGGGAAGTGACAATTATCTCACTAGAGAGGTCCTATCTAAATGAAGGAATGATCAATGATCAGACCGATGCGCCCATCTAATGTTCTCCCACCATAGTGGTGTAATTTTGAGTGTTGGATTTTGTTTGAACAACCCTTCAGTACACATTACATGATTTGCGTACCCCTTATTCGGACCCTCGTCATATTTCACGTCTAAGGGCACCCCCTAATAGTACAGATGCTCATCCTATGACCCACATATTGTCTTGGGCCAACATTCCAGAAGACCCACGGTCAGCCCTTATTTTCTATCCCCATTCCAAATTAACACAATAAGGGTACTGTGTTTCGAATATAGTCAGTAGTTATTTATTATTATCACTCCACCCCCCACAGTGTTCCGAATCTTGGGTATCATGATTCAAACATTCCATTTCAATTTGTTCATATTGATTTTAGTGAACTTGGAGTTACCCCATTCGTGCACAAGAGCACACTGGGAAAACGGTAATTCGACTATTCTATAATCTTGATTCTACAGTCAGGTCTCTACCATTTTCCCCTAGAAATCCAGACTGGTTGTTCACGACCTAGATGCACAAAGCTTATTTTGAAATCATATATTTGGATGGGGTGATATGGTTTTCAGAACATGTTTCTCACATCGGGACCGTCCCACGTGAGCTTAGGGAATGATCGTTGGACACCTGGAGAACATCACGAGGATGCAATAAACCAATGTAAAGAATATAACTCATACATGATATGGAATAAAAAAATCAAATAATGCATGAATGTTTGAGGGTTTTTCAATCATTACAGTACTCGAGGGTCGACTCACCCCATGGACGTGTTAAACACGTCAAAAGATCATATAAGCTCTCCCACCCTATGGGTGGTGGCGTCTAGGAGTTGGTGCCACCTATTGAGATCTTGCTCCTCCTCGACATCGTGGGGATGAAATTTGTTGGCCCCAATCTTGGCCCGCTCCACATCAGTGCAGATGGATGTCATCTCCACAAGGTCTCACTTCATTCCCTCTTCAGCATCTGTGAGATAGGCCTTAAATTGGAATATTAGCTTAGATTGATCGTTGAGGGAGGTCGGGTTCTCATCCGCCCGATTCTGTAGTCGCTGGACCTCATCTTCAGCCTCCTGGTGCCACTTGATTTTTACCGCCTTCCACCTCTGCCATCCCACACTGTGGCCACGGTCATACATTCGAATCATTTCCTCGATAAGGTTTCGGATGAGCATGTGAGGAAACTAGGAATCCACACTGCCATCACACAGTTCACATAGCCGTGAGAAAAGTCGGTCCATCTTATCCAACCACACTGCATGGGGGTGAAATTGATGAAGTGCGTGATCAGCTTCCATGATCGGCGATAGACTATGTTTCTATCCTCTTCAATGGAGGACGTCTCATCCAAGTCGGCATGGTTGGTAGGCTCGTACGCGTGAACCCCCCCAGGTAATTTTCAGTAGGTTCCACGTCTGGTGTTTGATATGGAATGGTGGGACTCAGGCTATCCTACTGGTTCTCATTGTAGGATTCCAACTCAATGTTCTCTGGAATAGTCCCACTGACGGTCCCACTAGTGATCCGGAGCGCCATAGTTAGGTCGGTTGGGGCCTCCACCTCGACGACCACCAGCATTCCCCTAGGAAGGGTTCCACCTGAAGCCCCAACCAAACTTTCCATGGTGACCCATGCCATTTAAAGAACTTTACGCACTAAAAAGGTACGTAGATGTTAGTAAAAATGGTCAAGGGATGGCAGTCATGAAATTAGAGTGGGGACTTATAGAGATCAAATCCCTGGTCTTGCTCTTTGGTTGATTCTATTGGGACCCCGAAGAGTGTCCCCCCGTATATGATCGGAAGGTATGACAACTCCAAAGCGGTCAACATAGGTATCATAGCCCCAATGGAGGTAGCATCAGACCCGACGGTGGGCATAGATCCCGAGGGCCCCACCTCAGCATCCACTGGGGTACGAGAACGTGTTTTGTGTAAAAGACTATCCTGTACAGTTCAGATGTTAGGGAGGAGCCCAGAATAACCTCAAAGAAAGTCTCAGAGAAGTGGGATTCAGATTGTTACCTCAAGGGACTCTGCAAACTCTTCCAGATCCAAGTCATGATCACCAAAATCGCCCTCCTCCAACATGCTCCCTCTGCTGGCCTTGTCTCCCTACGAGGACTATTCTGATTCTTCCGGAAGGGGGAAGAACTCCCTCAAATTAGCGACCGACATCTGTGGAGGAGTAGTTAAATTGTGAAACACCTTGACTCAATCTGTCAATGGATGAGGAGCACCCCAAGAGTGTATGCAGTCCTCCAACTCTGGGACTCAATTTACCCATCTTACCTATATGTATAACACTATTATATTGATACCTTCAAGAAAACATGGTCTCCAACCTGAAATTTCAAATCCTTCCTTCAGTTATTGTCATAGCTCTTCTTCTTACTTTGGGATTCTTTGATTTGGGTTTGAAAATCATCCCCTTTTCGATTGATTCCTCTACATGTTTTGGGCCTATGAGTTTTCTTTCACCAACACCATCCCAACATGTTGGTGGGTGACATCTCTCTCCATATAATTCTTCATATGGTTCGATATAAATTCTTGAATGGAATCTATTGTTATAGGAAATTTATACATGCAGTAAATATTAATCTCACATACCTTGAAAGTCAAGTGGGAAAGATCTCAACATGTCTTCTAAGGATTGAATAGTCCATTATGATTGTATGTCGGTTTGAGGGTGGAAGGTAGTGCTCAAATGAAGTTTAGTATCCAAGGCCTTCATAAAACTTTTCCAGAATCATGATGTAAAAGAACGATCATGATCTGAAACAATTGATAGGGGAACACCACAGAGTCTTAAAACATCATTAATATACAATATTTCAACACGTTCAAGTGCTAAATCATCTATTATACCATGAAAATGTGTTGACATTGTATGACGATCAACAATGAAACATATTTCATCATTCATTATAGGATTCATTGTTGGTCCCATGACTATTTCCATCATATTATCATCCCATTTCCACTCAGGTATGGGAATTTGTTGCATGACACCTCCAGTCTGTTGCCATACAACATTCACTTTTTGAAAAACCATACATATTGACACAAAATCAGCAATATCCCTCGCCATATTTTCCTAGAAAATATGTTCCTCAAATCTATATACATATTGGTGCTCCTAGGGTGTATAGGGAAATTGGAGTTGTGATCATCATCCAATAATTCCCTTTTAATATCATGTATATCGGGATCACAAAGTCTCTTACCAAAATTCAAAATTCCATCATCTTATATGAAGTCACTCAATATCCCATAATTTACAACTTTAAACTTCTTTTGAAACTACTCATCATTAGTCATATATATTTTTATCTTTTATAAAAAATATTTTTTGGAAAACATTGGAAAACGTATTGAATTTTCACCTTCCATGGTTATTCCCATATCCCTTTTTACTAGATCCATGAAAATAGGATCCCTTTCAACTATCATCTGGTTCAAAAATCTGTGATCCTTTCTGCTCAAAGCATCATCCACCTTATTTTCCTTCCCCAGGGGGTAGTGTATAGTTAAATAATAATATTTGAGTAGTTCAAGCCATCATCATTGCCTCATGGTGAGTTATTTGTATGGGGAAATATATATTTGAAACTCATGTGATCATTATATATATCACACTTTTAACCATAAAGATAGTGTCTCCATATCATCAAATCAATGATTATAGTTGTTATCTCAAGATATTGACTGTGATAGTTTTTTTCATTAAATTTTATCTATCGTGTTGCAAAGGAAATAACTCTATCATTCTGCATAAGGACACAACCATGTCTTCTCATTGATGCATCACTTTAAATAACAAACTCATCATTCCCTGATGGTAGAGTCAATATAGTATAATTGACTAATCATCTATTATGTTCTTCGAAATATTCTTCCCATTCTTTTGTCCAAACAAATTTAACCAATTTTCATGTGTGCTTGGTTAATGGGTTATCCAATTGGGAAATATTACGTAAAAAGTGTTTATAATAACCTCTTAAACCAATAAGACCGCATACCTAAGTTATGCTCATCAATTTTGTCCATTATTTTATAGCTACGGTCATAGAAGGATCAACAAATATTCCATCCATAGAGACAATATGGCTATGATATGAAATATCTAGAAGCTATAATTAACCCTTACAAAGCATCCCATATAATTCATTTCTTCTAAGATTCTATAGAACAATGCGCAAGTGATTTTCATGACTTTATTATCCTTTCTAGTATACTATGATATCGTTAATAAATACCACTTCAAAGTCTGTAAGATATTCCTTAAAAACTCTATTAATTAGATCCATGATGATAGAGGGTGCATTAGTCAATACAAAAGGCGTTACTGTAAAATCGTAATTCCCATCACTGGTTCAATATGTTGTTTATGGAATTTCTTCCTTCTAAACACAAAATAGATGATATCTATAACAAAGGTCAATCTATGATAAATATTGAGCTACATGAAGTTGGTTGAATAAATCATCAATGCGAGGTAGGGGATACTTGTTCATTATTGTTATAGCTTGGATCTCCTAGTGGTAAATGAAAATCCTCATAGATTCATCTTTCTTCTTCAAAAAAAGAACAGGGACTCCCCATGGAGAAACAATAGGGTAAGTAAATCCTTTATTACTTAATTCCTCTAGTCATTTATTTTGTTCCACTAATTCTGTAATGTCTTGGTATCAAAGGCCACCAAGAGGAACCCCATACCTGGTTGGTCACATGGCCTAAAATGCATTTACCCGAATGCCAGAGCTTATGGAATAGTAACGAGGGACTTGGGTGTGATAGTGGGGAAACTATGCCCTCATTGGTAGAGTAACACAACAGAAGAAAACCAATAACAATAGCGGAAGTAGTAATAATTCATACAAAAGTAAAGAGCAAAATATTAGAAAATAATAAATTGGAGCACAATGATATATATATATATATACATATGAATGATTAATGATAAATTTGTCTATTAAAGAATCCAATAAAATCACAATGATAGAATACAATATTACTAAATCAAATACAAAAGAAATCATGTAAACAACACATCTACATCGCTATCCATAACATGGTCCCACTCTCTCCAACTCCATAGTCAATAAAGAACCTGAAGTAGAAGGGCTCTTTCCCTTATCTATACCTGTAGCAATATAATCTGCATGGGCCAAAAAGCCAGACCCAAACATGGTGTGGGAATAAATCCCAGTATGTATCCACACAAAGATTTGTGCCTAATAGTTAGTGAATATAGATGGCAGGTACAAATAAAAAATGCAGTGAAAAATAATATACTCAGCAATAAAAAGTTCCACATATCAAATAAGTAGATAATTAATCAAGGTAACCCTATAGGAAGTACACAAAACCTATCCCCTTTGGTTTAGTCATAATAATTTATAAAGGCTCTCTAAGGAATCCCTTACAGTCGATTCCACTTATAGTGAAATGTAATTTTAAGACTCTTTAAGGAAGCTCACATGGTCAATTTCCATTATAGTCTAAATTAGTAATGGTCTCTTCAAGGAAGATCACACAGTCAATAAACCTTATAGCCCCAAGTGGTCATAGACTCTCTAAGAAATCTCACATGGTCAATTCCCCTTATAGTCTAAGGTGGTTCAAGAGTCTCTAAGAAATCTATCTCAGTCACTTCCACTTATATCTTAAAGTGGTTCAAAACTCCCTAAGGAAGCTCACTCAATCAATTCCCCTTATAGCCTAAAGTGCTCAAGGAATATTTGAGGAAGATAACTCAGTCAATTAATCGTATAGTCTATTAAACCAGGTTCTCATGGCCCTGGGTAAATCAAACTAGAATAGTTAAGCAATATGGCCAATGTAAACCTACAGAACTACATGTCTAATCAGGATACAACAAATCAAGAATGTCATATAAAAATAATCAATCCATCCTATAGTGCTAGGCATGGGACGAAAATACAGGAATCCTAATAGGATAAACATTACCAAATTGTCATAAACAGAGCATCCGCAGGACAACACATCCAAAGAATAGAAAACAACCCTATTCGTATCCAATTATACTCTACATAGACATACATTCATGGAAGGTAATCAACAAGGGTAAAATGGTAAAAACGCAATATCTCGTTCAAGGGTATTAGACAAAATTGCACATAATACTCAAGGAATTTAAAAGGAAAGGCACAAACCACCTACCCTGTGTTGTAGCAATGATATACATGATCTTTGAAGCTTGAATCACCCTAGAGTGATGAAGACTCAAAAAATTTCTAAAATGTTCAACAGAGGGTAACTAGAATAATAGGAGGAATGATGAAATGAAGTTCAAGCAGAAGAGAGATCATACCAAGGTGATACCAACACAATTGATGGCTGTAGAATCATATTTTGAATGCTCAGTTGGAGGCTCAGAGGAAGATCACGGACGTATGGGAGCTCCCAGCCGAATGAAACCTAGAAGAAGTTGTTTCTATCCATTAGATGAGACCCTGTTGCATTTAATTAAAAAAATACACAGTGTGTATTTTTTCAGTGCACAGTGTGTACTTTTCATTTCTGTAATCAGCTTTAGGAAGCCTCCATATCACTCCCAAATGGTTGTGTGTGTGGCCATTACATGGCCAACACATGGCAAGTCGTTGTAACCTAGTACACGACGTGTACTTATAATGTACATGGTTAATACGTTAGAAATTTCTATAAATTACACTTTTTCTAAAAAATGACCAGAAAAAGAAATCATACTTGAAAAAAGGTCTACATTATTAAACCCCCCCCCCTTAAATAAATTCATCCCCAATTTTCCCTAGCGCGGAGTAGAAGAAAAAACCTTGAAAAGATCCAGCAACTTTACTCGTACATCATCCTCACACTCGTAGGTCTCGTCTTGTACTCACCCGTGCTTCCATAGCTATCAAAACAGAGGAACAGACTGGCCACATAGATCCTTCATTATGCTATCAACAATCCTGATAGGATTCCCTAAAAATGACACATCCACATAGAGCTCGAATTCCATGGGTTGAAATACATGAGACGAGTCTGAATAGAAACGTTTGAGCTGAGAAACGTGAAAAAAATCATGCATAGCCCGGTACCTCTAGGGTGACTGCAACCGATACAAATGGTGAAGATCACGATAAATTTTGGTGACACCAGGATGAACTTCCCAAACTAAGGAATGGAAGTCCCGCAAGACCTTCTCGCCTATGTCTGCTGGAACCCATACATGACCCTAGAAACACAAGATCTCATTCTCTCCTATGGTCCATCCATGAATAGGGTACTCTCCTTTCACACTCTCCAATAGGACTTGTCCTTCAAAATCTAATAGATACCTCATTAGAACTCGAACATGAAAAGAAGAGGTGACATCTTAAGAATAAAGAAATGTATTCCCCTGTCTGTCGTCCACCTCCAAATGCATCTCATAGAATATATCCATAATCTACCACTCAATACTGGCCTCATGAAATTCTTATATCTAGGTCCTTATGCTCTGCACATCAGCCACTGCATTGCCCTTCCCCAGCATGTAGGCAATGTCAATGTCAAATGACAGAAGGTACTCATCCCAACATCAATGTCTCAAATTAAAGTCAAGATGAGTGAATAATTACTTGAGACAATTTTGGTCAGTGAAAACCACAAAATACTCTCCTAACAGATAATTTCTACAATAGAATAAAGAATGAACTACTGCTACCAACTAGAGATCATGCGTCAAGTAATTCCATTCATCTGGCCTCAACCGATGAGACCCATACGCAACGACTCATTCTCCATGAATAAGTACATCTTTTAGCCCGACAGCAGCTGCATCGCAATAAATAGTATAGCTCTTTCTTGGATCTAGAAAGACTAGAATCAGTGATTAACTTAATCTCCCTTATATCTCTTGAAAGGCATACTCACATGAATCTGAACACATGAACTTTTCACCCTTTTTATTCAAACCCATGAGTGGTGCTTGTAAAAGTAAAAAGTATTTTATGAAGCGTCTGTAGTATCAAGACATCCCTAGGAAACTCCACACCTCAAAGATGTTTTTTGGATGCACCCATGAAACTAATTCTCTCACTTTCTCTAGGTCTACTGATACTCCTGTCTCTGAGATAACAAGACAGAAGAAGTGAATCAGATCTATCCAAAAATTTCATTTTGACATTTTAGCATATAAATGATTCCCTCTAAGTGTAATCAAAATGATCTCAAGATGGGTAGCATGGTCATGTAGAGTGTGAGAGTAAACCAATATATCTTCCACGTATAGTGTAACTCACCCGACCCATGTTACCCAGAGTTGGTGAATTATTTTAATACATTGGCATTATTACAAGGAATCAGGTCCTGAAGGACTGATCGTTTTAGCAATCTTGGAAAATAGATTACATACATGATTGTTACATTACACTTTATAACATACAATAAAACATAAATAATCCTTTTATAACGACATTGTTCCCTTAGCTTAACCCTTCATCTTAATCATAAAACACATCTTGGGATCCTGGTAAAAATAAAACATAGAAAGGGGTGAGCTCAGATGCTCAGTAAGGGTAAATAATTTAGAGAAATCTATAAACGTTTAAGGCAATAGGTCTAACAAAAACAACATCATTTTTAAACATAAACTTGAACATAATATGGTTGAAAAATAAATCTAACATTACCATATAAACATGCACATGGATATTCTACTAATCAAATAATCACATGTAATAACTAATTTCATAATGAGAGAATGCATAATTCTGAACATTAATTTCATTTTCAAGGCCTCGTGCCAAGACCAAAGGGATAACTATAACCGGATCCCAACCCGGAGAGCCTCTTTAATCGGACTCCAACACGGAGTGACTCTAATAACCAAAAACAAACCCGGAGTGCCACTAATAATCGGACACCAACACAGAGTGCGTCTAATAACCGGAGACCAACCCGGTGTACCTCTAATAACCGGACACCAACCCGGAAGGGCTTAGTTTACCGATCCCCTACCCGAAACACACTAGTCCAACACATTCATCTTAATAAATGGTTTATATATAACATAAAATTTCGTATTGAAACTAACTTACGAAATGTCAATACTTTAACCATAAACCATAAATGACATAAAAATAACTCATCTATGGTCAAACATATCACAAAACATTCAATACAATATGGATGTTTTGTATCATAATAAATCAATTTCAAATATGCTTAAAATCTATCAATGGATGTTGAAATAGATGAAATCAAAACTATTTGAGAGAAATATGTTTTTTTAAAATCATTTAAAAATCATATAATTATATAGAAAACAATTATTTTGAAGATATCCTTATCATATATTAATTTAAGCATCAAATGTTGAATAACATAGGAGAGTAACTAAACCTGCCGTATAAGTTAAAAAAACATTCTTACCTTATTGTTGCCGAAAAGGTTATAAAGTACCTTTTTTGGAAAACGATAGAAAGATTCCTTTCAAAAAAAATTATAAAAAGTCTAAAAAGGGTATAAATGACTTTAAACCATTATCTAGTAAATAGTAAAAATGTTTTGAAATACATTTTTAAGAAACATGGATGTGGATGATAAAGATGTCCCAGTAGATAATTACGAATAAACAACCTTGGATAATAAAGAGATTGTGAAATTAACCCTTACCTTGTTTTAATCAGTCTACTAATATGAAAAATAGTCAATAACCACCAAATAAATCATATAATATCATGAATATAATGAAGATCATGACAATACATATCGAATGGCAGTACACAATACACCACATGCAATAAATAAGTGGTGAACAATGGAAATCTCACGAAATTAAAAGTGAGATAAGAAACCCCTTACCTGGAACATTCCTTTCGTTGATGGTATGTTTACCCTCCTGTATGAAGACTATAGTATGTTATTAAATTATACCATAACCATATTAATATTATGGTTAATAATCACTTTCTTTATCATACTTGTTTTAACTTGTTAATCTTGATTGTATCACTTAGACCATGATTTAAATTTATCCAGAATATAAAATATGATTTATATATCATATATATTTAGAATATAAATATGTATAATAGACATATATATGAAATGGAAAACACCATTTACGGAGACGGTAGTCCATACGTATGCATAAACGTTGTCTCCATTTTCAAACAGTATTGAACGGAAGTAAGTGAATAAGATAAAAGTAAGTACATAAATACTTATATATTTAAATATATATATCTTTGGTAGAATTATTATGTCATATATTACATACTTATTAGTAATAAACATTTTTAAAATTGTCGATGAATGGTGAACTTGGAAATGAATCTCATCGCGTCGTGGAGACGTTAATCCGTACGTACGCACGATCGAAAATATCATTGTTTTGATATTATAATAATATATAATTGGATGGAATATCATATATACATAATCATTATAATGTTATATTTATTATTTACATCAAATAAACATCATTATTATACATTTCCGAATAATAATGTATTGAATAACAATTGCACAACGACGTGGAGACGATATTCCTTACGTACGCACGTATGTTGACATGTAATTAAAAGGGCGTATAGAATAATAAATTTGGTTGTTCCATAATTATAATAATATCAAAGTATATAAAAGATACTGGAGTTATTATTTTAGAATAGAAACACCAATGATAAAGGAAGCGGACGAAAAAATGAACTTGAAAGAGGGTGGTGAAATCATTACCTCTTCTTCAGCTTCTTCCTTTTGATTTGTTCAAAAGAGATCCTTAGGATTGCTTTCTGATAAAAATAAGGAATCTATGTTGAATTTAGGGAAGTTTATAGAATAATTGGGTAGGGTTTGGCCAATCCAAAAGGCTTTGAAGGTGTGAAGAATTGGTTAGAAGTGTTGTCCATTTATAAGGGGGAGGAGGGGCTCTTTTGGAAAAACATAAAGTATTAAATTATAATAAATTCATATTCAGTTTATAATGGTTCCAAAGTGTATTATTCAATGTATAATGTGGGTATGTGTCTAAATACATTCAACAAATATATTTTAGATAGGTTTGGGTAATTATATTAACCTTATCTTTTAGTTTTAACTATTAGTTAATTAGATTGACATATACCATGTCACTTTGTATTTTTATATTATAAAGTTAATAAATTTTTCTATATACATTCAATAGACCCCCAAGTGGTCCATTAATTTTACACCTATAATGATATATGTCCTTTGGCCAAACATTAGATTTTTATGAATATAATATCAATTAATAATATAATATTTGTTTTAAATACTCATTTATATCAATTGGGACACTATTAAATAATTGATTTTTGTTTAAGTATTAACAACTATATTAATTCTAAAAAAAATAATTTAAGAAATAATATAATGTCATAGTAACCAATAAAATTCATGGATATCATAAAAACTTTAAAATTATATTTATTTTAACATTTAAAATACCAATTATATGATTCGTTCATTAATAAGGAAAATAATGCATCATTATTGTGTTATAAATAAATTAACGTATTAAATGTCAAAAAATTATAAATAAAATAAAATTATGTATTAAATTTTTTTAGCTTTCTAAAGAATATTTATAGTAGAAAATATATCATATATAACCCTCTGTAAAATTTGTTTTTCTAAAAGATATATGCTTTTGTCATTTTTTTAATACATTATCTTAATTAATATAAAGTGTCATTATCACATAAAAGTGGCTACATGGGGTCCCAAAATCGACCCAAAGATGCCCATGGTCGGAAATTACTCATAAAATAATGTTATGACATTTGTTAAGGTAATTTGGAATTATTACAATATTCTTTCTACCTTGAATTACCTTATTTACCTTTAACCACGGTAAATAAAAGTAAAAGGTTACTATTCACCAAAAATTATTTTTATCTTATTGAACAACATTTTACTCCTTTATATTCACAGTGTCTCTCGTATTTTCAAAATTCAACTCACAGAAGCAGTAAAATTATGTTTTATGTGAATTTTCAAATTCTCCTAGGAGGTAGGTAAAAGACGGTGAAAAGTTTAATAAACTTTTTATACACCTAAAATTATTATAAACTGACTCTAATGAATTAAAATGATATTATATAAGTATTATGTATATATTTTGACCTAAATAAATTTAATAACATAAATAAATATTTAAATAAAAAATCGGTTTTAACTAATAACTCAGTATTTTTCACTATTCATCAAAAATTGATGTTTCTCAGAAAAATACCAAAAATTCGGCCTAATCTATATTTGATATTATGAATTCAAAAATTATGTCTATTTTACTAGATTCAATTCAATATGTTTCATTAATTTATTTAAAAATTAATTTCCGTTGTCAAAACAAATAGCGTGTTTTTAAGTAATAATAACTATCAAAAGATTGCCACTTGATTTTTTCCAGTATAATGTGAAATTATGTCCAAGTACCAACAATTGATTAAATGGTAAAAATATAATCTAATTATAAATTAAAATAACTCATTTTCATAATTTATCACTGTTAATTATTTCTATTAAAAAGATGTTTTTAATTAAAATTTAGTAATTTTCACTTTTCATCAAAATATGAACGCTTTCAGAAAAGTGCCAAAAATTCACCCGAAGCTAATATCGATATTCCAAATACAAAAAATGATGTCCATTTTGAAAGATAAAATGTATAAAATTTTAAAAGGTGGCTATTACTATTCATAATGGCTTGTTTGATTGGTTGTGGTGTGTGTTAGAACTCGAAGTTGCGTACAACACACGCTACAATATTATTCAAAGAGAAGCGTACTGTGGAAGCTTGTGGTGTTACATTCTCCCCTCCATCAATAAATTGCATCCTCGCAATTTGAAATTGTTCATCAAAAATAAAAGATTGAAAATAGAAAATATTTTTGTGGGAAAACCCTCAAAGGAAATTGGGTTAATAAAATTTAGTCTTAATAAGAGGAAAAGGGAAATGAAAGGGTCACCACCAAATTATGATCTTGATTATGAGAACATTGGTTGAAATTAGAGACATATAATTGTAGGAAAAACATAAATTGTTATAGGTAGTGATTGAGGTCATCAATCACAAACAAGTGTAAAATTGAGGGCCTTAAATTCGTCAATCTTTGATTATTTAAAATACCATCTGTTCAACAAAACATATGGTATTAGGATAAAACATTTTTTATTTTAATATCCCTTAAATAATGTATAATAATTAATTTCTTCATATAATAACAGAAGAAGAAAAAATATATACTTGACAAGTAGAGTCCCATCCTCTAACTATTTTCTACCACAAACTCATCATTCACTCTAAAAGATAATATAACTTAAAAATGATATTTTATTAATCCTATTTGTACAGGGTTAAAAAATGAATTTATAATTCATAACCAGAACTTTTTTTAAAAGACTAAATTATTCTATCTAGGACATCACATGGGCCAGTGGTAGGTGATACACCCTTGTCTCCCTTCGGATGCGGGTTCAAGTCTCGCGGACTTGCCAGACATGACAGGTTGTCGCCCGACCTTCGGGTTGTATTTTCATTGAAATCAAAAAATAATCTCAAACTAGAATTATCCAAAATACTTATGTCCAATCTCACAGTCCAAAATTTATAAGGTAGATAAACACAATGAAGATAAATTTTTCCATGTAATAGTATGTGAACACCTTCATCATTTTTTCTTTTAAAACACTGCAAAATCCTGAAATACCATAAAACCTTATTGATTACATTCATTATCCCATATTACTTATTGGACACTGGATATAGTCCTTCTATACAAAAATGATATAAACTCCAAAAATTATGTAATATACAAATCATTAATCAGTTTAAAGGTAGTAATGGATATCCAATATAATTTAACCAAATCAATCATGTATTATTTCAAAATCACTACCTCTATATCAGAACTATATTATGGTTTATCTTTCTCTCAACCATATATTATCCAAAATTATAACCTGATATTGGGTCACTTTTCCTTGTTCTAAACAATCTAAAGTCCATAATGAAATAGTTCTGTAGTACAACCCTTATATACTCCATATTTATTATAACCAGTACATTGTTGATACAACAATCAAATGACCTAATTCTCTAATAACAACATATTAACTCTAATCATTCCTCCTCATCTATGGTAGTATCATAAGTTGATTATTATCTAATAGCATCATTTGGGGCATACTCTAATGTTTTGTACATTGGTTTGCATAGTGTCCCAACTCCTTGCAGATGAATAATTGTACATCTGAAACATTTTTCTTACCCTTACAGTTACATACATGGTGTCCTTTTTCTCTATAGTTATAACAAACACGCATTCCTTTCAGGCAAGTTTCAGGGTCTTTCTTCCCAAAATTATCACATCAGGTAAAATTATTATTTACCTTCTTCCCTTTATCCATACTTCTCTCGACCATCCATTACTTCTTTGGCTTCCCTTCAAATCCATAGGGCTCCAAAAATTCTTTACTTATCTTGTCAACAGTTGATAATATTTATTCATATGATGATAATACATGGGAGAATATTTCCCTTATAATTTTTAGCTTAAGACCATGAATGATATGATCCTTCTTAATCATTTGATCATGCATATTTCAGGATTTCTCATTCCTACTACTAGGCACCATTTCTAAATAATAGAATAAAATAGATTAGTTTATGAATAGCAATACATAATCCAAAACATGTAAAACACATAACATAAATTAAACAGTTTATGGATATAATCCATAATCATAAAAATGACTTCTATAAGGAATTATATACTCATAAACCCTTTATAATGGTTTGTAAGGAAAATGTTAATTATCCTAAGCATATCCCCCCGGGAGTGTCGTAACCAAAAGTGAAGCAAGGCTCATTGTTATGCACTAGTTCTCATTCGAGTCTATCTCAAAGTAGTGTTTTCAGGTTTTACCCCTAGGTACTTATTTTCTAGAGCCGCATCTACCTGCTCGTATCCTGACATGGCTGTATTGCTCGGAAAACTCACAAAATCTCTACAGTACCAAAATTGTTGAAAATTCTTCTATACAAATCTTCAATGTCTATCTTTGGTCTATGTTCTATAATCAATGTTTATCTAAATATGGCTTACATGGTAATTACTAAAATTCCTTCGATTCCGACTATAACGCCCTGACCCCAGTTACCCAGATTTGGTGAATTATTTGAATACATTGGCATGATTACAAGGAATCAGGACCCGAGGGACCGATCAGTTTAGCAGTCTTGGAAAATATATTACATACATGAATGTTAAATTACACTTTCTAACATACAACACATCATAAATAATCCTTTGAAAACACCATTGTTCCCTTAGCTTAACCATGTATCTTAATCATAAAACACTTTGTGGTATCTTGGGAAAAATAAAACATAGAAAGGGGTGAACTCAGATGCTCATTAAGGGTAAATAGCTTATCAGAAGCTATAAAATTTTATGGCAAGATTTGTAATAAAAACAACAGCCATTTTTAACATAAACATGAACATAATATGGTAAAAAAATCAAACATTGCCATATAAACATGCACTTGGATATTATACTAATCAAATAATCACATGTAATAACTAATTTCATAATGAGGGAATGCATAATGAGAAATATTAATTTCTGTGTCATGGCCCTGTGCCAAGACCTAAGGGCTAACTGTAATTGGATCCCAACCCGGAGAGCCTATGTAACCAAACTCCAACCCGGACTGCCTCTAATAACCGTACACGAACCCGGAGTGCCTCTAATAACTGGACACCAACCCGGAGTGCCTCTAATAACTGGACACCAACCCAGAGTGCCTCTAATAACCAGACACCATCATGGAGGACTTACTTTTGCCAGTCCCCAACCCGAAACATACTAGTCGAACACATTCATCTTAATAAAAGGTTGATATATAACATAAACATTTATTTTAAAACTAACTTACGAAATTTCAATACTTTAACCATAAACCATAAATGAAATAAAAATAACTCATCCACCGTCAAACATATGACAAAACCTTCTATACAATATGTTAGTTTTTTATCTTAATAAATCAACTTCAAATAAGCTTAAAATCTATCAAAAGATGTTTACATAGAGGAAATAAAAACTATTTGAGAGAAATATATATTTTTGAAATCATTTGAAAATCATATAATTATATAGAGAACCATTATTTTGAAAATATCCTTATAAGCTTGTACGAGATTCTTCAAAGGTGTAATAACGGCAGAGAATAACCTCACCCTCCGTATAAGTTAAGAAAATATTCTTACCTAAATTTTTTCGAAAAGGTTATAAAGTAACTTATTTAAAAAATGACAGAAATACTCCTTTAATTTTTTTTATAAAATTTGAAACAAGGTTATAAATGACATTAACCCATTGTCTAGTAAATCGTACAAATGTTTTGAAATACATTTTTAAGAATGATGGATGTGGATGATAAAAATGTCGCAGTAGATAATTACGAATAAACGACTTCATATAATAATGAGATTGTAAAATTAAACCTTACCTCGTTGGAATCAATCGAGTCATATGAACAATAGACAAAAACCACAAAATGAATCATATAACATCGTCAATATAAAGAGGATCATGACAATACATATCAAATGGCAGTACATAATACACCACGTGCAATAAAAAATTGGTGAACAATGGAAATCTCACAGAATTAAAAGTGAGATATTAAACCCCTTACCTTGATCTTTCCTTTAGTCATGGGTATGTTTAATATCATGTATGAAGACTATAGCATGTTATTAAAGTATACCAGAACCATATAAACAATTCGGGTAATAATCGCTTTCTTTATCGTACATGTTTTAACTTGTTACTCTTGATTGTATCACTTAGATCATGATTTAAATACTTCCAAAATATAAAAAATGATTTATATGTAATATATATTTATAATATAAATATGAATAATAGACATATATATTTAAATGGAAAACACCATTTTCGGAGACGGTAGTCCGTATGTACGTATAAACGCTGTCTAAATTTTCATACAGTATTGAGCTGAAGTATGTGAATAAGATATATATATGTACATGAATACTTATATATATAAATATATATATCTCCAGTAGTATTATTATTCCATATATTTCATACTCATTAGTAATATATATTTTTATAATCATCGATGAATGGTGGACGTGGAAATGTATCTCATTGTGTCGTGGAGACGGTAATCCGTACATACGCACGAGCGAAAATATCATTTTTTTTTATTAAAATAATATATAATTGGATGGTATATAATATATAAAGAATCCATATCATGTTATATTTATTATTTACATCAAATAAACATCATTATTATATACATCCAAATAATAATGTATTGAATAACAATTACACCATGACGTGGAGACGGTAAGCTATACGTACGCACGTATGGTGACATGTCATTAAAAGGGTGGATAGAATAATGAATTTGGTTGTACCATAATTATAATAACATCATAGAATATAGAACATACTAGAGTTATTATTTTATAATAGAAACAACAATGAAAATGGAAGTGGAAGAAGAAAGGAACTTGAAAGAGGGCGGTGAAATCATTACGTCTTCTTCGACTTCTTCCTTTTGATTTGATCAAAAGGGCTCCATATGTTGGCTTTATGATAAAAATAAGGCCTCTAGGTTGAAGTGCAGAAAGTTTAGAGATTAATTGGGTAGGTTTTTGCAGAACTAAAAAGCTTTGAAGGTGTGATGAATTAGTTAGAAATGGTGTGCTTTTATAAGTGGTAGGAGGGGCTCTTTAGGAAAAACATAAGGTATTAATTTATAATAAATTAATATTCAGTATCTAATGGCTCCAAAGTAAATTATTAAAATTATAATGTGGTAATGGGTCTAAATAATTTCAACCAATATATTTTAGATAGGTTTTGGTCATTATATTAACATTATATTTTACTTTTAACTGTTAGTTAATTAGATTGACATTTACAATGTCACTTTTATTTTTATATTATATAGTTAATAAACTTACTATATACATCCAAGAGACAACCAAGTGGTATAGTAGTTATACAACTATCAAAATATAAGTCCATTGGACGATCCTTGGATTTTTAGGAATATAATATCAATTAATAATATAATATTTGTTTTAAAAAACTCATTAATGTCAATTTTGACACTATTCAATAATTGATTTTTTTAAATTTATAACGACTTTATTAATTCGAAGAAAATTAAATTTACAAATAATATCATGTCATATTAACCAATTAAATTCATGGATGTCATCAAAACTACCAAATTATATTTATTTTGACACTTATAATTCCAATTATTTGATTCTTTCATTAATAAGGAAAATACTAAATCATTATCATGTTATAAAGTATTTTATATATTAAATGTCTAAAAATTATAGATAAAATTCTATTATGTAGTCAATATATTTATCTTTATAATTAATATTTATAGTCTAAAATCCAACATATATTACACTATGTAAAATTTATTTTCTAAAATATATATGCTTATGTCATTTTTGTATTTATTTTAACTTAATTAATATAAAGTTTCATTATCACATACAAGTGGCTCCATGGGGTCTCGAAACCGACCCAAAGATGGCCATGGTCTGTAAATATTCATCCAATTAGGTTAGGTCATGTGTTAAGGTAATTTTGAATTATTACAATATTCTTTAAACCTTGAATTACCCTTATTTTTATCTTATAATAACTCGGTGTTTTTTACTATTCATAAAAAATTGATGTTTCTTAGAAAAATACCAAAAATTCATCCAAAGATATATTTCATATTATGAATAAAAAAATGATGTCTATTTTAACAAATTCAAAACATATACGTTGCATTAATTAATTTAAAAATTAATTCCTGTTGTAAAAACAAATAGCGTGTTTTTAAAAAATAATAACTATCATAAGATTGACACTTTCTTATGTCGAGTTTAAATGTGAAATTATGTCCAATAAATTTTTTTTGATGAAATGGTAAAAATATAATCTAATTATACTTTAAAGTCACTCAAATGCATAATAAATCATTATTAATTGTTTCGATTAAAAAGTTGTTTTTAATTAAAATTTAGTAATTTTCACTATTCATCAAAATATGAATGTTATCATAAAAGTACCAAAAATTAATCCTAAGATAATTTTGATATTCTGAATCCAAATTTGAAGTCCATTTTGAATGATAAATTTTTTATAATTTCTAAAGGTGGGTATTAGTATTCATAACGGCTAGTTTGATGGGTTGTGTTGTGTGTTAGAACTCGAATTTGCGTACATCACACACTACTGTATTATTCAAAGAGAAGTGTACCATGGAAGTCTCGAGTGTTACATATAGTCTATCGGTGCCACATTCTGCTATCAATAAGAGGAACACTAATTCTGGATGTTGAACCTCCCTAGCTCATAGCTCCAGAATCCCACAAGTTACACTCCTTAATTAGCTCATGTCTGAGGATAAAGGATATCGAAGTCATCATAAGGATTTTAACCTGGGTTCAGACATCCTACCTGAGACCGTCCTTAAACATCGGTGCAAGGAATCACTCATATCTCCCAATAAAGGGTGTAAGAGTTGTATCTCAGTGATGTGAGAAGATTACTCCATAACCTATAGAGTATCATTCTCCAGACTCATAAACTCTCGAGCTTCATTGGCCCACGCGGTCATCAGATAGAAGTAATCATATAATATGAACTGAAACTCTTCCCATGCATTATTCTACCGGTGTACCACTTGGGAGACCACATACCACCAACTCTTGGAGGAGTCTCAAAGCATGAACATAGCGATATTCACCAACCTCTATGGAGATATCTTCAAATGATCAAAGAACGTCAGTATGGCCTTTATCCATGACTCTGCATCCTGGGGTCCTCCAACCCCTGGGATTGTGGGAGGATATTGCTAGTTAAAGACCCATGTTAATACTACCATCGATGGGGAAGGATATGTTTCTCCCTGAAAGGTATGAATAATCATCATGAAACCCTCTCTAAACTGTGCATCAGCATCTATGTCAAGTAAAATGGCTGGTGCCAAGGCTAGCATAGCTAGAGGACCCACTGGATGTCCTTGATCAACCATTTCCATTGTCTGATCACCATCGAGCAACTGGCGTACAACCAGAGGATGTCTTGGTGGCATGACTCTGCAAGGTCAATCACAAACAATAGATCAATAATATCAAGGACTAAAAAATAGAAGTGTATTATGTGAACAAGAGAAAGAAAGAATTCAAGTATTACAAAACATGACGACACGGCGTGTACAATTCCTATACGACATGTTCCCTTCAGCCATTCAGATGGGCGTGTACTCCTGCCTAAACTGGTCATGTAACACCCCAAACACACAGTGTGTTGTCTTAACAAGCAGTGTTTACTTGAATCCTCTAACCCTACTGGAATCCTTATAAACAGTTAAGACACACGACTCTCCTATTACAAGACTACACAAAGTGTTAAAGATGGACACAACATGTACATGAAAGGATAACACCGACCTGTGTTGTTAGGGCCATGACTGGGTAACTAGGCCAGACTACAAGATTTGTTTGATCATGACACGGTGTGTATAACTTACGGTTTATCAGTCTTTGTTGTTAGTTACACGGGTGGACATAGGGTCAACATCACACGGCCTGTACCACTGGTACACAGCACGTTCCCACAAGAAATTCCCTATCCCGTGTCTCTTCCCATATGGCCTATTACACAGTTAGAGACTACAAGGTGTGTACATAAAGTACACGACATGTACTTAAGTATAACAGTTTCTTCCTGAACACAGGAACACATGGCATGTACTTAACATTACACTTTGTGAATTCTAGGTTTTTTCAAATATTATGCCTTAAGAAACTACTCCAAAACCCAGAAAAACACGGAAATGAACATTGAAAGTGCCAAATTACAATCCATGAGGGAACATACTCCTCAAGAATCAAAGTTTATCATCTTATACATGTTATAACATGGAAAACAAGGCAATGATCCACCAAATTCCAGTCCATGAGGGCCCATAACACCTCAAGAACCAAATTTTGGGGTTTATTCATACAAAAAATTACCCAAACAATACCCAATATAACAACAGGTATTTTTATCAATTAATCTATCATAATAGATTCCATATTCTACACAACATATATAACAACTAAATGAAATCACTAATACATCCTAGATGGCATGAAAAGAATGCATGACATGTGATTTCAAGAAAATTCATATATGATGCATGAGATGGAATAAACACATCTCATCAGGTTGCAACAGAAATAGAACATCAATTACATTAACAGTAACAACACAAAACATGTGAATCACCCAACGTTGAAAATCAAATCAACTGTAAAGATGAAAATCCAAAAAAAATTGCATTAAATGAGGTAGATTGGATTTTCCCTGTACCTGGGTTAGCTACTCCTGAGCACTATATATTACCAAGTACCTATTCCATCCTATCCCTAGATAGTGGCTCCAAATAGTAAATCAAGACAAAATAAAACCTATGATACCACTTTGTAACATCTTGATTTAGGAATCCACCTAGAGGAGCCCCATACCCAGTTGGTCACATGGCCTCAAGAGATATTTCATGAACACCAGAGGCTACTGACTAGAAGCGAGGGCCTTGGGTGGGATATTGGGGAATCTATGACCTCAATGGCTGAGTAACATAGCGGAAGAAAAACAATAGCAATAGAGGACAAAGTAATAATACATAAAAAAGTAAACAACGAAAGACTGAAAAATAATAAATTGGAGAACACACATATATATATGAATGATTTGTGATACATATGTCTAGGAAAGTAGCCAAAAAATCATAATGCTGGACTACAAAAATACTAAACCAAATACAAAACAAAGAAATTAAATAAATCATTAGCATCACAAGCCATAGCTTAGTCCCACACTCTCCAGCTCCACAGTCAATCAAGAACCTGAAGTAGAAAGGTGCTTTCCATTATCTATAACTGCATCAATATAATCAGCTTAGGCCCAAAAGAATTACACAAATTGGGTGTGAGACTAAATCCTAGTAGGGAACCACCCAAATATATGTGATTAATAGTCAGTGAATATATATGGTAGGTACAAATAAAAAATGCAGTAACCAAGAAAGTACTCAGCAATAAACAGTTCCACATATCAAATAAGATGCTTATAAAGAAAAGTTAATCTCTGGGAAGTACCTGCAGCCTTACCCCTCTGGATCTGTAATAAGAATATATAATGACTCTAAGTGAAATCCCTCATATTCAATTCCCCTTATAGTCAAATGTAATTTAAAGACTCTCTGAGGAATCTCACACGTTCAATTCCACTTATAGTATAAAGTAGTCAAGGACACTCTGAGGAAGATCATACAGTCAATAACCTTTATAGCCCCATGTGGACGTAGACTCTTTGAGGAATGTCACACTATTAATTACCCTTATAGATAAAGGTGGTTCAAGACTCTATGAGGATGATCACTCGGTCAATTCCCCTTATAGTCGAACATGGTTCAAGACTCTCTATGGAATCTCACTCGGTTAATTCCCTTTATAGTCTATAGTGCTCAATGACTCTCTGAGGAAGATCACTTAGTCAATTACCCTTATAGTCTATTACACCAGGTTCTCACTGCCCTATGTAAATCAAACGAGCATAGAAAAGAAATATAGCCAACGTAAACCTATATAACTACTTGGCTAATCAGTCTACAACATATCAATCATGTCACATAAAAATAATAAATCCATCCTACAGTGCTAGGTATGGGTAGAACATCAAGGAAACCAAACATGCTAAACCGGACCAAACGGTCGTAAACAAAGCATGCACGGGAGAACACATCAAAAGCAATGAAAACAATCCTATTCATATCCAATTTACCTCTACACAGACGCAAATTCATGGTGGTAAATCAACAGGGGTAAAACGGTAAACATGCAACACCCAGTTCTAGGGTATTAGACAAAATTAAACATAATACTAGAATAAGTTCAATGGATAGTCACATACCACATACCTCAGTGCTGTAGGAATGACATACCAGATCCTAGAGTCTTGAATCATTATAGAACAACGAAGATCTACAATAACAGCTAAAACCATAAATAGAGTATAACATGAGAAGAAGGAGGGATTAAGAAACGAAGCTCAATAAGAAGAGAGAACATACCGATGCAATTCCAACGCAATCTATGGCGGTCGAATCAAAGTTCAGATGCTCGATTGGAGGCTCATAAGAATATCACAACCGTACGGGGGTTCTCAGTCGAACGAAACCTAGAAGAAGGTGTTTTGGACTTTAGATGTGACCCCATGGTGTTTAATGAAAAAAATGAAAATACACAGAATGTAATTCTAATGTACATGGAATGTACATTCACTTTCCATACTCCACTTTAGGTGGCCTCCAAGTCACACACGGCTGTGTGTGTGGCCAATACATGGCCACCACCCGGCTACCCGTGGTAACCTATTACATTGTGTGTAATTTGGAAATTTCCAGAGATTCATCTTTTTCTAAAAAATGACTAAAAAATTAATGCATATATGAAAAAGAAGGTCTGGGTTCTTACAAATTCCACATTGTCCATTCTATAAGGTGTCTTTGAGAAGGTCCTTGAACCAAGAATTAAATCAACGAAAAACCCAATTTCTCATTCTAGAGGATGTCCAGGTAAATCCTCTAGAAACAAATCTACATTTCCATGCCCAATAGGTATGTCCTCCATTCAAACATTCTTTTCCTCACCCATAATTATTTCATTCTCTTACTCCAAGATAATTGAATTTAGTATTGCATCTAGGGGTGGATCTAGATAAGAATCAGATGGTGGTGTTTCCACTCTAAAAATAAGGTTCTCTTTATAATCATCAAAAATTATAACCTGCATCTTATTAAATTAAATTTTCACATCATGGTAGAAAACCAAATCCATATTGAAAATTATATCAAATTCAATCATGGTTATGATAATGAGATCAATGGATAAAGAACATTTATATGCCCTAATGGGAACTGATTCATAAAACATTGTTGCAATGATATTTCTATTAAGTGTTATGACTGAAAATTCCCTTGTTAATTCAAATTGATAATATCTAATTTTCCTAGAAAACTTGGAAAATATGAAACAACACGATGATCCATAATCAAATAAAGCATTGGAAAAACTTGAAGAAACCATTAAATTACCTTCCACTACGTATTTCAGAGCTTCAACCTTAGCAGTAGTTATCACACAAGCATGTCCTTTCTCCCTTATCCTTCGATGAGGAATTTTCCCTTGGTTAATGGGACATTCATTTCCATAATTCTCCTTTTCTTTATAATTTTAGAATTCAACATTGAAAGCCTCTTTCCTTCCCTTGAAATCATGAACATGGTGGCCATTTTCACCACACTTTTAACTATCTCCCAATCCCTTCAGGAATGTACCAGGGTGTTTTTTCCGGTATATAATGCAATATTGATATTCAAATTTTCCCTTCTTACCCTTATTTCCATTTATAAAGTGTTCATAAGATCTCTTCTTCTCTTTCTTTTCTTTAAAGTTGTAAGACCTAGGGAATTCTTTTTCTGTTCTGATAGCACATGAGATGATATATTTGTATGATGAGAAGGATTGTGAGACAAATGCTCAACATGGAAATGGTTTTAACCCATCAATGAATCAATCAATGTTACTCCATCTGTGACATATACAATATGTTGCATGGCTTGCTATCCTAGTAATGTTAGCCTCATACTTTGCGACATTCTCAACCTCCTTTTGCCTCAGACACAGAAATTTCCTTCCTCTATCCACTCTATGGTCAGGAGGAATGTATTTTTCTATGAAAATCTCTTTAAACTCCTTCCATTCAATGTTTCATAATTCTTCATCTTACTTTGTGTTACGTATTAATGACCACCATTGATCTTCATCCCCCGTAAGGCGATAAAATGCCATGAAAACATTTTCCATTTCTCTACTCCCCAAAGCATGAATTATTTTCACTAAAGAACTAATACATTTCTCATATATAAATGGATTTGTAATCCCATTTAATGTTGGTAATTGTTTCCTCTTGAATCGGTCTAACATTGATCCTCCACCTTGTAGATCAGGTTGGTCCATGCAGGTAAGGTTATTATTCATAACCTGAGTGTGTTGTCCCAGTATAGTGATTAGATGATCAGCACCAATTGAATCTCCATATCCACTATAATTATCTTGAGTAGGATCGAAATACCTACATGGATTAGAAGAATTGATATATTTTTCATTCCTTCCACTAGCCGTCGTTTATAAAAAATGGCATACACTAGATTAGTTTATGAATCACAATACATAATTCCAAACTTTTAAAACACTTAACATAAATTGAGAAGTTTATGGATATAATCCGTAATCATATAAATGTTTTGGTTGAGGAGTTATATACTCATAAATCCTTATTAATGGATTGTAATGAAAATGTGAATTATCATAAAAATTTCACCAAGGTGTGTCATCACCATGAGTGCAGCGAGGCCCATTGTCATGTACCGGGATACCCCGAGTCAAGCCTGAAACTCTTTGTCGAAGGTTTCACTCATCAGAATATCTGTTCCAAATCTGGATCTCCAATATCATATCCATAAATGAATTTATTGATTGATAAACACTCAAAAACTATAGAATACCAAAATTCATGGTAGTTCTTCTATACTAATCCTCAAAGTCTATATTAGGGTAATGTTCTCTAATCAGAGTTTTCCTAAATATAGCTTCTATGGATTGTACTAATATTCCTCTGATACAAACTGTAACTCCTCATACTAAGTTACCCATAGATGGTGCATTATTACCGAACATTTTCATGATCACAAGGGATTAAATTCCGAAAGACTGACTAGTTTTGTAGCCTTGGATGTACTAGATACATTCATACGTTTTAAATTAAATTATAAAATGAAAAAAACAACAAAATTATCTCCATTGAATATATTCATATCCCTTAAACTATCACTATAGGTCAGTCATAATATATTTCTTCACATCCTATAAAAAATAAAACATTGGAACGGGTGAGCTCCTATGCTCCGTGAAGTTAACAATATAGCGGAAAATTTCTTAAATAATAAATTTTTTTAATGAAATGTATAAGACAAAAACATAAATTTTTTAAACATAAACATATGCATCATATTTATAATATAGATCAAATAATTCCATTTTCATATCCACATGGATATTCTACTAGTTGAATAATCTCACACAGTATCAATAGCTAATTTTATAATGATGGAATGCATAATTCCATACCTCATAACCACATAGTAAAAGACTTGTCCCAAGACTAAAAATATGATTTTGTCAATGCCTTGTTCTAATAAACTAGTTTGTCACCAGATAACTACTGATGCATCGAGGAGCTATAGCGGGTTCCACCCATCATTTACTATGTCCAATGCATTACTAATATGAAAATTATTAAACATAACATAAACATTCTTATTAAAACTAGAATACGAAAATAGCTGTTCAAATAACGATTATTAATATTATTAACTGTATTTTTAATTTAATAAACTCTATATAAATTTAGAATCTATATTATGAATTTCTTTGACATAATATAAGAACAAATTCATTTTTTAGATAAAAGAAGTATTTTTCAAAAAATTCAATTTTACCGCTATTTAATGGAAAACACTTTTTAAAACCAAATTTGACATTTTAATATATTCAATTAAATTTAATTAAATTCTTTTTTTGAATCAGAAAAGAAATATTTATTTTGGATATTTTTTTGTATTTTTCTGATAACATTCCCATTTTGATGAATAATGAAAAATACAAAATTTTAATTGAAAACATCTTTTTAGATCGAAAAAATTTATAGCGTTAAATTATTCATTTGAATGGTTTGAAAGAATAATTAGAATATATTTTTATCATTCAATACAATATAGGTCATTTTATGTTATTTCACATTTAAATTTGACATAAACACATGTCAATATTTTGATAGTTTATACTTTTTAAAAACCTGCTTTCTAGTTTTGACAACGGTATTCACTTTTAAATTAATTAATGAAACATATATGCTTTTAATTTGGTAAAATATAATTATTTTTTTTAATTTGGAGTATCAAAATTAACTTACAAGTGAAATTTGTTTTTTCTTAAAACATTCGATTTTTTATGAATAATGAAAAACACTACTTTATTGTTTAAAACAGAATTTTTATTTAAAGAACTATTTATTTTATTTAAATTTATTTTATGTCAAAATACCTACATAATACCTATATATTTTCAAGTTAATTCATTGGAATCATTTTATAATAAGTTAATATAAAAAAATTTATTGAACTTTTTACCGTCGATTTCACTCCATCTAGAAGCATTTGAAAATTTGCATCAAACATAATTTAACCACTTTAGTGAGTTGAGTTTCCAAAATCCTACGGACACGGTTAATATCAGTATGTAAAATGTGCTTCAATAAGATGAAAATAATTTTTGGTGAATAGTAACTATTGACTTTTATTTAACACAATTAAAAGTAAAGAGGGTAATTAATGGTAAAAAAATTTATAACTACCTTAAAACAGGTCCTAGTTTTATTATAAAAGATTAATTATACCAAAATAATTCTATAGGAATAAAATATTATCCTCTTGGGTCCACTTGGATTTGATTAAGACATCTATTATTATTTTATTTAAAAAAGAGTTAAAAGTGTTAAATTCATCATTTAATTACTAAACCATATTTAATATAGGGATACAATAAGATAAATTAGACTATAAATATTAATTATAAAGATAAAAATATTTCTTTCTTATTGTTATTTTTTAAATAATTTTTAGATATTAAATAATTTATTTTATTTATGACAAAATGAGGATGAAATAATTTCCTAATTAATGAAATATTAAAATAATTGATATTTTAAATATCGAAATAAATTTAAATTCAGACTTCTAATAATTTCAACTAATTTTATAGGTTAATATGACATGTCATGGTTGACTAAATAAATTTTATTCGAATTGATAATATTTTTATGGATTTCAGAAAAATCAAATACTAAATAGTGTAAAAATTGACATAATTGAGATTTTAAAACAAATATTATATTATTAATTGATATAATATTCGTAAAAATAAATGGTACTGCCAAAGGACTAAGATAAGGTTATATATATTAATAAATAACCACTTGGGGTCTGTTTGGATTGTTATTGTGATTTAATTAACCATATAATATAAATATTCCAAGAGACATGGTTAATGTTAAACTATTTAACTAAGAGTTATATCTAAAAGATAATGTAAATATGGTGACCTAAACCTTTCTAAAACCTATTGGATGATATATTTTAGACTCATTCCCACCTTACCATTGAAATATATCATTTCGGTACCATTATATACCGAAAATGATTTTATTATAAAAAACTATTTCATGCTTTTCCCAAAGTTTTCCTCAACCCTCTTATAAAAGGCCACTTCCCCTTCTCTCATAATCACACATCCAAATCCATTTCGCTCATCCATTCATTTCCCAAATATCCTCCTAAATTCCATCACATAATTATAGTGTCCTTACTTTGATAAGAAATTCTTTCTTTGGATCCCATTAGATCACCTCAAAAGGAAACACTCAAAGAAGAGGAAATAATTTCACCACACTCGTTCCAGTTCATTTCTTCTTCAACTTAATATTTTTTTTTCTATACCAAAATAATAAATAAATTACATTATAAATAATTTCATTTAATTATAAATATTGTACAACCATATTCGCTGTTCTATCCATTCAATAAATGACAAAGTCATCATACATACGTGCGTACGGCTTACTGTCTCCACATCGTGGTGTAGTTTGTTATTCAATCACTTCATTGTTTGGATGGGTATAATGATGAGTAAAACTGATTTAAATAATAAATATAACATGTTAATGATTCTTTATATAAGATAAACTATCCAATTACATACGATTTCACCATAAATATAATGATATTGTCACTCGTGCGTATATATGGATTACCGTCTCCACGAACGTGATGAGATTTATTCCCCATAATCATCATTAAAGAATAATTTTATATTAATGATTAAAAATAATTTTTAAGAACTTAATATAATTCTGAATATGAATCAAATACAACTTATATAATACAATCAGGACTTACGTAAGAAAACATATAATGAAAAACGAACCAATTAACAACCAAGACAATGATAATACTAAAATATCATTAACAAAGAAATATAAGAAGAAAAAATATGATATAATATTTCTGTATTTGGTTCTTGTATTATTTAATAACAATGATTTCACCATTATAAAGGAGGTTAACCTACCATATAGAACGTAAAAGCATAAGGTAAGGGGTTTTCATCTCACTTTTATTCCCATTAGATTCATGCTATATTTGCCACTATTACCTTTTGTATGGTGTATGTAATGCCCATGATTGTAACAACCAGAGATTTTATAAGATATAATATTTTTAATTTCATTCATATCTTCTGTTGTACACTACACCAAGATTATCTTGCGCTATACGCAACACCATTTTAGATTGCAGTATACGCAACACTAATCGTGGATCGTGTTACACACAATTTCATGTTTCTTTGATAGTAGTTATTCTACGCAAAATTGAGTATATATATATACATATATTCAATGTATTTTTTTATATGCAACCACAAAGGAGTCGTTCACTACACGCAACCCTGACTTGGCTTGCATTACACGCAATCGTGACCTTTCTCGATAGTGTGTGTTGTACGCAATACTAGGTTTTACTAAACAACGATATATTATAATAATATTATTACGAACTATCCATTATCAATATTATTTACAAAATTTTGAATGTTATAACATTATTATTTAATCTTACACATTTTCTAGGACATGGTATGTGAACAAAATAAAATTTTCGGGTAAAATAAGTTTTTTAAAAAAAATGCAGTTTTGCCGCCTTTTAATGGCGCACCCACATTAAATCTAGTTTTGACATGTTTATATGTTCAATTTTACAAAACAACATTCTTATTTTGAAACAGGATATGAAAATTTACATTGGATAATGTTTTGATATTTTTCTGATAACTTTCATATTTTAATGAATAGTAAAAACACGCTATATTTTAATTGATAACAACTTTTTTCATCGTATTAGTTTATATGGTTTAATTATAATATTTAATGGTTTTAAAGTATAAATAGAATATATTTTTACCATTTAATATTATTTATGTCATTATCATTGATTTTACCTTGAAATCGTAGGTTAAATCAATTCAATCTTTTGCAATGTTTTAAACAAAAACCCGTCTTCTTTCGACAACGAGATTAATTTTAATTTAATTTCTACGACTTTTGTGTGTTGAATTTGGAAAAATGGATTCCATATTTGTAATCATTGGGTCCAAATTATTTTGATAAGCTACTTTTTATTTTTGGGCATTATGAATAGTAACTACGGTAAATTTTATTTACCATAGTTAATGGTAAATCGTGTAATGAAGGGTAAATATAAGATTATAAAATTGCCCTACCACCTATCAAAATCATATTGGATGACTAAAAATCGACCCATATCACCTAAGGGTCGGATTAGAATCATTTAATGGTCTTTTTTCCCTGAACATAATTTCATTATTATTAAAACCAAAGAAAGAGACAACATGTCACTCTCTTAAATCTTATTAGTATAATAATTTTAATTTGGTGATAAACATCATGAAACTTAAAAAATGAATAGTCTCCAGAAATCTAATAAAATTATCTACATCGTGGTAATTTATTTATAATTTTTAGGGATTAAATAATTGTCATTAATTGTTATACATTAATGATGAAGCAATTATTTATTAAGTGAAAAATCAGTAATATAGTTTTTATTGAAATAATAATTCCCCTTAAAAGGCCCAAAAACCTGAAAACAACTTACTGGTAGTGTATATCTATACTATACCCATTCAATGAGCTAATATATAACCGTTTGAAGTCTTATAAAAGTGATTATGACACTTATTTTATTTTATTTTAAATGATGCCAAATTTGTCACCTTAAATCTTTAATAAATATAATGATTTAAATATGTTGATTTTAAGATGATAAATTCGAGTAAAAGAATTATTGGGAAATTTAATAGATTTATCTTCATCATAGGATTTTATTTTTAATTTTCAGGAAACATATAAGTATATTAAATAATTATATAAAAATGTTGTAGTAATTATTTTATTAAGAGATAAACCAAATAAATGGTTTTAAAAATAATAAAATAAATATTATATGAAATATTTAATGTTCTCAACTAATTTTCTATATTCATATGACCTTTTATGAATCTATTAAAGCTTTTAGATCGAACATATTTTCTGTATATTTTTTTTAAATTCATATAAACGAATAGTCCCAAAATTGACACTATTGTTATTTTATAAAAATAAAATATTCTAAAATTGTTTAAAAATCACAAAATTATATAAAAATTATAAATTTAAATTTATATGGTATATAATGTAATTAAGTATCCAATTATGGACAATTCACAAGAAATAAGTAATTATTTGTTATAATTTAAAATTTAGAATGTTATTACCACAAATAAAATTAAATTGATTAAGGATAAATCCTGTTGATAATGTTAAAAATAATTTCTTAACATGTATAAATTTTATTGGTTGATGAGATTAAAACCCTATCTCATATAGTATTCGAATATGTGTCATTTTTGGTAGTTTTTATGTGTTTTTTAGATTTAATATAATCTAATATTTCTTATATTTCCAAAGGTGCCCCTCTCCTCCCTTATAAAAGGGAACCTACTCCCTCTCCTCCTCACACCAATTTGAGCCTTCAGGCTGGGTGGAAACCTTCCCATTTCACATCCCCACTTCCATAGAAACATCCTAGAGGTCCTGGTCTTCTTCAATGACAAATTTTAGTTCTCTAAGAGGAGGACTCAAAGAGGCGCTTCAAATAATAGGTAATGTATGTTACCGATTCCTTCAACATTATTTCATCTTCCACTTGTTCTTTTTTAGTTGTTTAATTATGAAGTAATAAAATCAGTATCACTAATATACTGATATGTTATTATAAGTATGAGACAACCCTATTTCTCAATCTATCCATCCTACAGAAAATGAAATCACCGCGCGTGCGTACGTACGAAATACCGTCTCCACGCCGCGGTGTAATCTGTTTTTCCAACACCACCTTACTTGGATGGGTATAATGGTGTAAAAAATAACTATAAATAGTTATTATAACATAATACTGATTATGATATATTGTATCATCCTCTCCAATTCAATTTAATAGTTATGGGAACGATATCATTGCTCCTGCGTACATACGGACTACCGTCTCCTCGACGCGATGAGATTCATTCTCAATGATTAACCATTCATGAATGATTATAAAGTATATCTAATAAGTAATCATGAAATATATGAAATAATGATACTGGATTTATGAATATATATATGTATTCCATCCAATTAATTCCATTCAATTCAACAAGGAAACGAAAACAACATTCATGTGTACGTACGGCCACCCGTCTCCATGAACGGTGTATTTCTTTCCATTTATCGATCTATTATGTATATGTATATTATGAATATATATTATATATAAATAATTTTTTATATTATGGAATTAAGTAATCCTTATCTAAGTAATCATACGAATAATTACAAGTCAAAACACGGATGACAAATGAAACGATATTACCCAAAACACTCTTTAACATGGAATTTACAAAAGAACGGGTAATATAAAGTCATAATTGAACCATTTATGATATCATAAAAATGAATATGATTCTGTAAAAAGTAAATGAAATTATTTAAATCATTATACAGGAGGTTTGGATACATACGAAGCATATCATATATAATGTAAGGGATAATTATTCCAATCTCATTCTTATCTGAGATTATTTATTTGTAAGTATTTACTAGGGTTATGTTTATTATCCATGGTCATATATTATCAAAATGTTTTCTTAAAATGTGTAATTTCCTTCCATGTATGTTTAAATACATTTTTAACCTTTTCTACCTTCACCACATCGTATGGAAGGAATCTTTCTTTTGTTTACCATACGATGTACTTTTTGACTTTTTCGACAAAACTACGAAAAGAATTTTTTTAACATATAGGGCATGAAAGGATTCTTACGGTTTTTTAATGCCTTATTTTCTTGAAGTTTCCTCCAAAATATTTCAGGACTATTTTAAAAAAACCTTTTCTTTTAAAATTGCATGATATTTTGTGAAAAGAAATTGTTTTTGAAGAAGAAAGGATATTTTCCTCAAGAATTCATTTCAAGTGTTCAATCAAACCATTTTCTATCAAAGATGACATTATTTCATATGTGTATGATTAAAGTATAATGTCTATATTATTTTCATAGTTTCAATTTTCTTATGATGAAATATCCATTTGTTTTATATGGATTATGTGATGATGGGTTGATGTTTATGAATCCCATTTAATTATTTGGGTTATGATGAATGTTTTATGTTTATTTTGTGGCACAAGTAAGAATGATTTCACTATGAGATGGGTGGGACCTATATATCCCTCCAATGCATTGGGTAAAGATATATATCTCATGATATAGACATGACGGGAACAGTACGTTAATCTAGTTCAGTGTTACAGGACTGATACGAGGAGTGAACTCGATTCAGAAAGGGACATTGTCCACTAAGATGGTCTTGGCAGAAATGCCTTGGATACTATAGAAATCATAACATGTTCTGAATGGTTGCCACAATTACATGTTTTATTCCCATTATATTTTATCATGGTTGATTTTCTATTATAATATATGACTTACGTACTTCCACGATTTATGTATTTGCTCAATATTTTGATGTTTAAATTTCGTGTTCAAGTTTTTGCTTCCAAATGTTTATGGATTGTTTTATGCTATCTATGTTTGCCCTTATTGATCATTTGAGCTCACCATTTTTATTTTTTATTTTCCCCAGGAAATAATGAATGGTTTTACATAAGGAAACACAAAGGGGAAGATCGTTATGGGAGTTGTTGAAGATATTTCAACATGATTAGATGATTATATTCCGAGTTTCCATAGACACTAAACTATTTTGGTCCTTCTGTGTCAGTTTTTGTTATGTATTAAGTATTCGGCAAAAGTAATTTAATGTCCATGTACGTAAAGATTCCGTCCTCTACAATGATTGAATTTCTTGTAAAATATTCATTAATTTATGTGTATTTACATCATTATTGGATGATCCTATTTTCATTGGTAATATGTTTCATAAGTTACCAAATATGTAAGGGAATTTCAAATTTTAATTTCCACTAATGGGTCTTTACGCATACTTCACTAATTATTTTACTACATTATTATGGGTGGAATCACTATTTATTATTTTTATAGTCATTTACACTCACCTTTCTATGGATATAACTTTTATACACATAATTACTCCATTGATAAATGAAAAACTCCATTGATATAAACATTTTAAGGGTAATCTTAACTCAATTTCCATTCATTGAGTTAAACATCCAAGTCATTGGATTCGTTTTTACTAGAATATGTGTCAATGTAATCTGATTGATTTACACTGAATATCCAATTATATTGAGTGTAGTGATATATTTTATATATAATTATTTCATTGATTCATCCTTAATTTAAGGATACTATCTTTATAATGTATTTCATCTCAATTTACATTCCATTGAGACCTCTTTGTCATTATTCATTAATTCACTTTTATATGGTGTATATACTCTCCTTTGGCATATTATATCATGAATTCCTTTATTATATTGATATTATAATTTTTTTATTGATGTTCTTCCTCAATTAATTGTATTCAAGCGTCTCTAATTTTGTTAGAAACTCATTAACTAAAATATCATTTTCAATAATTTAAATATTTATTTTAATTAATCATTCTCATTAATGTCCATGATTTAAAAAAATTGAGTATTTATTTATATGGATAGAAATGTTTTGAAATAAAATTTCCTTTTATTATTTTCAATCTTTTATGAGAGACTTTGATTCTAAAATCACTTTTAAAAGACTACATTGATAAATAGTGTGACATTTAAATGTTTTCATGAAAAAGGGGATATTTCTCTCAAGTAGAGTTAATTAATAGTTTCATCTATTTAAATATCCTTTAAGGTATATTATTCATTATTGAAGTTGATTTATAATAATACAATCATCCATTTTTTATATAATGTGTTATGTTTGACTATGGATGTACTATTTTTATGCCATTCATGGTTTGTGGTTAAAATATTGACATTTTTTAGTTAGTTTTAATAATAATTCTTATATTATGATTCAATCCTTCATATGAGGAATGCATCATACTTAGTAAGTGAAGGGTGGAGCCTGCTATAGCTCCCCGATGCATAGGTAGGTCTCATGAGACAAACTAGTGTCTAAGCACAAGGCCTTGACAAAATCTTATTTCAAGTCTTGGTACAAGGCATTGACTTTGTGGTTATGAATTCTGGAACTATGCATTCCATAATTATGAAATTGGCTATTGATATTACATGTGATTAGTCAACTACTAGAATATCCATGTGAATTTGTCAATGGCATTATTTGATTTATCCTTGTCATATTATGCTGAATTTTATGTTTAAAAGGCTTCTATAGTAGTCATATACAATTCCTTAAATGATTATTCTTATTAATGATAGTTTCTACTATATTTGTATCCTCATTGAGCATATGAGGTCACCCATTTATTATGTTCTATTTTTCCCAGAATGCAAATAAGTATATTACGATTAAACTGCAGGAATGGGTAAGGGATATACGAGTGTTCTAAGGGGAGACATTTTTTATTTCTATATTTCATGATGTAATGTAAAACATATATATGTATCTAGTACTTACAAAGATACTAAACTAATCTATCTTTCGAGACATGAATCCTTTTATCATGAAAAAGTTATGTAATAATGCACTGATTCTGGTTAATTGGGGTTGGGGTGTTACAGATCCTGAATTTAATTGATTATTTGGTATGCATGGAATTATTTGGAAATCTATTTATTGGTGAATACCATGATTATATAGATCCTCGATTCATCACTGTGTCTGATGAAACAAATCAGCTAGTCAAATTAAAATGCGGTTTACCTAGAGTTTTAATTTTTCTTATGAATGGTTTTAGAGGTATTGATATCATGATATCTGAGATCATGAAATCCAATATTAATATTATTCACAAATAACGTAGTTAAAATTATTCATGATATTATTTCATTGATATTATACATGGATTATTTTGTCTCATAATATTGATTAAATGGAATGTTTTTTCAGATATTTACCTTTTCACGGTTATTATAACTTATCTTATAGTCACATTCAAGTTATTGATTAAATAGAACATGTGTATTGTTATTTACCATTTAATAATAATAATTACTTATTGATTTGTTATTGAATTTTATGTATGTAACCCTTTTAGAGTATTTGACCCACGCTTATTTTGTTTTCATTCATTTTGATATGATGAAGAATTCAGTGAATAAGTTCAAGGATTCCAAATTCATTCTATAACTATGTTTTATATTTTATATATTATATAAAAAGTGTATAATTAATGTTATTATATCATTAATACTAATAAAAGGATTGGAATATTGGTATTTTACACCTTGAATCTATGAAATTTTAATAAAGTATATATCAGTTATGGGTTACTGGGGTGGGGGTTATTATATTTTCTATCATAGATATTTTAGTTCAAACATTGTGTACATTATTGGAGAAAATATTTATCAGAAAACAAAACACAGATGTATTATTTTAGGATAAGTATTGAAGATAATCTTAATTTTTTTTGTTAGGAAGACATTAAAAAGGTTTTCATGTAAAGACATGCATGTTTAGATACCCCAAGATGATATGATTTTTGAAAAGTTGAACATAGGTGTAAGAACTCAAAAAATTTTACATAGAAATTTTATTATATAATCCCATGGTGCATGAAAACATTCCTTATATAAAAATTTATTTGAAAATTTTAATGGATATTCTTTGGATAATTCATATTTTCGTTACCATTTTTAATTGAAACAAAAATAATGATGCCCCAAAAGAAATCATGCTTAATATTTGGAGATATAAATCCATAAAATTATTATTTATTTTAACTATTAAACTATATATATAAATATAAATAATGATTTAAAATTCATAAGAATAAAAAATAATTTAGTATATTTCATTTTTTATAAATGGACCCTAAAATAATGATGGGTATCGATATTCATAGTCATTGTACAAATATACTTGTTAACGGATACACGAATGCTTTTATTGCCTCCAAGAGGATTATGGATATATTATCTAGTAAAACTGAAGTTATGATGAATAAAATATTCTAAATAGATAAAACATATTATTTAAAAATGTTATTATATTATGATGGATTACTTTATGTGATAGAAGACGAAATCATTTAGTTGGAATACAAATAATATAGTAGCTAAGTAATCGATTATTTCTTTTGAAATGATATTTATAGAATTGGGATGTGATGAAAAGGATATGGAAACATTTTTTTGTATTCTCTCAAATGTAATGGTGAAAATGGTGGTCATTGATCTATAATTATTGGGATAAAGAAGAAAAAGAACACGTGGAATTGAGTGATTTTGAAGAAACATTATTGTATAAATATTTTCATCATTATCAATGAACTTAATTGAATATAAATTTACCCATATAAAATAATGAAGAATAATAAACTATTTTGACTTATGATTCGACCTTAACATTACTAGAAAGGTGTGAAATATATTACACACACAATATAAAATACATGTGTAACACCATTTAATTTTTAAAAAATAAAATTATGTCCTATAGAATAAATGACAAAAAAATTAATTGAAGATATAACAACCTTATACTTTATTATAAACATATTTTTAAATAAATTTATTTTATTTTATAGCTTCTGTTAAATTAAAACTTCATATATTTATGTTTTATAGAGTATTCAACACAGAATAATAAGATTAAACGACCCATGATACATATAGGCATTATAACGTAGCCATTAAATTAGAATTTATGAATAATACTAAATAAATTAATAAATATATATATATATTATACTCAATGTAATGTAATGATAAATATTATTTTAATAATCAATCAATTTGTAGAAAATAATATTAGTCTCTAAAATGTGCTTTCATAAAAAATTATTTTTCTTGATTTTACTGAAAAGAATATTGTAATTATTTTTTGGAAAATATAGAAACTAATTTGATAAAAATAATATAAATTTTGAAATTAGAATTTCAAAATTAATGTTTCATTAAATTTTCGGATTTTTTGGAAGATGATGCTTTTTCCCTAAAAAGTAAAAAATGTTATTTTTTTGAAAAATCTCATTTCCTTTAAATAAATTAAAAGATAAAAAAGTAAAATTATATTTTGAAAATGATGTAATGTAACATTAGTATTCTTTTTTTATGCGTAAAAAATGAATCTATTTTATTCATCACTATATGTTATTTGAATGTATGTTTGTTTTTGAGTTTAAAACTATATTTCTATGATTATTGTTTTAAAGAACATAATATTTTTCTATTTTTATTAATTAAATTAACTCATAATGTGGAATTATTTAAACTAACTGTATATATTATATATATAATAATATTAATTGAGATTCATATTATTATTAATAATATTTAAAGAGTTAATTTAAAATCATCATGTGCTGGAAAAAATGCAATTCTTAATAACATGTTGTTTCATCGCATTTATGGGCTCTGATTTAATTTATTTTTTTAAAAAAAATTAAAAATTTTAAATTTAAAAATTAAATATAATTTTTAAATAAACAGTTCAATATTTTTTCCTAGTAAATTATTAATAATTCTCTAAAGAGTTATTTATTTGATTAATAGTGACAAATAGATATTTTTAATTGAAATTTATATTTTTGTTAAATTTTTTGATAATGTTAAATAATATTATTAACTATATTTAAATTAAAATTACTCCAATTATAAATTTATTTATCATATGTATTCTTTTATAATAATTTTCATAAAAATGAGAAAAAATTGTATACATTTGATCATTTGCTCGTTGAAAATCCACTTTATGACCACACTAGTGGGATTATTTTTAAATTAACATTATCAATTTTTTGAGATAATGTTTTAAAAATGGATTCCATATTTCAAATTATAATAATATATATTATATAATATGTTCTAATTAATGTTTTCCAAAAATTAATATAGAAAATAGTGATAATTAATTACAATGGTTAAGGATAAAATTCAATTACAGAGGGTTTAATGTAAAAATATAAATGTTAATAAGACCTATAAACATGTATAAAATATATTTCAGGGATATATTTCGAACATTTAACTTCTAAAATCTATAATAATTCATTATTTGTTATTTTTGACATGAGAAAAAGGATGGTGAAATTCGTTATTTTGAAAATATTACAGGTGTGACACTCACCTCACATATAAAAGGCCACCATTTATCCACCTATATTCATAAATTAAAAACCCATTTTTTTCCACCTATATTAAACTATATCACTAATATACATACCAGAAATAATCCTAGAATCCTTTATTTGTAATAAATTCCAAAATGGAAGTAATTTTATACAAATGAAAAGAAGTCGCCCTAAAGAGAGGTAACATTCTTCAATGTGTATTTTTATTTTATTACATCCTCCACCTCCATAAATATTTATTAAATAATTATTATATAATAAATTATAATATTAAATTATTATAGATTTTATTATATTAATTAAATAATTTAAATACTTATCATCTTCCATATTATGTTTCTTAAAATCATCATTTTTTGGTCAAATGGTCTTTCGCCTCGCTATATAAGGACAATAATTTTTCCATTACAACCTCATTGGGTTATGTATTATGCTTGATAATATATGTGTATATATATATATATTATATCTATATAATTAATCACCATATGGATTCTTTATGTCATATCTTCCTTTTTTACATTCCTTTCCCCACATGATATGATAACATCGCTCATTTTTACGGCAGACTACCACCTCATGAAGTGGTGTGATTCATTTTTAGTAACACTATAAATGAAAATTAACAAGGATAAAGGAAATAAATATATATTATTTAAATGAAATAATAATGATATTTTTAAATATTTATAATTAATAAAATATAATATATCATTTTCTTTCATATATTTTCAATCACTGAATGATGATAATTTCGTTCATGTACGCGTGGACTAAAACCTTCGCGAAGTGATGTCACTCTTTCTTTTCATCACCAAAACACATTGATGCTATTTATATAAGTATATTTAAAAGTAATAATATGTTATTTATGATACTTATATAATTATGGAAGTATATAATATCACTAAACTCCTTTACATAATGATCATAGAAAAATTGAAATGATACTCATGTGTATGTATGACCTATTACCAATATGATCGAAACGAGCATTATTTTTACAAACCATATATCATTATTAATATTAATACAGTAATTAATCTCAAAATATAATAATAATGTTATAATTGTTATACTCATGATTATATAACTATATAATATTCATAACAAACAAAACATTGATAACAAATCCCCAGTGAGAATAGAATGATATTATCAATCAAAAAAATGAATATATTGAATGAAATTAAAACAAATAGTGTTAAGAATTCATAAATTGACAATATATTATATTAAAAATAACAATTTAGTTTTTTAATAATTTTATAACTTGTTTAAAACAAATATACATGTGTTTAAACAATTTTCATCCAATCAAAAGGGTGAGGTATGGGATTTCTAATATCAATTTCCATTCATTGGGTAAAACTTCTACTTCACCAATTATGTCGTGATAGGATTATATGTTTAATGAAATTTGATAAATTTATTCTATATTTACAATTATTTTATGTAGATTTAAATTTTATTCACATGATGTATAATTTATTAGTCCCCACATCAATGTTATGATCTTTGGAAGAGATTTTAGTATTAATTTCCCTTCTTTGAGACTTATGTCATGTTATGAACCTATATTATTTTCTAAGCTGTATTTATAGAATATTTGAAATATATTATCTTGAATTTATTTATTATTATGATATTTTAATTATAATTGAATGTTATCCTTTAATGGGGATTATGATTCAATGTTACTAAATTCGTAAGATGTTTTTGTTAAAATTTCATTATTTATCTGTATTTTCTATGATTATGTATAAAATAATGAAATCTTATGATCTATAAATCATGAATTATCATTTTTATTCTTATTATTCATTAAATAATTATATTTTAATGTAATATTACACATTTTATTCTTTTGTTTATGTAAATTAATTGAGAATTTTTATAGAAAAAGTTATCTATTTTTATCTCTATAGTCGACAAACAAATTTTATTATAAAACCATGTTTTCAAAAAATTATTTCATTATTTTTTAGAAACAATAAATTTATTTATTAATTAAATATTTACATAGGTTTAACTTCATACAAAATTTATGAATTGAATAGTCATGTTTTTTCAGACAAATATCATTTTCACTTTACAGAAAATGTGAAAAGAGTCTTATATTTTAATGTATATTAAAATAATGTTATTTTACACATTCATTTTCTTTGATGAATGTTTTTTTGTTTAAATGTTATTTTAAAAGAAAGGATTTAAAAAAATGATCTATATTTTTCCAAAATTAAGTGGATATTTTCCTCATGAAATAATTTAATTATTTTTAATAATTACTTTATATGTATCCAGGGTTGTTTGAACATGAAAATATTTTTTCAATATTATGTGAATGTTTAATTTAATAGAATTATTTATAAAATATCAACCATTAATTTTCCATTAAATTTTATTAATGATATTATAATTGTATTTTCATTCATCAACAATAGTCACCCTTGTTGTTACTTATGCTTCAAAGATGATATTTTATAATAGTACCATCCCCATTATTTCATTAGATAGATTATGATTGTTTCAAATAGATTGTTATGGAAGTATTTCTTTTTAATGAGATGATCTGGTTTTAGTTTTATTTTTTTTGAATGCATTTCTTCCCCCTGAGAAAATAATTTTATAAATGGAAAAGTGGATATATTATGAGTTTTATGATCAATGAAAATCTATAGGTACCATATCCATGTTGAGGTTAATGGGTATTTATTGTCTAATAGATGCACAGAGAGGGAACCGGTTGATCCTGATATAGCGTAAAATATGTGTGATCCTAGTTAACATTCTAATGTATTGGGTGATGATTATATTTTATAGATAATTATATTAGAAGTCAAACATATAGTTAATCCATTTTTAAGGTTTCTGTGTGAGTTTTATAATTATTCATGAAGATGATGTTGAAAGATAAAAAATGGTTTTATCTATGATTTCAATGAGCTTATAATGTTTCATTTGATCAATATTCATAATGCAGATATCATTATTATCCACTCTTATGACTATTTTCATTGTTAAATCCTTATTCCATGTATAATGTTTGATGATTATGGTATTGATGGGTATGAGTAAATTTATTATTTTCTCATACAATTGAATTATGTCATCATAATCTTCTTCTCTTGTTATAGTCAATTATGAAATTCCAATTCAAATGATTATCTATTCACTTATGGAAAAATTGAGAAAAAATTTTATATGTTTCTTTTATTCCAGTTTATCGAGTATGATGTTGAATTATTTATTCCAAAAAGTGTATAATGTGGATGATGTTGATGCCCTAATATGAAATATTAAAATATGGGTATAATGGGAAATTGTTTTATTGAATTCATATATTTTTTTATGTAAGAGTTTTTTCAAATCCATAAAATATGTAAACCAAAACGTTCATTGAGAATATTAGTGTTAAAATCATTCATTTGGGTATTTTATGTACTGGATGGAAAAAATGGGATACCTAAATTGTAATTAAAACTAGAAATATAAATTTTATGTTATCCACGTTAGGTATATGAGATCATTCACTAGGTTGTTAAAATTGTTATCATAGGTCAATTTAGATAACATTAGAGATTTGGATGCTTATATGTGAGGTTATCTTAAGGGTTATAGATATTATCATTATTCTATAAACTTAAGGACTATTATGAGTTCAATTCTATTAACAAACCATGTAAAGTCTTATGCAATGAGTTATTAAAGTGACTAATAATATTTAACGATATGTTTTATTAGTTAGATGTATACGTAATGATGTGGGTTTACATAAAGTATTAATTTAATTTTTATTCATAAATATGTTTTAATTAAATGATAAACATTAGGGTTAATAGAATATTTTGATATTAATATAATTAGGTAAATAATTTTTTATCATATAGATAAGCCTGGGATTGAAGAGTGATCCAATGATTAAGTAATTAGGTTTACTTGAAAATGATGTCACCATTTTTTATGAATGTAAGCTAAAATATATGAGATAAAATTGTTGTTTAAAAAACTCTTTAATTTTGATGTTGTGTAGATTATTTAGGATATAAATTTCGTCATTCATGGAAGAATTTATTTTTAAAATTGGGTATTATTGTTGAATTTTGAATATTCAGGTAATATTTCAAGGTTTATCAATTATGAAAATTATATTACATTGTTCTTTAAATATTGGTTTTTTAAATTTCTAATGATATGTACTATAGTTTGATTATTAATTTTACAGTTATAAAGTATTTAAAAGTCGATCTTAGTGCTTTAATAATTGAAAAATCCTTTTGAATACTCATCATGTAACACCCTAGGTAAATAAAGAATATGGCATTTTCATATTTATCCATATTTGTAAATAAAATATTAATATGACTTTAAAGGGGACACTATGTTCGATGGCGTACCCAACACGCAACAACGAGTTTCTTGGGAATCTTACGTTACACTCTAATAATAAAATAATATTATTTTAAATGGTAGTTAACATGTAGCCATTGTATTGGAGGGAAAGTATATTAATAACTAAAATATGATTATATATGTTTTTAAATGTTTTTACATTTATCCAATAAAAGATAAAGGCTTATAATATGGAAAGAATTCAACATTAGGCGTATATGCCCTATTTTTCACTAAAGGTTCACTTATCGCCTTTTGATGGAGAACCATCATTAAATATAGTTTTTTTCACTCTTATACATTCTATTGGACCAAATAAAACTCTTCTTAAGAATCGGGACATAAAAATTTACTTTTTGTAAATTTTTGGTATCTTTCCGATAAAGTTCATTTTTTAATGAATAGTGTAAAATGTTGTATTTTAATTCAAAATATCTTTTTAATATAATTTATTTATATGATTAAATTATCTTTTTAATTGGTTTTAAAGTGAAATTATAATATATGTTTACCATTAAATCCAATAGTGTTCGTTGGAATTAATTTCACTTTGACATCAGACTTATACTAGTGTCAATCTTTTGATACTTATTGTTTCATAAAAACACGTTATTTTTTCTGACAGCTGGAATTAATTATTAAATTTATTAATGTGACTTAAATGTTTTGAATTTTGTAAAATAGACTTCATTTTTTAATTCAGAGTACCAAATATAGCTTAGGGTTAATTTTTGGGATTTTTCTGAAAAACTTCAATTTTGATGAATAGTGAAACCACTAAGTGGTACTTATAAAAATAGATTTTTCCGTTTAAATGAAATTTTGCCATCTTTTTGTTTTGAATTTCAAAAATCCGACATACATGGTTGTAATTAGGAAGTAAAATGTGGTTCAATGGGATAAAAATAATTTTTTGGTGAATAATAACTTATTAAGTTTTTAATCGCGATTAGAGGTAATTAGTGTAGTTTATGGTAAGAATAATGTTTTAATAAAATTAAATGACATAGACACAAGTCCTACCCTCATTGGATGTGTCCTGGCCGACCAATACAATCCATGGGTCAACTTGGGGCCCCCATGGAGCCACTTTGGTTGGAAAATGACATAAATATCTTTTTATTTAATGTTAAAGTAAAAATGACACAAACATGAGATGTTTTACTAAAACAATTTTTACATGGGGTTATACAAGTCATATTTTTTACTATAAATATTAATTGGAAATCTAAAAAGGTTTCCTACATCATATTAGTTTTTTTATAATTTTTAGACATTAAATAAATTAAATTATATATGACATCATGATGATGTAGTGATGACCCCATTATTTAACAATTTAAATAAAATGGAAAGATAATGTAATATCTAACACCTACACATGACCAAAACCTATTTTATGAGTGGAATTAGAACCCTAATCACCTTATCCTCGAAATACAACAATGTGCGACCTTTAAAATCCGATTCTCTTTTGAAAATAAAGTAACATTTTGTAACTTTACAAGAGTGCCCCTCCTCTCCTCTTATAAAAGGCCCCCACCTCTACCTCCTTACCCACACTCCCAATTCCTTTGGATCGGCCAACCACTACCCATTTTGTCTCTAAACTTTCCTCTATTACTCCTTGAGGCCTCAATTTGTGCAGGAGTCTTCCCAAGGAAGTCTTTGAGCTCAAACCAAAGGGAGTTACCCGATTTTAAGGTAATGTCTTCACTTGTGTCCTTTTCCTTTATTTTGCTTCTCCAACCCCCTAAAATCTTTTTATTCATTTTTTTTGTAACAAATCCAGTATCTTAAATATACTAGGATTTTTTTATAAGAAGGATTGGAGCTACACATACACACACCTACATCTAATGGTTAAAGAACATATTGTTTCCGTGGATGGCGAATTTCTGCCTCCCGAAACGATGATTGTTCAACATTATTCTAACACCTTAAAAGGTGGCCATTAAGATGAAACTATATTTATATATGATATCTAATATGTTTATGATTTACTTAATCTTATGTATTTTTCATTTATGGTGTACCTTTATGGTTTCCATTATGGGTAAACTTGATATCTTCATTTATGGAAGTGCGGACTACCGCCCCCTCAAAGTGATTCGATTCGTTAATACCATATATGGTATGTATAAAGGATATAATATATGATATAATATATTATAACATACTGGAATTAAAATAATATTATGTATCATTATGTTTTAATTCCATTAAATATGAAATAGAAATGGAAGTACCGTTCATGCGTACGTACGGCTTACCGTCTCTATGAACGGTACATTTCATTTCTTATCTCAAAATGTTATGTAATATGATATGTACATATATATAATGGATATATATGTAATATATTACATCAAAATTATGGATATCATTCTGTATTTATAACATATATATATCCCTCTAATTTTTTTTAATTCCATTAATATGACAAAAAAATGAAAGTAGCGTTCATGCGTACGTACAGCCTACCGTCTATATGAACGGTGCTTTTCATTTTTTATCTACAAATGATATGGAATAGTATAAAATGAATATTTACTGGTTATATATGATATTTAAATATTATTCTGTAAATTATTTACTTATAACTACATGGGAAATCTTTTTTCAAACAAGTTCATTTTTAACTCATGTACCAAACATCGACAAAAACGTCTGATATGAACTAACATTATTAAAAAATTATTATAACATTATAATATGTGATATGAACTGAATAATAATCTCTAAATGAGGTAATTTGGAAATTATTAATTGACCAAATATTATTATTCAGTAATATAAAGAAACGAACAAGACAAGTTGGACTTGAGGTAAAGGATCCTACTCAACTCTTTCTTTTTAAGTACACTCTTTTATGTCATTCCTTTTAAAGCTCATATTTCTTGGTATTGGGATGTTCTTTTATATTAATCACACTGTAATTTTTATTTTCATGTGATGAGAGACCCTATTCTCTGTCATCAATCCATTTTGGATGTTTTGAGTTGTGCCGTTAGGCTGCCGAATTTTTGTAAGAGATCTAACCTCTCTCTTTCTTTTTATGTACTCTCCTTTATGTCACTTCATTTAATCTCCTATTTGTTATGTTGGGGGATGTTCTGTTATATTACTCTTTCTATAAACTTTATGTTAATATGATGATATACCCTATTTGATCTCATCAATCCATTTTTTTATGTTTTATGTGGCGTCGTTAGGCTGCCGAGTTTTCGTAAGGGATTTTTCATCTCACTTTTATTCTCGTGAGATTTATGCTACATTTGCCACAATTTCCTTTGACTGGTGTATGTAATGCCCATTATTTTACTAATTGTGTAATATAATTTCTTTTATGAGTATTTACATCAATGTTGTATTGTCCTTCTATCACGAGGTGTATGTTTCAAAAGATACCCATGTTGGTAAGGGAACCTTTCACCCTCCTCTTTTTAAAAGACTACTTTTGTTGGGTCTTTTAATTTACATATTGTTATGTTGGAATATGTTCTCATATATACTTATTGATGTAAATTTTATGTCCAAGTTATGAGATACCTTTTTTTTATCTCTCGTCAAATCATTTTGATGTGAAGCCGTTAGGCTGCCAAGGGAACTTCTTAACCCAATTTCGATTTCTTTGGGTTCAACATATAGTTATTGAATATGTCATCCTTTGAATACGTGTGAATGACCTTTGATTATTTTACACTTAATATCCACTTATATTTGGTGTATTCATTTGTCACACATAATTATGTAATTGATTTATACTTAAACCTAGGATACCGTATTTGTAAGGGACTTCGTCTTAATCTCCATTCATTGAGGAATATTTTTTTATACACAACCTTCTTTTATATGGTGTATAAACCCCTTTGACTTTTACGTTTATTTAAAAGGAATCGTTTTTATACGAATCATTTACTAAATGACAAAAGGGAATGTTTTTGTCTTATGTATGCGACGACAATGAATTCTCCGCCACCGTGACCATTATTTGAGTTTTGGCTTCCTCTACAAGCCATACATTTTTTTTAAAAAGAAAAATAAATACCATGTTTTACTATTCTTTTATTTTGGTTTTGAAAATGGTTTTCATAATGTTTTTATATCAATGTTTTGTATTGATATCTTGTGATTGAAAGGTGGAAATGTTATGTTTCCTTTATGTATGTTTTATGTGATACAATTATGTTATGGTTATTGGGCATTGTTATGAAGAAGGGTGGTTCCGTGATAAACTAAGGGCGGGTGAGCCCGATATAGCACTTCAATGCATTGGGTAACGTGAAGGAGTGAAACATTAATGTTTCTACGAAGAGATTTAGGGAATATACTGTGATGGGTATTCCAAACATAACCGAGATGGTTACTCCCTACATAATAATGTTATGAATGCCTCAAGTTACCTTTATGTCTTATGATATATATGATTCATTCATGATTTTATGAGGTATGTTAAAGTGCCTATGTTTTATGGGTAATGTATGATTTCATTCTTATGTATATATGAACTCATGTTTCCTTTCCATATTTTTATAACCCTTACTGAGCTTTTGATGCTCATCCAATGTTTTTGAAATGTTTTTCACAGGTCAAGGGAAAGGCACATGATGTGATGATAGTGTCAAGGATGTATCAAGAAAGAATCCATGTTTTATTTTAAATATGTTTTTGTTGATAGGAAGAATGAATACTGTCTTTTATGTAACCACTTTGTTTAAATGTGGAATGTAATGCAAGTTTCATGATCTAATTCTCTAAAACTCTAAACCTGAAAATATCATCAATGTGTAATCTTGTAATAACTCAAGATTAAGTAGGGTTTAAGGTTGGGGACTTATACATCATTTGAAATAAAATATGATATTGCAGTGGGAATTGAAAAATTAATGAAATTATACTTATAAATTATATTTACTTACATATGGTATTAGTCTATTTTGTGATGTAATTCATAAACATTCAAGAAAAGAACATTTAAGAAAATTTATTCTATTACATTCGTATCTGATGATTCAGATATTGTAGTTCTTCGTCCTTTTTTTTAAACCGTATCAGGTTTAGTTATAGGTTTTTTTTATATGTTGAGTAATTTTCATTTATGTATTAATTTGGGGGACTTTTGGCTGAATATTTTAGAAAAATGAATGAAATGGGAATGTGCATAGTTGGTTCAATGTCAGGGAACATAATGCTCCCCCATCCAACAAACCGTGCAACCCTCGACAGAAGGTGAATTTCATGGTTGGAAATGGTTTTTCCCACTGTGTGAAAAATTAGGAGTACCTGGGCACCCCTATTAAATAGGATCACTATTTTAGTGCATAGTTATGGAAAACTATGAGTATCTTCCAAACAAAACATTCTCAACATTTAAATTCACCATAAAATTAGTTTGTAATCATCCGAACACCCAAAACACACTCTAATTCACCAAAACATAGGAAAATTTAAATAATTTCAATTCCATAGCATCTCGAATGGATTCCATGATTTCACGACCTTCGTTATTCAACATTAAATACCTGGATTGTATATCTGTACAGGTTTTGAGAAGAGAATCCTATTCCATTTGGTTTTCTATTTTTCTTTCCTTCCTTCTTATGATCTTTAGGTATTTTTTACCCCTCTTTAATGATATATAAATATCTAGTATTTCAGATATGTATATAAGATTATTGATCTTGAAATATATTAGAGATATCTTGATTTATTTTATATTGATATAGGTTTTTGATTTCAACCTCATCCTATGTTTATGTGGAGCTCTATTTAGTGGGTTTTTATTAAGAAATCTCATATCATTTAATTTAGTTTGGTGGTATATAATAGAAATACAAATGTGTTTATTTAAATTGTGTGAATGTTATTGTTAAATTTTTATTAAACATTTATAAATTGGGTTTTTTATAAAATTAATCAGTTTTCTAAATTAATTATTAGAGGATATCTGAAATTTGGGATTCTGGGACTTATATATTGTGATAATTAATTTTAATATTAATTTTGAGATATTATGTTTTTTATATGAGTTAATTAATTTAGGATTTAATTATGGGAATTAATGTTTTTGGATATATCTCAATTAATAAGCGAATTAATTAATTGGATTGATGTGCTTAATTAATGGGAAAATTATGTAAGTGAATTTATGTTGTAAATTTTTTTTGAATGATAAAATAAATCATTGTGATTAATTTAATGATTAATTGGATTGAGGAGTTGATGCGAATTAAATAATTATTGAATCATATAATTTTAATGATATGATTAGTTAGTTATTGTGTTAAATAATGTAATATTTCTGTTAAACTAATTATCTAATTATCATTAATCATTATGTGGATAATTTATTTTATGAATTTATTATGTGTTATGATTGTAAACATAGACATTAGTTGGGAAATAATGAAGGGGAACATGGTCATTCTAAAGTGTAAGGTATGGTTGGTAGCATTGTCATTCTAAAGAGTAAGGTAAAAATGGTAACAAGGTTGTTTAGTTGTCTAATAAGGAATGTGACATGGTTATTCTAAATTTTACGGTATGAATGGTATCATGGAAATTTAGTTGTGAAATAAAGAAAGTTAACATGGTCATTCTTATATGTATGGTATGAATAGAAACACGGTCATTTTGTTAGGAATTAATGAATGAAAACATGTTAATTATATTGTGTCAATTGTGAATGGTATCATAGACATACGTTTATGACCTAAATAATGGTAATAATAACATTATGAGATATGGTGTCCCTCAGGAATACTTCATGATACTACATGAGAAGAAAAATGTGTAGTGGTTCTGGAGTCTATAAGAACCTGATGGTTTATGTGGGAAATCAAAGATTAATTAATGATGTGATAATATTTACATATTCAATATAATTTTTTAATAGTACAACTAATTAAACATTTTGTAGAAAATATATTATATTATATTCTATTGGTGGTGGCCTATTGAGTTGTACTAACACCCAACATGGGATTCCTGATTGGTACCAAAATAGACAATCTACATTCTAGATATGATAAATGAATATTACTTGTGATATATAGATGATATGCGATGGAGTGTAGACGAGGGAACTAGACACGATTTGGGGATCGCTTGGGGGAGTCATTACGTTATTTAGTCTGTATTGAATTTTAGATACGTGGAACATAATTTTTAATGGAATAGCTAAAATTCCGTTTTGATATTGTATTTCTAGTTTTGGGTCATCATGTGATACTAATACCATTCTGGTCATGCAATATTATTTATTTATTTATTTTATAATGGTTTAGTGGTATTATACTATTTTTTTCATTGTTACAATGTGTGCATAGTCTCTCCATTAATTGTATTAGATCCTTGCTTCTATTCAGTTGCCAGTAGCATACGAGGAGATTCACATGAGGTAATGTACATGAATGTCTTGGGGAATTGGTGCATGTAAACTAGTCTAGGATGATACCACATAGAATTAGATCCTAGTTTTCTATTTATTAATAAAATATATTTTGAGAATATTAGAAAGGTGAAAATGAAGATTTTGTGATTAGTTCTAAACTCGTGTAAGGGATTTTTTAACTGATATAATGGGATGAAAACAACTACCAAGTTTGGGAATTTTTTTTGTTGTTGATATTTCCTGTTATAGATTAATATTATTTTACCTTTGGTGGTGCACTTGTGTTGTGATGTGAATATCATTTTGTAAATTTCTCCAGTTTTTAATTTTTCCCAGTATGGCCTAAGAATTGTTTTTTCATGAATCATTATAGGCACCCAATATTATTTTGTTAGATGGATCAATTTTATGCACACATTGGAAAATGATTTCTTGTTACGTTCATTAACATGAATTATTTTTCCTTTCTTGTGAAATTGATATGAATATGGTTCCTAATGTAAAATTATTAATTTAAAAAATATGCCAGATGAAAATAACAGGGTGTTAAAATGTGAAACATGAATACTGAGAATTATCTGTACTTTTTGAGACATGAACTAGGTTTAGAATGGATAAGAGTAATAATAGTGCCTAATTTTTGAAAGTGTGATGGGGTATGGGGATATAACATGTTGTGTCTTGTTTTGTTTTCCCTCTTACAAAAACATTTTAATGTTGTGTATTTTTTCCCAAAGTGAATGTTTGGAATTGTATGGATATTCTTCCACACCAATTCTTGTTGCTTGGATGAAAGAAGGTCATGGTTTGAGATTCTCTACCAGTAGGGTGACTTAGGCATTGATAGTACCTAATGTTGAAACACGAGGGTAGTTCAGAGAGAAGTCTTCTTAGTTCATGAAACTAATGGGAAGAGACCCAGGGTGGGTTGTGAAGAGTATGTTTGATCTCATGAGGGATTTATATTTGCATCACCATTTGACACAAGTGGAGAGGGTGGACCAAAGGGATCACATTTCTATGTTGAGTCCATTGAGACTTTACATGACCTTTTAGAGACTACTGTGGATAAGATATTCATGTTTGATGTTTATATGCTATGAGGATCAGCCTGATGGTATCTTGTGGAAGTATATTTTTGGGAGGTTAATGGAGAACATCCTTCCATAGATGATGAGGTATGGGAGAGAAGCAGTGTTCATGAGGTTCACATAGGGTAGCTTCTCCATGAATGACTATACTAGAACCTCTAAATATTTTCAATTATTTTATCTAGAATTGGTAGGGTATTATTTATCAATGAAGAAGCATTTTCAGAATGGGAATAATTGCATGATTAAGTCATTGGTTAAACTTTATTGGTTAATAATGCTTAATGAGATGGTGGATCAGGATCTTATATCTAAGGGGTACCCGAAGGAGGCTTTTATAGTATGGAAAATAGTTGTAATATGTTAATTAGGAGGTGTGACTTCTAAGAGTAGTAATTATCTTTATGTTGGCCTTATTTATGGTTGTGGGAAGCAGGGTTCAATGAAAGAGGGATTGGTTTATCAAGATCTTACTCAAGTGATTTATAACTTTGTGTTAGGTCCAGAAACATCTTGATACAGTGACCCAAACCACACATAGAGTAATGATCTTACAGAAACAAGAGACATCTAAAAATGTTATATAGGAACCTAAATATTAAAAGTAGTGTTATAGAAGCTATAAAAAACAATTCTGTGGGAAGGGGGTCTTATACAACATATCTTCCTGGCATCTAGTGTTCTATAGACTTAGGTTGTAGAGGTAGTGTAAGTCGTTATTCAGGAAAAAAGATTCCATATTAGTATAGTGGTGTAGCTTAGGGGATCCAGATGGAATCACATCAATGGTGGTAGAGAGTTTCATGTTATATATCCTACACTATTGGATAGTGAGGTTGGGCCATCAATTGTGAGAGGTACTATTTTTGTAGATTCTATGTTAGCTATTTCATTATTCGATATCGATTCCTCAAATTTATTTATTTCTCTACAACTTGTGAATATTTTGAGTCTTAAGGTCGATTTTATGAGTGGGTTGTTAAAGAGACACACACGACAAAGAGTAAGGTTGAGAGAAATTTCTATGTGAAAGCGGTGTTATCATGAGGGTGTAGAGTAAAGTTTTCTATGGGATCTCTATATTATCAACATTTCAGTCCTTGACCTAATTATAGGTTTGTATTGGTTAATATAATACCAAGCCCATATTAACTATTATCGAAGGTGAGTGAAAATTACGTCTCCAAAGGGTGACACCAATATTAATTATGTAGAGTGGGATATCTAGGTAGGCCAAGAATGACCAAATACTAAAAAACTAAGAGAGCTCACAACCCATGTTGTTAGTGTTTTTCGTGATAATACTGGTGAAATGAAGGATTCATTCCACATGTAGTGGACTGATTTCAAGGTTTTTTCCTAAATATACCATAGGGATTCCCCCAAAGTGAGATGTTGAGTTTAATTTTGAGATCATGTCTAGGATGGCAATGATTTCTATTTCACCATATTGAGTGGAACTGATAGAGAATGGAGAGATCAATTATCAACTAGAAGAGATGGATGATAATGTATTTATCTTCATGACTACGTCACCGTGGGGTTCACCAAAAAAAAATTTAAAAGGTTATTGGGAGTTCTAACTTAAGTGTTTATTACCAGATATTGAAACAGGTGTATGTGAAGATTCAATATCCACTTTCATGCATCGATGATCATTTTGACCATTTTAGAGGACCATTTATCTTTTCTATGTTATATTTGAGATCTATGTAACAGCAGTAATGAGTTTAGACTTCTGATATACCAATGTATGGTTTCGAAATCTGATATATCCTTTATGAGATTTCTATAGATCTATTCGAGTTGGAGAACACACCAATAGTGTTTACAGTATTGAGAGACAAGATCTTCCAACCAGACCATGATTAGTTTCAGGTGGTGTTTGTGGATGAAATCATGTTGTAATCCAAGACTCATGGAAATCATACCATCATCTTGAGATCATCCTGAGTACACTGAGGTAACATCGATTGTATGCCACGATATCTATCTGTAAATTTTGGATTGACATGGTACACTTGCTTGGTCAACTTATCTAGGAGGAAGGTTTGTTAGTGGACCCAAATAATGTTCAGGTATTTGAATTTTGTGAGTATCATAAGAATTTTTTTGATATCCATTTCTTCTTGGATCAACTAGGTATTCTTATTGATTCATCAAATACTTTTCCCGATTCTAAATGCATCTTTTAGTATTGACCAAAAAGGGGATAAATTTTGAATAGTTAAAACCATGTATGAATTATTTATAGGAGATAATGAAAAATTTGACATCATCACTAATATTGATTCTACCTGATTTCGTTGTGTAGCGCATGGTGTAATGTGATACATCTAAATTTTGAAAATGATATGTGTTGATGATAGGGGATAATGTTGTGTATTATGGGTCCCGATAGTAGATTTCTAATGAATAAAACGGCCCTAATCATGACCTCTAGTTGGATAAAGCTATTAATCCTTTAATTTATTGGTAGAATTTTGAAATGGGTGAAAGTTTTACTATGTAAACGTACCAAAAGTTATTGAAGTATATATTTTTGCATCATTATTTCAACCATTGGAAAAAGATATGACTATACTATATATGGTATTTCAATTTTGTGATTTCATATACGTGTAGATAGGGGAATAGTGTACCTGATTTTTTGAGAAGGAAAAATCCGACCCATGTGTTACACAATTGTAGATTTGGGTGGAATATGGTGACCTTACGGGCTGAGATTCTAATTATGGTTCTGAGGAGTCCAGAAAAAATGAATCTCATATCAGTTTCACTATATTCAACACATCTAAAATGAATTAGGAATATGTAGTACGTGGATCCAAAATTTTTGAAATTGATATATGTCCTTGCAGGTGGAGATTCACCTTATTATTAGAGCATAAATAGGGATGATGTCATCTATATCAGGTATCAGGTTATTGTGTATACAAGTATGCAGGAGGGGGTGATGTATTTTTATGATTCCTCGAATGGATGGTTCATATAGGTGTGAATTAAATTAATCATGACCTTCGATGACCATTTTTTGTAATTTTGGCTTGAAAAAAGATATTGTATCGTTGGGACACGATGTTATGCCTCTTATCAGTAGAAGGTTGAACATCAATGACCCAATTGTTTTTTACATTTATTTACTATTCTAGAATGGATGTGGGAAAATTTTAATATTGAATTGTTGTGTTTATACTGGGTATGGCTTTGAATAATGACACTATTTGTGTTTTTGTGTATAGACAGACATAGGTATCACATTTCATACTTATATAAGAGACTTTACCAGTGAAGCAGTTGTGGGATTTGTATGTTCATGATATATTCTATCTCGAGGGTGTTCTAATGACTGTTATTTAGACTTTGATTAATTATTTATGTCACCCTTATGGAAAGGGTAATAGAAGGTTCTTTCCAAATAGGTTCTTTGAGTAATCATTTCTACCAATAGACCAATGTGTAGTCATATCATCTTATACAGGTGCATGCAGATATGTTGTGAGCATATGTTCATGAATTTGGTGGGTCGTTAAAGTGGCTCCTAGCTCTAGTGGAGTCCCCAATAACAGTAGATATAATGAAACAATAATGATTGAATCATATGAGGCACTTTAGGGTAGGCCATATAGATAACCACTAAGCCTGATGTGGGAAGTGAGTAAGAGTTCATAGAGACCAAGTCTTCTGTTGGATACATCTGAGTATGTGCAATTGATTTTCAACTTTTTGGATATGAATAATAGAAGAGAGAATTCAAAAGACTATATACCTTAGTGAACTGTTGAGTTTATAGAGTGTGATCATGTATTCTTGTTCTATGTCACTTAGGTTGGGTGACCACTAGACATGGAAACCATGAATGTTGGATCCAGGGTAGGTTAGATCATTTGTAGTTGTGGAGAGAATTAGAATGGTTTCATGCTGATTGGATATTTCACAATAATACATTTATATAAATAATTTTTTCCATGTGTTACAACTATGGAGGTATCACCATGTCTCTTATCATGTGATTGATGCAGAAGATATTGAGCTTGAGATAGATGCATCATTTTAGGAGAACCTAAAACATGTATGTAATGCCAGTGAAAATGTTTTATATGGAAAGAATGTGTTTATAGATCTCATATTAATGTAATATGGAGGTCTGTAGGAGAATAAATGCTAAAGGGAAGAAGATTTGATAGGTTGGTGGTCGAGAAATATTTACTTGGAATGTTAGTGATTTGAAGGAGTGCATCTCGAGGATGAGATATTATAAGGTGGGACGATTGTATGATCCCATCCTTTTATAGAAATATAATGGTCTTGGTGGAATGAACTATTTTTCTATATTTTTTTACTTTTTACATGGTCTATACATTAAGGAATATTTGGGTGAAAATATAATAAAATTAATGATATAGGGTTGTTCAAGGTTAAGCTAAACCATATACCCAAGTCTATAAAACAATGAAACCTCTATCAATGCGGTATTAAATGGTCAGTGCACAGTTTTTCAAAATGTATGGCATATGAGGATAATTACTATTTAGGTGAAAATTATGTATACTTTTCAGGATATTTTGGATGTCAGATCACATAACATCAATGATAAGATTCTTGCATGATCTATCTTTTTGTGATTTTTTGATACATGAGAATAAAATTCCAATTTATCTTCTCTTTTTAAAAATTATTTGTTCTTGGATATGGAAATAATATATTTTGTTTTGAAATTGATACATCAACATTTGTGTGTTCATAAAATTTCATATGTTAGATGTAATTTTCTCAAAATATTGGTGGTTACTATTTAATTGGGGAATTTTTTATGATGGAAAGGACAAGATTTGACTATTCAATGAATTAATTGGTTAGTTCAATATCAAGGTCACATTGACTATTTCTATAGGATGATTACATGAATATCTTTAGATGGTGGTATATATTTTGAAAATGGTGACTGGGATCTTCAAGATGGTCATGGGGGACCAATTTAGTTTAAATTTCATGGACTCATGGTTCAGATAGTTGGTCATTACATAGATGAAGGTGGATTCTATAAACACTATATTCTTCTAGTGAAGTACTATATTTAGTATTTCATTCATGAAGAGATATATTTACTACCACCTGATCATGAGATCATGTTTAATATCGAGTTGTTTTTGAGATTAGATCTAGTTTTTATCCCACTATATAGAATGAAAGTAGTGGAGACTCAGATCATGAATTTTAAGTTAGAAGATATTGAAGAATAATGTTTCATATAACCTAGTATGTCTCCATGGATTTATCCCATTATTTTCTCCAAGAAGAATGATGGTATGTTGTGGTTATGTCTAGATTTTCATATATTGAACCAAATAATTTTCAGGAACTGGTTTCTTCATCTATGTATCAATGATGTCTTTTTTTAGCTAAGAGGTTCTAAGATCTTATACAAATTTATTGAGTTCAGCCTACTAGCAGACGAGTGTGAAATCATTGGACATACCTGAAGATTATTTTTGAATTTTTTAGTATTATTATTAGTTTATAGTGATTTCATTAGGTTTGAATAATTCATCAATAATACTGATGATCTTGATTATTTAGATATTTCATCTTTTTCTGGATCAATTTATTATTGATTTTATTGATGAAATCTTAATGTACTGCCATTTTGTATACAATCATTACAAAATCCTGAAATCTTCATGAGTACATTGGTATATCATCATATTTATTAAATTCCTACAAAATTTAGTTTCTAGATTAATAACTTAGTGTTCTGGGAACATGTAATCTCCATGTCAGGAGTTTCAGTGGATATAGGGAAGGTTACAACAGTGGAATATTTGTATCTACACAATAATTTCATTGATATCTATTCCATTCATCATTTACTAAGTTATTATATTTGTTTTATTCAAGACATGTCCCATATGGAATAACCAATGTTATGAATGGACAAGAAGGTTATGATTTTTGTTTTGTCAGATTCTTGTGATAGATATTTTAATGTGGTTATGTGTATGAAGACCTCAACACATATTATATCATTACCTATAGTAGGTAACGAATATACCATATATTGTGACTCATACAACATTATAATCAATGATGTGCTGATTTAGGAATATCATGTGGTTTCTTACTTTTCTTGATAGATAATTATGTTGAAGAAGAACTGCACATAATTTGATATGGATTTGGATGATGTAACTATGAACATTGTGATGGTATTACCTAATACAACCAATAATAATTTTACATTACGGCTGATCATGGATTTACTAACGACATTATCAGACTTCTTTTATATGAGGGAGTCATTCATTATTTATTATCTAGGTATTCATTATGTTTTTATGATATTTCTAATGCATGTTGTTTTGAGGAGTATCATTTTAGATAGACATCTTCATTTCACATCATGATTATATAATGGTCATTACAAGGCTCTCGGATTATAGGTTCTTTTGAGCAAAACCTATCTTCCTCAGACTGACGATCAATCTAATAATACTATTTTGGTTCTATATAATCTATTATGAGAATGTGTTTTGGATTTCTGTGGTTCATATGAGTATCATATGGCACCCATTGAATTTTCACATAATAATAGCTTCTAGATACCAATTTATATGGATCAGTTTGATGAATTGTATGGAAGATCATACCTATCCACTCTATTTTTTCTATAGAAAGGTTATTATACAATTTTTGGGCCTAGTATAATATAAGATATGTATGAGAAGTTTTAGTTGATCAAGAGGAAGTTGGTTACCACACAAAGAAGGAAAAAATCAAATGCTAACCATCAGAGACAACCTGTATAGTTTGAGGTTGGTTATGAAGTTTTCTTTCATGTTCTATATCATGAAATAGGGTAATCTATCACCTAGGTTTTTAATTATGTTCAATATAGTGGATATGGTTGATCCATTAACATACTGATTATCCTTTACACATAGCTACACTTTTAATCATGATTTGATTCATGTGATTATAAATCAGCTACATTATCCCAACCCTTATCATGTGTAATACATCAAGTATGTTGATATTTCTGTTATTGGGTCCTTAGAAGAAAATCCAGGAAGGATTGTAGGTTGTAGTTATAAATATCTTTTAGGGAGAATTATTCCTTTTGTTTGAGACCAATAGAAGCATGGGATTTTTCCAAAGGATACATTGGATAGGGTGTATTATATGTGACCACAATGTCTAGACTACTTCACTGAGTCCCCACAGTTATGTTTGGAGTTTCGTGGGTAAGAAAATTTATATGTTGAAAATGTTGTATGATCCCCAATTTTTTCACATACCTCAATATTTTAGTTCTATGTTAAATTATATTTCACTGTATTTTCTTTTATTTTAACCCTTTTTGATAGTGTACTATTCAGTGATTGAAATCCTTTATTGTGAAAATCACCTAATTTTCAGATACGTAAAATTATTTTTACTTTTTTAGCTATAAACTTCTTAAGTGGGTTTATAATAATCTTTCATGGTTTGGAAAGACACAATGGTGGATTTGGTCATTTTCTATAAATTAGGCTGAAAATGACTATAGATAATTCACACATCATGTATATGATACTTGACTTATAATTACTTACTGACACATGTTGTGAACAGGTTCATGACATGACATGATTATACATTGTGAACATAATTCCCACCATGTAAATGTAATATAGTTTAAAAATTAGCTTGAGGAAACATGTCTTTTTGGGTATCCCTTTACGGTGAAATTCATTACATGTTAGTGGATTACATGAAATGTAATTTTCATGAAATGTATCTTTAAGTAATTTTGTGTTCCATTTCATAATTCCACCAATTTTTTTAGCCCTCCAATCAAGACCTAGGTTTATCAAGGTAATTATTAATATATTTCATCTCCTCTAAAATTCATGGATTAAAGTTTGTTCCATGGTAGGTCTCTTTTTTTTGTCATCCTTCCAATTATTAATTCATCTAATCTAGTTTTTTATTTATATGATCTATACTGTTGAATTATAGAACCCCCTTGTTTTCCAAAATTGTCTAATTATATTTGTATTCTATGAAAATAACATAGTTGGGTAACGTTTTGGGATTTATATAGGAGTTTTGTATTGTTTAGAGATCTTATTTTGGAGGTTTATGGATTGATATTCGTTAGTAGAAATCATGAAATTGCTCCTATGAAACTGTGTAACAGAAACGATAATCATTTTTCATGCATATGGTTAGGGTAATTTTTTGGAACAAATATACAGCCAGCCTGTAGAATCCATGTTATGTTGGACATAGGGGTGTATCATGGTTGGTGGATAGTCTATCTAACCATGTTATCCATCCATGAAAGGGTTGTTTTGACATTGTGGGTAGAACATTGAAAACATGTGTCTGAAAATTTGTGTTCTGTAACTAAACACCATTAAAAAATTACCTATTGTATTAGGTCTAATTTTTATTATCTCTTTTATGGAGCTATGTTTCTTTAAACTAATGATATCTTGAATTCAACTACTTCAAAAGGCTAGATTGAGAAATTCCCTTGATATAAGAGTTGTTTGTTGGTGAATCTATGTCAATTGGAGGCATGGATTCCTTGGTGATTTCCCATAAATAGTTTGTTACTTACATTCTCATTTTCCACTATCGTGGATTCATGAATACATTTTATTGGAAATTGATTCATTTTGTGTTAAACAAAAAATAATGAGATATGTTTTTTTGATTAAGGAGACTAATATCTAAGAATGTTTCAAGGAGTTACAATATGGTTTGTCAATGAATTTGTGTCATTTTTCATTTTTACAAATTTTTGGGAGTTATGTGGAATAAATCTCGACTCCCATTGATTAATATTTGAATTATTGACTTCCAAATAACATTACATGTTGATTAATATTGTGAAATTGACATGACATGTTATATAGAATCCCTTTTTGTTGATGGTTTTTGAAATTTTAAAAATGGGTTGTTTTGTGGCTATATAAACTGGTTTATGAATTTAAAATTGAGTATTTAAAACTATTGTTTGATTTTTATGCATTTAAATTTATATGGAAAATGTTTTCACTTAAAGTATTATTAATGGTTTTTCATAATTGGTTTGATATGTTAATTAGCATAATGGGTAAGAGTGTGTTAATTTTCATTGATGTAAACATGTGGAAGGGGAATGTGCAATTGAATCACATAGTATATGGTTATATGTTGATGGTTAGGTATTTTTATGATATAGAAATAAATAGTATGGAACTATCACCAATGAATTCATTTGTGGATGTGTTAAATGGAATGGGTTATACCAAATAAATTTTTTGAATAGATTGAAACACTCATTCAGTTTCAATACAAGAAAAACTATTTTTCTTAGAAATGGATTCTATTTTGATATTAAATGATTTAAATTTGTTTGAAAAATTTTATATAAATTTGATAACGTTTTTAATCAATGTAGCTTACGTAGGGATGCAACTGGGGAAAACTACTGTGTTTTATACACCCCCTACATGGGAACATACATGGGATTGATAGACATTGTATATTAAGACATATGTAATGGTAAGGAATCAAAATTATTAGGTGATTAATCATGATACTATTGTATTGGAATGTGGGGATAGTGATTGGAGCATTTTGGGAATTATGGAGGTGATATATTTTGTGTAGAAGAGTTGTATTTATGTTTTCATTCCTCTTTATAATCTATTATTATTATAATATTTTGGTATTGTTTGTATACATTTTATTGTATTAAAATTTCCTCATACATCATTTAATGGTATTTTTTCTATAGTTATATTGGTTTATTTGTTTTATTTTCAATGGAAAAATCATCCTCTAGCTGTTTAGGATTCCTTGGGCATTTATTTTCCACCATTAGGGTCTTGTGGATTTCACCTAATGTAACGACCCAATATATTATCCATGGGAATTATATTATTTTAAATATTTAATATAACCACAAGAAAATCTAAATACAATGAACTAAAACATACTATGTGACCTTTAAACATAATTTTGTCATTATTGTGATTTAAATTTTAAAAATCTGACATACACGGTTGCTATCAGTAAGATGTTTGCAATCCGAAAAGACAAACTTAATTTGTAGTGGATAGTAACTCACACTTATGAATACTAACATACCCTTTTTATAGTAATATGAACCCTATGAATGATTAAATCATATAAATGTATAGTAACCTCACCCATGAATGTATAAAATAAATTAGGCATCTTATAAGAGATAATATGATCATAGTAAAAGTATTGTCATTGTTATAGGTCCTAAATAATAAATTAAAATTAATTAATAAATTTAAAAGAATTTTTTTTTCCAGAAAGGTGATCATAAATAACAATTTTATTTCATCTATATTAAAGATAATTTTAAAAGACACAATGCAAGTTTTGAAAACATTATAAAATTTGTTAAAGTTTTAAAATTAGTATTTTTCATGTAAATTAACATTTTAATTAAGAATTGCATTAATGATATTTTGAAATTTAATTTTTTAAAATGGAGTTAATTTTTAGATTCTAAACATATAAAACTAGTCTAGGATAATTTTTGGGATATTTATAAAATACTTAAATTTTTTTGATGAATAGAAAAATACAAATATTTGGAAATTAAGCTAAATAAATGATCTATAGAGTCATGGATGATGTTTTTCTCTTGTAGTATAAATTGGATCTAACACAAATTAACTTATTACTATTTTTTCTCATGGAATAATCATTATTTATAGTGTATAGGGACATCAATAAACTATGGAATTATATATTATGAAAACCCTCATGTCCTCCACTATAAATACAACCCCTCCTTACGTCATCTCTTCAATGCTCTCAAGTATTTTTTTTCTCTGAATTGTGCCGATGTCACTCCCCAAGATCCTCCCCCACTTTTATATGCATGTGGTCTTCTAAAAAGACGAAATCCTTTCCCCTTATGAGGCTCTCAAAGAATATTGAATCAAGATGTAAATTACTCTTTTCTTTTCTTTCATTTTCTTTTCATGTTAATTTGTTTTCATTTCTATCATTACCTATCCTCATCCAAATGTTATGTACAATCCCAAACCATACATTTAATGGAATATTTTTATGATAATTTAATTAGTTATTATCATCTACCCTTTACCTTCTATTACTTTAGTTGTAAAGACGATATCCCAGATGTGTTAATTAGCCTCATTAAAGGACGATGTGTTTTAAATTTCCATTAATATTTTCAATTCGGGTCAGGGAACCATTTCCACTATTGATAAATTCCATAAAATATGTATTATGGATCATATATGGTTCTAGAATATTTTTTTACACATTTATTTTATTTATAATACAAAACATGTTCATTAAGGTCAAAAAACGCCAATTAACCCAAAATGTTATCTCTAATGATTTATATAATGATTCATCTTCTCTCTAAGTAACGTAATTAAATATCTAACAAAGTAACTTTATTTATGTTTAATAATAAAATATAAAATCAATTCTTTATAACCACACTCATCATACTTGTGTATCAGAACATTATTATAAGTCAAATGATCCTTAAAACAAAGAAAGAAAACATGCTCGAATAATAATATTGAACCTCATATCAAATAAAATTGTTATAAATGAACATAAAAATGAATTTTTAATTATTTTACATGTAAAGGAGGTTCTATAATTATTAATTAATTAATGTAATTTTATGATTCATTTTATCAATATCATGTGGAGAACATCATTAGTCTTAAGGTAAGGGATCCTCTATATTTCAATTTTTAATCTTGAATTTCCTCTCTGTTATGACCATTTAAGTATAATTACTAATGATGGGATATGATTTTATACCATCCCCACACTTCCCTTACATTTTAAAAAATATTATAAATTCATTTATCTATCATTAATCACCCTTATGTAAACCTGATACCAAGCCGTTATTCTACAATGGATTCTACCCGAACAACCTTTATTCCTTATATTTGCTCCATCTTTCTTTTTACCCAAATGAAGTTGCCTTTTTTTCAAAAAAAAATTATAAATTATGATTATATTCCCCAATCTCTTGTTTCATGATCCATCCCTCATGCTCTTTCAGTGATATACATTATTTTAGGAAATTCCATTCTCGATACTTCCCAATAAGAAAATTCATTTTAAAGGAATATTTGAAAATTTTAACAGATTTCATGGGAACTCTACCATATTTTTTAGACACATTTTTCTTGATAAAATATCTCTTTTATTATCAAAACTTTATTATTTCACTTCACATTGTATATAAAATATTATTTATTTTTTTATTTTAAATGCACTTTAGTATTTTCCTTGAAACTACACGAAGAAGTTTTAATACTAAAACATTACTAAATTATATTCTTACTTGTTGCCATTAATGTTTCACATCACTTACTATTCATTAAGATTATTTTAAATTATCAATGTCCATTTATGTTTTAATTCCTATTTCTCATAGACACTTTTATGATACACCTATTCATTATGATTTATGACGTGAATGTGATACCCATTTCCCACTATGGGTTCCCGAATGTTTATTTATGATTATATATGTTTCAAGCATATTCATGAACACATTAAGATAGGTTCGCCTAGATAGTTCACTAATGCATTAGGTAATTTTTAGTCTAATTAGACGTTATGTGTAGTAGCCATGGCAGTTAGCCTTGACTCATGCTTCCTTGTGAAACAGTCATAGTGGTTAACCATGACTTGGGATCCTTTATGTTCATAGAGCCTTGACTCAGGATAAATACATGATTTATGTTGCTTAAACAATGATATTAATTCATGTTTATATGATACCATGTTTATATGATATTATTATATATTCTATTTTATATTATTTTGCCATGATCTCTAACCCTTGTGCTAAATCCTTATTCTTATGTTTATTTCATTGATGGGATTATTAGTTCATCCCTTTATTCATGTGATCCCCGAGGTACCCTATGTAGATATAACAGCTCAATGTAAATTAGGATTTATTTATTATGATAAATAAATAAGTGTTTTTTAGTTCAATTTTTTTAGTTATATGTACCTTGTCATAGATGCCACTATAATTAATGGGGCATAGCTTGATCTCTGATTTATAATTATGAATAAAATTATTTAATGATATATGTAAAAGTCTAGGGTCTCTATAGGTTGTATCAAGGGATGGTATTGTTATTTTTGGAGATTATGAATATAGAACTTTAGTGAGAACCGTATTGATAAGACTAAGTATAATAAAACACCCCCCAATTTTGTTAAGTATAGAGTAAGTTATTTATCAAGAAAATACATCCCATTTGGGATAAAAACAAGTAGAGGTGGCTCTTGAACATATGTATCTAGGGGTAAAATATAAAAAAACTACTTTTTGGTAGACTCTAATGGGATCTGGTACATGATAATGGGTCTTGTTAAACTCTTGGTTTGACACTCTAGGGGATATGCTTTAGTAAATTCAATTGCTTGGTACATACCAATATTGAGGGAATGAAATAAAACCCTTAAGAAAATAATATATGAAATAGTTCAATGATAACATTGATTGAAACATAGCGAATCAAATGTTAACATATACTTATCCACAAAAAGTTTATGTTCTTTTCTTCCAAGTTTAATTTTATATTTTTAATAGATATGTTTTCAATCACCCTAATTTTATATTCTTTTTCATTTTTAATATAGGGAAATATAGGGACATGTGAAAACAATTAATGTGATATGGAATTTGAAGATATCTGTAATTATATGTATGACATAATGGTAATGGGTGTTAAAAAATCCTGACAAAACATTCTCTACTGGCTCAAGTAATGAATAATAACTTGAATCATTTGAAACAACCTCCTCCCACAAGGAAACAAAATGTTTCCATTGATTCCTTCATACAGAAAATGCCTCCCATGTTTAGTGGATCATCTGATCCCCTCCTAACGAAAAAATAGACTAACTCCATTGAAAATATATTCTCAGTCCACTAGTGCTTAGAAGAGGAGAAATTGGTATTTATGGCCTACTGTTTTTATGGAGATGCTGAATTGTGGTGATCACTAATCAATATTAAGAAAATATATGATGAATTTAATTCCATGTCATTGGAGGAATTCAAGATAATGCTTTACCTTATCCTACTCTCCGAATAGAGAAAGAGAGTTCCATACACTCAATTAGATGGAAGATGAGTCAATTGGGGCATATGATGAAAATTTTACAAGGCATTCAAGGTACGTCTCAGGAATTGACATGAACACTGTAAGTAAGTTGGATCACTTCATTAGTGAACTAAACAGAGTCTATGAAAAGTGCTGGTGATTTGAATCTTCGAAAATAATGAGAAGATTTCATTTTGTTCCCTCAAGGTTAAAATGGATATCTAAGATTTATATTGGTATCATGGGCCCTAGCGAAAAGAAGAAGAAAATGGAATCTCTTCTGTGCAGTCTCACAAATAATATCCTTGATGGGAAGAAGCTCGATCATCCCACATGTAAAAATTGTTGGAAGAAGCATCTCAGGAACTATCTAAAGGTAACCAATAATTTCTTAAAATATGGAATGATGGAGCATCTATCTAAAAACATTCGATCGTATGTGAACAATCCTGGTAATGTGTAAGAAGAAAGGAAGGATCAAATAAACCCTCAACCAATAGTGTAGTGCTACAACTGAATGTATCATGGGAATTATGCGAACAATTTCTTTAAGCTGAGGGTTGTTTGAGGCAATAAACAACATCCTCCAAGGAAACAAATATGGGATTTTTATATCACAACAGAGTAGGTGGAGTCGGAAAATGATGTGGTGATAGGTATGCATGTTAATCATTCATGAATAGATAACGTACTATTTAATTCAGGTTCTACACATTCATTCATATCATCCATTTTTAGTAGAACTATTCAAAAACCACCTTAATATTTAACAGAAATGATATATGTGGGGAAAATGAATGGGTAAATTATTACATAAAAGGTGTATAATTCCTCCACAATAAAAATTTGTGTACTGATCATCCCAGTAAATCTCTTCATACTTCCTTTAGTAGACTTCGAAGCTATCTTGGTGATAGATTTGATATATTTATAAAAATCCAACATCAACTATTGGGAATGGGGGATCACTGTTCAAATCCCTATGAAACATTTAATAATATACATGTTTAAGGTGGCATATGAATATCCATTAGAATCCTGATCTCTAGTCAGAATATTTCATCATTATGAGCAAGCATATCTAACCCAATTGATTGAGACAAAGAAAAATATAATGATTGAAGTCATGCCATTCATAAAGGATTATAATTATTTTTTCCCTATAGATTTTCCTATTATTTATCCTATCCAGGAGTTTGAGTTATCATTTGAACATATTCTTGGATCTCTACATATATCAATGTCACCTTATATAATGGCCACCGTAGAGATGGAAGAGCTAAAAAAGAAGTTATTAGTGAATCTAGAGAAGGGATTTATATATCTGAGTACTTCACTGTGGGGTGCACCTATCCACTTCATTAAGAAAAAGGATGGATCAATGATGCTATCCATTTATTATAATTACCTCAATAAAATCACACTAAAGAACAAGTATCCCCTACCATATATAAATAAATTTTCAGATCAGCTTCATGGGACAGTTATTTCACATAGGTGGATCTTCAGCTAGGATATACCAAATTAATGGTAAGGGAGGAATATATTTCAAATAATTCCTTTCATTTGAGGTATTGAAACTATGTGTTCATATTGATTCCTTTCAGACTCCCTAATGATGCATAAATTTTAATGGATTTAATTAAGATAGTCTTTAAATATTACCTTTAAATGTTTCTGGACATATTTATCGACGATATAATGATATACTCCAATGGAAAATACGAAGATGACGAGAATTATAATATACTATTACAAAAAATTTTAATCGAGAAAATGTATGTAAAGTACAATAAATGTGACTTCTGGATGGTTAAATAATCATTCTAGGAGAATGTGATCACCAGCAAAGGAATATCTATAGACCATTCTAAGAAAAATTAAATTGAATAGTGGACCATGAAAACATCTCTAACAGATATCCAAATCTATCTAGGTCTAGATAGGTATTAACAAAGATTTTTTAAGAACATTTAATTATTTTAAATGCCAATGACCAATCTAGCATAATAGGGAGTAAGTATTTGTTGGACTTAGGTATGTGAAGACTGCTTTATGGAGTTGAAAAAGTGGCTAATCACCATGATGGTTCTCACACTCCCAATAAGTGGAGAAATATTTATGGTTTATAGTGATGCTTCAAAAATGGTATTTGTTGTGTGATAAAGAAAAATGGTAATGTGATATCCTATTGCTCATAGAAGATTAAAATTCATGAGCAAAACAATCCTAGTCATGATATAGAGTCGGCATGTGTGATCATTATGTTAAAATTATTGTGGAATTATATCTATGGGGAGAAGTGTGAGATATATCCTGATTAAAAGAGTCTCAAAAATACATTCACACAAAAAATATCTTAATATTCACCAGTGAAGATGGATATAGCTCATCAAGGATTATGAATGATAAGTCCACTAACTTCCCAGTACAGAATACAAGGTGGCTGGTGTTGTAAGTTGAAATGATCATGTATCATTATCAATGATGAGAATTGAAAAGGATATGATCTTCTTAGATTTGTAGAGGATGGACATGGGGATCATTAATGGATGAATAACATCAATAAATTCTAAATTCATCACTCATCCATCCCTCATTGAGAAAATACCGATTTCTCAAAAACAAGATGTGGAAATTTAGAAAAGGATGGAAGCCATTAAAAACGGGAAAGCCTATGATTTCTTCTTTGATGAAGAGTGGGTTTCATGATTTGGGTAACGACAATTTGTACCATCCGATTTACAGTGAAATAATTTCATTGTGAATGGTTCACCTAGCTCAACATTCTCTATCCACCTAGGGGACACAAAGATGTATTGAGATCTTCGAGATATCTTTTGGTGGGATAATATAAAAATTATATTTCTGTGGGAACAAAAATGTTTATGGTATGTCAAAAAGTAAAGTTTGAAATACAAAAGTCGTCGGTGATGATGAAACCACTGCGCATACTAACATGGATGTGGGAGAACATCACCATCGAATTTTCCACTCGTCTTCCGAGGACATCTAGAGGAAACAATTATATATGGTTCATTGTGTATTGTCTTACAAATACAACACAATTTATCAATATTTGAGAGTAATTGAAATTAAATTTACTATCATTGATATAAATAAATGAAGTTGTAAGGGTGGATGGAGTACCACTATCTATTGAATCCGGTCGAGATCCGAGGTTTTCCTTGATGTTATGGAAAAGTCTCAAACATGCACTAAGCATTGAACTTAACTTCAGTACAACCAATCTTATTCAAACTAATGGACAATTTAAGAGAACTATTCAGATACTATAAGATACATTGATAGCATGTTACATGTAATTCAATTTAGGATGGGACAAATATCTTCCAATTTTCGAATTCTCCTACAATAATAGTTTCCACTCAAGCATCTGAATGTCACCTTACAAAGCACCTTATGGGTTAAGGGGTAGAACACCAGCGTGTTGGGATGAAGTTAGTGAACGTAAGATGATAGGATCTTAAATGGTCAAAGAAACATTGGAGAAGGTGATAACCATTCAACTTCAAATCATGGAATCCCAATGTCAATAGATGAGTTATGAAATAAATCTTTGATGAGACATTTAGTTCAATGTTGGAGACATTGTATTTTCTACATGTCTCTAAGGAATAAGGTTATTATATTTGGGCATAATGGAACATTAAGTCCCATGTACATTGGCCCATTTTATATCCATGATCACGTTGGAGTTGTGGCCTGTCGATTAGTAATTCCACCTACCATGGCCAAAGTACATGATGCCTTCCACGTATCCCTATTATGGAAGTTCAAACCAGCCCCTTCACATGTACTTTCATCATAGGGGGAACAATTGGAGAATGATATTTCTTACGAGGAGAATCCAATGATGATATTGGATCATAGAGATAATGTTATATGGTAGAATACTACTCACCAAGTCGATTTTATATAGTGATACCATATGTATGAAGAGGTAACATGGGAACTGGATGAGGCAATGAAGGAAAAGTTCACACACCAATTTATGGATTAGAATGTACAGTGATATTTTGAGGTAGAAATTTTCTAAGGGGTGAATAATGTATTGAAACAATGTTTTTTAAATGGAAATTACTTTCTTTTAAATATGTCATATAACCACATCAAATCACAACACAATGAACTACTATGTACTATGTGGCATTTAAACCTAATTTAAAAACTTTTATGATTTGAATTTTGAAAATCTGACATACATGATAGTAATCAGTAATATGTTTGGAGTTTGATAAGACAGACATAATTTTTGGTTAATAGTAACGTCCCCTTATGAATAGTAACCTACCATTATGAATAGTAATATTAAACTTCTGAATAAGTAAAACTTCCAAATAAATTAGTAACCTCCAACATGAATGTGTAAATAAAATTTTGGCATCTTATATGTGATAATAAGATCGTAGTAAAAGTATTGGAATTTCTGTAAGCCAAAAATAATGAATTCAAATTAATTAAATAATTTTAACGAAACATTATTCTCCTAAAATGTATTCATAATTTAGAATTTTTATTTCTTTTATTTTGACAATAATATTATAATAACATATGTTATTTTTAAAACATTATAAACTCATTTATACTTTTAAAATCATTATTTTCATGTAAATTATGATATTAACTAAAAATTAAATTAATCATATATATATAATTATTTCTGAAAAATGGAGTACATTTTTTTATTCTAAATTTTTAAAAATTGATAGGATGATTTTTTGATATATTTCTAAAGGTCGTTAATTTTGATGAATAGAAAAATATAATAATTTGAAAATTAAGCTAAATACATGATTTATAGAGTCTTGAATGATATCTTCCTGATATAAGACCAATTGAATCAAACTCACATGCATGTATAACTATTTTTTTTTCAGAGAATCATCACTATTTCTGGCCTTAAGGTAAGTTAATAAAATTAGTAATAAAAAAATTATTAACACCCTCATCTCCTCCACTATAAATACCTCCCCAACTTAGTTATCCTACTAACTCTACTCATGCCTTGTGCCTTACCTAAATTCATCAAAACGCTCTCCCAAATATCCTCCCACATGTCCATCATCCCTTTTTCACCTCAAAAGACAAAATAATCACCCTTTAAGAGGCTCTCAATGAATATTCAATCAACAGGTAAATTCCCTATTTTATTTATTTAAGAGTCTTTTCTAGTTGATTTGATTTCTTTTATATTCATAACTATCCCCATCAAAATTTTATGACAATTACAACACCATAAATTTAATAGAATATTTTTATGACAATAGAATTATTTATTACCATCTCTCCTTTACACTTCTTTTATTTTAGTAGTAAAGAGACCATCCAAGATGTGTTAATTTATCACATTCAAGGAAGATGGGTATCCAGTTTTCGTTAATGTCTTCAATTATGGCCATGAAATTATTTTCATGTTTGAAATAGAATATAAAATAATTATTGTGTCTCCTTTATGGTTATGTAATATTTTTTTAACATTGGGTTTTATTTATAATAAAATATTTTGATTATGATCGAAAGTGCCAATTAATCCAATAATGTTGTCACTAAAGATTTATATAATGATTAAACATCACTCAAAGTATCAAAATTTAATTTAAAACCATGAAAACTTATGTTTGATCAATAATAAAATATGAATTCAATTATGTACAACTACTCTCATCATAGATGTGTATTCGAACATTAATATAACTGAACCGATCATTAAAACCATGATAACAAACAGACTCGATCAAAAAAACTGATCCTCATAACCATTAAATATGGTAATAAATTAACATATTCATGTTATAATAAATCATTTAAATATAATAGTGTTTTTTTAAATATTAATTAATGAACCTAGATATATTATTCATGTCATTAATATCAATTAGAGACACCATCAGACATAAGGTAAGGGATCCTCTCTATTTCACTATTAATCACAAATGCCCTTCATATAATGCATTTTTACATATAATTCCAAATGATGGGGTATGATTTAGATCCTTCCACATAATTCCATCATGATATATTATATATTATAAAATTTTTCATATCTCATTAATCCCTCCAAAGTACACCTGATACCATGCTAACATTCTATAAGGGATTCTACCCAAACCACCTTTATTACGTAAGGTATCCCTATCATTCATTTCACCCAAATGATATATTATATTTTAATTTTATGTACAAAATATAAATTATATTTATATTCTCCAAACTCATCTTCCAAGATCCATACCTCATACTCTTTTGGGGGATAAACATGCTTTTAAATAATTCCACCCTCAATACATCCCAATATGAAAACTCGTTTTAAGGGAACATCCCAAATTTTTACCGACTCGCAAGTGAATTATACCAATTTTTTAGGTCAAATTTGTTGTTATATAAGAGGTATTTTATTTTTATAACCTTTTTTCACATCTGGTTTTATATAAAATATTATTCCCATTTATATTTGTAATGATCATTAATATTTTCATAAAACCTCCCTAAAATATTTTAATGCTAATAAATTCCTAAATAATCTTCTTACATGTTGTCATATATGTTATACATCACATACCATGATATATGACTATTTTAGCATAATAATTAAAATGTATGTTTTAATTCCTTTCTCTCATGGAATCTTTTATGATACATCTATTCATTATGATTTATGACATGGATGTGATCCCCCTATATATCCATGGATTTCCTTATATTTTTGTATGATTGACTATGTGTGATTGTTTATATGGAATAAATATTCATAAACAAGTTAATATGAGTGAAATAAAATAGATATCCGATGTATTGGATAATTTTATGTCTCATGAGATGTTATGTGCAGCAGTCTTGGTGGTCAGCCTTGACACCTATTACCATTTTCAATAGTCTTGGTGGTTAACCATGACATGAGATATTATATATAAAATAAGCCTTAACTAATTCTAATTTCATGATTTATGTTGTTTCCACAATGAAATTAATTAATTTATATATGATCCCATGTTTATATGTTATGATTCAATATACAATTTTATATCACTATGTCATGATCTCCAAACCTCGTCCAAAAGACTAGTTATTATTTTTATTTCATTAATGGGATTTATAGATCATCGCATGGTTCATTTGATCCCTAGGTTACCCTATGTAGATGTTACGGTTAAAAGGAAGTTAGGATACCATTATAAATAATAAATATAGAATTGTTTTATATTTCGTCATTTTTCGTTGTATGTCCATAGTCTCCCCAAACAACATACATTACAGTTCATGGATTGTACGTAGATGTTTAATTATGCCTAAAATCATATAACGTTATATTGAAAAGGATAGGGTCAATGTTATTTACTATTAGAGGATGTTCTACTCATTGAAGATTACAAACATAGAACCTTATTAAGAACCTTATGTATGAGTCTATGTATATGAAATCACCCATATATTTTGGTAAGTATAGAGTAAGTGGTTTATTAAGAAAATGAATTCCTCCCTGTATACAAATAGGTCAAGGTGTGTCTGGCACAGATTTATATTCAGGTAAAACCTGAAAACTATGCTTTGATATATACACAATGAGTACTGGGGAATGATAGTGAGGCTTGCATCACTCTTGGATTGACACTCCTAGGTGATATGATTTGGTAAATTAATGAGCTTGGTATAATCCATTATTAAGGGAATGAAACAAACAACAATAAAATATGTTCCAAAATTGATCAAGTATAACATGAATTGAAACATACTGAATCAAAAGTTATGATAAAATTCTCCATTAAAAGTATATCCTCTTATGTTCAATGTTTCCTTTTTTTGTATAATAGAAAAGTATTAAATAACTCAAATTTTATGTTCTATTTATTAGTAAATGGAGGTAGATATAAGAACACATGGAAACAACCAGTGTGATAGATAATGTAATGATTTCCCTAATGTATTCATAATATGATAGGGAACGGGTGCTCCAAACTACATGAAAGTACATTCTCAACTTGCTCATGTTTTGAATAATAACATGAATCATGTGGGACACCCTCCCCTTCTAAGAAAAGATAATGTTTCCGTTGAATAATTCATATGAAAAATGTCTCAAATATTATGTGGGTAATCCAAAAACCTCCTCGTGAAATAGTGGATTAACTCCATTGAAAAAAATATAATCTATCTTCCAGTGCTCAGAAGAAGATAAATTCATACCGAAGATCTATCATTTTGATGGTGAAGATGATCAGTTGTCGACACTGATTAAGAATATGAATCCCCATGAAGATATTAATTACATGGAATTGGAGGAATTCAGGAGAAGTTATTTTTTTCAAAAAATATATTTCTTATACCCTCCATCTCAATATAGAAAGGGAGTTCCTCGGAATTATGTATAAGGAAGATGAGTCAATTATGTCATATAAAGAAACAATTTCAAGGCTTCTAACGTATGACTCAGGATTTGTCATGAATAATGAAGGCATTGTGGATCACGTTTTTAGAAGACTAAAGACGAGTCTAGGAAAAATGATAGAGATTTGAGGCATCAACAGATATGTTGATATTTTCTATTGTGCCCTCAAGGTGGAAGTGGAAATTGGATACTCAGAGGGGTATCATGGCCCCATCAAAAATAAGAGGAAAATGGTATCTATTGTGGGATGTTATGAAAATATATTCCATTATGGGAAGAAGCTCAACCATCCCACATATAAAAATTGTGGTAAGAAGTGTCCTAGGAATAGTTTAATGGGAACCGAGAATTGCATCAAATGTGGAAAGTTGGGACATCTTCCTAAAAACTAATGATGAGATATTAAAAATCCCACTAACGTGGAAGAGGAAATGAGGGTTCAGATCAACACTCGGTCTGTAGTGCAGTGGTTCAACGACAAGGGGAATGGGAATTTTGAGAAAAATTTCCCTAAGTTGAGGGTTGTCGGAGGCAATAAATACCAACCTCTAATGAAATAATGAAGGAATTATGCTATCACAACTACTGATGTTGAGTTGGAAAATTATGTGGTGATAGGTACTCTAGTTATTCATTCAAGAATATAGAACACACTATTTGATTTTGTTTCTATAAATTCTTTCATATCTATCTATTTTATTAGAACTATTCAAACACCACCACAATATTTGGAGGAATATTTATCTATAAGAATAGAGATTGGGGAAATTATTGCATCCATATTTTATAACTCCCCCTAGTTAGCATTTTTGGACTAAAACTTCCATTGAATAATGTCATACATATTTTAATGGAGTTCAACACTATCTTGGGCATGGATTAGCTATATTTATACAATACCAACAACAATTTTCAGGAACTAGAGGTCACTATTCACATCCCAAAGAATCCATTAATTCTTTATTAGTGTATGGAAGATGTTTATTATCCAAAAGATTGATCACCTAATGTGGGGATATTTATTACCTCTGAGAAATAATATCTAGCCGAAATGATTGAGACAAATGAGAGAATTGGACCTGATGACATGAACATCTTCAGTGATTACGCTGATGTGTTCCCTGGAGAGTTTCCAGGTATTCCTCCTAACCGAGAGTTTGAGTTATCAATTGAATTTAATCATAGATCTATTACTATATCAATGAAACCTTATAGAATGGACAATATATATCTGGAATAGCTAATGAAGTATTAATAGGAGAATATAGAGAAGGGTTTTATATGTTCGAGTGCTTCACCATAGGTTGCACCATACCTACTCATCAAGAAGAACGAGGGATCAATGCGCCTATAAATTGGTTATCGTGAGCTCATTAAAATGAAGATAAAGAAAATGTATTCCCTTCCATCGATAGATGTATTTTTTTATCAACTTCATGGGGAAATTTATTTTGTTAAGGTGGTCTTTTGGTCCAGATATTAACAATTAATGGTAAGGAGGGAAGATATTCTGAAGACTACCTTTAGAATGAGGTATGGACACTATGAGTTCATAGTTATTCCCATCGGACTCACTAATTATCCAACTATTTTTATTGATTTAGTCAATAGAATCTTTAGATATTACCTCAACCATGTTTTTGTAGTCTTTATCGATGATATTCCGATATACATCAAGAAAAAGGAGGAACATGAGGAGCATTTGAATACCATGTTAAAGACATTTTTAAGGGAGAATCAATATTCAATGTAAAATAAATGTGAGTTATGGATGGAGTAAGTATCATTCTTGGGGCAGTTTATCGCCATAAAAGGGATATCGGTGGACCCTTCCCTAACAAAGGCAATTTATGAGTGGCCCAGGAAAATATCTGTAAAAGAGATATTCTACTTTATGGGTCTAGCGGGGTATTATAGATAATTTGTGAAGAACTATTTATTATTGTCAAACCTAATGACCAAGATGCCATGAAAAGGAGTAATGTTTGGTTGGAATGAAGAATGTGCATTAAGGTGTTGAAAAAGAGCCTAATCACTACACCAATACTCACACTCCCAACAAGTGGAGAACTATGTGAGGTGTAAAATGATGCTTCAAAGAAGGGATTAGGTAGCGTTCTAAGTCAAAAGATAATTTGACATACTACACCTCAAGTAAGCCTAAAATAAATGAGAAAAAGTATCCTACACATGATCTAGATTTGGTAGCTGTGATCATTACATTAAAAATCAGGCGACTTTATCTCTATAGGAAGAAGCATGAGATATATACTGATCACAGGATTCACAAATATATATTAACAATAAATTCTTAATATTCACCAAAAAGGATGGATAGAGCACTTCAAGGATTATGACTGCTCAGTACAGTACTATCCCTCTAGGGTAAAAAGGTGGAAGATGGTCTAAGTGGGAAAGATCCTACATCTTTATCAATGATGATAATTGAAAAGGATATGATATTTTATGATTTCAAGAGGATGGACATGGGGATCATTATGGGAGTAAAATCATCAATCATTTCTAAAATGTTTTCTCAACAATCCCTCATGGAGAAAATAACGGATTCTCAATGAAAATATGGGGAAATTCAAGAAATGGTTGGATGCCAAAAAATGGTAAATCCTCTGAGTTCATGATTGATGAGGGAGTTGCATTATTTGGGTCATGATTATGTGTACCATATGATTCAAATATAAAGTAGGATATTCTGAATGATGAAAATAGCTCAACCTTCTCTACCCACCCATGGAGAACAATGATGTATCGAGATCTCTGAGAGAACTTTTGGTGGGATAAAATAATGATTTAGATTGTTGTGTATATATCAAAGTTCCAGGTATTTAAGAAAGTGAAGGATGAAAGATTGAATTATAATTGGATGATAAAACCACCACCAATACTAACATGGATGTGGGAGAACATAACAATGGACATTTTCACTATAATTCCAAGGGCATCTAGAAGAAACAATGCTATATGGGTTATTATGGATCGTCTTACAAAGACATCTCACTTTATCATGATTCCATAGGGATTCACATTGGATCAAATATCATAGATATATATCAATAAATTGGTAAGGTTTCATTGGGTATATATAACAATTGTATCTGATCTAGATCCAATATTCACCTCGAAGTTATAGAAAACTCTTTAAATGCTCCAAGCACTGAACTGAACGTCAGTACGGCCTATCATCCTAAAAAAGATGGCCAATCTGATTGAACTATTTAGACACTAGAAGATATGTTGAGATCATGTTACAGTGGCTTCAATGGTGGATCGGACTAACATATTACACTGGATGAATTCTACTACAATAATTGTCTCTACTTGTGCATCTGAATGGCACCTTAGGAAGCCCTTTTTGGGAAAAGGTGCATAAGTCCATCATGTTGTGGTGAAGTCAGTGAGTGTAAGGTTATATGACCAGTTATGGTCAAAGAAATAGTGGAGAATGTGAAAAATATTCAGTATCACATCAATGAATCCCAATGTAGACAGAATATTTATACATACAATCATCGATGAGATCATGAGTTCAAAGTTGGAGACATGGTATTTCTTCGCATATCTCCATGGAAGAAGTTCATGAGATTTGGGAAGAAATGTACGTTAAGTCCAAGGTTCATCATCCCCTTCAAGATCTTTGATCGAGTTTGATATGTGTCTTATCGACTAGCACTTCCCCCTACTATAGAAAAAGTCCACGATGTCTTCCATGTATCCATATTAAAGAAGCACATACCAGAGCCTTCACATGTACTCTCTTCAGTGGTGGTACAATTGGAGAATGATATCTCTTATAATGTACATACATTGAATATCATAAATCTTAGAAACAACGTTCTATGTAAAATACTAATCAATTGTTTAAAGTAGTGTGTCGGGACCATAAGTACGAATATGCAACATGGAAACTGGGGGAGGCAATGAAAGAAAATTTCCCACGCCAGTTTAGGGAATAGAATGTATACCGATTAATCGATGGTGAAATTTCATAAGGTGTGAATAATGTAATGACCCAATGATTTATAAATGGAAATTACATTCATATAAATATGTTAAATAACAAAATGAAATCATAACACAATGAACTACTAACTACTATGTTACTTTTAAACATAATGATGACACTTCTGTGTTTTGAATTTCGAAAACCTGATATACAGAGTTGCAATCAGTAAGTTGTTTGGAGACTGATATGAGAAACATTATTTTTAGTGAATAATATCTTGCCCTTATGAATAGTAACCTACCATTTTTCATATTAATATGACCCATATGAAATATTAAATTTTCCAATGGATTAGTAACATCACCAAAGACTATATAAATTAAATTTGGGAATCTTATAAGTGATAATATTGTCACGGTAAAAGTATAGGTATTTTTATAATACCTGAATAATTAAATACAATTAATTAATTAATTTAAATGAAAATGTATTTTATAAAATTTTGTTCTCAAAATAAAATTTTTATTTCTTTTAGTTTTAAGATAATTTTATAAGTCCTTATGTAATTTTGAAATAAAAATATAAAATCATTTATTGTTGTAAAATATCTATATTTTGGTAAATAATGAATTTAATTAAAACTTTAATTAATAATATTTAGATTGTTTTTTTTAGAAAATAGTTAAAATTTGGATTCTACATGTCAAAAAATGGTTAAGGTTTATTTTTTTTTCAAAAATACTTGAATTATTGATGAATAGTAAAATACAAGGATTTGAAAATTATTATAAATTCAAGACATATAGAGTCATGAATGAGGTTTTGCAGATGTAAGCCCAATTGGTTCAAACATACATGCCCTTATTACTATTTTTCTCATGTGTTAATAACTATATAGAGTCCTGAGGTAAATTAATAAATCTATGAAATTAAATATAATGAAAATCTTCCTCTCCTCCACTAGAAATACCACCCCTCCTTACCTCTTCTCTTCACTCAAGTCAAGGATTTTTCCTTCACTAAAATATGAGAAAATATCTCCCCAATATCCTCTCCCACGTTTATTAGCACTTGTAATCCTCAAAAATACCAAATCTTATCCCCTTAAGAGGCTCTCAAGGAAGATTGAATCAAGAGGCAAATTCATCTTTTATTTTAGTTACTTTTTTATGTTATTTTGTTTTATTTTTTATCCTTACTTCTACTCATAAATATGGTATAAAAAATCAAGTGAATTACATGTAATATAATGTTTTTTTATAATGGAATAAGTTATTATCATCCCTCCTTTATACTTACATTATTTTAGTTTTAAAGACACCATCTGAGATGTGTTAATTTACCACATTCATGAACAATGCGTCTTCAATTTCCATTATTGTCTTCAATTTTGGCTATGATAACATTTTTAGTGTTGAAAGAGAGAATAAAATCTGTATTATTTTTCATTTATGGTTATGAATCATATTTACAAATGGTCTTCATTTTTATAACAAAACATGTTAATTAGGGTACAAACCACCAATTGACCCAAAAGGTTGTCACTAATGTTTTATATGATGATTCAACATCACTCCAAGTTACCAAATTAAATGTAAAACCTTGTAATTTTCTATATTCTCAATAATAAAATATACCATCAATTCTCGACAACCACACTTAGCATACATGTGTATCTAAACATGAATATAACTGAACTGATCATTCAAACCAAGGCATGAAACATACACGAACAACAAAAATGAAACTAATAACCTTTCAAAATGGTTATAAATGACCATAAAATGTTTATAATAAATAATTTACATGTAAAAAGGGTTCAATAATTATTATTTAATGAACCTAGTTTTATTAATCAGATCATTAATATCATGTGGAGAACACCATTAGTCAAAAGGTAAGGGATCCTCTATATTTTACTTTTATTCAATAATGTACTCCATGTTATGCACTATTATGTAATATTCATAATGATGAGGTATGACATCACACCTACCCCATAAATACCTCATGATGAATAAAATATGATAAATCCATTAATCTCTCAGTAATTCCTCCAATGTTCAACTGATACCTGGACTATATTTCGTAATGGATTCTACCTGAGAAACCTTTATTCATTCAGGTAGCTCTATCTTTATTTTTACACAAATTAAGTTGTAATTTCATTAAGTACAACTAATACATTATGTTTATATACTCCAAATCATGTTTCTATATCCATCCCTCATTTTATTTTATTGATAAACAAGCATTTAATTATTCCCTCATCGATACATCCCAATAAGAAAACTCATTTTAAGGGAACATCCAAAAAATTTACCCAATTTATAAGGAACTTATAATGCCCTGCCCCCAGTTACCCAGAGTCGGTGCATTATTAAATAACATTGGAATGATAACAAAAGATCATGTCTCTAAATATCGATTAGTTTAGTAGCCTTAGAATCACTAGATACATTCATAAAGTTTACATTACATCATAAAGTGAAAAACTACAAAAACATCTTCTCTCCATTGACCACAGTCATATCCCCTCATACTATCCCTATATGTCATTCATAAAATACTTCTTCAAATCACGGGAAAAATAAAACATAAAAAGAGGTGATCTTAGATGCCCAGTAAGGATTACAATATAGCAGATACTTCTATAAATAAGCATAAACATTTAAGGAAATGTACAACTAAATCAAAATCCTTTTAAACTTGAACATCAACATAATATGCCAGAAATAAAATTAAGTAATTCCATTTATTTATTCACATTGATATTATACTAATATAATAATCACATGCAATATCAAAAACCACTTTAATAATGAAGGAATGCATAATGCCAGACTATCATAACTACATAGTCAAAGCCTTGTGGCAAGAATAAAAATAAAATTTTGTAAAGTCCTTGTGCCAAGACACTATTTTGTCTCATGAGACCTACCAATGCATCGAGGAGCTATAGCGGTCTCCACTCATCACTTACTAAGTCCATTGAATTCCCCATATTAACAGGTTTAAACATAACATAAACATTCATATTAAATCTAGCATACGAAATGTCAATACTTTCTCCATAAACCATGAATGGTATAAAAATAATACATCCACAGTCAAACATATCACAAAAACTTAAATACAATATGTATGTTTTTTATCATAATAAATAAACTTCAAATAAGTTTAAAAACCATTAATTGATGTTGACATAGATGATTTCAAAACTATTTGAGAAGAATATCTATTTTTTTGAAATCATTTAAAAGTTTCCTAATTATAAAATAAAACATTTAATTTGAAAATATTATAATAATATTTTAAGGGAAGCTTAGAAGATTTTATAAGGGTGGAAAATAGTTTCACCCACTGTATAAGTTAAAAAAATTCAATCTTACCTTAATTTTGTCGAAAAGGTTAAAAATGACCTTGTTTGGAAAATGATGAAAATATTCCCTTATAAAAATATTATAAAAGCCAAATAGGGGTATAAATTAATTTATCCAATAGTCTATAAAATAGTAACAATTTTTTGAATTACATTTTTAAGAAACATGGATGTGGATGATAAAGCAGTCCTAGTAGATAATTACGTATAAACAATCTCGTATAATGAAGAGATTGTGAAATAAAACCTTAACAAATTGGTAAGTTACGAAAAATAGACCCTATGAAATAATTACCGTACAATGAATATGTAAATACACATAAATTAATGTGTATTACACAGATAATACAATTATGGGAAACACACATCACACAAAGGGTAATATTGGCAATATGGCAAGAATCTCAAGGGAATAAGGAGTGAGATGAAAACCACTTACCTTGTACTTTTCCTTGGTCGAGGGTTGGTTAACATCCTGTATAATGGTGAAATAATTGTTACTAAATTATAAAATAATCATATACATTAATTTGATATCATATATGATCATTTAATATTTATTTGTTAATATTATCTTAGTATTATCATCGTTTTGGGTGTTAACTTAGTCATTTTCATTTATATGTTTTGTTACATAAGCAATGTTTGTTATAGATAGGTTGTATCATATTCACATACAGAATGATATAAAGTCCATAAACATTATTTTTAATCATCAAATGAGAATTAGTCTATAATGGATATGAATGGAAATTAATCTCCTCGCGTTCGTGGAGACGGTAGTCCGTACGTACGCACGAGCGGCAATATTATTATTTTGATATTAAAATCCTATATAATTGGATGTTATATTATATATACAGAATAATTATAATTTTATATTTATTATTTACTTCAATTACGCATCATTATCATACCCATCCAAATAATAATGTTTTGAATATCAATTACATCACGACGTGGAGACGGTAAGTCGTACATACCCACCTATGGTGAAATGTCATTCAAAGGATGGATAGAATACTGAATATGGTTGTACCATATCTATAATAACAACAAATTATATAGAAGATACTGGAGTTATTATTTTATATTGGAAATAACAAATAAATAAGAAAGGGAAGAAGAAAGGAACTTGAAAGAGGCTGGTGAAAACATTACCTCTTCTTCGGGTTATTCATTTTGATTTGATCAAAAGGGATCCATAGGTTGGGTTTATGATCAAAATAAGGCCTCTAGGTTGATGTTAGGGATGTTTGGAGGATATTTGGGCAGTGTTTGGCCGAACCAAAAGGCTTTGATGGTATGAATTTGAGATAAGGGAGAGTTCCCTTTTATAAGAGGGGTGATGGGAACCTTTGGAAAAGATAGAAATATTATTTTATAATAAATTCATATTCAGTTTATAATGGCTCCAAAGTGGATTATTAAAAGGTTACGGTGGGGATATGTTGAAAACCACTTAACCAATAGGTTTTAGATAGGTTTGGGTCACTATATTAACTTTATCATTTTTATTTAAATATTTGTTAAATTGTTTGACATTTACCATGTCTCTGTGTATTTTTATATTATATACTTAATAAACATACTATATACTTTAATGAGACCCCAAGTGGTCCATTAATGATACACCTATCATTATATAAGTCATTTGGTCGATCCTTAGATTTTTAGGAATAGAATATCAGTTAATAATATACTATTTGTTTTAAAATTTGTGGATTTCATCAAAACATTAAAATTATAGTTATGTTAACATTTATAAACCAATTGTTTGATTATTTAATTAATAAGAAAAATATTGCATCATTGTTGTGTCATAAATAAATTTAATTATTCAATGTCTAAAAATTATAAATAAAATTCCATTATATAGTAACTCTATTTCTCTTTCTAATGAAAATTTACAGTTAAAATATAACATATATAACCCAATGTAAAAATTGTTTTCCTAAAAGATACATGTTTATGTTATTTTTAGATTTACTTTAAAATAATTAATATAAAGTGTCATTATCAGTTACAAGTAGCTCCATGGGGTCCCAAAATCCATCCAAAGATTCCCATGGTCGGAAAGGTATCATTCAATAGGGTTAGGACACGTTTTAGAGTAATTAAATATTATTAAAATATTATTTTGTTGCCCTTATTTACCAGATTTACCCTTTAACCATGGTAAATAAAATATATACCGAAGTAATTATTCAAAATGTCTAAAAATAAAAGTTACCTATTTACAAAATTTGGACCTCCTGATTCTAAATATGGAATCTATTTTTCTAAATTCAAAACATAGATGTGGGAGAAATTAATTTAACATTAATTTCCTTTGTTAAAACAAAAAGATTGTTTTAAGAGATAATAACAATTAAAATATTGACCCTTGTTTATGTTTAGCTTAAAAGTGAAATTATTTCCAATGAAAAAAATTGGATTAAATGGTCAAAATAAAATCTAATTATACTATAAATCCACTCGAATTCATAATTTATCACTATTAATTTTTTCGATTAAAATTGTTTTTTTAATTAAAATATATTAATTTTCACTATTCATCAAAATATGAAAGTTATCAGAAAAGTTAAAAAAAATTAATAATAAGATAATCACGATATTCCGAATCCAAATATTAAGTACAATTTGAATAATAAAATTTATAAAATTTTAAAAAGTGGGTATTACTATTTATAACGGCTACTTTGATTGGTTGTGGTGTGTGTTAGAACCTCGAAGTTGCGTACAACACATGCTACTGTATTATTCAAAGAGAAGCGTACCATGGAAGCTTGGAGTGTTACATTCTCTCCGCCTTTAAATAATTTAGTCCTCAATCTTTCTAGAATACTACCGAATGAAAAGACTCAGGTGGTTCTTCATCACAAGTTCCTCAGCTTCCCACGTTGCCTCTTCCATCTTATGGTTTCTCCATAGAACTTTTACCAGACGAGTCTTCTGGTTTCTCAGCACTTGTTCTCTTGTATCAAGAATCCTGATTGGATATTTTCAATAAGAAAGATCGGGTTCCCGTTCTACATCCTCGTATGTTAATACATGCATTGGGTCAAGAATGTATTTTCTCAACAGTGATACGTGGAACACATCGTGAACTTTGGAGAGACTTGGCATCATTTCCAAATGGAAAGCTATAGCCCCAATTCGTTCTATAATTTTGAATGGTCCAATGTAAATGGGACTCAATTTAAACTTCTTACCGAAATGTATAACACCCTTCCATGGACATACCTTAAAGAAAACATGATCGCATACCTAAAATAAAAAATCTTTCTTTTGGTTATCAATATAGCTCTTCTACCTACTTTGAGCTACTTTGATGTGGGTTTGGATTACCTTCACCTTTTCCATTTTTTCCTCAACAAGTTTTGGGCCTACATGTTTTCTTTCACCAACATCATCCCAACAGGTTGGTGTGTGACATAACTTTCCATATAAAGCTTCATATGGTGCCATATGAATACTTGAATGAAACTTATTGTTATAGGAAAATTCAACCATAGGTAAATATTGAACCCAAATACCCTAAAAGTCAAGTGAGAAAGATCACAATGTATCTTCTAAGGTTGGTATAGTCCGTTCTGATTGTCCATATATTTGGGGGTGGTGGCAGTTCTCAAACAAAGTTTAGTATCTAGGGATTTCTGAAGACTTTTACATAATATTGAAGTAAAACGGGGACCAAGATTAGAAACAATCAACATGGGTACTCCAAGAAGCCTCACAACTTCATTAATATATAGTCTTGTAAGATGTTCATGTGGTAGATCGTATCGTATAGAAAGAAAATGTGCTAACGTGGTAAGAAGATTAACAATGACCCATATTACATCGTTTCTTCTAGGATTATTTGGTAGAACCATGACAAAGTCCAACATAATATTATCCCATTCCCACTCAGGCATGGGAAGAGTTTGCAAGACTTCTCCAGGCTGTTTCCTTCCAGCATTCACTTGTTGAAAAATCATACATCTTGACATAAAATCAGAAATCTCCCTCTTCATGTTGTCCCACCAATAATGTTCCTTCAAATCACTATACATTTGGGTGATCCCAGGGTGTATAGATAAATTGGAACTACGAGTATCATCCAACAATTCCATTTTTAGATCAAGTATATTGGGAACACAATGTCTCTTCCTAAATTTCAAAATTCTTTCTTCATACACAAAGTCACCCAATCTCTCATCATTCATAGATTTAATCTTATTTTGAAATTATTCATCATTGGTATGAGAAATCATAATATTTTCTTGTCATGATGGTTAGGCAACCATTTGAAAAAGTATCGATGTTTCACCTTCCATGGTTATTCCCATATGCCACTTTACTAGATCCATTAAAATTGGATCTCTTTCAACTCTCATTTTGTTCAAAACTACATGATCTATTCTTCTCAAAGAATCTTCCACCTTTTTTGTCTTCCCTGGGTGGTAGTGTATCGTGCAATCATAATCCGTGAGTAGTTCAGTCCATCTCCTTTACCTCATGTTCAGTTTTTTCTGTGTGAAAATATACTTAAACTCTTGTGATTGGTATATATCTCACATTTTTCACCATAGAGATAATTCATCCATATCTTCAAAGTAAATATTACAACAGCTAACTCAAGATCATGTGTAGTATATTTTTGCTCATGAATTTTTAACTATCGTGAGGAATAGGCAATAAACCTATCATTCTGCATAATTACACAACCACGTACATTCTTGGAAGCATCACTATAAATAACAAACCCATCATTCCCCGATGGTAGGGTCAATATAAGAGCATTGACTAATATTCTCTTCAATTCTTCAAAACATTCTTCACACTCTTTTGTCCAAATAAATTTAACACTTTTACGTGTGAGCTTCGTTAATGGGTTAGCCAATCGGGAAAAGTTCTGGACGAAACACCTATAATAACCTGCTAAACCAATAAAACTGCATACCTCAGTTATACTCATCGGTGCTGTCTATTTTTGGATTTCCTTGGTGTTATAAGGATCAACAGAAATTCCATCCATAGAGAGAATATGGCCAAGGAACGAAATCTTCTGAAGCCAGAATTCACACTTGCTAAACATCCCATATAATTCTGGTCTTCTAAGAGTCTTCAGGATAATGTGAAAGTGATTTTTATAATCGTAGTAGATTTTGGAATATACCATGATATCATAAATAAATACCACTACAAAATCATCGAGATTATCATTGAAAACTATGTTCATTAGATCCATGAATACATAGGGGGCATTAGTCGATCCAAAAAGAATTAATGTAAACTTGTAATGACCATACCTTGTTCAAAATTTGGTCTTTGAAATGTCTTCCTTCTTCACACACAACTCTTGGTATCAAGATCAAAGGACAATCTTTGAGAAGAATTGATCTCCATGCAGTGGTCAAATAAATCATCAATGCGAGGTAGGGGATACTTGTTCTTTATTGTTGTAGCATTGATTTCCCTATCATCGATACATATCCTCATAGATCTATAATTCTTCTTAACAAAATGGACCGGGGCTCCCAATAGATAAAAACTAGGGTGAATAAATCCCTTATTACTCAATTACTCTAGTTGTTTCTTTATTTCAATTAATTCCACGGTGGGCATTCTATAAGGGGTCTTCGATATTGGCATATAACTAGGAATTTAATCAATGGAAAACTCAATTTCTCATTCTGGAGGATGTCTAGGTAAATATTCCAGAAACACATCTACATATTATTTCACAATAGGTACATCCTCTATTTGAACATTAATTTCCTCACCCACAATTATTTGATTTTTTCCTCCCCAATAATTGAATTTAGTTGTGCTTTTGGTGGATGGATCTAGATAAGAATCAGGTGGTGGTGATTCTGCTCTTAAGATAAGGTGTTCTTTATCATCATCATAAAAAATCATAAACTCCTTCTTCTTACCGAAAACATCGCATCATGGTCTAAAAGCTAATCCATACCGAGGATTATATCAAATTCAATCATGGGTATGACGATGAGATTAGTAGATAAGGATCATTTATGAGCTCTAATAGGGACTGATTCACAAAACATTATTGTAATGATACATGCCTTAAGAGTTTTGACTGACATCTCCATTGATAAATCAAATTGGAAATATATAATTTTCTTAAAAAAATGGGAAAATATGAAAAAATGTGATGATCTATAATCAAATAAATAATTTTCTAAAGTTGAGGAAACCATTAAATTTCCTACCACCACGTCATTCAGAGATTTTACCTCAGTAGTAGAGATAGAATAAGATTTTTCTTGTTCTGTTGGCCTTTTATGAGGTAATTTTCCCTGATGATTAGGAAATTCATTTGAATAATGTCTCATCTCCCTACAATGGTAGCATTAAACATCGGTAGCTTCTTTCTTCCCCTTTCAATCACGAGCTTGGTGTCCTTTTTTCACCACACTTGTAATAGAATCTCATTCCCTTCAAGAAAGTACCAGGGTGTTTCTTCCCACATTTACTACAGGATAGATATTCAACATTTCCCTTATTCCCCTTATTTCCATTCCCAGAGTGATCATAAAATCTATTCTTCTCTTTCTTTTCTTAAAAGTCATAAGACTTAGAGAATTCATTTTCTGTCTTGATATCACATGAGACAATTTCTTTCTACGAAGAGAAGGATTGTGAGACTAATAATCAATAAATAAATGGTTTTAACCCATCAAAAAATGATAAATGTTACTCCTTGTGATATGTATATAATCTGGTGCATGCCTTTATAAACTTTTAATGTTAGACTCATACTTTGCAACATTCTCATCCTCCTTTGGCCTCAAACTCAAAAATTGTCTTTCCACATCTGCTCGATGGTCATGAAGAATGTATTTTTCTATGAAAATATATTTATACTCCATTCACTTCATATTTGATACTTTATCATCTTCCTTCGTGTTTTGAATCAATGACCACCATTGATTAGAATCTCTAGTGAGGTGATAAACAGCCATGACAATTTTTTTCCTTTCACTACTCCCCATGGAGTGGAATATTTTCTTTAAAAACTTATCCATTGCTCAGCTACCAATGGATTTGTACACCCATTGAATGTTGGTGGTTGCTGCCTCATGAAGTGATCTAACATTGATCCTCTAGGCTGTGAATCACGGTGCTCCATACGGGTAAGGTTATTATTCATAAACTGAGTGAGCCTTCTCTGTATGGTGATAAGCTGATCAACACTAGATGTATCACCAGATTAACTCTAATTATCTTTAATAGGTGGTAAAACCTTACATGGTGTGCATTCATTGAAACAGTTTCCATTTCTTCCACTAGGCTCCATTTCTAAATAATTTCATACACTAGATTAGTTTATGAATTGGAAAACATAATTTATAAATTTCAAAAAACATAACATAAATTGATAAGTTTATGGATATAATCCAAAATCATAAAAATGTTTTCATTAAGGAAATATATACTTATAAACCCTTCATAATGGTTTGTAATGAAAATTAGAAAAATCATAAGCATATCCCCTAGGAGTGTCATAACCAAGAGTGCAGTAAGGCCTGTTATCGTGCACCAGTTCCCGTTCGAGTCGATCTCAAAGTGGTGTTTTTGGGTTTTTAACCCTAGGTAAATCTGTGCCAGAGCCGCCTCTACATGCTCGTATCCAAACATGAATTTATTTCTAAAAAAATTCACCAAATCCCTAAAATGCAAAAATTCTAGAAGTTCTTCTTTACTAATACTCAAAGTCCATATTATGTCTATGTGATCTAATCAGAGTTTCTCTAAATCTAGCTCCCAAGGTTTGTACTAAACAAACTTTGATACCAATAGTAATGCCTTGTCCCCAGTTACCCAGAGTTAGTTCATTATTATGTAACATTGACATGATCACAAAAGAACATGTCTCGAAAGACTGATTAGTTTAGTAGCCTTACAATCACGAGATTCATTCATAAATTTTACATTACATCATAATGTGAAAAAATACAACAACATCTTGTCTCCATAGACCATACTCATATCCCCTCATATTATCTCTACTGGTCATTTATAAAACACTTCTTCACATCCTGGGAAAAATATAACATAGAAAGGGGTGAGCTCTGATTCCCTGTAAGGATAACAATATAGGGTAAAATTCCATAAATAAGCATAATCTTTTAAGGCAACACATAACAAAAACAAAAGATTTTTAAACTTGAACTTCTACATAATATGGAAGAAATAAAATACAATAATTCCATGTACTTATTCACATGGATATTTAACTAATCGAATAAACATAAGAAATATCAATAACCACTTTCATAATGATGGAATGCATAATGCCAGACTATCATAACCACAGAGTCAAGGGCTTGTGCCAAGACTAAAAATAAGATTTTGTCAAGGCCTTGTTCGAAGACACTAGTTTGTCTCATGAGACCTACCAATGCATCGAGGAGCTATAGTAGGCTCTACGCATCACTTACTATGTCCAATGCCTTCCTCGTATGAACAGTTTTAAACACAACATTAAAATTCATATTAAAACTACCATACGAAATGTCAATACTTTATCCATAAAAAATGAATAGTATAAAAATAACACAAACACAGTCAAACATATCACAAAACCTTCAACACAATATTGAGGTTTTTATCATAATAAATCATATTCATATAAGCTTAAAATCTACTAAAGGATGTTGACATCGATGAAATAAAAACTATTTGAGAGGAATATAACTTTTTTTTTAAATAATTTAAAAGTTACATAATTATAAATTAAAAAATTTAATTTGAAAATATTCTAATAAGATTTTAAGGGAAGATTCAATGATTTTATAATGGAAGAAAATATCTGCACCCGCCGTAGAAGTTGAAAAAATACAGTCTTACCTTAATTTTGTCGAAAAAGTTAAAAAGAACCTTGTTTGGAAAACGATGGAATGATTAAATTATTAAAATATTATAAATGTCAAACAAGGGTATACATGAATTTAACCCATAGTCTATAAAATAGTAAGAATGTTTTGAAATAATTTTTAATGAAACATGGATGTGGATGATAAAGAGGTCCTAGTAGATATTTTTGTATAAACAATCTCAGATAAGGAAGAGATTGTGAAATAAACCCTTACCAATTTGGTTACATATAAAACATACACCCTATGAAATAAGTATCATACAATTAATAGGTAAATACACAGAAATTTAAGTTTATTACACAAAGAATACAATTATGAGCAGTGCATACACCACACAAAATGTAAAAGTGGCAATATGGCATGAATCTCATGGGAATAAGGAGTGAGATGAAAACCACTTACCTTGTACTTTTCAAGGTCGAGGGCAGGTATAATGGTGAAATAATTGTTATTAAATTATAAAAGAATCATATACATTAATATTATATGATATATGATCTTTTATCATTTCATTGTTGATAATATCTTAGTATTATCATCATTTCAGGTGTTAACTTACTCGTTTTCTATTCTATGGTTGGTTACATAAGCCATGTTTTTTTGGAGATGATTTATCTTATTCATGTCCATAATTATATCATGTCCTTAAACATTATTGTTAATCATTATATGAGAATTAGTATTTAATGGATATGATGGGGAATGAATCTCATCATGTTCATGGAGACAGTAGTCCGTACGTACGCACGAGCAACAATATTATTCTTTTGATATTAAAATCATATATAATTGGATCGTATATAATATATACAGAATCATTATAATGTTATATTTAGTATTTAATTAAATTAAACATCTTTATCATACCCATCCAAATAATAATGTTTTCAATAACAATTACACCATGACGTGGAGACGGTAAGTCGTACGTACGCACGTATTGTGACATTTCATTCAGAGGATGGATAGAATATGGAATATGGTTTTAACATATTCATAATAACATCACAGTATATAGAAGATACTAGATTTATTATTTTATAATGGAAATAACAAATAATGAAGAATTTGAAGAAGAAAGGAACTTGAAAGAGGGTGGTGAAAGCATTATCTCTTCTTCGGGTTCTTCCTTTTCATTTGTTCTAAAGGGCTCCTTATGTTGGATTTCCTATCAAACTATGACATCTAGGTCGAATTGAAGGAATTTGGAAGGATATTTGTGAAGATGTTTTTTGAACCAAAAGGCTTTGAAGGTATGAATTTGAGAGAAGTGGGAGTTTCCTTTTATAAGAGGGTAGAGGGGAACCTTTGGAAAAGCTAGAAATATTATTTTATAATAAATACATATTCAATTTATAATGGCTCCAAATTGGATCATTTAAAATGTTACGGTGATGATAGGTCGAAAACCACTAAACCAATAGGTTTTAGACTGGTTTGGGTCACTATATTAACTTTATCTTTTTTATTTAACTCTTAGTAAAATAGTTTGACATTTACCATGTCTCTTTGTATTTTTATATTATATAGTTAATAGACATACTATATACATCCAAACGAAAACTAAGTGGTCTATTAATGATACACCTATCATTAAATAAGTCTTCTTGTGATACCATATATTTTTAGGAATATCATATCAATTAATAATATAATAATTGTTTTAAACACTCCTTTTATGTCAATTTTTACACTATTTAATAATATATTTTTTTAAAGTCTTAACAAATTTATTAATTAGAAAATAATTCATTTAAGTAATCCTAACATATCATATTAACCAATAAATATTTTTTTATGTCATCAAAACTTTCAAATTATATTTATTTTAACATTTGTAATACAAATTATTTTATTCATTCATTAATATAGAAAAAACAACATCGTTATTGTCTCATAAATAAATTTAAATATTCAAAGTCTACAAATTATAAATAAAATCCCATTATGTCTTAAATCTTTTTATATTTATAATGATTATTTATAGTCCAAAATATAACATATATAAACATATGTAAAAATTATTTTTCTAAAAGATATATTCTTATGTTATATTTGTATTTACCTTAACTTAATTAATATAAAGTGTCATTATAAATTACAAGTGGATCCATGGGCTACCAAAATCATCCCAAAGATTCCAATGGTTGGAAATGTATCAACCAATAGGATTAGGACAAGATTTAGGGTAATTTAATATTATTATAATATTATTTTTTACCCTTATATACCATATTTACCCTTTAACCATGGTAAATAAAATATTTACCGAAGTAATTATTCAAAATGTCTAGAAATAAATTATACCTATTTACACAATTTGGACCACCTGATACTAAATATGGAATACATTTTTATAAATTGAAAACACATAAGTGGTAGAAATTAATTAAATATTAATGCCCGTTGTTAATACAAAAAGCGTGTTTCATGAGATAATAACTATAAAAAGAATGACACTAGTTTATGTCTAGATTAAAAGTGAAATTATGTTCAATGACCAAAATTGGATTCAATGGTAAAAATATAATATAAATGTACTTTAAAACCACTCAAATTCATAATTTATCACTGTTAGTTACTTGTATTAAAAAAGTTTTTTTAAATAAAATTTAATAATTTTCACTATTCATCAAAATATGAATGTTATCAGAAAATACCAAAAATTCACCGCAAGATAATGTTGATATTATGAATCAAAAAATGAAGTAAAATTTGAATAATAAAATTTATAAAATTCCAAAAAGTGGGTATTTCTATTCATAATAGCTACTTTGATTGGTTGTGGCGTGTATTAGAACATCGAAGTTGCGTACAACACACGATACTGCATTATTCAAAGAGAAGCGTACCGTGGAAGTTTGGGGTGTTACAACACTCTACAATTTTTTAGTCCACAATTTTTGTTATACATTATGTCTTTTATTATAAAAACCATCTTGTTTCACTTCTGGTTTTATATAAGTGATTATTTCTTTTTCGATATTAAATTCTCTTTAGTATTTTACTAAAAACAATTCTAAAATGTTTTAATGATACAAATTTCCTAAATACTCTTCTTACATATTTTCACTTATGATTTACATCACTTAAAATTCTATATTCCTATTTTAACTTATTAATGTCCATGTATGTCTTAATTCCTTTATATCATGGACACTTTTATGATAACCCTATTCATTATTTATTTTGACATGAATGTAATACCCATTTTTCTCCATGGGTTCCCTTATGTTTATGTATGATTGATTATCTATGATTATTTATTTGGTAAAAATATTCATGAAAATGTAATTATGGGTGCTCCCAGATAAATCTCCAATGAATTGAGTAAATTTTAGTCTCATTAGAAGTTATGTGCAATAGTCTTTGCGGTTGTCCTAGACTCGTGCTACCATGTGAAACAATTTTGGTGGTTAACCCTGATTTCTGCTTCTCTATGTGAAACGAGCCTTGAATCATGCTAAATGAATGATTATTGTTTCTGCCAAATTTCTTTGAATTTATCTATATATGATCCCATGTTTATATGTTATTATTCTATATGCCATTTTATATCATTATGTCATGATCTCTAACCCATGTGCTAAAGCTGTATTCTTATGATTATTTCTTTGTTTGGATTTTCTGCTCATCCATTTTTCCATTTGATCCTCAAGGTACACTACGAATATGTAGGGTCTCAAATAATGTTAGGATCACTTTATTAATATCAAATAAAGATGTTTTTGTATTACCATGTTTTTAGTTTTTTGTGGCTAGTATTCTAAGACACTAGACTGTACAGTCCTTGGGTTGTACTCTGATTTATAATTATTGTTAAAATCATTTAATGTTATATGTAAAAGAGTAAGATCGCTATAACTAATGCCTAGTAATGTTCCAATTCTTCTTATCAATCCAATGGGTGAGTGGTGGTATTCTACAAAGGGTATCTGTCTACTCGGTACTTGCATTGAAAATTATCCTCCTTTATTCAGTGTCTTTAATGGGTAGTCAGGAGTATGATCATTAGAACATGAAATTTTGATCATAAAGATGCGTAGCTGATATAATTACAATGAAAATCAACTTACTAATTTTTTTTCTACAATACTGTTTTCAGACACACATATAAATTATATCCTCGTTATGAGGCATTTTGATAGTGTAAGGAAAGTGGCATGCAATGATGGTAATGAACTCACAATAACGGTGCATAATTCATTTTTATTAATTATTTTTGATATTTCATTCGGATAATGTGAATATTATTCATTATATTTTGAAATGGATTTTTTTACAAAGATCATGGTTTAATATTAAAAAATGATTTGAAAGTGAAAAAATGTTGAAATTTTAATGTCCTTGTTGTTATATGTGTAATGTGATAAATTTTAAATTGCTAGAAAAATATTTCTTTTGTGTCCGTCATATTATAATGTAATGAATATTTTTATAAAAAATATAATATATGTGTATGAAATTTATGAGTCACTATAGAAGAAACACCAAGTTATTTTCCATAAATAATAAAGATGATTCATTGCTTATTAAAAAGTAGTCTATCAGTTATATAATTTCCAATAAATGTTAATGAGAACGTTTAATTAAAAATTGGAAATGTAGGTCCATACTAATGTACCACTAACTTATTAATTCCTAAAATTCATGATTCAGGATAATTAGAAAATTTAATTCCATATTCTAAAGGAATGTGAGGAAAATATTCCATAGAAAAAATATCCTAATGAACAATGGAATGTGTACACAATAAATACTTTTAAAGTGGATAGTAAAAATTAAGTGGACTATGCTACAGTTATCACCAACCCCATAATTCTATTTATCATCTGGGGTTGTATTCTAGAAACAAAAATATACCCATAAGTTATCTATCGTCTAAAAATAACCACCCTAATGATTTAATTTTATATAGGAGAAAAATTAATTATTTTTGTATTCTAAGATATCTTTTATAGAATATGTTCTATTATTGTTCTGTTTTCATTCCATTAGATGAATATTATGTGTTTTTTTTATACTAATTGGATATCTCTACATATAATATATATTTAAAGTGAATTTTTGTTTCTAAAATAAGTTCATGATCCCTTATCACTACATGGATAACTATGAACTCTCTATAAAAATTTATTCTATTATATATACCTATAAAATCAATAATTTGGGTTATTTAGATTAATTTGTTAATAGGAAACTAAATACTTATGTATGAATATTTTGAAGGAATATATGATTTTCTTTCACATATCGGGTCACTAAGGTCAGAACCATATTAGAAACAAAATCATGAGTCACAACTATCTACAAAAACCCAGAACTATTTCATTAGTGAGTTGTAATTTAAATTACATAAAAACAAAGGATTTAATGTGTGAAAATGTAACACACTACTATTTTACAATATATCACTTTTTTATATAAATTTATTTATTTTTGATATTGTAATAAACCAATTTTTGATGCGAAAGACTTTGGAATATTTCTTGATGTTATTCCAGAGCAGCGCCTTCAGACGGCGTGCGATTCCGAGCCTCGGTGTGGTCGGAATTAAATTTTCAGTGCGTTCACACTGGAAATGCCAACTAAATGTGATAACTCCTATACAGAGTTCCGGATCAGAGATCCTAGTGTACGGATAGGTCCGGAACGGGGTGTTTACCCTAGGAACAACATAAAACTTGTCGGTGCGGGACGTTTGGACCCCTTGCCCGCTTCTGGAGCGTTAAACGGATTAATTAATTAATTAATTAATTTTTTAATGGAAAGATGCTAGTATCTATTAAACGGTGGCTCAGATTGGAAAACCAAGGGCACGGTTGAGTTCAGAGCGGGTCGTTAACCCTATGAGGGGTATAAGTTTCACGGGCGCGGGCCGTCTGTGAAAAATAGCCCCAGGGGCGTTTTCGTAATTTGGCGGCCTCAGGTGCTAAGGTTATTAACATTGCAACGAGGTCTTGGAATAAAATTCCGAGACCGCCGTTGCGCTCAGAGCGTGGTTCTTAGCCTAGGGGAGGCAAAATCCCGACCCTGTCAGGAGTTTGGGTTCAGGGCTGTCGGGCGGGCGTTTAAGTGTTTTGTACTTAAACACCCCCCCCCGTCATCTTCTTCTTCTTCCTCAAACCCTCCCTACCTCCTTCACCTCCGGTGAGGCAGATCCGGCGAGGCACGATCCGGCAATGCGAACTCCGGCAAGGCAGCGGAGCGGCGGCAGACTTCCCATGATGCTCCGGGCATCGCCCAAGAGGTAGGAGTTGTTTTGTTTCGTTTTTTTCCCGCACCATGATCGTCCTAATTTTACATTGTCAATTTCGTTCCCAATCTTCGATCCAAGCCCATAATCGCGTAGATCGTGTCCCGATCTTTCTTTAATGTTATCCGGATCGAATTTTCAACCACCGGATTGTTTCCGGTGGTCCCTGGAAGTTTTCCGTACATGAGGCCGGTTACCGGCAAGGTGGTCCGGCGGCGGGCGGTGGCTCGGCTAGCGGCGGCGCTCTCCTGCGGTGGCGGCTGGCGGCGGTGCTCTACGGCGGTGGCGACTGGAGGCGATGCTCTTCAGTGGGAGTGGCTGGCGTTGGCGCTCCTCGGCGTGACGGTCGAGCTCGCCGGAAGGGGGTGGCAATCTGGGGTCTCGGCGCGGCGCGACCTCAGTGGACAGAGACCCGCGAACCGTGGGTCTCCGCGGGGGCACAGCGAGACCGGACATCCGGACCGGTCGGGTTTCGGCAGGCCGCGACCATCTGGCCGCGGCGAGGTGATCCGGGCCCGCGTCCGGGCCGCGGGCCGACTTTGTGCAGACCGGCCGGACCGGGCCGGTCCGGCCCAAGCGGTCCCCCCCCCCTCTTCTAAATTCCGACGTCTGTAGCTTTCGCTACGAACGTCCCTTTTGCACACCGTCTACGGCGGCACGGGCCTGACGCAGAGGCAGATCTTTTGAGATGGATTTGGGGATTTTTAATTCCCGAAACAAGGGGTCACAGAGTCGCGACGTGTCTTTAAGTAGACGAGCATTTTTTCGGGAATTTCGTTTTGGACGGCGCGGACGCATCCGACGTCCTAATTAAGTGTCGTCGGTGGCGTTGGAACCCTAGCGTCGAGGCGTCGGTTACCAGAGTGGTTTCTGGCGTTGAGAATGGATTCGAGGCGTGGGCCCCACAACCCGTCTTTCGAGATGAGTGTAGCGTTTCACGCCTTTCTCACCGGGCGTCCGTTCGGGGCGTGCGGGCAGTTGATTCTGGATGTTTTTCCGAGGGGATTGCAATATTGTATTCCACTCGCCCTAATTCAGCACGATGGTGAGGGGCCCACGAGGGTCGTTTGGGCGTCGACGGTGATTTTCCAACATTATCACCGGGCGACCGTTTTGGACAAGTGTGTAGTCCATTTCGTGTACTTTTTCGAGAGGATCGCAACGGTGTGATCCGTTCGTTGCGTTTTGGGACCGGGATGTGGGTCCCACGTGGCACCGCTCGTGTGCGATGCGTCGGGGTGCATCTTTTTCTCCGAATATCCGTTTCACTCAAGTGAGTAGTGCTTTTGACGTCTTTTCCCGAGGGGATTGCAATGGTGCAATGCGCCCGACTGTTTTCGGGGCTGAGGCTCGGTATCACGGGATGTCGTTCGGGCGTGAGGCGGTGTTTGCGACTTTTCCATCAGATATCTGTTGGAGGCGAGTAAGTAGTCGACCTCGTGTGTTTTTCTGCAAGGATTACAACGGTGTGATCCGTTTGGCCGTGTAGAGCCTTATATGTGATATTGTTAAATGTGGAAGCATGGAAGGTGATCCAGTGGTGGTTCGCCCTACCTTGTTTGTAGCGGACTCTTGGTGTGTGATCACGCACTCTTGGGAGAGTGATATAATTGGTTCACAATATGTGGTTGGCCGTGCCTGGGCCTTTGATGTGGAGTTGTTACATCACGCCTTCGCGTTGACATTGGGTGTCGTGGGCACGATAACCATTGGGCTAGAATGAGGTATACTAAGGGATTATACGAGAGCGCTTGAGGGTACGTGTGGTTCGTACCTGAGTGCGCTTGGTTGGGGTTAGAATTGGGGCCACATGTCGTGTGGGTCCCAAGTGCATGCTATGTTCTGCTTCACATACTTGGTCCTCTCGCGGCATAGAGGGTCCCTCTGTGTGTTTGTTTGACCAGAAGTGTGGAGATCTTCCCCTAGCTCTGTGCTCGTTTGTTGACCATCAGGGTTGAGTGGTCTCCCCCTGGTTTCGTTCTCGATGGATTGGCCGGTAGCGGTGCTAGTGACACCCAGTCCTGGGGAAGACGCCGAACCTCTTTTGGGAGAGCTGTTCTCGAGTTTGGTGGTTGCGCGACACCCACTACGTGTTTGTTCGGCCAGTGTTGTCCCCTCCTATAGAGATGGAAGAGCAGTTCTGAGTTTTACCCTCCAGCGGGGCTGGACAGTGGGTTACTCATCGACTTACTCGGGCTTACCCTCCAACAAGGCTAGGTAGTGGGTTTCTCACTGACTTTTAGGGTCTACCCTCCAGCAGAGACTAGGCAGTGGGCCACCCGATGACCTCTTCGGGTCTACCCTCCAACAGGGTTGGGCAGTGGGTCGCCCGTCGTCTAGTTCCAGGTCTACCCTACAGCAAGGCTGGGCAGTGGGTCGCCTGTCGACTTATGTTAGGGTTTACCCTCTAGCAGAGACTGGGCAGTGGGTCACCCGATGGCCTCTTAGGGTCTACCCTCTAGCAGGGCTGGGCAGTGGGTCACCCGTCATCTAGTTCCAGGTCTACCCTCCAGCAAGGCTGGGCAGTGGGTCGCCTGTCGACTTATTCTAGGTTTACCCTCCAGCGGGGATGGGCAGTGGGTCACCGGATGATGTGTTATGGTTTACCCTCCAGCAGGGCAGGTCAGTGGGTCACCCAGTATCTTATTATGGTTTACCCTCCAGCGGGGATAGGCAGTGGGTCGTCAGTTGATGTAATAGGGTTTACCCTCCAACAGGGTTGGGAAGTGGGTCACCTCATATTTGGTTATGAATTACCCTCCAGCGGGGCTGGGCAGTGGGACACCTGATAGCATTCCATACTCAGTCCTCTCGACTAGGCTAGTCTGTGGCTTACCTCCTTGATTACCGGAGCGGGACCCTTGGTTTTACGGGTCGGTGATGGAACGGCTTGACTTTGAGCAGACCTCCCAACTGCGGGGCAGTGACGATTTGTGGTTGATGTTCCCCCAGAACACTCAAGTACGAGGAGCTTTTCCCCCACCGAGACGCGTCCTTGTGAAACAACCTAAAACCGTGTGGGCGAGTCTGTGCCGCCCAAAGCGGATAGTGTCGAGGTGCGGTGATTGAGCCCCTTGTCTTGCGGCTCGGGGCAGACGTGCGGGATTCTTGGCATCGATGGTGTTTCTTCTGGGACTGTTGGCTACTCTTTTCTTGGGCTGAGCTACGGGACGGAGATCCCCTTACGACGTTGTTCGGGCTTCTCGTTGAGCATAAGGATATGTATATACCTTGTTCTGGTACCCACTTCTTGGGTTTTGGCTACTCTTCTTCCAGGAAAGTCGAAGTCGCGCGTGGTATGCCACTTTCTTTTCGTGTCTAGCTTCTTGTGGTTGGACGAGTCTACTCTCCTGCTATAGGTATCAAAGACTCTATGGGAAGTTCGTCTTCTCACCGTTTCCATCTCCATGTGTCTAGATGAGTCTACCTTACTTCCTATTGTTGGGTTGAGCTGGACTCTTTACTGCACTCTCTGTTGTACTATTTTACTTCTCCCAGTTCGCTCTACTGCTCACTCTTTGGTACCTTCTTTGTTGCTCCCTCGAGTCTTCGGGGTATCCTATTGATTATTTTTATACTCACCCCTGCTTGGGCTTTTCCCGCACTTGGTGTGCCCTTGCAGACGACAGACAGGTGGAGCGTAACTTCCGTGGAGTGTAGGAGCTTGGGAGCTTGGACTGCGTGCGGTGGTCGTGGCCGGGTTCCAAGTGGCAGACCCATCAGTAGTTTCTTTTCATTTACATGTTGCCAGGTTGTGGCACTTTTTGGTTGGGTGCATGTTTTTCCCCTTCTCTTTTCAGTTTGTACCTTGTACTTGTAGAGGTCGATGCACTCTGTGGTTTATATATAGCAGTTGTTCTTTTTTACTCTACTAGTTCATTCTTTTTACTCTTCACTTTTTCATTGAGTGTGATGCGTGTGGGTGTGTGTAGGTACTTAGGCTAAGGCCTCGCTGAGTTTTTGTGCCTTCGGTGCTGGTCGCCAGCCCCTGGCCTATGGATGCGGGCTTGGGGTAGTTGCGGCTTGATCCTGGGTAGTGTTGGGTCGTGACAAAGTGGTATCAAAGGTGGTTCGTTCCTTGGGACATTGTGCGGACGTCCCTAAAAGAGGAATTGGTTTGTATTTAGGGAAATAGTGTTGATGTGTCTCGAGAGTGGCTCTCAGGCCAGGGAGTCCAGTGATGGTGCAACGACCGACGTATCCATTCACCAGGACCTTGATAACCCGCTTGTCGACTCGGCATGCTGAGACACTTGCTGCAGGGAAATTTGTTTGTGCATCACATAGGGCTGATTCTTGACTGTCCTTCTTGAGTTATCTCCCCATCAATGTTGTTGTTGGTATATACACATATTCTCATCTGATCACGACACTCTTTGATAATAGTCAGGATGTCTCAACGAGGACAGCCAGCCAGGATACCAGCTTTGATTCGTGACGACGAACCTTTGAGCTACGAGGCCACAATCCAAAACCCATCATGCGAGCCCCTTTCTCCGGGTGGGCTGGTAGAAGCACCCCCACCTGTTGAGCGACATACCGTTTTGGTAGAGAAGGCTGACCTTGAGCGCAGGTTGAGCGCGTTCCATGAGTTCCAGCGGCAGAGACCATAGAGGTTCAGTGGTGAGACAGACCCTCAGGAAGTAGAGGGTTGGATGGAGACCGTGGTTAGTCTCTTCAGGCTTGTGCAGACGCTGACAGATCAGAGAGTGTCTTTGGTAGCCATCCTTTTTCATGGAGCAGCTTGGCATTGGTGGAGTCCGGTGACTCAGTTCCTTGATGAGTCGTCGCTTTCGTTGGAAGACATTCAGTTGTTGTTTCGTGAGGATTTTTTCCCCTCCTTCTTGCGCTCCATTCGGATTCAGGAGCTCCTACAGTTTCAGTAGGGAGGGATGATGGTGGCCGAGTTCGCTGCTAGTTTTGCAGACCGTGCATGCTTATACCTGGACTTGGTCCATGACGACAACCTCCGAGCGCCGATGTTCGAGCGGGGTCTCCGCCGAGATATTCGTGCTTTCATAGTACCCTTGGGAATTTCCACATAAGTTGGGGTTCTAGAGCAGGCGCTTGTGACATATGTCTTCTTATCATGTTTTGCGGTTGGTAGTGGCAGTGGGAGTGATGGAGCAGGGACTTCTGTCGTAGCTAGCAGGCGCCGGAGGACAGGACCTCGATGCATGTGGCCTTCCCACTGTCGGTTTTGGAGACATGGTCGTATACCACTATGGCGAAAAGGCGCAGGGCCTCAGCCGAGGATTCCCTTCTGTTAGTGGATCACGGGTTGTGGTCATACACCAAAGTGGCACCGGAGGGCACTAGGGCAGGCCAGAGAGCACTGGTGCTATGCTTGTGACGGTCGAGGTCACCTGACACGAGACTGCCCGACCCAAGTTGCTGGGAGCTTCGGGCAGGAAGCAGGTGCACCACCACGGCAGATGCAGCACCATGATCGGAGTAGTGGCCAGAGAGGTGGTGCTAGAAGTGGAGCGGGAGGACCCATCACCACTAGGCGGTCCACGTCAGGCTCCGGGAGCTGACGGTTGGGACCGTGGGTAGCTGCAAGTTTTGGATGTCTATGATCCTTCAGAGCATGGGATGATGAGTGGTACCCCTTGCGACTCTTCTACCAATTGTAGTAGAATTGTTAGGCTCTGCATGGGAAAGGCTTTTCTCTCTGCTCCTTGTTTGAGGTGTTACCAGGGTGATGCAGGGCGTCGGGTGTAACCCTATGTTGGAAAGGAAAAAGGTGTGAGAACTTTTCTTTTAGTCGATGGTGTTGACTCCTTCGACTTTTGAGAATGTAAGAGAGCATTGAATTTGGAACCTTGCGTTACTAGATATCATTTGGTGTTTCACCATATGGATATTCTGAAGGAGGGAATCATCGGGCCTTGTTCCAGGTGCGGGTAGTGATTCCAGTCGCGGCGTGCGATGTAGAGGTTCGTCCGGGGAGGTGAGCCACCCCCTGATGGCCTTCGGGCTGCTTGAGACCGTGCAAAGGGATGGCGAGCTACCCTACCTCCTTTCCCTAACCCCGAAGTCTGGAGTGGGTGCACGACATCAGCAAGGGCCGACCTCGCGTGAACGGATCAATCCTTTGGTCTATGTGCGGCGACACAGAGCAGTGTGTGGGTTCTTCTGGGTATGGGGAAGCCAGGTTGTGGGCTTCATACCCTGCGTTGCTCCCTAGTTTTGCTTTTCGAGGACGAAAATATTGAAGGAGGGAATGCTTTAAGAACCCATTTTTTGCTGCGAAAGGATTTGGAATATTTCTTGATGTTATTCCAGAGCAGCGCCTTCAGAAGATGTGTGATTCCGAGGCTCGGTGTGGCCGGAATTAAATTTTCAGTGCGTTCACATTGGAAATGCCAAATAAATGCGATAACTCCTAAACGGAGTTCCGGATAAGAGATCCGAGTGTACGGATGGGTCTGGAACAGGGTTTTTACCCTAGGAACGACATAAAACTTGTCGGCACGGGACGTTTGTACCCCTCGCCCACTTCTGGAGCGTTAAACGGATTAATTAACTAATTCATTCATTCATTTAATGGCGAGATGCTAATATCTCCTAAACGGTGGCTCATATTGGAAAACCTAGGGCACTGTTGAGTTCGGAGCGTGCCGTTTACCCTATGAGGGGTATAATTTTCACGGGCACGGGCCGTCTGTGAAAAATGGCCCCAGGGGCGTTTTCGTAATTTGGCGGTCTCGGACGCTAAGTTTAGTAAATTTTCAACGGGGTCTCGGAATAAAATTCCGAGACCTCCATTGCTCTCAGAGCGTGGTTCTTAGCCTAGTGGAGGCTAAATCCAGACCATTTTGGGAGTTCGGGTTCGGGGCTGTCGGGCGGGCGTTTAAGTGTTTTGTACTTAAACACACCACCGTTCTTCTTCTTCTTCTTCCTCAAACCCTCCCCCCTCCTTCACCTCCGGCGAGGCAGCTCCGGCAAGGCGAACTACGGCAAGGTAGCGGAGTGGCGGCAGACTTCCAATGAAGCTCCGGGCATCGCCCAAGAGGTAGGAGTTGTTTTGTTTCATTTTTTCTCGCACCAAGATCGTCCTAATTTTACATTGTCGATTTGCTGCTCGATCTTCGATCCAAGCCCATAATTGCGTAGATATTGTCCCGAGATTTCCGGAATGTTATCTGGATAAAATTGTTGACCACCGTATCATTTCCGGTGGTCCTCTCAATTTTTCCGGACACGAGGCCGGTTACCGGCAAGGTGGTCCGGCGGCGGGCGGCGGCTTGGATGGCAGTGGCGCTCTACGGAAGTGGCGGCTGGCGGCGGCGCTCTCCGGCGGTGGTGGCTGGCTGCGGTGCTATTCAGCGGGAGTGGCTGGCGTCGGGGCTCCTCGGCGCGGCGGTCGAGCTCGCCGAAACGGGGCGGTGACCCGGGGTCGCGGCGCGGCGCGACCACGGTGGACAGAGAACCGCGAACCGCGTGTCTCCGCGGGGGCGCAGCGAGACCGGCTGTCCGGGCCGGTCGGATGTCCGCAGGCCGTGGCGAGGTGAGCCGAGCCCGCGGCCGGGCCGCGGGCCGGCTGTGTGCGGACCGGCCGGACCGGGCCGGTCCGGCCCAAGGGGTCCCCCCCTCTTTTAACTTCCGACGTCCGTAGCTTTCGCTACAGACATCCGTTTTGCGCGCCGTCTACGACGGCGCGGGCCTGACGCAGAGGTGGATCTCTTGAGATGGATTCAGGGATTTTTAATTCCCGAAACGAGGGTTTGTGGAGGCGTGACGTGTCTTTAAGTAGACGTGTGTTTTTCCAGGAATTTCGTTTCGGATGGCGCGGACGCATCCGATGTCCGAATTAAGCGTCGTCGGTGGCGTTGGAACCCTGACGTCGAGGCGGCGGTTACTAGGATGGTTCCGGGCGTTGAGACTGGATTTGAGGCTTGGGCCCCACGGCCCGTCTTTCGAGCTGTGTGTAGCGTTTCACGCCTTTCTCACCAGGCGTCCATTCGGGGCGTGGGAGCAGTCAATTCTGGATGTTTTTCCGAGGGGATTGTAATGGTGCAATCCACTTGCCCTAATTCAGCACAATGGTATGGGGCCCACTAGTGTCGTTTGGGCGTCGACGGTGATTTTCCAGAGTTATCATCGGGCGACCGTTTTGGACAAGTGAGTAGTCCATTTCGTGTAATTTTTTGAGAGGATCGCAACGGTGTGATCCGTTCGTTGAGTTTCGGGACCGGGATGCGCGTCTCACGTGGCACCGCTCGTGTGCGGTGCGTTGGGGTGCATCCTTTTCTCCGGATATTCGTTGCACTCAAATCAGTAGTGCTTCTGACGTGTTTTCTCGAGGGGATCGCAATGGTGCAATGCGCCCGACTGTTTTCAGGGCCGAGGCTCGGGATCACGGGACGCCGTTCGGGCGTGACGCGGTGTTTGCGACTTTTTCGTTAGATATCCATTGGAGGTGAGTAACTAGTCGATCTCATGTGTTTTTCCACGAGGATTACAACAGTGCGATCCGTTTGGCCGTGCGGAGCCTTATACATGATCTTGTTAAATGTGGAAGCATGGAAGGTGCTCCAGTGGTGATTCGCCCTACCTTGTTTGTAGCTGACCCTTGGCGTGTGATCGCGCACTCTTGGGTGAGTGATATAATTGGTTCACAAGATTTGGTTTGTCGTGCCTGGGCCTTTGAGGTGGAGTTGTTACGTCACGCCTTCGCGTTGACACTCGGTTTCGTGGGCACCATAACCTTTGGGCTAGAACGAGGTATACTTAGGGAGTATACGAGAGTGCTTGGGGGTATGTGTGGTTCATACTTGAGATTGTTTGTGCGCTTGGTTGGGGTTTGACTTGGGGCCACACATCGTGTGGGCCCCAAGTGCGTGTTGTGTTCTGCTTCACGTACTTGGACCCTTCGTGGTATAGAGGGTCCCTCTGTGTGTTTGTTTGACCAGCAGGGTGGAGCTCTTCCCCTGGCTCTATGCTCGTTCGTTGACCAACAGGGTTGAGTAGTCTCCCCCTTGTTTCGTTCTCGATGGATTGGCCGGTAGCGGTGCTAGTGACACCCAATGCTGGGGCAGACGTTGCACCTCTTTTGGGAGGGATGTTCTGGAGTTGGGTGGTTGCGCGAAACCCACTCTGTGTTCGGTCGGCCAGTGTTGTACCCTCCTGTAGAGATGGCAGAGCGGTTCTGAGTTTTACCCTCCAGCGGGGCTGGGTAGTGGGTTACTCATCAACTTCCTCGGGCTTACCCTCCAGCAGGGCTGGCCAGTCGGTTGCTCACTGACTTTTAGGGTATACCCACCAGCAGAGAATGGGCAGGGTGTCACCCGACGAGCTCTTATGACCTACCCTCCAGCAGGGTTGGGCAGTGTGTCGCCCGTCGTCTAGTTCCAGGTCTACCCTCCAGCAAGGCTGGGCAATGGGTCGCCTGTCGACTTATGTTAGGGTCTACCCTCCAGCAGAGACTAGGCAGTGGGTCACCCAAGGACCTCTTAGGGTATACCCTCCAGCAGGGCTGGGCAGTGGGTCACCCGTCGTCTAGTTCGAGGTCTACCCTCCAGCAAGGCTGGGCAGTGGGTCGTCTGTCGAATTATTCCAGGTTTACCCTCCTGTGGGGCTGGGCAGTGGGTCACCAGATGATGTGTTATGGTTTACCCTCCAGCAGGGCTGGGCAGTGGGTCACGCAGTATCTTATTATGGTTTACCCTCCAGCGGGGCTGGGCAGTGGGTCGCTGGTTGATGTATTAGGGGTACCCTCCAGCAGGGTTGGGTAGTGGGTCACCTGATATTTGGTTATGAATTACCCTCCGGCGGGGCTGGGTAGTGGGACACCTATTAGCATTCCAAACTCAGTCCTCTCGACTAGGATAGTCTGTGGCTTACCTCCGTGATTACCGGAGCAGGAACCTTGGTTGTATGGGTCAGTGATGGAACGACTTGACTTTGAGCAGACCTCTCAACTGCAGGGCAGTGACGAGTTGTGGTTGATGTTCCCCCAGTACTCTCAAGTACGAGGAGATTTTCCCCCACCGAGACGCGTCCTTGTGACATGACCTAAAACTGTGCGGGCGTGTTAGTGCTGCCCAAAGCGGATAGTGTCGAGGTACGGTGATTGAGCCCCTTGGATTGCAGCTTGGGGCAGACGTGCGGGATGCTGGGCATCAATGGTGTTTCCTCTGGTACTGTTGGCTACTCTTTTCTTGGGCTGAGCTACGGGATGGAGATCCCCTTATGACGTTGTTCGGGCTTCTCCCTGAGCATAAAGATATGTATATACCATGTTCTGGTACCCACTCCTTGGGTTTTGGCTACTCTCCTTCCAGGAAAGTCGAAGACGCGCGGGTTAGCCACGTGCTTTCCATGTCTAGCTTCTCGTGGTTGGACGAGTCTACTCTCCTGCTATAGGTAGCAAAAACTCGACGGATAGTTCATCTTCAAACCATTTCCAGCTCCTTGTGTCTAGACGAGTCTACCTTCCTTCCTCTTGTTGGGTTGTGCTGGACTCTTTACTGCACTCTCTGTTGTACTCTTTTACTTCTCCCTGTTCGCTCTACTGCTCACCCTTCGGTACCTCCTTTTTTTCTCCCTCGAGCCTTCGGGGTATCCTACTGAATATTTTTATACTCACCCCTGCATGGGCTTTGCCCGCACTTGGTGTGCCCATGCAGATGACAGACAGGTGGAGCGTGACTTCCGTGGAGTGTAGGAGCTTGGGAGCTTGGAGCGCATGCGGTGGTCATGGCCGGGTTCCAGGTGGCAGACCCGTCACCTATTTCTTTTCGTTTACATGTTGCTGGGTTGTGGCACTTTTTGGTTGGGCGCGTGTTTTTCCCCTTTTCTTTTCAGTTTGTACCTTGTAATTTTAGAGGTCGATGCACTTTGTGGTTTATATATAGCAGTTGTTCTTTTTTACTCTGCTTGTTCTTTCTTTTTTACTCTGCACTTTTACATTGAGTGTGCTGCGTGTGGGTGTGTGTAGGTACTTAGGCAAAGGACTCCCTGAGTTGTTGTGCCTTCGGCGCTGGTCGCCAGCCCCTGGCCTATGGAGGCGGGCTTGGTTAGTTGCAGCTCGAGCCCGGGTAGGGTCGGGTCGTGACATATATCCTACTACACACATAACAATGAACTAAATTGATACGACCCATATTTTATAAATATCATTTTGAAAATTATAAGCATAATAAATCCTATTTTAAATAATATGATAATATCTTATTAAAATTTATTATATTAATAGGATAATTAAAAAATATTATTAAATGTGAATAAGTATTATTATTTATCGAATAAGTATTTATTAATTTTTTTTGCTTTTATTAATAAGAAATGAAATTTATTACTTATAATGATTAATTATAAAATAAAATATATAAAATAATTACTTAAATTACTAACACATGTGATATTATATTAATGAAAAATTATAACATCATTTTCAATTTGAAATGTGATTTAATATATTTGAACCAATTTAAATACTAAATTATTAATTTTAGTGTATAATTATATTAAATGAACATCATTTTTTAATCTATCATGTAAAAATTACGTTAAAATGTTTTTAGTAGATTTTTATGAGAATGTTAATTTTTTGGTGAATGGTGAAAAATATTAATTTTGGAAATACTATCAGTATTATGACATTTTCATAATACAAGAATTATTTTAAAGTTTAAAGAGAAATTATTATTTAAAATGAATATATACCAACAATTATAAACCATTCAAAAAATGGAAATTTTTAATTTTTAAATACCAAGTTCGATAATACGGATACTTAATATATTATAATAATAAATACATTTTTGGTTTATTTATTTGAAATTAGATTCCACATGGTGGAATTGGGCTTTGGATTGTTTTAAAATACACTTGAATCTTTCATGGATAATAATAAACCATTTATTTTCATATAAATCATCAAATATGATAATTGTTTCTTAGTCATAGTATTGTATCATAAAAATACATTTTTAAAAAATGTCTTTTTTGTTTCATGTTCAATAATAATCAAATTAATTTTTATCTTTAGTATTAGTAATTTTTAAAAAAAATTATTTCATAATGGGAATGATTATTTCAAAAATAGTAAATAATATCGATATTTTTTATTAAGTAAAATTATATTATATATGTAAAAATTATTTACTACCGTACAAACCAAAAATGGTTATGGGGAAAATCTAAATGTATTGTCAAAAAATATTAAAATATATTCAAAAATTATTATTATTTTGATTTATAACAATTAATCACTCACCAAACCCATTATATTCTAGAATTGTGTCTATTTGACATTTGAATTTTGACCCATACATATATATTTTTACAAAAATGTTACTATTCTCCCGCGCAAATGGACCCATCAACAACACACTTTTACTCACACCCTAAGACATAGAGATGCAAAAATTTTCAACAAAAATAAATCCAAAAATTCATAGAAACATATTAGATGATCCATTATTTCCAATGAACACCTCTTAGTGCCTTAATCAAATTTGAAAATTATATATTCAAATGAGTAATGTAAAATTATGAATTAATCCATTTTTATATCATTTATAATATTTAATTTTAAGAATCACCTTAATATAATCCCCATATGTTAAAATACTTACCTCATTATTATTATAATTTTTAAATATTGTTTTTATGTGATAAAATATTTATATTCTCGAAAAAAAATAAGAAATATAAATATTTCTTTTGTTATGTTTGGAATATCTTATTCATAAGAGACATTATTCAATTTTAATGACAACAATAATAATATTGTTAAAATTGTGTATTTTAGGAATAAATATGAAATCTTTAAAAAAAATTAATATTTTTAAAATATAAAACAATTCATTCCTTCTTTATGTTGATTAGAAAATGGGAATGGAACCTGTTTGTATGTGCATATGACCAACTATATGACGAAAATTATTTTTCACATGTAGAAGATTAAATTTTTTAAAAAACTATATAAATATGATGAAAATCATTTAAAAACCTAAATAATAAAATTACACTTCTATAATACTTTTTTCTGCCAAAGGAGTAACATTCTTAATGATAGACACCCATAAATTATAGTATGTTATGGTGTATGTCAGTATTACCACCTCTTTGAATAATGATATAAATTTATATAATCAAATAAAATATAAATTTTTATAATATTTATTATTTTTCATAATGTTTTTTGAAATAATTTTTATGTAACTAGAAATTTAATATACATATTTTACATGTTATTGATATACAATATTTTTTTAGAAAAATATTTCTGAAACCATCTCATCTCTGATTCTATCATTACAAATCATAACTGATATTATCATTTAATAAAATTTGGGATTTTTAAAAAATTATAAGTAATATAACAATTTTTAAAATATTTGACTAATGAAGTTGGTATCAACTAATGTAAACTAACACAGATACTTTAATGCATGCATGGAAAAAAATCAAACTAACAAATATATTATGAATATAATAAACAAAAAAACAAATAATTTTTAATTTTTTTTATAATACTTATGAAATGAGAATATATTTGAATATAGTTCTGAATTATTAGATTATAATGGAAATATATATGATAAAATAGATGAAATATTTTTAAGGGATTTCTATAAATTATGTAAGTGTGTTTTTTCTGATGATATGTTATTTGTGATATGTTTTTTGTGAAACTAATCTACAGTAAGTAATTCTTATAATAACTATTGGATATATAATACAATTATTTTTCATTTTATCATTTATTTGGTACATCAATTTTATGCTCTATCAATATGTTGGTTTCTGTAAAAACAATTTTTAATACATTAAGTAGATTTCCTAACTATACATTTTTCTTATGTCAAAATGATTCCTCTATGATAATGGATTTTGAAGGTGGTGTTCATATATCCTAGGATGATATTATACTTCCATTCCACCTTATATTCATGGGAATTAAACTGATGGATCCAATTCTTTATAAAATTTAATAATGTTAAGAATAATTCTCATTCATTCTAATTGAGCTCCTTCCCTTCTTTATCAATATCACTTGACACAATTGTTTTATATTATTATCCTGAAAGAAAAATATTTTTATTAATATAAATTTTAAAAAATATATATTTAACTATTACTATAATTAATTATTCATCAACCTCTTTATGATTTGGTTTCTAATAAATGTATTTTTAAATTACTAAAATGGAATTCCTTTTAATGTAAATATTTCTATTTTCCACTACATGTTTCATGTAGAACCACATTATTATTAATTAGTGATTCATTATTTGGATCTCAATTAATGTTTTTCCTTCAAAATATTCTCTTTTTACCCACATAGCAATAGTTTATCTAAATATTTCTAAATTTATTCTTTTTATGAATATATTAAGAAATATTTTCAAAAAAATTCCATTAAATGGTTTAGAAAAATCCTCTTAAAAAAATTACCGCATAAGTAATTATTTTTTCTAAATCAAAAAATTTATTCATTAATTAAATAATATTTTTCGGTTATTTTAATGAATTAGTGATATAGATATTCCATATTTTCATCTTAATTACTACCACTTAGAAATGATATAAAGTGGAGTTTATTTCTATTGGATCTTAATTAAATGATTAATGTTTGATTTCAATAGGAACACATATTTATGGATGAAAATTAGTTGGGATCTATATCACCCATAATTCTTTGATTATTTTTATAAATATGTTTATAAACAAATAACACATTCAAATTTGAAACCAAATTGGAAAATTATTTTTATGTTTTTTATTCCATTTCCACTAATAAAATGCATGTTTTAAAAATATTGGTCACTAAGGGGACATATATTTCTGATGTTTGAGCCACATGTTGACCATATATCTGTCAAACATATGTCAATAATGTGTTGTTGGTTTATAATTTCTAATTGACATATGAAACATATATTATTCAATCCAAAGTCACTAATGGGTCGTAGGTTTTTTATTCATTATCAAACCTAAAATGTTTCCCTATATATATTATTGCGTCAATGATTTTTTTATTCAATATTTCTATATCACTCTTTAATTTTCTTCATTAGACTACGCTCTATGTGTAAGGACCAAGACTTATTAGGCATGTTATGAATTTATTTCATCTCATCGTAATGTGTTTGTGTTATTCATTAGTCAGGTAAAGTCTCGGTTAACTTCATGATGGATGTGGAGGGATATATAATCATTTAATAGAATAACTATTTTTATCATGGTTCAGAAAAATAATGTTCTATTCACATATAGGTGACTTATTGGAGTAGGGCATAATGTGGAACTTGATTGGATCACAACTAGAGATAGCTAAGAGGCATCCCCCAATAAATATTATGACTCTGAATCTAGGAAGAAATCATGGTTTGTGAAGGTCTTAACAAACCGTATGACCATTCATGTGAGGGTTATCTGAAGTAGTAGTGACCCTCAATTGATTGGCACATGGGTTGGTAAACAGTCTGACCAAACTATGTGAGACAAAATAAATAATTATAAAATTGATATTTTATCCCAAAACCTACGTGAAATCAATCATTATCACACTTAAACCTTGGTCTCTCAATCATAGGGACTGCAATGGATGTTCATCAAGTTTTATCTCATTATGAACAATGATTATAGTAGATCTAGAGTCCTTGGACCTCGATAATTACTGATAAGATGTTGTTCATACTATATTATTCTCGATTCATATATACCTACATTATTATTATTATATAGAATCATATATCCTTGATTTCAATGACATATCAATGAATTTTATATTCACCTAAAAATGAATTATCAGTTTATCATTTAATATAAGATTGGATGTAGATATTATCCATCTAACCTTGATCAATTCTAGATCTGTTGTTGGTGGTGGTACTTATTGTGTATGATTAATCAAATTTAAGCACTTATCAAATTAATATTCTATATATATTGATACTATATTCCTCATGTGAATAAATATGGATAATTCTAGAAATATTTAGTTTGATGGACTATCCTGAGATGCACTTTTTGGTACATTCCATTTTCAGTATTCAGGTATGAAGTCCATACACCATCATTCCATTTTATAGCCTTGATTTTGAATTTTTAGAATGTGTGAGTGAAGGATCATAATATAGAATCAATGTGTGATATGAAAACATTATGAATTTATATTTTGTGTGTTTATGGGTCTTGGGACATATGCATTGTGTTATATGATTATGAATTTTTGTGTTATTATCTATTATGTGTGATTTCATAGCCCCCAATAATCTATATACATTGTTAATGAGGTTGTTGGGATATTGATGACATGGTTACCTCCAAGAGTGTCTGTATGTGATTGTGGGACATGCAATAATAAATATGAAGGGACCAGGATACAATACATGGGTATGAAGCCCCTAGGTCCTGACTTAAGATATTGGATTGAATCTGAAATTTTTTTGGGATAACACAATAATATATGTTGTGTCAATCCATTCTGTCCTGACCAAACACAAATAAAAATATGCGATTGATTTAAGACTCGACCCATTATTTGAAGGGGTATAATGGCCATGTCGCCTGACCATAGGTTGGTCTTGGAGTGAGATGATATTTTTCTATGACCTAAGGCATGATTGTATAATGTCTTTGTTTCAAGAATTGTAGGGTATATGGGGGGACAATATTTATGTGATGACATATGAGGACACACTTTCAGTGTTGATATGATGAAGGTTCAACTGATTCTCATGGGCCATGATATCATAGGATCAGTAAATATAGGATTGGACACATGTTAAGAATTTTCCTCCATTCAAAAATATATCTTTATATACTTGTGATATTTATGTTATGTATATATTGGCGGTGTCTTAATGTTCTTATGATCACACCCATCATGAACATCAGGATGATCATGCTAATTTCATTTTCTATGATCTAGTAAAGAGAATGTGCCATATATTATGGAGTTGGGTAGGTAATGCTTGGTAGAGAATGGTGATTCCCATATAGATTATGGAATTATCGGATAGTGTTTTAATTTTTTTTGACATTTATAACATATTATTTGACCTAAAACATTGGAAATATTTTTATTTTTATTGAATAATAATTATTCTATTCATTACATCCTAATTAGCATATTTTATATTATATTGTGATGGTCGTGGATTATTAGTTATAATTTGGTTTGATTATGGTGTATGACTATTATGAAAAACGTTATAGTATCCCCATGTTAAAATTTTCACCCTTTATAATTTTTTTCAATCCAATTTAGAATCAGTAGGGTTACATTAGGTTTTGAAGAACTATAGAAACACAAAAAATGATTCATGTCGAGGAATTATCAAGTGGGGAGGAGGTTTTATGTTTTTTTTATTTAATTTATTTGGTTTCATTTATAAATGATATAGGATTTGTTGAACTTAGGTAGGATAGAGATATAATATCCTAGAAAAGTCATATGCAACAGACCATAATGTTTATAGTAACATAATTTTATTTGCCTGTTATGTTGTTATAGTTTCATGTTAATACCGATTAATGTTGGGATATTATAATTCATGTGATTTGGGTTTCTTCATTTATTAAAATTGGAATGTAGGTTCAAATTACAAGAATATTAATAAATTTAATATAGATAAAAACAATTAATTTCATTTCATTCTTAATGTGTGATCTATTCCTGTATGAAATTTTTTAACTCGTGATTAAGTTAATTGAATGAAAATGCAAATATTCTTTTACAGACATATGATTTCTAACAAATTTCATATACTAGAGGAATAGATTAATCCATAAGTCGAGATAAGGGTGTTAACTATTTAGATGTTGGAAAACTCAAAGGATGAGACTTCCAACAATAATATCGTATGTATGCCTTTAAATTCATGTACTTAAGTGTGGTTTTATATGATTCTCTATGTGTTCATTTTGAATTTTTGATAATTACATCATGTATAGTCCTCATGGGACTGATTCAATAATATCATCAAAATTCAACAAAAATAATGTATATTCTTATTCTAATGTCTATCATGCATCAATATGAAAATTATAATTCTCCATTTCTCGATACATTGGTTTAGGGGCCAAACTAATTCATTATAGATTACATTAGATAAGGTTTACTAGAGGTGATAGGCATCTTAGGATAATTAAAAATTATTATTTATCTTTATTTCTCCATTATCCTTTATCCTTTTAAGGAAATATATTTCTATAGTATGTGAAGTTTTTTGGATCAAAATCATCATGGTAATCGTAGTTATAGTGGAGACTCTAGATGTTCAATATGTTAATATGGATTCTTTTATTTTTCCAGTGCAAGAAAGGACTTTGTGAGGCATTATTAATCATGAATAGAGATATGAGGGTCTTAATTTGATGACATTTTGGGGTATCTTAATTTGTAAATTTTTCATGAAAATGGTGAAGAAAGATCAAGATCTACATCATATAGACCTTTAATATGGGACAATTTCATTACCTTCACATTATACTCATTTCAAATAATTTCTTCTCTTATCTCAATTTTTTAATAATAATGAGACATAGGCACCATGAATTTTGAGATCATACTTCAACCAATCGTTATCTTACATGTTATGAGTATCACACTAATTATATATCAGGATGTACTAAACAAGTCTCAAACAATCGATAATGGTTTGTAGGTGAAAGAAGAAGTTGGTCTTCATTCATCACATGTTTTATTGATGACTATGAATCCTATAAATATTGTTTAATATTTATATATTAGTATGTATACAAAGTTTTAGGATATGTTTGTTATTAGGTAGTCGTAGAAGATCCAATTTACATTATCACTCTATTGTGAAAGATGCTACATTTTATTCATTAATTATGGATAGATCCAAAAATATGAAGGGGAATATTAATTATTTCTATTTGAGGGTACAATGATCCAGATTCGAATGAGGCTCCTCGAAGGCATGAGTTGTGAATCATGGGACAAATAGAAGATCTTAGTATTAGATCGTAAATCTATAGTGATAATTGAATAATACTAATAAATGGTCTCTGAGATATACCCAACGGATTGAAACATGTAATATTTATTCAATAGATTGGGTTTTAGTTGATAGTTAATAAGTACCTTATACAGTTAGACATATGGTTTTCAAATACCTATATCCTCAGACTTATTTGTTTTATACAAAATCTTCATATTCATTAAATTCATAATAATACAATTTTGTATAATACTTTATGTTTATTTTGTATCAGAATTTGTTTCTCTTGATACACCCTTTAGGAAAAATGATGACCACATAAAATGATTTCAATATTTTTCTATAGTACATGATGGATACATACATTTATTGGATTTTATGATCATATTGATTATCTGATTTGATCTTATTGATTCAATAGGTTGGTTGATTTGTTTCATAGGTTACATATATTGATAGAGAAAATTATTTATCATAACCTATACTGATGTTGAAACATATTTCTTTACTATAAAAATTGGATTAAGGTGTTAGACATGTTGGAGAAAATATTATCCAAGGTGGAGTAGTGATAATTATATTATCAAGTATGGTAATTTTATATGATCATATAGAACTCCAAACTAATTTCCTCAAGTATTGGACCATTAACATGGTGTATTTAAAGATCATTTCCGATGATAATTTCCTTAAAAAAATTAAATTCCGTACTAAACTAATTATGGGATTAAAATATATATTGATCCATCCATATCATATGTAACAACTGATTTGATGGAACTCACGGAGAAGTATGATGATCTCGATGTAGAGGGATTTATAAAACCAAGAAATTTTCCTTATGGATACCTAGTTCTGTTCACAATAAAGGGGAATGTAATCCCTCTTTAATGATTGTATTTTATAATTATGAATAATGTAAATGTGAAATTATTTTCCTATTTTTTTGTCATCCATATTGAATAAAAAGGGGAATGTATGTGGACAGTCCACTTCCATACAGTGGGTCCTCTAAATCATATCATCCTACCTCTCCTAGGATCCCATTTAAATTACAAGACAGCCATAGAAATGGTCCTCTAATATCTAGTATTACCTCATCTAGGTCCACTATAGTATCCTATCCTAGCACAATGTTATCCCCATGTGTCACCTATCATTTTTGACTACCTCAAATACACACACCACATTACTCTTCCAACCCACTCCGCCCATCCTCCATGTTTTTTTTCTATAATTAGACTCCCTTAGAAATCATAATGGAAAAAGTTTCCCACATATTTAAAAAATTTAAAGAACCTGAAAATTATTTTCTCATGCGTAAATCAATTCCTCTAGGTATGAAAAAAACACCTGTAGTTATGAATATTTACATAATTCAGAGTTATATATTATTCAAATCCCTCACATGGGTGATCAATTTCTCAAGCCCCACGACCTAGGAAACTAATCACCTATGATTCCCTTGCATGTTTACTGAAAAATGGTTGATTATCAAATGAGTTAAAAACCACTCGAGTCTCTTGAACATGAAGACCAACCACTTGGGGTACCTCACCAGGGTGAACAACCACCTAGGCTAACCAAATCCTCCACTAACCACCTGTGGTGCATCATATTTGTGACAAACTTCTTGGGGATCATAACCTATGATACCAAATTCAAAATTCTCAATAACTATAAAATCACCCACTTAGGGATTTGTACGTAAGATACACTTCACCCAGGGCTATCCCTCAAAGAGACCCGGTAACCAGGGCTACCCAGCTATGTAACCCACCTCATAGGGATTCAAATTTCATTAAATTTTATACATCTTTACCAGGGTAACTAATTAGATAATTTCATTAAATCCACCTCCATGGATACCATTATCTCATTATCTTTGTGTATGACAAACTATTTTATCTAATTTTTATAATTTACTCCATTGGGGTGGTCTCTTACCTTATATCACTAATATATAAGGTTAATAAGATTTTTATAATAATAAATCCAATTGGCAATGAGTAATACAATAATTGATTCATTGGAGAGAATATTATAGATTAATATAGAAGTAATTTCATCCTATATACTTATTTAAATCTGAAGATAATCAATAGAATCCATTTACTTTTTTCAATACGCAGATGAAAAATCCGAATCCATGGGGATTAAAAATAGATACAAAGATAGAAATATGCCCCCCTCATAGAGTAATCACAATGTATTTATTTAATTATATCCCTCTATATATCATACCTCATCCACTAAAAAATGGAGAGTACCTTCATATAGATAATGTCTAATATAGTATCATCCTACTCATTTTTATAGACTGGGATATACCTCCAACCAACCATACACTCATCCCTCATTCATAAGTGGATGAGGAAGGAAATATAGATAATGTTTTACAGTTAATTTCTTAATTATATAAGAACCAAATCATGTGATGTAGTTTATCATTTATTTTCCCTTATTTCTCACATTATGAATGAATCACACATGGAAAATATTTTTTTAATGATCATTCCACTTGAATAATCAGAATTCCTTTGAATGGGATGTATATTAGGTTCTTAAAATGGAATCATATTTTACTCTATGGGATTTTTTTCCTATCTCAATAGGATATGTAGGCTAAATCCAACGGATCAAACCAAAAATCAGCACCTTACAAACAATATTATATGGTCATATTCCATTTGAGGGTCACCATAATGGTCCTATCATATATATGTCCCAAAAATAATTACATGGAAAAATTAGACTAGTCATCCTTTTCACATGATGATAAGAATCATGGATTGGTTCTTTTCAAATGAAATTATAAGGTATGTCAAGTTCCATTAAGTGGATCTAAACTACCTGTGATTTAATTATATTCAAAATTATATATAGGGAATGATATAATGGCCTTGATCCTATCAATAGACTAATTATCAACTTTATTGAAGGATAAAAAATATCGAGTACCAATCATTACATCATAGTCCCTCAAGAACTATGTATCTCCATGTAATAAATAGAAAATATAAAAAACGTTTGATTTGTCAATATGGATCCATTGATGGAGAACCATTGTTACATATTAATAGTTCACATCGAAACATGCTATTAATTGATTAATAACATGGACTAGTAACGAGTCCACTACTAGGATTTTGTATAGATTAACGAGTATAAAATAAATATATAAGAGAGTTCCAAATTAAAAAATAATCCCCTCTAATAGGGTGTGTTGGCATGAACATTATCATTTTTATGAATGTGAGTTACTAAGCTTAATCCAGTAACCACCAAACTCTGGAAAGACGGTTTTTATATTGTTATGGATATGAGATCTATTTGTTTGTTGTGGTTCCAAAATTAACCCTATATTTTAATCCATATTATCAATTTGAGTAATTATTAATTCAGGAATAAATGTAATCTCCATAGAGATGAAACAAAAAATGGTGATCCTAATTTGGATAATTGAAATATGTGATCCATTTCGAAAAGAAATTATTTTTATACTCCCATCATCTAATTTATTTGATGTATTCCAAGAAAAAAAATGACGATCATGATTTATATTAGTCGTTAACTAAAATAACTACATTTCCAAAAAGATAACCCATTTTTTATTTTTTATTCAATTAAATATGAATGGGTCAATCAACGATCAATAAAGTAAATAGTACAAGAATGTATTTTTTAACTTGTTATAACGCTATTATATGTTTTCATTTTATTGGTGTTTATTTCTTCTTAACCACAACATTCACTAAAACAATTATCAATAGAAATGAAATACATCTAACTAATAACCATTTTACCATCTATATCGAATTATGATGGGTCATCATAGAACTATTTAAGAGGATTACCTGCCCAACTTATTCCAAAAGTGTTAGAATATATATAAATCTGTAAATAACACTAGAAGATTAATCTCATATCATTTTTTGTGGCACGTGATGCCCTCTGATACATGAATAACAACCAATAATCATCCCAATGAATAGTGATGGTGAAGAAGAAAAATACAGCCAATGTAATTTCATACCATTTCACGATCATGGTCTTATAATTATATAGGATGTATCAACCTTTCATTAATGATGTGAACTATTACATTGGAAATGACCACAATATAATAAATTTGTTTCAATGGATTGATCCTTCCAATAATATCCACCTCGATGTTGTGATATATAATGCCTCAAATAGGCCACTGAGGACGCAACATCATGGGTATCAGATATGGAAAACTAGACTAATGATTATAGGAATTGATTTCAAGGGTTCTATAATGAAATTAATAGAATGAAGGTCCATTTATTTTCATATTATAATTAATCCCTCCAATATATTATGGAATTTACTTACGAGGAAGAACACATTCATACTCACATCTAGAAAGACTACAATAAGTATAGATAATCACACATAGATACCATTATAAATATTGTAATAACGAATAGGGGGGATTCACACATTACCTTTCCCACACATTAATCACATCAGTATATTATGATGGGAATGGAGGATAGGAGTTGGAATAAATTCCATCATTATCTACAGAACACATACCATTTCCAAATTTGGAATCTTATTAACACATCCTAGAGTATATCAAGGGTATCTATAGATCATTCCTTACATTCTATAAATCATTCTACATGTCATGGAAGAATCAATAGTCAAGTGGTAGAAAAATTCTCACCCCAAAACTAATGTATCCTCTCAATGAAAATAAATATTTACTAAGGATCATGCACATATTCCTTCTTCAATCCTAGAGGGTCATTGGAAAAGACTATTTTTAAATAGACAACAATACCATGAACATATTCCTATTCCATCTAGAGAGTATTGAACTATTCTAATGACCACATCAGGTCATCTAAAAATTCTATCCAAAACTATATAAACAAGTGAATATAGTCGTAAAATAGAATTGTATTCATGGAAGTGGTACTTTATAAGTGATTGTTATTGTTCATGATAAGTGACTCCAACATCATGAGGGATGATATCTCAGAAAAATTATTATAAAGGGTAATTTGAAGTCCCTAATTTTTCCCACGTTCTGATTATAATTTTTTCTAGTGTTTATGAGGTCCTTGAATGATTATTAATTATCAACTAATATGTTGTTGACATATTTTCTAATCATGGAATGAAAAGATTCAGTTTTGATGTTCTGGACAATACTTTTTTTACTAGAATAACTAGAGGATATCCACATATAATTTATCACAATGGTATTCATATGAGTTATAAAAAAATTGATCATGGGAAAATTTCACCTAACGAGTATTGTACAAACCATCCCTGGAATTAGATGAAATAACTGAAATAATGATCCCATATTTCCATTGTTCACATTGATGGTTTTCCCAATGGAATATGCTATATGAATCCATCATATGCGCAAAAAATTAGTAATGATCATAGTCCTCTCCACGATGGATTCATTATTAATTTCCTCCTAAAATTTATATATCAATTCAATAAGAAGTTTACACACTTGATGATTTGGAAAACAACAAGCCCTCATAACATGAGACACTTGATAAGATAAGGGAAGAGTCAACTTTGGAAAGAGAAAGTAGAATAATTTCAAAGGAAAGATAAATAAAAATCATTTATTATAATGAAATATATTGAAAATATAATATACTGGTCATTTTATGTCCCCTGACCACCACTAAGTATTGAATTCCATAAACAATAGTTGACGAAATAATACATCACATTCATCTAAATATATAGTTAACACAAGTTGATTCAAAAGAAAAGTAATTTCATTATAAATGATATAAAAAAACTTCAATAAAATTGGATAAATTAAACATCATATTGGATGGGATTACCTTTTATTCATAGGATATTCATAATTATGAAGCTATCATGAAAATAATCAACCGACATGCCATTATGATATAATAAATTCATAGTATTTGATCATTAATGCTACATCGGATGTACATATATGAGTATGTGTGGAATATAGAGAATTAAATTTCACATCTCTCCCCAACCAGAAATGTATTCCAAAAGTGGACATTTTCATTTTAATTTACTGAATCCCACTCTAGAAGTCGTGATACTCGAATAATATATGGTATTATTAGAAAGGGTATGTTATAACTGAATCATCGAAATATCAGAACCAATGAGAGAGAGACATAAAAAAACTCTTAAATTAGGCTTATGAGAATATTGATAATTATACCCATTATATTATATCCAAACCTAATGTGATAATATTTCCTCAAGTAGAATGCATTTCACTTTCTCAACATGCATTCCATTCATCCCATGTTCATGAAATGATTGAAATGATTAATCAGTAACAACAGTTAATGTGCTATAATCAATACGAGAGTATCCACAACATGTAAAGATGATGGAATTGTTTCTACAAATATCTCCCTTATGGTCAAAAAATTCCCAATAGGACAAAAAAGTCAGGACATATGAGAAAGATCAGCCCCATCTGATGGTCCTGATGGAATTGTTACCTCATATTCCATTACCTTAGTAGTATTTTCATTTTTATTGATTTAGAGGTGTAAAAAATATTAATTGCAATGGTTTATGTCATCTTGTTACCATTATTTATCCTTAGGTATAGTTATAATAATTTTTCTAATGAAAATCACCAGATTTACCTAATCAATGATGTTCATATAGGATACTATATGGAAAAGATGATTCCATGTTGATGTCTGAAGATTATGTAATCCATCAACAAAAAAAACTATTTTCGAATATTTTGACATATCACTCAGAATATACTCCAATGTACTCCAATCCACTTATTATTTTAATAGTTATGTGATACAAACATCTCAAAATTTATTTTTAAACACTATCTTTACTGTCCCAAAAAATTTTATGGATCATTAGTATAGTACAATTTAATAAGAGGGTGATGTATTTTTTTATAATAATATCCACAAAAAATTGACAAATGTCAGTGTGAAAACAAGAAATCGAAGGTAATCTAACAATTTTGTAGCTACCTAAAATGTTCATCAACCATGTTTCTGGAATGCTTAAAAAACAGAAATATGAAAAGGCTTAGATATTCCCAGATCATTACCTAATAAAGTTTAACACCCTGTGATTGATGAAACATTTTATAATTTAGATGACGAAATTTAGGATTCGAAGAAACTCAATTAATTTTTTCTCAAAGGTAATAACCTAAATGGGTATGTTTTATAGAGAGTGATTCAAATTACTATTTCAAGATATATACATAAACATAAAGAGTCTGGAATAAAAATAAACATAGAGGCAAACTGTCATTCAAATCAAGTATTTATAAAATTATTTTATATTGCTTCAAAGATTAAAGGATGTTATGAGTTCCCTATTTAAGGTTTACAACCATAACTATATCAGGTGAAATACTCAAATCCATCCCATTCAATCTACTAATTGAAACTTCACGAAAATATTCCATTTCTATATTCACCCATCACCACCTTTTTAAAAATTTCACCTATAAAACTGCAATATTTTATCTTATATCTCTTTTTGAATTTAATTACTTCAACAACATTAGTTTCACACAACACTACGCTTAAAAGAATAATGATATACAATTAAATATCATTATTTTAAATGAATGTTATAGCATAGTAATTAAATTAGTGGGATTTAGTAGTATTAATTAAATCAACAAATATATATATTTTATATTTAATAATATGTTTTGAAAATTATCAAAATGACTTTATAGTCATATGATTAGAATGAATTAAATTTCACGCATTAAAATGATATATTGTTTTTCTAAACGAGGTTTCACCACAATTTAATGGCGTACTTGTTTTACAACTAATGTTTTACCCATTTATAAATTATATTGAACAAAATAAATGAAATTTTTAAAATAAAAATATTAAAATTGTCTACGGGTGAAATTATGTTATTTTTTTGAAAATATTTAATTTCCAATGAATTAGTGAAAAAACACATTTTTTATAAAACTTATATTTTTTATATAATAATAGTCTATTTATGATTTGAATAGTAAACTCACCTATTAATTAAATACTAAAATCAATGCATCTTATAAATGGTAATACAATATTATTATATCCGAGTATAATTAAATAAATGTTTTAGAAATTATTAATTATGTGTTGACATATTTATTAAACATAAATGTATATTTTCAATTTAATAATTAATATAAAAAAAAGAATATTTCAATTAATAAATTGAATCCAAAACATAATATTATTTGTCTTATTATTATAATATTATTAATAGAGACCATATTTAAATTTTTAAATTGTTATTGAATAAGTTATAATTTGAAATTTGGTATTTTCCAAGTAATTGATGATTTGAAAAATAAATAAATTTATCATATATAGAAAATTATATTCCTAAAAAGGAGTTCATTTTTTATTTCTACACACTGAAAAATTGTAATGGTTAATGTTTTAAAATATTCAAATATTCTTCAATTTTTTATAAATAGAAAATTATGGTATTTTACATTATAAATAAATGATAAGTTACATAAACTATTATTTAAGTAATTTATGATGAAATCAACATAATATAGAACTAAACTTCATTATTTTAATATATATATATATAGTGATAATGAAAAAAATATTCAAATTCTTTATCCAAAATAACAAATAAATGAATAAAATATTCAAAAAACTATCCTCTCATCCACAAAATACCACATATCATTACCTCTTCTCCCAAAACCACTTATGATTTGAATATTTTCCAATTGTTTCAAAATAATATTACCAAGACTCTTCATAACATCTAATAGGTTACTGTCTCAACAAAATTCCAAACCATATTCCCAAAGGAGGTTCTCATGGAGAAGAATTCAAGTGGTAAAAACCTCTTTCCTTTTATTTTAATTTCTATTCTTTTCATTATTATATCATCACATAATCTATCAATGAATACATTATTAATACAAAATACAAAAAATAATTTACTTTTATTTTGATAATGGAAAATAAACCTTCATCCGTTTTCCCATATTCCATTTATTCCAAAAATCAAAACACTATCCATGCGGTTCTGAATTACCACCTTTATAGACAATGCCTTTTCATTTGTCAATTACAACATAAATGCCGATAAATAAAAAACATTATTGTTAAAATAAATTAAAATATTTTTATTACAAGTCATTTAAATTTATGGTACCATTATAGATACATATTATTAAATAATATAACAAAAAAAGTTCATGATGATTGAAAAAATAACATATTAATATAACTAATTGTCACTAATATTTTACCTAATGATTCGTCATCATACAATATAAAAGAATCAAATATATAACCATTTAATATTATGGATATTAATAAATAACATATTATATAAATTATAGAAAACTATTCACAATTTATGTGATTTTTCTTCCTTGTATACAAGTACACCAATCATGAAAACTAGGGATTCAAAACACCCGAATGATAAAATTGTATCATATAACCAATAAAAAGATATTAATGAAATTAATAATATTATTGTTAACAAGAAAATATTATAAATATTAAGAATTAATTAATTACAGGATTTAATCTGATTATCCAAGATGTTAAGTACCTACGTAGAACACCTTGAGCCATAAGGTATGGGTTTTCTCAAATAACAGTTATTTCTATAAGACATTCCTTATTCTCAACTATTTATGTTATTTTTTGTTGTATATATAATGAGATTTTATGTATTATATCATTAATACCATTATCTTCATCTTAATTAATCTCTAATTTAAATATCATTAATTTTATGGGGCCCACAGTTCGACTATTTTCTTAATCGTAAGGGTCTCTTCCTGAATCTCCATTTTTATTTTTGGTTACGTTTTATTTCTCTTTACCCAAATTTTATTTATCATTATTTTAATATAATTCTTATAAATTTCATTTAAATGTTCCAAAATCATAATTATATATCATTTAATTTTTCGTGGAATGTATAATAAATGTTTTATGAGGTTCTCATTCCATTTTTTCCTATTGAGAATGATTGTTTAAATGGATCTCCCCAATTTATTACCCATTTTTTTGTTAAATACATAATATATTTCAATACTCTATGATTTTTATAATTCAATTTTATTCATGAAAAAATAAATTTGTTCATTCCTTATTAAATAGAATACATTAATACTTATTAAATTTTTAAAGACTCCTTTCTATTTCCCTTAAAACCTCAGTGTAGTGGCCCATTTGTAAAGTCTCTTCAAACACATTTTACTGGATATCACTTATGTTATTCATCATTTATACCTCAAATATAATTTCATTTTCTTTCACTTTTATTTTCTTTGATATTCCCATTTACAATCTTATTTTGTGAAAAATAAAAATGAATTCTAAAAAGAAATCTTATTTCTAATATTAAAGAATATTTTTGAAGAATTTATGAATGAATTTCTTAAATTAATTTCATATATAATTATGATTAAAATATTTCAAACTTTTATGGTAATGTTTTATTTGAATTTATTTTTAAAAATCTATTCTTTTAAATGTAGGGGATGCATGTGTATTAGTAAGTGATGGGTGTGGGACACTATAGCTTTCAGATGCATTGGTAAGTCTAATGAGACAATCTAGATTGGGTTTTGGACGCGGACCTACCCATATATATAAAAAAATACTGAATGAGGCCTTGAATGTATTTTTATTACATCAGACATTATGAATTTCCTCAATATGATATTAGTAATCGATAATAATATTTATTATTCCACTAGTATAATATGAAGGGTTAAAAATAATTCATATATGATTATTTATATTGAATTATTCCATCGGGTTTTATTCATACCATATTATTCTCAAGATATTTCTTAAATTTTATATGTTTTAGTTAAACATATATCGATAATTATTAATTTTTTTTATAATGGCTTATATAATAATACATATAATTACAGAGAATCTGAGATCACCCCTTTTTTATATTTTATTTTTAACAAGAATGAAAACATGTGTATTATAAATGACTTGTAAAGATAATATAGCAATTTATTTATTCTTTATATAGACTTTATTCATTTATTTTATTTTATGTTATAGTGTAACTATTATAAATGCATCGCGTCTGTAAAACGTTCTATACTATTTGGTCATTCGGGATGTGACTTCCTTGATTATTTTACTAAAGTATTTATGTATGTCACTGGCTCTGGGATAATAGATTTGGGTCCATTAAATATGGTTTTAGAGGAATATTAGAATAAACATTAATAAACTATATTTATAAAACATATATTTGGTAACAAAATCTTAGTATAGACTTTAAGGATAATAATATATGAACATCTTATAATTCTTATAAGGTATATATTATATTGTTCTTTGTATAATCACATACATTTATGCATAATAAAAGTGGATATGGTTCTAACACAAATGTACCTAAGGGTAAAAACCTCAATAAGGTGCATCAAGCCTAAATCCGTAAGACATGGTACATGAAAATGTGCCTTCTTGTGCACCATCATTGAAAATTAAATGGGATATTATTAGGATAATTCACATATTAAATACAATCCATTTATTAGGATTTAACAGTAAATATACCCGCAAAGAAACCACGTTTATGAAAACAAGATTAGATCTATGTGATTTTTCTTGTAAATTTATGTTATGCATATAACATATTTTGGATTATATATTATGCTTCATAATATTTATCTAGTTTGTGCTGTTTTCTAGAAATGGTTTCTAATGGAAGGATTTGGAACTACATTAATTATTATAATCCAAAGAGTATGAGTTATATTTTCTTTTATGAGTTTATGATCTTATTTTGAATAGAAGTTGTCTCCAAAATATTATCATCATATAAAAAAATAATATCATGTTATGACAAGATAGATAATTAATTATAAAATTTTCATTTCTTTAATTTAAAGGGTGATACTAAGAGGATGGATGGGGAAAATATTGATAATGCGAATAAATTAAATAAGTATTTTTACCACATGCGATAATTGTTGATGGAAAAACGTTGGTATATTCAGATGATGAAAATGAGTTTTCTAAATGTGTGGATACAAATAGCACAATGATCATAATTTTAAGTAATGAATAAATTTTAATGTTTCGTTTTTAATCTACAAGGATATGGTACACTATGAAAATAAATTTATAGTATTTAAAGAATATACAAAAAAGATGATAATTGATAATGGTCAATCTTATTCTACTACCATATATGAAGAGTAATTATTTATATTCAAGTGATTGGATTCAATAATTATTTTATTTTAGAATTTTCTAAATAATTAATTGAATCTATGAATCATGAGATGTATATGTATTTTACAAAAATCAATCTTCTTTATATAATTTAATTCATATGATGAAAAGCTCCAGTAATAATGATAATTGATTCATTTTTTTTTTGTATTCTTAAAAATACATGACATGGAAAATATAACCATAAATATGTTCCTTATTTTGAGAAAATATTAAATATATTATTATGGTAGTGTATTTGGGACTATGAGGTTCTTTAGTGTCTCGCTAATGGCGCTGTCACTGATTGAACCCTAGGCCTATGCCCGATGATGGATTTCCCCCCCTCCCTGGAGGTGGGAGTGGGGAGGATGGTGTGGTGGTTCCTCCTCCTCCACGGAATACTTTCATTCCTTTTTCTAACCCTAAATTCCTTCATGAGTTACATATGATTTCAATAAGACATAATGTTCCTGATCTTCACCTTGGTGCCCCTCAGCTCCCAATATCATTGCCAGAGTTCACTAAAGCCTCATGTTTGTTGGATCTGACCCTGATGGCTCATTTCTTCTAGATAAGACCATCAGTGTATGTGTTTGATCATTTTGTTTTCTGAAACTGTGACATTAAATAGCGAGTTTTCATGGGTCTTCTTGATAATCATCATTTGAGGATTCAATTTTCTGTGGAAGAAGATTTGATCTGTGTGTGGTCAAGGGCTCCCCGTAGATGCAACGATGGAAAATTTTTTCTTCTTCGTTGGTCGTATGATCTTTGTATGAACATGTACTCACCCTCCATTGTGACATGGGTAAGTCTTCTTCCACTTCTTTTTCCTTTTCAAAATCCTGTTGTCATTCGTATGTTAGGAAATTTGGTTGGCTGGTTTCTCTACTCTGATACTCACACTTTTACTGTGATTCATCCTATTAATCCGTGAATATGGGTTGAGGTGGATATATCAAGGCCACTAGTTTAGTGGGTTTGGATTTCGTTGGGTGAAAAAAATTAGATGGAGGCATGCTGTTGTGTTTGAATCCTGGGTAGAGTTTTTCCCGACCTGCTGTCAGTTGGGGCACTTGGAATCTATTTGTAAAGATGGTGAATTAAACAGGAGGCCCTATGGTCCGGGGGAGATGAGGGGGAAGGATGTTCTAGGTCCTTGTGTTCATCAGAATCAGGATCTAACTAGTGGGGAGACAGTGGTGTCTAGATCTGGTAATTATGGGCAGGGCTTACTGAAGGAGGCAGTGGAGAAGAACCCGAGTGTTGATATGGTTTTTGGAAGGCTGAAAAGCGATCTGTGGGTGTGAAATATAGGGTTAATAGTGGATAAGGATTCTGTAGTGTGCATGGATGCTGGAACTGAAGGTGTGGAGACACAACAAGGTAGAGTCAGACCTTCATGATGCATTGAAGTGATGAGGTATGGCACTGCCAAGGAATTACAGGCACCAAGGCAAGGTGGTTCATGTCATACCATTGGAGAACCAGTGGAAACATTCCATGTGGAGGCTAGAAATGATGAAGCCATTATGTCTTTTTCGTATGTTGAGGCAGTACTTATTGGTCTGGGATTGTCACGAAAAGAGCATCACCATGTATATGAGGCAATGAATAGGCCTTGTCAGAGGAGCGGGTTCCCAGTCATCAAGCTGGGAAACCGTTTTGCGGGATTGGAGGCTGAAGGATCTAATAAGGAAGGTGATTTTCCCAGGGAGGCATTAGAGGATGAGCCATTGAATCATTTTGATGAAAATAGTGAGCTAGTATTTCATATTGAATATATATGTGATCAGCAGATGAGGAAGGGTCGACAAGGCAGTAGGAAAGGCCACAATGACTATCCATATTTACCTTCTCATATAGATACTCAATCTTCTAAAAAGGAGAAAGCAATGGAGAATGGAAATCATACAAATTCTGCTGGAATCTCGGTTAGTTTGGAGGAGGGGGGCCGTCAGGAAGGCCTACTTATGGGAGATCTGGTACTGTGTCCTTTGGAGCTGATACTGCATTCTGTAGAGGATATGGTATAAGAATATCTTGTGATAAATGCATCCGTAGAAGATCATGAGAAGATGATGGGAAGTCCTATTTGGGGGAATACTAAAAAATAACATAGAGAGTGGATTGACAAGTAGAATCTGATTTTAGTACGAGGCTTCAATGACAATAAGATCACTTAGGAGGAGTATATGAATGTGTAGGATCATATGGAATCTCACTTTGATTCTCTTCTAGATGATGCTCCAGAAACACCGGTAATTTCCCTATCCTGGAAAATTTTTGGGGATAAGAATGCTGATAGGGTTAAGTTTCATTTCAATAGCTTCGTGTTTTCATTTTGTGCATGTCGTGGATAAGCTTGGGGTTTCTCACTTTTTCCATAAATGTGTTTTGATAATAAAAAATTTAATTTTCAGTCAATATTTGGGACTATGAAGGTGGTTAGTGATTTGATGGTTTATGTTATGATGAATTATTAGATGTTTAGATTTAAGAAAACCCTTTTATTTTACTCTTGGTAGAAAGAATGTTTCATAATGGATTAATGGATATTAGGGTATTTATATATTTGGTATGTGATATTAAAATAAACATCATTTATGGAATATTATGTAATGATGATTTTTGGGAATTTAGTGACTATCCTTATAATTTAGTGGTTGTTGAATGTGGATAGAAATGTTTTAGATATGTATCATGATTAACTACTTATGGAATATATGAATTAAAAATTTGGAAATTATTTTTCATGAATAACTTATGCTAACCTCCATGGTTTTAGTAAAAATTTCAAGGTAGAAGTAATTATTTATAGATCATATTATATTTTATAAGATCTTAGGAAACGAATAATTCATCATTAACATTATTTTCAAGGTTTAAGGGATGGAGTAAAAATTGATTTAATAATAAACAAACGATTCAACTATTCTTATATTGTGAAAAAAGGAATAAAGTGTGTTTATCTTCTCAAGGTATTATATAAATAGTATAAGAATCCCTCAACTTCGAGAAAACATTTTTAGAACAAAAAAATGATTTGTTTACATTCCATTATGATAAATCATTTTTCTTTTAATGATCACAAGATTTATGGTTTTACGATGGTTAACATTATAATGAACATTTTCTCTACCACTGTCCATTAGAAGATGACATTTTTATTTTCACTTCCATGACCATGTAATCTCTTTCCTCTATTGATATTCCACTAAAAAATCATTCTTTTTTTGTGACCTTCTAATTTCCCATCCCCTCTTTATAAATTTTTTTATATTCATCCTATTTCATATGTGGGTTCCCATTAATTAACCTTTAAGTAACATCATTGGATTTTTGAGGTAAAATTTAAATTTTTTATGAAAAAATTTATTATAGGAAGGATAATATAAAAATCCTATATTTTATGTTATCAATCTTTTTAAATTTCATTTCATTCACAACATAGATTTCACACAAAATTATGTTTAAAATAACAATGATATATAATTATGTATCATTATTTCGAATTGAATGTTATAAAATAATATTTAAATTTTTGTTAATGAATAGTATTAAAAAATTAGAAAAATCATAAATTATATATTTAATAAAAGGCTTTAACAAAAATCCAGATGATTTTATAGTCATAAGATAAGAATGGATGCAATTTTACACATTAAAAGACTATTTTTTCAAATTCATTTAACCATAATATAATGCTACACTTATTTCAAAAAAATAACAAAACCTTTAATAAATTATATTGTATAAAATAAATTTCTTTTTTAAAATCATAATGAAAAAATACTCTTAGGGATAATGTTCGGTATTTTTATTACAATATTTATTTTCTAGTGAATAAGTAAATAATGTTTATTTTCATAAAAATGTAATTTTGAATATATTAATAGTCTTTTATTGATTCCAATAATAACCACACATATGAATGTCTAACTAAAATTTATTAGTCTTATAAATGGAAATATTATATAATTATATCACTATATAAGTAAATAAATGTTTTATAAAATATTAATTCAGTGTTGTTATTTTTATAAAACAAAAATGTTTATTATCAATTGTATAATTATTATAATGGTTAAAAATATTTTTTATTTATAATTTATTCTAAATTTAATTTTTTTTTCTTATTATTATAATATAATTTAATGAGACCATAAATTATTCTTCAATGTGTTATGGAATAAGTTATAATTTTAAAATTGGTATTGTCCAAGTAAATGATGATTTTAATTAAAAATTAAATTTTCATACTTGGAAAATTATTTTCTTAAAATTTAGTTCTATTTATAATTCTATAAATATAAAAATTGTCAGGGTGAATTTGTGGGAGTGAGCAGAAAAACATGAATTTTTTGTTAATTGTAAAATACATAATTGAAATTATAAACTTATTATTAGTTAAATACATTATTCCTTGATTTATTTTATATGTAATAAACATAATATATATGTACCATAAAATATTCTAATATATTTAATGATATTTCTCAAAATATTCACAGTCATTATCCAAAAAAATAAACATATAAATAAAATATTCCAAAATCACCACGCTCGTTTTACATAAATACAACCCCACCACTTATCCCCACACAAATTTATAAAATAATATAATCCAATTACAATCCAATCTTATTCCCAATACTCTTCCCAGCATCTATGAGGTCATGGTCCCAATAAAATGCCAAAAAAAATCTATAAGGAGGTTCTTATGGAGAATAGTTAAAGTGTTAAAAACCTCTTTCTATTTATTTTAATTTCTTATTTCTTATTATATCAACTAAAAATCTATAAAAAATGATTGATAACTAAATTAAGTTATAAATAATATAATTTTTGTTATGTAAATGGAATATACACAATAAATTCCCTTATCCACATCATTTTATTCATAAAATGAAAACATCATATGTGAGGTGCTGATTTACCATCTTCGTCGACGGCATCCTTTCATTTTTTCATTCAAATTTCATGGAGGGTTATAAAACTATTTTTATTGTAAAAAAATATTATTCTATATGAATTAAATCTAATTTAATGTTTCAGAACATGTATATAAAATTAAAATTAAATAATAAAAAGATTAGTTTATGTTTATCAAAAAAATGCCAAAGTAGTCTAAACCATCATCATTAATGTTTTAAATAAATATTAATCATCATACCACATAACCATATGAGATATATAACCATTTAATATTATATAATTTATTTAATAACATATAATTTCATTTCTATACAAATATTCACATATTACATAGTTTGACACACATGTATACAAGTAAACCGATCGTGAAATCTAAGGAAACAAACACTCCGAAATGATAAAATTGTATCTTATAAATCATTAAAAAGATATAAATGAAATTAATAAAGTTATACTAAGTAAAATTAATATAGAAATGGTTATGAATAAATTAATTAACTTATATAATATGATTATCTATGTCGTTAATTATATGTTCACAATTATTTGAGACATTAGGTAAGGGTTTTCTCATTTCACCTTTATTTATGTGATATATGCATTATTCACCACTATTTCTGGTGTGTTCTATATGAATAGTGAATATTCATTTATAATATGATGAATCTATTTATCATCATGTTATTATATGTTTCATTTCATGATCATTAATTTTAGGGGGCATACTCTTAGACTATTTACATTGTGGTAAGGGTTTCTTACTAAACATCCTCTTTTCATTCAAGTTTGGCCATCTCTCTCTTTTCCCCAGTGTAATTATCAGTTATTTTAATATTATTCTTCTAAATTATATGTATATTTTCCAAAATCATATATATATATATTAAACATTATTTTATGTGAGAATAAACATTTTATAAGGTTCCCTTTTCAATTCTAATTGTTACTAAAGCTCAATTAAGGTGAACATCCCAATTTCTTACCCATTTTAAAGCACTATCCATATTATTATTTATGAATGTACAAATACATCAACTATGGAATACCATATAACATATGTCACTCTAAAATCTATGTACTATATATATTTAGCTTTCTCTATTGCCATTATTTCATGAACCAACCCTTGTCGATCTTTAATCGGTCACCTGAGGCAATCTGCAACATGCCCTCAAAGGCATTCCCAATCACCCTAGGATGGAAACTAGTGTCAGGAACCAACATATAGATAAGGTAATTATTTCACCCAATAATAAACAAATAAATTTAATTTTTGGATGAAATAGAGTGGCCCAATATATATAAATATCTAAACTAAACATCAATTTAAAAATATGAACAATACAAAATGCTACACAACAAAACAAAAACTGAACATGATGACGACATTGACTCCATGTGACCTTGAGGGTCACTTTCAGATACCAAAACCCACCATTTCAAATGATGATCATGAAAAATATCAAACCTGCATAAAAATATAAAAATTTAAAGGTACAATTAGATTGAATATTAAAACATAATAGGTATTCTTAATCAAATGTGTTCCCAAATAAATTCCTTTAAAATAAAAGAAACATCAAATTTAAGTTTAAAATAAAATATATAAAATAATTCATATCCATATGTTTTCCACTTTAAACCAAAACATGTTCCATATTCATTTTTATAATTTAATTCCATAATCATTCTAGGGAATAACCATATACATTTTAAAAAGGAATTTTAACATTCCATTTATAAGAGGGAATGTGTGTAAACCATTTGAAAAACCTTTTTCCTCCAACACTTGATTTGTTTTATCAATATTAGAATATATACACACTACTCAGGATGTAAAAAAACATACCACGTGGAAAATGAGAATATATCAGACAAGTGTTGATAACCAACAGTGCCTCATAATAATTCACCAAAGAAAACTAGGAACCAATAGACCTGGGAAAACCAAGTATCTCATGAGTAATACATAACATTCATATATATGTTAAATCATCACAGAAAGAATTCTTCACTTGAGGAAATTAATAAAACCCTCACACACACATCTATCCCATATTTTCTAAAAAACAAGTGCTAATATCCCATATAAAAACAAAATATATCCCCATGATATAGAATACTAAATTGTGCATAATCTAATCTACCATGGGAATTATTATTAGAATATTCTATCACAATGATAGGTTTTAAAGTCACGATATATAAATTGGGTGAGTCAACCATTTCCAACTGAGCATCCAATCACAATTACATATATCTGGGTGTGGCCAGTGCAACCATAACCATAAGCTCACCAAATCCCACATGTTTTCTTTGGATTGGCTGCATAGACTCCTCTAACCATACAACAACCGTGCACTAAGGTAAAGAACCCCAATACTCAAATTTCAAAACTGTCACATCTGATACATGATCTAGAAACACAAGAACAAAATATAAAAAAGAAATAATTTCAAATATTTAAATTTGGTGTGACATATATCATTAGTTTCAAAATTATTGAATTGTTTTATTCACCTCTTCACATAAAAATCATGGCAAACCCTTATAGACCCGAAGAGTGTAATTTTAATAGTGGAAACCAAAATACTTATAGCTGTTATGAAAAATATACTATATCATGTTTTTTGGACAATGTAATATTATGTAGATCCTCCTCCCAAATGCATAAAGTAAAAAATTTCCTAACTGGTTGGGAGAAAATAGATAATATTCTCACCATAAAATGTTCCATAGTATAAATTTCATTCCTTCCTAGATATTGATTTCTGTTAATACATAAATATATATTTGGAGAAAAACTTATTGAGATTAAATAATTGTAAAACCCATTGTTATAATAACTTATGTGATAAAAAATTAATTTTTCCTCTTCCCAAACATTGGTCTATACTATTAAATGAGTACTTAGTTCGTGGGAAATTTTATTAAATGTTTTTCGATCCACAACATGTTATGTTATGTAACACTCAAGACATCTGGAATACGTTTCCATCACATTAGAATAACCATGTGGATATAAATTATTTATGATTAGGGTGATCAATGTATAATCACTAGACGGCTCGAAAGATGGCCAATTGATCTCATTGATCCCTAAGGGAAAAACAAAATAAACAAGTCCTTACACTATTCTCTTCTACCATAGTGAGACTATGTTAGCCTATGAGGTAGTCATTTAGATGAAGGTATTATAAAATTAATTGTAACTATCACTGAACTAGTCATGTATAAGAAGATGTTCCATATAAATTCCCAATCCAATCATCAGCCTATTGGATTTCATGCCTTTTTTGCCGATGATATGGTAATCTACCCACAAAACGGAATCCTTATTAGATTAAGATACACTCATTGGTTTTAATATAATTATCAACATTATAGTCCTTTTTTGATAATGATTGTGAATATGAATCTATGTTCCCCATAACTAACAATAGAGATATAACTTTTCATTGTTACTAAAATATAATTAGTTTGGAAGTCCAACTGATGGGTCTACAAACATATGATTATACAAAATGATTTCGTAATATCAATTTACTCAACATATCAGCTACAATTCTACATTATATTCATTTTCCAGACTCTGGGACAAAAACCTCCAATACATAAGTACCTAAGGTGAATTATATGGATTATCTGTGACCCCATCTTGTGAATTTAAAGCCTATTGATTATTAATATTATTTCATAATGTTGTGGGTTGTGGTTCTCACCAAGCATTCAATTTAAGATACCATAGATTTCTCAAAATAGCTAATGAATTCACTTATTGACGACATTTTATTCCTGTTTGTGTTTTGAGTTGAGGACCCTAAAGTTGATGTGTATGGAAGGTAATATATTCATTTATTTCATAGAGAAGAACATGGAATCTATCTTACTGTGTCACATTAGACCATTGTATCTATCCAAAATATCAGCTAACATTATCACCACCTGAGACTTTCTAAAAAATTTATGAATAATGAAACTAAATCTAGTTTGGATGTTCTATTAGTTGGGTTATTGGGAAAACAATTTTCCTCCTTCTTTAAAAGTCAATGTATTTGATAATTGTGAGTATAAAGAACATTTTTGAATCATTATTAAAGCCATATTTGGTGGCCTCATCCTTGATTCTGAATGTCTAGTTATCTAAAAAATATACAAATTTCAATGTGCTATTAGATAGACCATGGTTTGGTCATCAAGCAGTAGTTCCCTACTTATACCATAAACATTTAAAGTATTTATTGATAGAGAAATTGGGAAATTTCTCAATTGTTATGGATATAATGTAATCTAATGACCCCAAAACATTTAAATAGGGTACAATTGATGAGAAGTGAAATAACCCATGGTTGATGGTATTACTCAAGTTTATTATTCTATTTTTGTATAAATTACCTTGAAAAACTAATTTAATGATATTGGAGATGAATTTTTATCTCAAATCAATAATATGAAGGTTATTATTTCCAACATTTGGTTATGTGTTAATCATTTTTCATGATATCAGTCACATCAAACAAACTAAATAATAATAATTCAATGTTTGGTCCTCATGATCATAGTTATACCCTAGGTTAAAATCCCCTCTCATTATCTCCATAGTCCAATGAGACCCCACCATCATCAGCTAATATAGGAGATACTCTCATAAAACTATTATAGAGTGATAATACCTCTAATTAATCTTTTCAATATCTTTATTATTAGTCCCTTCATGTATCTAATAATTCCCATTCATCGTCAATTTATTCTGAGACTGATATATTGGGAAATGGACAATATGATTGCAGAGATAACACTACATTATTTGAGGAGGGAGTATATAAACCTATTAATATGATCCAATAATAAATTCTAGTTATATGTGAGGATCAAAGACCAAATATATGAGAAAAAATCCCAATATATTTTTTAATGGATTGTAGTTTTTGGGAAGGTGAAGAAGGAGGGTTTCAATGAGGTGTCCTATAACAAATATAGGGCTTATGATACTACCTATTTTCTAGGAAATAGAATGTGGTTAATTTTAAGAGACTAAACCAGAGAGCCCATATAATATTCATTACTAAAATATCACCATTACTATACTGCAATATTTTTTGGGAGGATATAAAATTTTGGAAAATCCCACTGAAGGTAAACACCTGAGAAAAATTCTATCAAGTAAGATTCTGAGACAAGTAACCAAATAGGTTAGTAGGGAGACCTAGATTATTAGGCAATAGTCATAGTAACATGGTATACATGGTCTCTATAATGTTTTTGTTGTGTTGAGGGAGTTGTCAATTCCACAAGGAGGCAGTTTGGAGAAGGCAAGGAGTGCACCCAATTACCCAAAATGGAGAGTCAAGGAAGTGGAGAGGATTATAAACAACTAAAATTCCCATTGTATGTTTGATGTTTGTTGTAGTTGTATTTTTTCATAAAAGAGAAAATTACACCACAATGTTTTTCAGTATTTCATATCTTCTAGTACCATTGGAGGGTTTCTTTTGTCTACACCATAGATAAAGTCTAAGACATAATCAATATATAAGACAAGATTTCCACACCATTCCTATGCCTCATATAATATATGGAAGGAATTCAATATAAGTAGATAACTTGGAACTATCAACCATATATGATCTCAATACATAGTCATGTATCTATTCAATAGTTGGTTATGTGTCATGAGTAGTTAGATGATTTCATGATTTAAACTATATAATATAAGTGAAAATATATAGGAAATTTCTTCAATCTTTTAGGTTCATCAAAAATAAAAAATAAATCAGGTTTAGGATTCAATATCATGATGTCTAATTCATATTAAATAATACGTAATAACCGCAATAATTATACGGGAAGTTTGAACAATCCTATAAAGAGGGGAATCGATCGTAACCATTGGATTAAAATAACAAGAGGGAGAACCTTTTTTTGCAGAGACTCACAGGGAGACACGTGGATAATTTTTTCAAAATAATATCATTATGTTCTTAAAAATATTTTTTTAATGGTTAAGGACAAAGACTGTGTTATTAATGGAGTCATAAAACAAAATGAATTGAAAATTTAATGTTCTAAAGTTAAATGTCAAAAGACATGTATGTTATCATAATCTTTATATAAATAAGTAATTATTTAACAAAAGGATTAGTATGTTTTTTGTCGATGTAGAGAATGTAGTTCTTGAATTGTTCAAATAATTGACCATGGGGGGTTCAGTGAGACCTCTACAAATTTTATATAAAATAGAGTGACTTTATAGTAAATTACAGTCATTTGAAATTTTTTTTGCATGGACCTTGGAATATTTAAGTGCTAGAAAACCTTGTAATGTTCCTTTTATTTATTAGAGTTTTCATCTTCCAATGAGGGGATAATTAGAGAGAAAATGAAGTGGTGCTTATGTTGAGATAATAAGAATCTCTATTTGGAATGAATTATTTTAAACATAAATATCCTAATTCTACCCCACCCCAATGTAATATATTTTATTGTGATCTAAAAATTTTAATAAAACGGTGGTTTATTCTTTTTATCTCTTAAAAACATGGAAATTTTCTTCAACCATAGTGGTATTACTGTAGTTGAAGGTAGTAACATCATATTTTGTAAAATATATATGAAACATTATTTATGATCTTTTGGCAGTTCAAATCTACACAACATGTATTTATGGAATCAGTGATATTATTTATATAAACGACTTAGTGAAACGTTATCATATAGGTCTAGATATAGATTCCAATATCATAAATACCTTTAGAATCCTACTTCAAATCCCATTTCCTAAAATTAAATTTCCTTCACAACCTCCAATTTTATAATGAAAATTATTTTGAGTATTTTTTAAATAGTTTCAAAGGATCTTGAGGATGATTAGTGTGTTCTATTGACCGAATACGGATATTTGAGGATGAATTCAAATAATATGGTTGATTCATTTTTCTATCACATAAATGTTCTAGTCAATTTTATGTGAGGTCGTAGTTAAAAAATTACAATGAATAGATCACTAAATGAATGATGAGAATACTCCCTTATCATTTAAATGTGTGATTTTGTGTTCTAAAATACAAAATCATGAATCTTATCTCACTTGATCTATTGAATAGTACTCTTATGGATTTTGAGATGTTAAACGGGGACATTGAATCATGAATAATGAAAATTACCATAGTTGTTGGATTTAATTCTTTTCAGACTCAATTAATCAAGGAGAACCCAAAAAGAGATGAATATTATCATGCAACATCATTCATGTCTCATAAGATTAATAGAGGATGATGAATGATTGAGGTATTAGTTACCTCACTAGACTTAAATGGGGAAAGGTAGGACATCATGTGCTTAAATATTTGAAAAAAATTTGATATGATGATGATGAGGATGAAAAATATTAGAATATGAAAAAAAATTACAATAATTTTTAATTGAGGTCTTTTATGAAAAAATATTTTTGTTCTAAAGAAGAACATAGTTCTTGATTTAGTTAGGTAGACGTTTTTCATGATTTAATTGATTAAGGTTTGTTGATGGTTACTAAAAATAGGCTGAAATATTTTTATAGTGATGAAGAAAATGTAATACATTTTTGAAGGGCTGATCCACTGGTATAACATTAGGTAGCCCCTCTCTAGATTTATGATTGAGGGAAAATACTATGAGGCATAATAAAATGGTTCATGAATCCATGATCTACATCAAAATAACCAATAATAAGAAAATTTAGAGCTGAAATATATGATTGAAATAATTAAATATATAAATATTGAAACTGAAGGAAGTTAGTAAATTAAATATATAAAATTTAAGAACAAACCTAAAACTTTTTTTTTGGATTTGATTATTGATGATAATGTAATGAAAAATGAAGTGATTAAAGAAGAAGTTTTGTACTAGATTCAAAACAGTAATGATCAATAATGATGATTGACACTTGAAATGATGACATTAAATATAATGATATCATCTTAATGTTAATAAGAATTATTTTAAAAGGATTATTTTAAACCTATTAACAACATTGAACAATTCAAAGATAATGTAAAATATGTTCTTATTTCCAAGAATCAAGCATCGACTCCGAGGAAGAAGGTAGTTCATCAAAACAATGGAATGAGAACTAATCATGTAGCTAGGATATTTATAATTATTAATGATTTGTATGTTTATAATGGAATTTTGGGACATGATTACTATGTTTTACATCTCTCTATGAAGTCATTTTATAAGAATCACAAATCTATGATGTAAATAAAAATTTCTAATCATTCATCTTCTCATATGAGAATTTTTAATTTTATAAAGGCCATGGGTATAAGAAAACAAATTAAACATCATGAATGAAAAAAAAATGTAATCAAGAATTCCAAAAATTATAGGAAACAATAGTATATATGTTTTATCCAAAATCATTGAATCATAAAATCATTTTTTTATTTCTAAGAAAAATAAGTGTTCATGGAGACAAGTAACGATGATAAATTTTTTTACCAAAGTGGGAAATTAAATGTAGTTCAATGTTTTATAATCATGTTGGGATTAACTTTTGGGAAAAAGACAAGTAAAAATAATGGATATTGTACTATGGATAAAAATAAAATATAAACAAAAAAATACCTTGTTGTGAATTTCATTCACAATAATGATGGAACCAATTTTTAAAATATAATGAGGGTCTTAAAATTGTTGAGTCCAAAAAGAAAATGATTTTAGAAAAACATATTTGTGGATAAAATTTCTCTTTGTTAATAGGTTATGTCATAATATAATTACCATTTTACAATTCGATGACCATTGACATGTGGTGTTGTTCAATGAAAAGGACTTCACCCATAAAGAAAAATATGGTTCAATTATTTTATTATGGAGAAGAAAAAAACAGAATTCAATAAAATATCATGGAGGAGTATTTATGTATGTTACAAAAAGGGTTCATAGAAAAATATATGACATAGTCAGATTTTTCATTGTATCCAAACGTATATATAGAGGGTTTTAATAAAAAATATAATATGTGATATTACCCATTTCATGCATGACGAAACTCAAATATATGAGTAATGAAAAAAGGTAAAGATTATCTAGGTGTATTATAATAAAATGAATATAAAGTAATCAATAATGCATGAACATGTGAACAAAAAAGTATATTGGAAAATTTAACCTTATGAAATTTATTGAAATTGTTATTATATGATATTTTGTAATTATTTTAGAAATAAAATTAATTGTTCATGCCTATAAAAATAAATTGTTATGTGTATAAATGAATCATTCTATATCAAAGGTGATCATAAAATATCACTTGTGTAAATATCATGAAATTATCAATTAATGATTTTACCAAATGTATAAATAAATAATTTAAATAATATTTGGGGAATTAATGAATTAAACAGTAGGATTTGATAGATTGATCTCTCTCAGAAAATGTTTTATTGGAATTATGAAATCATAAGATAAAATACATATCCCAAACATAGTTTATTAAGAATTAACTTTTAGAAATAGACTAGAGATAATTTTTTCTTAACCTAGTGTAAATACTTAATAGGTCATTGATATTCTCAAATGATGGGGAAAACATATGAAATTTGGAATGGAGAGAAACCTATACCCAATTACATAATATATTATTTTATAAAATGTTTTATTCTCAATAATAAAAAGATTATAAAATTTAATGATTTGTGAGAGGAAGGAATATTTATTGGATTCATATACATTTTTAAATTTGATAGGTTTTACAATAACATACACACAATTATTATTAATAAAAATGATTTTGTGGTTGTTTAATGTGGTAAACTGATCGATGCACACCGACCAAACATTCATGAAAACTAACCAATTTTTTACCATAGAACTAATCAATGAGAATAGGTTTCAAGGGGAGTTATAAAAATTAAGTTTACCTCTAATGATGATAATGATTATGAAGAACATACTGAAATTACATTATGTAGATCAAGATAAAGTGGAAGGTATGAAGTAAAAAAAAATTGGAGACCTAATAGCTCTATTTTACACCATAATAATCCTAGATTTGTTGAAGGAATACTTAATAAAATTTTTAGAAAATGAATATGTTAATTTAGATATTATGGTTTGGATTTGGGTCAGTAATATGAATAAATAGATTGACATCATTGAGATAAATTCACATTGGAAGTAATTCCTAGACCGAGTGACATGAGTTTTTTTCAGAACCAAGTGGTAGTTGACATATAATCTGTATGAAGATGAATTGGTGATATAAGAAAAAACCATAGAATGTGTGGAAATGGTATTACAAAATAGTATAAATTGATATTGATGTGAAATTTATTACCATAACATGGAGTAAAAATATTCAGATAATCATTTATAGAATAATTCATATAGGGCTAAATATATATTAGCTAGACATCATATCGTCTTTCCAGAAAATTTTTCTTGATGTGGAGTTGTATATTGAAACAAAAAATGGGTTAATCATTATTTAACACTATTGAATTATGTGTCATGTAAATAAGTATTCGTTTAGAATTAATAAACAACCAAGATCACTGTATTCTTGATTAAATCAATTCGTAATGATGCTCTATTTTCATAGAAAAGAAGGTGGTAATAAACTATTTCTATATAAGGTGAAAGAGATAAGACTAATGAAGCTTATCTATATTGATCACATAGTTCTTATCATATTGGATGATATACAATTCATGTAGTTGTCAAACATAATGAGGTATAAATTATAGATCTATATAATAGGTGAAATGTTATTTTTCTATGGATTGTAGGTAATCCAAAATTTGGATGGGTTAATATATTACAAACTAAATATTCATGGAATTATAAGGAAAACTTTTGAGGATGTATTCAAGAACCATGGAATCATTAGTGGAGAATAGGATGAAATTTAATAAATATGAGTAGGAAAGTATGTTTAATGTGACTACATATAAATAAATCATTGTATAACCACTCTATTTGACATCGAATCAACCATATATTTTATTTTCAACGTAATAATAAATCTAATTTTTTTTAGTACTAAGATAATAATAATAAAATATATGAAAAGAATACTTAGTTGTATCCATTATATGGTAGAAAATGCATTTTTCTATCATAATTATTTACAATTTGTTTGTATAAAATAATTAATTTTGGGATCTTCTGGAAGAAAATTAAAATCAAAATTTGGTGTTTATCATTTATCATGTAAGATAAATCATATCATGGAAACAAATGTATAATTATTTCATATCATTGATTACCATGAAGGATGAGTACATTTATTCCACTCAAATATGAACTCAATTCCTATTTATAAAACCACAACATACATATATGAATTTTTATGTGATCTATCTAATTAAAATCATAGTAGAAAATTTTTTAGGGATAAATTATAAAAAAAATAATATCCATTATTAATAGACAATGAAAAATAAGATAAAAAAAATTTCATTAAGGAGAAGGTGGAGTTTTTAATTATGGTATGTGAGTACTTTTTCACTAGATAATGTACCTTCTATTTTCCAAAAGGATATAATAATAGATCTACCAGAATAATGATTGTTGGATCTAGGAATAAAACTATAATTATCCAATTAATTTATTAGGGGATAGAAACCCCACACCGAACTTATTATTTCATAAAAAGATAAATTTTATTCCATCACTGTAGCAGTGGGGGTACTGTAGCAGTACTATTCACAGAATGGGCTTTGGGAAACAAAATGGGCCTCTGAGCCATGTAATTAGATAAATTCCCACTATGCCTTCGGGCTATGTAATGGGTCTCCCTCTACCCAGTTGAAGAGGTATTTTCTTTAATTTAATAATAAATGAGGCCTCGACCCCAACATTTTAAAATAAATCAGGGGGTATATGTGGGTGGAGAAAGGATTCAAATGTGGTTATGAAAAACTATTTAATCAATTATAGTTTTTTCACAAAAATCATAGATCATGTGGGAATATAATTAATGTTTAGTGTCTCATAGTTCCATATCTTGAATTTTGAATTTTTGAGGACATGAATAATGAAGTTTTCAATGATGTTTTATCAACCTAAAAGGTAGATATTTCTAGGAAAAATACCTTGTGATGATTTTATGGGTTGTGATTTTTTAGATGGTTAATAAGGATGTAAATTAGTTGGAGTTTTGTTTCAATGAAAAATCATATACTATAACACATTATCTATGTTGTAGACTATGGGGTATTTAATAAGACTATGTCATGGAGGTCATTATAGATTTCTTACATTTTAGTCACTATGGAAAATATATAGTACTATTAGGTAGGCTGTATAAACATTTCTGAGCTCACCTAAGTCCAACACCAGAGTATATCTAAGTAAGTTGGTGGAAGGTCCTAGGCACCACATAGGTGAGTAGTCTAGCATCGATGATTAGTGAATAGAAATTCATGCAAGGGGGATGTGGCCCTTACACCATGGTATCAATTTAGAAGAATTGGTCCACACCATATGGTGGAAATGTGGAGGATTCCAAATATAGACCCATTACTCAAAATTGGAGAGTCAATGAAGTGAATAGGTTAAAAGATAATAAAATTCATTATTTGAATTTATTATGGGACCCATGATTATTTTTGTATGTCATATCTAGGTACATAATATTATGTGATCATATCTGATAAATTAGATTTCCAAAGTACATTTAAAGGTGTCTATGTTGTAAATAAAATGATATTCCACAATCCCTTTTGAAAATAAGGTTCACACATCATAGCATCACATTGCATCCTCATGGTTCTAAATTCATTTGGATTATATTATTTTGAATCATCACCACTAAAAAACCTCTTGTCATGGGGATGTATCCCCAACATATCATATATTATGATACATTAATTTAGAGGAGATTTTACAAGAGATCGTATATGGTATAATGGAGAAGTTCCCACTCTAAGGGAAGTTGGATATATTCAACAAAAAAACATGACAACATATTTGTTTTACCATACAATATATAAAAATATGGAATTAGTGGTCCTTATAAGGAATTAGTGGCTATTCCATAGTATATGAAAAATGGATAACACTACATTGTATCAAATATGACAATGATGTGTCATGGATGTTTTATCCTACTAGCAGTTTCAACATGAAATAGAAATAAATGGATTTATATATTAAATCCCATGATTTTAAATTGATATTAAATTGCACCTAATGGCCAATGTAATGATAGGGGAAATTGTCACAATAATAGAAAAGGATGTCCAATATTAACCATTGGATTGAATTAAAAAATAATGTCATAATCCCACCTATGTTCTTGTGCTTGGAATATTAGTTATTTAATCCATTCATATGACATTAATATATCCCATTATCTCTTAGTATGTGGATTTTTAATTAATCCTTCTCAAAATGTGATGTTTCATTAATGTTATTTTATATTTTCAAACCCTTGATTACCAATATCAATATATAATTATAAGGATGGAATAAATTGGAGAAGGGGATGAATATGACACACATGATTATAAACAAGGAACATCATAATAGAAATAATATATGTCACTCATAACCATGATTAAAAAAAATATAAAACAATGATACTTTAATATATAGTTATTATTATTTAATAGACCGATATGCATGAAACACTGAGTGTAATCAAGAAATAGTTAATCAATTAAAATATTAATATTTAAACCTGAAAATTATAGATTGTCTTTATAATAGTGTATATGAATAGTTATAAATATATAATGAAAATAATATGGTTTAAAAATTATTAAAATAAATTTAATGTATATCTATTTATGGAAAATAAATGAATAATAATTTGAAATTAAGAGAATTTTTTTTTTGAAATACTGATTATTTGAAAGGTTTTTTGTACAGGTTTCCTTAAAAAACATGTAATTATTATATGAAAAATTATTTTTTAAAAAAATATTTTTATTAATTTGTAAATACTCATTTCAAAATTAGATTTGACTAATTTTTTGAGAGTTTTCCAAGATGATATATATTTTTGGGTTTAACGAAATATATTTTTTCTTCTATAACAATCTTCATTTCATTTAATGAATCTAAAAAAACCAAATTTTTTACATTTTTTGAAATATAAAATTACTAAAATTATATATATATATATATAAAATATTTCATAGGATTCAATTTCAAATTGAATTTTTATTTAAAAACATATGGAGCTATTGGACATTTTCTGTTTGAAACCCCTCTTTCTCATCATGTATCTAGAATTTATTTTAATTTAAAATATTCTTGATTATTATAAGGAATTTGAAATAATATATTATATGTTTTGAATAATAAAAATATATAATATCTAATAAGGATGTAAATTTTGGACAGTTATGTATAGTAAAAAGAAGTAAATTTTTTACCATAGTTAAGGTAAAATTGGGCATTCTGGGTGTTAAACAAAAATGATAAGGGTTAATATTTATCATAAACCTATCTAAAATCCATTTTATTTTCATATTTAGACCTTATATTTTCCATTTTAATTAATAAAAAAAAATTTATCCTTTTTATAAGTGTAAAACATGGGTCCAACTTATTGTTTCCAAAAATTACAAATGTGCCACTCAACTCACTTATAATAGGTCAACACTCACCTATCCTCATAAAAGCTACAAAAATGATTATAACATACCCTAACTAAATGAAATCCATAATTACAACCTTTCGTAAAGAATTATTTATTCTTGTATGAAATTAAACATATGAATCGTTTTGGATTATACTTAAAGAATTTTTCCCAAAAAGAGGCAATTTCCCTAACTCAGCCTGTAATTCCCATTATTAATCCAACAACATAAATTTTATTTCTAAAATGATTATACAAAAAAAGTATCATAGATAAGAATATATTTTATTATTTAAATATAATTACCAAAATCATTATCCTCTTCCATTAAATGGCTTAAAAATAATCATTTGTGTGTACGGATTCGTACTGCCTCATAAACCAATGTCATTCATTTTCCATCAAAACCATTAAAGGGTAGATATAATGTTTGATTATACATGTGAATATTTTATATAAGATATTAATAGATTTATTTACTTTTAATCTTGCTTATTCCTTTTTTACATTCCATTACATGACCGATTCATTAATTTTCCTCACGTGTATAGTGAAATATCACTAACAATACATATTATATAATATTTGAACGGAGAAATATCACTCAGCAAATAGATTTCATTCATTTATTCACTTACACACTACATGGAATAAATTACATATAAAATTAATTTAATATATATTATATTTAATATCTAAAAATACTATTCAATGTATAATATCACGTCATAATTTTTTTAATTTCCAATCTATGGAAAATAATATCCCCGCTCATGTGTATGTCTCGACTATCGCCTCTATAAAAAATTGCGAAATGTTTTTCATTTTATTTTTAAATAAATGTTAATTAGTAATAATTTTATTCATATAAATTATATATATCACATAATAATATTACTGGAAATGTTAATTAAGAATTTTTTTCTTCCCATCCATCCATCTAGAAAACTGGTGTAGCGTTTATGCATATGCATATCATATGATCTCTCTAAATGGTGTAAAAAACATTCTATCACTATCATAAATAAATCATTATAAATGAAAATATAAATAATATATATGATATTAGTTTCATATTTAAAATTATATACATGATATATCCACAATATAATTAAAAATCACATAGTTAATGCAATAAAACGTATAGGAAAGACGAAGCAATTATCACCCAATACAATTATTTTAAAAAATAATTATTAATAAATGGGAGTTAAAATACTATAATAAAATCATAAATGGTTTAATATATACGAATATGGTTCTATAATTTATGTTTAAAAATTGCATATTATATACAAATGAGGTTATAGCACAAATAAATGAATCAGAATAACTTGTAAAGGTTTCTCATCTAACTTTTACTTCATTGATACATACACTAAATCACCACATAAGTATTTGTCTGTGATATATAATAACAATTTTGATATGTTATACTATGAAATAATTTATATTCATGTTATATAGTGATTCATTATACGCTATTTCTTTAATGAGGAATACGATTCAAATATTTCTAATGTGTTCACAGTTTATTTCAAAATCTCAACAATATTCAGAAATTTTTTTATTGAGTGCCCCTTTGTGTAATTATTTAATATTTTCATCTTAAACTCAAAATATTTACATATAATATTTTTATTAATAAAATATTACATGTAATATTTTCATTTTACCTCTATTAATTACTAAAAATTAATATGATAATGTTTTTAATGAATCTATGTTTATTTCTCTCTTCAGTTGAAAATATTCTTCCTCCCAAAAAAATGTTCTATAAATATATAATAAAATATTATTTAAATTTATAGAATGATTTATTAATGAAATTGTGTCCATGTATTAATTTTTAAAATTATTGGATGAATAATCTTTTTTTCTAGATGAGTAACTTTTATAAATTTTTTATATTTAAAAGTACTATTCTTTTTAAGGTATACAATATGTATGAAAACAAAAACCATCATGAACATCTATTAATTTATGACTATATGAAATTTTAAATATTTATTTTTAAATAATTTATTTTCAATTATTATATAAATTATTATTTATTGAAATTTAGCATTTATGTAATGGATTTGGAAAGTAATTTATAAATTTTCATGTATTAAAACACTATGGGTTATTTTCAAGGAAATATAATTTTCCTCAATAAATGATCCAATTTAATGTTCAAAATAATTTTCAACCTAAAAATTCATACTTAGATGTAACATATGCTTCTAGGGGTTATAATCCAATGACTCCATCCTTGTTATTTATCTAGACTATTTATGATTAGTTTGACATATGATTATCTCTATTGATATAATTTTATGTACTCTAGATAGTTAATACCAGTTTTTTTATTAGGAAAAGTATTTACATTTCATATATAAGATTAAATACTAGTTGTTTTATGGAATATGATTCACCACTTTAATACGAGGAATGAAATTTATATAGTATGTTATTTGTGAGACCCAGTATATCCCCTAAATCTATATTAAGGTCGCATTAGGGAATCTACATTGGGTTTTGGTGGAGGAATTTACTATTTTTAGAGACCATTGAATAATTCGTAGAATGTATATTTTCTATGTATGTAATTATGCATCCCAGAATTATTAAACAATCCATTGTTATTCGATTTGAATATTTTAATAGTTATAATATTCAAGGTTATTTTTTCATGTTAATTTTTTAATTAAATGATATTATTTGATATTCATTTATTCCTTCATTATTAGTAACAAGTTACAGATTTAATAGAATTCGTTTCACTTATATAACATTCTATATTGATTATGTGTTATTTTATAATATATGTTTCTATATCCTTATCCTTACTAAGGGTTTCATCTTATCCCTTCATTATGTTTTATGTACCAATGGATACAAAAAAGTTTCTTCAGATTGATATGCATGGATACACAATGACAAATAATGACATTCTAAAATATAAAATTTTTATATTTTATGTTTTTAGTTGGGATAACAATTTAAAATTATGTATATAGTTTACCATTGATATTAAAATATTATATCATGGAAAAAAATATTCATTTTTAATTTATGTGAAAGAAACAAATTAGGAATCATCTTTCAGATACTCATGTTAGGGTTGCTGCAAATTTTTTCTAATTATATATAAATATATATACCATCAATCTATAATGAATGAAAAACTAGATTCCAATTATCGGATACCAAAGAAGTTAAAATTTATACAAAAAGTTGATGAAAACTGAATATCAATGATATTTTCGTTATCTTTATCTAAAATCTATTAAGTATACACATTATAAATCATATGAATGAGAGGAACTAAATCCTTTAACAATAGTAGAAATATGTTATTGAAAAATTAAATGAATTTTTTGTTAAAAAATAGTAAATATTGGTCTATATATAAGTCAAAAAAACAATTTTAAATAGTTTTGTTTATTTATTTGAAATCCTCAATGGAAATAAAAAATAATATAAAATATTTATATTTGTGTATTACTAATCAACAATGTAGTGGTATATTAACTATATCAGAAATCATTCATGAGTGAAAAATATCCTAAAATAAAAACACTTTGATGAATGAGTTAAAATATATGAATAAAAAAATTTCATGACCTCATTCTTGATAACAGTTAATTTATAAGAAAAATGTATCACCATTTATATTGTGGATTAAATTATTATCAAAATGTTTTCCAACATTCAGGGTTCCTACTACACTACATAAAATTGGTAAAGATAGCTTATCCATTTAAAATATTAGCATAACCTAAATTCCCCAACCTCTTTAAATACATTCGTTAATGGATCAGAAAAAAATTCAAAACTATTAATATGAATAATATGTCATATAGTTTAACTCATCTAGAAATATCCGTGGTTACATTTAAAAAAATACCATTATCAAAATATACCAAAATTTACTCATTAATATGACCAAAAAATATTACTTGATTGAAATCCAATAATCTCTTACCGAAATTTTTCTGGTCATAGTATTAATAAGATGACTTAACTAATCAACCTAATTAATTATATGATATTCATATATATTCATGGAAAAATTCCTACCATAATATATATATATATTATATTTAATTATTTAATGAATACTATAGTCATATGGTATTATATGAGGAATATGTCAATCAAAATAATATTATAATAGAGAAGTTATAACTTGAATAATAAATACTATCATTATAAAAATTTCCATGCCAATTTAGAATGTTACTAATATTGGTATAATCCACCTATTACATATATCAATGTAAATTGAACATTCTATCTTAGCTAGGACAATAATTCACTTGTAAATATAAAAAATTCATTAATCAATAAAATATTATTTACTCAAAAGCAAAATATTTGAAAACTATTTGGTCGATTTTTTAAAATACGGAAACACGACATTAAAAATTCAATCACAATATAAAATATAAAATTCATTACATATGATAAATTATAGTGATGAAATAAATATTAAAATTAGACATTTATATGTTAGTGACTCATATTAGTTATAAAAGACATAATAATATATTATAGAGAAAAACTAATGTCTATAAAAAATTATTTCATGTAAATTGGTCACTCACATATAAAAGTCAAAAAATATATAATTAAAACTTCCAATGGGACATTGTATATATAGTGCGGTAGAATTTGCAAACAAACATGGTAGATATTCCCCATATCTCAAAATTAATTTTCATCACCCACTAATCAATATACATAATACAAATGCCCCGTAATCCAAAGTTTCATTTTAAACAATCGGACATCCATTATATCATTCTCCTCAAGCATAAATGGATTATGTCACGAACCCCTCCCCACAAAGTGTACCCCTCCTAGGTCGGAAATGTGAGAAGGGAGATAATGACCCCCCGAGTCCCACCTCTAGTAGGCCCTGGGCTGGCGACTAGAACCAACGATATAATAGACACACAAATGGGAAGAATTACCCTCTATGAGAACACATGCGGAAGATAGAGATAAGATAAACAACAACCAAATCCAACTCAGAAATGAAATATAAAAGAAAACCCATGTGAACATATGTAATTTCATGAAAGAGTACTAAATCTGGAAGGGAAAAATGACAAGTACCCAAAAGAAAGTAAAAACAACAGCAACCACCAGCCCCAACAGTTTCTGCAACCCCAAGCTATTAGAAACCATCTTGATATCAGACCTTCTTTATGTGACCTGAAAACAGTTTATATATATATAGGGTGAGTATAACAATATACTCAGTAGGATCCTCCTCGAAACCTCTCGTACAAATGTAACGAAATCATGCTAAAGCATAGTGATCAAAAAAGTGAAACTAACTCATCACCAAAACATGTATTCTATGTTTCCGACCTTACCATGAATAATCTTACTAAGTAACGCTTACAAGAATATATCATATAATAATGTATATTAAGGGTACCCCGCTAAAACTTCCCCATTGGTTTTCCACTTTGCCCAACATCGCACGTCCTGAGCATATCTCTCCAAAAAGGCTTGCCCGCAGACACCTGGGCAAAGAACTATAATATACACCTCGTACACCAAAACCACCACGTGCAAACACCAAATTAACGAGGAAGTTTCTAGGAAGCACCACAGCTCACATAACGTGTATCATACATTGGGTATTATACCTCAAGCAATTACAGCCCATACACCGAGTAAGGATCCTCATGCCATCACAACCTATAAATGTCACACCTATAGCAGTCCACACAAAAAATATTTTCTGAATCTATGTGTGTGAATAAACACAAGCCATTACATCCCTCTACACACATATATGGGGAAAACTAACCAATGTTCCGGCCAACACAAGTCACTACCAATAGAAGAGATCGTGGCCAAAGGGGGTTAGTTAGCCATCTATCCTCCCACCAGAATGTGATGGAAAACACCCCCTAGGGATCAGAATCCCTGGGGTTTTAGTTTCCCTTACTGAAAGGGTGTAGTAGCGTATAGAAACACAAAAATTATAATATATACTATAACTCGCAACCACACTATGGGAATAACCTAATCATAGACACAACTACAGCTAACATCTCTTAGACTCCGGGATGCTACTTCTACGACTAGGTATCCTATAAGCACACAACCATTTAAAAAGATTTATTTGATTACTTCATTCCCTTTCTATTAGTACCAATTTATGATAATTAATAAAATAAACATTAATTAACCATGAATAATTCCATATTAAATTTCATTAGCATCACACCCAATGTCAAATGTTCCTCCAAAAATTACAACCTCATCATTATGATCCATCATCTTCATCCCCATGGGATAACACTATTTATTCAATTATTCATTATATAAATACTTTTTCACATTCCCAGGAATTCTAGAAAAACATTATATTCTACTAAACACAAGGGGTATCAACACGGTGAGTCGATGTACTACCCGTTAAGTCTTTTCCTCCTATAACAAGACTATATACCCATCCTTCAATGAGAATCTAAACACGGAAAGCACGTGTCCTACCCCATGTGTCTTCACCTATTTCTGAAGAAGGGTAAGTAAGACCAGCTTCCTTGAGCATTGGGGAAAAGTAAAGAAGATAAACAACCAATCGAAATTACCAAGTATCCAACAATCACATCCATCCCATTCCATCATCCTTGGTGTCCTCTCCGACACCCACATGCATAAACCGATGCATCTCACCACTATAGGAATCATCTACTACCACAACCAAAATGGCCTTCATGCCTCCACATAACATCACAACCATCCACGATCACAATAAAACACAATAAGTAGTAAAACAAACATCTTAAAAATTGGGCATTTGGCCACTAAATAAACAAGAGGGAAACTCAAAACCCTAAAAGAAATTATCTTTTAATAACCACAACTTCATTAATCCATCTTGGATTAACAGATTTATTATTCGTTGATTACAAATTTGGGAACCCTAACCAATAAGACATCAAAAATAAATAAACATGCTTACTTCAGTATTTTGATTAACATCAAATTACAACAAGAACCAGAATCATTTTCATGCCACTTTTTCTATACCATACAATAATCAATTAATCCCAGTTTACGTTCTTTACTGATTTCCATCAAGAACAAATAGATAAGAAAAGAATGAATTGATATCGCACTATATAGAAAAACATGTGGCAACAACATACGATCGATATCAATTTATTTATCTTGTTAAAATATTTATTATGTAAATTCAATTGTCATATAGTGGGATTAAACATGATCACAATATAATAGCACATAGAAGAAAAAAGAAGCAACAAATCCCCTACCTCATACAATTCCTCACGTTATTTATTGACACAACGGGTCATGATCCTCCACTGGTGACAACTGCATCTACCCAAGGATGCCACAGTACAACCGCACCAACCAAACCCCAAGAAAAACAATATTAGAAGCATGGAGATTACATGATATAACATGGAATGGAGAAACATAAGAAGATAATCCCCAATGGAATGATGATAAAACATACCTTATATCGACGATAGACCGAAACAAATCAGTTGTATTAAAATAGAGAGGAACTAATCTGAGGATTAATGATTGATTGTGCAACTCCTATGGGATGGATTGAAGGGTTCTAGCATCTCATTGCCAAGAACAAAGAGGAAGAACAAGGGAGGAAGTCATATTTTCCCTTTTCATGATTTAATGGGGTGACGGTTTAAGATACACTTAATTACCTATTATAAGTGGATCACATTAAACCGCGCGGTTTGACGAAGTAAAAACATCCCGAGCCATAGTAATAGTTAATATAGGATTTATGGACATTTAATTGTCCTTAAGAGACCTTAAAATAAGGCTTTAAATGTATTTTACGTCAAAGGAAATGCCAAAGGGGTGAAACTGTAGGAAGATGGAAACAATTTTCACCTACTGTTACTGTACACATACCGTTACTGTACACCTACCATTACTGTACACCTACCGTTAGTGGTTACTGATAGAGGTAACCAATAGAACTAACCGTTCTGGAAACACAGTTCACAAAACCTCACTGATAGAACTATTCATAAAAACTCACTAATTGGACTTTTCATTGAACCTCACCGAAAGAACTGTTCACAAAACCTCACTGATAGAACTGTTCACATAACCTCACTAATAGAACTATTTACTGAACCTCACCGATAGAAATATTCACAAAACCTCACTGATAGAACTATTCACAAAACCTCACCGATAGAGCTGTTAAAAAAACCTCACCGATAGGAATGTTCACCAAACATCACTGATAGAACTGTTTAGAAAACCTCACGAAGAGAACTATTCACAAAACCTCACTGATAGAACTGTTCAAGAAACATCACCGATAGAACTGTTCACTAAACCTCACTAATAGAACTGTTCACAAAACCTAACTGATAGAACTGTCCACAAAACCTCACAGATAGAACTGTTCACTGAACATCACCGATAGAACTGTTCACAAAATATAACCGATAGAACACGGTTCATCTACAGTTATAGGGTACAGATAGAAATTCTCACCGATGGAATTGTTTATAAGATTTAAATTTTGAAAAGTGTTGGGGATAAGTCACCTTGACCTCATGAAACACCTCAATCACCACATTTTTCACAAAGTAATAGACTGGATAGGTCCGGTCCATTACATCAGAAACCTCTCAAAAAATTCTCATCCTCTAGAATTAAAAACCTGTCTAAGGAGAAATAAACAGGGTCCTAATAACCACCCATCGAGATATCTCTCAAAAGAGAGCATGCCACAAAAGAAAAAAAATGAAATTCATAATAAAACAAGAATGGTCTAGCCACAAAGGTAACATCGTTACATGAAAAGAGATAATCATCAAACAACTATCGGTATTGATCACGTATCTCTGACTCACGTTCCTAGGTACTCTCCTTCATTCCACCATGTCTCCACAAGACACGATCCAAGGTGATAGAACGCCCATGCATGACCTTCTCCTTACGGTCATGGATCTCCACTGGTCGCTCCTCAAAGATCTCATCATCATCAACATTGATCTCTCCCCAATTGATGATGTGAGAGTCATCATGAAGATAACGATGGATTTGTGATACATGGAAAACATTATGTATCTAAATCATCTGTGGGGGAAGTGCTACTTGATACGCTACACCTCCCACCCGAGCTAACATCTCGAAAGGACCAACAAACCGGGGTTAAATCTTGCATCCATGGCTAATCCTCCGCTGCCCATGATGGGGAGTCACCTTCAGAAACACATGATCCCCAACATTAAACTCCACAGGTCTCCGACTTTGATCATCATATGATTTCTGATGATATTACGCTAACTTCATCCTCTCAAAAATCACCTGGATCATCTCTATTTTATTCTGCATTAGTTTCGGTCTGAGAATTACTGACTCTCTGACCCCATTCTAGCACAATGGAGAATGGAAAGGTCAATCATACAATTCTTCAAACTGCGCCATACAGATGGTGTAGTGAATACTATTATTGTATGTGAACTCCACTAAGGCTATGTTCCTCATCAATGAATCTCCAAAATCAATAACACATGTGTGTAATATGTCTTCAAGATTCTGGATGGTTCACTCTGTCTGACCATCCGTTTGAGGATGAAAAGTAGTGTCAAGGCATAGTTTAGAACCAAAAGCATGTTGGAGGCCTCTCCACACCCTAGAGGTAAAACAAGGATCTCAATCTGAAATTATTTTCCTTAGGAATCCATTAAGTCTCACCACCTCCTCTCGATAGTTCCTCGACAAAAATTCCAATGAACATGACTCCATGATTTCTATAAAGTGGGCTGATTTTGTTAAATGGTCTACTACCACCCAGATTGCATCAGGTCCTACCTAATATTGAGGTAATCCAGTAAAAAATTCCACTCAAATGTCCTCACACTTCCACTGAGGAATATCTAATAGCTGGAGAAGACCACTAGGAACACGGTGTTCGGCCTTCACCTTCTGGTAGACTAAACATCTAGACACACACTATAAAACTGTATGATTCATCCCAGGCCACCAAAATTATCTCCTCAAGGATTGATACATCTTTATCAAGACATGATGTACTAAAAAAGGCTATCTATGGAACTCTTTGAGATTCGTCTCCTGCATCGTCAAGGGAACAAAAATCCTTCCCTGATACAACACTCGGTGTAGTTCATCCTCAGTGTAACCTTCAGGGGCATCGCCACAAACAAATCGGTCTCTCCAGACCTCCACCTCATGATCCCCCATCTAGGACTCTTCCACCTTCGGAATGAGGGATGATTGTACCATTATCTGAAAAAGACAACCTCTACCTGAACTTCATTCATATCAAGATGTAATGCTGACAGTTCTTCCATTACTCTCCCGGAATCACCAGATTCACAGATGAATCACTACGTGACATTAGAATCAGCACATCAGCTACAACATTCCCCTTTCCAAGTGTATGTGATATCTCGAAGTCCTATTCCTATAAAAACTCCATCCACCAATGTTGTCGTAATTTCAGGTCATGCTATGAGAAAAAATATATCAAACTCTTATGATTGGTGAAAACCAAAAAACGCTCACTAATGAGGTAATGTCTCCACAACTTCAGAGAAAACACCATGGGTGACAACTCAAGATCATGAGTGGCATAGTTGCGTTCAAAGATACATAATTTCTGAGACCAATAAGAAACAACTGACCTCTACTTCATGAGGACAAAACCTAACCCCAGATGTGAGGCATCGCAGAAAACATCAAACTGAACTCCCTCACCTGGAAGACATATGATTGGATCACTTAATAACATCTCCTTTAGATTCTAGAAAGCTGCCAGACACTGATAAGTCCATATGAATTCTTGATCCTTCCTGATCAAAGTTTACAGTGGAGTCGCAACTCATGAAAAATTACCTATGAGCCTACTATAGTAGCCTGCGAGACCAAGGAAACTTCACACCTATGAAACATTCTTGGGTGCATCCCAAGACACAACTGCTCCTATCGTCGAGGGATCCACAACTACTCCCTGTTGGGACACAACATGCCCTATGAAATAGACTTCTCGAGCCCAAAACTCACATTTCAAAAACCTCCCAAACAGCTGATGTTGACGATGAACTCCCAAAATGGCTTATAGATTCTCTGCATGATCCTCCTCAGATGTGAAGTACATGAGGATTTAATCCATGCAAACTACCACAAAATTGTCTAGGATCTCACAAAACACAACATTCATCAATCCCATGAATAAAACAAGAGCATTCGACACACCGAATAGAATAACCACGAACTCATAATGTCCAGGATGACAACGGAATGCAGTCTTCGTGATATCCTCATCCTTCACACACATCTGATGATATCCTAACTGCATGTCGATATTTGAGAACCAACTCGCACCCTTGAGTTGATCAAATAAATCATCAATCCACAGAATAGGATAGCAATTCTTTATTGTCAAATTGTTTATGAGATGATAATCGACACACACCCATAAACTGATGGCGGCCTTCTTCATGAAAAAACTAGTGCACCCCATGGTGACACACTTGCCCGAATAAAACCGCACTGTAAGAGACCATCAAGATGTATACTTTGCTCTCGTAACTCAAAAGGGGAATCCCATATATAGACATAGAGATAGGAGACTCTCTTGGCTATAGCTCGATCCCAAACTCGATCTCTCGTCGAGGGGGTAATGATACAACCTCTTCTGGAAAGACATCACTGTACTCCTCTACGACCCTAGTAAATGCCAACTATTAAAACTCTTACGAACTCAGCATCATCTCAGACGTCATGGTTGATAAGCATGGAACACACCTATGACCCATCTGATGATCTCGCTCACTAAAAAACACCACTGGCTCTCCATATGCTCCAATGAAGAAAACCATCTTCCTGTAGAAATCCATGATAGCCTGCACTGAATACAACCAATCCATGTTGAGGAATACATCTTATGGTTGTATTCTAAATCATAGAAAATCTCCCCAAGAGTGGTGTTTCCCCAACACTAGCTCACAATATCTACATACTTCAAACAATAATTTAGACCACAAACTTGCATAGTCAACACCAAGGGCACTATAAGCCTCTCTACCTCAAGTACCAAAGCATGGACAATGGTAGGTGATATGAAGGAGTGTGCCTCTACTGAATCAAAAAAGGCATAAACCAAGGTAGAAAACAAGAAAAGGGTACCCCGAACGATGTCTGGAACTCCTGGACCTGGAAACACTAGATCATTAAGCTGACCACAGCCTATTCCGCAGCCTCTCGGACCCTGATGAAGACCGCCACCACGGTCGCACTCTGCTCTCTAATGACATGGAGCATCATGGGGTTGTCCTCTTCCAGCCCTATCTACCCTATAATGATCTAAAGATACTGCAACCAGCTGCTACTGCCATGAGTGATAATACCTTAATGGAGGAACCTGGAGCGCAGCGCCTGGTGCACGATGACTGCACTGAAAGGATGGGCACTCCCGCTACTGATGGACATGACCACAACAAGAAAACAAAGCACATGATCCATTCTAATAGGCTAGAGAGTGGATGCATCTGGAGAAACGGGAAGTGAAAGGCTGGGATGTACCCCGAGCTGAATGGAAACCCTTCTACCCTGAAAACCGGGAACCCCGAACCACATCTCTACTTCATGAGGAATCATCCTGATTCCCCTCTAATACTGATCTGGTCCTAGCCAAAGTCCTCTCGACAAACTCTACCCTCACTAGCACCTCCAGATATGTTTTCATCATATATGGGGTGACCTGACGTCGGATCTCTGGACGCAAAGCATCCTCGAAATTCCTCGCCCTAGCCTCCTCATCTAGTAAGAGGTCCGAATCATATCATAAAAGGTTCCCAAAACAGATTCCAACCTCTCGACCATTGTAGGTCACCTGACGAAGGGTAAGAAGCACCTGGAGACTGGACGCCTTTGTAATCAAATAATGAAACTCGACTCTAAACCTATCTCAGAACTCCTCCCATGAGATCGCTAACTCCTCATGATCCCCGAGTAACATTAACCATCTCTTCCTCACTGCTCCACGTATCATTGTCACAACCATGGACACCAAATTACCCTTTAGAGAAAAAATTGAACTGAATCCGATCTCGACCTCCTCTAAGAAATATTATGTGACTGCATTAGAAATGGATCCCTCGTACTTCTGTAGACTCTGGTGCTAAAACTATCTATGTGCCTTCCTCCAAGTGTCGTCATCGTCAACCACTACCCTATGGCGATCTGCTGGAATTTCATGCTGAACATTTTCTGCGTAAAACTGATGAGGACGTCGACATGGGGCCATACCTATAAAATAACAAATCATTAGATCTCCTAAACCTGAAATATGGAATACAAAACATTAATAAATTAATTTTTTCCTTTTATTATTTTTTGGTTTAACCTATCCCATGGTCTACACATTCAAACAGAGGCACAAAGAAGAATGATGCATGACCCTTTCCTAGGTCTCTACCCTGCAACTAGTATCACCTTGATTAGTAAACATTGTAAAATAAAAGGTTCATACATTAGATAATAGGGGGCCTTAAACGCCTTTGTCTCAGCCTGTCTCCAGTGTTTACCTCACTTTCTAAATCAGAATGATGTTGTTTCCCTACCCTCCCACACAACCTCACTTATGACTTACTCCAAACTCCATCCTATCACTCAACCAAACCATTGATACTACTCTGTCATGACCCCATCCACACAAAGTGCACCCCTCCATGGTTGGTAATGTGAGGAGGGAGCTAATGACCCCCGATTCCTGCCTCCATTAGGCCCCAGGTTGGCGACTAGAACCGAGGTTATAGTAAACACACAAATGGGAGGGATTACCATCTAAGAGAACACATGAGGAAGAAAGAGATAAGATAGACACCAACCTACTCCAACTTAGAACTAAAATATAAAAGAAAACACAAGTTCACATATGTAATGTAATGGAAGAGTAATACAACTAGAAGGGAAAAACTACAAGTACCTAAAAGAAAGTAAAATCAACCGAAACCACCAGCCCGAACACGTTCTGCAACCCCAAGATAGTAGCAACCAGCTTGATCTATGACCGGCTCCAAGTGACCAAAAAAATAGTTTATATATATATTGGGTAAGTATAACAGTATACTCAGTAGGATCCTCCTCGATGCCTCTCATGAAATAATAATGAAAGCATGCTAAAGCAAAGTGAACAAAAATCAAACTAACTCATCACCAAAATAGGTATACTATGTTCCCAACCATACCATCGATAGTCTCACCAAGTAACACATACAAGAATATATCATATAATAAAGAATATCAAGGGTACCCCGCTACTACTTCCCGACTGGTTTGCCGCTTTTCCCCAACGTCGCACGTCCTGAGCATCTCTCTCCAAAAAGGCATGCCTGCCAACACCTGGGTGAAGCACTATATTTTGTACCTCATACAACAAAGCCACAACGTTCACACACCAAAGTATCCTGGTAGTTTCTCAGAGCCACCATACATCCCATAACGTGTATCATACGTCAGTTATTATACCTCAAGCCATTACAGTCCATACACCGAGTAAGGATCCTCCATCCATCACAGCCTATACATGTTACACCTATAGTAGTCCATAGAAAAACTATATCCCGAATATATGGTTGTGAATAACCAAAAGCCATTACAGACCTCTAAAAAAATATATGGAAAAAACTGACCAATGTTCCTTCCAGCACAAGTAACTACCAAGAGAAGAGATCGAGGCCAAAAGAGGTATTCAGTCATCAATCCTCTCACCAGAATGTAGGGAAAAACACCCCCCAGGGCTCGGAATCCACAGGGTGTCAGTTGCCCATAATTATAGGGTGGTGTAGCATATAGAAACACAAAAACTACCAAATATACTATAACTCAAAACCACACTATGGGCATAACCTATTCTTAGACACAACTTTTTCTAACGTATCTCAGACTCCGGGCTACTAATTCTAAGACTAGGTATCATATAAGCACACAACCATTTAAAGAGCTTTATTATATTACTTCATTCCATTTTAATAGTTAAAATTTACGTTAATTAATTATTTAAACATTAATTAAACATGAACAATTCCACATTAAATTTCATTAGCATCACACACAAAGTCAATTGTTCCTTCAAAAATTAGAACCTCATCACTATGTTCTCACATCTCCATCGCCATGGGTTAACACAATTTAATCAATTATTCATTATAGAAATACTTTTCCACATTCCCATGCATTCAAGAAAAACAGAATATGCTACTAAACACAAGTGGGATCATCATGGTTTGTAGCTTTACTACCCGTTTATTCTTTTCCTCTTAAAGCAAGAGAATATACCCATCCTTCCTTGAGAAGCTAAACACAGAAATCATGTGGCATACCCCGCATGTCTTTGTATCTTTCGGAAGAAGGGTAAGTAAGACCTGCTGCCTTGAGCAGTGAGGAAATGTAATGTAAATAAACAACCAATAAAAATTACCAACAATCAAAAAATCACATCCATCCCATTCCACCATCCCTGGTTTCCTCCCTGACACCCACATGCATAAACTGACGCATCTCGCCCCTCTAGGCATCATCTACTACCACAACCAAAAGGGCCTCCTTGCCTCCACATATCACCACAATCATCTAGGATCACATTAAAACACAAGAAGTAGTAAAACAAACGTCTTCACACTTGGGATCTTACCCCTTAAACAAACAAGAGGTTAACATAGAACCTTAAAATTAATTATCTTTTAACAACCACCAGTTCTTTAATCCATCTTGGATTAACTGATTTATTATTCTTTGGTTCCAAATTCAAGAAACCTAACCAGTAAATTATCCCAAATAAATAAACATGATTACTGCACTAATTTGATTAACATAAAATTACATTAAGAACAAGATTAATTTTAATGAATCTTGATCTTTATCCAATCATTATCAATTAATCCTGATTTACATTCTTTAACGATTTCTGTAAAGAACAAAAAACTAAAAAAAGCCAGAATAGATATCACACTATCTAGAAAAACAAGAGGCAATAACATACTATCGAAGTCAATTTATTTATCCGGTTAAAATATTTATTATGTCAATTCCATTGTCATCATGTGAGATTAAACATGCTAATAATACAGTTGCATGTAAAAGAAAATAGAATCAACGAATCCCCTACCTCAAAAAACTACTCACATTCGTTATAGACACAATGGGTCACGATAATCCTCTCGCGAAAACTGCATCTACCCGAGGATGCCATGGTACAACCACACCATCAAAACCCCAAGAAAAACCCTATTAAAATAATGTAGATTACATGCTATAACATTTGAAGGAGAAATATGAGAAGTTGATCCCCAAAGGAAGGACGATAAAACATACATTATATCAAAGATTGACTGATACAGATCGGTTGCATCAAAATAGAGCGGAACTAATCTAAGGAGTATAGTTTGATTGTTCAACTCATACGGGAAGGATTGAAAGGTTATAGAGTCTCATAGCTGAGAACAAAGAGGAAGAACAAGGGAGGAAGATATCTTGACTCTTTTGAATATTTAATGGGGTGACATTTTCAAATACGCTTAATTCTCCATTAAACGTGGATCGCATTAACCCACACAGTTTGACAAAGTAAAAACTTCCTGAGAAATATAAATAATTATTATAGGATTTATGGACAAGAATCAACATTAAGATTCCTTAAAATAGGTCTTTAAATGTATTTTACGTCAAAGGAAATGTCAACGGGGAGAAACTGTAGGAAGATGGAAACATTGTTCACCTACTGTTACAGTATACATACCGTTACGTTATACCTACAGTTATTTTACACCTACTATTAGTGTTTTACGATAGAACTCGTCGTTCTGTAAACATTGTTCACAAAACCACACCGATAGAATTTTTTACAAAACCTCACCGATATAACAGTTCACTGAACCTCACCGATAGAACTCATCACAAAACCTCATAGATAGAACTATTCAGAAAACCTCGCCGATAGAATTTTTCACTGAACCTCCCTGATAGAACTATTCTCAAAACCTCACCGATAGAACTGTTCACAAAACCTCGCCGATAGAACTATTCACTGAACCTCACTGATAGAACTATTCACAAAACCTCTCCGATAGAACTGTTCAAAAAACCTCACTAATAGAACAGCTCACAAAACCTCACCGATAGAACTGTTCACTAAACCTCACCGATAGAAATATTCACAAAACCACACCAATAGAACCGTTCAAAAAACCTCACACTACTACAAAAACGGGCAAGGGAAGCGCGCCCTTATAACAGCGCTAAGCAAAAACGCTGATAAAGGATACCCTATATCAGCGCTAATATTACAGCGCTGAAAAAGCTAATTTTTATCAGCGCTTTCTTAGCGCTGATAATATAAATATTTATCAGCGCTAGAAAAGCGCTGATAAATATGATCTGTATCAGCGCTAAAATATTAGCGCTGATACAGTTGGTCTTTATCAGCGCTTTTTGAGCGCTGATAAAGGTTTCCTATATAAGCGCTAAAAAAGCGCTGATACAGAACACCTCTATCAGCGCTCAAAAAGCGCTGATAAAAATTATCTTTATCAGCGCTAAAAAAGCGCTGATAAAGAGACCCGTTATCAGCGCTATAATTGTAGCGCTGATACGGGGAATCTTTATCAGCGCTTTTCTAGCGCTGATAAATCATAATATTATCAGCGCTAGAAAAGCGCTGATAAAGCTAGATTTTATCAGCGCTATAATTTTAGCGCTGATAAAGGTAGCCTTTATCAGCGCTTTTTTAGCGCTGATAAAACCTTAGTCGACTTTTTTATAAAGTCGGTCGCACAGTGCCCTCGTTTTATCGCAGCTAAAGCTCTCGCGGAACCGTAACCCTGCTACTCTTCTCCCGAATACCGCTGCTGTGTTCGCTTCGCCGGAGCTTGCCGCCCTCGGTACAGTCGCCGTCCTCCGCCGCCCGCAACACCCTCGGCCGACCTCCACCGCCTGCCGCCCTCGGCTGCCCGCAACGCCCTCGGCCGCCGTTCTCTGCCGCCCTCGGCCGCCCTCCGCCGCCCTCGGCCGCTCTCCACCGCCTCCGTCGCCCTCCGCCTCACTCGGCCGCCCTCGGTCGCCCTCCGCGGCCGCCTTCCGCAACCCGCAACGCCCTCGACCAACTAAGGGTATGAATTCTATTCTAGTTTTATTTATTTGTTTCAAACATTCATGGAATCCCTTCAAGTTGTTATGGAATGTATAAAACCTACTAGAATTTGTCTTATGTAATGGAGAGTTGAGGCATGGTGTAGTTTAATGTCCTAAAACCAGGACCTTTGTGCAGGTTTCCATTTTGTTCTGATAAGGAGGGGAAATGATTCACCCTTTTCACTATAGTATAACCAAGAATGTTCTACCATAATCATGCATGAGGGGGGGGGGGGTGGTAGATGTAAATTTTAACCCAGGGGTTCATGAATCCAAGGATTGATATGGTACTTAAATGTCATAGGGTGTTTGATGGTAGTAAAATCCATTATTGAGGACGAAATTGTCTTTGGTTGACATGCCTTTTTAGTGGGAAACATATGCAGATCCACCAGTGCATATTGTGATTAGTCAAATAAAGGTGACCTTAGGACGATGACCGCTCATTTCCGATGGCCATGGAAGGATATGAGGATTAAGACCTTTTTGTGCATAGTGTATGGTTTTTGAAAGGAAGAGACCTTTTTGGCTCCGACATAGTGACAATGGGGAAATTTATGTCTCATGAATAGACCCTAAATATGATGTTTATGTATCACCATGTTTCTTGTGATGGAAAGAATCAAGCTGTACATAGATATTTTAAGTTAAAACTACATGCATGGGTCTAACCCACACAAAGGGAGGGGGAATGTTTAGTTTTTGGGGTGTCTGGACTAGAACATAATGACTTAGGCATTACTATAGAATCAAACCAACTATAGTACTTGAAATCATGCATTTTAGAATCATGCAATTAGAACTATGGTAGAACTTTTTAGTGTCATATTGTGGGGACTGATTCCTTGAAAATCCTGAGTAACTTAATGGAAAATCAGTCTAAGATAATTTGACATGCGCTGGACATGAAGGTGGAGAAAGGTGTAGACTATGACACCATGGATTCTCGAATCGATAAGAATAAGTCCATGCACGCAACTTTTTACCATGCACGCAACTCTCTTTACAAACTCCTATTGAATGCAATTCTACGCGATTCAAAGCCTCATATTTTCTATAAAAGTTGAGATACTAAATTAAGGGGGTATCCTATTATTTATAATCGTTTCTGAACATGAACACATGTTTATCCCAAAGTGTGTAAAACCATGTTTGATGTCACATTAGGTGCATACGTATCTTTTTCTCCTAATAAAGTGATAGATAATCATCTTTTTAGTGAATCTAATATTCTTTTTTATGAATCTTGATTATAGGTTAGACTACTTGATCTCCTTCCAAGGAAGTGGTTCCCTTCTACTGTATTTGGAAGTCTTCTTTTGTGTACTTGAACCATAAATACTAATATTTGAGATTCAAATAGGATGAAGATGAATAAAGATTGGATGGATTCTAATCGTTTAACAATAGAGTACGAGAACGGAGTGAAAGAGTTCATCAAGTTTGCAAAGGATCACACAAAGGATCCTTCTCAAATCCTTTGTCCGTGTTTACGTTGTTGTTATTCTAGACTACTTACTCCAGAGGAGTTGGAAGAACATTTGATATGTCACGGAATAGATCGGAGTTATAAATGTTGGAATAAACACGGAGAAAAAGCGAATGTAGCTACTGGCTGGGATAAAACTGCGTTTTATGGATCGTCAGATATGAATACAAATATAGATAATGAAGAAGACCGTATGGAGGATGTGATTACAGATGTCAATGATGATGAAGATCGTATTGAGGAAATGACAAAGACAATTCAAGATGAACCCCGTGATTGCCCAAAATTGTTTGAGAAGTTAAAGAGTTGTGCAAAGACGCCATTGTATGCTGCTTGCACTAAGTATACAACATTGTTAGCTGTACTGAAGTTGTATAAATTGAAAGCAGGCAATGGATGGAGTGATGTCAGTTTTACGGAACTACTTGCTCTCTTGAATGACATGCTTCCGGAAGATAATGAGCTCCCAAGCCGGACGTATGAAGCTAGACGAATGCTACGCTCGATGGGAATGATTTCTGAAAGAATACATGCCTGCCCGAAAGACTGTATATTGTTTCGAAAGGAGAACAAATCACTTACAGAATGCCCAAAGTGTGGTGCTTCTCGATACAAGAAAGATAAATCCAATCCTACGAAAGTTGTATGGTACTTTCCAATCATTCCAAGGTTTAGGCGTTTATATGGAAGTAAAGAAACTGCAAGACAATTGTCGTGGCATGCAGATAAAAGAAATAAAGATGGGTTATTACGTCATCCGGCCGACTCTCCTCAATGGAAGAAAATTGATCATGAGTATCCTGAATTTGGAAAAGAGCCGAGAAACCTTCGTCTTGCGTTATCTACAGATGGAGTGAATCCTTTTGGTTTTCAAAGCAGCACTCATAGTACATGGCCTGTTATGTTGCTAAATTATAACTTGCCACCCTGGTTATGCATGAAGCGAAAATTCATCATGTTATCTATGCTTATATCAGTACCAAAACAACCAGGTAACGATATTGATGTTTATCTGACTCCTTTGATCGAGGATTTGAAGTTATTGTGGGACTCAGGTGTAATGTTGTATGATGCTTATAAAAGTGAATACTTCACGTTGAGAGCGATGTTGTATGGGACAATAAATGATTTCCCTGCTTATGGAAATTTGTCAGGCTATAGCATTAAAGGAACTCAAGGGTGTCCCGTGTGCGAAGAAGATACAGAATCAATTAGGTTGAAACATTCATCGAAATCTGTGTTTCTAGGACATCGTAGATTTCTACCTCGTCGGCATAAGTACCGATCTTGGACGACATCATTCAATGGAAGTTCAGAAAAACGCACAACACCGTCTCCACTAACAGGTGATCAGCTGTTTGAGAAAGTAAAAGATATGAACACTGTTTTTGGTAAACCATTTTCGAAAAACCTTACGAAAATCGGTTGGAAAAAGAGATCAGTTTTTTTTGAATTACCATACTGGAATTGTTTGTACGTCAGACATTTTCTTGATGTGATGCATGTGGAAAAAAATGTATGTGATAGTGTTATTGGAACGTTGCTAAATGCCCCTGGCAAAACAAAAGATGGAATTAAGGCAAGGTTGGACATGGTTGACATGGGAATACGAGAAGAGTTGGCTCCCGTGAAAGGTGAAAATCGAATGTTTCTTCCTCCTGCTGCTTATACTCTTTCTAGGGCAGAGAGATATCAGTTTTGCAACTTCTTTAATGATGTAAAGGTTCCAGAGGGGTACTCATCAAATATCAAGAACATTGTGTCAATGAATGATTTGAAGTTAAAAGGTTTGAAATCACATGATTGCCATGTTTTGATGCAAGATCTAATTCCTATAGCTTTACGTTGCATTTTACCCAAGAATGTTCGTCATACGTTAACCAAACTTTGTTTCTTTTTCAAAGCTATATGTAGCAAAGTTTTAGACCCGGGGAAATTGCCAGCTATGGAAAAAGAAATTGTCATCATATTATGTGAATTAGAAATGTTCTTCCCGCCAACATTCTTTGATATGATGGTTCATTTGATGATTCACTTGGTGAGAGAGATTCGACTTTGTGGTCCTGTGCACTATAGATGGATGTATCCTGTTGAACGGTATATGAAGATTTTGAAAGGATATGTCAAAAATCGAAGTCGGCCAGAGGGTTGTATAGTGGAGCGATATATTGTTGAGGAAGCCATTGAATTTTGTATTGAATACCTATCTGATGTGGAAAGCATTGGTCTCCCGAAATCTCGTCACACTGGACGCATTGAGGGTGAGGGAATTTCTGGAAGAGAAGTTGTAACAATCAGTATTACAGATCGGGAGCAGGCTCATCTTTATGTTTTGCATAACAGTTGGGAGGTTGCTCCATATATTGAAACTCACAAAGAAATTCTTAGGCAGTTGAATCCATCGAGGGCTGAAAAATGGTTAGCAGATACACATAATCACCAGTTTATAGGATGGTTTCAGGACCATATTTTTAAGCAGTTGGATGAAAATCCGAATTCAATTTCAGAACGACTTCGATGGCTAGCCGCTGGACCAAGTGTGTATGTATTATCTTACAGTGGGTATGTAATTAATGGTTATACATTCTATACGGATGAACATGATGAAGAGAGTACCATGCAAAATAGTGGAGTTACACTAGTGGCTGAAGCGATGCATGTTTCTGGTAGTAAGGATATAAATCCAATTTATGCAAATATGTCATACTTTGGCATTATCAAACTAATATGGGAGTTGGATTATACGACATTTCAATTGCCGATTTTTCAATGCAAATGGATTGATAACAATAGTGGTGTTAAAATAGATGAATGGGGATTTGTGAAAGTTGATTTTAGTAAAGAAGGGTACAAAGACGAACAGTTTATAATGGCATCACAAGCGGTACAAGTTTTTTATGTTCCAGATCCCGCAAACCGAAAGTGGTCGATTGTTCTGTTATCGTCCAAAACTATTGAGGGTTCCGATGAAAATTCAGTTGAGGACGATCCTTTTAGTGGTACGTCACAATCAATTCAGAGCGGTCCCAATGCAGATGATGTTTTGTATGTTAGAGGAGACCACAATGAAGGGATTTGGATTGTCGATAGAGGTGTCAAATCTCTTCAACCTTTGAAAAAAAGAAAGAGAGTTCATAAACAGGTTATATTTTGTTTGTAATATAGATCTTGTTATCTCATGTTATTATCTTATCATTACAGAATTTATGTAATTTGAATGAACTGTTCAACCACTTTTGCAGATAATGACTTCTGCACATTCTGGTGCTCCTAACCTTGAGACTGAACAAGTCTCTCAAGCAGCTGCTGCTGCGGCTGCTGCTGCTCCTGCTGCTCCTGCAGCTCATTCTGCTGATACTGTTGCTCCTGATGCGGCTCCTGCTGCTCCTACTGCTGTGACTCATACTCCTCCTCCTGCTGTGGCTCCTGGTGCTCCTGATGCGGCTCCTGCTGCTGCTCCTGCTGCTCCTACTGCTGCTCCTGCTGCTGCTCTTGCTGTTGCGGCTCCTTCTCTTAGTGTTGAGGTCCAACAACCATCAGCACATGCCGTTGATATCATAGTAGATGAACATATAGATGATGTTGATATCGATGAAATGGTCGGGAATGAAGGACCGAAGTCGCAGAAATCACAGGTGCGTCGTAGTTTGACAGTGTTAGCCAAAATTCTTAAGGCGAAAAGCAAAGGCATCAAATTTGAAGTCGGATGGAATGCACGAGGCCAACATGTGAATCCCAACAAGGCTATGTTTAGCAGTTACATTGGAGTTGTCACTCGGCAACGCGTGCCGATTGACGTAGATTCATGGCACCATGTTGTGTCCGGGTTGAAGGCTGTGATCTGGGAAGAAATTACGGTAACATTATGAATTTATTTTTTTAATTAACTAGCAAATAAAATGATGAAACAGTGTCTTACTCTTCTCAATCTCTTGCAGAGTACATTTATAGTAGACGACTCACACAAGGATTATGTACTAAGGCTTGCAGGAAAGATTCATCGAGGTTTTCGTACTATTTTAACAAGATGTCACCTGAAAGATTCTAAAGGTAAAATAAACCCGCACCCACCCATTGTCTATGCGCACCTGATATCCCAAGAAGCATGGGATGCATTTATTGGCCGTCGTGGGGATGAGAAGTTTCAGGTACATTGTGAGTGATAATACGCTGTTTGAGGATACCTGTATTCATCACTTTGATTGTCAATATTTCATTTATGAAACAGAAACTCTGTACTGAAAATAAGGAACGTGCATCAAATCCAACATACCCCTATCGTAAAGCAAGGATGGGGTACGCTTCATTAGAAAAGAAAATGGTACGTATTGTAAATTTACAGTAATATTGTTAGGTGCCAATAAACAACATCATAATTATCTTTCTATGTTTATATGTAGATTGATGAATCTAAAACCAAATGCACTTCTATCCCACGTCATGTGCTATGGAAGGAGGCACGTGTGAACAAAGAAGGGAAGTTAATAGATGAGAACACACAAAAAGTGTGGGAAATATGTGTAAGTATGACACGATGATAAAAAGATTTGTTTAAAATTGCTATTACATAAAAATAATTAGTTTTTTTCCTATATCTGACAGTCACAGGAATCAGCTACTCCTGTAGCTGATACAGACCTATTATCGACGGCTTTGAAGCAGCCGGAAAAATACGGTCGTGTCAGAGGTGCAGGGTTTGGGGTGACACCCCGAGTATATTTTGAGAAGAAGAAAAAAATAGATGATACAGAGAAAAAATTGGAACAAATGAGCGAAAAAATAGCAACCCTTGAAGAAAAATTGCAATGGCAGGGAGAGTTGCTAGCAACTTTTATGGGTGGGAAGCAAAGGGAGGACACAACTCAGGAAGAACCACCGCATGAACATCCTGCCCCACCCCCCACCAGCTTTGAGGCGAGCCATTCACCTAAAAAAAATGTCTTAGCCGTGGTAATCAATATTCTAATAACGGTTCCCATTAAATATGAATCAGACAAACACTGATAATTTATCTGTACTGATCTTCTACAGGGTGATAATGATTGTGATTTATATCTGTCAACACCCACCTATCACCTTGTAGCGAGGGCTACAGTGTTCAATATCCCAGATGCCACACTGCATAATAGACCACTTTCAAAAGATCATCTGAAAGTGACGATTACTGTAGCTCATGAGCCAAATGCAATGCTACCTATTCCACTTGATGACGATGATATTCATACGGTTGAAAAGGCTATTGGGACATTCATTGCATGGCCGGCAGAACTTGTAAGAGTACATGCAGACAAAGAGGTATTTATTTCCTTTTATTTTCAAGCTAAACCCTTAACAATTAATGAAAAGAGTGTCTGAATCAATGATTGTTGTTATAGACGGAGAAAGGAAAGGGGGTGACTAACATCGGCTCGAAACCATCTAAAGGATCGACCAATCGATCCCAAGGAGCTACTGAAAGCACAATAACACCACCTGTTCTCTTTCCACATTTACTAGCATTGAAGACTCATGTGGATACGAAGCTAAAAGATGGTAATAGTCATATAGTGATTTTCGAAGATAATATATACGGAGAGGAAAGTCAAGATTTCGTTGCTGCTGAAAATGTAAATGAAATCCTTGAAAACGGTTGGTTAGGCGTCACTGTTGTAAATGTATATATGAGGTATGTTTCCATGAATTGATTTTCTAAAAGCTGATCTAATGTGCAAATTATGACTAAATGCATTTTATATTGTTGACAGACGCATTTATGAAAAACAGTTGAAGGGATTTTCCCATGAGCCAAGATTTGGACTGGTTAGTCCTCATATCACATCAACACACCAAACAAAAATAGAGTCATCAAAAAGGGATGCAATAGTGAAGGACTTGCTGAAAACATTTGAACGCAAGATTACAGATGACAGACTTTTCCTAATACCAACCATGCAGGGGTAATACTCTACGATTAAAGCATATCAATTATATTTTCACTTTTTTTATTACTTATTCCTTTTTGTGTTTTTAGGCAACATTGGTTGCTAATTGCGGTGAACTTGGATACTCCGAAGATTTACTTTCTGGATTCAAAGTTAGGATATCCATCAAACCGACCATACATGATGGAGTTTGTGAATCTGTAAGACACTACATCTTACGTTTTAGGTCTAAACATCAATTTATATAATATATATTATCTTTTACTGAGGATTCTGTTATGATAGGGCGGTGTACCAATATCGTCTAAATCATGGTATGAGGACAGGGGCTAAGCATAAGGAGCCGAGCAAGTACTACGTCTGGACAAATATCAGGGTATATATAATAAAATTTCACTATCCAAACACACCTCAACACAAGTTATTTATTCTCCTAATGATCAATTTTTTTGCAGTGTCCAAAACAAACAAACGATAATGATTGCGGTTATTATGTTTGTAAATTTATGAAAGAGATCGTTTTTCATCAGCAAACTAGCATCCCTAAAGAGGTATTTTCAAAAACAATTACTAGTTCGTTTAAGTTATTTATTAATTCTTTATTTTTTTATTTTGCAGTACTACTATGACTGCCGAAAAGCCTCATACTCACAAGACGATATAGATGTGTTCAGAAACGAGTGGGCCGCATACCTGATGACAGATTGTACACAAATACAATGATGATCTGACTTGGGGACATGTACAATTGGTGGTCATTTTTGAGAGGGGTTAAGGGGATCAAAAGATAAAATATTGTTGTATGTAAATGTTCGTAGCAAAATTGTAATTGTTATTAAATAAAACATTCTTTCTCCAATGAGTCATTTTTCCATTTTAACAGATGATATGCACCAGCAACATGCAAGAATGTTGAACCACTAAAATGGTCGCTCTCTTGTTTAAAATGGACACCACTTTAATTGAAAACAACAACTGACCTACGGAAATCTGACCAGACGCATCTGGATTGCCTTCATCCTTTAGGAGAAGGATCCACGGGTCCTTGGTGACGTGTACGAGTCAACCCCGCCTCAATCCGAGGCACGGTGTGACCGCTACCACCCAAAGGGTCGCTCTCTTGTTTAAAATGGACACCACTTTAATTGGAAACAACAACTGACCTACGTAAATCTGACCAGACGCATCCGGATTGCCTTCATCCTTTAGGAGAAGGATCCACGGGTCCTTGGTGACGTGTACGAGTAACATGCAAGAATGATGGACCACATTTCTTTGGCCTTTGGACAAAAAAACCAGTAAAATCTCCAAAATACCTTCATATCATGCATGAACCAGTAAAATCTCCAAAATACCTTCATATCACGCAGTTCTGAAAAGAGTCACTATTTAAAAGAAAGTCACAAATTTAGATACATCTCGAGATGGTCAGTTGTTGATTTCACTTAAAATTAAGTCCATTTTTAACAAAACAGTGACACTGTGAGTGGTGTCGGCCACACCGGGCCTCGGATTGATGCGGTGTTGAATCGTACACGTCACACATGAGTCATTGATCATTGTGAAAAAGTATCAACGCAATCAGAAGCCGTTAGATCGATTTGGCATATGTACGTAAAATATTGTCCATTTTAAACTAAATACATACACTTGGAGTGATACCGGTCACACCGCGCCTCGGATTGAGACCCCACCCTTTCCCCTCGGCTGTCAAAAATCATAACCAGATAGTCGAAGGGTGATTTTGACAGCCGAGGGGAAAGGGTGGGGTCTGAAGACATTGTAGGATATGTCGAAGGGTGATTTTGTGTGTGACTGGTATCACTCCAAGTGTATGTATTTAGTTTAAAATGGACAATATTTTACGTACATACGCCAAACTGATCTAACGGCTTCTGATTGCATTGATACTTTTTCACAATGATCAATGACTCCTGTGTGACGTGTACGATTCAACACCGCATCAATCCGAGGCCCGGTGTGGCCGACACCACTCACAGTGTCACTGTTTTGTTAAAAATGGACTTAATTTTAAGTGAAATCAACAACTGACATACGGCAAACCGACCAAACACATTGGGATTCTATTGAAACTTAAGGACAACTATCCATGGGTCAAATGTGACGTGTAAGATTCAACCCCGCCTCAATCAGAGGCGCGGTGTGACCGGTATCACTCCAAGTGTATGTATTTAGTTTAAAATGGACAATATTTTACGTACATACGCCAAACCGATCTAACGGCTTCTGATTGCATTGATACTTTTTCACAACAATCAATGACTCATGATACATAGAGAAATTCACTGGCCACCTTCGAGAATGATCTGAAGCACAAACCATGACAGCATTATGTTTTTAACTTCAGCACCTCAATTGAGAATGTGACACCTTTCAGGACTTGGCGCCATTGTATGTCGTTTCGTCCACTGAATGGGTCTATCCTTTTATTTAATTTTTTTAACTTCAGTCAAATATTCTAGAAAGATGTCGCGGCAGATCCTTCACCATTTTGTTTTGCTGAACATCTCATTACATTGTTAAAAAAAAGCAGGGTGTCTTGCATGGGCAATACGTTCTTGTATTGAAGATGATGCACTCCCATTTATTCGAACCCACATGGTTAATTATTTTGTTTAAGCCTAATGATTGATTTAATTATTGTGGAACACATAATCATGAAAATCGTATGATGGTTGTACCCAGATAGGACTCCAATTCATTGGTTAAATCTATTTTCTCATGAGATGTTATGTATGAGATTAGGGAGTAAACCTAGTCCATTAAAATGGGAGTGCATCATCTTCAATACACGAACGTATTGCCCATGCAAGACACCCTGCTTTTTTTTAACAATGTAATGAGATGTTCAGCAAAACAAAATGGTGAAGGATCTGCCGCGACATCTTTCTAGAATATTTGACTGAAGTTAAAAAAATTAAATAAAAGGATAGACCCATTCAGTGGACGAAACGACATACAATGGCGCCAAGTCCTGAAAGGTGTCACATTCTCAATTGAGGTGCTGAAGTTAAAAACATAATGCTGTCATGGTTTGTGCTTCAGATCATTCTCGAAGGTGGCCAGTGAATTTCTCTATGTATCATGAGCGTTCTAATGCATATCTTGTTTGGAAGATCATTGTAGTAGACAACGATCTAAAAGTGGGGGATGAGTGCATATCTGAGCATGTCTTTAGTAGTGTCCCTCAAAATGTCTTTAAACTGACCATCTTGAGATGTATCTAAACTTGTGACTTTCTTTCAAATAGTGACTCTTTTCAGAACTGCGGGAGTTAACATTTCTCCAACATATTCACACACAAAATCACCCTTCGACATATCCTACAATGTCTTCAGACCCCACCCTTTCCCCTCGGCTGTCAAAAAAACCTAAAAGACCATGGCTAGCAATGATCATTCCAAAATGCATTTAAACTGAAACCTTCCAGAAAAAAATAGAGTAGAATACTTGCAAGTTGTAACTTAGGTCGCTTTGCACAAGCCGATTTCCACATTGTTTGTAGCAACCACATTTGCTCCAACACTCTAATGATCTTCATTGCTTCATGTCTTTTATACTCTTCCATAAACCCTTCTCTAAGAAGGTCAACTATCGTGTATGCATACTCACCTTCAAATGTGACGTGTACGAGTCAACCCCGCCTCAATCTGAGGCCTGTTGTGGCTGACACAACTCCAAGTGCCTCTGTTTTGTTCAAAATGGACTTATTTTTAAGTGAGAAATCAACAACTGACATACGGGAAACCGACCAAACGCCTTCGGATTGTGTTGACACTTTAGGACAACGATTCATGGGTTATATGTGACGTGTACGACTCAACCCCGCCTCAATCCGAGACGCGGTGTGACCGGTATCACTCCAAGTGTATGTATTTAGTTTAAAATGGACAATATTTTATGTACATACGCCAAACTGATCTAACGGCTTCTGATTGCATTGATACTTTTTCACAATGATCAATGACTCATGTGTGACGTGTACGATTCAACACCGCATCAATCCGAGGCCCGGTGTGGCCGACACCACTCACAGTGTCACTGTTTTGTTAAAAATGGACTTAATTTTAAGTGAAATCAACAACTGACATACGGCAAACCGACCAAACACATTGGGATTCTATTGAAACTTAAGGACAACTATCCATGGGTCAAATGTGACGTGTAAGATTCAACCCCGCCTCAATCAGAGGCGCGGTGTGACCGGTATCACTCCAAGTGTATGTATTTAGTTTAAAATGGACAATATTTTACGTACATACGCCAAACCGATCTAACGGCTTCTGATTGCGTTGATACTTTTTCACAACAATCAATGACTCATGTGTGACGTGTACGATTCAACACCGCATCAATCTGAGGCACGGTGTGGCCGACACCACTCACAGTGCCTCTCTTTTGTTCAAAATGGACTTATTTTTAAGTGAAATCAACAACTGACATGCGGCAAACCGACCAAACGCATTTGGATTCTGTTGAAACTTAAGGACAATGATCCATGGGTCAAATTTGACGTGTAAGAGTCAACCCCGACTCAATCCGAGGCCCGGTGTGGCCGACACCACTCAAAGTGCCTCTATTTTGTTCAAAATGGATTTATTTTTAAGTGAAATCAACAACTGACATACGGGAAACCGACCAAACGCCTTAGGATTGTGTTAACACTTTAGTACAATGATCCATGGGTCATATGTGACGTGTACGAGTCAAACCTGGGGTGGATTACATGGCTTTCCTACATGGAATATATCCCACTACACGTCTTTAATGAGCCAGCTACGCAGTTTATCCCTTGTACAGATACACAGGAAGAATCACACGAGATCGACGTCATGTACTAACATAGGGCAAGGGTGCATAAGAGGACACAAGATCAAAGGGTAACACGTATATGTTTTTTAACATGCCATGTAATTTCCTATTGATATGACATGTATATTCACACAGGCAGCTGAACATTGGAGTTACCCAGGGTAAAGCGACAAGGCATGTGACCCTTTAAATGACACATAATTTTATGTACCATGATTGATCTCTTTGAACACTATATCAAGGACATATTTCATTAGGGTTGGCTCCCATGATCCTTCCTAGGATGGTTTTGGTATCTTTTCCGACTTACGGTAGTACGATCGCTTCAGCAGGACGTCCTAGACATAGTTGGAGTCTCTCTGAAAGTCCTGGAGTGAGATCATATATCTATTTTTGAGGTCCAGGTAGAGTCATGTATCAACGCAACCAATCCTACCAGACATTGATCCTATATATAGAATGTTAATCTTGATGTCTCATTACAGTACCCCAATTTATGATATGTTACCTTTTTTGTATTAATATACATAATTACTAAGGGTGATGGTTGGGAGAGTTAGGATATCCTTTTTATGTATTGCAGAATGATTCAAGGAGCACGGGCTCTGCACGATTTGTCAAAACCAAGTGGCAATCCAAGGAGAAACAATGCATAGTGGAATGTTCTAGTATTTATCTTCTGAGTTGTGTAGGAATATTTTGTGATACTATGTAATGAGGTAGTTTTGCTTTCTGGGTAGATGGTATCTAACTCATGGTAAGAACACTGTTTGGTTGGGTTGTGATCGGTTGATGACATGCTTGTGGTTGATATACTGGTTTTTGTGCAGGTCTGTGGTTGATATACTGGTTTTTGTGCAGGTCTGCTCGGCTGGCTGTAATAGTGCAGGTTTTTTATTAGCAGCAGGCAGGGATTTAACAGCGCTTTTTTAGCGCTGTTAAATGTCGCCTTTAACAGCGCTAAAAAAGCGCTGTTAAAGGAGATATTTAACAGCGCTAAAAAAGCGCTGTTAAAGGAAACATATAACAGCGCTTTTTTAGCGCCATTAAAGGTATCCTTTAACAGCGCTTTTTTAGCGCCATTAAAGGTGACATTTAACAGCGCTTTTTTAGCGCTGTTAAAGGTGACATTTAACAGCGCTAAAAAAAGCGCTGTTAAAGGACCCCTCCTTTATCAGCGCTGAGCTTTACAGCGCTTTTCTAGCGCTGTTAAAGCCCGATTTTAGCGCTGTTATTTCCCGTTTTTGTAGTAGTGTCACCAATAGACTGTTCACTGAACCACACCGATAGAACTGCTCATAAAACCTCACCGATAGATCATTTTTCACCTACCATTATAGGTTACTGATAGAATTGTCCAGTGATGGAACTGCTCAAAGAATTTGAAATTTGGAAAATTTTAGGGGATAAGTCACCTTGACCTCCCAGAACACCTCAAACACCAAATGTCCAAAAAGTAATGGACTGGAGAGGCTTGGGCCATTACAGATTAACTAGTTTATTATAAATTTATTAAAAAAATATCTAACCAGACTATATATTATCTATAAAATAATAATATATATATTTATATCATCTAAACAAATTTTATTTAAAACCCACGAGTATTTTGTGGATTGAATTATGATGAAAAATTTCCAAAGTAACTTTCATAATATCTACTGGTTTATGAGTTTCATTTATGGTCAGCTTATATAATTAACGAATGATATATCATTTTTTAGTGACATTATAGGTGAATTGAATATTTTACTAATAATATAGATTGAATTATCTATTTATCTAATATTTCTGGAAACACAATTGTAACATGTATTTCAAATACCAATTGTCCTATAAAATTGATATAACCTAACCATTTATATTTTATAATTATAAATAATTAAAAATATTAAAAATAAGAAAATATAGTCCAAAAATAAAATAATTTATTTTTTATACTATGAAAAAACAAACTATAACACATAGGATAATGTTCCACACTCCATCCATTACCAAATAAACCACATAAAATTCATGTTTTTATTTTATTATTTACTTCAATCAAATCGCACCATATAAAATCGAACATCTATGACATTATCCCCACACGCATGGATATAAATTAAATTACATATTTTAAAATACGTATAAATACCGAGGGGAATATATATTACGTGATTCAATATCTATGTCATTATTCAGTAATAGTGTACCTAGAAAAATATTTTTCTAGTTGAATAAGTTCAATTCATAGAGGATTAGTTATATAGTATTGAAATAAAAAACAAAGAGAATATAAAATAACATAATGAAATTTATACCCTATTTTAATGAATTAATAATACATAAACACTTAATGTTGTTTCCATGATCCTACAAAATAATTATGGAAATAATTTTTCATACTTTAATTAGTACTCCACCTCAAATAGATTATATCTAATTCACATGCATCAGAACAATTTAATGAATTTATTTTTTATTGCATTCATTATATCATAATTATATATTTATAATAACACATGATTTTTTACTACTATAAAAATAAATATTACTTTATCTTCTTTATTCCATGTGAATTTTATTTAAACACACCTACAATAGAAATATCTCATTATTGTGTGACGTTTCATGTGGGAACAAATATTTATTTTTGAACCCACATCCTCAGTGTTCAAATCATCATTGCATAGCCATATCATTCTTATTATTTGTTGTTCAATAACAATTTGATTTCTATATTCTACCTTTGATTAGTGACTAATTTAATTGGTGATTCAAATTTAAGATACCTCGTTTAATCACCAATAGAAACCATTTCTTATTTATTTTCTAATGACACTTTACTATAATCTCTTGTGATATTATTTTCCCTGTTAATATTAGATCACTCTTTTCTTATCTCATTTTTTTACATTCAATCATTACAACATTTTCATCTATTATGATAACATGATAATCATATCAACTAACATTAATTAATTCATGTATTTTATCAATAATATAACAAAGAGTATTTTGTTTGAATTATTTTATTCCATCTATATACAATTCTTTTAAGAATTCATGAACTAATTTGAAACACAGTTATAAAAATTAATGTAAGACATCCTACCATCGTATATCAAAAAATAATGTTTTATCATCCATTTAAAACTAAAATTACTTATTAAATTACCATTTCAATAAAATTTCATCATTTCATCATTTTTATTTTTTAATTCATCAATCATGGTGAGATTAATATGGAATTTTTCATTACATATTAGGTATTTCAATCCTCAATTGTGAAATTATATATACATACATTTTATAACTAATAAATATTCATTTTATATCTAATAGTAATATTTTTTTATGGTTATTAACTTCTATTATTGATACATTTGGATAAAATGATGATGTATCAAATTTATAATTCCAATTTATGTAAATATATTATTCATATATTCTTTATATCCTCTCTAAACCCAAAAATATCACTATCTACACTAAAATATGTACAAATCAATCTTATACATGAATTCTTAGATACATTAATTTTTTTAATTATATTATTATGAAATATAAAATTAAGACCACTATCATATATATTAATTATATTTTCAGTAATTTTATTTGAAATTTCATAGCATATCACTGTATTCAAATTGATATTTTAATTTGTTCCATAATGTTCATTTATAATCATCATATGACTCACTATGTCCCTATTATTATATTTATTAATATTAAATATATGTATTAAAAAATGGTCATTCAACATACAATACTATTCAATACATTTATACATAATGTCCCAAAATAGTTCTTCATGCAAATGTTCCATTTTTTAAATTTAAATCTATAATAAAACTAGTGTGTGTTAATGATTCATTGAAGTAACAAAAATTTTCAAAAGGATAATGATATAAAATATTCCATTAAATAATTCTTGGAACCAGATCTATGAAACAAATTATTGGTATAAAATATTTATTTTAATATTTAATAGATGAACTGAGCGGGTTGAATATTATCATTGTTTTTTGAGAGTAATACATTGTAATTTTTTTACTTAATATTAAGATATATCAACCAATGATAATTTGAAAAATATTTTGACCTAACTAGAAAAAAAAATTAAATAAGAACAATAAAAAAAATTGTTGATTGTATGACATATCCAAGGTGTTATGGAGCTTAAAACTCATGGGTTATTTCTACTAAAATTAAAATATTTAGATTTATATGAAATGTGAGATGATACACTTCTATCATATTTATGTGTTACCAACATTTTGTATGGATCACTTCCACTAAAAAATAAAATATCTCTAATGATGGAAAATTAAATTAAAAATCATTTAAAATAAAGGAATGACTATAAACATATCATAATAAAAGTCTTATTACTTATAATTTCATATCGAGAACCCCTCATATTAACGATATTTTATAAAATATACCTCATATCTCATATCAATGTTGATAATCATGGGAATGTTTTTTAATGATCTCTTAAAAATAGTCTATTTTCATTAATGGAAATCCATAAACTCTTTTGTTTTAAATAGTCAATACATTTAAAACATATCATATATTAAAATTCATAGTCATAACTAAATATCTATAAATATATAGGATAACCCATGTTTTTTCAGTTAAAATAACCATATATAATATCTATAAATTAATATATCAATGTAACCACAAAAAAAACATTACCATGGTTAATAGTATAGAATAATACCCAGCTCCCATGACATTAGAGGTTATCTATTTAGAACATCACCCACATTGGGACTATTAATAGGAAAATCCTTCGAAAATTTTCAACATTATCCTTTCTCTACTTGGTATAATTATTATTACTTATATAATATTATTCCTCATTAAACATAATATATATGGCTCATAAAAGACATCTTCAATTTTTCACATTATGAATATAATTTTTTTAATGTCATTGAATAAAAGTATTTTAAATGAACATGCATTTATTTTTTTGATGATTTATGAATCATTTTATGTAATGAATGGAATATATTAACAAATATACAAGTCTGAAGTAATTATTTCTTATTATATAGTGTATATATAATAACATAACATATTTATAACAATTTGATAAAATCTAGATATAGTTATTATGATTCATAAAGAAGAATTTGAATAATCTAGGATGGGTGTGACCACGATCACATTGCGTATACAGATAAAAATAAATATTTCTTATTTCTTATTATGAAATAAATACATTTTATTTGTCACTTAATTTCATTAATATATATGAAGAGTCATTCTATTAAACCAGTATCATATCTTCTTAAATGGTGGAATGAATAGTCGTGGATTATATATATCACACATGCATGACACAAAGTTCAAGTAACATTGATTCTATATGAACACTAGTCGATGTGGGTAATGAAATAAATTTTTTAGAAGAATTAATGGCATTTTTCATTTAAAGTTGAAATAATATATTTACTATATCACAAAAATAAGTAACAAAATGTTAATACCTGAAATAAAACATTGTATAAATGAAATGTATTTTGATATATTTTTTATAATGATGATGGAGTTTCTGTAGCTATAGGAGGACCATAAAAATGTCCAAAATTATAATAATTAAATCAATGATACAAAATCATTACATTTTATTTATGATGATATTATAAATAGACCATTGACCATATAAAGATAACGTTTCTAGTAATTTGATTATAATCATAATATGAAGAAAAACATTCATCGTTGATGTAAATAATGTTTTAGATGTGAGATATAGATTAATAATGAAGATATAAATATTTTATAAGAGGAAAATATATAACGGTTTGTCTAAAACATGTTTTTTATAAAATATAAATTATTATATATTTTTCTAAGTGTCTATGCATGAAATTTAGTTTTTTATTTTTTTGACTGACAACCCATTTCTGTAGTTCAATAAGTTTCCCCACAGTTTTTAATATCTAGATAAAAGTACATATTTATGTACAATTTGATTCTAAAAAAACTATGGGGTTTGAATAGAATAATTTTATAGTAAATTTAGATATAATAGAACACTGATTATATGTACTTGAAATAATGATATTACTAAAACTCTCATTGTTTCATTAATAAATCCCAATCATTGATAACGATATCGAAAATTAAATATATATTTATATTAATGCTCTAACGGATTTTCTAGTTTGAATTATTAGCAATATTAAAATATATTGACATGAATTAGGAATTTATTAAGATATTAATGGAGTGTATAGAATGATTATAAATTATACGATCAATTTTTTTGTAGAAAGAAGATTATAACTATTTATTAAAAGTTTGAACTGATTATACTTCCATTGAATTGAACAATTATTATTATTATGATTCTATAACAATATTACTATAACTTCCTATAATTATTAATTTATAATAAAAATTATAATGTGTAATAAATGTTAAAAACCAATAAACTCTAAAAATATGAACACTTAAATATTGTTGGTGGACCTAATAATTCAAATATTCTATATTTTTATAAATATAACATATTATTTCTCATAATAATTCAAAATTTTCAACAATATTGAATGATTTGACTAACTGTAGTTATAATCACATCATATGAATACTTGATAAATGATTTGTGTGGATTATGACCATTGATTAACAACCTATAGTTCTCAGTGTATAACTTATCCTGGATAATCAATCATATTATGAGAAAATATGGTATGATAATATGTATATAAAAATTCATGTTAATTTATCAGAAAAATAATTTCCAAGTTAGGATTATATAGTTTCTATCTAACTTTTTTTAAAATATAATTAATGTTATTTCAACTTTTTTATTGTTTGAATACCTACATTATATCTTGTCTGACATAGATTTGAGTTATTTATTCTAGAGGATACTACACTGTGATGATGTAAGTATAATGTATAATATTATTTTAATATGAAATTACAGAGAATCATTCATTGGGAAAGGATATGTACATGAAGGATTTATATATTGTTATACAAATAATATTGTCTATATTTATCAGATAGTTATTATTTTCATGAAAATAATATATATTCCAGAACATAATAACTTATAATAATTTTAGTTTTTAAATAAAATTAAATTTATTAGATATAATCATCATTATAGGATTTTATAATAATTAATATCATAATAACATCCTTGATAAAAATATATCTAACAATTAGGATGATCCTAGATATATCTACTATATAATATATATATTTCAATACCTCATGGAATAGGGAACATAAAAATATTATACTATTGAAACACAGTGATTAATATATTATCTCATTATCAACATCACTCCCTCATCCAGAAAGAAACAACTAATTAATCACTATAGATAATAAATATAGTCAAATAGATGACAAATCAATCTAGTATCATTCCTAATCATGAAATAATTATTTATCAAATATGTGATGGGTGTCTATGAAAATATAATTAAATATCATATATTCATTCTAATAATAAATTCTAGAGAGGAAAAGATAAAATTAAATTAATTTTCTTATGGAATTATCACATTGATCCAAACTTCTAATGACAAAAAATATTCTCAACAAATACTTTTTGGTATATTATACATGAAATGAATTCATCATGAATCATTATCTGTAAAAATATATATAAATCTATGTATCATACAACATCATTAATCATGATGATTATTCGTTCTCCATCCAATATCATGGTCCCTCATGTATTTTCATATGATATGGTATCATGATAATTGTAATTATACTATACTCAGAATTATAAAGGAAAAAAAATTCTTTACAAACATTATTAATCGTTCTAAATAGGTAAAATCGTTTTTTATTAACATTATAGAATCTATAAGATTATTTTCTATGAAATTTAATATGTAAATTTATCATAAATATCATTATATAAATATTAATACTAATAAAAATCTTTTTACAAAATCATATGTTGAATTAAAAATCTCATAATAGATATTTATATTGGAAATAATTTAAATATACTACATATACATATCAAAAAATAACATTGAAAAAAATTTAATATTTTTATTGACATGTAAATAGAATGAATCCATGTACCTATATATTAGTACATCATGTAGAACCTTATGTAACTACAACATTATGTTGAAAAATAATTTAAATAACACATTACCTAGGTATTTTCATTTTAATTATGTTGTGTCACATAAAAAACTACCCAAAATTCCCAACCATCCTTACATGGTAGGTATGATTAGGCTTCCTCATATTGTATATACTATGCCATACAAATAAAGGATTAATAAAACTAGGAACTAAATTTAGGTCATGAGGAAAAAAATAAAAAATGTATATCACATTACACTCCCAAAACCACTTTGTATTAGAAATAAGTTTTCATATTCAGATGATAGAGTGATCTTATAGTAATTTATTCTCATGATATAATTGTTAGGAAAAATATGGAAATTGATCAAATAGATCCTCTATTTATACCTCCTAAACGAAAAATACAACTCGAAATCCCCAATTTTTCTATCAGAAAACTATCTCCCAAAAAATTACAAAACAAATAATCACCTTATATACATATATATCAATATGTGTACACATACCCACATTAAGATAACTGGTATCCTTTTTAATGATAAAGACAACTTGATAAAGGTCACTATTTAAAGAGGTGACATATGATTAGTGTTTAATTATATATATTTAAATATATACTAGAAATTAATATATAGTCACCAACAAATGGGTGGCTTCATCACTAACCATTAATGTCATATATGTTCAATAGGCTTGACATAAAAGAGATTATAGAGACGTGACCCCTCCATATGATATAGTTTTTGAGGGAAACTTGGGCACCCAAAAGATAATCATAAATAATAATAAATGATAATTACCATGAATTTTTAATGTTAATAACATAGCCCCAAATCAATTTTTTATATAATTCACACACACACACACATGTTAATAGATAGAATGTGAGGCGAAGAATAGAATTTTTTTTAACACAAACTAAAAATTGAAAACCAAAAATAATAAGAGAGATATTTTACCTAAATCTAATAAAGTATCAAAATGTTTCTACCAAAGTCTTAGAAATACATCGTCTATAAATTTATTTTTTATACATCGGAAAAACATATGTGGCACTAGCATTATAAAATTTACAATTGAAATAGAAAATGTGTGACAAAATTATAATAATGCTTAATTTAATAAGGATCATTCCATTTTAAAATGGAATTATAATACCATCATGAAAAACCATAATGTTGTGATATCTATATTAGTTATAGTTATAAATATGTATTAAAATTAATAAAATGTGCACTTAAATTAAAATTTATCCTAGGTATCCACCAACCAAAATCAATCAATCACCTAGAGAGTTATCCATAATCTGCACACATTTTGGTTAGTCAATTTTTAACCCCATGGATAAAAAAAATTGGTATATATAATAGTATCCAAATACTTCTCATTTTACCTTCGTGAATGAAATCATTGTAAAAAAAGATAAATAATAAATTGATTCAAATGAAATAAAATTATTTATATATTAATAAAAAGAAACTATTCCATATATGTAAGGTAACACACCCAACTAAATATATAATTAAAAATAAAATTAAATAGTTTAATGATCCAAATCAATAAAAAAATTATAATTTTGTTATATTATATGAAATTAGTAATGATATAATTATCGAATATTTATCATTCCCATTTTATTTGAATTTTTCCGCAATCAAATTCACAAAATTAAAAGCCAGATGAAATTACCAAAAACCATTAATCAAAATAAATGATAAGTATAAATAGAAAAAATACATTGAAACATGTATTTTAATTTAAATATAGGGCCTATAAAAAATCATAATCAGCTAAAAGAATACAAAACAATTATTTCCATGGAGATATGTTTTTAATCCGAACTCAGTTTACATTACTCTGGATCACCAATTTTTTAAATAATATAATCTATGACTTAATGTTAACCAGGAATAATGATAATACAAATAAAATAATTATGAGGAAAATAAAAATATATATATATTCAATGCCTTGGTATAAATTTTCAATTATATTACAATAAAACTTATTTGAAACCTTCAATTTTTAATTTCTCCTTTAGGGAAATCAATGGATATAATCTACATCCATTACTAGAGGAATGTATAACCATTTTCATTTGAAAATTTGAATAAATTTTATTTGTTTATGTTTTCATTATTGATATTTTTTATATAATTCCATATCATACAACATGTTTTTATCTTATGTCATACATTAGAGATAATATTTTTCTTCTCAATATATATTTTAATCACCTTGTGGTGAAATAAAATCTGAAGATAAATCTATATTGGATACATTTTCTTTATTAAAATATAAAAATTGTTCATTTATGTTCACTATTAACCCAATATGTATTTCCTTTATCCAATATCATAGGTGTAAAATTTTAAATTTGTAAATATAGAATAAATAATATAATCATGAAACTATACACATTACCTTGAGATTGATGGTTTATATTCTCTTTTCTAGACATGGGTTTCTTTAAAGATTTAGAAAGATTCTTTTGTTTATTTTATTTATTACCTTTTTTATTTCAGTCATTCATGAGTTAAATTTTACAACATCTATTATACCACCCATAAATATTCAATATAGATTGTCCCCATTTAAAAACATGATTTTTTGATGTACCAAAAATTAAATTTCAATAATAATATAGATGAACTGAGTGGATGAATGATTTATTACGAACCAAATTCACCTTCATATTATTAAAAAAAATTATTGCTATATTTACTTTTGTTGTGAAACCATCACAAAAAAATGAATTTAAGGTATTTCAAAATAAATACCTTATAGAAAATATAATTTTAAAAAATTTATTATTAGATAGATTAAAAGGATATATGTTCTTAAAACTCAATTATCCAAATGGGTTAATCATCATGTGATTACAGGAAAAAATTTCTGTAATATTCTGATGCAATTTGTGGAACATATCATGATATATAATAAAAAATGATGCCATTTAATTATCTATTTTATCAATATTTTAATCAATATACAATAATTAACATTTAATATACAATAAGAATACAGTATAAATTGTGTGATCTATATTTCAAATCCAAATTAATATCCAATATTGGGAATCACCATGTGATATTTTCCAAAACCTCACAACAATAGGGTTGTTACTAAACACTATAGTCAAGAAATAATATATGAGAATCTATTAGAATCAAAAGGTGTGTTATTACTATAAATTCAATGATAAGTAAATGGATGTGATTAATACAGAATCATCTATATAATATACGTTTCACACATCTCCAACAAGAGGATCCACATAACTATTATAAGATCCCATCATTTATTTAATAAAATTAATACTTCAATTACCATTCCTGGTTAATAAAATTTTTTATACTTGACTAGTTATCATTGGTTTATCACAATAATGTACATTTTGAGACATTTATCTCCAGAAATGAACCAGCTTGATGATATATAAATGAAATATTGAAATTTCAAATTTATAACCTAATCTTAGACACACAATTTCACATATTTTAAATCACCTTTTTTCATGTGAAATAAATATATAAAGATTATACACTATGGTAAGATATTATATTTTTATTTGAATAAAATAAATATTATAAAACATAAAGATATCAGAATATAATTAAATTTAATTATATTTTAACACTCTTTGAAAAATATTTCAGAAAAAAAAACATAATCGAATTTATTAAAAATCTCAAAAAAAAACCATTGTGAATTCTTACTAACTAATTTGGATATTTCTTATCGACCTATCATGAATTTTAGGATAAATATTTTTTCAAATTTAACCCTACCCCTATGTACTATCCATTTAACCCTATATGAATTAGTTTCATTGTTAACAAATATATCATCCTAATATCAAAATTTTCAAGAATAGTAGTCCTCTTAAAAAACAAAAGTTCTACTAAAAAATTAATTGATGTTGTATGATATTGATCAAACACATTCATACCTTTATATAAAAACATCAACCACATGTTTTATCATATAAATCATATTAATAAATATATAATCCATTTTCCTATGACATTTAGTGACAACAATATATGCAAAATCTAAATTTTGTATATATCAACCCATAATATCGTGATCCATCCCATGAGGGTACAACATATACCAGAAATAGGAAGATAGTGACACCCCAAGCATGTATTTTATATGTAGTGGGTTTGCGACGAGAACCATGTTTTCATGTATCAATAATCAATGCCTGAAAATAATTAACTTATACACATTCACACACCGAACTTCATGAAGTATTGTTGACATATACTAACTAAATCCTATATGGAATAAATAATTCAAACAAAAACATGATGTGAATAATTTACTATATTACGTATTAATAACAATAAACATTAAATGGAAAAATACATGCCCATCCATGATCAAGAAAATTGGTCCCAACATAGTAGTAACTCAAAATGTGAAATATAGAGGTGGGTCATGATCACGATCCATGATTTTGATAGTCTAATTTTTTTTCTTCCTCTATATACTACTATGATACAACAATTCATTATCTAGAATGTACAAAACCAATCCAACTATCATATATATAAGAGGCAACACATTTTTGAAACCCCATACAGAGGTAAGTAAACAAATACTCAAATGTACACCCAAATTTCAATGTGTTAATAAATAAAATACAATAGTAAGATCAACCAATAAGTGAAGGAGTTTAAAAAGAAAAAAAACATATGTTACCATAATTAAAACCCATTTCAAAAAACGGGAATCTCAATAATTATAATTAGAAAATAATGATGAGTCGACTTTTAGTTCCAGAGGTCCCATATCATGTTTTAAGAACACTACACAACCTCACCAAAATATAAAAGGATGCAACAATCCATTTTATATACATCCATAGATTTCGGATTACATACTCTACTTTAGGAAATGATACCTGTTAGAGCTGGAGGATTGTGGAGTACCAGTCTATAGATAGAAAACCAGGTTACATTATAATGTGGGTGAGTACTGACTCTAGTAGTATATAATATAAAATGGACTAGTTCATCTCTGTGTTAGGGGTGAATAATCTCTGCAATCAATACGATTGTAATATATTATCTCATTTATTATATAAGACTCACTTATAATAATCCTCCCAGACATTTCACAGTGATTCCTACCTATTTTGATGAGACAAAGACCATCAACACATCACATATCATAATATACGAAGATTGGATAACTCGCAAGACTAAATTCATGTAAAGAAGCCAAAGAAATGTAATTTAGGATATTATATGAAAGGAAGACAGTTTCTTAATTGGGAAACATGTAGTGTAAAACATATAAATGGCCTAGGGGTGTTCTTCCACATAAAGAACTCAGTTGGAAAGGTAACTTCACCAAATGTGTCTACATAGGGATACAATGTGTTTTATCACATGGGGTGTTTACCATGTTCTCCAACCACATGGATCATACACCTAGGTGGAATAATATAATTTTTGGTCACATCTATAATGCATGGGATTTTAACATATCCATGTATACTATTACAATTATAGAATCAGAGAAACTTTTTTATTTTACCACAATAAGACATGGATTGGGGGAAATATTTTATTAGAAAAATTATATTCTTCATGTATAATTAATTCATTCACTTATTCATAAAAAATATCAATATTGTAACTCCTAAATTTTATAAAACATATTCAAATATTTCAAATGATTGATCCTAGACTCTAGTTGATGGAACATGTGATTCCCATTTCGAGGAATTTTTTTTGAATCATCCATCACCAAATTGGGTCACGATACTTGATAAAGAAATATATATTTCATAATTATGTGAAAATATATTTATAAAATTTTGATCCTAATTTTATTTTTTAAAAAACATCAATCCATAGGTTCGGTCGCCCTCAAACTGGACTTTCAAAACTAAATCACTAACACCATGGGATGATGATTAAGAATGTGAAAAATAGAAATGGGAGATGTATAATAACAAGGTGATATTTTCTTTGGTAATTTAGAACACATTTAGTCATCATAATTTGAGGAACAGAAAGGTGAAATAACATTCTGTACAATAATAAAATAAAAAGGGTAATCTGGTTTAGGAATAGAATAACTAAATTAATAGTAAATAAATATAATCCATGAGATATATTTAAAGAATATTAAATCAATAAATTAACAACAGACAAATCAGGAATAGATAAATCATAATAAAATAATCATTTTACAATATATGATATTAATGTTTTATGAAATTAACCATTCATACATCAAATATCCAATATTATTCTTCATCGTTCAACAATATAACATTTATCAACCACAATGGTGGATCTATGTACCTCATATTATCCAATAACCATTTGTTATATAGCTCATTATGGGGACCACATTGCTACATATCTATATTAGATATGTAATGTTTTGTACTATTATAAATATAATAAATTAATCATTTATTTTTTTAATGTAGATATTATTTACTACACCTCAATGAAATTATTGAATCTTATCAGAGTTATTTCATTATTAGGGTAATCATCATGTCCAAAAAATAAATGATGACTGATATCTTTTATCCAAGGATCTGATCAATATGAAAATAAGATATTATGATGTATTTTTCTACAATGCTTTCAATATATATATTATTTTATTATTCTATTTATGGGGTACTAAAGAACACATTAATTCATTACAACTCCAAAATACCCTGAAATATTCATAGAAATATCTAGATGGTCAAGTTATGAAAATTTAATATGTTATATTCCTTCCAAAATTTGGAATTTTCACCATAAAAAGAAAAAATTAAGTAAAAGGTGTCGATACTGAGGCAATATATAGCTCTCACTCTCCCATGAACTCTTAATGATGATCCCATGTTTCAAAATCTCTGAATATAATGAAACGGTCTTCCTTTTTTGGGGTATATCCCATTCATCCTTGATAAACATTTGGTAAATCATGAAGGTAGCTCCATCATCGATGTATAACTCACACAATTCAACAATGTATTATGATTCATGAACATATCTAATCAGTTGCGACATAAATTGTATTTCATGTACATATTCCAACTACAGTGGGAGGACCTAATGGTAAGAATCCATGAAAACCCTATATTGTATATTGAATATTCCAACAAACCTTGAAGACAGTCTTCTAAAATTACAAAATCTAAAAAATAATTATACTATAGAGACACATAGGAAGGCACAAAATTTATTATCGAACTCTGAAAGACTATAAAATATACCCACATAAGATCTATGCTAAATCATATCTGTCCAAATATAATCATGGATCACCATAACCATCTACATTATCTCATCAAATTATTATGTTTCAAAAATAGAGGTATATACAATAACATAAAAACAATAGGATTACCTTTGTAGACTCCATAAAATGCATGTAATGGTTCAATGTTTATTTTGGAGTGATTATTGCTACTATCGGTTTACTCAACAATTTTAAGTGATCCTCCATGATCTAGTTGAATTCTATCGTTCAAGATTGTAGTATATCATCCAAAACAAGGATTATTTGTCCATATAGCCAAATGAATGGGGGTGAATCAATGTAATCAACTGTAATTGGGTAATGAAATAAATTAGGAACCTTCTTCGTAACCATGGAATGAACTGATCATAAATGTTTAAGATGATCATTTGTGGTATTCTGTTATGTTGTAATGTTTATTGTAGGTAAAAACATCCCAATTCTAAACTAAACTCAACTCCTTGAGGGAATAAAATATTTTGGACTTGTTAATACAATAAATAGTTACGTACAATGAATTATTTCCTCCATATGTTTATAATACCTATATTATAAAGTCTATAACTATGACATTCTACATCTATTTTGGGATCCAAAGGGCTTCGCAAAAACATGTCATAAGATGGTATTCAGAAATTACTATGACAACCCATATCTTAAATACATCATAAATAATTATTAATCACATAATGAGACACATAAAAACTGAAAACCCATATGAATTTTACTATATTTGTGAAATTTGTCACATATCATAAAAATGTAAAACAAATAAAATAACATTAAAAAACACTAAAACATGCCCTTTAATCTTCTCTTGATATTATATAACATAAAGAGACAACCATGGGGAATACATATTAATGGGATGAGTGATAAATATTAGTGAGGGAATAATTAACCTAGAAACTACATTAATGTAGTAAAATCTAGTCAACAAGTATGTCAATATAACATATGTGGTGTTAAAATCATAAACATGAGAAACGAATCAGGATATATGATGATACCCTAATGGTGACATGGGAATATAGAAACAACATAAAACTAAACATCAAAATCATATGTAAAGGATAATCACCATTTTATACTAACATATTGTTTTTCAGATAACCTAAATGAACCACACATAGAATCAAATGAGATGAAAATATTACCCAATGTGTTAGAGAGAAATTTAATTTGGGAAACTCCTATCACATTCAAAATATGTGTATTCATATGTGTACCAAATATTTAAAACAATATGATGATATATTTCATCACTTTTTATCCAACGATAAAAGATTTTAGGTCAAAAATATGGAATTAAGAAATCAATTATAAATAATAGATTCTAATTTAATAAACATGAATGAATACGATGATGGGTATTCATAAAAAATATGTTTGGAATAAAAATTGGAATCATAATTTTAGTATCATTATGGGTATATATAAATATTCATGGAAGGGTTTAATTATAAAAAAAATTAATATATGAAAAAGATTAAATCATGTATATATATATTTAATGTAGGATGTGTAAAACATGTCCTAATAATAACAATTGGAAATCAAAAGGAATGAAATATAAAAGTTATTAAATAAATAGTATATGTAAAGGATCGCATTCATTGAGATGAAACTTCTAAAATAAATAGGAGAGATACTTAATATCATGTGAAAACCATGGGAGGGAAATTTAGAAGGTTTTTAGGAGTAATATAGTGTGGTAACCATTTTAATTGATGAGGAATGGGAGGATGGGAGGTTTTATATCAATATAGAGGATAATTCTTCATTAGCACCAAAACATTTATCTTGGACACTATATGATAAATTAATCAAAAAAACACTTCTCAATGTTATTTCAAATGATATCAACCAAATAAGAGTAAATTTAATTATTTTAGATGTCTAAAAACATATATTCTTAAAAATAATTCCCTTGTTAAGGTGGATATGAGCCATGTTTCTAATTAATAATTCTTAAATATATACAATATATTGTTGGTCTTGGTAGAATAAATAATGTTTTATATAATTAATAAATAACATATATAATAAATTATTTTAAAAGAGAAACATAATTATTTTCATGTAGGAAAAATATAGTGTTTATTAAATAAATTTATTTCTTTTATGATGTTACAATACATATAGTAAAATTATATAATATTTAATTTTTCCAAAAAACAATCGACATTATTGATAATTATTAACAAATAACTAATGGAAAATTTCTCTATAGAACATTCACCAGATGAGTCATCCAGTTTCTCAAAATTTGTTCTATAGTATCAAGAATTATGATAAGCTATACACAATAATACAGATTGGGTTCCAGTTCTAATTCTTCATATGTGATTATATGTGTTGGGTCAGGCATGCATTTTCTCTACAGTGATACATGGAACACATTATAAACTTTGGAGAGACTTGAAGGCATTGCCAAATGATAAGCTACAACTCCAATTCGTTCTAGAATTTCGAAAGGTATGTTGAACCTAAGACTCAATTTACTCTTCTTACCGAAACATATGACATCCTTAAATGGATATACCTTCCGGAAAACATGGTCTCTTACTGGAAATTTCAAATCCTTCCTTTTTTTCCATAGCGCTATTTCTTAAATTGGGCTGCTTTGATGTGGTTTTAGATGATATTGAGATTTTCAATTTTTTACTCAAAAAGTTCTGGTCCTATGAGTTTTATTTCACCAATGTCATCCCAAAAATTACGTGAGCGGAATCCCTTTCCATTTAACTCTTCATATGGTGCCATCTGAAAACTTGAATGGAAGCTGTTGTTATAAGAAAATTCTACCAAAGGTTAATATTGATCCCAAATAACATGAATATCATGTGAGCAAGATGTCAAAATGTCTTCTAAGGTTTGAATAGTCAGTTTTGATTATCAATCAGTTTGAGGGTGGTAGGAAGTTCTCAAATGATGTTCAGTATTCATGGCCTTCAGATGAATTTTCCAGAATCCTGATGTAAAATGGGGATCATGATCAGAATCAACCAATAGGGTTAGACCATGGATTCTTACAACGTCATTAATATATAGTTTTTGTAGATGTTGAAGTGGTAAATCTACTCTTATTGTATGAAAATGTGTTGATTTGGTAAGATGATCAACAAATACCTATATTGCATCATTCTTTCTAGGAGTCTTTCATAGTCCCTTGATAAATTCCATCTTAATATCATCCCATTTCCACTTAGGTATGGGAAGTGGTTGTATTACACTTATAGTATGTTGACATCCATATTTCACTTGTTGACAAACAATACATCTTGACACAAAATTAGCAATCTCCCTCTTCATGTTGTCCCACCAAAAATGTTTCTTCAAACCTCTATATATCTTGGTTATCTCAGGGTGTATAGTGAAATTGGATCTATGGGAATCATCAAAAAATTCCATTTTTAGATCAGGTATACTGGGAAAACCAAGACTCTTCCCATATTTCAAAATTCAATCTTCATATATGAAGTCACTCAATCTACCATCATTTACAGTTTTAATCTTTTTTTGAAACTCCTCATCATGAGTCTAAGAACTTTTTATCCTTTCTATTAATGATGGTTTTGCAACGATTTGAATAATTATTTATGTTTCACTATCAATGGTTTTTTTAATATCGATAATTATTAGATCCTTGAAAATAAGATCCCTTTCAACTCTCATCGTGTCCAAAAATCCACGATCCTTTATGATCAAATCATCTCTACCTTATTTTTCATTCCCCTGGTGGTAGTTTCTGGTGAAATAATAATCCTTGTGTTGGTAAATCCATATCCTTTGCTTCATGATGAGTTATTTTTGTGAGAAAACATATGTCAAACTCTTCAGATCATTATAAATGTTACATTTTTCAACATAGAGTTAGGGTTTTCATATCTTCAGTGGAAAGATTTAAGCTACTAACACAAGATCATTAGTGGGATAGTCTTACTCATGAATTATTAGTTATCATGATGCATATTCAATAACTCTATCATTCATGCATAAGCGCACAACAATGTACTTTTTGTGAGTCATTACTATAAATAACAAACCCATCAATCCCGGATGATAGATTCAATATAGGGGCATTGAATAATAATTTCTTTATTTCATCAAGACATTCACCATAATCTTTTTTCAAAACAATTTAGAACTGTTTATGTGTGAGCTTGGTTAATGAGTTAGCCAACCGGGAAACATTTTGGACGGAACATTGATAATAACATGCAAAACCAATGAAACTGCACACCTCAGTTTCACTCGATGGTGAGAGCCATTCTTCGAATTCCTTCATCTTTGATCATTCAACAAAGATTCCATCCTTAGAGACTATATGGATATGGAAGGAAATCTCCTGATGCCCGAATTCACAATTTAAAAACATCCCATATAATTCATTTCTTCTGATGGGTTTCAGAATAGTGCACAAGTGATTTTCATTATTTTTGTACCTTTTTTAGTATACCAAGATATAATCGACAAATACAACAACAAATTCATTATGATATTCCTTCAAAACTCTATTCATTATATCCATGATGACAGAGGTTGAATTAGAAAGTCAAAAAGGCATTACTGTAAACTTTTAATGCCCATACTGGGTTTGAAATGTTGTTTTCGGAATGTCTTCCATCTTCACACACAACTGATGATATCCAGATCAAAGATCAATCGTCAAAATATATTTATCTTCATGAAGATGGTCAAATATATCATCATTATGAAGTAGGGGATACTATTTCTTTATTGTTATACCATTGATCTCCATGTAGCCAATTCACAACCTCATAGATCCATCTTCCTTCATAACAAAAAGGACATGGGCTCCCCACGGAGAAACACTATGGAGAATTAATCTTTTATTACTCAATTCCATTAGTTTTTTCTTTAGTTCGACTAATTCCACAGTGGCCATTCTATAAGGGGTCTTTGTTATAGGTCATGAACCAGGAATTAAATCAATGGAAAACTCATTTTCTCATTCTGGAGGATGTCCAGGTAAATCCATTGGAAACACATCAACATATTCTTGCACAATCATAACGTCCTCTATTCGAACATTATTTTCTTCACCCATAATAATTTCATTCTATTCCTCCATTGATAAATTAATTTAGTTGAGCTACTAGGGGTGGATCTAGATACAAATTATATGGTGATGTTTCCGCCCTAAAAATAACATGCTCTTTATCATCCTAAAAAACTGTAACCACTTTAAGAACACATTTTTTTCTGAAAAAGACTTTGGAATATTCGTGATATTATTCTAGAGCAGTGCCATCAGACGGAATGCAATTCCGAGCCACGGTGTGGCCGGAAATAAGTTTTCAGTGCGTTCACACTAGAAACACCAAATAAAGATGCAACTCCTAAACAGTGATCTGGATCAGAAGTCTTATTGTACGGATGGGTCTGGAATGGGGTGTTTACCATAGTAATGACAAAAAGCATTTCGGCGCGGGACATTTGGACCCCTCGCACTCTTCCAGAATGTTAAATGGGGAAATTAATTAATTAATTAATTCATTTAATGGTTATACACATGTATCTCTTAATCGGTGGCTCAGATAGGAAAACTAAGCGTGTTGTTGAGTTCGGAGTGTGCTGTTTACCCTAGGTGGGGTGTAATCTTTCTGGGCGCGGGCCGTCTGTGAAAAATGGCCCCAGGGGCATTTTTATAATTTAGTGGCCCGTGGCGTTGCTTTTAAAACTTTTGAACAGGGCTTCAGATTAAAAGTTTGAGGCCGTCTTTGTGCTCGGGAGGTGGTGTTTACCCTAGGGGAGGCTTAACCTCAACCATGTCGAATGTTTTGGGCACAAGTTAGATTGGGGGTTAAATTAATTAAAATTTTAATTAATTTTCTTTTCTTATTTAATACATAACACCACCCCTCTCCTTCCACATTTCCCCTTCCCACTGGTATAAGAGATCAACCAAGGAGGATCCCCCCTCCTCTCCTCCACCTCTCCAAGGCGGCATGGCGAACCGATGGATCCCTCACAGTAGAGCTTCGGGCAATTCCCACGAGGTAGGAGATCGTTGATTTGTTTTTAATTTCATATATCCTAATTTGACCTCAATTTTTATTGTCGATTCTCTGTCAAAACATCGATCAAAGCCCATAATTGTGTAGCACCTATTCTGGTCTATCCAATGCATCTTTCGGATTTAAAATTCGAGTTCCGACGTGCTCGCGGTCTTCTGCCGAAATCACCGGGTTTTTGATGTTTTCCAACCGGTTTTGGGGGTTCCGGTCGTCTAGTGCGGCGGTCCGGCGAGTTGGCGCGACGGCGCGGCAGTGCTCCAGGGGGGTTGTCGGCAGCGGGTGAGGGCGTTGCAGGCCGGTGGAGGCGCTAGAGAGCGCAGGCGGCCGTGGGGCATTTCGGTGGAGTGGAGGCCGACCGAGGTGGGTATTCAGTGGCAGGGAGGAGCTTTGGGGAGCGAGGCTGCTACGACGGTCCGCTTGGGAAGCAGGCGGCGTTGGTCGGGCGAGGCAGCAGGGGGAGCCTGCAGGCGAGCAGGGTTGGATGAGGAGGACCGACCAGCTTTTTCCTGTCGCTGTGCATGAGAGAAGACCGGGGTCTACGGACCCCAGCTAGCCAACAAGGACCCGCAAGCTGCGAGTCCTAATGGGAGAAGAAGACCGGCCATTCAGCCGATCTGGTTTTGTTTTAAAAAAAATAATGGTTTATAATAATAATAATATTATTATTATTATTATGAAAATGATTTTCATATCATAAATGGAGTCCTATATGGGCACCATCTGCCGCAAAGCATCCCATAAATTATGATGATCCTTTTGAGAAGGTTTTAGGAATTTTAAATTCCCGAAACGAGGGGCCTCAGAGGTGCGATACGTATGTAAGTGAATTGAAGTTTTCCGAGGGATCTTGTTTTGGACGGTGCAGACACGTCCAACATCTGTTTTGAGCGCCGTCAGCGGCGTTGGGACCCTTGTGCTGAGGCGGACATTTCAAATGTACTTTCAGGCGTTGAAGCTGGAGTTGAGGTGTGGGTCCCACGACCCGTCTGTTGAGCTGTGATCAGCATTCCGTAACATTATCATCAGACGTCTGTTCGGGGCGTGCGAGGAGTCGATTTTGGGTGTTTTTCCGACGTAATTTCATTACTACAGTATTCCCGCTTTAATTATGTATGATGGTGCGGGCCCCACGAGGTCCGTTTTGGGAGTTGACGACGATTTTCCAGCTTTATCACCGGGTGTCCATTTTGGACAAGTGATTAGTCAAACATGTGTACTTTTTCGAGAGGATCACAACTGCGCGATCCATGATTTGTGTTTTGGGACCGGGATGCAGGTCCCACGTAGCATCACTCGTGTGCGGTGCGCTGGAATGCATCTTTTCTCCAGATATCTGTTGCACTCAAGTGAGCAGTCCTTTTGACGTGTTTTCCCAAGGGGATCGCAATGGTGCATTGCACCCAACTATTTTTGGGGTCGAGTTTCGAGATCACTGGATGTCGTTCTGGCATAAAGCGGTGTTGGACGACTTTTCCTTCGGATATCCGTTTGAAGCGAGTAATTAGTTGATCTCGAACATTTTTCTACGTGGATTACAACGGTGTAATATCTTCAGGTGAGAGGAGCCTTTTATGAGATCTTATTAAATGTGGAAATGTGAAGGTTCCCCTTGGAAGTCATTCTACCGTATTTTTAGCAGACCCTTGGCGTGTGATCACGTTCACTCTTGGGAGAGTGAGGTAATGCTTGAGGAGATGTAGTTGGCCATGCCTGGTCTGATGAGGTGGCATGTTGGAGTTGTTACGGCTACACCTTCAGGTTAACTATGGGTGCCATGTGCGTGTTAGCCTTTTGTCTAGAGACATGGAATACTCTGGGAGTATACGGGAACATTTGTAGGTACATGTTGATGTTGGTACCTAAGAATGTTTGTGCTCTTGGTTGGGGTTGACTTGGGGTCACATGTCCTGTGGGCCCCATGTGTGTGTTGTGTTCTACTTTATGTACTATTGACCTCTCATGTCGTAGAGGGACCCTCTGTTCTCGTATGTTGACCAACAGGGTTGAGTTGTTTTCCCCTTGTCTTGTTCTCTCCTATTGACAAGCAGGGTTGAGTTTTCCTTTGGTTATGTTCTCATCTGGCCGACAGAGATGGTTTGGTTCCTCTGTTTCTTCAGCTGTGATGGGTTTCAGTACCATGCTGTAGAGACCCGTATCTTGACGTACATTGACATTACATTACTTTTGCGGAATACTTAGTACATTACAAAAACACACACACAAGGACCGTAATAGTTTAGTGTCTTTGGAAACTCGGACAATAATCTTCTAATCGTGGTGAAAGATCTTCAAAATCTCCCATAAAGATCTTCCTTTTTTTACCTAAAACCTTTCTTTATATCCTGGGGAAAAGAAAACATAAAAGGGTGAGCTCAAATGCTCAGTAAGGGTAAACAAAATAAATATCAATCACATCATATTCATAAGAACATAGCATTTTGGAAATCATAACCTGCAAAAGAGAGCATAATTTCATAATCATGGGATAAATCATGGCAGTGAAAAAGTAATCCCAATAATCGTAACTTAAAACATGAAACTGTGTGGCATACACACATAATCATAGAGAATCATTTCTTGTTTGTCAAGACTAATTGCCAAGACTTTCTTAGTGGACAAAGTCCCTTTCTGAATCGAGTAACCCTCGTTTCAGTCCTGTTTCACTGAACCGGTATAACCTACCGTTCCAGCCCTGTCTATATCATGAGATATAAAATCTTTACCCAATGCATTGGAGGGAGATATAGGTCCCACCGATCTTATAATGAATCCTTTCTTATGTGTGCCACATAATCTTAAATCATACTTCATCGCATAACCCATGTAATAAAAATGGGATTCTTAAACAACATGACATCATAAAACAATTCATATAAGATAAAGGAATTCATAAAAATAATTCCATCACAACATGAACAAATCAATTTAATAATAGGGATAAAAACAGAACCCTTTATTATCTTATATGGAAAATAATTTTGATAAAACACTTGAACTACATTCTTGAGGAAAATATCCTTTCTTCTTCAAAAACATTTTTCCTTTCATAACATGTCATACAACTTTAAAATAAAAGAAGTTGATTAAAAATAAACTTGAAAACTTGTAATGGAAGCTTCTTGGAAACAATGTTTTAAATATCCATTCATTCCATATAAGTTAAAAAAACATTCTTCGTACTTTTGTCGGAAAAGTCAAAAAGTACCTCGTACGACAAAAGATTCCTTTCATACATATTACTAAAAACTCACCGAAGGGTAAAAATGGATTTAAAAAATTGTAGGTGGATGCAAATAATATTACATATTGATGAAACATGGATGTGGATGATAAAATACACCCCAGTGAATACTTACGAATAAACAATCTCGGATAAAAATGTGATTGTGATATTTCCCTTACCTTAGGTATGATTTGCTTTGTACGTGTCCTAAGCTCCTGTATAATGGTTTAAATAATGTCATTGACTTATTACAGAATCATATTCATTGTTATGATATCATATATGGTTCACTTATGACATTATATTACCCGTTCTTTTGTAAATTCCATGTTAAAGAAGCGTTTTGGGTAAAATCGTTTCTTTTATCGTAGGTGTTTTGACTTGTTGTTCTTGACATTATTATTACTTATATCATGATTTACTTACTTCCAAAATATAAAATATGATTTATATATCATATATATTCAGTATATATATATATATAATAGATAGATAAATGAAATGAAAAACACCGTTCATGGAGACGGTAGTCCGTACGTACGCATGAATGCTGTTTTCCTTTCCCTATTGTCTTGAATGGAAGTAAGTAGATGACATACATATATATATATATATACATAAATACAGTAGCTTTATAATGTCAAATATTTCATTATTATTTCTTATATATACTTTATAATCATTCTTAAATGGTTAACATGGAGAATGAATCTCATCGCGTCGTGGAGACGGTACTCCGTACGTACGCCCGAGCGATGATATCATTTCCATAAATATTGAATTGAATTGGAGTGGATTATACAATATATCAGAATCCATATTATGTTTTAATAACTGTGTATAGTTATTCTTTACACCTTTATACCCATCCATGTAAGGTGGTGGTGGAAAATAGATTACACCACGGCGTGGAGACGGTATTCCGTACGTACGCACGCGCGGTGATTTCTTTTTCCGTAGGATAGATAGATGGTGAAATAGGGTTGTTTCATACTTATAATAACATATCAGTATATGAGTGATACTGATGTTATTACTTCATAATGAAACAACCTAAGAAGAAGAAGTGGAAGAAGAAATAAAGATGAAAGAATTGGTAACGGTAATTACCTCTTCTTTGAAGCGCCTTTTAAAGACCTCCTCTTAGGGAACTAAAATTGGTCTTTGAGGAAGACCAGAACCTCTAGTATGTTGCTAGGGAAGTGGAGAAGAGATTTTGGCAGGGTTTGGCCGAGCTTGAGTGCTCAAATTGGTGTGAGGAGGAGGGGGAGGAGGTGCCCTTTTATAAGGGAGGAGAGGGGCACCTTAGGAATATCTCAAAATATTATTTTATATTAAAGTAAAAATCGGTTTATAATGGTTCCAAAGGGTCTTATTTCGAAGCTAAAGTGGGGATGGGTCGAAATACTATCAACCAATAGTATTTAGACAAGTTTAGGTTCTTATTTTAACCTTATCAATTAGATATAACTCTAAGTTAAATAATTTACCTTTTACCGTGTCTTTTTGTTTTCTTTCACTATATGGTTAATACACTTACTATAAAATGCCAAACGAACCCCAAATTGTTTATTATTAATATATATATCCTTATCTAAGTCATTTGGCCGAACCTTAGATTTTTAGGAATAAAATAACAATTAATAATATAATATTTGATTTAAAAACTATTTTGTGTCAATTATGACACTATTTGATATATGATTTTTGTGAAAGTCATAACAGAATTATATGTTCGAACCAAGTTCATTAAATCAACACTAATATATCATAGTAACCTAGAAAATTAGTTGAATTCATAAAAAGTCTCAAATTACATTCATTTTAGTATTTATAACATCAATTATGTTAATATTTCCTTAAAAGGGTAATTACTGCATCATCGTTGTGTCATAAATAAATTACTTTATTTAAAGTCTAAAAATTATAAATAAAATATCATTATATAGGAAAGCTTTTTAGATTTCTAATGAATATTTATAGTCGAATTTATCTTATGCATAACCCCATATTAAAAATGTTTTCGTGAATAAACTTTGATTTTAACTCTTTTAACTCTTCTTTGAATTAAATAAAAATAAATGTCCTAATCTAATCCAAGTGGGCCTAAATGATAATATTTTACACTTAAGGTTGTTTTTGGTCGAGATACACTTGTCCAATAGAATTAGGACATGTGTTAGGGTAATATTAATATCATTCTTACCCTTAATTACCCTATTTACTTTTAACCGTGGTAAATAAAAGTAAAAAGTTACTATTCACAAAAAATTATTTTCATCTCATTGAACCACATTTTACTTACTGACATCAACCGTGTCTCTCGGATTTTTGAAATTCCATTCACAGAAGCGGTAAAATTAAGTCTTTTGAAAAATTCAGTTTTTTAAATACCACTTAGTAGTTTCTCTATTCATCAAAAAATGAAGGTTTTCAGAAAAATGCCAAAATTTTATCCTAAGCTATATTTCATATTCCGAATTCAAAAATGAAGTCTATTTTACCAAATTCATAACATAGAAGTTGCATTAATTAATTTTATAATTAAATCTTGCTGTTAAAACAAATAGCGTGTTTTTAAGAAACAATATCTATCAAAAGATTGACACTTGTTTATGTCTGGTTTAAATGTGCAATTACATTCAATGACCAACATTGTATTAAATTGTAAAAATATATTCTAAATATACTTTAAAACTACTCCAATTATTAATTTATCACTATTAATTATTTCGATTAAAAAAGTTGTTTTTTAATTATAATTTAGTAATTTTCACTATTCATTAGAATATGAAAGTTATCCGAAATGTACCAAAATTTCACCATAGGCTAAATTCGATACTCCGAATCCAAAAATGAAGTTCATTTTGAAAAATAAGATTTACAGAATTTTAAAAAGTGGTTATTACTATTCAAACCAGCTAGTTTTAATAATATTTTAATAGCATATCGTTGTTTAGTGAAACTCGGTATTGCGTATTACACATGCTATCGAGGAAGGTCGTGATTGCGTGTAATGCAAGGAAAGTCAAGGATGCGTGTTGTGAAAGCTCCTAACACAAGACATTAAAAAGAATATTTTTTTATAAAATCTTGGGCTGTTACATTCTACCCCCCTTAAAATGAATTTCGCCCTCGAAATTCGTCGGGGTTATAAATGGTTTACTATTTGAAAGTTTCTTTAATAGAAACCCACATCGTAAAAAAGAATATCAAAACCAATCTTTAAAACCAAAAGTATGAAACGTAACGGTTACCCAAATAAACTAATCATTGGGTTTCCACATAGGTGAAAATATGGATATGGAAGAGAAATCTAACCATCATGTTCTGATGGAGAGTGGTAGAGAACATGGCTATGGAAAAGCCAATAATCACAAATCCATAAATTTGTGACGATATAAGGTACCATCTGATTCATCAGGTATAAGATCACTAGGACAACATTTTTGGTTTTCAAGATCATTTCCCTAAAGTTGAAAATTTTAATTGGAATAAATACTTTCTTTATTTTGGTACAATCTCACTATTGTTCGTCCCTAGAACAATTTCCACTTCATCTCTTAAATAAATGAAGTTGAATTTGTTATTCGTGAAGTGTTAGCAGATCATGTGATAGAATGACGGGTCATTCCATCTGTCTCAAACAAAAGATTAGCAAAAATTATATACATAAGTCGATCTATAGTGAGATTAATCATATATAGTTCCTAAAATGGACTTATACTTCTTATATCATACTGATTAATATAATAAAACTAGTTTCTACTAAACAGGGACTTCCTGTAGGCCAGTGGTAGGCGATAAAGGCCAGTCGCACTTCGGTTGTGGGTTCGATTCCCACAGCCTTGTCCGAAGCGATGGGCTGTCGCCCGTCCTGCAGGTTGTCCTTTTTCTAAAACTATATTACTATAACATCCCTTAAATAATATCGAAAAAACTTCTATCCTTAAACAATACTAACTTATGTCCAACATAATCCATTCCAATCTTTAGTCCTATCCATAATACTGCAGTCCATTCTCATAACATAGTGAAAACGATTACCAGAGATTTAATACCATCATTGATCCCCGTATATCATAAGATATATCTTGTTGGACACATTCCAACCATTCAAAGGCCTTAATCTTGTACTCTCTTGAATACCCATTGAACCTTAGTGAAAACTTGAATGCAGTTAAAAGTTAACACTTTCCACATACCAAAATCCTCAAAATTCTATATACTCAAACCATGATATCACTTAGTCCTTATATCAATCATGAGCTCATGAATACTGTTAAACATTTCATTTTCTCGTTTTCCCTTCATTATGCGCATAATATCTCAATCACTTTGAATACCACATTAGACCAATACATAAATATTCCAATATTTCATGATACAACATTATTTTGGAATCCCATTACATAAAAACTTAATCATTCCACCACATCGTTGTCATATTCAACATTGCCAATAGTGATCGCATGTGACTTCCCTTTGTCCTTTGCCTTAAGCGGTTGCTCATGTCGATCATCACTAACCCTTGGATTAGGGCATTTATTGGCATAATGTCCCATCTCCTTGCACTTGAAGCATTGAAGTGTTGGTTGTGCGTTCTCTGCAGTGTTTTCTTTATTCACTTCATTAGAATCCTTTTTTCCATTACTTCGACACTCAGCTGCTCGATGACCTTATTTTCCACACTTAAAACATTTTCTAGTCCCTTTTAGACAATCTCCACCATGCTTCTTTCCACACTTTGTTCATAAGGAAACATCCATCTTCTTTTCACCATTATTCTGAGATTTCTCCTTGAACTTCATCTTTCGTTTCTTGTCAAAACCATGAGATGGATATGTAACACCAACTTCCATTTCTACCTTGATAGCACAACGCACAATTTCTTCATATCTACTGAAGTCTCTTATAGCTAATGCCCTTCGAAGACTTGGTTTTAAGCCACTGAAAAATCGATCAACTTTACTTTCAGGTTGGATGATAATGCCAGATGCATACCTTGCAAGTCTTGTAAAATTCGCTTCGTATATACCAACAGATTCATCATCCTTTTGCTTTAGTTCAAGAAACTCCTTCTCCATCTTCGTTTGAAGAATACGAGGGAAGTAATTACTAAAAAACAAGTTCTTGAACTCGTCCCATTCCATGGAATCAATTTCATCTCTTTGCCTCGTATTCTTGATAAGATTCCACCATTGATCAGCTTCACCTTCCAAACGATATACTGCTAAGATGACTTTATCATGTTCAGAACATTTAAGAACTGAAAATATCTTTTCAGTAGTACTAATCCATTGTTCAGCAACTAATGGATCAGTAGACCCACTGAAAGAAGGCGGACGCTGCCTCATGAAGGATTCAACAGAATGTTTCTCCTTCCTTTTCTCGTTTGGAAGTCCTGCATGATTCATAGCTTGAGAAAGTTGTGTGAGCATGGCTACAAGATTTTGCATTCCAGCTCCCATATCTTTTGGTTGCTCAGGGGGACAATCATTTCATTGTCCATTGCATTGATCAACACGGTTCCTTCGGGTTCCAGCCATTGTCTAAAACCCCAAAAGAATAGTGTGAGAGGCAAAAATCATGCTAGGGAAAACAACATAATAAAGGGGTAGTACCCTCAATATCTAACATCTTAGGTTAAATTCTAAGATCGTTAGAGCAATTCTAGGACTATAACCTATACATATACTTAACCTTAGAGACATCCCTAGACATACCTTAGAAATATCTCTAGGGATCTCACTAACGTTTTCGCATCCTAGTTTCCAAAGGTTGACTAAACCTTTCCTCTGATACCAACTGTAGAGACCCGTATCTTCATGTACATTGACATTACATTACTTTTGCGGAATACTTTGTACATTACAAAAACACACACACAAGGACCGTAATAGTTTAGTGTCTTAGGAAACTCGGAATATAATCTTCTAATCGTGGTGAAAGATCTTCAAAATCTCCCATAAAGATCTTCCTTTTTTTACCTAAAACCTTTCTTTATATCCTGGGGAAAAGAAAACATAAAAGGGTGAGCTCAAATGCTCAGTAAGGGTAAACAAAATAAATATCAATCACATCATATTCATAAGAACATAACATTTTGGAAATCATAACCTGCAAAAGAGAGCATAATTTCATAATCATGGGATAAATCATGGAAGTGAAAAAGTAATCCCAATAATCATAACTTAAAACATGAAACTTTGTGGCATACACACATAATCATAGAGAATCATTTCTTGTTAGTCAAGACTAATTGCCAAGACTATCTTAGTGGACAAAGTCCCTTTCTGAATCGAGTAACCCTCGTTTCAGTCCTATTTCACTGAACCGGTATAACCTACCGTTCCAGCCCTGTCTATCTCATGAGATATAAAATCTTTACCCAATGCATTGGAGGGAGATATAGGTCCCACCCATCTTATAATGAATCCTTTCTTATGTGTGCCACATAATCATAAATCATACTTCATCGCATAACCCATGTAATAAAAATGGGATTCTTAAACAACATGACATCATAAAAAAATTCATATAAGATAAAGGAATTCATAAAAATAATTCCATCACAACATGAAAAAATCAATTTAATAATAGGGATAAAAATAGAACCCTTTATTATCTTAGATGGAAAATAATTTTGATAAAACACTTGAACTCCATTCTTGAGGAAAATATCCTTTCTTCTTCAAAAACATTTTTCCTTTCATAACATGTCATACAACTTTAAAATAAAAGAAGTTGATTAAAAATAAACTTGAAAACTTGTAAAGGAAGCTTCTTGGAAACAATGTTTTAAAAATCCATTCATGCCGTATAAGTTAAAAAAAACATTCTTCGTACTTTTGTCGGAAAAGTCAAAAAGTACCTCGTACGACAAAAGATTCCTTTCATACATATTACTAAAAACTCACCGAAGGGTAAAAATGGATTTAAACAATTGTAGGTGGATGCAAATAATATTACATATTGATTAAACATGGATGTGGATGATAAAATACACCCCAGTGAATACTTACGAATAAACAATCTCGGATAAAAATGAGATTGTGATATTTCCCTTACCTTAGGTCCGATTTGCTTTGTACGTGTCCGAATCTCCTGTATAATGGTTTAAATAATGTCATTGACTTATTACAGAATCATATTCATTGTTATGATATCATATATGGTTCACTTATGACATTATATTACCAGTTCTTTTGTAAATTCCATGTTAAAGAAGCGTTTTGGGTAAAATCGTTTCTTTTATCGTAGGTGTTTTGACTTGTTGTTCTTGACATTATTATTACTTATATCATGATTTACATACATCCAGAATATAAAATATGATTTATATATCATATATATTCAGTATATATATATATATATAATAGATAGATAAATGAAATGAAAAACACCGTTCATGGAGACGGTAGTCCGTACGTACGCATGAACGCTGTTTTCCTTTCCCTATTGTCTTGAATGGAAGTAAGTAGATGACATACATATATATATATATAAATAAATCCAGTAGATTTATAATGTCATATATTTCATTATTATTTCTTATATATACTTTATAATCATTCTTAAATGGTTAACATGGAGAATGAATCTCATCGCGTCGTGGAGACGGTAGTCCGTACGTACGCACGAGCGATGATATCATTTCCATAAATATTGAATTGAATTGGATTGGATTATACAATATATCAGAATCAATATGATGTTTTAATAACTATTTATTGTTATTCTTTACACCAGTATACCCATCCATGTAAGGTGGTGGTGGAAAATAGATTACACCACGGCGTGGAGACGGTATTCCGTACGTACGCACGCGCGGTGATTTCTTTTTCCGTAGGATAGATAGATGGTGAAATAGGGTTGTTTCATACTTATAATAACATATCAGTATATGAGTGATACTGATGTTATTACTTCATAATGAAACAACCTAAGAAGAAGAAGTGGAAGAAGAAATAAAGATGAAAGAATTGGTAACGGTAATTACCTCTTCTTTGAAGCGCCTTTTGAAGACCTCCTCTTAGGGAACTAAAATTGGTCTTTGAGGAAGACCAGAACCTCTAGGATGTTTCTAGGGAAGTGGAGAAGAGATTTTGTCAGGGGTTGGACGAGCTTGAGTGCTCAAATTGGCGTGATTAGGAGGGGGAGGAGGTGCCCTTTTATAAGGGAGGAGAGGGGCACCTTAGGAAAATCTCAAAATATTATTTTATATTAAAGTAAAAATCAGTTTATAATGGTTCCAAAGGGTCTTATTTCGAAGCTAAAGTGGGGATGGGTAGATATCCTATCAACCAATAGTATTTAGACAAGTTTAGGTTCTTATTTTAACCTTATCAATTAGATTTAACTCTAAGTTAAATAATTTAACTTTTACAGTGTCTTTTTGTTTTCTTTCACTATATGGTTAATACACTTACTATAACATGCCAAACGAACCCCAAATTGTTTATTATTAATATATATATCCTTATCTAAGTCATCTGGCCGAACCTTAGATTTTTAGGAATAAAACAACAATTAATAATATAATATTTGATTTAAAAACTATTTTGTGTCAATTTTGACACTATTTGATATATGATTTTTGTGAAAGTCATAACAGAATTATATTTTCGAACCAAGTTGATTAAATCAACACTAATATATCATAGTAACCTAGAAAATTAGTGGAATTCATAAAAAGTCTGAAAGTTCATTCATTTGAGTATTTATAACATCAATTATGTTAATATTTCCTTAAAAGGGTAATTACTGCATCATCGTTGTGTCATAAATAAATAAATTTATTTAAAGTCTAAAAATTATAAATAAACTATCATTATATAGGAAATCTTTTTATCTTTCTAATGAATATTTATAGTCGAATTTATCTTATGTATAACCCCATATTAAAAATGTTTTAGTGAATAAACATTGATTTTAACTCTTTTAACTCTTCTTTGAATTAAATAATAATAAATGTCCTAATCTAATCCAAGTGGGCCTAAATGATAATATTTTACACTTAAGGTTTTTTTTGGTAGAGATACACTTGTCCAATAGAATTAGGACATGTGTTAGGTTAATATTAATATCATTCATACCCTTAATTACCCTATTTACTTTTAACCGTGGTAAATAAAAGTAAAAAGATACTATTCACCAAAAATTATTTTCATCTCATTGAACCACATTTTACTTACTGACATCAACCGTGTCTCTCGGATTTTTGAAATTCCATTCACAGAAGCGGTAAAATTAAGTTTTATGAAAAATTCAGTTTTTTAACTACCACTTAGTAGTTTCACTATTCATCAAAAAATGAAGGTTTTCAGAAAAATGCCAAAATTTCATCCTAAGCTATATTTCATATTCCGAATTCAAAAATGAAGTCTATTTTACCAAATTCATAACATAGAAGTTGCATTAATTAATTTTATAATTAAATCCCGCTGTTAAAACAAATAGCGTGTTTTTAAGAAACAATATCTATCAAAAGATTGACACTTGTTTATGTCTGGTTCAAATGTGCAATTACATCCAATGACCAAAATTGTATTAAATTGTAAAAATTTATTCTAAATATACTTTAAAACTACTCCAATTAATAATTTATCACTATTAATTATTTCGATTAAAAAATTTGTTTTTTAATTATAATTTAGTAATTTTCACTATTCATCAGAATATGAAAGTTATCCGAAATGTACCAAAATTTCACCATAGGCTAAATTCGATACTCCGAATCCAAAAATGAAGTTCATTTTAAAAAATAAGATTTACAGAATTTTAAAAAGTGGTTATTACTATTCATACCGGCTAGTTTTAATAATATTTTAATAGCATATCGTTGTTTTGTGAAACTAGGTATTGCGTATTACACACGCTATCGAGGAAGGTCGCGATGGCGTGTAATGCAAGGCAAGTCAAGGATGCGTGTTGTGCAAGCTCCTAACACCAGACATTAAAAAGAATATTTTTTTATAAAATCTTGGGCTGTTACAATGCCCCTTTCACCGGACTGCAGAAACATTTGCGACTACGAGTGTTTTTATATTGTGGGTTTCTTTCCCACTTTCTGTGATGAGTTGACTAAGTCCTCGTCGACAGTGACTCAGCAGATTGAAGCGTGATCGCCCTGAGAGGCTTGGGGAGTTTCTCCTGACCCTGCATGTTCCCTAGTAGAGTTCATGAGGATTTGGTGTGACCAACACTTTACGCGGGCACCGACCCTCTACCTAGGAGGTTTTTTCCAGCAGGTACGGGGTTGTTACCAGCTGGGCTGAGGATGTTTCGAACCGTGATCATCAATTCTACCATCTAGTAGGGATGGCCAGTGGGTTACCATCCAGGAGGGGCAGCCAGTACATAAGTGTTCACCGAGGAGTACCATCCAGCAGGGATGGCCAGAGCGGTTCCGGGTTTACCTTCAGTGGGGCTGGGCAGTGGTCCCCAATGCCAGTTTTACCTAGAACTGGGCTGGGAAGTGGTCCCCGATGAAGGTTCCGAGCCTCTCTCCAGTGGAGTACCATTTTTCGGGAATGGACATTAAGACTCATAAACGACTTTAGCCGGGTCTCCATCCAGTGGATTACCCTTTTGCGGGAATGGGCAGTGTGGCACCCATCGAATCTTGTCGGGTCTCCCTATAGTGGGAACCCGTCGACTTCCAGGGACCCTCCAGCGGGGCTGGGTATGGGGGTCGCATGTCGACTTTGACGAGACCTCTTGATTGGGTGGCAGTGGCGAGGTGTGGTTTGACGTACCCCCAGAACTCTCAAGTATGAGGGGCGCATTCCCCATCGAGACGCGACCTTGTGATGCGACCTAAAACCGTGCGGGCGAGTCAGTGCCACCCAAAGTGGATAGTTTCGAGTTGTGGTGATTTGATCCCTTGACTTGCAGTTCCGAGCAGACGTGCGAGAAGCTAGGCGTCGATGGTGTTTCCTTCTGGGACTGTTGGCTACTCACTTTCTTGGGCTGATCTACGAGATGTAGATCCCCTTACGATCTTTTTTGGGATTCTTGTTTGAGAATATGGATAGGTATATGCCTTGTCCAGTACCCAATTCTTGGGTTTGGTTACTCTCCATCCAGGGGAGGTGAAGACACACGGGGTATGCCGCAAGCTTTTCATGGCTAGCTTCTCGTGGTTGGACAAGTCTACTCTCCTGCTATAGGTGGCGAAGACTCGATAAGATGTTCATCTTCTCACTGCTTCTAAATCCTTGTGTTGGGACAAATCTACCTCTTTTCTCTTATTCGGTTGAGCTGGACTCTCTACCGTACTCTTTACTGTACTATATTGTACTCTTTTTCTTTTCCTTGTTCGATCTACTGCTCACCCTTCAGTACCTCTTTCGTTGCTCCCTCAAGCCTTCAGGTTACCCTACTGAGTATTTCTATGCTCACCTCTTCTTGGGCTTTGCCCGCACATGGTGTGCCCTTGCGGACGACGGACAGGTTGGTCGTGACTTCAGCAGAGCATAAGAGTTTGGGTGTTGGGTCCGCATGCGGTGGTCGGAGTAGGGTTTCAGGTGAGGGACCCTTCCAGCTGTTTTTCTTTTGTTTACCTTTTTCCGGGATGTGGCACTTTTTGGTTGTGCCCATTTTTTTCTCCTTTTCTTTTCAGTTTACCTTCAGATTTTACTTTTTACTTTTATAGGTCAATGCACATTGTGGTTTTTTATAGCATTTGGTTCATTTCTTTTCGTTAACTCTGCACTTTTTCATTGAGTGTGTTGCATGTGTGTGTACAGGTACTTAAGAAAAGGTCTCCCCGAGTTGTAGTGCCATCGACACTGGTCGCCAGCCCCTATCCTATTGAGGTGGGCTTGGGGTATTTGCGGCTCGAGCCCGAGTAGGGTCAGGTTGTGACAAAGTGGTATTAGAGGTGGTTTGTTCCTTAGGACACTATTTGGACATCCCTAAAAAAAGGAATTGGTTGGGATTTTGGGAAACTGTGTTAACATGTCTTGAGAGTGGCTCTCAGGTCCGGGAGTCCAGTGATGGTACAACGGCCGACATATCCATTCACCATGACCTTGATAAACCACTTGTCGGCTCAGCATACTGAGACACTTGTTGTAGGGAAAATTGGTTTTTGAATCACATAGGATTGAGTCTTTGACTGTCCATATTGAAGCAGCTCCCCATAGTTGTTTTTGTTGTTGTTGTTGTTGTGGTATGCATATATGCTCATCTGACCGCGGAAGATCTTGATAATATTCATGATGTTTCTGCGAAGAAAGTCATCCAGGATACTAGCATCGGTTCATAACGACGACCCTATGAGCCACGATGCCACAGTCCAGGACCAATCAGGCGAGCCCCTTTCTCCGGGTGGTCCGGTAGCAACACCACTACCTGTTGAGCAGCAGATAGCTTCAGTAGAGCAGAGGAGGCTTGAGCACGGGTTGAGTGTTCTCCATGAGTTCAAGTGACAGAGACCGCTGAGGTTCAGTGGTGAGCCAGACCCTCAGGAATCAGATGTTTGGCTAGAGACAGTGGTTCACCTTTTCAGTCTTGTTCAAATGCCGACAGATCTTATGGTGGATTTGGAATCCATCCTTTTTCATGGAGCATCTTGGCATTGGTTGAATCTAGTGACTCAGTTTTTTGACGAGTCATATCTTTCGTGGTGCGACTTTCAGTTTTTGTATCAAGAGGAGTTTTTAGCCTCCATCTTACACTCCGTTCGGATTCAGGAGCTCCTGTAGTTTTAGCAGGGAGGGATGATAGTGGTCGAGTATGCATCCAGTTTCGCAGACCGTGCACGCTTTTACTCGGACTTGGTCCATGAAGAAAACATCCGAGTGCAGAAGTTTGACCAGGGTCTCCGCAGAGAGATTAGTGTTTTCATAGTACACTTGGGAATTCCCACTTATACCGGGGTTCTAGAGTAGGCGTTGTTTACATAGATCACCCTGTCACGCTCTACAGTTGGTGGTGGCAGCTGGCTCGAAAGAGTTGAGACGTCTTCCGCAGCTAGCGGGCTTCAGGTGATAGAACCTCGACGCAGGCGGCTTTTTGACCACTGAAGTCAGGGGTGTGGTCGTACACCATAGTGGTTCTAGAGGGAACCAGTGAAACCCATAGAGATTCGGTGCTATGCTTGCGATGGGCGAGGTCACTTGGCACAAGACTGCCCGACTAGGCATGCAGAGAGCTTCGGGCAGGCAGCAGGTGCGCCGCCACGACGGAGGCAGCGCTGTGATCGGAGTAGAACCCCGAGAGGTGGTGATATCAGAGGATCGGGAGGAGCTGGTAGTGGGGGATGACCTTAAGAGGTCTTCCCATCACCACTAGGTGGTCCATGTCAGGCTCTGGGAGCTCAAAGTTGGGACCGCGGACAATAGTGAGCTTTGGATGTCTACGATCCTGCAGATCATGAGGTGATAAGAGGTACACTCTACTGCTCTTTTAATTTTTGCAGTAGAATTGTTAGAATCTCTGTGTGAAATTATTTTATCTCTACTCCTTGTTTGAGTTTTTAACAGGGTGGCGCAGGGTGTCGGTTAACCCTATGTTAGTAAGGTAAAACGAATGAGACCTTTTTCTCTAGTCGATGGTGTCGACTACTTCTCCTTTAGAGCGTTTATGAGAGCCTTGGTTGTGGGACATCAATTAAGTAACCTTGCGTGACTAGATATCCTGTGGTGTTTCACTATATGGATATTTTGAAAGAGGGAATCACCACGCCTTGATTCGGGTGCGAGTGGTGATTCTAGTCAAGGTGTTTGACTTAGGGGTTCGGTCGGGGAAGTGAACTACCCTAGGGGACCTTTGGGCCATTTGAGACCTTGCGAAAGGATGTAGAGGTCCCCTACCACCTTTCCCTAACCCCAATGTCTAGAGTTGGTGCACAACGTCTCCCACGTGACTCACTTGAGAAGAAGAGTGCGTGCTTATATGCACGTCATCGGTGAGGGAAAACATTGCGTGAATAGATAAAATCCTTTAGTCTGTGTACAGTGATGTAGAACTGTGCAAGAGTTCTTCTGGGTACGGGAGAGATAGGTGTGGGCATAGTACCCTGATTTGTTCCCTAGTTTTTCTTTATGGGGACGAAAACATTGAAGGAGGGAATGATGTAAGAACCCTGTTTCTGCTGTAAAAGACTTTGGAATATTCTTGATATTATTCCAGTGCAGCGCCTTCAGAAAGCCTGCGATTCCGAGCCCTGGTGTGGCCGGAATTATGTTTTCAGTGTGTTCACACTGGGAACGCCACCGAAAGGGGATAACTCCTAATCGATAACCCTGATCAGAATTCTGAGTGTACGGATGGGTCCAGAATGGGGTGTTTACCCTAATAATGACATAATGCATGTCGGCACGGGACGTTTGGACCCCTCTCTCGCTTCCAGAACGTTGGACGGGTAGATTAATTAATTTATTTATTCGTTTAAAGGTTAAACTCTAGTATCTCTTAAACAGTTGCTCGGAATGGAAACCGAGGGAACCTATTAGTTCGGAGCGTGCTATTTACCCAAGGAGGGGTGTAATCATCCCGGGCACTGTCTGTCTGTGAAAAATGGCCCCAAAGGTGTTTTCATAATTTAGCATCTTATGGCTTTGCTTATATTACTTTTGAACGGAGTCTTATATTAAAATTCAGAGATCCCTGTTGTGCTTGAGAGGTGATTTTTACCCTAGGGAGGCCTAACCTTGATCCTTTCGAATGTTTTGGGTGCGGGTTAAATTGGGGGTTAAATTAATTAAAATTTTAATTAATTTCTTTTCCTTATGTAATCCATAAACCCACCCCTCTCCTTCCCCATTTCCCATTCCCCCATCCAGAAGAGATCAACCAAGGAGGATCCCCCCTCCACTCCTCCACCTCTCCAAGGCGGCACAACACACCGGCAGATCCCTTGCAGCGAAGCATCGGCCAACGCCCATGAGGTAGAAGATTATCAATTGGTTTTTAATTTCATATATCCTACATTGATCTCAATTTCCATTTTCGATTCTCTGTCAAAAATTTGATCAAATCCCATTATTGTGTAGCACATATTCTGGCATATCCAAAACATCATTCAGATTTAAAATTTGACACCCGACGCACTCACGGTTGTCAGCCAAAGTCAGCGGGTTTTTTATGTATTCCGGCTGGTTTTGGGGGGTTCCGGCTGTCAAGCGCGGCGGTCCGGCGAGTTGGCACGGCGGCGCAGTGCTGCTCCAGGGGGGTTGCCGACAGCGGGTGAGCGCGGTGCTGGCCGACGGAGGCATTGGAGACCACAAGAGGCTGCGTAGCGTCGTGGTGTAGTGGAGGCCGGCAGAGGTGGGTCTTCAGCGACAGTGAGGAGCCTCGAGGGGCGGAGCTGCGGTGGTGGTCCGCTGGGGCAGCAGGTGGCGTTTGTCGTGCGAGGCAGCAGGGGGACCCTGCGGGAGAGCGTGGTTGGATGAGGAGGACCGACCGGCTTTTCCCGGTCAGTGTGCATGAGGGAAGACCAGGGTCTACGGACCCTGGCTGGCCGACAAGGACCCGCAAGCTGTGGGTCCATATGGGAGAAGGAGACCGGCCATTCGGCCGGTCTGGTTTTGTTTTAAAAAAATGGTTTATAATAATAATAATAATATTATTATTATTATTATTATTATGAAAATGATTTTCATATCATAAATTACGTCCGATTTGGGCACCGAGTGCGTCAACACATCCCTTAAATTGTGACGAAATTTTTGAGATGGTTTTGGAAATTTTTAATTCATGAAACGAGTGGCCTCGGAGGCACGACACGTATTTAAGTTAATAGATGTTTTTCCAGTGGATCTTGTTTTGGAGAGCGCGGATGCGTACGACGACCGTTATGAGCACCGTCAGCGGCGTTTGGACCCTGGTGTCGTGGCGGAGTTTCACAGTGTTTTTTTGGGCATTGAAGACAGAGTTGAAGCATGGGGCCCATGACCCGTATGTTGAGCTACGGGCAGCATTATTTAACTTTTTCATCGGACTTCTGTTCGGGGCGCGCGAGCAGTCGATTTTGGGTGGTTCTCCAAGGGAATTGCATTGGCGCAGTCTACCCGCTTTAATTCTGCACGATGGTGTAGGCCCAACGAGGGGTGTTTTGGGAGTTGACTGAGATTTTCTAGCATTATCATCGGGTGTCTGTTTTAGACAAGTGATTAGTTAAACTTTTGTACTTTTTTGAGAGGTTCGCAACAACGCGGTCTGTGCTCTGTGTTTTAGGACCAAGATGCGGGTCCCACGTAGCACCGCTCGTGTGCGGTGCACCGGAATGCATCTTTTTCTTTGGATATCTGTTTCACTCATGTGAGCAATCCTTTTGAAGTGTTTTCCCGATGAGATCGCAATGGTGTGATGCCCCCAAATATTTTTGGGGCCAAGGCTCAGGATCACGGGACGCTGTTCTGGCATAAAGTAGTGTTGCATGACTTTTCTGTCGAATATCCGTTTGAGGCGAGTATGTAGTCGATCACGAACGTTGTTATGCTAGGATTACAACAATGTAATCTATTCAGGTGAGAGGATCCTCTTAAGTGATCTTATTAAATATGGAAATGTGAAGGTTCCCTGCGGCAATTATTCTATCATGTTTGTAGCAGACCCTTGGCGTGTGATCACATTCACTCTTGGGAGAGTGAAGTAGTGATTGAGGATATGTATTTGGCCGTTCCTGGGCCGATGAAGTTGCAAGTTGGAGTTGTTACATTTACGCCTTAATGTTGACGATTGGTGATGTGTGCACGTTAGCCTTTTTTCAAGAGATGTGGTATAATCTGGGAGTATACGGGAACACTTGGAGGTACATGATGATGTTGGTACCTAAGAATGTTTTTGCGCTTGGTTGGGGTTGACTTGGGGTCACACATTGTGTGGGACCCATGTGTGTGTCGTGTTCTTCATTACATACTCTTGACCTCTCACGCCGTAGAGGGAATCTCTGTTCTCATTTTTGGACCAGTAGGGTTGAGTTTTTTCTCCTGGTCTTATTCTCGCTTGTTGACTAGCAGGGTTGAGTTTTCCACAGTTTATGTTCTCGTTTGGCCGGCATAGATGTTTTGGTTCCTATGTTTCTTTAGTTATGAGGGGTTTCAGTACCGTTCCCCATTCACCAGACAGCGGAACCATTTGCGACTAAGTGTGTTTGTACAATGTCGGTATTTTCCCCACTTTCTAGGATGAGTTGACTCAGTTCGTTTCGACAGTGACTCAACAAATTGGAGTGTGATCGCCCTGAGAGGCAAGGGGAGTTTCTCTCGACCCTTCATGTTCCCTGGTAGAGTTCTTAGGGATTCGGTGTGACCAACACCTTACGCATGCACTGATCCTCTACCTAAGAGGTTGTTTCCAGCAGGGCTGACGTTTTTACCAGCAGGGATGAGGATGTTTCGAGTAGGGCTCACCAGTTGTACCATCCAACAGGGATGGCCAGTACAACAGTGTTCACCATGTAGTACCATCCATCCCGGATGGCCAGAGCGGTTCTGTGTTTATCTCCAGTGGGGCTGGGTAGTGGTCCACGATGTCGGGTATACCTCTAGCTGGGCTGGGAAGTGGTCCCCGATGATGGTTCCAAGCCTCTCTATAGTGGAGTACTCATTTACAGGACTAGGAATTTGGATTCGTCGACGACATTAAATGGGTATCCCTCCAGTGGATTACCCTTTTGTGGGACTGGGAGGTGTGGCACCCGTCGACTCTTATCGGGTCTCCATATAGTGGGAACCCGTTGACTTCCAGGGACCCTCCAGTGGGGCTGGGCAGGGGGGTCACATGTCGAATTTAAGGAGACCTCTCGACTGCGGTGTAGTGATGAGGTGTGGTTTGACGTACCCCTAGAAATCCCATGTACGAGGGGCACTTTCCCCACCGAGACCCGTCCTTGTGACGTGACCTAAAACCGTGCGGGCGAGTCAGTGACACTCAAAGTGGATAGTTTCGAGGTGCGGTGATTTGATACCTTGACTTGCAGTTTGGGGCAGACGTGTGGGATGCTGGGCATCGATGGTGTTTCCTTCTGGGACTATTGGTTACTCACTTTCTTGGGCTAATCTACGAGATGTAGATCCCATTACGATCTTGTTTGGGCTTCTTGTTTGTGCATATGGATATGTATATTCCTTGATCGAGTGCCCACTTCATGGGTTTGGTTACTCTTCTTCTTGGGGAGGCGAAGACGCGCGGGGTATGCCACATGCTCTTCGTGTCTATATTCTCATGGTTGGATGATTCTACTCTCCTACTATAGGTGGTGAAGACTCGATGAGAAGTTCATCATATCACCACTTCTAGCTCCTTGTGTTGGGACGATTCTACGTCCATTCTCTTTTTGGGTTGAGTTGGACTCTCTAGTGTACTCTTTACTGTACTCTATTGTACTGTTTGGCCTTTCCTTGTTCGATATACTTCTCACCCTTAGGTACCTTATTTGTCACTCCATAGAGCCTTTGGGGTATCCTACTAAGTATTTTTATACTCACCACTTCTTGGGCATTGCCCGCACTTGGTGTTCCCTTGCAGACGATGGACAGGTAGGTCGTGACTTCAGAGGAGCATATGAGTTTGGGAGCTTGGACCGCGTGTGGTGGTCGGAGTCGGGTTCCAGGTGGGGGACCCTTGTAGCTTTTTTTCTTTTGTTTAACTGTTGCCGGGTTTTGGCACTTTTTGGTTGGATGCGTGTTTTTCCCCTTTTCTTTTCAGTTTACCTTCTATTATTACTTTTTACTTTTAGACGTCGATGCACATTGTGGTTTATTTATAGTAGTTGGTAATTTTCTTTTCATTTACTTTGCACTTTTGCATTGAGTGTGCTGCTTTTGTGTGTACAGGTATTTAGGCAAAGGCCACCCCGAGTTGTTGTGCCTTCGGCGCTGTTTGCCAGCCCCTGGCCTATGGAGGCTGGCTTGGGGTAGCTGTGGCTCGACCTCGGGTAGGGTCGGGTCGTGACAACCACCTTCTTCCGACTATAAATTTTGGTATCATATTCTGAAATAAAATTCATACTAAGGATTATATCAAATTTAATCATGGGTATAATGATGAGATCAGCGGATAAAGAACATTTATATTCCCTAATGGGATCTGATTTAAAAAACATTGTGGCAATGATACTTACCTTATGAGTTTTGACTGACAACTCCCTTGTTAAGTCCAACCGAAAATATCTAAATTTCATTGAAAACATAAGAAGATATAAAACCATGAAATGATCCATAATCTAATAAAGCATTGTCCATACATGAGGAAACCATTAAATGACCCACCACCACATCTTTGGGAGCATCAACCTCAGTATTAGTGATCGCATTAACATGTCTTTTTCCCCCATTTCTTTTTCAGAGTTAAGTTTCCTTACCGCTTAGGAAATTAATTTGCATAATGTCCCATCTCTATGAAATTGTAGCATTGAACATTGGTTTCTTCTTTCTCCCCCTTACAATCAATTGTAATATGGCCTTTCTTTCGACATTTGTAGCATACTTTTTTGATTTTAAATAAGCACCAGGGTGCTTACTTCCACAATTATCACATGGGTGGAAACTAACATCTTCCCTTCTTCCATGTTTCACTATTTTTGTTCCCAGACTGTTCTAGAGATATCTTCATCTCTTTATTTTCTATAAATTCATAAGACATAGAGAATTTTTTTCTATCTTCATAACATATGAGACAATATCTTCATATGATAAGAAATATTGATAGAATAATTCTCAATAGAGAAATGGTTTTAACCCATCAAATAATAGATCAATATTACTCCTTGGGTTATGTATATAATCTACTGCATGCCTTGCTAACATTGTTAATGTATCCTCATACTTTGAGACATTATCATCCTCATTTTTTCCTGTGAATCTGAAATTCCTTTTCCATATCTTCCTGATGGTCATGATAAAAGTATTTTTCTATGAAAATCTCTTTAAACTCTATCCATTTTTTGTTCGATACTTATTTATCTTCCTTTGTGTTTTGGATTAATGACAACCATTGATCTGCATCTCCCGTAAGGTGATAAACTGCCATGGCATCTTTTTAACTTTCGCTACTCCCCAAAATGTGAAATATTTTCTCTAAGGAACATTTCCATTCCTAAGCTACTCCCCAAAGATTGAAATATTTTCTCTAAGGAACTTTTAAATTTCTCAGATACCAATAGATTTGTACTCCCATTGAATTATGGTGGTTTTTCCTTAATGAAGGGGTCTAGCATTGATCCTCTGTGTTGTGGATCAGAGTGATCCATATAGGTAAGGTTTTTATTCATAACCTTAGTGAGTTGTCCTTGTATGGTGATAAGCTGACCAGCACCAGTTGAACCACCATCTCCACTGTAATTATCTTGAGTAGTAGGGCAGTCCCTACCTAGAATACGTGCATTGATACAGTTTTCATTCCTTCCACTAGGAGATATTTCTAAAAAATCACACACACTACATTAGTTTATGAATCACTATAATTAATTAAAAACATGTAAAACACTTAACATAAATTGAGTTTTTTTGGATATAATCCATAATAAAAAAATGTTTTCATTGAGGAGGTATACACACATAAATCCTTAACAATGGTTTGTAAATAAAATGTGAATTATCCTATGCATATCCCCTAGGAGTGTTGTAACCAAGAGTGATGCAAGGATTGTTTTCGTGTACCAGGATACCAGTGGTCAAGCCCGAAACTCAATGTCAATGTTTTCACTCCTAGGTATATATGTCCTAGATCCACCTCTACCTTCTCGTATTCAGACTGAGGTGTTTTTCATGGAAAATACAAAAAATCTATACATTACTAAAATTCTAGGATGTTATTCTATACTATTATTCAAATTCAATGTTATGGTAAAATTCTCTAATAAGAGTTTTTCAGAATCTAGCATCCATGGTTTTTATTAAACATCCTCTGATACCAACTGTAATACCCCAAGCTCGGTTACCCCGAGTTGGTGCATTATTACATAACATCGGCACGATCACAAGGGATCAAATCTTGAAAGACCGATATGTTTAGTAGAATTGGAATTACTAGATTAATTCCTTAGTTTTACATCACATTATAAAAAGAAAAAAAACAACATTTTCTCCATTGAATACATTTATATCCCTTAGACCATCCCTAGAGGTTATTCATAATTTAATAGTTCGCATCCTAGAATAATAAAACATATAAAGGGGTGACCTCAGATTTATAGTAAGGATAAGAATATAGAAGAAACATTCATAAGTAATCATAAACATTTAAGGCAATGTATAAGACTAAAAAACAGGACATTTAAACATAAACTACATCAAAATGCGAAAAGTTAATTAAAATAATGCCATTTACATATTCACTTGGATATTCTACGTGTCAAATAATCACATTTAATATCAATAATCAATTTTATAATGATGGAATGAAAAATTTCATATATCAGTAACACATAGTTAAAACATTGTTCCATGAATAGAAATATGATTATGTCAATGCATTGTTTTAGAACACTAGTTTGTCTCATGAGACCTACCAATTCATCGAGAATCTATAGAGGGCTCCACTCATCACATACAAATTATAATATATTCTTAATATGAAATGGTTTTAACATAACAAAAACATTCGTTTTAAAACTACCATAAGAAATGTCAAAACATTATCCATAAACCTTGAATGTGTAAAAATGACACATACATAGTCAATCATATCACAGAACCTTCAATAAAATATTGAAGATTTGTATCGTAAAAAATAAAATTCAAACATGCTTAAAATCCATCGAAGGATGTTGATATAGATTGAATCAATACTTTTTTAGAGAAATATATCTTTTTGTATTGAAATAATTTAAATATTAATATAATTAAAAAAGAATAAATTTTTTATAAAAATATTCTAATTAGGTTTTATGAGAAGCTTCGAAAATGTTATAACAATAGAAAATAGCGGCACCCACTGTATAAGTTAAAAAAAGACATTCTTACCATAATTTTATCGGAATGGTAATGAAGTACCATGTTTGGAAAATGAATGAAAGATATATTTAATAAATTTATGTTATAAATGACTTTTACCAATAGAATATAATGTATTAAAATGTTTCGAATTAATTTTTTTTTGAAGAATCAGATGTGGATGATAAAGAGGACCGGGCAGATAGTTACGTATTAACTCCCTCAGATAAGTAAATATATTCTAGAATTAACCCTTACCCGGTACTTTTCTGTAGAAGAGGGTATATTAACCTCTGATATAATAGTTAAATCATTTTTATTAAATTTCAAAATAATCATATACGTAAATATGATATCATATATGCTCTTATAATATTGCTTTTTTAATAATAATTTAGTAATATCATCGTTTCAGATGTTAACTAATTTGTTTTCTTTTATATTCCTGGTCACATAAGCCATGTTTTTTTTGAAGAGGATGTATTTGATTCGTATACAGAATAATAATAATTTCTTGAACATTATTTTCAAAAATAAAATGAAAATTAATCATGAACGGTTATGATGGGGAATGAATCTCATCGAATTCATGAAGACGGTTATCTTTAAGTACACACTTAGGGAGACTTTGTCATTTTTAAGATGGATATAATAAAAAATATGGGTGAACAATATTCATAAATACATCACAGACTGTATGAGGTAATGGTGTTGTTATTTTTATCTAGAAACAACAATGAAAGAGGATGATGATGAAGAAAAAAACTTGAATGAGGGTGGGGGAATTACTCGCTCTTATTCGGGTGTTTCATTTTGAGTTGATCAAAAAGGCTCCATAAGATGACTTTCAGATCAAATTATGGACTCTAGGATGATTTGAGGGATGTTGGGAAGTTATTTGGGAAATATTTGGATGATCCAAATTTCTTTGGAGGTGTAAAATTAAGAAAAGGTGAAGTAACCTTTTATAAGAGAGGTGAGGGTCATATGAGAAAATGCATAAAATACTAATTTATAATAAAACCATATTCAGTTTCTAATGGTTCCAAAATGAATAATTTAGAAGATATGTTGGGGATGGGTAAAAAACTTCTCAACCAAATGGTTTTAGACTGGCTTTGGTCACCACATTAACTTCATATTTTTTATTTAACTCTTAGTTAAATAGTTTGACATATACCGTGTCTCTATGTATTTTTATATTATATGGTTAATAAACTTATTATAAACTGCCAAGCTCACCCCAAGTGGTTCAATATTAATATATATAACCATATAAATGAACTTTTTCCGAACAATAGATTTTTAGGAATATTATATCAATTAAAAATAATGTGTTTTCTTAGAACTCAATTATGTCAATTTTGAAACAATTTAGTAATTTGTTTTTTTAAACAATAAAAACATTAAAATTTAGAATAAAAAAATTAATCAAAACTAACACATTATATTAACCTATAAATTTAGATTAATTAATCATAAGTCGCAATTTACATTTATTTGGATATTTATTATATCAATTATTTTAATATTTCCTTAATAAGATAACTATTGCATCATCATTGTGTCATGAATAAATTAGATTATTTAATGTAAAAAACTATTAAATAAATTACCATTATGTAGGAAATAATTTTATATTTGTAATGAATATTTATAGTCGAATTTATATTCAGTTTAACCATATATTAAAAAAGGATTTGTTAGTAATCGTTGAATTTAACTCTTTTAGCTCTTCTATAAATTAAATAATAATAAATGTCCTAATCTAATCCATGAGGACCAAAATGATCATATTTTTTTCCTAATTTGTTTCTGGTCGAATTTAACTTATCCAATAAAATTAGGACATGTTTTTCGGAAATTATAATATAAATTTTATCTTTAATTAACATTTTAACTTTTAATTGTGGTAAATAAAACTAAAAAGATACTATTCACCAAAAATTATTTTCATCTTATTGAAAAAAATTTAAATTAATAATGTAAACCTTATCTCTCAGATTTTTGAAATTCAACTCACTAAATTGGAAAAATTATTTTCTATGAAAATTTGTAAGTTCTCCTAGATGTTGGGTAAAATATAGTAAAAAAGATCAATTAAATTTTATAGATCTAAAAATATTATAAAATCACTTCAAAGAATTAAATTGAACCTATATAGGTATTATGTATATATTTTTACCGAAAATAAATTAAAATAATATATCTAATTACTTAAAAAATTTAGTTTTAATCAATAACGTAGTGTTTTCACTATTCATTAAAAATTGTTTGTTTTCAGAAAAATTCCAAAAATTAACCCTAAGCTAATTTTGATATTCTGAATAGAAAAATGAATTGATTATTAAAAAATAAAATATATAAAATATTAAAATGTTTGTACTACTATTCATAATGGGTAATTTGATTTCTCATGGTGTGTTAAAACTCCAATTTGTGTACAACACAAGGTACTACATTATTCAAAGGGAATTGTACCGTGGATGCTTGGGGTGTTACAACTAGCATGTGTACATATGTCATACCATCCCAATGAAATGTGTAATGATATTTTAAATATTTAACTTGTATAGAAGGCTATATATATCAACCAAACATTAATATAAGGAGACATTATATCATTTTTTTAAAATATATAAAACATTACACAAATATACACCTAATGATAGTATTATTTTAGTTCCATTGGAAAAATGAAAACATAAATGATATTTCTTAAGTGGGAAGCCATATCTCACACTATGTTATTATTGAGAAGAAAACATCATAGGAACATAAATCCAAATAAATGTATATTTAGAACACGTGGGATTGAAAACCTAAAAAGGGGTGATATTAGATGCTTTATAAGTGTAAAAAAGTTATATATATATATGTAAACATATCACCAGAATATTGGTATGAGAACATAATCCCAAAAATAGAATATTATACCCTATATATCAGAGATTAAAAAAATGAATCATTGGAAAACAGATAAAAATTCCTCTAAAATTACCCATAAGAAAATAAATAACATAATCCATGAAATAATAAAATAGGAATGGGACATGAATGTGTGGAATACACCTAAACATATAAAATCATATGTCAAGGCTACCTACCAAGACCATAATAACTTTTCAGGCTTAGTAAATGATCCATGTATCTTCTCTGGGCTAGTTATAAAGACCCATGTACCCATTTATATTTTGGATTTTGATAAAACATATTCTCCTACTTATCATTAGGCTTGAGATATAACCTATATAGATTATTTTTTTCAGTATTGGGCTTCAACCCATGTATCCTCATGTTTTCGGTGTTGTGATACCTCTAGTGTACGATCTTATTTTGGTTATGGATTAAAACCCATGTAACCTTTGAAATTATATACCATTTATCATTACCCAATTATTTACCCATCCCAAAAAATCATACATTCATGTGCCAAAAAACATTCATCATATCATGACCCTTGTAATGGTATTGGTTTTATAAACATTAAATCATAACCTATGAAATGAAATCAATATCATTTAAATTTCATCACTTCCTAAAATGTGAAATATATATTCGTTTCAGAATCAATTCATCAATGCATAACAGATTAAAAGAAGAATTTTTCATAAGCATATAACTCGTTAAAGAGAAATCTGTTTCATAAAATATAAATCATGAATGTGAAATGAATTTCATTTATATCATTTTATGAATTCATAAACCATTTATAGAAATAATATGAAGGGATCCATTAATCCATTTCAATTAATGTAATGAGTAGCATCATTGAATATCATCTTAGATGAAAATAAATTTTGAAAAATATTTTTAAAATAAGTATTTTATAAAATATAATTTCTTATTTGAAAAAATAACTTTATAACAAAAAACTATTTGAAAAATAATTCATTCAAATAAACATTAAACCATATAAAGAATGATTTGATAACATTTATAATACATTTTAATTGAAAACATATAAGATTAACATGAAAATGTATTTGAAACAATTTTATATTAATGTCTATTAAAGAGGATTGAAAACATTTTGAAACCATTCCATTAAAAAGAAACAGAAATATTACAATGAATTCTTGAAACAATTTAAAATAATTTTTCAAACATAAAACATTTTTTGAAATCAATTTCTCATGAAAATATTATTTGAAAAAAATATAATGGTAGCATTGATAAACACAATAAAATTTTAGATATATTTTTTTGTCAAGAAAAACATTTAAAAATTGACTCTCACAAATATTTTGAAAAAAATTCTATAAATATAATCATGAAAACATGTAAGTGAGTTTTCAAGGAAATGATGGTCAAGATGGATGGTATGTAAGTACGTGATGAAAATTACTTTTTTTATTAAATGTTCATAAAATATTAATCATCATAAAATTAAAAGATGATTCATATTAAAACCATTTTATAAATGTAAAAACGTTGGTAATAATTTCATTTAGCATCATAGGATAAAAGGAAAACATTTTTTATACCATTTTTATAATTATTTTTTTGAAAGAATGTGGATTTTCAACAAAAAGGAAAAATATATTCACATTTTCATAAAAACAATTTCATAATTATCAAAGTACCAAAGATGGATAAAATGGTAACATTAATTTTATATAACAAGAATATATATAGTAATAAATGTCATTATTTTTCTTCATATATGTTTCATATGATTTCATCTATAAATGAATAATCATAAACATTTCTTAATAAATGATGAGATTGTTTCAACAAACATATTATCACTTGGTAACCATGAATCATAGTGATCATTTATGAATATGAATGTACGTTAATCTAAAAATAATTCTGAAATGGAGAATATTTATAATATAACATATAAAATACACCTATAATAAATAATGTAGGTGTATAAAACAACATGTTTAACGTTTATGGAAAATAGAGACAAAACTGTCTTATTTATTTGGTCACTTTTGAAACATAAACACAATGAGATAAATATAAAATAATGAATATTTAAATTCCAATAAATTTAATTTTAAAACTAACATAATACATCAATGATAATTAAACACACTACACAAACAAAATGAGTTGCGGATATGGCATGTATTTCATATAAATAAAATGTGAGATGTTATCCCCTTATCTTGTGTCTGGACTCTTATAACACACAGTCAAAACCCCTATATAATAAATATAAATTTATTATACATATATCAAATAAAAATATTAATATATAAAATATAAAATATGGATTGATTGTGATTTTATATTACACTTTTATTAAAATTTATATCTTAATGTTTCAATTTGGGTAAAATTCTTTTTGTTTATTCTATGTTTATTAATTTGTTTTATCATTGGTTAATATAATTAAATTAGGATTTAAATAATGTCAAAAATAATATATATATAAATCGTTTTTATTTATTATATTTTAATTATATTAATATATATTATATATGTATGAAAATAGATTATATCGTTCCTGGAGACGGTAAGTTGTACGTACGAATGATTGTTGATTCCATTTTATAAATGTATTGAAAAAACATATAATATTATATACATGTATATATATAATATCATAAATTTATATTTATTATTTCATATATATAATATTATATAAACAGACACATCTTTCATACATTTCATGTATTATATCAACCAATCAATTCAGTTTGATGGGGTGGCAGTCCACACATCCTCAAATGAAATTATCATATTTACATATGATGGAAAGAATAACGGTTTGTTTTAAAAAATAACATAGTAATAAATAAATTTTTGAATAACATATATTTCATATATAAATATATTTTCCATCATTTTTTCCACCATGATGTGAGGTAAATGAGAAATGAACAATCATTATTTCGTATAGTGGTTTCTCGACAAACTCACAATCAGTATTTTCCTTACACATTAGATGGATGTTTTTGTAACTGTATTTCAAAAACCTTTCATAAAAAAATACTAGAATATTAATTATAATTATATTTTATTTAAATTGTGTATTAAAAGGAGTTTATTGAGTGGGTACTATAAATAAAACTATCAAGCGTAAGGAATGATGTTACCTCTTACTCGAGTAACTCTTTTTGGTTTGCACCACAGGGTATTGATGGATTCCTTTCATAAAAATGGAAGTATTATATTATTAGTGGAGAGATATTTAGGGATATTTTTGAATACTTGGGTCAATCAAATTGATATTGAGTGGTGTGAATATGTGGGAGGAAATCATACCTTATATAATTGAGGAGTTATGACACTAGTGTAAATGTTGGGAAAGATAATTTCACCCTAGTTTTACAATGTTATGTGGCTCTACTAAAGAAAAACATTAGATACCAAGGATTATATAGTATACATATATCCATAAATTATTTATTGGGGAGTTTTCTAGGTCATTTTGGCCCTTAGTATTAATGGTTATTCCATTGTTAAGATAAATGTTTTATTGATCATGGAAATTAATTTTAATTATTTTCAACAATAATTAAGAGAAAAATAATAATATAAACATAATATAAATTATTAATTATAACATTCCAAATATTTAGTATATTTTTCCACATTCCAATTATTATGTTTCAAAAAATAATTTAAATTTAATCCCATATATGGGATAATAACGATAATTTTAAAAGTAATAACATTCAAAAGTTTAATAATTTTGTATAACCAATTTCATAGTAAAATTTATTACAATGATCTAAATCAGATTATATAATAAAACAATGATATAATTAAAATATGAGACCTATATAAAATAAAATTTATCCTAATAAATAAATAATATGAAAAAGTAGTTATGAAAAAAATTATTTATTTCTATCTTGTCATTAAAAATTGAGACCTTACATAAAAATACCAAATATTTATCATAACATATTTATTATTTTTCTCATTGAAATATGTAGTTACTGTTGATATATTAAATATATAAATGTAAAAAAAATGGAATTAAAAAGAGTTCACCATTAAATGGCACTGAATCTACCTTTATAAAACTACAGGTTATAAATCATAAAAATTTGTTTGTTATTATCTTTTTTCTATCAAATATATTGGATGAATATAAAAAATAAGTGATTTGGTATAAAAATTATATATCACATTAATAACATTCATTAATTTTGATTAATATAATGTATTAAAATATAATCATTTACGAGAATAAATATAACAATTAATCATTTATATCCAATTGTATCTAATATTAGTTTTTATAATTAACTAGTAAACTATGAATTAATTTTATACATTTTAACAATATATTTTTATTAGTTCGTAAATATTATTCATAATCTTAATATTAACTAATATATAATATATTATTATATTAAATATTAATTATATAATAATATATTATTGTTTGATGAAATTCGGTCTTACTTGTCATGAAAGCAATCAAGTAAATTTATTAATTCCATTAATACAAGCTAAATTCAATGATCAGTGTAGGTAAATATAAAATTATTGTTGGTTGTTTTGAATGATTTACTTTGTTTATTGTATAATTCAAGAAAAATATAGTGCATTAATAAAAAAAATATTCACAGTGTTGTGTGAAATTTAAAATACCAAAATTAATAAATAAATTATAAAAATATTATTTACTAAATCATGCAGTGTAACATTCTACCCCCCTTCAATTGAAATTTTCCAACAAATTTATTCTGGGATATCAATCGTTTATTACTTGAATTTATCATTCTTAGAAACCAAAATCATAAGAATGATTACAAAAACATTTCTTAATAATGGAAATTCGGATATATAAGTGTTTCCCAACGTAACATATGAATATGTATTCACATGGGAGAACATAGTTTGGGAGTGATGAATGGACATGGTGGAAAAGAAAAAATGCTTATATGGATTGATTGAGTTCATCAATTACAAACATGTAAATTATTATGAAATATTGAGAGCATCAAAGTCATAAATATGTTATTATTTAATTAATCATTGGTTCAAAAAAAATTAGTGGATGATGATAGAAACTTTTTCATATCATTGTCCTAACATAGAGTAATTCTCTTATTGACCATAAATATAAAAAAATAAACTAACATTGTATATTTTTCTAAAAAATATATCATTATTTTGATGTTATTTTATATATTTATAATTCAATCATTACATCAGGAAATGGATGTAAAAAAATTAACCTTGACACCTTATGTAAGAAAATACAAATTTATCAGATCCTAAGTCCCATAAAAGAATGATAAATAAAACTATTTATATTTAACTATTATTAAAAATAAATAAGGTTAAAAAATAAATCTATAATGATAACAAATAAAATATACTAGTTAATCATTAATATATATTAATAAAAAAATTCACACATTAACCAATACATCATGTATGATAGTGGTAGGACTAAAAAGACTTATAATCTTTGATCATGGTTTTATGACCTGTGACATTTATGGACAATATTGGAGGACACATGACATACATTATATAATTTTATAAAACCACACTAATATAGTTTCATATATACATATATATATATATAAGATGAATAAAATTGATATAATTTCAATAAATATATTATCATTTAACCAAGGTTTTCAAAAAAGTATCAATACATAATTACATTCTACGAAATTTAAATGAACTTGTTCAGAAATGGATAACATCATAACTCATATGAAATCAGATATTACCAAAAAATAGAAGTAATACCATGAAATTATCTGGACATTGATCCAACATATATCACAAAGTTCCACTTGGTAGTCACATTTCTAAACATGTGAATAACCTCACCAAATATTCCCTTAAAACATGATGATAACCTAAAATAACATAAAAACCTTTGAAAAAATGAATTCGTCCTTATTAAAATTATTACTAGACACATTCATTAAATCCAAGATATTTTAAACTTCATCCTTGATGACATAGAATACATTTTTAATAATCAGTTCCAAGGTAGTCCATACCTTCCTATTTATTAATTCATATCTAACACATATTTATCCAAACGTCATTACCTAAATGTTTGGTATTAATTATTGGTTACCTTTTTATAATTCAAATACCAATTTTATATGACTTTGTCACCATTAAAAATGTAATTTCCAATACTAAATGAAACCTAAAACCTAAAATACATATAAATTTTCTGGATTAAAATAAAACAAATCATTGTCTTCAAAAACATAAATATATATTTCGTCCAAATTTTTTGTCAAACCTTTAAATATTATTCATCAACATATTACTTAATACCTTATTACTAGAATAGGAAATATGAATTATGTTCACTGGTTTTTCGATATTAATCTATTCATACTTCATATGCTTATTTTAAATAATACTTTAAGAACAACACATTCCAACAACGTGTCAATTGTGGTAAATTTCTATATATAATTACAACCAATAATAATTCCACCATCAAAATTATCATTATGATACTTCAATATTAATCTATTCATGCTTCATATTCTTAGTTTGAAGCAATTCACATTATTGTATACTATGTTACTACATGTATGACTTGACGAACATTGTCAGAGTTGTTACCCATTGTTACAAATATACTAGAGACACATAACATTGTATTATACCGATAGGGATGTATTTCTAGGAAATCACTCACTCAATAATTTACCAAGATTCTAGGACATTTTCCTAAATGTAAACTCTTCTTTATCCTTATCCTTTGTGACATCCCTAGGCAATGCTTTTAAATACACCTATGTATTTCACTAATGAATTATCATGCTAGTTTCCAAAGTAAAACGTATCCTTTTATCTGATACAAACTATAAAAAATATTTCTTAACATACATTGAAATTATATCAACTTTTTAAGTACTTAGAACAATATAAAAATATATTCCCAAATACCATATTATTTTAGTGCCTTTGGAAAAAGGGAAACACAAAAATTGTTACATAAGAGAGCTATATTGTCTCCCACTAAGTTATTTATTACTACCACCCACCCTAGAAACATTAATAATAATACATATATTCACAATATGGAGAAATTAAAACATAAAAAGGGCTGATATCAAACACTTAGTGAGGGTAAACATTAGTGATACGTGAATTTAATCATAATTAAAAGGTTATGAGAATTAAATCCCATAAACAGAAGAAAAATCCCTATAAATTAAATTTCACAAACATGAATCATGACATAAAAGTTAGATGTTCACAAGAAATTTATTTTAGGAAAATAAATAACATATTCCATGAATGTAAGAAATGGATTTGTTGTATACAGAAAAACATATAAAATTCTCTATCAATGATACCAACCAATACTTCATAAAATGTAATGCATGGCCTCCATCTCATGTACCTGCTTTGGGATTTGGATAATAACTTATGTACACTCTAAATTTTTATATTGGTATAAATAACATAAAACAACTTTTGTTATGTGATGGGATACAACCTGGGTACCTTCTAGTTTTCATGATTGGGAGGCAAAATATAATCATTATTGTTTTCAGGCTTAGGCCACAACATGTGTACATTATTTATTTCATGCATTGGATACTACTCATATAAATTATTTTTTTAGTCTTGGTCTACAACCCATGGGGTCTTCTAATATAATACCATTTAATATTACCAAATTAATTGGAGGGATATATATGTCTCACATGTCAAAAAATAAAATCATACATGCATGTGCCACAAAACATTCATCACATCATGTCCCATGAATAAAGATAGGTTTTACAAAAAAAATATCATAACCCATGAAATAAAATGGTTATCATTTACATTCAGTCAAATCATAACCTATAAAAAATAGGTATGTTTAATAACCATTTAAAAAAAATCATATCCCATGAAAAGAAGAAAATTTTATACATACATAACCCTTGAAATCGAAACAGGTTTTAGAAATAAATAAAATAAAAATAAGAAACATGTTTTATGAACATCATGACATAAAAATACCATTATCATAAAATATATAATGGGAATCATTGAATCATTTCCCCGAAGGGCATGATTAAATTAAATGGATTTCATCATAGATGGAAATTTATTTTGAAATAACTTTTAGAAAAACTTGTTGAGAAAAATATAGTTTGTTATTTGAAAAGGGATATTAATGACAAAAAACTATTATAAAACCATTTTATATAAAATAACTAGGAAAACTTATCAATAATTCTATGAAAACATTTTATAATCATTTTTATTTGAAAACATTTATGATATCTTAAAAATATTTTCATAACAATATTCAATGAAAACCTATTAAATATTGTTGAAATTTTTTTGAGAGAAATTTCAGTGAATATACTATAAAATTTTTTAAATAACTCATGAAAAAGTATAAAAAACTTTTTTTAATAAAAAAACATTTGGAAAACAATTTTATTTAAAAAAATCCATTGAAAACTATTCAAGGAATCATAGATAACCACAAAAAAATAGATCATTTTTTAGGAAAAACACATTACAAATAATGAATTTATTTAATATTAAAGAATAAAATTACATTAAAAATAAGTATTTAAACTGATAATGGAATATTCAAGGAATGTACTATCATGACAGTGGGTATGTTCATACCATCCGAGCTATCATTTTTAACATAAATGGTCTAAAAATTTTCATGATTGTAAAATGACAAGAATATTCCTTATAAAACCATTTTGTAAAAAGAAAAAACATGTGTAAAAATTTAACTTAAATTCATATGGTAAAACCAAAAAAAAAAATTAAGTCATTACTAGAAATCCCAGATTTGAAAGAACAAATATTTCTGAACAAAGTTAATGATATTAACACATTTTTAAGAAAATTAATTCACTTAAGTAAAAAATAGAGGAATCAATCATACCATTACATGGATATAACATTATTATCCATATGGTATTAAAACTCACTAGTGTTATTTATATATGGATAATATGATTTCTACAATAGAATCATATTCATATACAATCATGATAAATGATCAGATTGTTTCCATAAACTTTATATAACTTGCTAACATAGAATCAAAATTATCATGTAATAAAAATAAAATTAAATAATTTTAAAATTCCATTAATGTAATTATATTCATGATATTACATATAAAATACACCTCTAAAAAATTTTAGGCATATAAAAAACATGTCTCTCAATGAAGACAAATTGAGACAAAATTATCTTACAAACTATGGATCATTTAAAAAATAAACCCGATGATGGAATGTTCGTACAATGTAAAGGAAAATTATCAAAAATTTAATATTAATATTCATAGAATACATAATTGTGATGTATAAAAACCACACCAATGAAAAGTGTGGTGATTATCGAATTTATCACCCACAAATAAAAATTGAGATGAAATCCTCTTACCATGTGTGGTGACTCTCATCACACTCATTAAAACCACATGTATATTTAATATAAATTTTTTATAAATATATCATATACCCACATTATAATATCTAACACCACATATATTTTGATTAATACTTTACATTAACAATACATTAATATTTCTATGTTAATTTTTCACATCAGGTAATATTCGTTTTCTTCGAATGTGTCTTAATTTGTTTTGTCTTTGGTCTTTATTTTTATATCAAGATTTTTAAAATATAAAAAATGATAAAAAATATAATTTATATTCATTGAATAATTTTTATAATAATAAATATAATATATTATCATGGAATTGGAATAGATCATTTACTGAGATGGAAGGGCCTAGGTATGCATGAACATTGTTTTTGTTATCAGGGTGTATTGAAGGACAGAATGAAAAAGAATATTATATATACATGTATATAATCAATTGAAATTAGAATTATTATTTGATTTATATTATATAAATTCACTAAAAAATACCTAATACATTCCATGTACTGTTTGATCAAATCACATCTATTTTAAGGGACGGTAGGGCACACTTCCTAAAACAAATTATCATAATTACACAGGATGAAAAGAATAAAGATAATATTAAAATAAACATTAATGAAAAATAAATATATTATTATTATATTTTATATTATTTATAAATATAGTTTACATCTTAACATCCACCATGAGAAGAGGTAATAAAAAAATGAACAATCATCATTTCGTGAGGCTATAGTTCCTTGTATATGTAAATAATACCTTTGTTTCCTAATAAATGGATGTATCTGTATGTTTAGGTAGAAAAATTATAACAAAAACAAAATAGTATATTTAAGAAGATATTTTTATTCAATAATGGAATAATAATAATAGAGGCATTTTATACTGTATGTAAAACAAAAGATCTAGACAAAACATGTTATCTCTTATTCAGTTAACTCCTTTTGGGTTGCATCACATGGAATCATCATATTCCTCTAATACAAATGGAATACATCATGTATTAGGAGGGATATATATAGTATTTATTTTAGAGGAGGTTTTTTATGCAAAATTATCTTAAGAGGTGTGAGGAAGAGGGAGGAGTGGATACCTTATATAGATTAGGAGGACTGTCACTCTTGAAAATATTTGGAATGGGAATTACACCCATGTTTTGGATGTGGAATTTGTTCCCTTAATGTTAGAAATTTTAGAAAAGAAAACATATGGTCTATATAATTCTAAAAAATGGATATTGAACCAATTTTAATGTCATTTGGCCCCTTAATATTAAGTTTTAGTCCTTAGTTAATAATAATTTTCCATAATTCCTATTAATTAATTTTAATTTACATCACTAATAGTTTTGGTAAAAAAACAAAGATGAACATATTAAAAATTATAAACTATTCAGTTTCTTAATATGTAATCCCTTTTTATAAATTATATTCATATAATTTTTTGACATTAATTTAAATTTAATCATGTAGATGGGAATTCAATGCGTGATTTTGGAGTAAAAAACATCCCAATGTAATCTATGTTTTTATACCCAATTTCAAAGTGAAAATAATTGAAATGGGTCCAAGAAAATTAATTTATAACCTCACAATTTCTTTTATCATTTATACCAGTTTAAAATTGAAATTCTCCTTATAAATAAAATGTATTAAAATGAAATTTTGTATGAATAGACAATATTTTTTATTATTCATTAAAAAATTTAACCTTATAAAAAAATAAAAAAGAAATTATGTTATCCAAATTTTTATGATTTTAATTATTATTTGAAATTTATCATAAAAAATTAAATCATTAAATTTTTTAATAATTATTTTTCAAATGGGTTCTCCATTAAATGGTGATAAAACTACCTATATAATAATACAGGGTTTTAAGCATAAAATTAGTTTTGATCTTATATTAGGTCAATAAAAACATTTGGATGAATATAAAAAATATATAATTGAATATACAACATTTATATCAAATAAATTCTAATTTCTAATTTCAACTAATTTAATTTATTAAATAGAACATATTTAAGAGGTTAAAAATAAAATAGAATCCAATATATTCATTTGTTTTTTTATTTTTGCATTTCTAATTTATTTGAGACAAATGAATTCATCTTATAATTTTAAAACCATATATTTTATTAGGTTATTAATAATATTCATAAACTATAATTTTATGTCTAGTTTATATACTTTAATATAATATAATAATATTAAAATAATATAATATTGTCTTCTAAAATATGGTCTTGCATGTTACACAAACAATCATGCAAAATCATTATTGAATGGGATGCATTCTAAAATTGTTGTTCCATGTTGAGATAGATAAAATTTATGGTTCATGAAGATATTGATTAATTAATTTCATGTAATGAAAGATAAATATAGTTTTTTTATATTCAATAATCTATTTTCATTGTTGTGTGAAAAGAAAAATATAAAATTTATTAAATTAATTTGAAAAAAATTAATCCAAAAAATATCATTGTGTTACAAAAAAATATATGAATATAATGGATATATATGATATTTATATCATGATTAATTTTTTATTATTGATCTATGATCAATGTATAATTACCAAAACTATCAGATGAAAACATACCACAAAAAAGAATTATTTTTCACCCACTTGAGAGATATTAATAAATAGTTGTAAATAGAAAGGTGAAAATTTTTTAAAAGTAAATATTACATGGTATGGAATATATGATTATGTTTATGGAATATATTTATAATAAATATATATTAGTTAAATATTTTCTTCCAACATGTATAATTGAATGTGGCCTAGAGGTACTCGATTTATTCAAAATATTTTATTTTTGGGAGACACATACAAAATTAATCAACCATTTCGTTTATGTGTTGTAAATACCACCCCATTAAAATTTTATATAAATAATCAACACAATTTAATATGTTTTTATATATCATTTGAATAAATAATTTATTGTGGGTTGCAATTGAAATGATTCCAAAGTGATTATGGGTTTTCAATCTCCTTTGAATTTTTATGGGACACATTCTATATTTGCATCATATTTATTTTTTATTGTGTATAAAATTACATGAATTGATTTAATGATTATTATCATAAAAATAATGGTATATAAAAATAAATATATATTACTTTATTTCATGGGGAATAAGATTCACAAGTAACCATATATCTATGAATATTATGATGCAATCTAAATTTTTATCAAAATTTAAAATGACTATAATTATAGTGATGAAGTATTAGTATAAGTGTCTTTATAATGTCATTATATTTATTATACGATATTAATTTATTGAAATTTAATGTTTTCTATTAATATTTCTCTTTTTATGTAATCCATATTTCAAAATATTTTTTAAGGAAACTGTAATTATATCTCTATTTGGTAATAATCACTTTCATTTCTAGGTCAATGTTTTCTAAAACGACTTTAATTTTTTTATTATTTTCGAATTTATACTTATATTTATTTTTATACATGTTTTATATATTATAAATGTTTTAAAATATAATATTATAATTAATTTATTTTAATTTATATTTTTCAGATTTTTTCATTTTAAAATATAATTTATTAAGAAGAAAATTTATTTCTTTAGTATTTTTTTAATGATATTTTGATGCTATTTCCTTTCATCTATGATAAGAACCATTTATTATAATTATTCTCTACAAGGTATATTTTCTTTCTATATCATTTATATTATCTCCCATCGATTTTAATGCTTATTCTCAAAAGATATTTATAAAACTACTTTCATCTCAATATGTTATTCATGTAAAACCCTATAAATTTCTATGTACTTTTGCGGGATGAAATATTTCAGAATAAAACATGAGTTAAATATTTTTTGAGTGAACATGTGTTAATTTTCCCAATTTTTTTGAGGGAATTTTTTTGAAGACTATTTTATAAATCTTGGACCTGGTTTTCATATATAATAATTTATTTTTTTGATAATATTTATGTTAAATATTATGTGTTGACCAAGTTATCATATCCATAATATTATATGGGGGCCTAGTTTCATTTACTTCATTTAATGAGTTAACCATTTCCTATTTTTATATGGTCACAATGTTATATTATTTTTTTATTCCATAATACTTGGTCTATGTTATGTTCTCATGGATCGTGATCATTCTTTTTAATTATAATTCATGTCTTATAAACATACAAGAATTATTACATAACTCAGGTTTATTATCTATGAAATATAGGTCATGTTTTTCAAATTTCATTCTCATTATCTCATATCCTTTTTAACGTGTAGTTTGATGTGAACACATTATACCCTTACTAAGCATATGATCTTACAGTTTCTAATTTTGCATTTCCCCAAGTTGTGAATAAATACATTATATATTATATTTCTATAAAGTATTCTTGTTAACAATAAAATAGTGGGATAATATATTAGACACTTTCATATCAACAATTTACTTGTCCATATTTCAAAAACCACTTAACCAATACGATTATGTGGATTATCACTATCTTATGTAATGAATATTGATATTTTAAGATGTGCTATCTAGGAATGAAATTTACTGGTCACTAATTTTTTTTTCATATCATGTATTATTTGTACATTAGAAACATTTATGAGAAAACAGTAGTGAGATCCTATTTAATATGTTAAAGAATATTAAATTTAATAGAAATTTGGATAATAATAGAGTGTGTTTTTATAGAAATTGCATTTTTGTCTGGAAAATACATGGTGAAGTAGATATGGAACAATTATACATTGGGGGTAATAATAATGTAAAGGAAACATTGGTAATTGATCATTTTTCACATAGTGCACATAATTTGACTTTAATATGAATCTTAATTGCGAATATAGGGGGTTCATGTTTTATAAATTCAAAAAGCATCTAACCTGAATCATAAATGGGAGGAATTTATGATGCTCATAAAATAATAGGGTAAAATTAATGTTTCATAGATTGAATATATAGTTTCATGATTTATAAATCATATAAATGTATGATTACGTTGAGAATTTTTTCTTGATTGTTAGGCATAAAATTTTATTTTCACTCTGGTATTGATGATATATAATGATGTTTGGGTGGTGATAGGTGGGATCAAATATTTTTGTATTATATTTGATCTTATTTATACAAAAAAAATAATGAAATTAATTTTTCTGAATGACAATTTACATCCCCAATAATTAATCACTAATTTGAAATGAAATCCCCATAATTGTCTGATCATCACATGTAAATTCAATGATTATTAAACAATTTAGGATTATGATAATGTGCTTCTAAGAAATATTTTTATTCTCCCTATAGTTAAACATGATGTTATATAAATAATATAATCTATTTTTCTATGTAAATACAACATAAATGGTCTATTAAAGGTACTTATTTTTTATATTACAATCCAACATGTGATAATATTACAATGTGATGATAAAAATGAAATTCCAATAGAAATAAAATCCTATTTAGGGATCACCATTCCTATAAAAAAGTAGGGATTATCTTATATGGTTAGTCGGAAATATAAAATCAATGATATGGATATTGGGAAGGATGTTTTTTTATATATCTATAAGAGATACATATTATTCTTCCAAATCATGATGTTGAGTTATCAACAAAACTCATACCCAGTTCCACACCATCTTCCAAAACACTCTATTTAATGTACCTGATTTATTTGTATTAATTTATAAAGAAACTCCAAGTGAATATTGATAAGTAATTTAGTAATCCATGAGCTCCACATTAGGTTACACATATTCATTTTGTTAAAAAGAAATATGGATATATGATATTATATTTTTATTATTGGGCACTGAACAATATAGAAATCAATTAAAAAACCATCGACCCCATAATATTGAAATGTTTAACCAAATTCATGGTGAATTTTTTCCCATGATTGAACATTATTATATGTATCATCTATTTTGTCTTAAGAAAGAGTAAAACCCCAATATGAAACTACATTCATTGTATTTACATTATGAATATATAGTGATTCTAATTTTGATTACTAATTCCACGAATATCATTATGAATTTAATGAATTTATATTTAAGAGAATACATTATTCTGGTTATTGTAGTATCTATAGATGAAATTCATATATATTCAAAGAGTAATGATGGTATTGATGTTCATATGGGGATTATTATTAATATCCATGGGAATGATAATAATCTATATATAAAATTACCATGTGTGAATTTTGAAAATTATATTATTCATTTTTTGGTTATATAATATTAATATAGGGTATATATGTGGATCCATCAAATACCTATGTTATTTATTATTTTCCATGAATATCCAATTTTCCTGAGAATAAAATTATCCTTTTTTGGATGTATATTATAAACATTTGTGGAGAAATGATATTGATAATAGAATCCACACATTATGTTATCTCAGAAGTGAAATAAGTTCTTTTAGATTGATGAATGTTAGGAATATTTTAAGGAACTAAAAGAAACATTCATTGTCACACCTATGACTACATTAACAATTAATGGATTCTGTTTTATAATAAATATTGATACATTGAATAAGGTATTAGTATTTTTATCATAAATAATGTCGTTTTAATAGATAATTCTGCTTGAAAAGTAAAGGTTCATTATAATAAGTACCCTTCTCGTGATTTTTTTATCAAATATAGTATTTTTTGAGATAATTTTATAGATCCATAATATACATAGATAAATTTAGGATATGTCTACTTTTCATAAAATATTAAACTATATATTCATATAGAATTAGTTTAATATTCATTAGGGAATAATTTTCTAACTAATTAAATATTTTAGCAACTTAATTTATTATCAGCATGTGAAAATGAAATATTTTAGCTAATGATTATATTCAAAATGATTATACTAAATTAAATATGATAAGAATAATTAATGATCCAATATTTAAAGATGTAAAAAGATAGATCTATAAATAATAACTAATGGGGAGAAATCATTTAATTCTCAAATGGGTGTTTATTCATAAATATTAGGGAAGATGGAAGATGTATTGAATAATAATGTGGGACTACAAAAGAATGTGATAAATGTTTCTGATTTGAATTTTGATATGATTGAATGGTAATGTTCAATAATTTATTATCTATTCTATCAAAATTAGACTTTAATATGGATTTTTTAGATAAGTCTCATTATTCAAACCTCTATATTCATCCAGGGAGTTTGCAGATGCATATAAGTTCGAAGGTTTATTTCAGGAGGGTCAACATGATGTGTTATATTGTAGTGTTTATATCAATTTTCTTGGTATGTGTTCTTATAAAGGAAAAAATAAAAAATTATAAGGATATATAACGATCCTTACCTATAACAAAATGGAAATGGGATAACTTTACCATGGGTGTTTTTATTGGAATCCCCAAAACAGATAAAATGAATAATGTTATTTGAGATATAGTGGGTCTCAATAATAAGACAATAAAATTCATATTTTGAAATTATTTACATAATATAAATTAACTCTATTATATGTTTTCCTAGAGTATATGATTTTATTTTATCTATATAGGATCATGGGTTGACTTTGATGTTCTGGAATATTCTTTAGAATACATTATATATGGAATTGAGTTTCATCGCTATTAGTAATCATTAGATATATTTAAATTTTAATGGAACCATTAATATCCTAGATAATGTGATGATATATTTTTCTATGGTTTTCATGGGTTGTTAGGATAAACACAGTCCCCTAGTTGAGTTTTCATACAATATTATTATACACTCAACTTATCATAATGATCATTTTATAACCCATAACAAAATGAAGTATAAAACTATATCATTATGGGATAATGATGGAGAATATACAATTTATAAACTTTAGATATAGGAAAAGGTAGTAGATATAGTTAGTCTCTTTCAACATAAAATAAGGGTAAACAATATTAACATAATTTTTTTTTGTTGATCATTGACATGATATACAATATGAGGGTTAATGAATATAATTTTAATGAATTATTTTATAGAATAATTTTATGAGGATTAAAATTAAATGAAATAAAATCTATAGTTATATTTTCTAAGTTGATATTCATGATTGATCAGGGGTGATTTCTTATATCTTGTAATTTTAACGAAACAGTTCCCAGGTCTAGAATGTGTTTCATGTGTCATTCTTGAGAAAAAGAATACCTGATCCTTTGCCTATAAGGAACTCATAGGTTACACCAATGGATCATGATATTTAAAATAATGAAAAAACTTAAGATATTTTGGATTATATTGGTAATTTTAAAGGAAATAGGACCACTAACACAGTTAATGTTTTGGTGGTGAAACAACTAACATGAAAAAGATATTTTGGAACATGACGATATGATTATGTAGATTTTTCCCAAAATATTTGTATAAAAAGAAATAAAATATTGAGGGTTCAATTCCTTCTAGTGGGTGATAATATATCATTCTAAGATTTTATGATTTGTTTTCAAATATATTTATTTTCATCAATAGCATGTATTAGAAGAAACACTAAGTTAAAAAAACATCATTTTCTGTTATAATATTTTTATATATGATTATTGTTTTGACCTAAATTTCCAATATGATGATTTTAATATCAATATCTAAGTAATAAAAAATAAACGGTATTTATAGATACAAAAAAATTTATTGGTTATCAAATAATTATATATTAAAAATGAAATCATTTTAATATAAACAATATTTTTTATTTTAATCTGCTAAATATGTTTTTATCTTAATATGTTTGATTAGTCTATTATTGTAAATTATTTTAATAAAAATTATATTATATATTCAATCATTATTTTTAAAATTTATCTAATATTTTTTATACATGGGATAAGATTAAATGCAAATTTATATTAAAAATTTTATTTTTTATGAAGTGGTTATATTGTGAACTTATTCCAAAATTTATTTTTTCCACATATAAAAACCGTATTTGAAAAAATAATAATCATTATTATATGAATATTTCACTAATAACATACATTTACTTTCAAAAAATTTATATTAGTTTTTTAATAAATTGATAAAAATAATGAATTTTATTGAATATTAACTTTTCATTTTAAGAATTAATTTTTTTTATTATAATTGAAAAATATTTTAAACGTAATTTTTTTTCAATTATATTACAATTAATACATGATATATAAATTTATGTATCTTTTTGTTGAAAATTTGATATAAATGTATTTTAGTATATAAGAAAACATTTATGTGGAAAACTAATTTTTAACCATGCTATCATGATTAATTTTAAATTATATTCCACCAATTATGGTAATTGAATTTGGATAAATGGATTCAATATTTGGAATATAAATAATTATTGTTCAATAATTATATAAAACAATTTTCCCCACAATTTATAGTGTTAATTTTGAACAAAACAATTAATTACCTTGATGAAGGTTAAAATAGTTTGTTGAGCATTACATGTGATACTGTTTAAATTTATTTTCAACACAAATATGAACATTTATTATAAATATAATTTGATGTTTAGAATAATTTTTTGTGAAAGATCAAATAATGATAAATTTAAATTAGTATTAAAGGTAAAAGAACTATGTAAATAAATAAAAAACAAGAAAACATTGAAAAAACTAAAATGGTAAAAGTAATTAAACAGAAATGATATGGGAATAACACCATTAAAAAATATTTTATTATTTTAGAGATTTAGATAGAAATTAATTTCACAAAAAATATTTATTTATCAACATTTAATTATATTTGGTTCAGTTTGTCATACTTTCTTTGAAGAGTTTGATATATTTACAAAATATCACTACTCAATTATAGAAGGGAAGCATATCATCTAGCTTCTTCACAAATTTTAAGAAATTATAATTTACTAAAACTTGAAAAATATATCCCCAGCATATATTTAGCCATTCAATAGCTTCTATTATTCCCATGATAAGAGCCTAATGGAATTGAAAAAGATAACCACATGTGATTTTTCGATGCAAAGGTAATTGATGTCACTATGCACATTCATTTTACATATTCTCTTAACATGTATAATTTTTTATTAATTTTTAAAATATAGTAATACCATTATCAACAATAATTTTTTTTCATTACATATATCCAACTCTTCTTCCATCAAATGTAAAATTAATCCATTGACCTTTTTTAACGGTATACTTACATAGTACGAAAGCAATCATTTTATTTTCATAAACCACCTCTCACGATTGGATATAACTGTGGATTTAATTTATATATATATTATTTTGGATGTAAATAAAGTTATTATTTTTTTCCTCACATTAATCATCTAATATTTTAAGATTTTGGAAAAAATAACATCACACTGGTAAATATATGGACGACCAAAACCACCTAGTGAGGTAAATTGTTTTTTATTTTTATTTTACATGGATGGTAATAACAGTGGATTTGAAGAATATTTCTGATCTATAAGAAATAGTAATTACCCTATAATTATGTATTACAATTTATCTTTATTTTATTCAATTTTAAATAAAATAAAAATATGTATCATCCTTGCGTACGAGTCACCATATCCATGACACTTGTTATGAATTTTAATATATTTATCTTCAATGGATGACTAAAATTAAAGACAGAATATATATATATATAATATTAATTTCAGTATTAACAATTATTTATATTTTCTCATTATGATCTATGTACATGGACAAAAAGTACTGAACAAAAACAAACCTGAAAAATACTATAATTATCACACGAATCAGTTAAATTTCCAATGAATTGTTAGTAAATGAGTGATGAAATTTTAGAATTAAATAATCTAAGGAATTCTATTTATGATTATGATTATCTAATTTAATTCTAATAAATTAATATTTAATATACATGTGGTTCAAACATTTATGATGAAAGTCAGTTGAGAGGTAATGGATTTGTAGTCTCACTTTTATTCCAAGGAAACATATGCCAAATTAAAAAACCATTTATTTTTGGTGGTGTATATTATGAATCATTTACATGAAATAACATGAATATAATTATTTACCTGATATTTAATGTTTCATATAATGTTATTTTTTAATTTTAAATATAATACAACAACATCCAATGTAGTAAGAAATTTTTCTCACTTTTATTTATAGGGGTCACATGTCATATTCACCACATATAAATATTGTGGGGTGTATATACATTCTATGATGGAATATTATGATCCATATCATAAATATTTTGTTATATTAATATCCATATAATCATTTTTCATTTTGAGGGACTTATCATTGAAATGTTACCAATTTTGTATGGGTTTTATGATTGAATAACATTGTTTGTTAGGATTGATTATGATTATTCATATGATGATGAAATCGTATGATATATCCCTTAAGAAAAACATGAATATTCATATAATTTTGTTTATTCCATAAATGAAAAATATATCCTTCCATTTAAAACAATTTACATAATAGATAATATAATAAAATATGTTTCAAGAAAAATTACAATATTTATCTCTTTGTTCGATATTAATTTAATTTTCTTGTCCATGTTTTCATATAATGATTTAAAGAACATGTTTAATATTGTCTAATGTTTTTTAAAAATCATTATTCCCATGTTATAATTATATAAACATATTTTAAATATGATCTTCTAGTCATTTTAGGTGACATACTTTATTCATTTTACTAAACATTCTAATGGAATATTTTTACATATATGACATGAATAATATTTCCTATAACCATGGCCTCTGAAATAATTAAACATTCCAATAAATTTTTTCAAGATAGTTTTAATAGAGAAATTTTTAATTTAAATTTGGTATTTTTTATACAGAAATATGATGTTTTGAAAGTGTAACCGGTATCTTCCACAATTCTTTTTTCATAAGTATTCAATGGTATATATTTTAATGAGATAAAAAACTATTTATTTTAACTGTTTTATACTAAGAATATTATTTAAAAATGGAATCCCAATTCTCTATCTAGTTTTTTAGTCATTATGATGGATGGATGAGTATGAAACTATTTAATATCTACTATTTGTGCTTATGAAACATATTTTTTTATCGTGGATTAAACCATGATGAAATGGTTAGGAAACCCATTCTCTATATTATATGCATTGATGGATTTTATAAAAGATAGTAAAATGCATATTTATTATTTTTATGATTTTACTAGTGGTAAATGAAATATACTTCCCCTAATTAAATGGGTATAGTTGGATAAGACACAATGTAAATATTGTACTTATTAACATAATCTCATGTTAAATATTTCATATGTGTTTTTGGATTTAATGTCTATAACATTATGTATAGTATTTGTTTTCTTGTCCATAAATTTATTCATGTACCATGATTCCATGTCTATAATATTATATATGGAGTGTTTTTTTGTTAATTATATTATGCGAGGGAATTATTCCATGTTCATAACATAATGGGTGAACAATATTCTATATTTTGTTGTAAAAATTTTATAATCTAATTTCATTGAATATTCCTATGACTATATTATTCTCTCTTGGATCATGTTCATAGATTTAATTTATGATTAATGTTTAATGATCTATTTTGTTTTTTTCAATTAAATAATTTTATGATCTTTTATATGAGGGGATTGGTTTTAAAATTTTATTCTCATGTTCTCATACCATTATCCTCATATTATGAAGATATCTCACTTGATTACCATTTCTATTTGTATGACCACACACGTTATTATGTTTAATTTCTATATTTTAAGAATGAATATATTGTTAATGATATCTATAATAAGGATTCTAGTTATGATGAACCTAGTGGGATACGATATAGTTCAATTCTCAATTAACTATTTATGGGTCCATTTTTCATAAAGATCATTTTTATAATGATTCTAACATGGATGGTTATAATATTTAAATTATTTTAATTTATTATGACATGATATCAATGTATTAATATTGTGGTATATTTTATAATATACAAGTAAATAGGATATGGGGACACGTTCCCTAGGGTTCCATGGAACACAAACCCCAATATCTCTCTGATTACCAATTTCAATCATTATAACTAGAAAATAATTTTTGAGAACAATATCCTACATCCAATAAAATCACATGATATCATTGTTAAGAAAAATAAAACCACTTTTCCAATGTGAAAATAGCTTCAAAATGGGCTACTCGAAGAACGACAACTAAGTCATATAGAATAGATATACATAGTATAGTATTTTGTATAAATTATACTTCCTACTCATTGAGTTACATTGCGAGTAGGACCACTAATTGAACTAGATGTGTTTATCCCATAAAAATACCTTTATTTTAATTTTCCTTCACATGAAATATAACTATGGGGACAGAATTTGACTTATATCCTGGGGTACATGCATTTTTCTAATAGCGCATTTCACGAAAACCTGAGTAGTATTATATGGTGTGTGGGACCATCTACACTACTTGTGAAATTTAAGATGACATAAAAACCCAATCAAAAATAATAAAAATAGAAGCATGGAATGTGTCCTAGTAAATTATACAATGTATTTGGGATGCTTTTATATAAACATAATATAATCCATGCATCCACAGTGTATCCATGGACCGAACAACATATCATGTATTTTCATTAGGCAAACCCCTAAAATTGAGGGGAAACATATATGATCACTTTTTCATAGCCTCTAGTGAAAATAAATGTTTTTTATTATCACCAGATAAAATAAGATGTTTTATAGACTCTAGTGGAAATTATGGGACACGATTTATTTTCATGTTATGTAAGAGGAAAATCCAGATTTTGTTGATCTGTAATTGAAATCATATTATCTATTATCTCATTAACAAATGGATTAGTTATGTATCTAGGGATTCATGAGCATGGATTCATTGTATGGATATTCCAATACTAATAATAACTCCCAATATATGAAATTTTGATTCATAATTGGTATTTAAATATATGTATATCAAATATATTCATGAAAAAATCATGATTCAATAAAACCATAACACTTTACCAAGCATGTGGTAGGTCCTAATGATGTCCTCAATCCCCTAGTGATGGAAACAAGTTCCAATGTATCAAATAATTTATTTGGAAATAATTTCATCCATAATAGAAAGCTATAAACAACCCAAAATAATCACACATCACATCAATCATTACCATAATCAAAAGAAAAACATCCATCACATGTCAAAAAATATACAATTTTAACCAAGAACCCCAAAATTAAAAAATAGGGGGGGGGTTAAATAATTACGAAAAAAACATCTATGAAACAAGTGGGAAAACTACCTAATATCTTAGCCCCCAAAATATGGTTTAATAGAAACCATAGAAAATAAAATCCGTCATCACCATTGAGAAAAGTTTTTCTTTACCTATGTAAAAAACAATGTCTACACAATCCTAAGGGTATTTATATGTTGTGAGTCAATTCCCACAAGGATTCCACCCACATGATTTTATAAGATATAACATAATGAGAAAAATAATCATTCTAGTTTTTAAAAAATGTAATGAATCATTATAAAGGAAAATTCATTGAAATTTAAATGAAAATTAGATTCTACATCATACTGGATAATATGAATATTATAACATGAGTACAATATGCATCCCTAATGAACTATCATTAACGGGGTCCATAAATCCTTATACCTATGTTAAAAGTACACATAATACATAAACTTTATATTTCTCATGAATGTGGCACAATAGGGTTATAAAATACCATATTGTAGTGGAATACAATCATAAACATAAGATTATTTTGTTTTTTCTGTCAATGTTGATAGTGAAATCAGGCATCAACACTTCCAGACCACCTCACATACTAGAACTTCTCTACCCAACCCTGTTAACACAAATTCCCTTTGTGATGAAGTCCTATTTCCCATGTCACATGAACCACATATTTCTCATACGCATTCCAAACAAAAGTTACCCACATTGAAACCTCATTTTTCACTAATCAATACCCCTTCCAAACACATAATCACATCAAACCCATTTGGAAACATGATTCTCATAACTCAGACTCTTCCATAGAACCCATATGGAAAGAATAGAAAGAACACCAAAATAATAAAACAATGTTAAAGAACGGATCTACCTACCATTATATTGGAAACCTCTAATAAACTTGTTGAAACAAAATACACACCACAAAGAGACCCTATAAAAGAGATAACATTCCATAAATATCAAGATCCAACCCAATAAATCCAGATTCAACCCACTTTAGTGTATCCAATATGATGGAGGAAATTAATGTCACGACCCATCCTCGGGGTCCGTGCCGTGACTACCCCAAGCCCGCCTTCCATAGGCCAGGGGCTGGAGACTAGCACCAAAGGCGTAAATCCCGATAACTGGTAAGGAATTGCCTTTACAAAAGTAAACAAAACACCACAGAGTACAAGCGAAAATAAAACACTAAGTACAATGAGAAGTGCTGAAAGGTAAATGGTCCAGAATACAAACCCAAGAAGAAAGTACAACTACAAATGAACAAAGTAAAATAGAAAAAGGCAACAGCTGGAAAGACGGAAGCGGCTCCTGGGTCGTCCTCCTCGGATCCTACCTGATGTGTAGGTATAGATGGTGCAACTCCTGGATCATCCACCACAGATCCTACATGAAGGGTAGGTACAGATGGCCTCCACAACGATCTCGTCCGTCAACCTCCTCCGAGTTTCATCCCACCGTGAAGTCCACCTCTGGATACTGACTCGTTGTGTAGTCCACCTCTGGGTACTGACTCGTCATGTAGTCCACCTCCGGGTACCGTCCAGTCCTCAAACACTCAGCCTCCGTCAGCATTGCCCGTCGTCTGCAACCAACACAACGAGGTGCGGGCATAGCCCGTGCAAGGGTGAGTATAACGATACTCAGAAGGGACCCCAATACCCTCATGGTCTCACTAAAAACAACAAGGAAAACCACAAATAAGATATCAACAGATAACCTCTACTTAGGTATATTCCCATACATATACCAAAGTTATTAAGTAACCTATCTCAATCACGAGGAAACACAAGGGTTATGAAACCAATGGATAAACACTACCAAGGTATATTCCCATACATATACCTATGTTATCAGGTAACCCATATCAATCATGAGGAAACACAAGGGTCACAGACTCATCTCAAACCAGGAATTTCATGATCGAAGCTGTAACTACTGAAGAGCCCGTCTCTGGAGTGTACAGTGGTCCTGTCACGACTCCGAAGTACTGCTCACTAACCTAAGACTGCTGAGGTACTCCTCCTATTGAGAACTGTGGGCCTTCTTCTACAACCAGGCGCTTCCCACCATGGGTTTGCCGCTACAACCAAGCGCTCCCCCTCAGAGTCTCAAGAGGTACTCCTTCTGTTGAGTACCGCGGGTCTGCCGCTACAACCAAGCGTTCCTCCGCCGTGGGTCTGTCGCTACAACCAAGCGGTCCCCCTCATAGCCTCCAGAGGTACTCCTTCTGTTGAGTACCACAGGTCTACCGTTACAACCAAGCGCTCCTCCACTGTGGGTCTACCGCTACAACCAAGCACTCCCCACTAGGCTATCTGAAACACACCGAGTTGATCGGTCAAGCCGTTGTCAGTTCTCAACCGACTACACGGTCTCCGTACTCCACACAATCATCTCTGGGAGAGTCCTCTCCACGATCTGTTGGTCGATACTACACGTATAAAAAATTTCCACGAAGAAGAATCTCAAAGGACCACCTTGTCACAGGGGTCTCAACACAACAGACAACGCGTCAATCGGACGCCCAGTCTGTGAGTTACTAGCCTTTTCGTCCCAGGGGCCCAGTTTGTTTCGTGAGCGAACCAACCCAGACGTATCTCAATTGTACCCCAAACACTCATAGGGTATACTCACAGGGACCGTTTCTCAACATGATAACGAACGTCGCTAACAGTTCGTCAAACAAACATCTGGTCTGAAAGATATCAGCTTTACCATTCCAGGGGCCCGGTTGGATTTCGAGTACAATCCAACTCGCCCAAACTACAACTGCATCCAAACCCTAGGCGATGTATGCCAAATGTTATTTCCCATCAAGAGGTAATCATTGAGAAAGACGGTGCATCAATCGGACGCCATGTCTGTGAGTTATTGGCGTTTTCGTTACAGTGGCCAAGTTGGCTTCATGAGTGAACCAACCTTACCGCACTCCAACGACATCCAAAATTCGAGCGGAGTAATCCAAAGGATCCGTCTCACTTAGAGGAAAGCATCAAAATCGACGGCACGTCAATCGGACATCCAGAGCTCAAGATATGAGTGTTTCGGCTCTGAGGGCTCGGTTGGTTTCGTGTACGAACCAACCCGGCCGAACCCAAAGTATTTGGAATCCTTCAGTGTGATATACCGAAACGACCATCTCGATCCTACGATCGCATCGCCGCTGACGGCGCATCGTTCGTAGGCCCGTAGCTCAAGATACGGGCAAAAGACCGAAAACGGTTCGAAGACGGGGGGTCTGGGCCCGGACCGACCCAGCCCGACCCCCACTGGGTCGGCCCGAACTGGGTCGGACCCAGATGGGCGCATCCCGGCCCGGCCACGGCGTGACCCGGCCGGCGGGTCGGCTCGTTCCGGCTCGGCGCGGCCGAGCGGAGTCCGGGGGCGGGGGCACGCTGCCCCAGCGTGTGAACAACCCCCCCCCCCCCCCCCCCCCCCGCGGTTGCCGCCCTTGTTCAGCGGACGCGACATTGCCGCGTCCCGTGTGCGCCAGACCCGTGCGGCCGCGGGTCCGCTGGTCCCGCCGCCGATGTGGCTTCAGCCGCAGCGGCTCTGTCCGGCGGTGCGCCGTGGCGCCGCCACCTCCGGCGCCGGTGACCCGCGCCGCCAGCGGTTTCTGCGGGCCACCAGAGTTGCTCCGGTGGTCCGATTCCACTCCTATCTGCGCCGTATCTCCTTCCGGGTCCCGTTCTTCACTGCAGAATCAACGATTCACCCCTTCGGCATGTTTTGTCATCACCCACCAATCCGCGCATCAACGAAGAACTGCAGAGGGTTGTCAGGCTGTGTTTGTTTGGCCCGCACCCTCCGCGTTAGGTGATAACAATCGGGAAGAAAATAATCCACACATAGAAAACAAAAAAATATACAATTTTAATAAATTAAAATTTCTCTTGATTCGGGTTCTTTGTTTTTAGGAGGAAACAACCACGAAAATATATTCATTTCACAAACAAACCCCCTACCTTAACTTCTTCGTCGGATGCGAGATCGATCGTTGCGGAAGAAAGGGTCGTCGCATCGTGGAAGTGCGTCGCTGTCGTGCAGTACTCGGCGTCGAGTCGACGAACTCCGAGGATCGAGAATATACAGATTTAATTACAATAATTAAATCCATGTTGATGTTATAAACCAAAAGAATTAAAAAGGAGCGCTACCCCCTACCTTGTCGTTGTCGATCGAAGGTTTTCGCGGGGTTGGATCATCATGGAAGAAGCGTCGCAGAGGGAGAATCGCGGAAGAAGCATCGTTGACATCGCGGTACACGACATCGCGTCGTCGTTCTCCGAGGGTTTGGTGTTCTTCGTCGGAGGTCGGAGTGTTCTTCGCATTTTTCGCGTTCTTCGGATTCTTCGCGTTCTTCGTCGAAGAAGAACGCTTTCTTCCCAAATTCTCTCCACGACACAAGTCCAACTAAATAAAATATGTTAAACCCTTATTTTATTATTGACCTAAGCTTTTGAAATTAAAAAGATAAGAAATGAACAATTAATTCATTGAATTAATTGTAACGATTTAACTGCACAATTAATTGGGGCGTTTCTTAACCAGAAAAACGCACGGTTGACTTTCATTAATGAGGAGGTTTCGCGGGTGCATTACTTAGAGGAAAAGAAATGGTGAGTCTAGTGCAGGCCCCAACTCACAAATATCCTACCAAGAGGGTAGGATATTTTGGATTGCACCCTATCCGCTTCAACTCAACTTAAGTAGATTTAAGTGGCTTTAAGTGAAATAAAATAAAGTTGTCGCACCACTTTATTTTATTTTCTTCACTTAACCCCCAAAAATTAAAAACCACACCCGAGCAAACCCAACTCCGGAAAATGCGTTTCTAAGAAAATACCAGCACTGTGATTCCATTGGTGCCCTCAGAATTCGATTCTGAGCAGCGGTTCAGAAGTTAGAAAAACCCACTCGTTCGTTCATTGAACGTACCTGAGCTAAACGTTGCAAATTGATTCCGGGAACACCGGGCCTCGGAATCAGGCACCGTCAGAAACAGCGTTCTTGTAAAATCCCAAAGAAAATTTAGAAAAAAAATTCGGTTGAAATTTCAGGGTCTTTACATTACTCCCACCTCAGGGATTAAGGTCCTCGTAAAGCTTTAACACAATCTAGGGTCACAAAAGCGGTATAGAGCACGCATCTAAGCCTTATGCTCCCATGTGCTCACCCAGAGGTTCCCATACTGTCATAGAAAGTGCACCCGAGGAATCGATCGTCCTCATATGATCCGCTCCTGTCGATCCTCGATCCCCACTGGAACCTCCGTGAAAGACACTCCATCGCCATCGTCCAGCTTCTCAAGGTCGATGATATGTGAATGGTCGAGCACGTATCTCCTCAGTTGAGATATGTGGAAGTCATCGTGCACCTAGTGCAACTGAGGTGGATGGGTCAAATAGTAAACCACCCCGCCTACCCATCTGACGACCTAGAAAGGTCCGTTGAACCTCGGAGATTACTTGCCGCCTTGGCCACATCTCCTTAAACCTCGTCGAGGTGAGACCCGTATAAGGACGTGATCGTCATTCTCGAACTCAGAGGTCTTCAAATCCTATTTAGAATAGAAACTTAAAACGACTACTACCATTAGGGTGAGGTTGACCGACTCAAGAATGATCTTATGCACCCTCATATGCATGAGTTATCCTGTGCTGCTGAGGGTTTCCTTTTCGCAGAACAAGGAAAACACATTCCGACGTCGTAGTTAAACCACAACCTTTTTTCCTAATACCATCAATTTTTGTATGAACCGTGATTTCACAGTTCATACTCAAACCAACGTCGTAAGGCCTTGTCGCTGCCACCAAGATATCCCAACCAAAACTCTCGCCTTGAGGTTCTGACCACACCGTCGTCGTAAGTGTGATTATCGAGTCTTCTCCCAAGGTATATCCAGACGTGAGGGTCAAGTCCACGGCTTACCAGAAACTCTAGGTCTGGGACAAGATTTGTGAAAGTGAGGAATGATTCATATCGACGTCTGTTACTACAGCATCTAGTAGTGGACACAGACTGTCCCTTGAATCATTTTTAGAGCCATTGGGTCACACTCCTTGACCGCATGCAGCTGCACTCTTCCTCCGACCTCCAGCTCCCTGAGCCTGGCGGGGATACCTAAGGCGGGTGGTTGTAGAATGTTAAGATGTACACCACCTCATGCTGCTCTCCTAGCTCTGCCTCCATGTCTGCCGCTTCGCAGACTCATCTCCCTTTAAATCTTCTTCTTCTTGAATCATTTAACATGACCGAGTCTCTAAGACTGGCACCTGTTTCCTGTTTCTTACTGCACTGTGCAGTCTTCATCCGCTCCTGGATGATCTACACCTTCTTTTCCTATGATCTGGAAGAGCTTCTTTAATTTCTCATTTTCCAAAAAATAGAAACATGGTCTCATCCCCTGGATGAACTACGCTCATTGCCTAATACAGTCAATCCTGACATGAAGGGTGCACTCATGCCATGGATGATGTCGTAAGGCCTAGACGTAAATACTAAGAGATCCAACTATCACACTCACCTCCAAGGGTCGAGTCACACTGTCGGCATCAGTGTGAGGTCACTGGATCTCCTCCAGTAGGAATCTCGAAAGTGAGGGTCAAGTTAACAGTCTTAAATAGGACCAATCAGTATCAACCAAAAAAAAGGATATGAAAGAAAACATCACAAAGGTAAGTGTATTTTTATTATTGTAGCTCATAGTACAGAGACACGAATACAACAGCGAAATGGAACTAGAAGTAAAAGGGACGTATCCACTAGTTCTGCTCCTATCCACCTGCTCCCAGAGCTCTAATGCCTTGTCCACTGCTCGGCTGTTGCTCAAGCATCTGTTGCTACTTCTGCCACGGTGGCTCCTCCAAAGCCTGCGGATCATCTGTATGAGGAGTCAGACAGTCACGTGCCAGGTGACCCTTCCTACCGCATTCATAGCACTTCTTACTCCTCATACGGCTGGATCTAGTCCTCTTGGACCTCTGCATCATCTGTCTACTGCCCACATATGACTCGGCTACTGATCGAAAACCCTGCGGCAAAGGAAGAAGCTCCTGTACATGCTCGGGGTGTAGAGCTACTGGCACAAACTCCACCATGAAGAAGGTCTCAAAGTCTTCCCATGTAAAGGTCATCTCGTCGCAAAACTGGAACAACTGGCTCCACCACCTACCTGCTGCTGCCTGAAGAAGGCTGGCAGCAAAGATCACCATGATGTCTGCCGGCATCCCCACTAGCCTAAAGACTCTCACCACAGCCTCCAGCCAATCCTCAGCCGCCTGCGGGTCCGTCTCTCCCCGGAACCTTGGTGGTCTCTGGCGCTGGAACTCATGCAGCGCTTTCAAGTGGTGTGCATCGCCTTGTAATAGGGCTGATGGCATCAGTGTCACAACGTATGGTAGTACCACTGGTTCCTCTGCTGGTGCCTCAACTGCAAGAGGGCCCTGTACCGAAGCCTCGTCGCTCGACAAGCTGTCAGTACGCACATCCCTATGGGCTCTAGCTGGTCGTCCGAGAAAAGGCATCCTGAAAGAAACATCGTGACACAGTCAAACGATTATACCTAGTGAGATGACCTGGTTTGAACTGATATTTAACAACTTCTGGAAATACACACGCAATCAGTGTTTTCGTGCACAAAGTCGGAAATCAGTTGTCAGGGTCCTGGTGTATGGATATGTCGGCCGCCCGCACCAACACTCGACTCCCTGAACTGAAAACCACACTCAGTACTCTTAACACTATCGCTTCACAGAAAGAAAATATCAGAGTTATATGTTCTGCGGTAGAACCGACTCCTCTGATACCAATTTTTCACGACCCATCCTCGAGGCTCGTGTCGTGACTACCCCATGCCCGCCTTCCATAGGCCAGGGGCTGGCGACTAGCACTAAAGGCGTAAATCTCGATAACTGGGAAGGAATTGCCTTTATATAAGTAAACAAAACACCACAGAGTAAAAGGGGAAATAAAACACTAAGTACAAAGAGAAGTGCTGAAAGGTAAATGGGTCAGAATACAAACCCAAAAAGAAAGTACAACTACAAATGAACAAAGTAAAATAGAAAAAGACAATAGCTGGAAGGACGGAAGAGGATCCTGGGTCGTCCTCCTCGGATCCTACCTGAAGGGTAGGTACAGATGGCGCAGCTCCTGGATCGTCCACCACAGATCCTACCTGAAGGGTAGGTATAGATAGCCTCCACAACGCTCTCTCCCTTCAACCTCCTCCGAGTATCATCCTGCCATGAAGTCCACCTCTGGATACTGACTTATCATGTAGTCCACCTCGGGTACTGAATCATCGTGTATTCCACCTCCGGGTACCGTCCAGTCCTTGAACACTCAGCCTCCGTCAGCACTGCCCATCATCTGCAACCAACACAACGAGGTGCAGGCATAGCCCGTGCTGGGGTGAGTATAACGATACTCAGTAGGGACCCCGAGACCCTCAAGGTCTCACTAAAACCAACAAGGACAACCAAAAAGGGATCTCAATAGATAACCTCTACTTAGGTATATGCCCATACATATACCTATGTTGTTAAGTAACCCATCTCAATCACGAGGAAACACAAGTGTTATTAAACCAACGGATAACCACTACCCAGGTATATGCCCATACATATACCTAAGTTATAAAGTAACCCATCTCAATAATGAGGAAACACAAGGGTCATAGACTCATCTCAAAGCAGGATTTTCATGATCGAAGCTGTAACTGCTGAAGAGCGCGTCTCTGGAGTGTACAGTGGTCTTGTCACGACTCTGAGGTACTGCTCAATAACCTAATACTGCTGAGGTACTCCTCCTGTCGAGAACTGTGGGCCTACTGCTACAACCACACACTTCCCACCATGGGTCTGCCGCTACAACCATGCGCTCCCCCTCATAGCCACAAGAGGTACTCCTTCTGTTGAGTACCGCAGGTCTGCTGCTACAGCCAAGCGCTCCTCCGCCCTGGGTCTGCTGCTACAACCAAGCGCTCCCCCTCATAGCCTCTAGAGGTACTCCTTCTGTTGAGTACCGCGGGTCTTCCACTACAGCCAAGATATCCTCCGCCGTGGGTCTGCTGCTACAACCAAGTGCTCCCCACTGGGCTATCCAAAACACACCGAGTAGATCGGTCAAGCAGTCGTCAAGTCTCAGCCGGCTACACGGTCTCCGTACTCCACATTCTCTTCTCCGGGAGGGTCCGCTCCATGAGTTGTTGGTCGATACTACAAGTATCACAAAGTTCCACGAAGAAGTATCTGAATGGACCGCCTCGTCATAGGGGTCTCAACGCAACAGACGGCGCGTCAATCGGACGCCCAGTCTGTGAGTTACTAGCCTTTTCATCCCAGGGGCCCGGTTGGTTTCGTGAGTGAACCAACCCGGCCGTATCTCAACTGTACCCCTAAATCTCATAGGGTATACTCATAGGTACTGTTTCTCAACGTGATTACCAACGCTGCTGAAGGTTCGTCAAACAGACATCCGGTCTGAAAGATATCAGCTTTACCGTTCCAGGGGCCCGGTTGGATTTCGAGTACAATCCAAAACACCCAAACTCCAACTACATCTAATCCCCGGGTGAAGTATGCCAAATGTTCTGTCCCAGTAAGTAAAAAATCATTGAGATAGACGGTGCATCAATCGGACGCCCGGTCTGTGAGTTATTGGCTTTTTCGTTTGAGGGGCCCGGTTGGCTTCATGAGCAAACCAACCCGACCGCACTCCAAAAGCATCCAAAATTCGAGCGGAGTAAGCCAAACGATCCGTCTCACTTAGAGGAAAGCATCAAAGTCGACGGCATGTCAATCGGACTTCCGGAGCTCAAGATATGAGCATTTCCGCTCCGAGGACCCGGTTGGTTTCGTGTACGATCCAACCCTGCCGAACCCAAAGTATTCTAAAACCTTGAGTGCTATATACTGAAACGACAGCCTCGATCCAAGGATTGCATCGCCACTGACGGCGCGTCGTTCAGAGGTCAGTAGCTCAAGATACGGGAAAAAGACCGAAAACTGTCTGAAGATGGGGGGTCTAGGCCCGGCCCGACCCCCCCTGGGTCGGCCCGAACCGAGTCGGACCTGGTTGGGCGCGACCTGGCCCGGCCGGGGCGTGACCCGGCCGGTGGAACACCACACCCCCCCCCCCCCCCGCGGGGGCCGCCCTTGGTCAGCGGACGCGGCATTGCCATGTCCCGTGTGCACCGGACCCGCGCGGTCGCGGGTCCGCTGGTCCCGCCACCGCCATGGCTTCAGCTGTAGTGGCTATGTCCTGCAGTGCGCCGTGGCGCCGTCACTTCTGGCGTCGGTGACCCGCACCGCAGGTGGTTTCCGCGGGCCACCGGAGTTGCTCCGGTGGTCCGATTCCACTCCTGTCTGCGTCGTAGCTCCTTCTGGGTCCCGTTCTTCACTACGGAATCAACGATTCACCCCTGTGGCATGTTTTGTCGTCGCCCGCCAATCCGCGCATCAACGAAGAACTGTGGAGGGTTTTCGGGATGTGATTGTTTGGCCCGCACCCTCCGCTTTAGGTGATAACAATCGGGAAGAAAATAATACACACATGGAAAACAAATAAAATATACAATTTTAATAAATTAAAATTTCTCTTGATTCAGGTGCTTTGTTTTTAGGAGGAAACAACCACGAAAATAAATTCATTTCACAAAAAAAACCCAAACCTTAACTTCGTCGTCGGACGCGAGATCGATCGTCGCGAAAGAAAGGGTCGCCGCGTCGAGGAAGGGCGTCGCTGTCGTGCAGTACTCGGCGTCGAGTCGACGAACTCCGAGGATCGAGAATATACAGATTTAATTATAATAATTAAATCCATGTTGATGTTATAAACCAAAATAATAAAAAAGGAGCGCTACCCCATACTTTGTCGTTGTCGATGGAAGGTTGTCGTGGGGTTGGATCGTCGTGGAAGAAGCGTCGCGGAGGGAGAATCGCGGAAGGAGCGTCGTTGACATCGTGGTACACGGCGTCGAGTCTTCGATCTACGAGGGTTTGGCGTTCTTCGTCAGAGGTCAGAGTGTTCTTCGCATTATTCGCGTTCTTCGTCGAAGAAGAACGCTTTCTTCCCAAATTCTCTCCACGCCACAAGTCCAACTAAATAAAATATGTTCAACCCTTATTTTATTATAGACCTAAGCTTTTGAAATTCAAAAGATAAGAAACAAAAAATTAATTCGTTGAAATAATTGTAACGATTTAACTGCCCAATTATTTGGGGCGTTACTTAACCAAAAAAAACGCACGGTTGACTTTCATTAATGAGGAGTTTTCGCGGGTGCGTTACTTAGAGGAAAAGAAACAGTGAGGCTCATGCGGGCCCCACCTCACAAATATCCTACCAAGAGGGTAGGATATTTTGGATTGCACCCTATCTGCTTCAACTCATCTTAAGTAGCTTTAAGTGGAATTAAGTGGCTTTGAGTGAAATAAAATAAATTTGTCGCACCACTTTATTTTATTTTCTTCACTTAACCCCCAAAAATTTAAAACCACACCCGAGCAAACCCAACTCCGAAAAAGACGTTTATATGAAAATAACAGCGCTGCGATTCCATCGGTGCCCTCAGAATTCGATTCTGAGCACCGGTTCAGAAGTTAAAAAAACCCGCTTGTTCGTTCACTGAACTTACCTGAGCTAAACGTTGGAAATTGATTCCGGGCACACCGGGCCTCGGAATCAGGCGCCGTCAGAAACTGCATTGTTGTAAAATCCCAAAGAAAATTTAGAAAAAAATTTCCCTTGAAATTTCCGGGTCTTTACATTACTCCTACCTCAGGGATTTACGTCCTCGTAAAGCTTTAACACAAACTAGGGTCACAAAAGCGGTACAGAGCATGCATCTAAGCCTTCAACTCCAATGTGCTCACATGGAGGTTCCCATACTGCAAGAGAAAGTGCACCTGATGAATCGATCATCCTCGTAGGATCCCCTCCTATCGATCCTCGATCCCCACTGGAACCTCCGTGAAAGACACTCCATTGCCATCGTCCAGCTCCTCATGGTCGATGATATGCGAAGGGTCGAGCATGTATCTCTTCAGTTGGGTTATGTGGAAGTCGTCGTGCACCTGGTGCAACTGAGGTGGATGGGTCAAGCGGTAAACCACACCGCCTACCCAGTTGAGGACCTAGAAAGGTCCGTTGAGCCTCGGAGATAACTTGTCACCTTGGCCACATCTCTGTAAACCTCATCGAGGTGAGACCCGTATAAGGATGTGATCGTCATTCTTGAACTCAGAGGTCTCCAACTCCTGTTTAGAACAGAAACGTAAAATGACTGCTACCATGAGGGTGAGGTTGACTGACTCAAGAATGATTGGCCGCACCCTCCAATGCATGAGTTATCCTGTGCTGCAGAGGGTTTCCTTTTCGCCGACCAAGGAAAACCCATTCTGATGTCATAGTTAAACCACAACCTTTTTTCCTAATACCGTCAATTTGTGTATGAACTGTGATTTCCCAGTCTATACTCAAACCTACGTCGTAAGGCCTCATCGCTGCCACCAAGAGATCCCAACCGAAACTCTCGCCTAGAGGGTCTGACCACACCATCGGCGTACGTGTGATTATCGAGTCTTGTCCCAAGGTATCTCTAGACGTGAGGGTCAAGTCCACGGCTTAACAGAAACTCTAGGTCTGCGAAAAGATTTGTGAAAGCGAGGAATGATTCATATCGACGTCTGTTACTATAACAGCTAGTAGTGGACACAGATTGTCCCTTGAATCATTTTTAGAGCCATTGGGTCACACTCCTTGACCGCATGCAGCCGCACTCTTCCTCCGACCTCCAGCTCCCTGAGCTTGGTGGGGATAACAAAGGCGGGTGGTTGTATAATGTTAAGATATACACCACATCATGCTGCTCTCCTAGCCTTGCCTCCATGTCTGCCACTTCGCAAACACATCTCTCTTTAAAGCTTCTTCTTCATGAAACATTTAACATGCCCGAGTCTCTAAGACTGGCAATGGTTTCCTGTTTCTTACTGCACTGTGCAGTCTTCATCCGCTCCTGGATGATCTGCACCTTCTTTGCCTACGGTCTGGAAGAGCTGCTATAATTTCTCCTTTTCTAAAAAATAGAAACTCGGTCTCATCCCCTGGATGAACCATGCTCATTGCCTAATACAGTCAATCCTGACATGAAGGGTGCACTCATGCCATGGATGATGTCGTAAGGCCTCGAAGAAAATACTAAGAGATCCAACTGTCACACTCGCCTCCAAGGGTCGAGTCACACTGTCGGCATTAGTGTGAGTTCACTGGGTCTCCTCCAGTAGGAATCTCAAAAGTGAGGGTCAAGTTTACAGTCTTAAATAGGACCAATCAGTATCAACCAAACAAAAAGGATATGAAAGAAAACATCACAAAGGTAAGTGTCTTTTTATTATTGTAGCTCATAGTACAAAGATATGAATACAATAGTGAAATGGAACTATAAGTACAAGGGGCGTATCCACTAGTTCTGCTCTTGTCCACCTGCTCCTGGAGCTCTAATGCCTTGTCCACTGCTCGGCTGTTGCTCAAGCACCTGCCGCTACTTCTGCCTCGGTCGCTCCTCCAAAGCCTGCGGATCATCTGTACGAGGAGTCTGACAATCACGTGACAGGTGACCCTTCCTGCCCCATTCATAACACTTCCTACTTCTCGTATGACTGTCTCTAGTCCTCTTGGACCTCTGCATCATCTGTCTACTGCTCACAGATGACTCGGCTACTGATGAAAAACCCAGTGGCAAAGGCATAAGCTCCTGTACACGCTCGGGGTGTAGAGATACTGGCACAAACTCCACCATGAAGAAGGTCTTGAAGTCTTCCCATGTGAAGGTCATCCCGTCGCAAAACTGGAACAAGTGGCTCCACCACCTGCCTGCTTCTTCCTGAAGAAGGATAGCAACAAAGATCACCACGAGGTTTTCCGGCATCACTACTAGCCTGAAGACTCTCACCACAGCCTCCAGCCAATCCTCAGCCGCCTGCGGGTTCGTCTCTCCCCGGAACCTAGGTCTTCTCTGGCACTGGAACTCATGCAGCGCACTCAAGTGGCGTGCATCGCCTACTACTGGGGAAAATGGCATCGGTGGCCCAACATATGGTAGTACCGCTGGTGCCTCAACTGCAAGAGGGCCCTGTACCTAAGCCTCATCGCTCGAAAGGCTGTCAGTACGCACATCCCCCTGGGCTCTAGCTGGTCGTCCGAGAAAAGGCATCCTGAAAGAAACACCGTGACACGGTCAAACGATTATACCTGGTGAGCTATCCTGGTTTGAGCTTATATTTAACAACTTCTAGAAATACACACGCAATCAGTGTTTTCATGCACAAAGTCGGAAATCAGTTGTCAGGGTCCTGGTGTATGGATACATCGGCCGACCGCACCAACACTCGACTCCCTGAACTGAAAACCACACTTGGTACTCTTAACACTATCGCTTCAGAGAAAGAAGATATCAGAGTTATATGTTCTGCGGTAGAACCGACTCCTATGATACCAATTTTTCATGACCCGTCCTCGGGGCCCGTTCCGTGACTACCCCAACCCCACCTTCCATAGGCCAAGGGTTGGGGACTAGCACCAAAGGCATAAATCCTGATAACTGGTAAGGCATTTCATTTATAAATGTAAACAAAACACCACAGAGTACAAGCGGAAATAAAACACTAAGTACAAAGAGAAGTGCTGCAAGGTAAATGGCCCAGAATACAAACCCAAAAAGAAAGTACTACTACAAATGAACACAGTACAATAGAAAAAGAAAACACCTTGAAGGATGGAAGCGGCTCCTGGGTCGTCCTCCTCAGATCCTACCTGATGGGTAGGTACAGATGGCGCAGCTCCTGGATCGTCCACCACGGATCCTACCTGAAGGGTAGGTACAGATAGCCTCCACAACGCTCTCGCCCGTCAACCTCCTCCGAGTGTCGTCCCGCCATGAAGTCCACCTCTGGATATTGACTCGTCGTGATGTCCACCTCCGGGTACTGACTCGTTGTGTAGTCCACCTCCGGGTACCGTCCAGTCCTCGAACACTCGACCTCCGTCAGCACTGCCCGTCATCTGCAACCAACACAACGAGGTGCGGGAATAGCCCGTGGAGGGGTGAGTATAACGATACTCAGGAGGGGCCCCGAGACCCTCAAGGTCTCACTAAAACCAACAAGGATAACCACAAAGAAGATCTCAACAGATAACCTCTACTTAGGTATATGCCCATACATATACCTAAGTTTTTAAGTAACCCATCTCAATCACGAAGAAACATAAGGGTTATGAAACCAACGGATAACCACTACCCAGGTATATGCCCATACATATACCAAAGTTATCAAGTAACCCATCTCAATCATGAGGAAACACAAGGGTCATAGACTCAGCTCAAAGCGGGATTTTCATGATCAAAGTCGTAACTGCTGAAGAGCCCATATCTAGAGTGTACAGTGGTCTTGTCACGACTCAGAGGTACCGCTCACTAACCTAAGAATGCTGAGGTACTCCTCCAGTCGAGAAATGTGGGCCTGCTACTACAACCAAGCGCTTCCCACCATGGGTCTGCCGCTACAACCATGCGCTCCCCCTCATAGCCTCAAGAGGTACTCCTTCTGTTAACTTGTGCGGGTCTGCCGCTACAACCAAGCATTCCTCCGCCGTGGGTCTGTCACTACAACCATGCGCTCCCCCTCATAGCCTCTAGAGGTACTCCTTCTGTTGAGTACCGCGGGTCTGCTGCTACAACCAAGTGATCCTCCGCCGTGTGTCCGCCGCTACAACCCAGCGCTCCCCACTAGGCTATCCGAAACACACCGAGTCGATCGGTCAAGCAGTCGTCAGGTCTCAGCCGGCTACACGGTCTCCATACTCCACACGCTCGTCTCCGGGAGGGTCCACTCCATGAGCTGCTGGTCGATACTACAAGTATCACAATGTTCCACTAAGAAGTATCTCAAAGGGCCGCCTCGTCACAGGGGTCTCAACGCAATAGATGACGCGTCAATCAGATGCCCAGTCTGTGAGTAACTAGCCTTTTCGTCCCAGGGGCCCGGTTGGTTTCGTGAGCGAACCAACCCGGCCGTATCTTAACTGTACCTCTAACTTTCATAGGGTATACTCATAGGGACCGTTTCTCAATGTGATTACCAAAGCCGCTGACAGTTCTTCAAACGGACATCCGGTCTGAAAGATATCAGCTTTACCGTCCAGGGGCCCGGTTGGATTTCGAGTACAATCCAACTCGCCCAAACTCCAACGGCATCCAAACCCCAGGCAAAGTATGCCAAAAGTTCTGTCCCATCATGAAGAAATCATTGAGACAGACGGTGCGTCAATCAGACGCTCGGTCTATGAGTTATTGGCTTTTTCATTTCAGGGGCCTGGTTGCCTTCATGAGCAAACCAATCTAACAGCTCTCCGACGGCATCCAAAACTCGAGAGGAGTAAGCCAAAGGATCCGTCTCACTTAGAGGAAAGCATCAAAGTCAACGACATGTCAATCGGACGTCCGGAGCTCATGATATGAGTGTTTCCGCTTCGAGGGCCCGGTTGGTTTCGTGTACGAACCAACCCAGCTGAACCCAAAGTACTCCGAAACCTTGAGTGTGATATACCGAAACGACCGTCTCCATCCAAGGATCGTATCGCCGCTGACGGTGCATCATTTGAAGGGTCTCAGCTAACGATACATGCAAAAGACTGAAAACGGTGAGAAGACAGGGGGGTCTGGGCCCGGCCCGACCCCCCCTTGGTCGGCCCGAACCGGGTCGGACCCGGTTGGGTGCGACCCGGCCCGGCCAGGGCGCGACCCAGCCGGCGGGGGCGCGCTGCCCCCGTGTGTTAACATGCCCCCCCCCCCCCCCCCGTGTGGGTAGCCCTTGGTCATCGGACGCTGCATTGCAGCGTCCTGTGTGCGCCGGACCCGCGCGGCCGTGGGTCCGCTGGTGTCACCCCCGCCGCGGCATCAGCCACGATGGCTCTGTCCAGCGGTGCACCGGCGTCCCACGCCGCCGGTGTTTTCCCCGGGCCACCGGAGTTGCTCTGGTGGTATGACTCCCGTATGCGCCGTAGCTCCTCCCGGGTCCCGTTCTTCACTGCGGAATCAAAGATTCACCCCTGCGTCATGTTTTGTCGTCGCCCGCCAATCAGCGCATCAACGAAGAACTGCAGAGGGTTGTCGGGCCGTGTTTGTTTAGCCTTTACCTTCCGTGTTAGGTGATAACAATCGGAAAGAAAATAATCCACACATGGAAAACAAAACAATATACAATTTTAATAAATTAAAATTGCTCTTGATTCAGGTTATTTGTTTTTAGGAGGAAAAACCATGGAAATAAATTCATTTCACAAACAAAACCCCTACCTTAACTTCGTCATCGGACGCGAGATCGATCGTTGTGGAAGAAAGGGACGCCGCGTCGCGGAAGGGCTTCGCTGTCGTGCGGTACTCGGCGTCACGTCGACGAACTCCGAGAATCGAGAACATGCATATTTAATTATAATAATTAAATCCATGTTGATGTTATAAAACAAGTGAATTAAAAAGGAGAGCTACCATCGACCTTGTCGTTGTCGATCGAAGGTTGTCGCGGGGTTGGATCGTCGTGGAAGAAGCGTCGCGGAGGGAGAATCACGGAAGAAGCATTGTTGACATCGCGGTACACGGTGTCGCGTCGTCGATCTCCGAGGTTTTGGCGTTCTTTGTCGGAGGTCGGAGCGTTCTTCTCATTCTTCGCATTCTTCATCTAAGAAGAACGCTTTCCTCCCAAATTCTCTCCACGCCACAAGTCTAACTAAATAAAATAAGTTCAACCCTTATTTTATTATTGACCAAAGCTATTGAAATTCAAAAGAATAGAAACGAACAATTAATTCGTTGAATTAATTGTAACGATTTAACTGCCTAATTAATTGGGGCGTTTCTTAACCAGAAAAACGCACGGTTGACATTCATTAATGAGGAGGTTTCACGGGTGCGTTACTTAGAGGAAAAGAAATGGTGAGGCTCGTGCGAGCCCCACCTCAAAAATATCTTACCAAGAGGGTAAGATATTTTGGATTGCACCCTATCCGCTTCAACTCAGCTTAAGTAGCTTTAAGTGTCTTTAAGTGAAATAAAATAAAGTTGCTGCACCACTTTATTTTATTTTCTTTACTTAACCCCCAAAAATTAAAAACCACACCCGAGAAAACGCAACTCCGGAAAAGGGGTTTCTAAGAAAATACCGGGGCTGCGATTCCATCGGTGCCCTCGGAATTCGATTATGAGCACCGGTTCAAAAGTTAGAAAAACTCGCTCGTTCGTTCACTGAACGTACCCGAGATAAACTTCGGAAATTGATTCCGGGCACACTGGGCGTCGGAATCATGCGGCGTCAAGAAACTGCGTTCTTGTAAAATCCCAATGAAAATTTAGAAAAAAAACTTCCCTTGAAATTTCCGGGTCTTTACAATGAATCCAAAGAAAAAGAAATAGGATACTGAGAATGTGGATGAATAAGAATAATGGATGATGTAATTTTATTTTTCAGGTAGATTCCTCTCAAAAAACCCACTATTTAGATCTTATGTGTGGGAAATATGACAGAGAGAGGTGCCAAGGGTGTGGGTGGTCGAATGAGGATACTTGTGATGATTAGGGATTAAAAATTGTAGGTGGGGTAACCAAAAATTCAATAATTTTATTATTTGGTAAATCCATATGGTTTGGATTCATGGTTCACCAAATTCCACACCAACTGTGAGTCATCCCTATCCATGAGTAAAATAGGCCACACAATTTTATGGGAAAGGGTTCATCCCAAGGTGGTTTAATGTTCTCCTTGAACAGACCCAATGGTCTAGGTGAATGGTTAACCACATGATCATGCATGGTCTTTGCACCTAGGACAATGATAATGTCCTAATGCATGATTTCTACTAAGCATGCTTTAACCATGAACCAACTTCTATTAGTCAACAAATAACCAGTTTCACCATAAATACCTAGGAAATCCAATGGATAAATATATTAACAAAATTAATGGTCAAATTTACATAAAATAAAAGAATGTATGTGATAATTATCCCCATCATGAAAATAGTACTCCATCAGAAAGTCAAATCAATGACTTATTATAGAAAAAATTAATCACGTCTCTTTATGTCATTATCTCATCTCTCATGTCTCGTGATCATTATTATGATACCACCAAGGAAAAAGATCTAATGGTATAGAATTATCCTAAATAAATATCTCTTAAGAATACACAATTCATAATGTTCTATCAAACACATAAAATATGGTTCCAACTCTAACCCTTCCCAATTCAGTACATGAGACCGATTCTGATTGTACTTATTCAATTGGGAGATATGGAACACGTCATCAATTAATATATACTCCGATGGAGAAGCAAAGCACCATGGAACATTACCATTTTTTGGTTACTTCCAATGGTGTGAAATACCTCTACATTAGCTTCACATTATTACCAATGTGAAGGTTACCTAATCAAGGGACCACTTTTAGAATCGTCTACTTCCCAAAAAGTAATTCAAAGGTTTATCACCGCTGATTGAAACCAGGATTATAGCCACTATCTATAATTAAAAAATTATATCTGATCCACCAAATCTTATGAGATGTGTCTTACAAATTTATCAATCTCAACTAAAAGGTTTTACCCACCCATTCTTAACACAAATGAGATTGACACGCCTGACTATAAAATACTTTAGTGCGGTATATTCGTATGGAGAATTGGTAAATATAATTGTAACTAAATTATTAAAACTGTAAATGGATAACTCATAAGCCTACAAAATATTACACATATTCTCATAAAATGCGATAAATGAAAATATATTCCAACTTCATCTTTCAATCCAATTCAATATAGAATGATGTTATTAACTTAACCTGAGATCTCATTTTCTTCTAAATACATACCTAAAACAAATTTGTAATAGTGGGGTCCTTATAAATAATTATAGCTAATAGTACTCTATGAAGTCTCAGTATATCATAATCCTAGAAATTACCCCAAACATCTTTCGTGGTTTCTCCCATAATCAGAATGAAATGGGCTTTTTTGTCTAATAGTTAATCACCACCCAAATGGTATTCTTTCACTAATGTTTATTAGGGAATACTATGATAAAAACCATGGAGAACTCTACCCACTTATACCTAGTAATTTGTAATTGATGAAGTATATTAGTGGTCCTCTATTTATATACATTAACCTACTGGAATATATAACAATTATATATGAAGTTAGCTAAATCATGTCTTGTACCTAACAACCAGAACTGACGAATCACATCATAATAAATCTGGATGTTCATTGGATGGTTGTTCAAATAATACTAGTGTCTATACCACAACACCCACATATTCATAGATAAATAATGTGTGGAGGCCCTTGGAACAAAAATATCCTATAGGAGATAAAGACCATTTCTAGGAACACCCCACAATTAATATAATCTTTAGAATGAAATCATAACTCATCACATTGATTCAATTTCTAAATCAACTCAGAATGGGGGGATTAGATGAACGTTAACCATGAATAAACCACCATCATGATCCATGGATTATAGATGTTTTTTGAACAATGTCCAAATTAAATTCCATTCCAACTGGATGAAATCACTGAATTCACATGATATTTCCTACTCAAGGAATTTTCTACCATAGTTCCTTTTGTCAGGGTATACATGATATCAAAATCGAACCACTAAAGTAAATCAACCTAATGAAAATGCCACAAATTTAAATCTTTTAGAAGGAAAATGTAGTTTGCATATTCCTTCCATGTGGACTACAATCATTTCCCAAATTATGTAATTATTATTGGTCTTCAAGGTATGCATTAGTTCTTATAAATCCATGTCATGTGTTGGGTAATTTATTTTATGTTCAAGATGTTAATGAGAACCATACACCACCACATGGTTATCCTACATCAACAACGATTGAATACCCATACCCATTCCATCATACTATTCCATGTATCCCTTTTTGAACATTTTAAATATAAAATTATGGGTTGTGTTCAGGAGAATCATATGTTCCTAAAAGGATTCCTGACACTCTAAACTCAATTCAAACCCTACCTCATTTCAAGTATGCATTATCATGGGAAATGAAAGGTGATACATGCCCCTCAACTATGCAATTAATAACTATACAAGACAAAAAAATATCCTAATATTGAACCACTTTTTCATGAATTAAATTGGGATTCCATCCAACCTGACATCTTACACAGTCCAGGGCATGGCCCAAAGGGAATTCCTGATCTCCATGGGCTAGAAACTAGTGTCTAGTAATTAAAAATTAATTTTATAAATGATTATCACATAAAAAAGACCATAAACAAACCATAATAATCACATGTCACATCATGTATTATCATAATAAATTTGATTTCAACTATTAGAAATTAAACAACTTATATTTGTTTACTGAAAACCCAAAATACCAAAATGGGTTTTGAAACCAAAGGTGAAAATAAACCTACTTACAGTAAGTATGTCAACACCCTGATTCCATTAATTTCAACACATGCAATAAGAGGAACCATTAGAAACCATATCTAGTATCACCACCACTGAAAAATTTTTCTTTTAACTTGGTTAAACATAACAATTGATACATACACCTAAGCAGATATGTAGGGTCTAATACAATCCTAAAAGGATACCACAACAACGTATTCTATTGTATTATGTTGTAAAACCAATAAACATGCCAGTTTATATGAAAAAAATAAAACATATTTAAAGTAAATTTTCTTTATAAATAAAATTCTAATGTTAATACAATGAAAAGCTACGTGGTAAGAATAACATCTCTAGAGCACTATAGTTGTCTATAAAACAATAGAATTAGTGGTATCCAAGGATCCAAATTACTCAGTGAAATAACATATAAAACAAAACAAAAAGTGTCTTTGTTCATGATTCACAATAGTGGAATCACATTCCCTATTCATGTTGTCTCCCATCAATATCATAAGTTTAGACTTTATTACAACATTAATCCTACTAGGGGAATTGGGCCACGACCCAATCGGACCACCTATCATAGTATAACTTGTCTACCTAACCTAGTTACCATGGATTCCCTTGGTTCTCATGTTCTTCTTCCTATGTCATGTGAACCAACTATTACACATACACATATCCATCAACTGAAACTCACAAAAAATAGACATTTCCAACAATCAGGACCTCTTATAACCCCATACACGAAATAAATCCATTTGAATTTTTTTTCTCTAGTCACAAAAGTCATTCAACGAGTCATAAAATCATATCATGTATAATAAAATTTTCCATCAAGGTCATATCACAGAACCAACTACATTTATGATTGGAGAATTCTAGAAAAAGGGCAGAAACTAATAATTCAATACAATGGTAAGAGATAATGGAAATGGAATACTATAAAACTATATATACAACTAATGAAATAAAAATTTAACCAAATTTAGGGTTAATAATTTGATATAAGATGTTGAACCCAAATAAGTGCAGAGAGGAAACCAATAATTGGGATGAAGAATTGGAATGGTGTAGAAACCATGATGTTTTATGAAGATTTCACAGGTATACCACCAAATTTTAGAGGTATTTGATTGGGGAAGAGGAGTTTGAGAGGAACCTAGGTCATGTGAGATTTAATGAAGACAATTTTTTTGATTTTTGGGTTCATAAGATAATGTGAAAACCCAAATTTTTTTAATTTTTAATTATTTGTGCGAGAAACATGGTTTAGAAACAAGGTTTTTTAAACCATTTTATAACAATGAAGAACCAATTCCGATGAAAAAATAGTACATATAGTTATATTAGGATGTGAACATTCTCATGTGGTCCATCATACACCACAGATAGACCCGAATGTCAGGGAACATAGTATAAGATCCAAAACATTTCTATAGATTAATCATGCACATTTATTACGGAAAATTTTGAATAATTTTCTGAATAATATCTATGTTGTTTTTCATTGCAGACATTTTTGGAGAAATTGGATATTTTCGGATGGGTTTTGGGATGTTCTCAATTGGCCCACTATTTTCCCAAATTCTGGACCCTAACACAAGAAATTATGAAACCCTGAAAGAGGGGTATTACATGATATGCACATAGGATTTAAAACAAATATCCCTCTTAGTAGTAACCATGAGACCCCTAAGTGGAGGAACATTTATATTCATATGTATACAAAAAACATTTTTCTCCATATAAGAAATAATTGATACTGAAAATTAAACCACCAATTTTTTTTAACAATTCATTAACCACCATAACATATCCCTAAACACCCCAACTAATTCATAACATGTATTAAATTGAAATTTGAGGCTTATAGAAATATTTGAAGACATGATAATATATTATCATGAAAAACTAATGATCAGATTAATGGAATTGCATCTCTCCCAGTATGTGATTTCAACAAAATTATATTTTTTTCTCTCTCTATACCTTTTTAGATAAATTGGTAATATATTTTGTACATTTTCTTGGGTTTGGATGCAGGTTTTGATTGAAATAATTACATTCAATATTGGATATAGTTTTTGATCTAAATCACTTTCATTTTTATGCATTTGAACATTCCACATCAATATGATGATTTGAATTGGTGAGATTCCATAAATGATCTTGGGTTATATGGTCTAAATTTCATATCCCATCGAAATGATTATAATTGTTTATTTATAATTGTATAATGAAAATGTTTAGGATTGGAATTATCATCATTAATGGGGTTATAAAATTGATTAATTAATTAATTTAATGATTTGATTATAGAATTGATGGGGTATAGGGATTAGGAAATTCATAATTTTTATGGATTTTTTTGATTGAAAATTTTGAATAATTTAATTCATTAGTTATGGGAATAAGGGGATGCTTGTGTTAACCAATAATGGTTAATGGATTAAATTATTAATTTTTGATATGTTGTTTAATGGTGAATGTTTCATATTATTTCATGTGATTAATTTGTTGAGAAATGATGTTTTGAATATTTAAATTGTATACAATTATGTGAACTATTAATGATAGGGTTAATGATAATTAACCTTGTTAAATTTGATTTATATGATTCATGTGATATATGTGTGATTGATTGATAGAATGGTTTTGGGACAAAAACTACTACTTCAAATAGACATAGGGTCCTATAAATGGATTTCCAGTCCCAAATGGATGATTGTGATAAAACAGTATGGGACATTGATTGATTCATAAAAAAAATACATCTGATAGACTGATATATTATTGTGGGACATAGACTGATTCCCCAAAATCCTACATGTGAGTGATTGATAAATAGGTTGTGTGACATGGACTGATGCATCAAATATCCATGAGGTCCAACCCATGGAATTATCGGCCAACAAATTTAGCCATGGACAATGGATCCGTGTGGGAGTAATTATGAAATTTAAATTAAATGGATAATGAAAGGATATGTGCTAAATAATTTTGAATCACTATGTGATATGTGATATCTCAGATATAATTTTCAAACTCTATAATAGTCCAAATAATGTATTGATGGGTTGGGTGTCTTCATGAACCCATGATATTATGGGTTTCATTAATTAATAATGAATTTTGAGAACAATTTAATTTACACATTTCATTTTATTATTTAAATAACTATATTCACTTTATTGACTATATATTGTTATATATTCTATTGTGGTGGCTTTCTGAGTTGTACTCACACCAAATATAGTATTCATAGGCAATACAAGAACATGATTCATGGTTATTAGATAGAATAAAAGAAGGATCTTGATGTTAGTTGTCTCATTTGAAATGGATCTTGAATGCTAGAACATGAAATTGTATCAGGATCCATATGGGGATAAATTAGTTTCATTATTTTTTGTTTTCATTTTTTCACTTGACACTTATTATATATATCATGTCCATTGTTTAGTTTCAGATATGATTTCTAGTTTGGACGCATCATGTATTTATTGGTCTATTATGGTTGTGGAATTATATGGGTTTTCTGTTATTGTTTTTCGTTCTTTCGTAGTTATTAAAATTATTTTTTATTATTTGGTAATGTGTATACAGTCTACCAATGTTACATATATGGGAACCAATATGTTATTCCACAACATTTAGTATATGGGGAGGTACTCATGAGGTCACCTTATAGAAAAATCATGGAACTAGTATGTGGAACCTCCATGGGGATGTTACAAATTACTACCAGAGAGAATGGATTTGTTCTTCTTTTATATTGTATTACTATATTGTAATGTAAAAATAAAGTCTAGGATGTGTTGGGCCTTTGGTAAGAGCACTTCCATGGTATGTTCTGAGACAAGTTTTGGGGTAAAATACAAGTACCTAGGGAGGTATTGTTGTTATTGATGTTTTTTGTTACAATTCAATGTTATTTCACTTCTATTATTGCAATTATTATGGGATTTGATTATTGTTTCCATGATTTTATGATATTTTACTATAAGAAGATTCAAGAATGAGTGTTTGTTATCCATCAATCTTTTTATAAGTATTATTTTTTTGTAACAGGAATTACATTTAGTGACGCAAAATAAATGTGGTTCTATGAATGTTTCTGAAATTGAAATGCCATTCATTTTATTTTTAAATAAAAATAATTGTATCATAATATATTATTGATGTTTTAAATTGAAAAAAATTGAAATGGGTGTCTAATGATAAACTGGGTTATTGAGAATGTGTTTAACCTTGTTAACAATGACATAGATGTAGGATGGTGAAGGATACTAATAATTCATTGATTTATACCTTGTTCTGAAAAAAATGAGAAGACATGTTATGTATTTATTTTAGTTCTCATGTGAAATTAGTTAATGTTGTGGAAAATTTCCTAAGTTATGATTTTAGTGTAGATATATTCCAACATGAAGATGAATATTGATAGAATGATATGAGAAAATGGATATGGAAGATCCTAAAGTAGTTATACCGAAGGCTCTGATAGTTTCAAGTGAGGATGAAGGGGATACTTTCTTTTGAAACATTTTTTGGTTATTTATTTTATGGAATGATACTTTGGGTTGGTTGTGAAAAGTATTTTAGACAAGAAAATGGAATTTAATTAAAAAACCCTATAACATTTACCAGATAGGGTGGACCTATTGTTTTTGTGTTCTGGACTGTGTCCATCTTGGAAATACACAAGTAAAAAATGAGTCTACATCCACAGACCTATAGCCATGGTTTCTAAACCATGGATATAGGTGGATATATGAAATGTTTTTGTGGCCTATTTACATGTTTTTAAAACCGTATTAATAGGCCAGTAATTGTGGCCTATTGCCATGTTTTTCAGAACCGTGGAAATAGGTTGTCGTTATATACACAGTTTTGTAGCCTATTGACACAATTTTATAACTGTGGCTATAAGCCAGTTTTTTCAATGCCATGTTGCCATAGTTTTGTAAAACTGTGGAAATAGGGTCTACATGTTTTTTTTGGGATAAAACATTCCCACCAAAAAATGGAGGGAAGACCTGTAGCCATGGTTTTGAAGATATTCTCATGGTTTATAGTAATATATATATCATAATATATATATATATACATGTAATGTCACTCGGTGTAGTGGTATGTACTCTGGATCATACTTCAAAGGTGTAGGGATCAAAACCGGTTGGTAAAATTTTGTATTTGGGCTATTGCCACAGTTTACCAAGGCTCTAGCAACAGTTAAAACCATGGGAATATCTTAATATAGACACATTTTAATCCATGTACTTTAGTCAACTTCCACAGTGGTAGTTTTTAAGACCAATTGACACTGTATTCAAAATGGTGGCCACATGCATCTATTTCCATGGTTAAAACCATGACAATAGGATTGGACCAACTTCCATGGTGATAGCAGCCATGGTTTCCCGAAACTGTGGATGTAGCCTATGGCCACAATTTTGGGGCCTATTTACACGGTTTTGAACCGTGGAAATAGGTCTTATTTTCTAGTGGTGATACATAACCACTTAAAGACTCTTTCTAATAAGAGAGTAAAACTAGAAGCGCATATGTCACATGGTCATGTGGAAAATTTTTAGAACATATAGACTGTTGATGTACAACTGGATAACAAGGTGTGGATGGGATTCCATGAGTAGTTCCTAGAGGACTTTTATTCGGAGACACTAAGACTAGAGTGGGATGTAGTATTTTTGGGTTCATCTTATGGGATCCTGTATGTGAATGATTGTGATGGATTCTATATGGATTTGTTTCACTTTTCACCAACATTGGATGTGAATGAGGCTACATCATCAAAACAATTTCTAGATAGGATTAAATGTGAAATTATGTACAAGGTGATTATATTTATGATGACATTTTTACATATGGTAAATCAAGATGTCATATATGAGTGAAAGATGAAAGAGGATTCTAGTGAGACACATGTATTGTCTTATATATGACCAAAATGTATATATTGTGAGAGTGGTAAGTGACATTATGTGATTTTTAACCAGAGTAGTGAAAATAAATGGCATTGTTAGAGGATTAGTTAAATAGGATATGACTTGATTGATTTCCGACTAGTGGAGTAGGTTTGGTTTCATTATTAGATAGTGTATCTAGATAACAGGGGACTTGCAAGATTGAATAATGATGGGACTACTACAGGGAAGAGGGGAAAGGCAATTTGATGTCATTCATCCTAAACAAGTGGATTAAAAATATTGACCATCAATATTTAGGGCCAATATTCTTATAAAATATATTGATTTTAGTTCCTTATTTGACTATGGTTCCTCCTATTCTTTTATATACTAACAAATTGTGAATAGTTTGAGTCTAGTGTTGGAGTTAATGAGTGGGGTTATGATGATCGATACACTATTGAGGGTATGGTCAAGGGAGATCTATTTTTTTCAAAGGGTTTTATCTTGAGGATGGTGTGTACCATTTCATTATGGGCCTTTATATACTTTATATGTCAAGATTCAACATAATTTTGGTTATATAAACATGCCCATATATATTGTTTCCATATGGTAGTGATGTTGACGTAACCTCCGGTTGAAAAATATGTTAATCAGGGACAATGTGATATCAAGGAGGGTCTTGATGTGCTAGTTCATCTGCAAATGAGGGAACTCAGCACCCATATTTCATGTCTTTTTCTAGATGACCAGTGTGTGAAACATGATGTCCTTCCACTAGTATTAGAATAGTTCTAAAAAAATGATTCATTAAGTATTCTCATAGATTCTTCTTAAGAGAGATTTTGATTTTACAATTTATCTCATGAATAGAGTTTAGATGGTTTACATTCTACATTATAAAATGATACCAATAAAGATTTATTAGAATAAGACAAAAATATAAGTGTTGATGGATTTGAGAATAATAGGTCAAAGTACATCTCTTGGGGGCTCCCTAGTTTTTTCAGAATGTAGTGTCGATAGAACTATGGACTTATGCATTGACTACCATAATTTGAACTAGATATCAGTGAATAAATACTATCCTCTTCCATGTATTGATTATATCCTTGGTAAGTTGTTTGGATATTGTGTTTTCTATAATATTGGATTATTATTTGGGTATCCTTATTTCAGAATTTAACTATATAACATGCCGCAAATAGATTTTATTGGAAGGTATGGCCTATATATGGTCTTGGTGATGCATTTTTGGATGAAAATGATCCTGATGTGTTTATAGAAATAATGAAATATATCACCCACCTATGCATAGTTCAGTTAAATATTGTGTGTCTGAATATAGTCATGGGGTACACCAAGGGGCATGATGATCATTCCAACATCATGACATCATGTTTAGTACATTGAGAGTGAATTAGTTGATGGAAATCAATCTAATTGTGAATTTATAATCAATATGGGTTACAAAAACTCATAGTAATGTGATTTAATAGACCAAATGAATGTTATTGCAGTTGTTTCATCGATTCAGACCATAAATACATTTTTTATAATGTGATTTCATGTGTTGTTGACCAATTACCGGAGATTCATCTATGAATTTTCCTCCATATAAGAACCTCTTTAAATCTTGAGAGAGAAGTGAGTTATTATTTATGGGTCATGATCATGTGAAAATGATTTCCCGGAGCCAATGACGAATTTGAGTATTGTTGTGATTGTGATCCAACTTGATCCATGTGAGGATCTGATGCATGAATTCCATGCCTCTATGTGGGTTGTCCATCTTGTTTTGTCCATATTGTACCATGACCAACATCAATAAGAATGGTTCTTGGGATTGAAATAATAAGATTGTATGATTCATGAGATGATAATACACATGTCAAATTCTAAAGGATGACCATCAATGACCTAATCATTTACTACACCCATTTATCATTATGAAATGGATGTGGCTTGATATTACCATGGAAATTAATGTGGGTATCTTATCGATTTCACATATGAATGATGATATTTGGGTGGTTGTAGACTGACTAATAAAATAAACTTATATACTATTTGGGAGACATTCTTATTTCATTAGTACATAGAATTATACATTCGAGAGATATTCCATTTATATTGGGTTCCACATAGTATATTTTTAGACCACAACTCACATTATGACTTAAATGTTAGTAAATTATGTTAGAAGGAACATGGACAATAGGTATCATGGATTACAGATTTCCACCCATAAATAGCTAGGATCATGGAATGTACAAGACATGTTTTGGAGGTTATACTATGAGGGTGTGTTAATGACTTTATTTAATCTTTGGAAAGGAATAAAAAACATTTAGAGTTTTCCAATTACATTAACTATCAATAAAAATTCATATGGATCCATTTGGGGAGAATTATGGTATTCCATGAAGATATTCTCTGTGTTTGATAGAGGTAGGTGGGTCAGAGTAATTTGGGTCGAGTCTCGTGAAAGATATTTCCTGGCATGTTTAGCTGATTTGGAAATATATGGCTATGGATAAAGGTGGGAAGAATTATTAATAGATTTATGTCAACAACCCCAACAGATAACAGTGGATGAGAAGTTTTTCCAACGGGTGTCTCCAAGATTGGGACACCAATAGGAATTAGAGGCACAACATGTTCACCCCCATTTTTGTTTTACAATTTTATATTGTGGAGATAACCATGTTAGTGCATACAGATTGTTTCCTATATATAGTCCCATTGTTATGCATAATATTTTCATGTGTCAACACATCAATGGTATTACCTCGACACTTTTCATGTGATTAATGTAGATGACATGATCTCGATAGTTATGCCTGTTTTGAGGAGCATCTGAAACAAGTGTTGGATAATAGTGATAATGTATTGAGGGTGATATACCATTCTGTTAGTTCATGTATTTGTGAAAAAATATATGTGTTTTGGAGGACTCATGGGAGTGTTTAGTTGACATGTGAGCATAGTAGAGCATAATTTTGACTACATAATTATATTGATTCTTGGGAGTACAAGGATGGAATGTTATAGGTTTGAGATTAAATTAGATATATACGATTTTTTGTGATGAATAATTGTCTTAATTAAAGTAATAATTATCCTTCATTTGAGTATATTCTTTTGGGGTTTCACAGTTGGGGTGATTTCTAGTGAAATTAGATCCTTTCGGAGGGGTTTTCGGTAGTGCATGGTTAGTGTGCAGTTTTCCCAAACTATTTTCATGTCTTCGAATGAAATTAAACCCAGAAATAATGGTATTGAAGATACGGAACATTGTTTTTCAAATTTTGATCCCAATATGTAGAAAGTCTTTGACCATAATATGATATGCACAATTTGGTGCATGGAATAGAAAATCGTTCATGCCATATATGAAACCGTGAAAATATAAAATTAAACCTACAAATTGTTAAAAAAATATGGTTATCATTAGCTTTTTGGATTATGAAAATTGGTTCACTAAACTAAATGACTAAATGTTGATAAATTATTTAATAGTGAATTTTTTATATTACTCAATGTCATTAATGTGTTTTACTATTAATGTTTTTTAAATTAAAATGGCGCACCATGATATCAAATGTTTAAGTAAGGGTTAATGATGATTAAACATATTATATTTGATAAATGAGATATATGTGATATATTTTAAATATGTGATATATTTGTGATAGATTGATAAACAAATTTATGTAAATAATATGATGGTTTAAATACCCCCAAGGACCTAGCCCTGGAGTTCTAGGCCCAAAAACATTAATGTGGTAAATGAGTGTGGTATACTAATTGAATATTACAATGTACACATGTAAATGATATATAAATGAGAATTGGATATAGAGAAATGATTAAAATTCCCATATTGGGTTTATTATTTAATTCATTATTGGTAGAAAACTATTGGTTCAAATAATTATGGTTTCTTAGGTATGGCCTTCTAGTTAGAAAATGTGTCCATTAGACTATGGTTCTAATTGGATGCTTTTATTTAATTGAAATAAAATGGATAATGAAAGACCATGTGATTATTAAATTTCATTCACTATTTGATATTTGATTTTCCTTGGGTATAGTTCAGTCTATGGCATGGGACAAAGAAGGTATGGATGGGTTGGATGTCTTTGTGAACCTGGAATATTAAGTGGTTAATTGAAGAATAATTAATTACATTATACAGTGTACTTTATTGTTTATAAAAATGCATACATTGGTATTAACTATATGTTATTTTTTTCATTGTTGGTGGTGGCCTGCTATGTTTTACTCACACCTAACTCTAACTTCATGGTTGATACTCGAATAGACTTCTTGCATATACAATAGATTGAGAGAGAGATTGTTTTATTAGATCGATCATTTGGAATGGGGAATGGGAGAGGGATCCTTACTTGGTGTTGGGACTCGATTGGGGGAGTTTTAGTGACATTATTTTGGGCATTCATTTCGACACTAGAATATTTTTTGACATCACATATCTATTGTTTAGTTTTGGATCTTTTCTCTTGTTTTGAATCATTATTAATTTACTAGTATATTTTTTATGGAATTATAATTCCTTTTGATTATTTTCATTTGGTTATTGTTTGGTTATTTCCAAAATGGTGATTATTTGAAAAATAGTTTATAATGTCAACATGTTATATATATTAGACCCTCAATTCTAATCGGCATCATATGGAATACGGGGAGGAATGAAAGAGATCAGGGAATTGACTTGATCGGGGAAGTAGTCTGTGGAAGCTAGATCAATATTTTATACAATGTTACCCATATACAATATGTGCTCCTTGTACAATATTGTAACACCCCAAGATTTCTTATTATGTTATGTCGTTCAACTACGTCAATAGCTTATCCTGCACGCAACCACGACTAGGCTAGAATTATATAAAAGATTTAGTTTCTACGAAACAACACATTAATATTAAGATTATTTAAACGATATATTTATTTATCGATTAAATATTGTGATGTAAATAGTATCAAATAAAATTTTACTATTATTTATAATGTTTTCACATCAATATAACATATATATAATTATATGTATATGTTTTGTTTAAATTTTTATGTGTTCAGAAAAAATATTTTCTTACAAAAAGTACTTTTTTGTCCTTTTGTGAGAAATAATAAAATTAATAGTACACACTCATAAAAAAATAATTTTTTAAAATAAACTTCTTTTTTTGATTCATAATATCAAAATTAACTTAGGCTGGTTTTTTTGTATTTTTATGAAAGCATTCAATTTTTGATAAATTGTGAATGATACTACTTAATACAAAACAACCGACATTTTATTTAAATAATTATTATATTTATTCAAAATTATCTTAATGTAAAAATAGATATGTAATACTTATATTAGTCCAATGTAATTTGTTGGAGTCATTTTATAATAAGTTCATATATACATATTTATATTGGAAATTTTAACATATTTAATCCACCTTCTAGGAAAATTTGCTAATTTTCATAAAATAAAATATTACTGCTTCTTTGAATTGAATTTATAAAATATGATAGACACGGTTAACATCTGTAAGTAAAATTTGGTTAAATATCATAAAATAATTTTTGGTGAATAGTATTTTTTGAATTTTTTTACCACGGTAAAAAGTAAATCATGTAATTAAAAGTAAAAATGATATTATTATTACACCATATCATGAATTAATTTAATTGGATAATTTTATTTACTCCAAAATAAAACTTAGTAATAAAATATGATCATTTTTTATCCATGTGGATTAGATTAGGACATTTATTATTATTTTATTAATAGAAGAGATAAAGGAGTTAAATTCAAATTTTAATAAAGAAAACATTTCTAATATAGTTTTATACAAAAGATAAATTATAATAAAAATATTAATTAAAAATATAAAAATATTTCTTAAACAACGGTATTTTACTGATAATTGTTTAGACATTATATAATTAACATTATTTATGAGATACTAATGATGCAGTAATTACCATATTAATGAATGATTTAAATAATTGATATTATAAATAACCAAATAAATGTTAATTGAGACATTTGATGCATCACACATAATTTTAATGTTTAATGTGACATTTTAGGATTTATTTATTAAATTTTTTCAAAGTAATCATGTTTTGGTGACTTTCACAAAAGGCCAAATACTATATAGTGTCCAAATAGACAAAAACGGGTTTTTAAAACAAATACTTTATTATTAAATGATATAACATTACTAAAATTCTATGGTTATGAAAAAGGAAAAATATTACGGTATATTTTTCATTAATTAACCACTTGGGTTTCCCTTGGAATTTTATAGTATTTTTATCAACCATATAATATAAAAATACAAGAAGACATTGTAAAAGTTAAAATATTCAACAAAGAGTTAAATCTCAACGATAAGATTAATATGGTAACATAAACATTTCTAAAACCTATAATTTGAGATGATTTACCAAAATCCACCATTTTCTTATAAGTAAATCTATTTTGAAACAATAGAAACTGAAAATGATTTTCAAATAATATAACATTTCAATCCTTTCCTAAGGTGCATGTCACCTCTCTTATAAAATGGTACTTCACCTCCTCTAAAATAACACCTACATATCCATCTGGATCATCCAAACCATGATAAAATATCAATCAAAATACCCTCACTACAAAATATATGCCTTACATTTATCAGAAATCCTACTTAAATAGCCATTTTTATCAAATCAAAAAGGAACCACCTGAAGAAATTGTAAAAATTTCATCACCTCTTTCAAGTTCATTTCATCATCCACATCCTATTTCATTGTTTTTTCCATACAAAAATAATATCTCTAGTACCTTATTCATACTATGATGTTATTATATATATGGTACAACCATATTCATTATTCTATCCATCCTATGAATGCCTAAGTCACCATTCGTCTGTACGCACGACTTACAGTCTCCACATCGTATTGTAGTTTGGTATTCAACACTTCATTATTTTGATGGGTATAATAATGATTATAATTTAATTTAATAATAATTTAAACATTTTAATGATTTATTATATGTAATATACCATCCAATTACATACGATTTTACAATCTATTGAATGATATTGTCACTCATGGGTACAAACTTCTTACCATCTCCAAGACGCGAGTAAATTTCATTCCTCATCGTAACCATTCAAAAATAAATTTCAATTTATTTTTAAAATGATGTTTAATAACATAATATTATTATTTGTATGAGTCAAATACAACCTATCTATTAGAAATATGACTTAGTTAACTAAACATATAAAAGAATACGATTCAGTTAATACCTGAAACTATGATACAAAAGAAATATCATTAAAAATGATATATTAGAAGATCATTTATGATATCATATTTATGTATGCGGTTCTTTTATAATTTAATAACAATTATTTAACCATTATAAAGGAGGTTAAATTACCCCCGACTAAGGAATAGTAAAATTTAATGGTTAAATGTTTCAATCTCATTATTATTTCAGGTTGTTTATACGTGAGTATCTACTAGGACCTCTTTATCATCCACATCCGTGATTTTATGAAATGTATGGAAAATGTTTTTTACTTTGTCCAATACTATTTTTTAATGTCATTAATACCCTTGTTTGGCTAATTATAAGATGTTTTTAATGGAATATCTCATTCTATTTCTAAAAAGGCACCTTTTGATATTTTTGACAAATTACAAAAATAATGTTTTGTTTAACTTATTCCGGTGGTGTGGTTATTTTCCACCATTTTATCACCATCAAGGCCTCCTTTACAATCATATAAAAATATTTTCAAAATAAATTATTTCTTTTATAATTACACAACTCTTAAATGACATCAAAATATATAGATATATTTCTCACAAATAGTTATGATTTCATATATGTCAACAACCTTTGTTTAATTTTACACTTATTTGATGTTGATTTGTTATGATACAATCTTAAATATTGTATTGAAGGTTTGGAGATATTTTTTACTATGGATGTACTATTTTTATACCATTCATGTTTTATAGATTAAGTATTGACATTTCACATTCTAGTTTTAATAGAATGAATATGTTATGTTTCAACCATTTCATACGAGGAATGAATTGGACTAAGTATATGATGGGTGGATCCTGTTATAGCTCTTTAATGCATCAATATATATCATGAGACAAAATAGTGTATTGGAAAAGATCCTTGACAAAAACTTATTTGTATTATGGGAAAAAGTCCTTGACTATGTGGTTATCATCTCTAGCATTATGCATACCATTATTATGCAATTATCTTTTTTATTATAATGACAATTAGACTTATAGAATATCCATGTGAATAAGTAAATGTAATTATTTTATTTATATTTTCAATATTTTCATGATGTTTTAGATTATCAGGATTTTGTTTTAGTCTTGTACACTTCCTTAAATGTTTATCCTTATTTATGATAGTTTCACCTATATTGTTATCCTTACTAATCATTTGTGCTCACCCCTTTCATATTTATTCTTTTTCTAAGGATGATAAGATTTATATTATGATTAACCTATAGGGATCAGAAAAAGGATATGAGTATTTTCAAAGGAGACATAATTTTAGTATTTTTTATTACACAATGTAATGTAAAACTTATGTATGTATCTACTAATTCCAAGGATACTAAACTAATCGGTCTTTCGAGACTTGATCTCTTGTGATCATACCAATGTTATGTAATAATTCACCGACTATGGGTAACAAGGGTCAAGGCATTAAAATTATCACTGTATAGGGAACACATTCTCTTAGTGTATGGTTCATTGTTTATACTATTCATTCATTAATCATGTTCCCACTACAATCTATCAAAAAATAACCATTTTTTACCAGAACTACCAGGGAAAGCTAATTGATAAATATAGGACAAAAATAAAATCAACCCATACCACAAATTAAATCCATAGTTGTGACAAAGACCATATGGGATCTAATTTGATATACATTATTGTGTGAGTGAGGATAATAAATCTAGACTTGTTACCACATTAGTATAATCCTTATGAATTATTAATTTCATTGTATGAAATATAATATTTGTCTCACCTTAACAATAACATGTCATCACAACCCATAATAATGTTTTATTATAATAAATTAAGGACAATAAAATATAATAAATCAATGGTATCTTTTAATTGTTGAGTTCATGACATACAACTGAAACACACATATAATAGACTGAGAGTTTATAATATATTTCTTTATAATAAATATGAGGTGTTTGAAATCATGTTATTAATGAAACAACAATCATTTATTGATAATGATTCACTATAATATAAAAATAAATAAATTAAAATAAAATGAAAAGATTCATGTTTTGTTAAATAAATATTCTAATTATATAAAATATTAATTTAATAACACATACACAAACATAAAATTACTTTTTGAAAAATTATATATGAATGTATTAATTCGTTAAACTAAAATATATCATATTAAGCATACTAAACATATGTAATAGTATGATTTATCTCTCTATAATAATTTATTTTCAATCATAAATTAATTGTCAAATTAATATAAATAGTCATAAAATAATTTATATGTAATTTTTTATGAAAACTATTTTTATGTGCGCAATATATTATACATTGATATAATAGATTAATTACTGTTGATGATTTATTTTAATTAAAATTTTAGATAATAAATTCATTTAAATAATGTTACAATCATTTAATGGTTGTTAATTGGAATATAATGATAATAATATAATTACTTTTCAAAATGAATCAATTTTTTTAATACGGGGTTTCATGTGTATAATTCATGAATATTAGAGTTAGTTACATTCATCAGAATTAATTAGATCATATAAAAGGGATTACATATTTTGAAAAAAAATATTCAATATTAGGTTTTATAATAAAAATTTTTTTCCCTCAACGAATATGCACTGTATGAAAAATATTTTGATGGTGATACGAGATATAAGAGATAATAAGGTTTTTAAACTAAGTGATATGGTATGAAATATCATTAAATATTGTCTAAATATTAATTTTTGAGTTTTGGACTCTATAAAGGTATCCTAACATTGAAAATTATCCATTTTTTCTACCATTAAATAAATAGTTATTTAAATTCTTATTTGTTATAGGTTTTTAAAACGGTGCATATACCTTCAATTAAAATGGGATAATTCTATTTTCAATTTAAAAAAACATGATTGACATATATAATAATATAAAATAAAAATAAATTTCTAAATCACTTATTCACATCATGGTCTTATGTTTTGGATAAAAGACCAATCTATGAAGGCATAAGGTGAATCCCAATAGAGGATACAGAAAGATAATATAATTTAAATAAATGAACTATTTCTAAATGATTTATTATCATAACTCATCCAAATATTCTATTAAAATCACTAAATAATTTGAGATTAATATTTGTGGTTTTATAATATTGCTATGTTAAAAGAACCACCATTTTATATCTCTTTTACATCTAATAAATAATAAAAGAACCTTCCAGGTGTACATTCATATTATATCCATTGTGAAGTGATTCATTTCATTCTCCAACAAAGAATCTAAATTATATATATATTGATAGATTTATTGAATATATATATTTGAAACAAATTATTATTTTTAAAAAATGTATTATAGTGAAAATTTATTCCATTATGGTCATTTAATGAGGAAAACATTTCACGTGTATATATATACACTACCACTATTATAAATTGATTTTATTAGTTTATCATCATCTTTATAGGGGGGATAAATTAAAATTTTATAATAATAGATAAATATGATTCTTAATAAGAAATTTTTTTCTGGAACCATGTCCAAAGTTAATGGTCTAGAATTATCAAAATGAAACATGCAATGAAAACATAGTATTTAAAAAAGAAATATTGTCTTTAATAGTATATTATCAATAAATATATGGTTATACATATAAAATAAATTATTTAAATTTGGATAATAAGGAGTATACATAATTATATATTTTTATTTGATTAATATTTATTATACATGAGGTACTAATGTTCACAAAAAAAATTCTAGAATTTGAGGTAATATGTTCTTTATCTGAATTCCCCTTCAATAAGATGATATATATATTAATGACCATATTGCATTTATATGATGTATATGTAACCCAATAATGTTTTTTTAAAATTATTCTTGAAAATTTTATTTCAATTTGTTAATCATTATAACGTTTTATCTTTCATGATGTTTTGATTCAACGATTACTTAACATCTAAGGTTTTATGATACCACTCACATTCAATCTAGATTGTTTTATTTTAATTTCCATTCTAAAAAAGTATATTATAACTATATCATAAAAACTATGTGTTTTCAACTCCTATAGTTATTTCTAGTGTTTTTATGTATTATTTCCATTTTCCCCTTCTATGATACTCAATCAGATAGAAACAAATTTTTTTAAAAAAATTACATTATTTAGCATTTTTTATTTGAAATCATTCTATTTTTTATCTATATTGATCAAATTGATCTATAAGAGTTTATATTAAAATAATAATATTGAAGGAAATTATGCCACACTCACCATTAAATTAGTTAAAAACTATAATATGGAATACTTTCAAATTGTTTCTATTTGACACACTTTTAAATTTTTTTAGAAGTAAGAAAACAATATTTTTAAGATTTATAGTTTTAAAGAAATTTTACCCCATCATGAATTTTGTTTGTTATAAATATTCATTTTATTTTTCTATTCTATTAAATGGAAATATTATTACAATTATAATGAGAATTATTTTTCAAAGGATAAAAAAGTAAAATAATATTCTCTTTTGTTTATCAAATCATATTACCAATTATTTTATTAAACTATTTTTAAAATAAATAAGAAAATTTTAATTAATTATTCTTTAATTGTTCTAAAGAAATTATGATTCCATCCAATATTTCTCTATAGATTTCTTATGATGATTATTTTTAAATTAATTTTCATGAAACACATTTTTTTCTTAAAGGATAACTAAAATATGAATGACTAATGAATTACATTATTTTCATTAGGAATGTATATACATAGATTATATTATTAGTTTTATGGGAGGGACACATATATTCAGAAAATTAATTGTGTAATATTTTATATATCAAGATCTAAAATTGTACCCATGTGTTTTTTCCGAACCCGAATTGGTACATGTAACGATTACATAAGCCTACACTATAAATGATATGAAATACCAGCCACATGATATTACAGTATGGATTATTCCATGATTAATTGTTAACATTCACAGTTATCCAAAGCCAAATAAGGTGCTTCGTTGGTTATCCCATGTGAAATATATAATGAATTTCATGCAGAGAATCCTTTATATAAGATTATGGAGGTTTTGTTTTATGACACACCATTAAAAAAACTTATTCCATTTGTTTTTCATATTCCCCCATGAGTCTTTATTTCTCGTTGATGAATCTAAACAGTTATAGATCATGTGTTTTATAATGAAACATCATTGTTCCTCGACACATTTTTTTTGGTTTATGGAATATTTGGTATGATCTTGTATTTTTTATATCACTCCTATAATCCCGAAATTATACAATAACCACTTATTAATATTATATGATATATCCAATAATGTACATTATTCATTTTATGATCCCACCCATTATTATATATTAAATTCCCAATGTTATGAATAGTGATTTTAAATAAGAAATGTATAATAATAGAACTACGTTAGAAGAATAGTGTTAGGGATAGTGAAGTCCTTCATAAAATAAATTTATTATGTATCAAGTATATAGAAAAATAAAGTTATATGTATATGAAGAATTTATTTTTGAAATATTTATTGAATACTCATCTAAAATGTTCTAATATTTAAGTAGGTAAACATCAGGTCACAATAGTATGCATAAAATTACTATTTTTTGGGATTACGATTAGAAACCCATATGATGATTTCTATGATTATTTTATGTATATGTTAATATCCTAAAATATTGATAAATTTATTACATTATGAATTCCAATTATTTATATTCCCATAATTTTTTAAATATATCGATGTTGAATTTATCCTAGAAGAATATAATTGTAATAAACATAAAATTTATGGTTTTTATTAATTATATCATTTAATAGAGCATAATATTAATTTAAAACAGAATAGCTAGTTGGAAACACTTGGTGGTATGATTTGGTATGTTCATAAACCCAAAATAAATCATTTTGAGGGGTTTGAATATAATTAAATTTGAAATCCTAATAGGAAATTTACATTGAAAATATTAATATAAATTAGAAATTTCATAAAATGATTAAATGTTTAATAACATTATCATATCAAGAATAATTTTCAGTATTATATTATCTATCACTTGGATTAATAATGATTGACATTCACACTATAAATTTTAGTTTTATTAGTTGGCTAAAAAATTTGAAATCATTTAAATAATGAATGTAATAGATTATTTAAGGGCCATTATCAAGGGAAACTAAATATAATTGGACATAATATATAAAAAAATAAGGTTGTTATTACCGAAAACATGAAATATATCAATGATAAATTGATTAATGTTGATATTATAAATTTTAAAAGTAAGTACCAAGTCTTTATTAATCCATCCATTTAATGATGATCAATATCCATAAATGATTTACTTGTTACAAATATAGTTCAAAAATTATTTAGTTGGATTGAAAAAATATTATATATTCTCTATTTCTCATACTATAAGAATATTGTTTTTCAATTATCATTTATAAGGTAAAGTTGATCAATGGTGGAAACTTATCATGAATATGACACAGGAAGAATAGAAAGCCTCTATGACATGGTGTGAGTTTATCAATGTATTTTTATATAATTATTTTAATGAAAAAAATTTCTCTAAAATGGAGTATATATTAATATATTTAATGATGATGTATAGTTAATCAATTCATACCGTTGAGGAAAATTTCCCATGGCCATAAAGGAATTATTTTTCTTTTATCATCAATAGTAATAATAAAATTAAATAATGTGTATTACATTCCAAAATTGTGTCCAATGGGAATATTTTATTATATTTATTTATAACATTGTTTAAATCATATTATGGGATCTCAATATTGATATTTAGGGGTAATAATACCATTTTTTATGGTTTAGTGGATAGGGATTAAAAAATGGATTTTAGTGTGGATTAAAATAATAATACCCATGGAGTAATGAATATTAATATTCATTATGCTAAACAAATTATATTATGAATATGTAATTTTTATATAATTAATATGAATATGAAACCAGAATGGAAGAAATTTTTTTGAACATATGAATGTTAAACTTCTACGAAAAGGTAAATTAATAAAATGAAATGAGACAAATCCCAACGTAATGTTCCTCCAAAAGTCTACTTATATAATTTCAAGAAGTATGGACATTTTGAAAACAACTTGAGGAATATCATGGTTAGTATTTTATATGAACATAAATAATTATTAGGAAATGGATAAAAGATATGATTATGATATCTCAACACTTCAAGTGGTAGAATAGAATGATGTGACCAAAGGAATAATTTGAATCAACTCTTGAACTATGAAAGTGAGGTTTGATTTTAGTTTCACCTATCACATTCAATATAATAAATATTATATCAATATTATAAGAAAAAATTAATTATTTGATGTTGATTTATTGTTGAAGACATATAATGTGATAGTGATGGATTTTCATATCTGTATCTCCTCTTTGGTTTAAATTTGTAATAATATGATTCCATTAAAAATTATTTTTCTCCCTATAATTGAATTTGAATCAAATTGTGGCCATTTATTTTAACTCTCTACATGGATACCATATCATGTTTTGAGGTAATGAATTCATATTTGATAATCTTAATCAATGTATGATTTTATTTCAAGGAAAGGATGGTCATATTTATATAATGGAAATTGCATCTCGTATATAGTTATTATTATCTATTCATTAAGGTAATTATAACATATGTTTACAGAAAAATTATAAAATAAATAAATTCATATAATTTTTAATGTATTTAAGTATTTATAAATGAGTGCCATAGTAATCCTCAGAATTACGATGTTCGGTTTTCTATAGTGATAATAGGATGTGATAGAACCATTTCAATGAATACATATAGAATGGGATCAATAGAGTTATAGGAATTATAAAATGAATCTCTGGGAGAATAATGAAAATGAAATCTCATTCACTAGTTCGTCATTGTGTGGTGTATATGTTCTTTTATTAATTGGAAAATACATTTGAGGTGTTTTTCACTGATTATTGAAAACATAACATTGTCACTACCAAGAAAATGTATACTCAGAACCATATTTATGATGTGTTCGATCAAATACTAAGAACTAAAGACATTTAGCCAAATTTTCCATTGATTAAGATAACAATTGTTGCAGGTCATGAGAAAGGATATATAAAACACATCATTTTGTATGAGGTGAAAATTCATTGAATTTATATTAATTCAATTTTTAAAATCCCATGACCCTATTATCTCTATGGATGTTTATAATATAGAGATTATAGTGTGTCATGATTAGATTTTGGATTTCATTAATGAAAATATTATAATATAATAAATTGTAAAGGAAGGCCATGAATATTATTTAAATATGAAAATAATGATCTTATTGAAGGATAAGTTGTATTCTAATTTTCTCTTGTGCGAATTATGGCTACATAAATTTTAATTATTTATCATTGTATTAAAAAAGCTTCAATATCAGTAGATAAATCATATATGGTAGTTATTGAACATTTACCATATAACCCATAGTTTTCAAATTCAATAGTTTGAATAGTTTGAATGGATGTTATACATCTTTTTAGACCTTATTCATGGATATAAAATATAATAACATAGTTAATGAAGATACTTTTAGTGTTCCATTGATTAGATGAATGTGAAGAAAATTTCAACTAGTTGAAAGAATGTTTATTATACATTCCATTTAATATTAGATCATATAGTGTATAATTGTTTATAACATATAGTTATTTTTAAAATAAAGAACTATGATATATTATAATGTATAATGAAATGGTAGTGCTACATACCATACAACAATTAGTGTTCATATAAACTAATTACGTGACTCTTATTGTTTAGACGGTGTTTGTTATATTTTTATAGAAACTATAGAGACATTATCCTTATGGGTAATGGTAATATATATATACTTATCATATATAATTGATGATTATATTCCCATAGAAATATTTTATTATTCCTCAGAGGATATTATTTTAGTGGATTATTTTTTTTGAGTCTCTAATTAATTAACACCCTAAAAATGATATTAAGGTTACTGATGATTTATTTTGAATGGGTAAAGATATCCTATCATGAAATACGATTTGAATAGATATAATACATGTTAATTTTCAATCAATAGACCATGAATTAATAGAAATTAAATGGTTAAGTCATATATTTCATAAAATACTAATCAATTATCCATAAATATGATATTTAATGAGGTAGAAAAGTGGGATATAGAACTGAAAATGAATGTCCTAAATATTATAGTTTTCGTAATTTCACATGAGGGAATGATATTATTTATGAAATTGATATTTTCACATCTAATTAATGAATTTTAATATGATCTATTAGATAAATAAAAAATCTCATAATTCTATAACAATCCTAGAAGTATAATGATTTATAGAGATGTAAAAAAAATTGGTCGAAAAATATGAAAATATATATTGTGGAATATTTTTCATGATGATTAGTATTTAACAATGTTACAGGAAAATTTCAATAGTATTGGATAATAATTTAACCATTACATATACATTGTGGAATACATTATGAATGTTCTAAGGTAATATGTGGTTCCACAATAATTTGTATGTAATCAAGAAAATATAATTTGTATTTGAACTAATAAGAATCGAATAATGGAAAATTTATTATATTTTTTCAACTAAAATTAATAATAAATTAGTAATATTATCTACATAATTTCTACCCATAATTAATTTTTACAATGGTAAAAATATTATCAATATGGTAATGGTTAAAAAGAAAAATAAGAATGTTAAACTAATAGATATGGATTTAAATCTCTTTATAACGTGTTAAAATCTAATGAGTTGTGTGGATTATGACATTAAAATATACTATCAACAAATATATTAATTTTTTTTTCAAATTCCAAAAAAATGAATTTAGATTATTTTAGTATTAATGGTTTTGACAAGTGTGCCACTCCCTGTATTTATATATGGGTTCCACATCATTTCAATTATGCATCCCACTTTATTATCCTACATTGGGCATTCATTACCCGAATCATATCCCAACTCTCCTACCATTAACCCATATTTTATTTTTTTACCCCATAAGGATACTAGGATGGATTAACAAGTAATCCCAAATAGGATACCAAAGGTAGAGGATATTTTCTTAAACAATCTCATTCCAAATTATTTCTTCTTACACATCCTATGAGTATCCCATAATGGTGTAAATATAATGGTATCAATATCAATTTTTTGAATTTTTTTTATTTTAATCATACAATCATTTTCATATCCATTCGATCAAATGGAAAAATGAAAATATATCAAAAGAAAAAATGTATATTATGGCCTCCATGAAGAAACACGGTGATTTTTCCACAATGATTATCATGAATAACAATATCGATGTGTTTGATGATTAATTATTATATCAATACTATAATTATTTTTTTGTAAATATACATGGGAATTAATCTTCATTTTATTCTATTTATTGTTCAATAATGACATCACTCATGTGTACGTGGATAATAACCCCTATAAGAAGTTATGTAATTCATTTTTCATCACCATCATATATTTGTCATTAATAATGTGTTTCTAATAAATAGATATCATATTTGTGAAATGATTAATACATTTAAACCACAAATAATTTGTATTCATTTTAATCTTCAATGAAAATCATTCAATGGAAAATAGAACAGTTAACACCCAAATATTTATTTTAGAGGATAATTATAAATAAATGGGTGTATGAAAATTATAATGGATTGGTATATAGTATTATATGTATGAATATTGGTATGATTTATGTGTATAATAAATCTATATTTATTTTAAAATATGTATTAATTCATATGAATCATGTTTGGATTTTATGTATGTTTATATTCATCTGAATTTTTTATTTTTCATATATTATATATTCCCCACCCATATAAATTTTTGTGTGGATAAAAGTCTACCAATGACTATATTTTTTTAATTAATTTCTAAATATTATTGTAAATTCTAAATACTTTAATAATTTTTTATTTTAGGAGTTTTTTAATCAGTGATATCAAATGTATTAATCGTTTATTTTAAAACACTATTTTTTATGATTATTTTTGTATTAATTACCATTAGATTTAATTCAGTGTTTTTATCCACTAAACCCCATATAGTTCTCCTAATATATATATATTATTGGTTTTCAAGAAATATTTACATTTTATTAGAATCTAGTACTCCAAAATAAAAAATGATTTATTTTAGGAAAATGTTAGGTTAATCACTTTTTTTATGAAACTATTCTCTTCTATATATTTGTTCTGGAAATTATTTTATGAATGTTATTATGAAAAGAAAAATATTTTATAAATTTATTTTATTCTATCATTAACTATAATTATATATTAATAAATGTAATCCTTTGATATTTATTTTTTTATGAATCAATTATGACATATTATAAAAATAAGAAAAATATTCTAAACATTTAAGACTAGATAACATATAAACGCCTTGAAGACCACTATTAATTATAATGATAACATATCATTTTTAAATTTTTATTTTAAAATAATTCATATTCCTTTTATTCTAAGATTTTTTAGTTTTTATATGATACTGAATGATAGTAGGATTTCCAATTTTTTATAATGCATAATTCTAATGGTTTTATAAAATTATTTTACATATAATTCAACATCATTTAATGATTAATAATTTTTAATATATATATATGATATTATTATACCATACAATTCATTCCTATAAATTATTTATTGTGATAAAATTTTAATGATGCTTCATGTGACCAATTTTTTTATCATAGGTTAATTAAAATCTAAAGGAACATAAACTTATTTTTTATTCATGTTAAATGTATATAAATGGTATATTATTTTTTTATGGATGGGTCTGTTACATCTCAAAAATTATTTATAAAAATTCAAATTAATTATGAGTTTATATAGTTAAAGTGATGTTTTCCTCATTATAGGAGGGTGTTGAGGATGTTTATATATGATCATGAGTTTACAAATGTGAATTTCTCAAGGCAATGTGGGTGAAATATCGACTAACCAATGACCAATAGGTTGCAATAGGTGGTGGACCAAACCCAAGAATATAGAAACGTCATAGTCCCAATAATACTATGTAATTAATTTTATTTGGATAATAATTGACATATAATCTACATGATTACTAATATTCCACACAATCATTCCATTATCTTATGTCTTATGCTTTTGTATGATTTCTTGTCTACTGTTTCGTTATTAAGGATTTACAAATCATGCAGAACATGCATGTTATCATGAGAAATCCATATTCCATGATGCATATTTTATAGTTCATATCTTTTTTTGCATTTTATTTTAAATTAAAATCAGGTTCTCATACCCTAAATCTTATCATAATATCAACTATGATACTCGATTGTTGTCTCATATGATTACACTAACTGATAATTTGTCCTCATACATTCATATATTTCCATTTCCATCAGTTATAAAGAATTATTTTAAGTAATAAATTTGTATGAATTGAACTATATGATAATTCATTTGGAAAGATATTTATGATATTATTTTAAATTAGATTATTATTTATCAGTTCTCCCAAGATATTAAAACATTATGGTTCATGGGTATTAATTATATTTATATGAATTGATTATGGAACCAAAGTGATAAAATATTTATTTATGTGATGGTAAGGTATCATTAATAGATGAATGAATAATAAGTTTTTATTATTGTTATCAGAAATAAATGATAAATTTGTTATGAATCACATCATGTCCCGCATGTATTTTATACTAGAATATTTCACTTGAACCAAATGATTATTTTTAAGTTAATTGTATTTTCAATCGATCTAAAATATTTACATCTGTAACACACCTACCAATAATTCCATAACCCACATATTCATATCAATAATTTCATGATAAAATAAAAATATATGTTTGGTTAATTAGTGAGGCATGTATTCCTTGGCATGAGAACTGGCTTGTGGGATCCCAAATGAGGATTTGTGAATTTTTTTTAAATGAGTATTTTCTTAAAATATTTGGTTATCTGATTTTAATTATGTATGAATATATGCTATTGGATTGGAATCATGTAAGGGTGTATGCGGGTGGATATAGTGTCTTGTAATTTTCTATCTTCAGGCAATATATTCGTACAAAGTGCATATGGAATTTTGAGTACGGGTATTAAATGTGACACTCGTGACTCTATTATTGTTGGATAACATTATATTTTAATATAATATTACTTCCATTTTCATTTTATTTAATCATGTAATAAAAATATAATTTTATCATGTGAATGTTGATTTTCAATATAGTTGTTCAAAATATACATTGATTATATTTTGTAAAATTTTCTATTTTTAATATTCTACTATTTAAAATAAAAAATTTATTAATGATTTATTATCCATATTATTTATAATATTTATTTATAATATTTAGAAATAATTAACGATTAATTATCATATTATTAAAATAAGTATAATAATATTTTTAGATAAATATATGTATTTATTAGAAAACTGATAGTGATTAAAAGCCGTAATGTCTATCAATTTTAATAAATAAACATAATAATTAATTATTTGGTAGTTAATATAATTTTTTTGATTGAATATGTAAATATAATAATTTAGATATATATAATTATTATTTATAATTATATTGTTAATACATGGTCATCTTTATCGTGTAAAATGTATTTTCTAAAAATGTTATCATGAATTGAAAGTTTGATTTTAAACCGATTTGTTCTATTTTTAAATTTAATTTACTATATATTAATATGTATATATAATCATAATAATTTAAAATTGTCATTATTAACATGTTAATTTCAATTCATAATTTTTATTTAAAATTTTAAAAATTAATTAACACTCTCAATGATGAAATGATGTTTTTGGAATTATATGCACATATAATAAATATAATTTCTGGAAAACAAAAAAAAAATTATTTGAGAATTTATTTATAATATATATATAATAATTAGTTATAAATTATATTATAAGGTACTTTTTTTATTCTGAAATTATCAATTTCCTTTATTTAAAAACTAGTTACCATAGTGAATACAAAAATTCCAAATGTATGTTAACAAAGTTAATAAAGGAATGATATTTAAAAAGAAGTGAATTTTAATATTTTAATGTTTTTATTGAAATTAAAATCCCAAAAAAATCATATTTATTAATTATTGTGGATCTTGGGGAGAATGTGACTTCCAATTATTGAATAGTTTTTGGTATTTATAGAAACACCACTATTCCTCAACTATAAAATGGCACTCCCCCTCACTTCATTACACCTATCAAGCCTTCGAGATTATCCAAACCATAATATAAATTGATGCGAAATATCCATATCCACACTCTATTGGATATATTCTTCCAAAAGATTAATCTCAGTGGGCCATAAGAATATGTCCAAATGTGGATTCTCTATAAGAAGGTAATCATCTTAATAAAGAAACTTTTTTCCTCTACTATTTACAACCATAAAAGTATACCAAAACAAATTATATAACATCATAAATATATTCTATATAGTTACATATTAATATTAATGTTGAATAATATTTAATAATCTTTTTCACAGTCATATTTGAATCAAAGCCACCACTTGTGTGTACGGAAGTCTATGTCTTGTGAATCGATGAAATCTAGTTTACCTCAATAACTCCAATGGATATTCATAATCACGTAAATAAATAAATAAATATACTAGGTATTAAATGATATTGATTCTATGATATTAATATGAAATCCACTTCCTTTCCATTTCACCCATTATGAGAGTGATATTGTTTCCCATGGATACATATGAACTATCATCTTCATGGTGTTATGTGATTCATTTTCAAGGTAAGACTTTAATGAATGTTTAAAAAAATTATATAATATGTGTATGATTTATAATAAAAAATAATATAATTATATTGTTTTATTATATATATCATACGCATAATAAAATTTTCTATCATGACAAATCATTCATTAGAAAACTTGGTAAGTAAGACCATAAACAATAGTAAATATAATTGATTGCTAAACAATGGCTCATCAGATTATATAAAATGATAACATGTGATATTTTAAATATGAATAAGGCCATGGAAAAATTTTCTATCATGATTAAACATTGATATATGATTATAAATAATGTTCAATGAAATTAATGATTGGTGTAAGGGATTTCATATCCATTTCCATTCCAATGAGGCTTTTTTTAATTACTAACTTCTAAAATTTATATGGATTTTATACTAATAGTTTTGCATATTAAATATGAATTTATATTTATTAATGATTTTTGATATTTCAAATCTTGATTACTCTATTATGGCGTTATAATTTTAATGTTACCGACATTCTCATTCAATCTGTGTGACCCAAATGATGATCTGACCAGAGGTCTTGCGAAAAAGTATTGGGGAGTGAAAATTGGGAATGTAAGCACAATTGGAGACCATAATGGGTGATGTTGTGATCCTGATGGGGTTTCACATGAATAAATGAATAGATTTTATAAACCAGGTTTTTCATGATTCTCAATTCTTTAGGATATTACTCGATGATCAGATGATCATGTGATAGATTCTAACGATGACCTTAAAAGGTTCTCTAGGGGTAATCATCTCTGTACTCTATTCATATTTTATCCATTTAAACTACTCCTTTTATTCTACATGTCTATTTTTTATCTGATTAGGTTTTTTATAGGCCAAGGATTCTTAAGGATGCAACTACATTGCATGAGGATAAATTCACATTCACCAGTTTAGTCTATGGAATCTGGGAGGGTTGTAAATCAACCGATCATGCAAAGGCCATGTTTTTATAGGATGATCACCTCAGTGAAAGTTTGAATCTTAAATTTCCTTTTATATGTCATGATAAATCATAGGACAATTCTAAATTAATTATGATATGATCATAAAGAAGACATTGGTTTATCATAGTCATAAACATATCACAAGGATTCGGTTTATTTTTTGTATTTTGATCTTGTGATACGTGACAATTATAATGTGACTTCATGGACTGGAATAATGTCTTATAGAACTCCATTGGTTAATGTTGGTGGCCCTTTAAATGGAATCTATTTATCTAAAGGCACGAAAAATGAAATTTCATGTCATACTTTGATTCAATTTGGGATTCATCTTGTTTCTATTATCATGGCTAGTTATCATGATATTGGATGGAAAGATAAACCTTAGGTTGATGATGATGACATGTTTTCTTGTATAATGTTGGATTGGATTCAGTTTTCACAATTTGGGACAATTACTTTTGAAAATATTATGTACAAGATTTAATAGACAGATAAAATTGGTCAATCGATAGATCGATCATTTTAGATTTAATCTTGTAAATAGTACCATAATACCCTCATCCAATATTGAAATCCTACTTATCCTTCCCTTTATTATAAAAAACTCACTAACATTGTTTATCCATTGTGTCAATGGTGATGAGCACCTATACAAAAAAACACACACTACCACCTAGGCTTTGGACCATGAGTCTCTCAGCCCATGCTAATCATGCATTCAGTATCACACATCACATTCCATATACATAGGTAACCTCATTTATTATAGGCATTATTCCCCCTATATCATCATCTAGCTAGACCATGATTTAATATAATAGGTTTGGTTGACTCTGATCACACATGGGACTGGGGTTGATCTTTGGAATTACTAGCTTGTTGATTGGATTGATTTTGGACTAAGAAATATATATATCCACATATTATTAAGATCCATAGAAGTATATCCTAGTCCCACTTTCAATTATAGGATCACATTATTCAAGTATTCTATCTCCATGTACATGGATCCATGCATATCAAAATTTATCACAAGTTTCAAACATCTGATGACTTTAACCGAAAAGGGTGCATCATACTATTATATGTATTAAAAAATGGACCCTTATAACGAGGATTATTTGGGCTAAAAAGAATCTGATTCCATGTTAAATATTAATCACTTGGCCACATATGTGCGTATTTTAAATTTTATTTTGGTGAGGTTCCCAAGAGGATATATCCTGATTATTTCAACTATGGAATTTTAATTGATATTAATAAGAGTCATTTGACCATTAGTGGTTGGAAACATCCAAGATATAAGTTGGATTTATCATGGAGAATTAATAAAATAAATTTAAAATCTTAATAAATACCAATATAGGATTGAAATGTGTGAAAATGAACTTATGGCGGATTCCGAAGTAAGAAAATCAGATGTAAATATGTATCCAATGAAAAATGTAATTAATAAACACTTAGTTCTAAATTATGCCCCCTTAAAAATAAAAAACATCACATGGGATCATCAAATCATGAATAAAGATATTTATGATTTATGTTCTTGTCAAAAATATATCTCATACATAGGAATGGTGTTGTCATTATTTTTTTACAAAATAAAAGGTAGAGATCTATATTTGGGTTGAGATATTGAAAAAATATTCCATGATACCCATCCCTTCAGTGTAATTCCTAACAGATCGAATACCATAGATTTTGAGTACATAAAATACAAATTGTTTTTTCATTGTGAATTATTAATGAATTCTCAATAAAGAAAATATTCATTTATTTACATGCTATAGTTATATTGAGATCGTCCGATTTTCCAAGATAATTTTTCATTAACATCCTTCTTAAAAGGAGAATTTTATAACATATTAAAATATTTGGAGATTATGTGATTATAATAAAAAATTCACATGTATATCTAGTATCCCCCCAAATTTTTCTATCTCTTTACATATTTTTTGATATATTTTTTCTATGATTTGTATGGATGATGACTCAGTGGGTGTCGACATCGCTTTTTCTCAGGGTTCATAAATTCATGTTTTTGTCCTGACATCTTTTGGGCCCCTTTAATTTTATATATTTTGAATATATACCTGATCAAATAATAATAATTTATATAAATTAGAGACTCAACTATTTACCATAATTCCATTATTTATTTTTAACCTAGAGAAAATTATGTCCCTTTCAATTGGGTATTTTAATATCCTATGATATAGACCGTCAATATGTTGTAGTTTATATTAATTTATCTCAAATAGTAATAGTACTATATTTTAGGATATTCTAACTCAAAACATTTTTTGATGTATTTATGGGACTTTTATCTCAAACCATTAGATGTTTTGTAGTTTAAATTATATCAAAAAAATACTAGATTATTGATTAATAGTAGTGATGAAATTCTTGGGATGAAATAAAACACCCTACGTTTCTAAGTTCTATAGTGGTATTTCTAGGGCTCATGCGGATTATAATTCCTTTGTTACAATGATGAGATACCTCTTGACGATAGGACAAACCCCTTATTCATCTCTATAATAGAAAAAATGGGTCTCCACTTTTTTCTAATGGATTAAGAAGACTCGCGGGTGTAATATAATTGAGGGAACAATATTATTGAAGATATAACAAACTATATAGATATAATATGGTCAATTTAAATCATATTCCCATGATCTAAAATTGGTTGGTAATGGAACATGTCATACATACCAACGATGAACCATGGTAACATGTGTTCTGAGTTCAATCCATGTTTATTGGGCTCATGAGAACTTGATTTACTTTCGCTCAAGGCGGAGATACCTCTTGTTGGTACATAAAATACCTTATGAACTTCTATCATTTCCAAAAAAGGGTTCACTACTATTTTAAATGATCCATATAAGAATTGTGAAGACATATGAATCTATACAACGATGTTGGGTAGGGAAAAGAATCTATACAGAAAGGGATATGGATTCTTTTGTAAACATGGATTTTAATGTGATCATTAATCCCTACGACATCCGGTTTTGAATAATAATGTGTGGTTCCACAAAAAGACTTTTAATGGAGTATCACATACCTAATTTAAATATTATACAATACATAGTACCCAAACATTGAAGATGCTAAATATTAATGAATAGTCAGATTAAGGTAGTTATAACTCATAGTCCCAAGTGATCGAGTCAGGAAGAAGGTATGTGACAATCATGCCATAAATCAAAGAGAACACCCATAGGTGTTGGGTTCTGCCACAATTATGTAAAGCTAAACACAATAGAAAACTCATTATACTAAGGAAATATGTATGTTTTTATTTTATCCAATTCCTTCTGTATTAGTAACATTGAAAACCAAATATTTATTGATTCCTTTCTATGGTCCAAGAATTGTTTTGGATAGCCTGAGGTTCTCAAATAATGATTTGTGATATTTGGAATTTCTCTGATTTAATATGGGCTCAATCACCCCAAAATTTGTATTACTTCCTTATGACCATGTTCTCTTGGTGATGAGGGGTGAAAACCCATTACCCTACCTTTTTACAAGACATGGAAGTTTAGGGATCATAAAATGTATTTTACCATGGATGAAATTTATCCACATTGAGTTTTAAACCAAATTTATATTCACCCTTGGTTTTACATGAAATTTATATATGAATATTTAAGAGATTAAAGATATGCTTTTTTATTCAGGATGGCCTTTACGGTTTTTCAACCTATCATGTTTTTTATCCTTTACTAGAAGATTATGTTTTTGATATTTGTACCATTATAATCCAGTTTTTTTTTGTATAACATTCACTAATGTGTATAAAATTAATTATTGTGATACACGTGGACCTAATTTGGATGATGTTACACAAGATCCCTATTATTAATCATAGTGTCAAGAGCACTCAAAAATTATTTAGTGTGAGAAATAAATTTTTTTGTAAATTGAAGATCATGGTTATCATGTCATGATTAATGATATGGTACAATATGTTTTGGTATGAAACACAACACCCTTAGGTGTTGAGTTCATTCATGGTGATTTCAGGATCACAAGAATCATAAATCCCATTATACTACGCCAAAATTCTTTTAATTGGTGGTTTTAAGTCCTTCTACTTTAATTGAATTTTTTAAAAAATAGATATATTTTCCTTTTAGATTGATATTATAGGTTTATTGAACCCGAGGTTATCAAATAATGACGTGTTTTATAAGATAGAGAGGATTTAAAAGATTGAGGATGCACCTCGTACTTTACCAGACTAGGGTGCAGATTTGGAGGTTCTATGATAATGAATGATTATGGGTTTTGGATATACATTTCAACATGATGTAGTGGGTTATATGTTATTTTTTATTATATATTGTTATTTTATAAGGACATTTTCCTTGATGTTTAGAATCATGTGTTAAGGATATTCTATTTTGGAATTTTAAAGTCATATGTCCGGGATGTATTCATTGAAGTTTAGAATCATTTTATATGGATGTGTTAAATGAAATAACAAACTGAAAAAGATATATTATATTCAAAAACAGTCGATAAATAGATATTATTCATACTTAGGAAAATAATTTTATAATGGCTCAACCCCTATGAATTTAGTGTTCATTGTTTTGTTGGTTGTTGTAGCAGGACCAGTGATTGGTGATCTTGGAAATCGTTGTGTATCCTATTATATAAGGAATCAATACAAATTATTTTCATAAGTGATTAAACAATATATATAGGTTTTCTATTTACATATATGTGTTAATTGTTTCTATTGATATTTATAGATAGGCCCCTGATTGGAGATGAAATTGTCATCACATATCATTTTATGATAAGAACCTATCTTGACAAAGATATCAACAGACATTGAATTTTAACTTCATGCGGAATAGAAATTAGATTCTTTATATGAAAAATAAAATTTTCAGAGGAACATTGATTGAAATTTTAGTTTCACTATCTTTCCTGTGGTTATAGGAATTAGTTAATATGTTGTTCTTAAATGGATGTGTTGCAGAAGACCTATCATAGAAAATAGATTTCCTCTCAAGAGAGGTGCATTGGAATGAGTAGTTTTATGTCATGAAAACAACATGAAACATTCATTTTACAATCATTTGATGTGGTCTTGTGGTTTTCCAAATATGATCATGGGTTTTGGATACCAATAACCAAGCCATTAGATAATATTTTTTGTTTATACAGGGACTCCCCTACCAAAATTAATATGCTCATGTGATATATGAATTGTGTGAGAAATTTTGAACTTCCAATGTTTCTCTCTATATATAGTGGGTGTTGAGGATATGATGGGAGAATATTGTTCATGTGGTGGGTAGGCTATGATAATGGATAATGGTTTCCCCAAATATCTCATTTTAATTATAATCTAGACATACATAGTTCTAGAAAACACTTGAAGGAAAATGTCCTTTGTTATGTATATCCGATGTGTAGTTTAACATTCTATGGTATGGAGAGTTACCATTTGATTTATTTTCATCTGATTAAAATGTCTTCCTTGAAATTTATCATCATTGAGTAAGGAAATGTAGTATGCAGATTAATGTCATGGGGTAAGGGAATCTACCATCTAGCTTAAACTAATGTGGAAATTTCAACGATAAAGCGTTGTAAAAAATAAATAAATATTGTATTTTTGACCAATATTAGAGGATTTTGGGTCACTATTTGTCTTTTGATTGTAGGAGTCCAGAAAAATATCTTTCATAGATGAAGAGATCCCCTATGTGGAGGAAAATATTACGTGGGAATTAGGTCTTTTCATCTTTCCTTCACACAAATCTGGCTAGTCTGTGGTGTGTCATTAGTGATATGGTCCTTCGTGTATAGTATAACTCCATGTTATAATGATGTTATTTTTAATGTTTATTTTCATATGGTTTGGACCAGAGGTTTTGTGTATTCTAATATCTTGTTATTAGGACATGGGATGTTGTATAATCTACATTATTGTTGCTAGGATGAGATATGTTATCCTTTTTCAACATCATGCCACCAAATTGAGAATATACTATTTATTTTCTTTTAACCAGGATGGATCCATACAATATAATGTTATTTGGTAAATAATTTATTTTCATAAATTAATATTTTGTAAACAGGACAACTTCTATACATTTTCACATTATCTGGTCTGGATGCATTCCCCACAATTTAACTTCATGTTTTTCAAAAAACCCCATAGAGATTATTATTATGTCTTTAGGAAAACATCAACTAAATGTAAAATTATTTTCTTAGGAAAATTATTTTACCCTATTTTGATTCCTTTGGAATGCTGCAATTAGAAGTGGAAATCTGTCTCAGCATGTTTGGGAGACTTTTTCTATGAAATTATAGCCATATCTTTATTTCATGGACTTATTCATCAAAGTTATATGTATTTACCTAGTCAAACCACAGAGGATACCTCTTTAGGTATTCTGATAATTACAACGAAGTGATTCTAATTTATTTATAGGTCACTCTATATGGTTTAAAAAAATTGTGGGAATCACTCATTATTAAGGTGCCTGATATTATTTTATTACATCCTTATTTGATGTTGTTCGATATTTTTAGAATATTTCTTCATGATGTTTTCTGGACAAGGGATGATTTATCGTTTCCATGAGTAATAAAACTATAGTGGAGGTCGACCATGGAAGATGTCTAGAGTAGATTCTATGTGATCTATCTCCACACATTTAGAAGTAACACTGTAATTGTAATGGTTTCCTTCTTCTTCAATTGAATAGTTGAATTACTCTTTTAGTGTTGAGGATGTATCATGAACAAGCTTATAAGAACATGGAATTAAGTAGGATAGGGGAATGACCCTCACTCTACAGCATAGAAAAAAATATTTCTTTCCAAATTATACTCTTAATCAAGGATATATGCATTCTATAGGAACGCTATGGAAATATATTGATATCCATAAGGTGTTGTGGAAATATAAACTATATGCTCCAAAGATACTGGAGTATAAATATGATATACTCGAAAAGGTATATGAACGTATCATGAGGCATGTTACACTCTCACCTAGTGGGCCTCACCTCGAATGGGGATATTATCTCAATCCATTTCCTTCGAGATTTGTTGAATTTCTTCTTTGAATGGAGCAAAGGCCCTGCATGATAAATGTTCTTCTCTCACTTATTGAGACCCATCTATAATAGGAATATGAGTTTAATATGAATATGAATTATTTATATTATAGTTTAACTGACCTATGGTAGGGGGTTATGGATATTAGAGGCCTCCTATAAGATATAGAATTTTTTTGTATCATTTTTATAGGAATAAAAACATTTCCTAAGGCATCTACTACTATTACCATGTGGGACTTGTTTAGAACACATATATATGCCGGAACCATGTCATTTGGAGTATGTTGTCAATCTTATATTTAGAGGTATATGCGCCTATCATAAGGGATGTCCTTCTCATAGTACATGAGCCCTGGCCAGATATGGGATATGATCCTGATCCTGGGTCTATGGAATATGTCCCTGTCTACTGTGATAGGAATATGAGACATTCCTGAGGCATACCCCTTCTCAATTGGTGAGCCACATTAGTAATGTGGAAATGGAACCATTAATTATGCATCAAACATTTCCTAAATAGAAAAATAACGCTCGTAGACATGATCAAGATTATGTGCTTATTCCGTAGTATCCACCAATTCATACAGCTCAGTGTATTAGGCTACTTTACCTCATGGGATAAAAATATTCTACAATATGTTTATGTTTTTAAAATATGTATGTAGAGCTAATATGTTTTTTTCACAAAGTCATGAAACTTCAATATGTTATGTATATGAATATATTTTTATACACCCTCAGTACGTGGGATATGTTGTCTAATGTCTATGATGGATGTGGGGATATACTACTACTTGTGTCCTCATTATTACATTAAAATGTGTGTATAGACATTATACTTATGGAATGGATATATTACTTGCCCATTTTTTTACCAATATATGATAATATAATTTATTTTTAGTAGAAGTTTTACGATCTTTCTCTCTCAGGTCCACATTGTTCCACATTTGATAATATTTCTTTGATACAGAGATCTAAATGTTTAGGGAGTCGAACATTTGGGGAACACACTCACCAGGTGACTAATGGGTTTTGTAGATTTTTTTATATGGATAGGATCATTGTTATACCATATCATTGGTTCATATTTCTTAAACAATTACCACTAGATCATAATGATGTCTCTCGGAGATTTCAATGCCACATAGTTTATAATTCATTGACTATGATGTTCCCTAGGATCTTTATCGTTATGTGGTTACTATATTAAATTAGGTTATTGGGCCATGATAAATGATTGAGTAATACATATGTATCTTATTAGTATAAGAATCATGGAATACTTTGTAATCAAAAACCCATATAGTTTAATGTTTTGAGAATGAACATTAGCCATTATGTTTAACGCCATGTAGTAAGGATGAAGACAATGTATTTTAATGTTTTTAGTAAGGACATCATCCATTTAGAAAAATGTATCGCTGTATGGGAAACTGTATATAACCTATCTATAGAGTGGCTCTTCCAATAGTTGTTGGATAATAATTATTCAGGTTTCATTATTTTTGTTATCCTTTAACTATATCAAGACTTGTATTCTCAATATCTAGATCTGATCATTAACAAAAATTAATACTCTATTGTGTTACTAATATGTTGATCGTACGGGAAATGGTTTCCTTGACCTATCAAATATGCCTCATTCGGCATATTTATTGTTGGGGTTTCTATAAAACCATTTTCCATAAAGAAAAAAAAATACATTTGGCCATGTATTTTTTTAAAGTTTATGATTTTTCTATTCACTAATTGAAGGATGGATTCCTATCCCAATGATGTATGCAGATCGTTATCTGCTGAAAAAATGGAGTCAATGTGCATATTTATTATATAGATGGAGTGGTTTTTCAGGTGTTGGTGTTTCCAATACCCCCATGACCATCTACACCAGAAGTGATTATTTAAATGAAAAGAAACAATCTATTTTTTCTGATACATTAATGGTATGAGAAATGATTTCCATGTCCTATTATACTTTTCAGAGTGGGCTATCAAATAACTAATTACTGAATAAAAACATTCATTACATAGTTTAAATACATGGAATCATTATTCATTTGAAGGAACATACTTTTCATTTTCCTTATTCTAGGCATAAGTTCAAATGGTTCTTGTCCCACAAGTTATCTATACATCCATTGGATTGTCAATAAGGATGAGTCTGGAGACATGGTATATAATCCTAGTCCTTAATGGTCTGGGGGAAAATGCTGAAGCATTGGGGGTCATTGATGATGTAGACTATTAATAATAATTAAAAGACCCAAAATATCATGGAGATTTTGTTGTAAAATCTGAGGTCTTATGGATTCCAAAATATCCCTTATCTTTATGTGATAAATTTAGCAATCCACATAGCCATGTCGGATGGGTAGAGGTGGAAGAAAAAGTATGGTTCATTGGATGAGGTGATTGAAAATGTAAAAACTCCACTTGCCCTATTTGATGGTCACTTCATAGTAAGGTGGGATTCCATACATAGGTACTTGTATATCATCCAGAGGTAGATATCATAGAAGTATTGAAAAATATATTTCCCAGAGATCCTTATTCCCTTATTTGAGATGGTTGATTCTTTCTTGTGGAGATATTTCCATATCATCATTAAGGGGATAGCTGGTAGGATTCATGAAAACACCCTCTCCTCTATTAGTGGTATGTCTATTTGGTAATGATGAGAGTTACTATGAAAACCCCAAAGACTAAATCTACTAATACTAATAAAAATATTTTCCATTATCATTAGACTATAAAACACCTAGTATGTTTATAGAAACATTTTTATATTCTTGATAGATAACTATGATCATTTTGTTTCTTGTATTAGCAGTAGAATGTAGACCAAAAAATTATTTATTAGATGATAACACAAGTGCATGATTTTACTCTTCATGTTCATTCCTCTGAAGATATGATGAGGACTCCTAAGATTCCATTTATATATTATTTATGGAGACATGATTATGGTGGTTCTCCACCTTGGAAGAGTATCTTGTTTGGTGGCTTGGTGCTCGATATTCCACTTGAGGGTGGTTATTTCCCCTGATGATAACAGAGGGTTCTATTCCCATGATAAAATTTTAGGGGACATTTACCATTACATGATTTTAGGATTTGATCCCCATGATATCATTTGAGGGTTCAGTTCCCAAAATACAATTTGAGGTTTCATTTCAAATGTTTTGGATGATCCATGTGTAATATGTGATAAAAATTCTGAAAACCCTATAATCTATGGTGCTTCAAAGGATCCCAAAATTACCAAGTAAATTTTTATTAAGTTAGAAGATCCAGGATAAAAATTATATAAGAATTATTCAAGTAAACTATCAGGATATTGTGGTGGGATACAGATAGATTTTCGGTAGTAGGTACATGATTCTTATCTAATGTTATGTAATGTGGGTATATTTTTAGGCTCTACTACTAGGTTCCCCAATATAGAGATATAGTTTAAGAACAAGCACTTATGTAACTAACTATATAATCACAATCATTTGTTGATTATGATGAGAAAAATTGATGGGGTCCCTCTTAATAATCTCAGACTGATTTAATTCTCATGTTTTCCATCCTCATCCACCTCCTTTTGATAAGGGAGGTATGAATAACCCTTCTCTATGTAAAATCCCAAACAGAAGATGAATGTGGTCACAAGGGCCACTTCATCTCTTGTGTACTGTCATGGGAAAGGAGACCATTAGGAATGCATCCTTATTAGTATTTGATATTACCATTCCATAGTTATGATAGATTTGTTTATGTGGTATTCCCAGAACAATATTTTCACAAATGGGGACGAAAGGTTGTGTGTTGGTGAAAACATATGTTGGGGATTAAATGAAATATAATATTTTTTAGTGATACTAGAAATAATTATCACAATCTATTATTATTATTATTATTTTATAGAATAATGACATTTATATTGAGGAAGAAAGACTCCATATCAGTGTAGCATCATATATAAGACTACATTTGTAATCAATTATTTTCACAGTTACCGGATTAATAGGTGGTCTATTATTTTTAAAAACTATTCAGTGCATTTAAAAGAAACTTCTTTGGGTTTTAATTATTTTTTGACAAGTACATAAAAAACTAGAACAAACATGTATGGGTAATTTTTCCAATTTTTGACCTATAAAAGGAATGGCATTGTTAAATAACTTCACATCTCGTTCACGATTTTATTGCATCTGGAAAAGACCATCATGTGTTTTGGCCCAAATGTTGTTTGATTATGGGTTGGTGGGTGGGTGTTCAATGCCTTTATCAATTAATCTCATATCAAAATACATTTTCTAATCATACATATAAACAAATAAGTGTTTCCAAATAAATTATTGAGTACAAACGTTGGTTCCAGAGGCAGATGATCCTATAGGGTTTCAAACCAAAAAATGCTTAGGAACTCGTATTTTTTGAGAGGATGAGAGGTCGGGCACACCACAACCTTTGTGGGAATTTATTTCCTATACTAGGACACTATTATAGGTTTACGTTAGGGCCATGTTTTGGAACACTGATGATTTTTTACCTATAGGGATGTTTTTTTGTCTTGGAGATGATATTAATCCTCTATGAGTAGTCCTATATACCATAAGAAAACGTGAATCAAAATCATTATATTTCATTTGTGATATCTTAATGTCATGTTACAAGACCCATCCATAGAGTTTAATGTCTTGGGGTAATGATTTAGTTATCATACTTAATCCTCAATGAGGTTTTATACATATCTTATTATAGATAGGAATCTGAGTTTATCTTGTTATTATAACAGGGATATGTGTCGTTAGAGGTAATAAAAAAGAGTCCATTTGTGGGACTTATACAAACAAAGATACCAGAGATTACTTATTTAGGAGTACACACCTTTTATAATAGTGGATATTTAAACAAAAATAAATAACAATGGTGAACCCACACTAGGATAGGGATCATAATTCCATTGGTAAAATTTTTTCTAGACTCTAAGACCATGTGATTCATATTATGGGTGTGAAAAAATTGTTATTAAAAATTCACACAGACTTAATTAGATGATATTATATCTGGATTACATGATAATATTTCCCTATGAGAGGCATATTTTCCTATATTATGGAGGATGTGTAATTGATATTGATACATGTTATGAAATTGTACATATCATGTTTTATAGTAGAATTCTAGTCATGATAGGTTTGTTCTTATTTGATCTATTGAGTGGTTTTAGGTGCTCAAGGGCATAATCATGTCTGATTCATAAAATTCCCCCTTGTATTAGCCCACATAACTTCTACAGATGTATGGTAAGGATAGTAATATAAAGTGAGAATTTAGTACTATATGTGTGTAATAATTGGATAAGGATGGTACTTACACCAAAGTGGATTCCAATTGGATCTTGGTACATATGAAGGTATCATATGTATCTCATTTATGATGGTAGTCATAGTTATCATAGATCAATGTATTTGTAACCTAGTGATGGGTTCACATTGTTAATCCCACTCAGAGATAGTATTGTTAATCCCAGGGATTTTGTAATGCTAGGGGATTATTCCCAAAATATTCCCACTGATCAAGGATTACATACTAAGGCTTACCATCGATCAGGGATTTCACGTTTAGGCTTCTCATTGATCATAGATTACACAATTTGGAAACACTTTGATTGAATCTTACAAACTGAGGATTCCCTTTAATTGGGGCTTACAGAAAAAGGATACCATTTGATAGGGTCATAAACACTTAGCATTCACTTTGATTAGGGATTATACTCTATGGATTCCCTTTTATCTGGGATTACATAGTGTGGATTTCCTTTGATCGAGGCTCAGACAATGAGGCTTCCCTTTAACTATGTATTACACACTGATACTACCCTTAGATCAGTGCTTACAAAATAAGGATTACATTTCATCCGGGCTTGCACACATAGGATTTCATTATGTACAATAATTTTATATATTGTAATGGATAAAGAGAGATGAAAACAAAAAATGGTCGATTTGAGAGGATGGCAATGAGATGGTCATATGAGTGTATTATCCCTGCTCATAATGGACACATCCCATTTAAATGTTGAATGCAATATAAGGTTCCTAACTGAGTTTACATGGAATAACATCCAATGTGTATTTCGAAAAAAGTGGACATGTCCTTGGAAATTTTCCATCATGTTTTTTTAATTAGAAATGTCTCGATTGCCTCCATGATATATTTAGGGTATAATTTTTTTATGTTTGACACATCCAGTTGTGTATTCTTGATCAACATACTATTCTTTAGTATTTTTTCATGAGTAAACGAGGCATATCGAAAATTATTTACACAATCAAAGAATACATGTTTGTGGTCTCGCACAAGATCAAAGAATACATGGCCATAATTTTTCGTATGATCACCCTGACATATCTTTATATTTTCATGTGACAATACAGACATGACTATAGAATATCTTTAGATAATTCATACATGTCCTAAAATACTTTGAATAATCCATGTAAGTTTTCAATGATATAATTACATAATAATGGTGATAGATTTAAAGGTACTTCACATGTTCAATATGACTTGTCTCTAGACTATCGCATGATAATATTTACATGTAAATGGGAAATCATATGATAATATTTATGTGTCCAAAAGTCATTGAGAGATAAAACCAACTTTTCCAAACCATATATTAGTGACATTGAAGATATGTCAAGGGATTTTAAATTTCTAAAATTATCATTTCTTATGACTATTGTATGTAAATATTTGTATGTCAATTAGTTGTCCCATGATAAAACTGAATTGTTATTAGAATATCACATGAAAAGGCTGAAATATTGATAAACTCTGACAAGATCATCATGATTTTTCAATTATATTTCTTGTGATCAAATAGACATGTCCCAAGCTTCCTAATTTTCTCATGAGATTATTGAGAAATCTTTTCATAACACGACCTTAAAGTATCAACTTGGACAGGTCTCATAGCCATATTTATTATCATTATTCCATCCATTTTTTATGCATTATTCTATAATGTATCATTCATTGACTACATGGGAAAAAAATTCCTTGATGGAATAAATGGATCAAAACTCATGTTCCTTGCACAAGTCTTATGTCATGCATGGAAAAGGTGGGTGCATACAAATTGGTCCTTATTCATACAAAAGTCACCTATATTTTTCGAGAATCCATGCCATGGTAGATTAATTATATTATTCATGTGACCCTCATGATTTCATAGGATGGGTCATGCCCATTAATATAGAGGATTCATGTTTGCATAAAAATCATGGATGATGGTGTAGGATACATGGGGAAGAAGGGAACATAGATTATGGGACACATCACTATGGGGTTGGGGTTGCATGGGAAAGGAAACATGACACTCCCTAATTGAGGGATTGAATTATGATTATTTCATGATTGAAAACACCAACCTAAGTGTTTCTTGATAGAATAAGTATGATCAACGAATTCCAAAATGATAATATTGTATGAAACTCAACCACCCATATACAATCACATGATGTTCATGATGTTTTTAAATGATCACTCGAACCATGAAAATAATCTATGGGGGTGATACATGACAAGGAATCAATGTCAAAGGTTATACGAATGGTCCATAAGACGGGTGTATCACAAAATTCACATGAAAAAAAAGAAGGTAAAATAGTAGGTACTATGAATGAGTGTATTGAAGTAACCACATGTACTTTATGCACTTCGGAATTACCTTCTTGGTGATGCTGTAAACCTGATGGCGTATCACATGATCACATGAATACCATGCATGAACCAAAATTCACATGATCCTCAGTTAGTCATGTGATAACCTGATCGTCAAAACCTCATGTGATAGGTTCACATGGACACCGAATGAAGTTTGTTTTGGGCAATTATTTATGTTATACATTTTTATCCATTCCTTATTTGATGATCCATATCATCCACATGTGTTTTTCAAAGGGGGATACTATATTTATTCAATGTGTTCATCCAAATATTGACCTATACATCATGGTGAGGACACCCCGTGAACCGGATTTGGTGATGGAAACATCGCATAATCAACATCACGTGATCGTAAGATGACATATTTTTCCTCACATGATCACTTTATAAATTATGTGATTATTGATTTCTTTTATGTATTCCACAATATGGATCATAATTATTCTTGTTTCATATAATTAAATTCATACAAAATATAGATGGGGTTTGCGGTCAAAAAACATATTAGGATGACTTTGATGATTATATTAACTTTTGTATCATTATAAAAGATACTAACATGATGGATTAATGGGAAGGGAGAAGCTCTTGTGGCATGACATTGGTGTTTAAATTCTGATCACATGATGAAATAAATTTTTTCAAGGACATAAATTAGTATGGGGAATGTATTACTTCAGTTCTATTTGGGATTCATATTGATTCCTTTGAAGTGGCTGGTGGTTGCGAGAAAAGATTGATAAAAAACCATTGGGTGGATGTCAATGACTTTTGTAAAATCACTATGATGTATAGGATTTAATTTTTGATATACATTATGATTCGTTTTGAACAAGCAACATGTGTGATTTAATTGGTGGTTGGGATCTGTCGATTGAATGATCAATGTACTATGATTCAATCACAAGAATAGTTCTATGGAAATCTCATCACACATTGAAATTTCTGTTTTCCTTCCCTCCAGTATATGAACAATATCACAAATGAAGAGAGGGTGAGTATAAAATAGGGTTAGGGACCCATACCATCAAAACCGACCATCCTCCGTGATTTGACCATATGGGTTGTCAGCCCATGCAATGAATTCATTTGGTCTCATACACCATGGGGACTATACATGGTCCCGATAACGTTTTATGGGAAACATATCCCTTATGAAATAAACTAGCTGGCCCAAGAATTCTCCAATAGGGCATGGTCAACTATGTTCACCTATACACATATTCTTGGGCCCTAGTATGTCTGGCTAGTGGGTTGGCTTAATTTTTTATAATGGTTAGAATATCTCTACATATAAATAAAATAAAATAATGTATGTCGAAGACCCTATATTGAATACCTAATACCATTATTTATTTATTCCATCTTCATGTACATGGTGAAAATAATATCAATATGTTTTCAAAATAATCAATCTTCTAATGTATTTAATGATAATGTTCACATCACACAATTATGTGTGTTAAAAATATTATATGTATTACTCATCTAATGTATACCAAAATTTAAAATTGTTTGAATACTAGTTGTGTGAGTGGAAAAATGATTAACCAATATAATTCAGGCATATTTTAGGTCATTTTAAGAGCTACCATTTTAGTTTAACCCCTTTTAATCCAATTTAACCCATCTTGTAAGAATAATTTTTTTCTTCTATTACTATTATGTATGAAAAAAATTTAATTGAATATGATACCTTGTTTAAATAATGATGACCACGGATAGGGAATTCATTCGTTGTGGTTTAAATAATATAATTATACAAAATATAAATATAATTTTATGTTCACAAATTGAAATGAATACCATTTTCATAGAAAATAAATTTATGAATAATAAAATAGATTTTATAAAAAATTAATTTATAACTTTAATTTCGATTAAATTATTATTATTATATACAATAAAATGATTAATTGTTTCATTAAATGTAATGAAAAATAAAACTTATATTTCTGAATTGTTAATTATGAATAAATAACATGAAATAGTTTTTATTTGAATAAAAATATTATTTAGATATCAAAAAAGATAAGTGATGTTTTATAAGTAAAACATTATATTTTTTTAGTTTTTTCATACATGTTAAAAATATATTTAGTGGAAATAAAAGGATACACAAAATTTTGAGTTATTCTTGTATCAGTGTATATTTATAAATTTGAAAATTTTTTAAATATATATTTTTTACTATTCACCAAAAAATTAACTATTTCACGAAAATATATAAAATTCACCCTATGATACTTTTTACATGAATATTTCAAAATTGACGTTAGTTTTCGAAAAATAATTTTTCATAGTATCAGAAATTAATAACCATTATTCACATAAATAAAGAATTAATACCATTTATATAGAAACTGTATTCTTATGATATGAAATAAATTTAGTCTTATATATTTCCTTGTAAAAAATTATATTAATGTAATTCTTATTTTTAAGGAATTTATAATTTTTGTTATGGATAATATATATATATATAATAATTTTTTTTATTTTTATTCATAAATATCGACCACGTGAATGGTTATAATAGCCATATTTTTGTAATTTTAATTAATTGTTCATTTCTCCCAGGGCTTAGTGTGGATTATATTATTGAATATTGTAAAAAATTATTAATGGAACTAAAATATTAGGGTGTTAAATTATAAAACAAATTATGAAAATCTATCAAAAGTGTTTTAATATAATTTTATTATATATTAATATTTAAATATAAATAATCTCAAATACAAATTTCTATTTTATTAAATGTTATACTAATAATTCATAAATAAATAATAGGTGTAACATTATATGACATCCTCTTTTGAATAAATTTCCAAACGTGTAACTTAGTAATTAATTTATACTTCCATTAAAAAAATTGAAAGATATATCTTATATTAATTGATTTTTTTGGAATTATTATTAAATATACTTCCATTATTTCATTGAATGTTTAGGGTGATTTTTTTCCCTTTTCATGTTTATATTAGTAATATTATAATTCGGAATCTAACGATAAGTCATTGTGGGTAATTTTCATTCTTGAACAAAAACTCAAATATTAATGGATCATGAGATATATAAATTAATTATACACAATTAACACATATGGTAATTAATTTGATGAAGATATTATAATAAAATGTATGAGGACACCATATCATGAAGAAGAAATAAAAAAATTAGTAAAAAACAGCAATAACTCCCATTAAAATGATATAATACATTATCCTTTAAATAATTTTAACACTTGTCCAAAATATATTTTTTTATGATTTATCTACTAATTGGAATTTTATAAAAACTCATTAATCGTAAATATTTAATTTTATTTCAATGAAAAAAATTGGTATAAAAAATGTTTGTTACCAGGGATAAAATTTCACATGGATAATAACTACTCGGTATATTCACTTTTTAACCATATTTCGGTCTTGTGTCTTCATTGAAACTTCCATCATTAAAATTTAATGGTTTGATTAATAATCAATAAAAATTATAAATGACTATGTTGAACCCAAATCAATTATATAAGGATTTAATGATCAAAGTAACTTATATGATAACATAAAAGGTGTCAAATTCAACTATTTTAATTACATAATCCTGGACATTATCACTTATAATATTTAATGGTTAATTTCCCTTACCCATGGAGTAATTATTTCATTAATTCCCCATCTTCTAATAGTTTTAACACTATACATTGTATGATTCTTTTTTCCAATAATTTCACATGCCTATTGGAATTTATCTCCAAAAATGATGAGAACATTAATCACCATCAAGCATGTTTTATGGTGTTTCCTTCATTAATTTTTATAATTTAAATATTTCATACTAAAATTCTTCTATCTTCTCATTTTAATTTTTTCTTGATGATCAGTCGTCCAATTATGGAATCTATTTCCTCTATGAATATAATAATTGGATAATTATTTCTCCACCCTAATGTAACTTGATAACCTATTTTCATATAATTAAAACATTTTAGAGACTACTAACATGGATATTATTAAAATATTCACATCCATGAAACTATCACTTATAAATTAATAAATATATTTTAATTCTATAGAATAAATTACTAATCATATAATGTGTTCCTCATGTTGAGTGTCACATTCTAATCCCTTTTTTCTATGATTGATGAATTATATTTCTGTATCATCTCATTGCCCCTGAAGAAGGTTTTTTTTTAACAATTTCTCATTAATACTATTTTATTCCATTCTGTTTATCCCATCACCAAAACGTTTTATTTTCCTCAAATTTCGATATTTAAAAATATATTTATTTAGTTAATATTATATTTATGGGACCATTTCCCATTCATTAATTATTAATTTTAGAAATATATTTGTATGAGACACAATCGGCTATTCATCTATTAAATTTTTTTTAATTCAATTAAATGATGTGATTTCAACCAATTGATTCAATATAAAAATATTTAATCCTGTAATGATAGAATATATTATTATATATGGGAAGGTTTATATGTAATAATGTAAATAAACTATAATAATATATTCATAGTATTCACAACTGAACCACTAGATATATTTAGATGATCATTAGGAAAATAAATACATTTGTTATAGGTGTTGGAAAATTTTCCACACATTCGATTATTTACCATTTATGAACAATAAAATGAATGATATTATCTCAAAAGTTTAAAAATAATACTTTATAATTTAATAACTTTTTCAATAAATAAATAAATTTATAAATTCTGGATATGTGATCTCAAAATCAAAAGCATGTTATCAATGAGAATATCTAATATTCATAAAATTATTTTCAATTCAATCAAAATTGTTAGTGAAGTTCATGTGAAATAACGAAATAATATACCCAATGCGTTTCTAATTAGGTGTGTAGGATTACACCCACTAATCGTACACTAAGTGAAGAGAGAGTAGATAACAAACCATTATTTATATTGTGCTTAACTATAGGTGCAACAATTCCAAAGCCGCATCCATATGCTAGAATCCTAATAGGTGTACCATTTCTAAGAAATAAAATTCTCTATTTTAGAAAATAATTATGATATTGTCTTATACATACACTTTCTATTATATTCTATCATATGGTGATGTTCTCCAATTTATGTTTTCATAAATATCATTTCCATGGTTTATGAAAACATAATATGATACCATATTAGATAGCTTGACCAAATTAGAAAGTATAATTTTGATATGTTACAACAATGTCTCATGAAACAAAAGAAAAAAATTTATAAAATATACAAATATTATAAAATCAAATATTGTGTTCAATGTTATATAAGATCTGCAACACTTTGTAAAAAAAATAAGGAAATAATATCTCTTAAATTGGATTATTATAAACTAAACATTAAATTATCTTGTATTAATAAAAATAATGGATTAATGAAATAATCATATAGATGATACTCAATATATATTTATTGGTAAATGGTTAGAAAATAATATTATTATTTTTTAGTGATGTCATTTAATTCATCAAAAATACATTTTGTCCAAAAAATGGGTTTTATTTATTTTTTATTTTTAGATGTAATAAATAGTTTACTGATATTTAAGAATATATATTCAGAAAAATTAATATAATTTTTAAAAACATCATATAATAATTTTCATATGGTGAAATTTTCATAATTTTTAAAAAAATTACATTTTTTTAATACTAAAAAATACAAGGATTTTATAAATTGCTGTATATTTCATAGTATACTTATATAATTATTATGATATAAATATTATTAAAGTAATTTAATAGATCATATATTCAATTATATTAAAAGTATAATTCAAAAATATTTCAAAACAAGAAAAATATAATTTTTTTATCATAAATTTGAATATCATTTTCATTGATGACATAGTTCTTGCCAAATAATGGAAATGTCATTTTAATTGTATTATAGATAATATAGGATATGTGGTGTTTCTTTTCATGTCCATTTTATTACATATAATATAAAAATGACTATTTTTACTATTAATTTACAATTATTGGTTTATATTACAAGAATCATGTCTGAATGTTTGTTCATTTGTTTTGCAGGTCTAGAAAATAAAAAATAAAAACATAAATATTTAGATTTACATAGAGATGAGTAAATATATATATAGGTAATGAATCTGAAGGATTAAATTGAAAAAATTTAATTTAATTTTATGATATTAATATATTTTTAATTTCTATATATTAAATAATTTTCTTAAATAATTATGAAACAATGATGCAGTGCCAGTGTATGCAGTGTAAAATTGATAAAAAAAATTTAAAAACATTAAAAATAAAATAATAACAATTATAAAATTCCCCAATAAGAAAAATATATATTATTTGATGACTATACCGTATTCATAATCATAAAATGATATAATTTATTTCTTTTTACGTGGCCATATTGATGATACTATGAAATTTATATTATTTTATTCAATGAAATGTCAAATATGCTGCACTATTATTTCTAATAAGTTTAATTATTTTAATATTATTATAACAATAATTTTATTTGAATATAAATATTACATGGTATTATATAATATTTATCAAAATCATAGTAATTTATTTTTCATTTAGTTCCTAAATATTTTCATTAAAGGATAACATAATGAGGATGAAGTAATTATTCAATTAATGTGAAAATTAAATGAAGATATTAAAAATTTCATAATAAATATAATTTGTGATAATAATGGTGATAAAATATTTCAAATCATTAATATTATATAATGGGGATATTTGAAAGATTTTTTTTTAGGTTATGGTTTGTGTATTGATATTTTTTAAATTAAAAGTAACATATAATCTATGCATTAACAATTATGATATTTTATGTATATTAAATATTATTAAATTATTTTAAAAGTACTAAAAATAAAATATAAGAGGAAAATATACCCTATATGATCAAAAATGGAATCCATTAGTTATTTATGAGTGAATATATACAATATACGTAAAAGTATAACATTTTAAGAATGAAAAATGTATTACTAATGATAATGATAAATTAGGGTATTGAAAACGATAAACATTATAATAGAACATAAACATATCAGAATTTTACTTTTTGATTATTTTAAAAAAATATCAATCTTTTGGTTATAATTCATTCACATTTGGAAGTATTTTCTTCTAGAATAAAATTATTATATTTAATGTGTTATATAAAATTCCTAATATTCCCCTCGGATCAATTATGAATGCACATATCCTCCCTCACAACATTACAAAACATTGTGTACATAATATCTACCATACTATAATTAATCATATTATAAAAATCATTATCCACATCCTAGAGGTTAAACTCTTCCTAAAATATAAACCATAGATCAATTTATTAGATATCTAAAGAAGTAATTATTATAATGAGGAAATATCTATAACTGATCACTTTCTTTTACTACTATTGTTAAACTATTCTAAAAATATTTTATTTATCATAGAAAACTGACTTATTTATACTAATTACGATTAAATTTTATTATTATTTTGGTAACACCATTATCATATTGTTTCCATTAAAAAAAGCTGTGAAAGTATCACTCTTTCGTATGTGACACTTACTGTCTCTATGTATAGACACCATTGATATTTCATCAAAATATATTATGGATTTGTATTAAGATTTGCATAATTATTATATAATATATTAATGAAATAATTATACTTATTGTTTGATAATATCATATCCACCTTTATATAATACAATATTTTTGGAAATGATAATGTTGATCGTGTGTATGTGAGGACTACTGTCTTCATGATGTGATTTCTTGTTATTGTATATTATATTTCTCATATATAGTAATAAGGATATATATATATATAATTCATTATATAATAGTTATTTAATGTTATATATCCTACTTTCTTTCCATTAGTAAAAAATTGAAACAACGTTCATACATATATACGACAAACCATATATATTAACCATTGAATTCATTTTTGGAAATTTAATTTTTATAAACTATTTTAGATATTTATATAATAGATATAAATAATTTTTTCACCAAAATCATTTTCAATATAAGATAAAATTATTTTATGCTGCATACTATCTAATAGGGATATTATCCATGGATACCATCCTTATTACCTCTCTAAATGGTTTATGTTTATGATTTAATGATGTTTATGAAACCAGTTTCATATTTACAGGTGTTTCTATGATGAAATTGTTGTGAAACTGATTTCATGTTCTGATATGATTTATGTTCTTGTGGAAAGCATATGTATGGTTTTAATTATTTTATAGGTATTACCTGTACCTCATTCCAAATAATTGGGTAATGAAACATCTCAGAAGTGATAGTAACTAATTCAACATGACGTTACTGATCTGTTTTGGGAATGAATTTAATGTTTAAGATTAATTATGGTAAACTTTTTTATGTTCTTGATATGTTATGGGAAACATATTTTTATGAATGATATAATTTTATTGTTTTTTATCCATAAAATTTGTAATTATTTCCGTACATTATGATGATACAAAAATCTTTTTTAGATGAACATATTGTTCATGATTGAGTTATGATGAATAATAATTCTTATGATTCATGAGTTTTAAAAATCATTTTTTTATTCCATTACTTGGGTATTTGATCTATTTCATATTGGGTATGAACATTATAATATGTTCTAATGATCTCATGTCCATATTCATATCTTATGACCATCAAATAATATCTCACATGTATATCCTTATTGATAATTTTAGTTCACCATTTTCATATTTTCCATTTTCACTAGAGTTATTCAAATGTATTTTAAATAAATTACCTCTATAATGGTTCATAATGGTTGATTTTGAGTCCAAATTTGAAATGGAAATTTAGGGATATAATGTTAGATAATGTTTATCTCAACGAGCTGGTTGATTTTAAATGCTTGTTATTATGTGTATATTCTAATTATATAGTATTGTAAACCACAAAATGTACATGGGTATATAATGGATCACAATTTTGATTCTTATAATGTATGATTTGGATCCAAGAAATAGGATCCCATTAGTTAGTATGAAATAATGAATGTAATGTTTATGTTTTAATGAACAAGTTTTGGAGGGTATATTTAGGGATGTTAGAGTTTGTATTAGATCATGGCTTAGTTAAATATAGAGATTGGGATATATTCATGTGAATTATTCTTAAGAATTTTGGATATCATCATGGGTTTATATGTTTTAGGTTTATCATAAATATGAAATATCATAAAACACCATTTTATGATTTATGGTATGTAATTTTACAGTGAGTAATGATATATTGGGAGATGTTTTAATTGAGTTTGAGGAATATGTGACCATTAATTATATCATGTTAATATACTATATGATTAATCATTCTATTTAATTTTTGTACAAATGAAACAAGATATGGATACTCTTTAGGTACATTATAAAAATTTTAGGTTTTTATGGGTTATTGCATTTTACTATTCGAAATGTTAATTATGAGTTATCCATTGAGGATAAAATATTTATTTTATGATAAAAATATTTCAGCATTTTTAGGACGTATTTAACATTTGAAAATATTTTATAGGGATTATAGTTTTAGAAAATGTAAAACTCATATTAAACTCAATAACCCACGATATATAGTAAGGTTGTAAGGCATGGACCCACAACTAAAAGCACACAAGGGTGAAATTCATAGCACTGGGTTTGTGTAAAATTATTTTTCTAATTATATTGATATTGGAAACCGTATTTGATTAAAATAAATAGAATACTATGTTATTTTATTTGAGGACCATATTATGAACAATATATTATAATCTTGTTTTATTTTATTTGGTTTTATGTTAATTCTGATCATTTGTGGAAATATTAATCATACCATGGATATTATATGATTAAATAAAAATTAGTTTTTTATATGAGACTATAAGAGTGGATATTTTTATTTAGTGAAAAATTATATTTATCATGGATGACTATGTAATTAATTCATATTAATTTTTGTGCTTCAATATTAGTCCGGAATATTTTCAATATCTTTAAGGATTTAATTTATCAAATGATATATGTAGTACAATTGGTGAAACTATTGAATGTCTAGTTTCACATTTTTTCGGAATTAAATTAACTTGTTCTAACCATTTATATTTTTAATATTTTATAAAGATATGATGAAAATATTTTTAATTTCTTTAGGACTATGTGATCTACAAGAAAATGATTTTAATTCTCCAGACATTAAAAATTATTATTCGATACAATGCTTTTACAGAAAAAGATGAGATTGGGGTTTAAATTGAATAAATGATAAAACTAAAATTTTTAATTATGTATATTAAATATTTTAAATATAATATAAAATAATATAATTCTTCCACTATAGGAGAAGTATCACAAAATAATATCTTAATCCATTCATTTTCCATACCAAGTAGTTAATGGCCTTTTAATCCCTCAAATATTTATGGTTCTATGATGTTAAATTTTATCCTAACTATGGTATATATCTCTCCCCATTAGTACATGGATGTTATGTTTATATTAAATATCAATGATTTCACATGACCATATTTTTTTCTACATGGAAACCTATTTTTCATCAATATTCATGAATTTTTTTGTCCCTTTTATTTCTCATTATGTGGAAGTTTTATTAACTATTTTTATGATGTGATACTTTAATTAATATATTCTGAATATTCAAACACATCACTAATGAGAATAATTAGAAAATTTGATGTCAAAATTTCTTAATTAGGAAAAATTAAATATAAATATATTTTAAATGGAAATAATACGATTGATATTATACTAGGCAAAAAATAATGACATTAAATGAATAAAAAATTATTATTATATAAAATATGACATTTATAACCCAGACATTAGATTGGTGGACAATAATATTAGTAAATTATTTATGGAATATATATATATAAATCCTCGTAAATATAAATTTATTGGTAAATTTTTATAATATAATAAAATATTTTTTTTAAGGTCATTTTATTATTTTACAAAAATGTTTTTTTTTCAAAAAATGGGTCTTCATTTTTTTAATGGGTGGATATTATATAAAATTTATACATGTCCTAAAAATATATTAATAAAATAAACACAATTTTTAAATCAAGATATAAATTTTATTCTATGTTTATTTTTTGTGAGTGTTCGAATAAATATATTTTTTTGATGAATAGATAAAAATATTGTTCTATAATAAAAGAAAATATATTTTTTGATATCATGATAACAAAGTATTGGTATAGAATTTTATTAAACATATTTAATGACTCATTTAAAATATTATAATATATATCATAAAAATTAATTCATAACATGTAAACTATAATATATTTAATGATATATATGAAATTCTATGCCAGCACTGACATAGTGCTCACAAAACTATAAAAAGTAGTCAAATTTGGTGTCTTGTATAATATTATAGAGAGGTATTAAGTATCTAAATTACAATATTAGTGAATACAACATATTAATGATGAATTTTAATTAGAATTTATAATTAATTAGTCATATATCATGAATCATAAACAAATGGCTCTGCAATTATTGCACAAGGATAAAAATGTCAAAATTATAAATTAAATAAGTTTTATTAACATGGATATGATTAAATATAAATAATTAATGAATATAAAGGATTATATTCATCCAATGTAATTTTTTTTATAGTAATTTTTTTCAATTTTTGTGAAATAATTACATCAAATTATTATAAAACATGGATGCAGTGCTTGCATAAGAAGAAAAAAATTTATAAAAATACTTTAAAAACTTTTCAAAAATGATAAGAATAATTAAATGACCCAAAACCATGAATAAAACTTCTTACATGTGTATATATCAACCATAATCCATAAATGGTATAATTTAAGGACTTTTTGGTCTCCATGTATGAGATTGTGCTCTATATAGTAGTTTTTTTTAAAAAAATCAAACATATCACACTTTTGTATTAAATAAGAGTAATATTTTTAATATGACGTAAAATAGAATATATTTCCACAATAAAAATTATTTTTAAATATAATATATCTTATAATTCTTTAAAATATATTCATAATTTTTTTGGGAAAAAATATTTACCTTAAATGATTACACACCACTCATGCGATAATTATTTATTTAACAAGAAAATAAAATATATGTATATCAAAACATAAAATAAAATATTATTAATGATAATTAATGTTATTAAACAATTATTTTTATTAATATATCTTATTTTGGATTTAGTAAAATAAATTTGTAATTCTATCTTGTTTTCTTCATATTTTTTCATGTAAATGTAATCAATAGTTTCCAAAATTGGCAATAATGTAATTTTTTGAAAATAACATTTTATTACATTTTATTAAAATAATAAATAAAGGAAAAAAGAAATAAAAAATCATATAAAAAATCATATATCATATATTAATGATATAATAGTGACTTTATATATAAATTTATATCCTTTTAAGAGTTAAAAGCATGTTACCAGTGTTTTTTAGATAATAAGGGTTGACAAAACAAATAAGGTTTTTAATTGCAAGTAAACCTATCTAAATATCATTGGTTTATGATCTTTAGTCCATATAATACATTACTCTATAATTCATTTAAATAATTAATTATTTTTCTCTATAATATTCTCATTATATTTTAATTTTTTTTTGTAAATTCCAAAACAACCCATATCCTCAATTAAAAAGCTACAAAACCTCCCGATCTTTTCTACACAACATTGAATAATTTAGAACTACAATAATTTATGAAAATTCCATATAGGATTCCTGATTTGAATTATAGAGTGGTTTTTAGTCCCAAAAAACACCTAGATTAACTTATTTGAGATCTATAGAGTCATTTCAAAGGAGTGGTAATCACTCTAGCTGGTCACTTTCTCTTCCAAATCTTCTTTAACTACACTAAATAAATTTTATTTATTATAAAACAATAATTTAAATATCATAAGTATTATTAAAATTTATTAATATTATGAAAAACCTATTATAACCCATTATTTCAACAAAATAATAAGTGAATGTATTAGTCATGCGTAAGTACGTCATACAGTCTCCACATTGGATTAGAATTCATTTTTCATCACCAATATTTTTGGATGTTTTATATGATTTTTTTAATTTTTATATATTATATATATTAAATATTTATAATTATTTAATAATATTATCATATCTAGATATTTAATATCTAATCTTGTTGTAAACGACAACATCTCTTGTGCATAAGTTTGCACTGCCAAACTCCTTAGTCTGATGTGATTATTTTTCATTTTAAAATTTTAATAGCACGTGAAAAGTATTAATTTCATGAATATATATGATATATATAAAATAATAACTATTATTTATATATTAATTTTTTATATCATTCTTTCTATTCCAATGGTTAAAATATTTTATTAGGTTTCTTGCGTACGTATGACCGACTATCACCAGGAAAAGTGTAATTCATTTCTATATTTATAATTTTTAGGAAATATTATAAATATTTAAATAAAAAATATTTATTATTTTTAATAATTATATAAAATATGTTAACTTTTGGAACATGATCAATGAAAAAGGACACAGACAGTCGAACTGATAAATTCTTGGAAAACAAAAGAGTTATCACCCAAAACGGTGATTTTAAAAACAAATTATTAATAAATAAGTGATAAGATGTTATAAATAAATCATAAACTTAATGATAAATAAGGATTATTATTTAATAAATTTATAAAATTTAATATTAATTACACTTGAGTTTTTACCATGACTAAGAAAATTTGAATCGTAAGGAATGATATTTTCATCTCACTTATCATTAATTTTGACAGATTCCATATTCACCACTTGTTTTATTTGAGTGGTGTATTTACAATTCATGAATTATTTTTCTGATATATTTTTTATTTTTTGTGTATTGACATAAATAATTGTTTTATATCCGTCATTTGGTTTTGATTCCAAGGATAGAAAAATGGTAGGGGTTTATTTCATGATATCAACATTATTCATGATTTACGTGTTTAGGTATCCATTGGGAATTATTTTGTTCCAATATCCATATTATAGCAATATATTTCTACAATGGATGTAAATATTTTATAATTTTTTTTAAATCATTTATAAGTATTTTTTTCTTTTTTCAATACAGTTTGAAAAATATTCTTTTTTTCATTTTCTAAACAAGGTTACATATCAAATTTTAGAAACAAATATTGAAGGGATTTTGTTAAACTTATTCAACATGAGAATAATTGTACATCATCTTAATTTCATAATTCATTTAATATTAAATTTTAATATAACAATATTCCATTTAAATAAGTTTTTTATTTTTTACTTCACATGCTTTTGAAAAATGATTTAATAATTGAACAAACATTTTCCTCAAATATTATTTTAAATAATTTTTAAAATAAAATTTCTATATAAGATAACATTATTTTATTTTAATTATTATTTAATAGGTATATTATACAAATATAATATGCTTTTTATTTAACTGAAATTTTAATTATTCTTTTGGAATGATTTTTATGACACATGATCTTTTTCTATGGGTTATGCTATGATGCCTTCTTTATGAAAATAATTTATTTTCATGGTTTATAATGTTCTTTATGTAATAATGTAACACATATGTGTGGTTTTAATTATGTGAAGGGTGTAACATATATCTTCATCCAATAAATTGTGAAATGATTGTTATCTAAAGGCATATTTACAAGAAACAAGTTCATGTGCTTGATCTATTATGTGAAATTTGTTGATGTACTAGATTCATTATGGGAAACCTGTAAATTTGTGTCATATTTTATGGGAAATTGGCAATGATGATTGATCTAATAGTATATTTAGTTAATCTTGTATAATAAAATAGTTTCTGTATATTATATGGATTCCCGCTAAATTTGGTACATGATCCTATGGTCCGTGATTTAGTTTTGATGAATTATTGTTTTTATGATTCATGTATTTGGAATTTTAATTAATTATTATTAGAAGCAAGATTATAATAATAATCATATTTTGTATGAACATATAAATTTATGATCATGATATCATAATCTTATTATTATTTTTACTATAATCAATAAATATATAAAAGGTTTAACCGTACTTAGAAACTAGGCTCATATTTTCCTAGTGATTCATTTTCTGCTAGTTTTGAAAAATTACGTTAAATGAGTTGAATATAGAAGGGTTCTACATGGATTATGCTGATGATATAATGTGAAATAAGAAAATATTGGTAAAATAGGAGATAATTTCGATCATCATGAAGTTGTTTTTTAGGAATCAATTTTTTTATGGGATTATCCTAATTTATTGAAATGCTAAATCTAAAAATGTTATAGATAATGTAAGGGATAATGTTTTTCCTTATAATGTTTTATTTTATAGATCAATAAAATGTGTCTACATTTAGCAGGTTAAATTCCAATAATTTAAATTTTATTTATTCACCATTACATTCATGAGGGCGGATTTTGGGCTCTTACAATTAAAAATTCTTGGGAGACAAGATAGATATATGATTAAAAAATTAATTTTTATGACATAAATAAAATTTTAAATACATGTGGTAATTTTTTATTTCATATAATATATCCCAAAAATCCTTTAATAATATATTCTTAATATACAGGTAATAAAAAAATTTAAATGGAAACCTGAGATACTCAATATGATAATGTATAAAATTGAAGCTATTATTGAATAAAAAACTCATTGACTACATTGAAGCGCTAAATATAATAAAATATGAATTATAATATTTAAAATAAATGGTAATATATTATTAAATCATGTTATAACACTAATAATAAACTTCTTAATGATAAATATATTTACTATAATATAATTTATAATATTAGACATCATAATATTAAGGTGAAGGCCTCTTGTAAAAAATAGACAATTAGAAAATGTGTAAAAAAAAGCCCAAAATTGGTTGTCTTATGATATATAGTGATGAATAAACAAATAATAATTTCCACCAACAATTCAATAACATAGACTAATTCAGTAATCAAATTAATCAAATGAATAACAACATAGAACATAATCTTCACAAACAAACATTTTAAAAATATTCTATTTTAAATGTATATATTTTCCCTACAAAACAAATATAATAATATAATCATAAGAACAAAACCAGTGATGTAAAAAATATTATATCCCCAAAAAATCAATATATTTATGGAATTATGTTTAAATATATAAAAATATCATTCGAAAAACATTTTATACATTCATTTAAAACATTACAAAAATATGCATCCCTTTTGATATCATTTTAAATATTGTTCAAAAAATTATACATAAATGATTTTTTTTCAAAATAGAAATTGGAAAATAATAAATACGGTATTAATGGAAAACATTTTTATTATTGAAAATTATTACATTCATTAATTATTAATTCAAATAAATATTTCTTCCACACATTTGTAAATATTTAAATGCACTTATTTTTCAAATGATGAAAAAAATCATTTAACCCATTATTTAGGAATTAAAGTATAGTAGACAATTACATGAAACGGTAAATATATAATTTTAATAATATTAATCGAATAATTTAAAGAACATTGATATTATGGATAATGATTTCATAAAAAAAATTAATGAATATTTTAAAAATTATTTTCCCATTTATTTTAAGCACCCAAGTGTGAAACATGAATTGAAAAAGTGAACACATCATAAGTTACATGAGTATAAAAAGATATATATATATATATATATATTAACAAGAGAAAGAGATTATAATTTCTTTCAATTGAAGTTCACACACAAATTATAATAAATAATTTTTTTTAGAATATACATTTTCCTTGAATTTCCACTTTTTATCACACATTCCCACATCTCAACTAATACAAATATATCAATTTATTAAATTCATAATATCGATTTTAAGATATATTTTGTTTTCATAATCCATTATGTTTCTTTTGTCATTATATAATATATTGGTAAAATATTGATAAGATCATGTTGGATGCTTTGAGTTTGTTTTGTTCGTAATCATTAAATCAATTTTGTTTTTCACCATGGTTGAATAATTAATTTCAACACAACCTCATGAAAAAGTATTAATTATGTTTTGTCACAAACCGAATCTGGTCGCCACTGAACCTGGCACCATACCCAACCCATGACAATACCCATAGGGTGGTCCCGATCTTAACGGGCTTGTACAAGTACCCGGGTATCATAAAATTATGTATGGGATTGATTTACCTGATTTTAGAAATAGTAAACGACGAATGAACTCAATAAAACAAATATGGATTTTTTCGTCTAAAACCATATTTTAAGAAATTTAAAAACTACATTACATGATTTAAAGAAATGTAAAATTTCCATTAAAAAGGTACAAAACCAAAAAATGGATAGCCAAGAAACCTCATAGCAACGAGAACCACCCTCAATCCATGTAAACAAGACTTCCCCCCCCCCCCAAGGACCTGCTAAAAACTCGAACCACTAAAACTAAAAACTGTACCCAACCTGAAAAAACAAAAATAACAATGTCTACTTACACCCAAGGATGTAAGTACGGTGTGATCCAATGCCTAGTAGTTTACCACCACTAAGATATTCCATTCGATAAACATTCCATGACAAAAAGCTTGCAGTTTTCCAAAAACAAGTAATTTATAGTTACAATTTCTAAAAGATGTAACTTTAAAAAAACATGTTTTAAAGTGGGATAATTTAAATAATCAACACATTTAAAATAAATTCCAATGATATTGAATATTTCATAAAAATATACCATGTGATGATGATAATTATAAATTATTTAATGTGCATGAGAAATAGTAAAATAACCCCAAGGCATTAACTCATTGTGGGTCTCAGGTACCTCGTATCTCGGTGAGAGTAACAATCACAAATATCTATTCTCATGCATGATCCAATAGTATGGAACATAACCATAACCAAGTGGTCCCCAATCATCATAATAATATTTTATTTAGAGTTGTAAGCGGCAATCTTGGTATGTGAAACTAAGCCCAAACCCCACAGATTCACTAGCATACTAGTACAAATCCAACCACCTAGATAACCGAGTTTTTCCTTTCTGCGAAAACTATTTCAACAAGTCTAGAAATTTTATTTTCACCTTAAAATATCATTTCCACATCACATATTCAACAAATAGAACATATCTACATCACAGAAGTCACAAAATCCACCATTTAATTCATATGAAATTTGAAATCATACACACACCAAAATTGCCCCCAACACTTTTCACATAACTTCAATACTTAAACACATCCATTAAACATTTTTATAATACTTTTACAAGGTGATTAACATCACATAACAGTACACACACACATGGAACAGAATAATCTTTTTACCTTAAAATCATTTTATCATCAAACATACACGAAACAGCCAACAAACATGTTTCACTACAACATCATAATTTAATAAAACATTAAAAAATTTACGAAACATTATAAATTTTTTCGACAACATAAAACATCCATTAACCTTTCAAAAACCCATGATATGTGATCAAAAACTCTAAACATTACATATTCACCCTTTATCCACTTTGTTAAACTAAATAAAACATTTATAATTTTTCATAAAAATACCCAATTTGTGTAAATATGTCTTCCACACAGAACCCATTTTAAAACAAACATTTAAGACCAAAACCATATCAATTCCTATCTATAATATAATGGGAATACCTAGAGAAATTTATAAAACCATCTTCAAGTGTTATAAAATTTCCTTGAATAATATCACAAAATATACAATTGAAAACACACATTTTCAAAAAATTATATCAAGAAGTATATAAATGTTTTACACATGAACAATATTCAAAAACCCACTTTTTAGGACCACATGAGACTAATAAATTACCGAACCAGTATTAGCATGCCAAACAAGATTTTTTAATCCAATTCCATAATTTATAAAATACACCAAAATAATACCGCATGAGTTACACATGAAAACACCCAATTTCAAGTTAACATTCAACTATAAAAGTAAACACATAACCAAATCAATCATAAACAGTTTTTGCACCACACCCAACAAATGAGGAATATGAAAAATGGTTAAATACATCAAGATAACTCATCAATAATTGTATACACATGGATCCACCTATGATTTATGTCAAACCCCTCAAAACATGGTGCGAAATATAAACCGCACCACCACCTCACCTCAAGGAAGAGAAATCCTACCTAAAACCACACTATTTTACCCAAAAGACAAGAAATAAAACCTTAGGCTCAAACCCTATATTTTATACATTAGGAGCCTCAATGATAAGGGATGAAATCTTAATCACATGGAATGTAACCCAATGAAAAATGAATGAACAATGAAGATGACAAAGTTACTTGAGGGGTCTTATAGAAATCACCCCAAATACACTAGTAGCGGAATTTTAAAATAACCCAAAAATTCGTGGGAGGTATGAAACAAGTAAAAATAACATGTAGTAATTTTAATGGGGTAAAAATCATGTGAAATTAGAGTGTTATGAAGGAAACAAATTACCTTCATAAATCTACTCGAATTGAGGAAGCCTAAGAAGTTTCGACATGTTCTGCGAATCAAATGAGCTATAAAGAGGAAGAGAAGAGATTGGGGGCACGAATAGGTTTAGGGGGATCATGTTAGAGGTTTATGCACCTAAAAATAGTAAAAATAGAATATGTTATTGAATAAAAAATATGTATTTTAAAACTGGAAATGGGCTTTTGGGGTGACCCAGATACTTAAATAAAAACCCTAACCCCCATGATTATGGATTTATAAATGCTATAAATATAAATGGTTGTGTTAATAGGTTATGGGTGGAAAAGTATGAATTTTAATGGATGAAAAATGTTTAAAAATGAATGAGTTATAAAGGAAACATAATTTATTCTAAATCTGGAATTTGGTTCATGGTCTAGCCCTATTCATGAAAACTCACCCATTCCTCCATAAAATCATGTGAATCCCCCAAAACAAAGCATGAATGGAAAATAAATTATGAATACCTTTAAAATAAGTTATTTATTGGAAAATTCTCCCCACCTTTAAAACGTTATGCCCCGGAATGTCACATCAAAGTCAAAGAAACCACCAAACACAACTGAGAAACCAATAGGTACTCCCTTCCTAGGTTTTACTCCCAATGTCCAAAACAAATTCAATGATCAATTAAGGAATGATTACTCTCACAAAAAATTCATACACCACATTCCTGAAATAATAAATCAAATTAATAAATTATCCTAAAAGAAAACTCCTCAAAAACTATTCAAACATGACTCATGAAATTCACCCAAATGAAAAACAACTTCAAAAAAGGTTACAGTTACCTTACTTTAACTAAACCATTGGGCGATCTCCAATCCCAACATTTACTCAAGGAAGATGTTGGTAGCTAAATTGCTCCGAATGAGACTATCAATTCCAAGCTAAGACCCTGGATAAATCTACGTTACTGGTATGGGGGGACACAAATATGCTCCCCACCATAAGAGACATCCAATATTTTTTCGAGACAGAATCAGGGCAGTAATAGGTGGAGGCATGAATGCATTCCCTGGTACATAGGGTAGACATCCATTCATGACTTCAGAAGGAACATACATGAGAATCATAGTGGGTCTCCCCAATATAAGAATCAACCATATTAACCGACCAACATGGGCCGGTAGACAAAGGCCAAAAAAATTTAAGATTTTGGAAGGTCGCATAGTTAGTCGGCACAGTTTGTGAAACTGTGAACTAACTATGACGATAATTCTTCCCACATGGCATCCCATCACATAGTCACTCTTAATCGTTAACAAACTGTGTGCTCAGACTGTCTAGAAAAATTTCCAACCATTCTTCAAATACTCAATGGAAACATAAGGGGGATGGAAGGGCATTGGGTGATGACATGGGTACAAGACCCTACACATATTTCCACCAAACGTGAACAACATAAGAAAGATGATGATACCAGAGTTCTAAAATCATCTTATCTTTGATATTTAGGATATGAATTTTTACAAGGGTTTAAATGACCTGGGTATTTCCCCTTACTATGATCCATCTTTTCTCCAAGTCCTATGGGCGGAGCTCAAATGATTGAAGCATCTTCGACCTCATAGTTAGTCTTTGGAAACCCACTGAATGAGAATTCTTCTTTTAGTGCCACAACAAAATATACTGTAATCCCATATAAGTTTTCCAGACATAACACATTCCAAACTCACTTTAAATTATCCCGGTATTTCATTGAGACAATGGCCCAGATGATTCACACACATCAAACATTGTATCTTCAGGTGAGAAACAGTAGAAATAAATAACACATGTGCTCACCTTCCTCTAAAATAGATGATTTTGATGTTTTTCCAAGGGAGATATTTTCCCAACATAACAAGGACTCTCATAGGATTTCACTACTTTCACCTTTATAGTCAATCTAGCACATGACATCACAAGGCGTCACCAAACAGGACCATGGAGACTGACATAAGCAATTCATCGGGATGGACCCTATACAACATCCCAAAACAACACACAATTTTAGATAGTGGCCACAATATCCTATCCTGACCAGATTACCCACACTGGTATTTTAACTTTTACTCTATTCTCTAAGAGAATATGAAGGACCGAGATGTCCTCTTAGACACGATCCAGATACTCATCCATGAAAACAACCCCAGACCACTTCCACCTTTGGCAAATCAGGAAATATAAGAACCTAATGTCTCTTTCAACCTTCTATGATCACTCTCCCGCTAAAATAGGATACAAAAAATAAGAATTGAAAATATGTAGACTAAATCTAAAATGATCGGGAAAAAAGTTACTTACATTTTTCAACTGGAGGATCTTCCAATGGAAAAACAACCGGGGTTTCACATCAGTTTTGCAATAACCCTTAATAAGGCGTACCTAATCCAACGAGAGAAACCAATGATCCAAACAACCTGGTCCATTGGTCAAAACATACCTCAACTAGATCCAAACATATGATTTGAAACAAAATAAAGTCTTCCAAAAATATTCTCTAAGGAGACCACTAATCAGTCCTTCAACCCAGCTTACAGACCAAACACAAAACCAAAACACTGCTAAAACAAGCAGGGTTCATGGACTCAAAACATTCCCCAACATCAACATTTCCAAAAACAAATAATACACAACATCCCAAACCACTCATCAAAACATCATATTTTCCTTTTAGTAACATATCTTGTAAAATAAATGGTTCAGCGATTAGCATATCCCCCAATGGTGCCCCATGGGCCCCGCACATGCATGTTTCCGTGTCACACCGGGCTCCCTCTTCATATCCATCCCGACACTCATCCAGTCATGACAGTTACCATAAATAGTCTCATGTAACCCCATGCATGTGGTCCCTCAAGAAAATACCAAAGGTTGATACAAAAACTCATTACACTTTTCAAAACCAAAACAATCAACCAATGCTTACTTTTTCTCAAGACCGCTAACCACAAAAGCAAACCCAAAATACTGCATTAAAAATGATTCAGAAAAGTTTAATCATTACAATGAAAACTCACATTCATGATATTCAAATAAATTTCAAAACACCTCATCCCATTAAATAACATTTCCATAGTTTTGAAAACACTATTGGATACACTTTTTCAAAACCATCCATGACATAGTTCATGCTTTGAAAAGAGGTGATAACACACCATATTCCATTCCAATATAATTCTGAAAATTCAGATCTCAATTTTTAAAAATCAGCCCATTACCTCTTTATTAGATGATAATTATTCAAAAAAATTTAAACTTCTTAAAACCAAGTCACATTATAACCGAAGTTCCAAGATTTCAAAACTAAAGAACACAAGACAATACGATAGGAATCTAGTTTCAGTTGGGGACCTGGACATATAGTTGGCATCCATATTCTAATCACTTCACCATCACAGATAGTGTTCAAGTGAATATCCCTGTCTTTACATGGCTTTACAGGCCCTAGGAGCTCATCGAGACCGTAAACCCAACTCTCTTATGATTTCTCCTAATCATCATCAATCCATGAAATCCAAAGAACTCCTATAAATCCCAACTTCCCCTGGAGACTTGAATCCCATAATGAGGTGTGGTGATCAGGAAAAATACCCATAACTGAAATACTAAGTCCCAATAATCCTAACTCTAGACTATCCCGACTATTCCCTAAATAAAGTGACCCAAAGAGTTAACCAGAACCTCCTTTGATACCATTTTTTCACGAACCGAATCTAGTCGCCACCAAACCTGGAACCAAAACCACCCCGTGACAAGACTCAAAGGATGTTCCCGACCCCCATGGGCTGGTATATATTCCCGGGAATCATAAAATGATGTCTAATTGTTATTTAGCTAATTTTATAAACACTAAAAAGCAAGTGAACTCAATAAACCAAATCTGGATTTTTCCTCTAAAAACAACTTTTACAAAATTTCATAACTAAATTACCTGATTTGAATAATTGTAAAAATTCCATTAAAAAGGTTTAAAACCAAAAAATGGATATCCAAGAACAATCATAGAATGGGGAACCACCCTCAATCCATCTCTACAAGACCTCACCACCATGGACCTGCTAGAAACCTGAACTAATCAAAAATAAAACCTGTACCCAACATGCGACAACAAAAATAACCAAGTCTGCTTACAACCAATGGTGTAAGTAGGGTGTGAGACAATTCCTAGTAGGATACCACCAATAAGAGATTCCATGAAATAAACATTCCAAGATGAAATGCATGCAGGTTTTCAAATACATGTAAATTCTATTTACAATTTCTAAATGATGAAAAATAAAAAAGAAGTTTTCAAGTGGGATAATTTAAAGTATCAACAATTTTAAAAAAAATTCCAAAGCTACTAAATATTTTAGAAAAATATACAATATGCTGTCGATAAATATAAAGTATTTAATGAGCACAAGAAATGTGAAAATAACCCCTCGGCACTATCTCGTTGTGGGTCTGAGGTACCTCGTATCTCGGTGAGAGTAACCATCACAAATATATGTTCTCGTGCATGAGAAACTAGTAGAGAACATACCCATAACCTAGTGGTTCCCAATCATAATCTTCATAGTTTATTTTGAGTTGTAAGCATCAATAATGCTATGTGAAACTGAGGCCAAACCCCACAGATTCACTAGCATACTATTACACGTCCACCCACCTTGATAATCGGGTTTTCCCTTTGTGCTCAAAAAAGTTCAAAAAGTACAAAAATATAATATTCACATGAAAATATCATTTAGATTTTACATATTCAACAAAAAAATGTATGTACATCACAAAAGTCACAAAAATCCACTTTTTCATTCATATGCCTTTTGAAATCATACACACACCAAAATAGCCCACAACACTTTTCACATAAGATCAATACATGAAAACATCCTGTAAACATTTTTATAAAACATTTACAAAGTGATTCACATCACATAATAACACACACACACATGCAATATAATACCCTTTTTACCATCAAAATAATTTTATCTTCAAAATAATTTTATCATCAAACATAAACGAAACTGCCCACAAACAAGTTTCACTACAACATCACAATTTAATTAAACATTACAAAAATTGATAATACATTATAAAAAATTTTGAAAACTTAAAACATCGCTTATCATTTTAGAAAACCCATGATTGATTAACACACACCAAAAAGTACATATGCACCTTTTTTCAACTTTGTTTAACCAACTATAACATTTATAATTTTTCATAAATAGCCCAAATGGGGTAAATATGTCTTGCACACAAAAACCATTTCAAACCAACCATTTAAGACCAAATCCATACCAATTCCTATCCAAAATAGAATTGGAATCCCTAGATAAATTTATAAAACCACCATAAAGTGTAATAAAATCACCTTTAATAATACCACAAATTATGCAAATGAAAACACACATTTTCATAAAATTCTCTCAAAAACAATAACAATGTTTTACACATCATGCCTATTAAAAAACACTCTTTTTAGGCCCACATGAGAGTAATAAATTTCAAAACCATAATTGAAAGTCCAAACAAGATTTATTAAACCAATTCCATAAGTTATAATATAATCCAAAATAATACCCCATGAGTTACACAAGGAAAACCCAAATTTCAATTTAAAATTCAACTATAAAAGTAAACACATAACAAAATAAATCATAAATAGTTTTCCAACAACACCCAACATATGTGGAATATGAAAAAATATTTAATACATCAAGCTAACTCATCAAAAATTGTTTACACATGTAACCACCTACCATTTACGTCGAAACCCTCAAAACATGGTGTGAAACATAAACCACACCACCCCCTCACCTCAAGGATGTGAAATCAAACCTAAAACCACAATATTTCACACAAAAGACAAGAAATCAAAACATAGCTTCGAACACTAACTTCTATACATTAGAAACCTCAATGATATGGGATGAAACCAAAATCACATTGATTGTAACCATAAGAAAATTGAAATAAGATTGAAGAAGACCAACTTACTTGAGGGATCTTGTAGAAATCGCACCAAATACACAAGTATCTGAATTTGAAAACACCCAAAATCTCAATAGAGGTTCAATGAAGGTAAGAATACCATGTCGGAAATTTAATGGGGGTAAATAGTGTGATAAGTTAAGGAGTTGTGATGAAAAAAAGAACTTTTATAAATCTTCTCGAATTGAGGAAGCCTATGAAGTTTCGAGTTGTTCTGCAAAGAAAACATGCTCTAAAGAGGGAGCGAAGTGCCTGGGGGGAATACCAAGGTTTAGTGGGCTCGGGTTGGAGGTGGAGTCTCCAAATAATAGTTAAAATTAAATATGTTTTTAAATAAACAATATGTTTTTTTTAAAACTGGAAATGGGCTTTTAGGGTGGCCCAACTACTTATATAAAAACCCAAATCCCCCATGATTATTGATTTATAAAGGATAAAAATTTAAATTGAGGAGTTAATTGGGTAGGGGAGGAAAAGTATGAATTTTAATGGATGAAAAATGCTAAAGAAAGGATGAGTTATAAAGGAAACAAAATATATATTAATTCTGGAATTGGGCTCACGGTTTGGAAAAATTCTTGAAAACTCACTCATTCCTCCATAGAAGCTTGGGAAACCCCCAAAACAAAGCATGAATGGAAAATAAATTAAAATTAAATTTAAAATAATTTCTGTAAGTGAATATTCTCCCCACCATGAAAACATTATGCCCCAGAAATTTACAGCATGGTTAAAGCAACAACCAAACCCAACTAAGGAACCAATAGGCACTACTTTTCCAGGTTTCACTCACAATGGCCAAAACACCTTTAGTTGAAAATTAAGGGAGGATTACTCTCACAACCAAAACTGAAACCACATTCCGGAAATGATCAATCACATTCATACGTTATCCCAAAATAAAACTACTAAAACACTATCCGAACAAGACTCAAGAAATTCACCCAAATGAAAACAACTTTGAACAAGGATACATTAACCTTACTTGAACTAAAAAGTTGGGCACTCTCCAATACAAATGATTACTCAAGAAAGATGTTGGTAGATAGATAGCTCTGAACGAGACTATCAATGCCAAGATAAGACAAAAGATTAATCTATGTTACTAGTATGGGGGGCACAAATACACTCCCCGCCATAAGAGACAACCAATATTTTTTTCGATATAGTATCAGGACAGTAATAGGGGGAGGCCTAAACTGACTCTCTGGTATATAGGGTAGACATCCATTCTAAATTTTTGAAGGAACATACATGAAAATCAGTGTGGGTCTTCTCACCATAATAATATACCATCTTAACTGACCAGTATGGGCTGGTAGAGAAAGATCCAAAATTTTCAAGATTTTGTAAGGTCACACGGTTAGTCCTTACAGTTTGTGAAACTGTGAACTAATTGTGCTGATAAATCTTCCCACATGGCTTCTTGGCACACGATCACTCTTAATCCTTCACAAACCATGTGATCAGCCTCTCTAGACAAATTTACCACCATTCTCAAAAGACTCATTGGAAACCAATGTGGGGGGGGGGGGGACATTGGGTGATGACATGGGTGAAAGTCCCTCCACCTATTTCCACCAAACGTGAACTACAGAAGAATGTTGATTATACCATAGGTTTAAACTCATCCTATATTTCATATCTAGGATTGGACATTGTAAAAGGGTTTAAGTAACCCTGGGATTTCCCCTGACTACAAGACAGATTCTCTCCAAGACCTAGGGAAGGAGCTCAAATGATTGAAGTATCTTCGGCCTCACAGTTAGACATTGGAAACCCACTAAATGAAAATTATTCTTTCAATGCCACCAAAAACTACACCACAATCCCGATATTTTTTTCCACACATAACACATTCAAAAAACACATTACCCTATCATGATATTTCACTAAAACAATGGCTTAGAAGATTAACACACATCAAACCTTGTTTCTTCAAGTGATAAACAATAGAAGTAAATTACACCTACACTCACCTTCCTCTAAAATAGAAAATTTTGATTTTTTTCTAAGGGTTAAATTCACCCAAAATAACAAGAACTCTTAGAAGATATCACGACTTTCACCTTTATAGTCTATCGAGCACAAGAAATCACAAGGAGTCACCGAACATGACTATGGCGACTGATATAAGAAATGCATGGAGAGGGAACTTATACAACATCCCAAAACAACACACAATTCTAGAATGTGTCCACAATATCCTCTCGTGACCAGATTTCCCATACTGGTAGTTTAACACGAACTCTTTCTTCTATGAGACTACGAAGGATTCAGAGGTCCTCTTAGACACCATCAAGATACTCATCCATTCTAACAACCCCATACCACTTCCACCATCAGAAAAACCAGGCAAAGGTCTCTTTAAACCTTCCATGATCACTCTCCAGCTACAATAGGATACAAAAAAACCCAAATGGAAAGGGCGTAGACTCAATCTATAAAGCTCAAAAAAATATTCCTTACATTGATCAATTGGATGATCTTCCAAAGGAAAAACAACCTGGGTTTCACATCAGTTGTGCACTAACCCTTAATGGGACGTACCTCATCCATTGAGAGAACCTAAGGACCCAACCACCCTGGTCCATTTGTCAAGACATACATCAACCATATCCAAATAGATGATTGGAAACATCATAAAGTCTTCCCAAATTATTCTCAGAGGATACCACTAATCATCCCTTCAACCCAGCTTACCGACCAAACACAAAACCAAAACACTGCTCAGATAAGAGGGGTTCTTGGACTGAAAACATTCCACAAAATCAACATTTCCAAAAAAATCATAATACACACCATCCCAATACACTCCCGAAGACATCATGTTTTTTTAAATCATATCTTTAAAAATAAACGTTTCTGCGGTATGTGTATCCCCCAATGGTACCCCATGGGCCCCACACATGCATGTTTCCGTGCTACATCGGGCTCCCTCCTCATATCCATCCTGACACTCATTCAGTCATGACATTAATCATCCATCTTCTAACATAACCCCATTCATGTGTTCTCTCAATAAAATACCAAATGTTCATACAAAAACTCATTCCACTTTTCAAAACAATAACCATCATCCAATGCTTCCTTTTTCACAAGACAGCTAACCACGAAATCGAACCCAAATTACCGCATAAAAAACATTTCAGAAAGGCATAACATTACCAATGAAAACACAAATTGAAGTTATTCACATAAATTTCAAAACATATCATCCCATTAAATTACCTTTAAATAGATTAGAAAACTCTATAGGATGCAATTTTTTAAAACCAACCATAACATAGTTAATGCTTTGAAAAGAGGCGCAAACACACCAATTTCCATTCTAATAAAATATTGAAAATTCAGTTCTCCATTTTCAAAAATTAAAAAATTCCTTCTTTATTAGATAATAATTTCACATAAACATTACACTTCTTAAAACCATGTCACATTAAAACAAAATTTCTAAGATTACAAAACTAAATAACACAAGACAATATGAGAGGAAACTAGTTTCAGTGGATGACATGGACATATGGTTGGCAGCCACATTCTAATCACTTCACCATCAAAAAGATTATTCTAGTGAATATCATGGGCTTCACATGGCTTGTCAGGCCATACGAGATCACTGATACCATTAACCGAACTCTCTTTTAATTTCCCCTAATCATCATCAATCCCTGAAATCCAAAGATCTCATATAAATCGTGAATTCCCCTAGAGACTCGAATCCCGTCATGAGGTGTGGTGATCAGGAACACTACCCATAACATAAATACAATGTCCCAATAATTCTAATCCTATACTATCCTGACGGTTCCCTAAATAAAGTGACCCAAAGAGTTAACCAGAACCTCATTTGATACCATTTTGCCATGAACCGAATCTGGTCGCCACAGAACCTGGCACCAAACCTGACCCAAGCCAAGACACAAAGGGTGTTCCCAATCCCCATGGGAAATCACAAGTTTCTGAGTATCATAATATGATGTCAATAATTCAAAGTGAAACTGAGACCAACCCCAAGGATTCACTAGAATAATGGTACACATCCACCCACTATGAAAACCAGGTTTTCCTTTTGTGCTCCAACAAATTCAACAAGTCAAGAAATATAATTTTCACTTGAAAATATCATTTCCAAATCACATATTCAACAAACAGAACATATGTACATCACACAAGTCACAAAATCCTCTTTTTCATTCATATGCATTTTGAAATAATACACAAACCAAAATAGACCACAACACTTTTCACATTACATCAATACTTCAACACATCATTTAAACATTCTTATTAAACATATACAAGGTGATTCGAATCACATAACAACACACACATACATGCCACATAATACCTTTTTTACCTTAAAAATCATTGTATCATCAAACTTACATGATACATCCCACAAAAAATATTCACTACAACATCTCAATTTAATAAATCATTACACAAATTTACAAAACAATATAAAAATGATTTACAACTTAAAACATCACTTAACCTTTCAAAAACCCATGATAGGTGAACACACACACCAAACAGTATGAATTTTAATGGATGAAAAATGTTGAAAATTGAATGAGTTATAAAAGAGACAAAATTTATTTTAAATCTGGAATTGGGCTCACGGTTTGACCCAATTCATGAAAACTCACCCATTCCTCCATAAAAGCTTAGGAAACCCCCAAAAACAAAGAATGAATAGAAAATAAATTAAATATACCTTTAAAATAATTTATTTATGTAAAAACTCACCCCACCTTGAAAACATTACACCCCTGAAATTCACAATAAGGTTAAAGCAACAACGAAACCCAAATGAGAAACCAATAGGTACTCCCTTTCCAAGATTCACCCCAATGACCAAAACACCTCTGGTGATCAATTAAAGAAGGATTACACTCAAAACCAAATCTTAAACTACTATCCTGAAATGATAAATCATATTCATACTTTATCCCAAAAGAAAAATCCTCAAAAACTATCCTAAAAATACTCATGTAATTCACATAAAAAAACAACTTTAAACAAGGTTACACTTACCTTACTTTAACTAAACCATTGGGTTCTCTCCAATCCTATAGTTTACTCAAGGAAGATTATAGTAGCTATATAGCTCTGAACGAGACTATATATGCCATTCCTTGACCACAGATAAATTGATGTTACAAATACGAGGGGACACAAATCTTCTCCTCACTAGAAGATACATCCAATATTTTTTTCAAGACAGAATCATGATAGTAATAGGGGGAGGCCGGAACAGACTCCCTGGTACGTGGGTAGACTTCAATTCAATATTTTTAAAGGAACATACATGATATTCATTGTGGGTCTCCCTCCTATAATAATAAACCATCTTAACCGACCAGCATGGGACAGTAGAGAAAGACCCACAAATTTAAAAAATTTGGAAGGTCGCACGGTTAGTCTGCACAGCTTGTGAAACCGTTAACTAACTATGTTGATCAGTCTTCCCACATGGCTTTCTGGAACATATTCACTCTTAATCATTCAAAAACCATGTTCTCATCCTGTCTAGTAAAATTTCCAACCATTCTCCTTAGACTCAATTGAAACCAAAGGGGGAGGGAAGGAAATTGGGCAACGACATGGGTACAAGGCCCTCCACCTATTTCCACCAAACATGAACAACAGAAGAATGAAGATGATACTAGATGATTAAACTCATACTATGATTCATATTTAGGATATGACATTGTACAAGGGTTTAAATGACCTTGTTATTTCCCCTGACTATGAGCCAACTTCTCTCAGAGACCTATGGCTGGAGCTCAAATGATTGAAGCATCTTCAGCCTCACAGTTAGTCTTTAGAAACCCACTAAATGAGAATTCTTATTTTGGTGCCACCAACACCTACACTGAAATCCTAGATTAGTTTTCCAAACATAAATCATTCCAAACTCACTTTACCCTATCCCGATATTTCACTTAAACAATGGCTTAGAAGATGAACCCACATCACACCTTTTTTATTCAGGTGAGAAACAACAGATGTAATGAACACATGCACCAACCTTCCTATAAATTAAAATAATTTTATGTTTTTTCAAAGGATACATTCACCCAAAATAACAAGGACTCTTAGAGTATTTCATGACTTTCACTTTTACAGTCAATTGAGCACATGAAATCACATGGTGTCATCGAACTGGACCATGGTCATAGATATAAGCAATGCATGGAGAGGGACCATATACAACATCCCAAAACTACACACAATTCTAGAAAGTGTCCAAAATATCCTCTTGTGAATATATTTCCCAAACTGGTAGTTTAACATGAAATCATTCTTTTATGAGACGAAAAAGGACTGAGAGGACCTCTTAGACACCATCCAGATACTCATACATGCTAACAACCCTAGAACACTTTCACCATCAAAAAATCAGGAAACATAAGAAGCTAAGGTCTCTTTCAACCTTCCATGATCACTCTACCACTACAAGAGGATACAAAAAACCAAAATGGAAAGGGCGTAGACTCAATCTAAAAAGATCAGGAAAAATATTACTTTCAATGATCAACTGGATGATATTATAATGGAAAAACAACCTGGGATTCATTTCAGTTGTGCACTAATGGTTAATGAGGTGTTCCTCATATACCAAGAGAACCCAAGGACTCAACCACCCTGGTCCATTGATTAAGACATAACTCGACAATATCCAAATAGATGATTGGAACCATCATAAAGTCTTCCCAAAATATTCTCATTGGATATCACTAATCATCCCTTCAACCCATCTTATCGACCAAACAAAAAACCAAAACACTTCTCAAACAAGAGGGGTTCTTACACTCAAAAAATTCCACAACATCAACATTCCCAAAAACACATAATACACACCATCCCAAACCACTCATCAAGACATCATGTTTTCCTTTTAAAATCATATCTTTGAAAATAAATGGTTCAGCGGTTAGGCTATCCCCCAATGGTACCCCATGGGCCCCACACATGCATGTTTCCATGCCACAACGGGCTTCCTCCAAATATCCATACCGGCACTGAACCAGTCATGACATTAACCATCTATCATCTCATATAACCCAGTGCATGTGGTCTCTCAATAAAATACCAAATGTTGATTCAAAAACTCATTCAACTTTTCAAAACCAAAACAAACATCCAATGCTTCCTTTTTTTCAAGACTGCTAACAATGTAATCGAACCCAAATTACCGCATTAAAAAAATTTCAGAAAGGCATAATAATTCCAATGAAAAATCTCATTCAAGTTATTCACATCAATTTCATACCATCACATCCCATTAATTCACATTCCATTAGTTTTGAAATCTCTATTGGATACACTTTTTCAAGATGAACCTTGACATAGTTAATGCATTGAAAAGAGGTGAAAACACATAATTTTCCATTCCAATACAATTCGGAAAATTCAGTTATCCCTTTTTGAAAATCATTCCATTCCCTATTTATTAGATAATTATTTCACAAAGAAATTACACTTCCTAAAACCAAGTCACGTTAAAACCAAAGTTCTAAGATTTCAAAACTAAAGAACAAAAGATAATACTAGAGGAAATTAGCTTCCATGGGTGACCTAGACATATGGTTGGAAGCAATATTCTAATCACTTTACCATCACAGATAGTGTTCTAGTAAATATACCGGGCTTCACATGGATTTCTTGGCCCTATGAGATCATCGAGATCAATAAACCAATTTTCTTTTCATTTCCCCTAATCATCATCAATCCATGAAATCCAAAGAACTCATATAAATCCTGACTTCCCCTGGCAACTCAAATCCCTTAATGAGGTGTGGTGACCAGGTACACTACCCATAACCAAAATACTAAGTCCCAATAATCCTAACTCTATACTATCCTGACGTTTACCTAAATAACGTGACCCAAAGAGTTAACTAGAACCTCCTTTGATACCATTTTGTCATGAAACGGATCTGGTCGCCACAGAACCTATAGAAAAACCAGGCATGTGATGACAAACTAAGGGCATTCCCGATCCCTGTGGGCTATAACAAGTGGCTAGGTATCATAAAATGAAGTCTAGAAATGATTTACCCAATTTTTTATACACTAAAGATCAAATGAACTCCATAAAACAAATATGGATTTTTCATCTAAAAACATCTTTTACAAAATTTCAGAACTGAATTACACGATTTGATGCAATGTTAAAAGGCCATTAAAAATCTATGAAACCAAAAAATGGATATCCATGAACCCTCAAGGAAAGGGGAAATAACCTAAATCCATCTCCACAAGAATTTGCAACCATGGACCTGCTGGAAACTCGAACCACTGGTACTATAAACTTTACCCATCCTACGACAAAGAAAATCACCAAATCTACTTGCACCCAAGGCTGTAATTAGGGTGTGATCCAATGCCCAGTGGGGGACAACCACTGAGAGATTCATTGTAATAAACATCCAGATACGAAAATCAGTAATGTTTTCAAAAACATGTAATTTTTATTTACAATTTCTAAATGATGCAACTTAAAAAAAGTTGTTTTGAAGTGGGAAAATTTAAAGAATAAAAAAATTTAAAATAAATAAAAATGATAATCAATTTTTCAGAAAAAATTATTGAATGCTGATGATAATTATAAAGGATTTAATGAGCACAATCATTAGGAAAATTACCCCTAGGAACTAGCTCGTTGTGGTTCCTAGGTACCTCGTATCTCAGTGAGAGTAACTATTACAAATATCATTTCTCATGCACGAGCCAATAGTAGGGAACATATCCACAACCTGGTAATCCCTAATCATCATCATCATATTTATGTTCAAGTTGTATGCTTCAATCTGGTTAAGTGAAACTAAGGCTAACCCCACAGATTCATTAGATTACTAGTACATGTCCACCAACCTAGATCACTGGGAATTCCCTTTGTTCTCAAACAAGTTCAAAAAGTCATGAAACATAATTTTCATAAGAAAATATCATTTCCACATCAGATATTCAAAAAACAGAACATATGTACTTCACACAAGTCACAAAATCCACTTTTTCATTCATATTCATTTTGAAATCATTCACACACGAAAATAGCCCACAACACTTTTCACATAAAATCAATACATAAACACATACTTTAAAAATTTTATAAAAAAATTACAAGGTGATTCACATCACATAACAGCCCACACACACATTCCACATAATACCCTTTATACGTTAAAATAATTTTATCATCAATCTTACATGAAACATCCAACAAATAATTTTAGCTACAACATCACAATTTAATAAAATACTACAATAATTTACAAAACATTATAAATATGTTTGACAGCGTAAAACATCACTTAACCATTCAAAAACCCATGATAGGTGAACACACACACACCAAACAGTACATATGTACCCTTTTCCCACTTTGTTAAACCAACTAAAACATTTATAATTTTTCATAAAAAGAACCCATGTCGTGTAAATATGTCATTCACACAAAACCCATTTCCAAACAACCTTTTAAGACCAAAACCATACCAATTCCTATCCATAACAGAATTTGAAGCCTTATAGAAATTTATAAAACCACCTTCAAGTGTAATAAAATCACCTTGAATAATTCCACAAAATAAACAAATGAAAACACACATTTTCATAAAATGCTCTCATGAAGTATAACAATGTTTTACACATCAAACCAATTCAAAAACCCACTTTTTAGTCCCACATGAGGCAAATAAATTACCATAACAGAATTGGCAGGCCAAAAAAGAATTATTAAACCAATTATATAAGTTATAAATTACACCAAAATAATACCACATGAGTTACACATGAAAACACTCAATTTCAAGCTAAAATTCGACTATAAAAGTAAAAACATAACCAAATCAATCATAAATAGCTTTTTCACCACACTCAACATATGAGGAATATTAAAAATTATTAAATATAGAAATATAACTCATAAATAATTATTTAAACATGTAACCACCAACCATTAATGTCGAAACCCTGAAAAAATAGTGTGAAACATAAACTGCACCACCACCGCACCTCAAGGAAGTCAAATCCAACCAAAACCCATAATATTTCATACAAAAGAAAATAAATCAAACCCTAGGTTCGAACCCTAACTTTTGGATATTAGGAACCTCTAGGATAAGTGGTGAAAACCTAATCACATTCAATGTAGCCCTGATCAAATTCAAAGAAGAACAATGAAGACCAACTCACTTGAGAAATCTTGTTGAAATTGCCTGAAATACAGCAGTAGCAAAATTTGAAAACAACCAAAAATTCAAGGGAGGATCAAAATAGGTAATAATACCATTTAAGAATTTTAATGGGGTAAAAAGTGTACAAAATTAAGGAGTTATGAAGGAAAAAAATTACCTTTACAAATATGCTCGAATTGAGGAATCCAAAGAAGTTTCAACTTGTTCTGCAAAGCAAACGAGCTCCAAAGAGGGAATGAAGAGATTGGGGGTGCGCCTAGGTTCAGTGGGCTCGGGTTAGAGGTGAAATCACTGAGAAACAGTTAAAATTGAAAAAAATATTAAATAAAACATATCTTTTTTTAAAATTTGGAAATGGGCTTTCGGGCTAGCCCATATACATAAATAAAAACCCAAATCTCGTCACGGTTTGGCCTAGTTCAAGAAAACTCACCCATTCCTACATAAAATCTTTGGAAACACCCAAAAAAATTCATGAATGGTAAATAAATAAAAAATACCTTTAAAATAAGTTATATATGTGACAATTCTCCCCACATTGATAACTTTCTACTCCAGAAAGTCACAACAAGGTCAAAGAAACATCTAAAGCCAACTGAGAAACCAATAGGCACTCCCTTGCCAGGTTTCTCCCCCAATGGAAAAATCACCCCCCGTGATCAATTATCGAAGGATTACTCTCACAACAAAAACATACAACACATTCTTGAAATGATCAATCACATTCATACTTTTTTCCAAAATAAATCTCCTCAAACAATATCTGAAGAGGACTCAATCAATTCACCCAAACGAACATCAACTTTGAACAAGGGTACACTTACCTTACTTTAACTAAACCATTGGGAGCTCTCCAATGCAAACGTTTACTCAAGAAATATGTTTTTATCTAGATAGCTCTAAACGAGACTATCTATTCCATGAAAAGACCATAGATAAATCTATTTAATTGGTACTGGGGGACAAAAATATTCACCCCACCATAAGAGACAAGAAATATTTTTTCTGGAAAAAATCAGGACAGTAATAGAGGGAGGCCTAAATAGACTATTTGGTACATAGGGAATCCATCCATTCAAAATTTATGATGGAAAATAAATGTGAATAATATTGTGTCTCCCCACTATAATAATCAACCATCTTAACCGAACAGCATGGGCCGGTAGAGAAAGACCCAAAACATTAAAGATATTGGAAGGTCACCCGGTTAGTCCGCACAGTTTTTGAAACCCTGAACTAATTATGCTGATCAATTTTCCAACATGGATTCATGGCACATAGTCACTCTTAATCATTCAAAAACCATGTTCTCATCCTATCTAGCAAAATTTCAAACCATTTTCTAATGACTCAATGGAAACCAAGGGGGGGTAAGGACATTGGGTGATGACATGGGTATAAGGCCCTCCACCTATTACCACCAAATGTGATCAAAATATTGAGGATGATGATACCATCTGTTTAAACACATCAAATCATTCATATTTAGAACAATACATTGTACAAGGTTTCAAATGACCCTAGTATTTCCATTAACAATAAGCCAGCTTCTCTCAGAGACCTATGGATGAAGCTCAAATGATTGAAGTATCTTCGGCCTCAAAGATAGTCTTTAGAAATCCACTAATTGAGAATTCTTCATTCAGTGCCACCAAAAACTACACTGCAATCCCAGATATATTTTCCAAACACAACACATTTCAATCTCACTTTACCATGTCCTGATATTTCCTTGAAACAATGGATTAGAAGATGCACACAGATCACACATTGTTTTGTCAGCTGAGAAACAAAAGATGTAAAGAACCGCTGCACTCACCATCCACTAAAATAGAATATTTTGATGTTTTTCCAAGAAATCTGGCAAAAATAACAAAAACTCTCAATCGATTTCACAAGATTCACCATCACAATCAATCGATCTCATGACATCACAAGGCGTCACCGAACAAGACAATGGCCACTGATATAAGCAATGCATCAAGAGGAACCTTATACAACTTCCCAAAACAACACACAATTCTAGAAAGTGGTCACAATATCCTCTCATGACCTGATTTCCTACACATGTAGTCTTATATGAAGTCTTTATTTTAATAGACTACAAAGGACATAGAGGACCTCTTAGACACCATCCAGATACTCATCCTTTCTAACAACCCCAGACCACTTCCACCTTCGGTAAATTAGGATAATTAAGAAGCTAATGTCTCTTTCAACATTCCATGATCACTCTCCCACTAAAATAGGATACAGAAGCACCAAGAATGGAATGGATGTTGACTAAATCTAAAATTATCAAGGAAAAAATTACTTACATTGATAAACTAGAGTACCTTCCAACTGAAAAACAACCTGGGTTCCACTATAGTTGTGCACTAAACCATAATGGGGTGTACCTAATACAACGAGAGAACCCAAGGACCCAACCATCTTGGTCTAATGGTCAAGACATACCTCAACCAGATTCAAAACGATGAGTGGAACCATCATAATGTCTTCCCAAAATATTCTCATAGGAGACCACTAATCTGCCTTTCAACCCAACTTACCAAACAAACACAAAACCTAAACACTGCTGAAATAAGATGGGTTCTTGGACTCAAAACATTCTACAGCATCAACATTTCAAAAATCACATAATACACACCATCCCAAACCACTCATCAATACATCATTTTTTCCTTTTAAAAAATATCTTTTAAAATAAATGTTCCATCGATTAGTGTATCCCCCAATGGTACCCCATGGGCCCCACACATGATTGTTTCCATGCCACAGTGGGCTCCCTCCTCATTTCCATCCCGGAACTCGTCCTATCATGCCATTATCCATCCATCATCTCATATAACCCCATGCATGTGGTCACTCATGAAAATACCAAATGTTGATACAAAAACTGATTTTACTTTTCAAAACAAAAACAATCAACCAATGAATCCTTTTCTCAAGACTGCTACCCACGAAATCGAACCCAAATTACCGCATTAAATAAAAGTTTCAGAATGGAATAATAATTCCAATGAAAAATAACATAAAATTCATTCACATAAATTTCAAAACATCTCATCCCATTAAATCACCTTTAAATTGTTTTGAAAAATCTATTGGATACACTTTTTCAAAACCAACCTTGAAAAAGTTCATTCAATGAATGGGGGTGAAAACACACCATTTTATATTCTAATAAAATTCTGAAAATTCAGTTCCCTATTTTTAAAAACCAAAAAATTCCCTCTTTATTTGATAATAATTTCCCAAAAACATTATACTTCTTGAAACCATGTCACTTTAAAACCACAGTTCCATGATTTCAAAACTATTGAACACAAGACAATATGAGAGGAAACTAGCTTCAGTGGGTGACTTGGAAAAATGGTTGGCAGCCATATTCTAATCACTTCACCGTCATAGAGTGTTTTATATTAAATATCTTTGGAATCACGTGGCTTTCCAGGCCCTGCGATCTCAACGAGACCATTAACCCAACTCTCTTTTCATTTCCCCTAATCATCATCAATCCATGAAATCCAAAGAACTCATATAAATCCCAACTTCTCTGGCAACTCAAATCCCTTCATGGGGTGGGGTGATCAAAAACACTACCCATAACTGATATACTAAGTACCAATAATCCAAACTCTAGACATTCCTGACTGTTCCCTAAATAACGTGACCCAAAGAGTTAACTAGAACCTCATTTAATACTATTTTGTCACGAACCGAATCTGGTCGCCACCTCACTTATCACCAAACCCAACTCGTGACAAGAGATGAAGGTCGTTCTAGATCCCCATGGGCTTGTACAAGTGCCCGAGTATCATATAATTTTGTCTGATAATGATTTTCCTGATTTTATAAACACTAAACAACAAATGAACTCAATAAAACAAATCTGGATTTTTCATCTAAAACCAACATTTTCAAATTTTTAGAATTGAATTACATGATTTGAAGCAATGTAAAAAGGCATTAAAAAGGTAAAAAACTAAAAGATGGATACCCATTAATCCTAATGGAAAGGGGAACCTACCTCAATCCATCTCCATAAGACTTCGCCACCAAGGACCTGTTAAAAACCAAAACCACTCAAACTAACAAATATACCCAACCTACGACAACAAAAATAACCTATTTTACATACACCCAAGGGTGTATGTAGGCTGTGATCCAATTCCCTAGTAGGATAACACCACAAATATATTCCATGTGATAAACATTCAATGACAAATAGAATGCATGATTTCAAAATTATGTACTTTCTAGTTACAATTTCTAAAAAATGCAACTTATAAAGAGCAGTTTTCAAGTGGGATAATTTAAAGAATTAATATTTTTAAAATACATGCCAAATCTACTTAATTTTTCAGTCAAATATACCATATTCTGAAGATAATTTTACGGTATTTAATGATAACAAGAAATTGGAAAATAACCCAAGGCACTAGCTCATTGGGGGTCCCAGGTACCTCGTATCTCAGTGAGAGTAACCATCAGAAATAACTGTTCTCGAGCATGATCCACTATTAGGGAACATATCCATAACCTAGTGGTACACATTCATCATCTTCATAGTTTAGTTAGAGTTGTATGTGTCAATATTTCTAAGTGAAACTGAGGCCAAACCCCACGGAATCACAGGCATACTAGTACACATCCACCCACCAAGATACTCTGGATTTACCATTGTGCTCAAACAATGTCAACAAGTCAAGAAATATAATTTTCAAATAAAAATATAATTTCCACATCACATATTAAACAAATAGAACATATGTATATCACAAAAGTCAAAAATACCACCTTTTCATTCATATGCATTTTAAAATCATACACACACCAAAATAGCCCACATGACATTTCACATCACTTAAACACTTCAACACATCCTTTAAATGTTTTTATAAAAAAATTACAAGGTGATTAACATCACATAACATCCCACACCCACATTCCACATAATACTCTATTTACATTGAAAATCATTTTATCATCAAACTTACACAAAACAACCCACAAACATGTTTCTCTACAACATCACAATTCAATAAAACATTACAAAAATTTACAAAACATTATAAAAATGATGGAAAACATAAAACATCACTTAAACTTTCAAAAAATTGTTATAGGTGAACACACACACCAATTATTACATATGAACCCTCTTCCCACTTTGTTAAACCAACTAAAACATTTATAATTTTTCATAAAATAACCTAAGTGGTGTAAATATGCCTTCCACAGAAAACCCATTTCAAAAAAACCATTTAAGACCACAACCATGCCAATTCCTATAAAAAATTGAATTTTCATCCATAGAGACACTTATAAAACCACCTTCATGTGTTATAATATCACCGTGAAAAATACCACAAAATATTAAAATGAAAACACACATTTTCATATAATGCTCTCAAGTAGTATAACAATGGTTTACACATCAAACCTATTTAAAAACCCTATTTCTAGGCCCACATGAGTCAAATAAATTACCAAAACAAACTTTTCAGGCCAAACAAGATTTCTTAAACAAATTATATAAGTTATAAAATACAACAATATAATACCCCATGAGTTACACATGAAAACACCCAATTTCATGTTACAATTCAACTATAAAAGTAAACACATAACCAAATCAATCATAAATAGTTTTCGCACCACACCCATCATATGAGGAGTATGATAAATGATTAAATACAGTAAGCTAACTCATCAATAATTGTTTACACATGGAACCACCTAACATTTATGTCGAAACCCACAAAACATGGTGTGAAACATAAAATGCATCACCACTGCACCTCAAAGAAATGAACTCCATACTAAAACCACAATATTTCACCCAAAAACAAGAAATGAAACCCTAGGTTTGAACTCTAACTTTTGTACATTAAGAACTTTATGGATAAGGGATTAAACCATAATCACATTGAATGTAACCCTAAACATATTGAAAGAAAAATAAAGAAGACCAAATTACTTGAGGGATCTTGTAGAAATCGCCCCAAATACACAAGTATCTGAATTTTAAAACAACCAAAAAATCAAGACAGGTTAGAAAAAGGGAAAGAAGACCATCTAGGAATTTTAATGGGGTAAAAAGAGTGAGAAATGAAGCAGTTATAATGGAAACAAATAACCGTTATAAATCTACTAGAAATGTGGAAGACTAAGATGATTCGACTTTTTTTTGCAAAGCAAACGAGCTCTAATGAGGGAAAGAAGATATTTGGGCCGGTCTTAGGTTCAGTGGGCTCAGGTTAGAGGTGTAATCACCAAAAAAAAGTAAAAATTGAGTAAGTTATTAAATAAAAAATATGTTTTTATAAAATTGGAAATGGGATTTCGGGGTGGTCCAACTGCTTAAATAAAACTCAAATCACCCATTATTATGGATTTATAAAGGCTCAAAATATAAATGGTGGTATTATTAGGTTAGTGGTGGATAATTATGAATTTTAACGGATGAAAAATGTCAAAAAAATTAATACGTTATAAATGAAAAAAAATATTTTAAATCTGGAATTGGGCTCACGGTTTGGCCCAATTCATGAAAACTCACTCATTCCTCCATAAAAGCTTGGGAAACCCCCAAAAAGCATGAATGGAAAATAAATTAATAATTCCTTTAAAATATGATATTTATGTGACATGTATCTATGTTTTGGATACATTACATAAATTTTTATAAATAACCAATAACGGTTGTCATGAAAATTGAACAATATATCATCATATAGATGGTAATTCATACTTACGCATGACTGCATTTTATTTATTATCAATGAAAATAAAATTAAATTGATAAATATTTAAAATTAAAATAAAATAATTATATTATTATATCATATTTAATCATGTAATTCATCTTTACTACCATCCCTATATGGAATAATGAATCACAACCACATTATTTGGAGGTGCTAGTAGACCTCATGTTTGTACAAGAAACATTATCAATTTCCAACACCCAGAAGGGATAATATTTAGATTATATATTTTCATTCATGAACATCAATTATATGATTAATATAATATAGGAAAAGTATATCTTCTATAGTATACAAAAATTTATTTTTTTTAATAAGGAAATTCATCTCTTCATAGAGTCACTTGATCATACATATTAATTAAGAAAAACATTCATTTCTCGTTTCAATGAAAGGGGAATATTGATTCTTTTTTCACAATAATTATAAAAAATTAGTTTATAAAATATTTATATTTCCTTATATCAACACAATTTGGAATTGAATAATATAGATTAAAGAATAAACAAATTAAAGAACACGGTAATGAGTTTTACCACTTCTTTGAGAATTCAAAAATTGAATACATCATATGATATTTTAATATAATTATAGGGGAATACTACAAGCACTCTGATGTGTATAGGAATTATAAAAAAAAATTATATGAGGTATGATATGTAGCTCCAATGGTATTTATAAGAGTTCTAAGGCGGTCCCTTATATTAGTGAAGTTGGAGGAAATGTTTTCAATAATTGATATATTATTATATATTATAATTAGTTATCATGTATAGTGGATAAAAATAAAAAAATAAATTGATAAACATTAAGTATAATCATATGAGGGAAATTATACATGTTTCAGGTCATTTAATCCATTATCATTATAGTTTAACCAAATTTTAACACATTATCTATTATTAATTATAATGATTTACAATATTTTATATCTTTTAGAATAATAAAATTTCTAATGAGGTTAAAAAATATGTTCCATGTATGTAATAATCATGAAAAACTATTTTAAAAAAAATCATGTTTTAAGAATAAAATTGAATTTATAAAAAATGATGTATGTTGATGATTCTAATATATTTAATTTCATTTCCTCAAATAAAATAATTCCAATTATTTATTTGAATAGATAAAAAACTAAGAGAAAAATTACCTAAAATTTATTAAATGATAATAACTAAAAATAAATATTATTTGAAGGATCTAATTAATTTGATTTATAAAATTATATGTGTAGATTTCCAATTTAAACCTTATGTTTTTATATTAATTATATTAAATAAAAATATATATTTTCATAGAAAAATATTTCAAAATTTGTCTTTATTAATTTAATAAATAAATTTAAAAAAATATGAATGAAATTATAATATTTTTATTTTTATTTATTCATCTAAAAATAAACTATTTGTAAAAAATATCAAACATTCATAGTATAATATTTCGTTCATGAATATTTAAAAAATTAAGTTCATTTTTATAAACAAAATTTCCAAAAAATTATGAAATTACAAGATTAGATTGGATCATGAGTCCGTCCCATACTACCCAAAATTTATTATCAATATTAAATCGTCTTACGATTAAATGATGAACAATGACTTTTTACTAGCATTAGAATAAGTAAATATAAAAATATATTACTAGGAAAAAACTCTAAACCATCCCTGATAATTAATGTTCAATTATTTAAATTCTAAAAATATGTATAAGAATCATCAATTCATTTTCTCCTAATACCTAGGTCGCCATTAATTTAATCATGTAAAAATAGAAAGCATAAAATCCTCATTATTTTATAGAGGTATTGATAGTAAGATGGTCTAGCATCTCAGTAGAGAATTGATATTTCAATTCCTTAAATAACATTCAATATGTAAATTATAAATCTAGAATAAATCTCTTTATTTATCCTACAAAACACAATATGAACAAAGTATATACAAGATCATCTGTTATTGCCTTCATTTCATGATCATCTCTATTATCATGATTAATATTGAAATTTAAAACTATGAATTGTTGTTATGTTAAAGTAACAGTTAACAAAACATGATTCGAGTCCCTTACCAAAATTTCTTCTACATTTTTTAAAATTATTTCTAAAAATGTGAATGCTTCCCATGTCTAATGAACACCTTAATAATATATATTGTCCATATCCTTCTTAAAAATTGATTGAGAATGTCATAGTATCCCATGGAATAATCCTTATGGTTTAGTAGGATATCAACCCAGACTCGTGATTCATTGTCCAATACACCTTAAATACAATAAAACATCATAAATTCATATTGAAATCATTATCCACCATGAATAAGTAAACAAAAATGTAGATTGTAAATAGTGAAAGCACAAATTTCCAAAACTAATTTTTAAGATCCATCATAAAGATGATATAATTATTTTAGACCTATGTTTTGGGTTGGATCATCAATTTTTGATACAAATTAAACTACCATTCCATTCGTAGAAAAAAAATTCAATTCAATATTGAAGATAATCAAATTGATGATTTTTGATCAAGTTCATGTTCCACGATATCAAACATTCATTTTCTGATAATTAGATACTCATCAACATTTATCTTATTGTTATTATATCTTCTAGAAAAATATATTTATTGTTTACCAATCCATATGTATAATTCCTTCATATATCCATACATACTAACTAGAGTAAAATATTTAATCATAATTTCATCCTTTTTTCTCCTCCAACTTTTAAGAGGAGTCCACTTCATTATAGAATATGGAGGAACCTCGTCAATTGAATATGTATATGTGGAAGGATCATAATTTATTTAAAGATGTTGATAAGTAATGTATTTCACCATTTAATTCCTCGTTGATATAATGTTAATTATTCTCTTTAACATGGGGTAATTAATACATTTTTTATTCTTCATATGATTTGGAGTGTTAAAAAATAATAATCAATAAACGGTTAGATGCCATTTTTGGAGCTCCAATACTGATATTTATCCTCAATATGGTGTACTTTATAATTATCGTAATGGTTAGAATAACTAGAAATATGGTGAGTAAGTTGTTTCACCTCCCGATTGGTTGGAACTTCTCCAAGAGTTCCCATAATGCATTGAACATTATTGATCACATCCACAATCCTAGATAAATCATCAAACTGATTTCCATGGGCCTTTGTTCTGCTGGAATCTGAGGTGGATATATAAATCATTTGGAAATTCATACCTTGTGGTTTTTCTTCATTATTTGGAAACCACCTATATTTCTCAACACAAACATATTTTCATTATTTCATGGGGAATGTGATTTTTGAAAGTTGTTGTTTCTCATGGGTTCCTTCCTACAAAAACATCATTTAGGTAATGATAATCATATATAAATAATATTATTTCATAGTTTTCTTGTGATTGGGGTTCCATGTGGGATATGTTGCTAAACATAGTATTCATTAATTATAAACTAAAATCTTGGAGTTTTCATCTATTGAACACTATTTATTTTAGATATTCCATATTTTTATATAATGATATCACCAATAATCCGTCACCCGATGTCATGTTCATTATCATAAAAAATAGATATCATAAAACTTTTTAGTATTAATAGTACTAACTTCTAAAGGAGTTAAAACAAAATGATCATTTAATATACTAACTATATATTGTTTAGTATCTCCAACTAATAGAAATAATGGAAAATAAATGTGTAAATAGGGAATAATCCACCTATCATATTTCTAATTGATTAAGTGGGACAAAAAATTAAGATTTGTTCTTTAATCACCTAGTTTCCCATTTATAGGGAAATTTATCATCATTAAATGAACATTTTTTATTGATCTTATAAAGCATTATTCAGATCCAATACATATTTCATGATATTGGATACAATATATTTATATTTATTCTTTGGATCAAAATACAAACCATATTTATTTCATTCAATGTGACCGCACAAGGAAATGACATGAATGTTCCCCACTATTAGACAATTCCAGTTGGCCTAGATTTCTCCATAACCCTCAGGTTACTTTAATCTATTTTATTATATCTATAACAGAATTTCCAACTACTATAATGACAATAGTCCACCAAATTTTCATGATATATAAAATTTCAATTGATCTTCTCAATTTTGATGAAGAACATTTCTGAGACATTGATAGATGATGGAATGTATGTTGGGATATATAAAAATAGTTTATTAATCAATGTTACCAAACCATTTTCATATAAAATAATACTTTTACAATTTAATATACCATATACTACTCAATTCACACTCCAATTGAAAATATTACATTAAAACCTACCATTTGAATATGTTGTATCAATATATTTTAGGGGAGATTTGTTATAGATAATCACATCCATTGTTTTTTTACATGTCATGATTATGTTCTTTTAGACTAATACATGAATATTTAGAGTGTATAACAAGTATTACCACTATTAAATTATTATTTTCAAATAACCAATTTGAAATAATTTAATGTAATTTATTTATGATAGATGATGAATAAAATATCATCCATTTAAAATTAGTGGTTAATGGATAAGACTTAATATATTTTATTAAAAAAATAACCTCCCTAAATAGTCCAATTTAAAAAAATTATTGAGATCATCTATTATCAGATAATAATAATAAGTTATATGGTATCATTTTTCCTTATGTTTTTATGGAATTATATTTAAAAAAATGGATTTCTCCATGAGACAAAAAAATAATGTTAAAAATCATAAATCAAGTCAAAATAATAATCTCAGAAGATTTATTTTCCCATATCCTTTAAAAGATAATTTTTTTAAATTGGAAAATGGTTCTATTTTTTTATGGTATATGAAATTTATTTAATTTTTTAAAATTATATATATAATAGGTTAAGGGAATTTATTATAAGTAAGGCCACATATTGTGTATTAGTCAATGTGTAATGGGTCTTTGGGATAGAATTTTCATTACCCAGAGTCATTCCCTCAATTTCACAATCATTAGGGGATTTAATCTTATCATTTCATATTTTTTCTTGTAAGGATCTTGGATAAAAATGATTTTACACAATTATTTTATGATTGATTTTTTATCTTACAAATGGGAATCAAATTAATATTTATCAATAAATTAATTTCATTTCATGGTTTGTAACCAAAATCATGGTTGGTAAAATTTATTTCATCGTTATATGTTTTTATTATATTAATTTATATTAATTTAAAGGTTATATAGAATTTAATAGTTAAAAAAATACATTAAGGGAATACATTAGATACTTGTGTGAGATGTTAAAACCCATTACAAAGAATGTATAAGATTATTTCAAAACAAACCACTTTAATAGACCAAAATAAACATGCAAGGTATGTTTCTTTGATAGTTATGTTACAAATCATTGTTTTTTTATAACCATATAGGAATATGGATGATCAAATTAGATTATGTAGTTCTATGTGACATGTGATTTGGTTAAATGTAATTTAAAAGGTATAAATAAAGGTATAATAGTTGAATATTTATAGTATAATTCATATTTTTGATTTGGGTAAATGGATGTTTTCTCTACATTCCATGTGTATTATTTAACATGACTCATAGTATAACAATAAAAAATAGAAATATCTGAGAGGGATGAGTAAATTAGAATATAGGAAAATTGAAATTTGGATATTTATCCATGAATAAAAAGGATGTAATTTTAATGGTTTAATTAAATATTAGTAATGTGGAATTAAATTATTCTGTTTCAATATTTATATCACATAAATATATACATTAAAAAATGCAATAAATAATACTAAAAGATTTGAAATAATTAACTGTCAAGGGGTCAATATTAAATTATGTTTCATGTGATTAATCAATGATATGTTACATCAATGGGGTGGATAAAATATATTAATTAAATGTTCAAATATATCTGAATAAATAAGGTATATTTTAATATTATTTTATTATATGTGAACAACTATGTATTTGTAATTATTTCTTATAAAATAATATTAGATGATTTTATTAAAAATATAAATTGTTTAAGAATGATAAAAATCTATAACAAAATTGACAAAAATATAGAGTTTACTGTAATTTTAGATAGAATATTAAAATTTATTATTCTTATTTAAAATATAGGAAATGGGTTCCCACAACCCAACAATGGTATTTTTTTAATTAATAAAATAATAATTTTGAGATATTTTTTCTATCACACATAATATTATATAATAAATGGTTGTAAATATTTAATTTGATATGTTTCCCATAATATAAATATGTCATATTAAAGAAAATAATATGGTTTCTGTTTTCAAATGAGTTAATGAATATATAATTTCTAAAAGTCAAGTGGGAATCTGACTCAACATAAATGAGTACATAGAGTAATAAATATATGATTATACCATTATAATTAAAATATGAAATAAAATTAAAACATTAATGATATATTGATATTTTTTTAATTAAATATATCCATGTACAATGTTAAATATAATGTTATTATAAATAATATTTGAAAACAATTTCAAAAATAATTTTTTAAATATAAGGACGAAATTTTAAAGAATTATATTTTTTCAATTTCATTAATATTAATTATAATTTTATATTAAATACTATGTCTTAAATAATATTTAATTATATATTAAAATAATATAACATTAGGTCTACTAAATTGAATAACACTTCTATTCAATATTTCTTTCTCGCTACTGTTACTCTATAGGTAATTTAGGAAAAAGTATTGAAAATATATAACACTGAAATAGGGTATGAATTACATATTTATGTAATTAGTTTATAATTTCATTTACAATTAAAGTACCTAATGGCACTCTAGTTATCTATAATATGAGATATAATTATATTTACTCTAATGTGATTCTATTTTTGGATTCCTAATAGAGGTCCTAAATATATAAGGTGTATCATATTTTCTGAAGTTAATATTCACTTTAACATTTAATTATATTGGTTTTATATATTTCATAAGGGAAATTAATAAATATCATCTTAATATATACTTTTAGTTTTTAATAATATATAACTCTCTATTTATTACAATCATATAGTTCCATGAATCATATAAAATATTTCACAACATACATACCCTGATCTTTTAGGATTACATTTCCAATTAATTCAAAATAATCACTTACAAAATAACACCAAAAATTTATCTAAAATAGACATTTTTGTAAAAAAATACCTTAATATGATATAAATTAATTATTATAATAAAATATGACATACCTATTGGTATATCATTTAAATATTTTGTGGTAAAAAATATTGGATCCTTGTAGATAAAGGAAAAAAATAAATGGGTTATCTTAACTGTTAAAATGGGGAGTCATAGATAAGAATATATTTTTGAATAAACATGGAAGATTAATATTTCATGAATAAATAATAATAAAATAATTTCATATAAAAAATATTATAATTCAATTTATACATGGAAAACATAAAAAATAACATTGACAATTATAAATTATATTATAGTTATGATATATATAACATCATGCATCTAATTCAGCTCATCAATGCCTCAACCAATACATAATTTGTAAATAAGATGGTATACACAATAAAACTAAACTAGTTTTTCTTTAGGAAACATAATGATGCATTGAGGTAATATATAATTAATTTACCTATAATACATTAAAGGTAATCTCATAATCCATTCCAACACTATAAATCATTTATAACTAATCTAAATATCATTCATTGTAAATATTTAATTGGTTTCCCATATAAATGAAGGTGATATTTTTAATAATCTCTGCACTATATAGATATTCACCCATAATGGTAAATCCCAAAATCACCATGTATAGTTATAGAGTAACAATAGACCCATGGTTTGTATGATAGAATCATAACCTAATGTATCCTCCTAAATAAAGGTTTCCTTACACTTCACTTTCACATAAAATATTTTCTATTGTGGAATGATTTTCTTTTAATAATCAATAATTCTGATTGGATTCACATAAAATGATGTCCAATACTCATTCTAAACCTTACTATTATTGATTCCTTTAGAAGGATCTAGATAATACTATTCAAGAAATGGTACATTCAATACATCATTCATAGAACCAAAAAATTAGGATTATCTATTGATATTCAACAATCTAGGAATATGATGTTTCCCCAACCAAAAACCACTCATTAAAAGACATGATAACCTACATTAAAAATTGAATATAGTTTCATTGATTTCATTATGAAAAAAACTCTCATTTGAGCAGTACATAACATCTTATTAATCAATTAAATATAAGTTTTCTTCTCCTATATTAGGCTTTCCCAATAAATCCCTTACTCATAGGCTTCTGGCCAATATAAGGGTTGCTGGAAATCCCTTTTAGATAATGATTAAAATATATAAATTTTGATTTAATCATGATAATTATTATCATAGGAAATGTATATAAATTCAAACTAGTTATATAAGAATCAATAAATCTTAGTATTCATACTCTCACTAGGTTCTCAAAAATGCTGATAGTAAACTCTCACTATACATACATTTTATTTTAAAAGGGTTTTCATATATTCGACTACATGATTTGTTCATTCTATAACCATATTAGGAAATATTTTGTAAATACTTCATCGCAATCTGTGACAATAATTTTCGAACCTCCATGTAATTTTAATATCTTATGTTTGTTGATCCTCACATTCTCGTCAACTAAAAATGTATTCTACTTCAATAAAAAATAATAAAATTTAGTTAATATATCCAAAATAATGAACATTTTATCATGTCATAAATGGTTTTTTCATAGATTATTTAGGAAGTTATGGTTCACATCATCCAACTTCTAATAATGAATGGTTAAAAACTACTAATAATAGCAATTCCTTAGTACTTAGCCTGACATGAACTCAGCAGGATTGCCATCCAACCTAATGCGTGACCCGGTTTGCGACAAGGCCCAAAGGGAATTCATGATCCCCATATGCTAGAAACTAGCGTCAATAATCATATTATACTATTTGGGAATAATTTGGAATATAACAAAGATAAATAATAATAACCTAAATAAACAGATAAATAAAAGAAAATAAACCAAAGAACATTCCAACAGAAAAAAAGCAAAGCAACATGACATGCCTCAATTGACCTCATGGGTCACCATGTATGATTAATTTTATTTTCTCCAAGAGTGATCCAAGACAGAAAGTTACAACTGAAATGTAAAATAGGCACAAGCATTGATATACTCAATAGGAATTCCAAAATACAATAATTTCATATGCCCCACCCATTTGTATGAAACATAAGCCTTCCAATTTTAAAATAATATATAATAAATTAATGTTTTTCCTTTTTATCACTTTCAATTTGTAACATAAAATTAATAAGTAAAACACTTCTATTACACTTTATTTCCAAAATTTTATCCAATAATACATTGAAAAATATATGTTAGTTGATGTTCTTTCACAAATGAGACATCAAGTATAAAATAACTCACATGAAAATCACATCACATGAATCATGTCGCTAATGTGAACCATGGGTAATACTTATAGGTAACTAGCACATGTGAAACCCTAGAGACCTTGTACCTTAGTGAAACATGGCTTATAAGCCACAACCCTTAGAAAACGTGGCTTTGAAATCACAAACCTTAGAAAATGTGTCATAGAAACCACAACCCTCAGAAACTGTGGCTTAGAATCCTCTACTGTCAGTAATTCATATGATTAGTTAGTGTTATTATGTCAATCCTACTATATGAAACCGGGATGAACCCTTATCGTGTCATCTAGTTTATAATTCCGAGTCCACCCACCAATATACTCATGATTTTCGTTGATCATTATTTCATGTGGGGGTTTGATTTCTTTATCAAGAAAACATTTATATACATAACAAATTCTTTATCTGAAGCTCATTCAACCTATTACCATGGTTATCCCTATTTAAGCACATTTTCCATCTTTCATGTCACACAATTAATAATCCTCAACATTAGGAACATAATAACACGTTAAACATTAAAATCATTTTCTAAAACCAAGGGGGCGTTTCTCAAGAGAGGTTTACCATTTTCATAAAACATTCTTATGGTGACAAATGAAAATAATTATATAAAGGGACCACATTTTATAACTAACAGGCTAAAAATCAAAACAACATTAGAAATAATCATTACCAATTAAAAATCACATAGGAATTCAATTTTCAAGAAACGTCACATAAGACCAATGGTGTTAGAAGTTCATTTCAATTACAAAATCAAAGGCATAATAATTTATAGCAACAAAAACCAGATTTCATAGAAACTGTATATAACACAAATGTAAAACATATTTCTAAAACAAGAATGAAATTGTTATATTCAAATTAAAATAATAGGCATTGCGGACATACATTATGGAGGAACCAAGTCGTCCACATCAGCTCATGGTGCTTTCTAACTAGAAGTTGACGTTGCTCCACCACTATGTATATGAAACATCAAATACATGTAAGGACACCTAGCCCATATGCACCTTCCTGGATGTGTGTGAACGTTTGCAATGGGATCCTTACACGTATTCTTATATGCATATACTAGTAGTCACTCACCTACGTATGGATTTTTATATATATAAATGGGCACTCCTATCCCCATACATGTATATTCACTACCATGGATGACTATACATGTAACAGAGGATCCCACCCAGCGACACACACATATATATACATACCTATGAACATGTAGGTGATCCACCTAAGACATGATGACTACAAACCACAAAGCAGGGATCATGCACTACACATATAATTTAATAAAAAACATTAAACACTTTAAAATCTATAAAACATTTGAAAATGACACACCAAGGCTCTGTTCCAATAACACACACATTTACTATAACACAATTGTCCATCACAAAAACCATAATAATATAATGATACATGAGGGTTCAACATGGGAAATCAAAATCACATCACAAGTTCCAACCCGACCTTCACCCATTTCATAAATATTTTAAAATCCATTTCTAAACAAATTTGAAAATTCATTCACTATTACAAAGGAAGGAATAAGAATATTCAAGTGTCCACACATAAATCTATAGATACTCTATTTTCATTTTATAAAACTAAACACCCTTTTTAAATTAAGGAAACTCATTGAATCTAAAGACAACACATTTTAAACCCCATTTAGCATAAAGTGAAATAATCAATTGCATATCAGAATGAAAAATAATTATGGGCATTTTTATCAAACCTAAAGTATGCCTAAAGCTTCATTTCAAGACCAAGTACAATTTGAGAAAAGAAATCAACCATTTTTTCAATGAAAAAACACACCAAATAATTTAAAACTATTACAACACCACCTGTCGTACATGGGACACATTCTTTGAAACCAAAAAAAGGACCAAGGTCAACCATTTCCATTAAAGCACTTTTAAAGTGGCCAATCATAATTCCCAAAGAAATCCAACCCACACAAACATTCCAAACCACCTTTTTAAATAAAATTTAAAACCCCATTTGAAATTATTTGAGTTTTCACCTCAATTTAAAACTAAATTTCGCTTTTAAGACATTATTTTCACCAAATGAAAACCAAATTGGGCCGAGACCCATTGTTTCACATTAAAAACATTAAAAGAACAAAAATTTGTTTCATGGAATGATTATAAAAATTGAATATTAAAATTTATATAATTATATGATGGATATATAAACAATCCATTTATTCCAAATCCAAAGAATACTAAAATTAGTTAAAATCTTAAAAAAATGTCAAGTATATTTATACATGAATTATATCGAAATAAATAACATGAGTGTCATAATTCTATAGGAAACAATGTTCATAGGCACCTACCCCATGGTGAAGACGTAGCCATAGCATTTCGGCACTTAATACCCATGATGAAGACTGCCCCACACTTCCCCACACATCTATTCATATATATATATTCCCTTAATCTATTATACAATTTCCCCATTCGATGAGGGAAAATGTGCTAGGTATATATATACATATTTACAGACATATACCTATACATATGAGTGAAACACCTCAAAATCCATCAACATAGTACAAAAAAATTTAGAAACCCTTAAACAGTATGGAACCCCAATAGTAGTAGTTAAACATAACAGTAGATTAAAAAACTCACCCCAAGCAGTTTCAATGAGTTGTGATAAGCCCAACCTGTTCACTTTGAGCGATGGATGCATTAATATGCACAAAGTCTACCCAATAGTCATTCTGAATACTATAACGATGGATGAATCCAATGAAAATCAATTTAGCACAACACTAGTTTTTTTTCAGACCCAAATTGAGTGTTGATGAATTATTAATTTTACAATGTGATAGAGGATAAGGTATGTGGGGACCATACCATGAAGAATCAGATGAAGAACATGAAGGGATCTGATGGGACTGAAAATCGAAGAGAAATTCTGAGAGGTGGGGATAGTGATGTAGACTGAATGGTTAGAAGGGGTGTGATGTATGGAGTAGGGTTGCGATATATGGTTTTGGTTGAGGGAGCTTTCGATGAGGGGGGGTCGCACTGTATGGAGCTCGTCTGTGGGAGGTAGATTGTGACCATGGATGGTGCGGTGTTGGGAACTGTAGACCATGACCAAGGTGGGGAGGTGGACATCTCGTGTAATGTACATGGATGGATGAAAAAATGTTCATGAGAAATAATTAGAAATAAAATAAAATAACAATGAAAAATAAAAAATGAATTAAAAATGAAAATTCAATTTTTTTAATTATAGACACGCACACAGGCATCACACGCGCATATAAGAACCCATTTTTTAAACTGGTTCTAAATGATTTAAAAACACGAGAACCAAAATTATTAAAATAAAATAATCTGTTGGGTCTAGGTGATAAATAGCCACCGTATTATAATAGGTGGAGAACATGTGATCAAACCACCAATATCCCTAATCATCCAAGGATGGTAATATTCCATTTTTATATCATGTTACTTCTTATTGTCTATCAGATATGCATTCCATTTGATGTTGTGTGGGTTCCCTATAAGCACCTAAAAATCATCATTATATCCAAATCATTCAAACATTAATATAGAACCTCATCATCCAAATTGAATTATATATTCATAAATCCCAACCACATATAATTATCCATAACAAAAGTTAATGTAAATTTAAAAATCTATCCCCCATCACCCAAATGAAGATTGAGAAAGTTATAGTTAATTATATAAGATCCCCTCATCCTTGTTACACTTAGATTCATTGATATATATCTGTAAATACAAAATTCATCAACCCCTCACTTCTAGAATCTTATAACACATTATTAAGTGTCTTTAGAAATAATTTATCTATATATATAATCATATTCTCATGGAATGTTTACATTCCAAAATAAAATACCATAAATAATCAACCCATGTTTCCTTAGGATGTTTTAGTTTACACTGTGAGAAAAAATAATTTATTTTTTTCTGTTAAGTGGCTCCTTGTTAATCTCAATTTTTAGTTTTCTTAATTACTATAACCCATCAATATTTATATTTTTATAATTTTTTTGTGTTTTTGATTTAATACATCAATGTATTTATTTTATATCAGGAACAATAGTGTTAAGATTCTTATGGTGTTTATTCCAATTGGAAGAAAGTAACATTATCTTGATCTCATCAGTTTACATCTTAGGCTAAATAAATGGTTTGGATGCTCAATAAATTCAATGATTATTGAGTGTGTAGTCTCTGTACTATAGTTTTCCAAAATGTTATTTCTCTAATTTTTCAATGCTATCAAGACTAAAAGAAGTCATTTTAATTAGTCTCATGATCCATTAGAATGATATATATATTTAATTATATATTTCTTCAAAAAAGGATGTATCTACTGTACTGCGATCTAAAAATTATATGATGTCTAAAATTACGATGTTCACATTTTTTAAAAACACCATTCATACCATACATTGTTAGTTATATTGTAGGGAATGAAATATAGGATTGATAAATTCATTTATGGATTATGAACACTACGCTGAATAGTTTTCATATGAACTGATAGTCAAACATTCAATGAATTATAAATGTATGGAATATCAACCCAACATTTGAATCATTAAATAATATTCATAACCTATGTTTAGATGTTTGAATTAATGGTTAATCAATGGTAATTTAGGGATTTTATGCTGATAGGATGAATATATGTTTCATCATCTCTTTGTTACTTTGATCCTTACATTACGTAGTGATTAATGTTTGGTTAATGAACCATACAATGGAAGGAACCCTACGCAACTCCAAAAAACCACATTCTACACAAAAGAACCATAAAATATGTAGTTGAATCTTATATTTGGTATTATTTCATTACTTGAAGGAAACCTACATTTTACTTTTCAACTATGCTATTTTTAATCTGAAATATTGTGCATGCTTTCTACGACAATATTTTCAGAATTAAATCTTTTTATAATGTTGTTTTACAATCAATTCAATGGCTCACATGAAATGGACTAAATCATTAATATTTATAAGGAATGATATTATTATATTTGAATGTTTTGATTTCAAATTGTAATGATTAACTGTGCTGTTATTTTTTAGGAACGGTTTCGACTATATTTAAATAGGTTCAGATGGATTTAGACATGTGTTTAAAACTACTCAGTGAAAATCTTGTTATGGATTTTACATTAGATGTGTAATTCAAATTCATTTGAGTGAATATATTTGATTATAATTCTAAATGAACAAATAGGGATTGGTGATATTCTATTGTTAGAATATTTATGTTAGCTACTGAGACTATTTATATTATGCATCCTAGGGAAGAGGAATGTTGTTACAACTGTTGGATATTTATTCTATATATATCTCTCTCTTTCGTTAGAAAATAATATAGACAATAAAGAAAAGTAGAAACGTGAATAGTTTGTTAAAAAATTGGTTCTAAAAATATTCATATTAAATATCAATGATTTTGAATATTGATTTGAAATTATTTGTTCATTATAATTTAATCTTGGTGTAATGAATATGGAATCCCGCCCAAACCTTTTCTGATCTATTTTACTCTATTTTAATAAAGATAAGAAACATACATGACCTTGACAATAATTTTTATTATTATGTTTTTTTTCTATATTAATGATCTAATTTCATTTATCAGTTGTTGTTGTTACTCTGAAGATTAACCTGTAACATCAATAAAACACACCTCAATTTATTTGGTGGATTATCGCTTACTCTGACTCTGTTATGTTGGATTGTAATATTCATTGAATACTATTTGGATAGATTTGTTCTATATAAAAGAACTATAAGGCCCTGTAAAATTATTTTTTGCAGCCAACATCTTGTACTCAATTGTCAAAGGTCTTAGGAGAAGATGAATAATTAATAAAACACACCAAGCATGTAAAGTAGAGTGTTTGGGGAGTGGATAGGGTAATTGTGTTACCCAAACCACCATGCAAGCTTATTATTATTTACATTATTTATTTCACTACTCTGTTGACTGTAAGTGAAAAGGAAATCATCGCTTCATTTTATGATGGACATTTTAAATTTTTTTAATTTTTAAGAGGGAATATGTCACCCAACTTTTCTATCATTATCATAGATAGTTCAACTCAACCATAGGTATCAAATGGTTGAAATTTTTGGAATATTGATGTTTAATATTAGGATATACTAAGACCACTTTAAATATTATGATGATGTCAAATAATAATGAAAAACTTTAGTGCAGGTATGTCGATGATATGTGCTCATTATTTTAATGGTATCAATAATTAAAGCTCGAAATCTCACATTACTATCTATTTGATGAATCACCGTATCATTTTTTATATAAATATTTTTTAATCCATAAAAAATCCATGGATAATTAGAAAAGTTGGATGCTTCTAAGGAAGATGAGTATGATATTAATTCAAAATCCATGAATGCAATTATATACAGTATTGGACGGGGGGAATTTAATCATGTTTTTCAATGTTATACTCTCTAAAAGATGTGAAAAAATATTTCTGTTTCATATAAAGGAACTCAAAATGTTATAAAACTAATGTAAAAGTATGCAATACATAAATTAGATATATTTATGATGCATGAATATGATAGAATCACTAAGATAAATGGGAGATTAGTAGAAATATTTAATTATTTTGTTGCCTTGAGAAATCCAATTCCAGGAACTAAAATAATAACATAATGTAAAAAGAGTTATACCATTTAAATTAAATGAAATATCAGAAGTTATCTGACAATAAACGTGAGTTAAACAATTAATGATGTAATAATTGATCATAACCATAATGTTTTATAATGAAAAGTTGAATGCAGAAGATAAAAATTATATTTCTATCAAAAATTAAATAGATCCACTTAGTGTTTCACTGGATTAATTTTCTAATACATATTAAAGACATTTGAATTAAATAGATCTCATAACACATCTTGTTAAAAAAATTGGACTCTTGTTTAATAATAGAATAGAGAAATTGATGTTGAATAATGTGAATGAAGTTTGATGCTACGAGGGTAAAAATAAAGTTCATTTGAGAACTGATTTTCATGTTATTAAGCTCAAAGTTAAGATAGATATAAATAGAGAAGAAAGGAATTCAGGAATCCTACTCTTAATTTATATGAAGATTCAATAAATTAATCTACAAAATTATCATAAGCTAACGATGAAAATAAAATGTATTATCTATGTATTATTACACACGGTGACGAGGTAAAATCTTCTTACATTGAAAGTTAAAATTCTGAATTTTTTTCTTATGATGAACATAATAATATTTGTTTTCTGCTTTATGATATATTGGATTATTTAAAGACTGATCATACAACTCTTATAAAATATTATGATGCTATTTGAATTAATAATGATAGTTTTTCATGACATATTTCTCATTTAAAAAAAAATTCTACCAAAGGTTCTTGTGATATGAATGAAACAAAAATTAAAGAATTGTTGGTCGAAGATAGTTTTTTAATAAAAAATTATGTTTGGTAATCAAGGGAGATAATTATTTGAATCAAATTATTGGTATAAGTTATATCCAAAAAGGAACTCTCGATATTAGTAGTAATGGGTAAAAACAAAATTATATATAAATTAACTTGTTCATGGATAAAATTGAAAAAAGAATTCTAGGGTTATATTTTTTATTGTGGTTTTAACAGAAATTATTCGAATGACTGTTATTTTTTAAATCCTTAATTTTGTGGTGTCTAAAATGATCATTATTAAAAATCATTATCTATATATAATTAAATTTTGTTTTATCAAATTAAATATACATGTTTAACTATATCATTAATTTTTTACACTATCATATAAAAAATTAAATGGGTACCCAAAGGTAGTTGTATTTGATAAAATGTAGGTATACGACATTGAACATCATTTTTATATATTCTGGTGGATTCTTGAGAATTATGGGAATTTATATTTTATTATTATATTGAAAAAAACATCATTTGAGATGGAACAATTAATTCATATAATAATTTATTTTCAATTTTAATATTCATTTTAAAAATCACTAAATGTCTTATATAGGGGGATATTTTTTTTTTTATATATTTTATTCCTTTATATTTAATCACTCTTATTCATAAACTAATAAATCAGTTCACACTATTATTTTATGAAATTAATTAATTTTTTGATTTAAATAATTAATCATTTTCGATCAATTATTTTAGAAGATTTTATATAAATAGTTATCTTGTGTGTAAGAATTTGTTTAATCTTTGATTATTTAAATTAATTTCATGTACCGAATTAACCACATGTTGTTTGTGATACATTATTATATTAATAAATTAAAATATTTTGGTCATTTATAATATACGTAAAAATTTAATTATTTCAATGAAAATACATAAATTAATTTAAAATCCGCTAATTAAGTTATTTGACGATATTTTAAATTATTTTAAAATAATTTAATTAAATTATGTGTAAATGCATTACATTTTTATATGTTTGTTAAAAATTATGCTAATAAAATTCCATGAAAATAATTTATTTAAATTCATTGAATTTCATCAATATTTATGGTTCGTTGTAAGGGTAGTTATTTTAAATATTTTTCATGTTTTAAAATGTTTAATTATTATGCCCTTAAATAAATGGTCTAATACATTTATTACAATTAATTATTATTTATTGAATCATATATTATATATTATCATGGCTCTTTCAATATATCTTTTTTAAAAGGAAATATGAATTTAAAAAAGGTTATATTATTTCATGTATTTAAAACATATTTTTTAAAAACATATATTTTAAATATATTTTTTAAAAAATAATTATCCAAATTTTATGATTAAAAAAAAACAATTTTTTAATTTTTTTTACTAAAAATTGTTTCAAATATTTATTTTTTCATTGGTGAAATTTATTTCATCAAATGTGACATTATGGGGGAATAAAATTATAATTTTTCCAATATTACATTTTTTTAAGAGGGGTGAAAATTTAATATTGAAAATTTTAATTTTTTATTAAGGGGGATGAAAATAATTGTTTTTGAATTTTATATATTTTCTTATACATAAAATTTCAAATTCATATTCTTTATAAAATGGGATAAAAAAATTTATTATTTAATAAACTCTAGAACTCATCTTTTTGATCCTTACAATAAGGGTAAGAAATTTCAATAAAAAGTTAGGGTTTTTTACTTACTGAAAAGGGGGAGATTGATGAGTGGATCCTTGTCATTATCATTTTTATTTATCTTTTATAATTACTTCAACATGTCAATCTGTGATTTTTAATTAATTTTAAAAGTGTTTCTGATTTATGATGACAAAGTATTTATTTTATATTTGTCGCAATATTGTTAGGATTCTTATGGTGTTTGTTCTAAGGGAAGGAAAATAAGATTATCTATTTTTCCACTGTTTACATCGTTGGATGAAAAAGTGATTTGGAAGGTCAAAAAATTAAATGATTATTGGGAATGTAGTTTCCTTATTAATGTTTTCAAGAATTTTATTGATTCATCTTGTAAAGAAATCAGGAGTTGTAAATGTAAGATTTAGTTGATTTTGGATCCTTTATAAATATTTTAATATTAACAAAATATATTTCCTCTAGGTCGATAGATGAATCTGCTAAAAAGGGATCACAAAATTCAGGGATTTCTAATGTTATTATGTTCACATTTCTTTGAGAGACCATTTATATCCAATGGTGTACGTTGTAATGTAAGGAATGGACCCTATTTCTGTTAAATGCACAAATAGATTACTAATCCTATATTGAACAGTTTCTGTATGGATTTGAAAACCTATGTTCAATGAATGACAATCATAATGAATATCAATCTGAACTTTGAATCTCAAAATACTATTCATAACATTCATTTGGGAGTTCAAACATATGGTTAATCAATATAACTTTTGGGATTTATTGTAAAATGGATGAATATATGGATCATTATATATACGTTACATTGATCCCTACATTACACAGAGGCAAATGTATGGTTATGGAACTGTATACTGGAAGGTACCATACAAAACACAGGAGAACCTTATACTATACAATAGAACAATACACTACATAGTTGAACCCCATATTTGATATTTTTTTCATTACATTATGGAACCCTATGTTTTAATTTTCAATGATGTTTTTTTAAATCCATGATATATTGTGTGATTTCATAAATGATAATCTTAGTATTACAGATAATTCTAAATTTATTTTATGACTAATTCAATGATCCACACACAATTTTTTAAATATTTCTTATTTTTTATAGACGTTGTGAATCTATTTGAATGATTTGATTTCAAATATTCATTATTGAATATAATTCTAGTTTTGAGGAACCGTTTCAGCTATATTTAAAAAAGTTTGAATTGATTTAAATTTGAATTTTTCATTTTTCATTTATACTCTAATTGTGGATATATTATTGGAGGAGTAATTAAAATTATTTTCATTGAATTTATTATGTATTTATTCTACATGATTAATTAAGAAATTTTGATATGTTATTCATATAAAATTTATGAACTCTATTAAATCTATTCAAATTGGGCATCCTACGGAAGTTAAATTTTGATACAACTATTTGAATTTTATTCTCTCTATATAGTGATCTCTAGTAATAAAATATTATACATAGTAGGGAAAATAGGTGATGAGAATACTCTATTAAGAAGAATGAGCTAAAAATTTTCATGCTAAATCTATATACCGTTGAAGAGATAATTGAAATTACTTTTCATGATTATTCTCTCATAGTGTAATGATAAAGGATCTTTGATAAAAAAAAATTATGATATATTTGATCCTATTTTAAGTAGATGAATAAGTATGCTCAACATTGATTATTATTTTTATAATTCTGTTGTGATATATTGAAGATTTCATTTCATTTTTCTGTTTTCACCACAATAATTAAGTTTAAACTATAAAATATATAAAATCAATATCTACTGATTTGGTGGAGTGTTTGATTCTTAGACATAGTCGTAGTGGAGGGTTAGTTTCATAGACTATGCTGTGGGTATTTTTTCCCTGTAATAGAATTATAAGGCCCTAAAATGCCTTTTATGGAATCAACTGCCTGTTCTCTATTGTGGAAGGTATTGTGATAAGAGGGATAACTAGTGAAAATTATGAATCTCATGGAGTATAGAGTTGGTGGAGTGGACTATGTGAGTTTTTTCCCCAAACCAATAAGTATCCTTCTGTTCTTTGCCGTTATTTATTTTCACTGTTCACTGGTCAATAATAGAGAAGTAAATGATTACATCATTTAAAGATTGGTGTTTTAATATTGTTAATATTTTAAAAGGGAAAATATCCAAATCTATCTTGTTTCTTCTTTACAGCCATTCTGACCTAACAGTTTTTTGGTTAGAATATACCATCCACAACTCAATAATAGGTAATTTTTTCAACATCTCAATGCATTCACCCCCAATGATATCTCTACCTTAGGTGTAGGGTAATTATTCTATATGTTGTCCCAATCATGAAAGACAAAAATAATTAATTATTTTACCTCAATAGTCATATTATCTTATTAATAGTTTTATAATTCAGAGAACCAATGGCTGAATAACTTTGGATATTAGATACATTAAAAACATAATTTAGAACACTCATGAACATTTCTGCACAATCATAAAACTATTAGGTCCTTATTAAAATATTATAGATAATTTTAATTATCGTAGCCCAATGAATAGAAACATAATAACTGGGTGAACTCAAATTCTCATATTGGGAAACCATTGATATTTTTAATGATGATTGTTAATGAGAGAAAGATAATTATTATTTAATGAGATAAAAAAATCTTGAACACAACCTTTGGATAACATACCATTATAAAACATGGTTCATAATAATTGAATAATAATTATATGAGTATATAGAAATGTTAATAATGTGGAATAAATATAATGTACAATATAATAGTTCTTCAAGCATCACAACATTTTCCACATAGTCGATCCATCATCACTACAGTTCCTTTAGTGGATTTGGATTGAATACCTTATTCACATTGTTGATTGAGAATAACAACTAATTTATCATTATCTCTTGGTATATAATTATTTACCTAGTTATTTTTTTGTGATTTATAGTTTTCAACCATATATTAATAAATAATAATATGTGTGTGTGTGTTCTATAAGATAATGGAAACATACAACTCCACATCATCACTTAATTAAACCATGTAAAAGTGATGGGTTTGATGAATTCATCAATGGAATATTAAATGAATCCATATATAGAAATAATGTGTAATATAAAATAAGAAATCATCCCCAGGTAAAATGTAAGGGAAATTAATGTATATTGACACTAATTATTATCACCTTTTAAACAACATTAAAAATAACATGAAAAAAAGAAACAAATGTTATTTTTTTCACTTTGGAAAAAAGGTTAATTAAAAATGAATAAATTTTTCAATATAGAAACATAGATACATGTATGGATTTTTTATAATGAATTTTTTTTACTTTTCAAGAGAAATTTATTTTATTAATAAATAATTAATAATAAAATTCCTTTCAAATTTTATAATAAGCCCAATGTTTGTAAAAAATGATGACCTCAAATTTTATAATAATGGATTAATTTTAAAAATTTAATTAATTTAATTGAAAAAATATCTTAATTAATCATATGATAATAGAAAATATAATTTCTATTTAAATAAAAAATATAAGATGAAAAATCCCTAGATGGAATTTAGTTCATTACATATCTTAGTATTAAAATGGTTCTAGAATGAAACATGTTTTATTTGATGATCTGTGAATAAAAATTACATGAATGTTATAAATTGGGATGGATAAATAATCACTATTATTATCATTAAAAAAATTATAGTAAGATATCCATGGGATGTATATACACAACACAAAAGAGAACAAGTGGGGGATTTGAAAAAACTCAGATCAAATACAATTTGATATTAGAAACCCATTCCCATTAATCCTATATAGCCAAATTTTTCCTCACCTTACATGAGATGGAATAAAAATATAAATAAACTATATTTTAATATTATTAATACTTATTCCCACTTAATAAGTAATTTTAAATAATTTATTTCTAATATATATGTTAATTATATTTTACTTTCATCATCAGACGTTGTAAGTTTCATTTTCTTGTTTAATTCTAGTTTTGTAATAGTGGAGTCAATTCATGTTAATTTAATTATTTTCTCTTATTTATATATCATAATATTAACTAAAATATATATTTAGATACGTTTAATCAGTTTATAATTTCATTTTAAAATTATTAGAATCATGATTCATTACGATGAGGTCGATGATGAGCTTGTTTCAGTAATTTGAATAAAATAAGTGTGGTATCTTTATAAAAAGTTAGATATTAATATTACCAATATATTACCAATAATATAATGATTTAATTATTATTTTCAAATATGATTTGAATATATTATTATTTAGTTATTTATTTTAATAATATACAACATTATTCATATAGGTGGTTTAACCGATATAAACAAACAATTTCTATAATCAATGGGGAGAATTGTTAAGAAAGTAATTCTTTTGGAATTATATCATTATAAAAGATAAAATTTAAATTTTTTATATGTTATTAATGTGGTGAGACAAATTTTAATATCTATATAAATAAGAAAATAATAGAGTCACAAATGAAATATGTCACTTTGTTTGAGGTAGTAAACCACACTTATGCATGGGTGACATGTTCATTTTAAATACATTGAGATTAATATAGATAATGGTATAAATGTTAAGAATCATAATGATATAAAAATTATCATATTAATACGTTATATAAGCATTTATTATCATAAATTTAAAATAAAGATGAAATATTCAGTATGCCATCCATTGAAGTGGTATTCCACATTTACACAGGGCATCATCGTCAATTTTAGAATGGACTTGGTTGACGAAAAAATAGATAAACCATTAGAATAATAATATTCACACACATTAATAATATTTATATTATAATAACATAATGAATTGACTACCATTAATAGTAGAGAAGAATTAAATAATTACATAACATAATGTATTGACTATGTTTAATGGTGTAGAGCTAAAAAAATAATTATTATATTTTGGTTTATAATGTTACCTCTACCTTTGGTTGTTCATGAATTGGTAAAGCCTCAAGGCCCCATAGTTTGGAATTTTGGAAAGACCATGAATAATTGGATATTGTTATAGAGTTTTAGTGATACTATGATAGAGTTATAGTTAACCTATTTTATTATAATGATTTGAAAAATTCAGTTGAGTTGAGATCATATTATAGGTGAACAGAATGTAATTTTTTTAATGATAACTATTCAATATAAAAATAGAATATGTTTTACATGGAAATGAGATCAATATTTGAAAACAATGTATTGGGCTATGAGTTAATTTCAATCATCCCTCAACCTTCCTTTTTTAATTCATGTTTTAAATATGTTTTTATCTATTTTTGTCGTAGATTTCACTCTTCTAGCATTTTTTGTTTTTATTGTGGTAAATAATTGTTACCTTAGTAATTTATATTTAATTTCTAAAAATAAAAAAAGATTTTATTACTTAAAATGTACTTATTGATCCAAAATAATATATTTACTAAATGAAATTTTTATGTTTCGGAAAAATAAATGTTTTCCATTGACACATATAACTTGTAAAAAACAATTTATCTTAAAAGGGTTTATTTTTATGCTTACATGTTATTCTAAGTAAAATATTATGAAAAATTACTATCTATAATGAAATCAATTTTTTTTTGTTTCTAGATAAAATATATTCATGAGAGATAAATACAAATATAAAACATAATTTCATTTAGGGTAAAGTTTATTTTTTTGCAATTACTAAATATTGTTCATTATTAGAAAAAATACTTTTTATTTAAAAATGTTAATCAGTAGTTTTTTAAAATCCATATAAAATTTTTATTTAATCATTTAAATTAAAAAACATTTTTTATTATTATTATTTGATTATAGGATTTTATGTTATATTTTTTTCAAGATACAGTAATAACATGCTAATGTTTTTGAAAATACTATATTTTTCACAAGTCACGAAGAAATAAAAATTTCCAAAAACCTCAAAAAAATATACAAAGAGAATATTATAATAATAAAATTTAATATGAATTCCATTATATTAAATTTAAATAGAAAAATATTTAAATTTTGATTTAAAATGATATATCAACTTATAAAGGAATCATTACTGTAATAATTAAATTTTTAAACATTATATTGTCTCAAAATATTTTCATCTTAAATTATAATTTATTTAATGTAAATATATTAGTTAATATATTGAATTATTATATATTACTTGAATAGTCATTTAAATTTTGTCTATTTAATCTAATAACACATTAATATCTTATTTGAGAATAGTTAATCCTTTTAAATATTAAATCATAGTAATTATATATACTCTTAATGTATAAATTTTTTATATATCTATATCCATTTAACATATAGTGGTCTCATTTTTCATACATTATCTTAATAATGTTCATTAAATTTTCATTGAATCATGCTATTAATATTTTACATGGGTAACTAGATATTAGTGAGACTATTAATTTTGAGGATAAACAATTACATGGTTTCACAATAACCCAACCCCCTATATGAAATTTATCTTCATAATTTAAACGATAACGACCTAATGAATGTAGTAGAGATGTCTAAAAGATAATCTTGTATCAAAAATATATATTTTGATGATATTTAAAGCATATTATCCATGGGAGGACAAGGTGACATATCTTTTCCCTAAAAAATATGAATATATTAATATTATCAAAATTTTATTTAAATTTTTCTTTAAGGATAAGTATTAAGAAATTATAGAAAGATACATACATATAGAAAGTTCATGTTCACATAAGTTTTTTTCTTCTTCATTTCCATTATTATATAATGTTATTAATGAATATTTAGTATATATATCTTCCACGTCACTTCAAAATGGACGTTCTAAATGAAATATTGATTTTTTTAATGTCAGTTATGAAATGAAAAATGTGATAAACCCACTTAGAATAATTTTTTATGTTAGTTAATTTATGTATGATGTGAAAAACTATGGTACATACAGAGTTTCACGTCCATTATAATGTAACATAATTAAAAAATCATTTTTTTATAAATAAAATTCCTATTAAAAATCATCTCCAAAGATGAAAAAAACTTCAAAAAATAATGTGGTAATAAAAATAGGTGTATAATAAGCATTAAAAAACTAGAAATATTTTAATATACCATGTTTTTTAGAAAAATATAGGGTGACCAATAGCCTATATTATACACCACATTAAACAAAAGGGAACAAATAAATATTATTTTTCAAATTTTACCTAATAACATAGCCAATAAAATGGAGGGAATGAATATTATTAACTGAATCATGAAAAATATGGTTTAAATGTGTATATAATTAATAATTTTGCGAACAATCATTTATAATTGGAAATATGAAACTTTTTAAATAAAAGGAAATGTTTTTATGAGAGTATATTTAAATTAAAAAAATCAATTTTTAGTTAAATAGAGCATTTTTCAAAAAAGAAAATGAAATTTTAACACTTTTTTATGGAGAACCCATTTGAAATATTTTTCAATCTATTATAAGTACTGTTAGACTAAATATACATCTTATTAAAAATAGTGACATCCGATTTTATATTGTATAGTTCTTAGAATTTTTTATATAACTTTCTTATTTTAATGTATAGTTAAAAAAAAACTTTTTTATTCAAAACATCATTCTCGTCAAATTTATTTATATTGTTATATTATAATTTTTAATTGGTTTTAAATAATATTTAGAATATATTTTTTTGTCTTATTATTTAATTTTCATAATTATTAATATTGACACGTTGAAATTGGATATAAACAGATGTCATGTGTTTGATAGATTTTACTTTCAAAATACTTATTTTCTCATTTTATCAATGAGAATAATTTGAAATAAATTATTAAAAAAATCTGTTTTAACTTATAAAAATGTTGCGAAATATTTAAAATCAATTTTCCAAATTATGAAAATATTTTTATTTTTTTTTTTTAATATTATGAATCGTAACCACATTAATTTTATTTTCCAAGGTAAAAGTTAAATCATGTAGTTTAGTGTAATAAAAAATATGATAAGGATAAACCAACTATAATTACTCATGAAAAAATATAATTAGATGAGTAAAAATAGACCATAAACAAAAAAATATATAAATTTAATAATTTAATGAACTTTAGTTCTTGAAAATTATATAAATATAATTAAAATTTAACAAAGTGACAGGAATGTTACAAAATGTATCCCTCTTATTAATATTTTGTTTAATAATTTTACTATGGTGAAAATGTTGATATAACTTCTATGATAATTTTTCGCTGTAAATATATTAAATTAACTACATAATATTAATTTATTTTAAATCTTTATAGATTAAATAATTAACATGAATACTGTCTCAAATGTGATAAAATAATTATTTTAAAAATAGAGATAACAAATAAATGATATAGAAAATATTAAAATAAATATAATTTTAATTAATTATGGATCTAAATGAATTTTAGAGGTGGTTATGACAAATTGGAAGTCTATTTTATGGTTTATTTTGCATTTTTGTCTATTTTTGAATTTTCTATAAATTCAATAAAAAATAGTGTCAAAATTAACATTATTGATATTTTATAAAAACACACTTCATTAAATTTTTTAAAAACCATAAAAAAATAAAATTATAAAATTAGTATTATAATATCTAGAAGTTCATAAATTTTAAATTTACGGTGACTTTACTCAATATGAAATAAATGTATAGCCTAATTGTTTTTTAAAATTTAAGTACCCCAATTGGTTGAAACATATGTCTTTATTTTACTACCAAATCACTTTTAAAGGAAAAGTGAGAAACCCCATGTCCATCTAAAAAACCAAAAGACCAGCATAAAACGACCCCAAGAAAAATATTGGTCCTCCCACTCCCCAGAAACTCATCATTTAAAGGCCTCCACCAAAGCATTGGGAACTCAGCAAACAGTCCCATGCAATGATGCACGAGCATGGAATTGATGGCCAAGCCATATCCTCTCTTTCTTCCTCTCCAAGCACCATGCTAAAGTGACGACCTTATGCTTTGACCCTCATCCAAGGCAGAATGATGTAACATGCTAGAAATGAAACACTAAAATTCACCTCGATACACACACATTTAAAAATAACATCCCCATTTCCAAACACATCAACTAAAAGTGAGCACCCAATCATTAGTTAGAAACGAGTAAAGCAGAATAGCTAAAAATAATTTTAACACATCGAGAGACCGTATACCTAAAATCACTAAATATAAGACAAATATTTTGTTATATGTTTTATATCCATAAATATCCTACCTTATACATAACTCAATTTAATTTATTTGTAGTTAAAAAATTATTTTTATTAAGTTAATATTTTAAGAGTATCCAAGGGTTCCCCTCCCATCTCTTATGAAAAGGTAACAACTATTATATAATACATACACATCAGAAACCAATTTATTTGACAAAATTAAACAAAATACCTTCCTAGAATCCCACCCCACATTCTTGAGGCCCAATTTTCGGCATAACAACCTCTTTTGAGGGGTTATGGTGTTGTTCTTTGGGGATCATCCAAAGAAGAGGTATCGTTTTCTTTATGTATATATATATTATCCCATCTTAAACTTATTCAAATAACCATAAAATATGATGAAATAATAACCACATTATCTTAGATATACTGGTATTTTATTTTGTTAATTTTATCACTGGAATCTATCTCCATGTTCTTCAAATGGAAAGTAAACTTTCCATTTGTCTGTACGACAGACAAATTCTTCGCGAAATGATATTGTTCATTTTTTCTTCACCATCTTTAGAAATAGGTTATAATGATGCATTTAATGACAATATATGATAATAATTACATATAAATCGTTATAAGATAAATATATATCAATATTCTATTACTCTCAATGCACATAAAAATGATAATATCGTTCTTGCAGACATGTGAACTATCACCTATACAAAGCGATGTGATTTTTTATTCTCTAAATCACTTTGATAATATGAATAATTATACGTAAATTATTAATTTTATATTAATTATATTATTATAATTATGGAAATGTAAAATATTATTTACCTTCAACCCATAATAAACACTAGAAAATAGACAACGTCACTCATGAATATGTTCGACCATCTGTCTTCATGATTATAAAATTTATCATTTTTTATAAAAATACATGATGGTTTTATTTAAATGTATAATGGAAATATAAAAATGATAATATTTTCATTAATATTACTACTGTGATTATTTACTTATTACATAATGAAAGTTTTATATCTTTCATTGTCTATTTTAGACTCAATTTTCAAATATCTACAAAACATATAATATAAACATAAATATTTATGTAATTATTATAAAATGGTAATAAGTTATTTAAAATAAATCATAAACATGGAAAAGGATACCAATTATGTAAATAATTAACATAATATTACAATTCAGGATGAAAAAGAACATACATTATGAATTAGACTCGAGGTAAGGGATTTTGTCTCAATC